>OZ005734.1:272800287-275300287 GCA_963930755.1 Eudasyphora cyanicolor | reverse complement strand
TTTTTTTGCTCACAGTTTTCTTTGATTGCAGGGGCGTGGTGCATTATGAGTTCTTGCCGCAGGGTAGTACGGTCAATAAAGAATATTACCTGCAAATTATGCGCGCAGCAATCCGCCAAAAACGCCCGGATTTGTGGAAGAACAAAAACTGGCTTCTGCACCATGATAACGCCCCTGCACACACATCGTTGCTTGTGCGCGAATATTTGGCCAAAAACAACACAGTAATGGTGCCGCAGCCACCGTATTCCCCTGACCGAGCCCCCTGTGACTATTTTTTGTTCCCAAAACTGAAAAGGCCCATGAAAGGACGACGCTACGCCACGATTGAGGAGATAAAGACGGCATCGAAGGAGGAGCTAAACAAGATCACAAAAAATGATTATTTGAAGTGCTTCGAGGATTGGAAAAAACTTTTGGCAGAAGTGTATTATATCCAAGGGGAATTACTTTAAAGGGGACAAATATATATTCATGAATAACTAATACTTTTTGAAAAAATACAAAATTCGCGATATTTTTTTAACATACCTCGTATGTTAAATGTTGTATCCTATTAAAATTATAAAAGTAAAAGGGTAATATAACAACAAAATATTCAAAATTTGGGGATGCAATCTCGTTCTAACTTTCCTAAGTCATTCAATGGAAATGGTGTAGTGCCAATGTTGGGTGTTATTTGTGCTGACGCGATATTTGTAAATATAAATACCAAAGTACATGAACAGAAAACACATATTCAGGCAAAGGTATATGAACCAACTACGCGATGTGATGCGCAGCTATAGATGAATGATATACTCTCGAGTACTCATAGATAGATATACTCGTACAATTCCATTATTGATCCACCACTGACTGACTGACAGACTGGCTGGCTGTTTGTTGTTCACAGCATTCCAGGAAGACAAAATAAAAACGCCACAGTACCAAAACATATTGATTTTGAATGGGTAATATGTCCGTAGTCCGGCATTCGCCTCAGAACTAATTTGGACAAACACTCGAGAGTATTTCTTTTCTTGTATCTGCGATTTGTGGTTTCAAGTGTTTTTTGGGGGTTATTTATATTTTACGGGCCTTGGATGCGATGCTGACGATATCTTTGGAGGATTATTTATTTCTGTTTGCTTTTGCGGAAGATATTAGAAAAGAAATGCACAATTTCTCTTATTAATCGCTAGATTTTCCGCAATATTCCAAAATGTGTTTATATATGTATATAAGTAAAAAAAAATGATAAGGAAAGATAACAAAATGAGAAAAAAAATTTAATTTAGTATAAATAATATTTGAGGTCAGAATTTTTAATATTGATCAATTGATTCTTTCTTCTTTTGCACAGGAAGATTGAACAACATTTCTAGGTGGATAGCTACAAGCAACATAAATTATTTATCGATTTTCTTCAGAATTGTCTCATTGTATTCATGACCGATCAAACTTTACCGTAAAATAATACAAATTAAAAAGGTTTTAATTAAAAAATTATTAACATTTTCTAAAAAATATGATTTTGTCGCAATAAATATAATAAAAAAGGTTTTAATTAAAAAACCAGTAAGGAAAGGCAGAAAGTCGGGCGGGGCCGACTATATAATACCCTACACCTCCCTAACAATGCGATAAGGGTCATTGCTATAATTATTTGGAATAATTGGTAAATGGGTAGGAACATATTATCAAATTCTAAGCCGATAATCGCTAAATTTAGCAATATTCGTTCCTAAATTGAGAAACATCTTTCTGGAAAATTTAAATGATCGGAAGTGAAGTACAACTTATATAGCGCTTTGATACCAAATCAGGAGGAACATATATATGGAGGTTATATATAAATCTGAACGGATTTCCCTGAATACTCATTCATGTAAACAGATCACTTTCTGTCAAATTTCGTTCTGATCGGATATAAAATACACTCACTGATCGGATATAAAATAACATTTTTACAGTGCTTACATGTCAAATCGGGGTAACGTATATATGGAGGCTATATCTAAATCTGAACTGATTTTTTCCAAATTTGGCAGTATTTCTTCACGTAATAAGAGACCTCTTTTTGCCGAATTTCGCACTGATCGGATATAAAATACAGTTTCTACAGCGCTTACATGTCAAATCGGGGGTTACATATATATGGGGGCTATATCTAAATCTGAACCGATTTTCTCCGAATTTAGCAGTATTCCTTCATGTAATAAGAAACCTCTTTCTGCCGAATTTCATTCTAATCGGATATAAAATAAAGTTTTTACAGCGCTTACATGTCAAATCGGGGGTAACATATACATATATGGGGGCTATATCTAAATCTGAACAGATTTCCCTCAAATTTGGCAGTGTTAATTCACGTAATGAGAAACCTCTTTATGCCAATTTTTGAACTGATCGGATATAAAATACAGCTTCTACAGCGCTTACATATAAAATCGGGGGTAACATATATATGTGTGCTATATCTAAATCTCAACCGATTTCTCTCGAATTTGGCAGTATTAATTCATGTAATAAGAAACCTCTTTCTGCCGAATTTCGTACTGATCGGATTAAAAATACACTTTTTACAGCGCTTACATGTAAAATCGGGGGTAACATATATATGGGGGCTATATCTAAATCTGAACCAATTTTCTCCGAATTTGGCAGTATTCCTTCATGTAATAAGGAACCTCTTTCTGCCGAATTTCACACTGATCGGTTATAAAATAAATTTTTTACGGCGCTTACATGTGAAATCGGGGGTAACGTATATATCGGGGCTATATCTAAATCTGAACCGATTTCTTCCAAATTTAACAGTGTTCATTCATATAATAAGAGACCTCTTTCTGCTGAATTTCATACTGATCGTATATAAAATAAAGTTTTTACAGCGCTTACATGTCAAATCGGGGCTAACATATATATGGGGGCTATATCCAAATCTGAACCGATTTTAACCAAATTGAATAGGGATCGTCCTTGGGCCAAAAAAAAAGATATGTGTAAAGTTTCGTCAAGATCGGACCATAATTGCGACCTGTACTTTGATTACAAGAATACATATACAGGCAGACAGACAGACGGACATAGCTAAATCGACTCAGAAAGTGATTACAAGTCGATCGGTATAATAAACAATGGATCTATCTCTTCTCCTTTTGGGTGTTACAAACAAATGCACAAAGTCATAATACCCTGTACCACAATGTGGTGTAGGGTATAATGATTAACATTTTCTTAAAAATAGGATTTATTCGCAATAAATATATTTGAAACCGCCGCACAGTGTCGTGATATCTCTGTACGGTTGGAAGGAGTATGTCATTGAAATTTTGCACAAGAAGTTTTAGTAAGCAAAATAAGGCAAACAAAAATTAACCACAAGTATCAAATTATCCTTAAAAAAATCCCTTTTGTTGAGTTGCTAATAAAATATGCAAATAATGCAAAAATAACTTCAAATATTATAAGCGGCATATTTTATTGTCAGAAATATACAGGGTGTTTTTTTGTAGACGTCTGATTTTCAATCTGGCAATACTTTTTTCGGAGTTGGTCTTTTTGACAGCTGTCACTTGATTTATGCTCAGTTTGGTTTGCCATTTCATAATGAATAGACCTCGGATTATATGCAATTGCATATAGTTTTTGCAGATTGATAGAAAAATTCTGATTGGACCAAAATTAGTTTCAAATTAAAAGGAATCGAAAAACAGGTGCATATTTTTATTTATTTTTTTGCATATTAGTGATATGCAAAAAAATATGAAAAATGTGCAAAAAATATGCAAAAATTGTTTGCGATATACGTATGAATCAAAAATGCGAAATTTTAGAAGGATATGTCAATACTATTTAAAGAATCATGACACAAAAATGAAAAATGGGTGATTTCAAAAATCATCCTAAAAAAATTGCCTAAATATATGAAAAGTCTGGGGTAATTCCAATGACGGAACGTCGGATCGGGAATCGGTCAATGGCAAAAAGATAGTTCCTAACGAGAGCTAAAATATTGTTCATCTGTGTCAAGGGCATAGGTAGACGAAAAGTTGCAATTGAAGAACGATTATTTTGATAATAAAACTGAATAATTTAAACGTTGTTCTTGCGTATATCTCTCCATGATGAAATTGTAAACACTGCTGAATACAATTTTCAGCCTGCAGCATTGATTTTGTTTACATTTTTCGAATTTCAAATGGAAAGCTATGAATTTCAATTGATGTTTTTCGAAATTCAATTGATGTATAACGAATTTCGAATGGGAAAAAATCGAATTTCATTTGGTGTATTTCGAATTTCAATTGATGTTTTTCGAATATTAATTGGTGTGCATATAACGAATTTCAAATGGAAAAATTCGATTTTCAATCGATGTGTTTCGAATTTCAATTAACCTTTGTCGAATTTCAAATAAAATTTTTGAATTTCAATCGATTTTCTTTGAATTATAACACCGTGCGACAAAATCGATTTTTTTTCCCTCCCAAGAACGGGACTGTATAGAAATAAAACTATAGGCCAACAGTAGATAAACTGCATACTCAGTTTTTTATTTCGTGATCGTTTGTCCTTTTTACAGGATTTTGAAAATTTCAAGGATAACAATTTTAAAATATTTTTATTTGCACTTACAACAATGCGTATTGATAAATATGGGTATGCAATAAAAGGGGAGAATTCCCGCTATTTAATAAAATTTTAGGAAAAAATTCCAAGGACGAAGGCTACAAAAAAATGTCCTTTTAAACTTTAATCCTTTAATATTCTTCAAAGTTGTGCAAGTAAAAATCGTAAAAAAATACGTGTTACGGAACTCTAACTGACACAATACATATTACAATTTCTATCCTTCTATCATTAACGGTTAAGGAATAACAATTATTTGAATTTCACAGCCTATATAGCATATTTAGGACACCGATACAAAAAAAAATATTTTTTCCCTCCCACGAAAGGCACTATATAAAATTTAAAATATATATTTCGTGATCGTTTGTTCTTTTCACAAGACTTTTAAAATTACAAGGTTAACAATTTTGATATAACTTGTTTACACATTTTAAAATGTGAATAACATCAATATTGTTATCAAATGAAAGGGGAAAATTCCTGCTATTCACTAAAATTTTAGGAAAAATTTTCCAGGAACGAGTGATATTTAAAAATGTCCTTTTAACTGTTATCCATTAATATCCTTTAATTTTGTGAGTAGAACAATTTCATCAAACAAAGTCAGCCTTCTATCAGTGTGAGTTAAGGAATGGCAATTATTTTAAATTTGCAATCTTAAGAAAAAATTTCAAAAAAATATCGTAAAGAAAACACAAAGTATTTAAAACAGAAAGGAAAATACTCGCGCACCGTACAAAGACAATATGCTACGTGTGTTTATTCAATATATTAATATTTTTCATGTTTACATATATTGTATGTATTTTATATATTTTAAATGTTTATGTTAAATAATATTCTTTCAGTTGGTTGAAATGAACTCTTCTGCATTTCCGTTATTGTTGGTAATCTGAATCGCGACATATAGACCACAGGTATTCCGACAGCATATGACAATAATTTTTTCCACTAAATCGCTTTTCATTGATGGCGAGGTCTTGGTGAAACCGTTCACCGTGTTCGTCGCTGAAATTTCCCAAATTGTCGGGGAAGAAATCGAGATGGCTCGCAAGAAAGTGTAGCGACATGTTAACACCCATTTCTCGGAAACTTTCCAGCATGTTGCGAACAATGTCTTCATAATTTTCATCTTTTTTGTTCCCTAGGACATTCTCTACTACGCTCTGGAAACATACCAATGCCCTTTTCTCAACAGGTGAGAGACAACAGGTATCGGTGTCCTAATATGCTATACGAGTATATGCTGTGAAATTCAAATATTTGTTATTCCTTAACCGTTAAAGATAGAAACCTGAAATTTTAATATGTGTTGTGTCAGTTAGAGTTCTGTAACGTGTATTTTTTTACGATTTTGAATTGCATAACTTTAAAGGATATTAAAGGATTAAAGTTTAAAAGGGCATTTTTTTGTAGCCTTCGTCCTTGGAATTTTTTTCCAAAAATTTTATTAAATAGCGGGAATTCTCCCCTTTCATTTGATACCCATATTTATCAATTCGCATTGTGGTAAGTGCAAATAAAAATATTTTAAAATTGTTATCCTTGAAATTTTCAAAGTCCTGTAAAAAGGACAAACGATCACGAAATAAAAAACTGAGTATGCAGCTTATCTACTGTTGGGCTATAGTTTCATTCCTATATAGTCTCGTTCTTGGGAGGGAAGTCGTGTCGCACAGTGTAATTGAAAATTGTGTATGAGAAATAATATATCAAATAAACTGGTGTGAAAAACAGCGTATAGTACTTCAAAATTGCAAAATTGGCGAGAAATTGTAAATGTTTTAAACATATTTAATATTTGAATTCATGTGTAAATGGCTATTTACTTTACTCATTTTTATACCTGAGTGGAGGAGGTTATATATCATTTGCGACGGACCAAAAGTGTAACACATCGAAGGAGTGGCCTAAGACCCCAAGAATGTTCGGCGGAAATTCGTTTTAGGAAATTTTAAGTAATTTGAGCAATATCTGTCCGTCTGTCTGTTCGTCCATCTGTCTGGTTGGAGCGCACAATAACTCTCGAAAGCAGCAATGAATTGACTTCAACTTGGTTTACGATAATATTTTTAAAAAAAATTGACTTAGCGCAATTGGCGAACGATTATTTTGATAATAAAACTGAATAATTTGTAAACGTTGTCCAGGCGTAAGTCTTTCTATGATGAAATGCCAAACAAAAATAACATGACAGCATGACACGACTCACACGTGATCTGTCAAAAAAGGCTATTGAAAAAAGTATCTCTACTTAGATCACCCTTTAGAAGGAGTAGACCAATATGGCCCATCCTCGAACTTACCCGGAGATAGAGAAAAATATTACCGCATACCAAATTTGAAATCAATCGGTTCCTCCTTTCGAGAGTTATTGTGCGCACCAGCCAGAAGACAGACAGACAGACGGACGGACGGACATTGCTCCGTCGATGTGTTACACTTTTGGCTCGTAGCCAATGATATATACCCTCCTCTCTAAGGTGAGGGGATAATTATTCAAATGGAATTTCTACCAAACATACATGAGGTTAGGTCACTCCATTGACGTCTTACACTTTTGGCTCGTAGCAAATGATAGGAGGAGGGTATAGCTCCCTGAAAGGTGAGGTGATAAAAAGAGTACAGTATATAAACAATATTGTAGCCATTTATACATGAATTCAAGTATATATCGTCATCAGAAACGAAAAAGGGCCTAACGACAAGAAAAATGGAAATTCAGTTTTTAATGGATTTTGGTGCACTGCATCAAATCACACATCCTGACAAATTTGTATTGACCTACTATCAAAAATGGCGAAATTATTAACGAAATTCAAAAATTCGAACAACAAATTATTTCTTTTTTTCATATTTAAAAATTCCTATTTCACGCAATTTTCCCGAACAAGTTATAACTCATTTTTGTGGGAATTTATATGTGCAGCATAATGTTAAGATATTATTCGGAAACCCCCATTTTTCATTTTATTTAGTTTTTTGCTTCTCCTGTAAAATTTTCAAATATGATTGATACGCCCTTTCTTGTTTCTGATGACGATATGTAGTTGCCGATCATTAAATTTGTTGAATTTTTTTTAATTACATATTTGAAATTTCCTTCATAACAGAGAGCGAAAGAGAAATTTTTATACTCTGTAAAGTAAAGAGAGTTAACAGTGAGAAAGAGGTAAAAGTTCCTATCGACATCTATATTCTATTTTTAACAACGAGCTACGACATCTTTTGACAATTTTGAACAATGAATTGTAGTAACTTAGTAAATAGTATATCTTTGCTTTTTGTATATTCAAATAATTTTCTACTTAGTACTTTAGTTTTTTTATCTTTGTTGGCAAAAGCTTTAGGTTCGAGTTTACGATTAAATTGGAATGATTTTTTTTAGTACATCATGAAAAAGCTTATATACATGAATTCTGTGCTGTTAGTTCAGATTCTTCCCAAAGATGCTTTTAAAAACAGTAGTGGATTTATGAATATGGATATTTTTGAAATTTCAGAAATTGTTATGCATTCGGCAAAATAGTTTTAGACTAGTGTAATTTAGCAGGTAAGATACATTTTCGTAGATACATTCGTAAAATACAAGTCGGTTCCAATTTTTGCATCCAAATACTTTTAGATTATCAGTAAATTTAAAAAAAAATCCATTCAACAGATAACTGACATCCACAATTTGCCTCAATTATCGGAATACTCATAAACCAGAATTATATTCGGCGTAACGCCAAAGTTCACCAATATTCAAACAATCTTTACAAAGTTTTCTCAGCTGAGAATGGCCTCAAATGAAATAAGTAGGAAAAAGCTTTACACAAATTTCCCAATGCGCAGGTGTCGGAACACAGCAAAGGTGGGAGCAGATAATGTGGGATACCTGAAAAACGGTGTTGCCAAAAGTGGGGATTGATTTCTTATTTTGAAGACTTTCAATCCCAGTATGCAAAAAAGTTGCTTACATTCCAACAACATTTTAACGTTTTGGTCGACAAAATAATTGAGCGTTACACTGATTACACACGAAATAAACTAAGTGGCACATCAAAAAATACAATTCTTCAAAAATGTTTGCTATTACATTATTTTAATACAGCATGTCGATGGCTTATATCCATTTGTGGCTTTATTAAAAAAAACTATTTTTCAGGAGAGCAAACTGTTTCATTGTCGCATTATTTGAGCTTCAGCGAACTTTTGTTCTACGAAATGTTCTACATATTGCTACTGTGTGCTACAAACAAAAAAATTTTACTATAATCCATTGTACGCGAACTTCTGAAATATAGCCCTTATTTTTCTTCGAAATTGTCTATGATTTGTGGAATTTGTAGATATAGCAGCTTTTGTTGAAAATAAAAAAATCTAATCAATTTTGAAACTAAACGCCAAACTGTCTATGGAAAATAGTAAATAAATGGCTATTGGTAGGGCTATATTCGCAGAAATTTTGCAATACGAAATGTGTTTACCCAAATGAAATAAGATTTTGTCGCGATTCTGTATAAAAACCTTACATATGTTGAAAAGAACGCGAGTGTTCCTAGATACAATGTGATGACAAAAACTTTTTACGACGGTAACAACTATTTTTGTATATTTGCAAATAGTACACGTAATGCTATATAGTTATGTTTATATAGTTTATGTTATGATAACAGTAATGCTGATCGGATGGAATCAAAGACTTCAATTCCTGTAAATGCTTCCATTTACTCATAGAAATCGGAAGCTGACCGTGGTGTAGAGGTTGTTGTTCGAAAAAAATTGAATTTCGTGATTTGTTGCAATATTTTAAAGTTATTTAGACATATAGTTTTTTACCTTTTCTGCGTTACCCACATCATGTGCTTTAAAAGAAATTGCATTTCGCGATGCAATGTTTTGCAATATTTTTGCAAATATTTTGAAGCTTTTTAAACATTTTAATTTCTGAGTTACTCACATCATTTTCTTTTAAAAAAATGTATTTTGCGGTGCTTTGCAATATTTTTGCAAATATTTTAATGTAACTTGAACAACGTGTTTTTTAACTTTACTGCGTTATACACATCACGTTATTTTAAAAAATTGCATTTCACGACTTCCTGCAATTTTTTTTGCAAATTTTTTAATGTAGTTTGGACATAGTCTTTTCTACCTTTTCTGCGATACCCATATCAATGTAAATAGTTTAGACGTTTTGTAGATATCACGCATAACTAGTTTTTCTCATATATGCATTGAAAATGCATTCAATGTTATAACGTTTTGAATAAAACCCGCAATTCATAATAAAAATATTACTCTAAGTATTTTTCGATTTAGATATTTTTAAAATTAATTCATTTTCTCGTTTTATAGCGCATTTCAGATAATAATATATCTTTTAGGATTCTGCAGTCAAAAGCTTCAAATTTTCGCTATAAAGACGTCATTGCTTTCAACTATTTTGTGTTATGGGTGTTACACGGGCTTGCAAAATACATTCAAAATTAAATTTTCTTCCGCGGTTTTCTCTAAATGAATGTATTTTGCAACCATTTTTAATACAGAATTGTAATCAGCGGGTCAAAATCTACAGGAAAAGTTCATACTATTGTTCATACATTTGCCATCAAAATCTCATTTTCGAAAATCTTAATATAGCACCTTTTGGATATAAGCCATCGATATTTAAAATTCTATTTGCTGCAAAGTTCGATTTGTAGAGTTTTTGTAGCGAATTCTTATTCTCACATAAAATGTTGCCAATCAGTTTTGGATATAGCCCCCATGTATATGTACTAGAGTTCGTCCGAAGGCGTTCTTTTTTGGCCGAAGCCGAATTTAGGTCAAAATCTTAACATTCTGCCAAAGTCCGAATATTTTCTAAATTCTATTTAGCTCTTCAAAAACTCATAGATATGCCACTTTCTATAGATATGTAAAATCTCAAGTAGCGTCAAATTTGTGTTGTTTAGTTATTTTGGACTTCTTTATTGGAAAATGGCAGATAATAAATATGTGTACATATATTAAGGAATGCTCGATTTTTTATGTCTAAACTAGCTGACCCGGTCCACTTCGTTGGCCCAGATTTCAGATTTCCCATCGCGTCAATTTTTTTGACTAATCATGTAGACTGCCACCAGATACATATACACAAAATACAGCAGTTTCGCTAACAAATTGTGCAAGATATCTAAATTTAAAAATTTGGTTTATTTGGGGGGGCCATGCCCATTGTCCGGACCCCGCCCATTTTTGGACCAATCACGTAAACTTCCACCAGATACATATGCACAAAATTATAGCACTCGCGGTAACATATTGTGCAGTACTCGTATATCTCAATTTAAATTTTTTTGGGCGGTGCCACGCCCTTTTTCTGGCCCCGCCCATTTTTGGACCAAGCACGTTGACTGCCACCAGATATATATACACAAAATTACAGCACTGTCTTTAACAAATTGTGCAATATATCTCAATTTTAAAATGTGGTTTATTTGGGGGGCATGCCCATTGGTCGGACCTCGCCCATTTTTGGACCAATCACATGGACTACCACCAGATACACATGTACAAAATTACAGAACTCTCGCTAGCAAATTGTGCAAGATATTTCAAACACAATCTATGATTTATATGGGCGGGGCCACGCCCAGTTGGTCCGATCCCGCCCATTTTTGAACCAAGCACGTTGACTGCCACCAGATATAAATACACAAAATTACAGCACTATCTTTAATAAATTGTGCAATATATCTTAATTTTAAAATTTGGTTTATTTGGGGGGGCCATGCCCATTGGTGCGACCCCGCCCATTTTTGGACAAATCACGTATGTTACCACCATGTACATATGCACAAAGTTACAGCAGTCTCGCTAACAATTTGTACAAGATATGTCAATTTTAAAATTTGGCTTATAAGGGCGGGGCCACGCCCATTGGTCCGATCCCGCCCATTTTTGGGCCAATCACGGAGACTGGCAGTATATGCACATACACAAAATTACAGCACTCTAGATAACAAATTGGGGAAAATATCTCAAATTAAAAATTAGGCTTATTTTTGGACCAATCACCTAGACTGCCACCAGATATATATACAAAAAATTGCAGCACTCTCGCAAAAAAATGGTTAAGATATCTCAATTCCAAAATATTCCTTATATGGGCGGGGCCACGCCCATTGGTTCGATTCACCCCATTTTTTGACCAATCATGTAGACTACCACCAGATACATATGCACAAAATTACAGCACTCTCGCTAACAAATTGTGCAAGATATGTCAATTTCAATATTTGGCTTATATAAGCTGTGTGGCACATTGGCCCGATTCCGCCCATTTTCGGACCAGTCACGTAGACTGCCACCAGGTACAAATACACAGAATTCCAGCACTCTCTCTAACAAATTGTGCAAGATATCTCTATTTCAAAATTTGACTTATATGGGCGGTGCCACGCCCACTGGTCCGTTTCCGTCCATTTTTGGACCAATCACGTAGACTACCACCAGATATATATGCACAAAATTACAGCACTCTCGCTAAAAAATTGTGCAAGATAAGTCAATTTCAAAATTTGGCTTATATGGGCTGTGCCACGCCATTGGCCCGATTCCGCCCATTTTCGGACCAGTCACGTAGACTGCCACCAGATACATATACACAAGATTCCAGCACTCTCTCTAACAAATTGTGCAAGATATCTGAATTTTAAAATTTGTCTTATGTGGGCGGGGCCACGCCCACTCGATATATCGAAAATTCATGTACCCTATTTTCACCACGCCCCACACATGTACATTCTGTGAAAATTTCAAGAAGATCGGTTCAGCCGTTTAGACGTATATACGGTACAAACAAACAAACAAACACACATTCTTCTTTATATATATAGATGATGCAAAACAGTTTTTTGATCATTTATACAACCTGTTTTTTAGAAGAAAAAATAAAATGCTTTAGATTTTTAACTAAAGAAGGCAAAATATTATTGGACGAAGGCCGAATGCGGCCCGATTACCAGTTTTAGAGGATTAATCGGTCGAACTCTAATTCAATCGGTTACTCATTTCGAGAGTTATCGTGCGCACCAGCCAGCAGACAGAACAGACGGACATTGTTCATTCGACTTAAAATGACCCAAAACGGATATCCATCTAACATACTTAGTGAGACCCTAAGTCATTCCTTCGATGTGTTACACTTTTGGCTGGTAGCAAATGATATATACCCTCCTCTCTAAGGTGAGGGTATAAAAAGATCGGTTAAAATTTAAGTATAGTCCCCATATATTGAGACCTCCATTCTAAAACATGCGTCAACTTAGCGACAGGAAAGTTTTCTGAGGCAGTAATGACCCCTGTAAAATTTCATAAAAAAGAACAGATTTACTATATGTAGCCTCGATTTGTACTCGTATGTACAGGGTTTTCCAACAAGAGGTGTTATTTTGAATCACCCGGTATTTCGGTAGCTGTCACTTTTGAAGCTTTTATTCTTTGACATTTGACAAGTAGAAACTACGCCATAACTAAAAATGGAACGATACACGATTCAACAACGCATTGGATATATTAAAATTCACTACAAAAATGGTGAAAATCTTGCAGTCACAGTTCGCAAAACTAAAGCATTTTTGGGTCGTCGTGAAGCACCTTGTCGTACCGCAATACAGAAATTGGTGGAAAAATTCGAGCTGTTGGTACAAGTTAGTGATGTGAAGAATAAAACCCGTGCACGTCGCTCAATAACAACTGAGAATATTGCTGCTGTAGCCCAAAGTGTTGAAGAAAGCCCAGGTATGTCCATTCCTCGTCGTTCTTTGGAATTGGGCATTCCACAAACGTCATTACACCGTATCTTGCATAAAGACTTGGGTCTTAAGGCTTATAAAGTTCAGTTAAAACAAGAAATCAAGCCGGCCGATCATCAACAACGTCGTGCCTTTGCTGATTGGGTCCTTGAAATGCATGAAAATGATCCGGAATTCCATCGAAAAATCATCTTGACTGATGAGGCCCATTTCCACCTCGGTGGCTGCGTCAACAAGCAAAATTCTCGCATCTGGGGCTCGGAAAACTCAAGAGTTATTGTTGAGAAGCCTCTCCATCCTCAATGTGTGACTGTTTGGTGCGGTTTATGGTCCGACGGGGTCATTGGACCTTACTTTTTCGAAAATGAGGTTGGATCAACAGTTACGGTGAATTGATTGCGCTATCGAGAGATGATTAATTATTACTTTCAACAAGACGGCGCTACGTGCCACACAAGCAACGAGACCATTGCTCTGTTACGGCAAAGGTTTCCACACCGTGTTATCTCTCGAAGAGGTGATCACAATTGGCCACCGAGATCTTGTGATTTAACGTCTTGAGACTTCTTCCTTTAGCAACCACTTTGCGATTTGGTTATGGAAAATTTCATGAAAATAATATGGTCCTGTAAGCGTGGTCGTGGTGGCCATTTGGCTGATATTGTTTTTCATTATTATTTATTATTATGAAATAAACATCCGATCATTTATCTCATAAACTGGCATTTTTCTTTGAATACCAAAATAACACCTCTTGTTGGAAAGCCCTTAGCTTTAAAAAATACGCCCGCTATTAACTGCCAATGTTCGGAAGTTCTTTTTGGAGAACCCGTTATATATCCAAAGACCTATAAACAATGAAGACACAAAAAATGCATATTGCAGTAACAAAGGTGAACTTTACATGAAGTTGAAGTAACAAATTTTCGTTTCACAATGCTTAGATTCTCCAATTTCAACCGCCTATGCGCCATAAAAGATCTATGTTTCATAAAGGTTCTATTATACATACCGCCTGTAGTTTGATTATTAGAAGACATCTACTGACAGACAGACGAACAGACATTGCTGAATCGACTAAGAACGTGATTCTACGTTGATCAGTATATGAACTATGCGCCTATCACTTTTAGTAAAATGTGTTATATTCTTGAGGTCATACATTTTAATAACACTGTACAACAATTTCAAACTTTTTTCAAAATAACAGGGTTCTGTCAGTGGATTCTGGTAGAGGAGACCAAAAAAATATATACGTGTATCGGCGTTTTGAAAGATCACATCGGAATTTTATTTTAGGGGGGTTAAAGTTTTCCCCCCTTTGCTTGTTCGTGCAGAATATCGGTATATAAAACTATGTGTTCTGTTCATCTGAGGTATAGGGTATCTTCAGCAACTTTGTAGCAAATGTTAAGGCCTATATTTTTGTGGAATATATTAACCCTCTAGCTTCCCCCCATAACGGTGATTTTTGCCTATATTTTAACAAATCGTAAAAAACTCCCCTAAAAATGGGTGGGGCGGGGTTGAAATGTTCTACAAAAATGTCGGCCATAAAATTTTACTATATGTGTCAGAACACACCAAAGCCCAAAACTTAACACAAACTCCAAAAAACGCCCAAATTTAAGATAGCCTGTTAAGGGTTCTCCCAGCTCTGAAGAGAAGGTTGTTATTCAACAACTACCAAGAGTACTTTTGTTCATCTTCATTATTTCTGTCATTATATATTTGTCACTCAAAATTACCATAACGGATATTTAGAGTGGCACGTTACTTATGAACGTTAACGTTTGACATCGTGGGTCAGCCAGTTAATCTCTTTATTTTCTTACAATATTCTACAAGGGAATTTGTAAGAATAATAATGACTGACTGTTTGGGAAAACTTGACAGGTTTTGCTACGTCTGTGGCAAGCATACCCTTATGGAACATAGGGTTTCATTTTTTACGAGCAAAGTGGAGGATATATATTAAATTTATTTTGAACTGGAAGTTTTTCCAGATGAGCCATGGGTGCCAAAACATATATGCCGAAATTGCTATATCGGTTTGATGCTGTGGTCTAAAGGTTAGGTTAGATTAGGTTGAAGAGAGGAGACGATTAAACGTCTTATGTCCATGGACATACACTTAAGCCAGTGGTTCGGCCTGTTGTGCGCTCCTTATTTATGATCTTTTTAATACAAGTTTTGATTTATATTTGATTATACATATATATTTATATTTTGATTTTCAGTTTTCAACTGAAACTGATGAGCATGGCGAACGGTTCCATCAGATATGTCTTCCTATTGAAAAACGCTATAAAGGCAAGAGCATTTTGTCTCTTATAACAGATTTATGTTGGACATTGTTTGATAATGGCGTCGAATTGCCAAGAGTGATAAGAAAATTGAATTAAAAATAAATGACCTTATGTATTTAATAAGTATTTCTCCTTGTATATGCATTATTAAAAAATTTTTTGTTTATAGTCCTGAAGTATAATTTAATATAAAATAAATATTATTTAATTGTAAAATAAAATCATTATTTTTTTTGCATCTCTCACATCAACCCCGAAAAATCCAATTTTTAAAGACCTCTTTGGTACTAACACTATATAATATCTAAATTAACCCTTAACAGGCAATCTTGAATTTGGCCGGTCTTTTTGTGTTTGTGTTAAGTTTTGGGCTTTGGTGTATTCTGACATATATAGTAAAATTTTATGGCCATCATTTTTGTAGAACATTTCAACCCCGCCCCACCCATTTTTAGGGGAGTTTTTTTGTTAAAATACAGGCAAAAATCACCGTTATGGGGGGAAGCTAGAGGGTTAATATGTTCCACAAAAATATAGGCCTTAACATTTGCTACTAAGTTGCTGAAGATACCCTACACCTCAGATGAACAGAACACATAGTTTTATATACCAATATTCGGCACGAACTAGAAAAGGGGGGAAAACTTTAACCCCCCCTAAAATAAAATTCCGATGTGATCTTTCAAAACGCCGATATACGTATATATTTTTTTGGTCTCCTCTACCATAATCCATTGAACGAACCCTGTTATTTTTTTTGTGTTGTACTGTGTAATTATTGAGGTTTTATATTGTGGTGGTGGTGTAAATATATATTTTTTTCATTTTGTTGCATAGTACATTTCACCATTCGATTAAAAATATTTCATTCACAAATCAAAACCAGCAAGGAAAGGCTAAAGTCGGGCGGTGCCGACTATATAATACCCTACACCACTCTCGTAATATTGAATAACTCTGATATATACATTTTGTAATTCATGTATAAATTGTTTACATAAATTTACTTTTGGGACATTTTATACTTAAATAATACCCTGTACCACAGTGTGGTACAGGGTATGTAAAATATAGCTTCTATAGAACTAAAGGGCCAAATCGGACGAAACATATATATGGGAGCTATAGCTAAATCTTAACCGATTTTCTTCAAATTCGGTAGTGTTGGTTCAAGGATCAGGAAACTCTACCATTCTAAATTTCAAAACGATTGGATGTAAAATACAGCTTTTATAGGACTAAAGGGCCAAAATTTGACGAAACATATATATGGGAGCTATAGCTAAATCTTAACCGATTTTCTTCAAATTCGGTAGTGTTGGTTCATGGATCAAGAAACTCTACCTTTCTAAATTTCAAAAGGATTGGATGTAAAATACAGCTTCTACAGGACTAAAGAGCAAAAGCGGACGAAACATATATATGGGAGCTATAGCTAAATCTTAACCGATTTTCTTCAAATTCGGCAATGTTGGTTCATGGATCAAGAAACTCTACCATACTAAATTTCAAAACGATTGGATGTAAAATACAGCTTCTATAGGACTAAAGGGCCAAATCGGACGAAACATACGAGGGCGGTTCGGAAACTTCTTAGCCTAGCACAAAAAGCGCGGTATAAACAGAAACAAGTTAAGTGTTTTGGAAACTTCCATCTCTGTAATGAACACATGTTAAAGTTTGTTTCGATCTGGCAACTCCTTCATATAGAAACAGGTGTTCACAAAAGACGCATCCGCGATTTTTTTACAATGGAAAAATTAGAAATGCGTGGTGTCATTAAATATTTACATAAAAAAGGTTTATCGGGACAAGAAATTCATAATGATTTGGTGAATGTGCAACAGTAAAAAATTGGGTTGCTGAATTTAAACGTGGTCGTAAAAGCATTGAAGATGAACCACGTAGTGGACGTCCAAAAACAGCAACAACAACAGAAATTGTAGCCAAAGTGCATGATATGGTATTAAATGATCGACGAATAAAAGTGCGTGAAATAGCTAATATCATGGGCATCTCAAATGATCGAGTCCATTTAATTTTGCATGAAGAACTACAGATGAAAAAGCTTTCTGCAAAATGGGTGCCGCACTTGTTAACAGTCGACCAAAAACGCCTAAGAATAAACATTTCTCAAGCTTGTTTGGGTCGTTTTAAGCGAAATAAAAAGGAATTTTAAGCGTCGTTTCATAACTGTTGATGAGACATGTATCCACCACTATACTCCAGAGACAAAAGAACAATCCAAACAATGGACTGAAGCTGGATGAAGAGCCCCAAAGAAGGCAAAAACAATTCAATCGGCTGGTAAGGTTATGGCAACGGTTTTTTGGGACTTCAAAGGTATTTTATTGATTGACTATCTGCAAAAGGGTAAAACAATAAATTCAGAGTACTATTGCAACCTTTTGGATCAATTAAATATACAAATTCGAGAAAAACGTCCTGGCTTACAACACAAAAAAATAATTTTTCATCAAGACAACGCACCAGCGCACAAGACTGTTTTAACAATGGCTAAAATCAACGAATTAAAGTACGAGTTGCTTGACCACCCACCTTATTCTCCTGATTTAGCTCCCAGTGACTTTTACCTGTTCCCAAATCTAAAAAAATTCCTTGCTGGCAAGCGTTTTACCTCAAATGAAGATGCAATTACAGTTGTAAACCACTATTTTGAAGACCTTGAGGAAAACTATTTTAATCAAGGGATAGAATTGCTAGATAAGCGTTGGAATAAGTGTATTGAAGTTTCAGGAGATTATATTGAAAAATAAAAATATTTCTGAAAAACGAACTATTCTCTTTCATTGATAGGCTAAGAAGATTCCGAACCGCCCTCGTATATATGGGAGCTATAGCTAAATCTTAACCGATTTTCTTCAAATTCGGCAATGTTGGTTCATTGATCAAGAAACTCTACCATTCTAAATTTCAAAACGATCGGATGTAAAATACAGCTTCTATAGGACTAAAGGGCCAAATCGGACGAAACATATATATGGGAGCTATAGCTAAATCTTAACCGATTTCAACCAAATTCAATAGCAATCTTAACAGCCGGGAAATACTCTAAACTGCAAAATTTCAGAACGATCGGAGTGAAATTGCGACCTGTAGTCGACGAACAACTTTACATGGACGGACGGACGGACGGACATCGTTAAATCGACTCAGCTAGTGATTCTGAGTCGATCGGTATACTTTAAGGTGGGTCTAGCTGTGTTATTTTCAGGTGTTACAAACATCTGCCGTGAAACAAACTTATAATACCCTGTACCACAGTGTGGTGTAGGGTATAAAAAAACATTTTGACGATTTTTTACCAATGCATGTGGCAACGCAGAGCTATGTAGAATAAAATCAATACAAGATACATTGCTCCCGTCGTTTCTCATTTGTCAGAGAGGCTGGCCGAAGTATGAAATGAAACGGAATGTGAACCAACTCAAATGGGGAGCTTAATCTGGTACAGAGATTTTGCCGTTCCTTATCAGTATAAAGTCAGAGATACTGCAAAATCCATTCATACCGAGAGATAGATGCATCGAAGAAGTAGGGTAACACTACTCTATCTTTCTCTCAAAAGTAAGCACACAAGCAACAGTTTGGAAATAAAGAAATAAATTGACATAGAATTATTTATGCATTTGTTGTTGTCTTTACTGGGGATACATGTATGTATACGAGTGTATACATAGATGGGTAAACGTAAATGGAGGATGGTGAGAGGTTTTAGTATTTTATAGGTTATTGGGTATTTTCCCAAAGAGAGATTGTGATGATTCTGTCTATTGAGTAGTGGGGGGAAGAAAAATTCCCCCATTCACGAATATGTTGAATAAGAAGGGTGAATCAATTTCCAGTTCTATTTAACGGCGAGGTAATTTAAATAATTTGGGAAATCCCGCCATAGGTTGGCATAATTTATATGGAAATATGTATTGTATGCATTATTTTATAATATATATTTATAGTTCATTATTATTATTAGTTATATTTAAAGTTTCTGAGTAGATTCAGTAATCTTTACTATATTATTATTATTTATATTTAAAGTTTCTGAGTAGATTCAGTAATCTGCTCTTTCCACAACAAATATCAAAATTAATATACCAATTGTCAAAAATTTTGGGAATGGCTTTGTCCCAAATACATCATTCTTATAATTGAGACATAGTTATGTTCAATTTGTTGCACCCTATGTATGAACAATGGTGCAGAAAGTCATACCTTAGGCATACCTTAGTTCCACTCAAGTCATAAGAACCTCAAACTCAAGTCCAAACTCTATTTTCATATTAATTCGGATCCCAGATAATTTTCTTTAACGAACGACTTGGAATAGCTCCCTGAGTCCATTCAACCATGCCGCCGTTGGAAAAGAAAAATTCATAGTAAACATTTTCAACATTCACAAATTAGTGGTCAGATGAGAACCATTATATGTAGAGCTGTTACAGAGACGTGTTAAATGAAGAAATTCGATATTTTTCCGTCAGCTTTGTTCTTGGCGCTTTCAAACGCCTCATTGAACATTTGTTGACAGCAGTTTTTAAAATACAGGACAGAAAAATACAAAATGATAGAGACGTGACTTCAAAACAATTTGCCGGCTTCCATTTACTATGAAGAATGGCTGTCTGGCAGGCCTGATTTTAACCTACTTGATAAGAAACTATAGTCTGCCACAAAAAACATTGTCTCAGATTCAGACATTTTTTGCTTTAACAACTCTTTAATTTTGAATATTAAATTTTGGTATTCTTGGAATGAAATACATATTTTTCGGTCCTATACAATTAACTTTTTGTTGGACGAATTCGAAGACAAGACAGTTCCATCTGCAGCAAACCACGGCTTCACGATTGTATGAGTTAACAACTCCTGAATTCTTCTTTTGGGGTTAAACCAAATGGTTGCAGAACTGGAACTCAAGACCCGACATTTCTAGCAAAATAATGTCAATCGAACTACTTCATGTCAGATAAGGCTTGGCAGCTATTTGGCCAAATCTTCCATATGTACTGGGGTCAGTGCTTGAAGCGTTGCCAAAGTCGGTTCGGATTTATATATGCCCCCAATATACGTACATATTTCTCACGATTTGGCAGCCAAGCACCAGAGAAGTCATATTTTTCACATTTTTTGATTATTTTAAAATTTCGTAGATCCAAGACTCGGTTCACGTTTAGATACACTATATGTTCCTCAATCAAATACGCTAAATTACAAATAAAATACACTCGCAATTTTGAATCAAATGTTAAAAGAAGACACATATTGATACCTCCGTTCTAAAACATGCTAAGTCGACTTAGCATGTTCTTAGGGAGATTGCATTTTTATTCTCTAAATATTCCAAATTATATTCAGTAAACATTTGGTGTTTATTCGTCAACTCAATCAAAAGTTATTCATAAAACTGTGCAGGTTTTATGAATAACTGTACACCACACTGTGGTACAGGGTATTATAAGTTTGTTTCACGGCAGATGTTTGTAACACCTGAAAATAACACAGCTAGACCCACCTTAAAGTATACCGATCGACTCAGAATCACTAGCTGAGTCGATTTAACGATGTCCGTCCGTCTGTCCATGTAAAGTTGTTCGTCGACTACAGGTCGCAATTTCACTCCGATCGTTCTGAAATTTTGCAGTTTAGAGTATTTCGCGGCTGTTAAGATCGCTATTAAATTTGGTTGAAATCGGTTCAGATTTAGATATAGCTCCCATATATATCTTTCGTCCGATTTGACCCTTTAGTCCTATAGAAGCTGTATTTTACATCCAATCGTTTTGAAATTTAGAATGGTAGAGTTTCTTGAAGCATGAACCAACATTGCCGAATTTAAAGAAAATCGGTTCAGATTTAGATATAGCTCCCATATATATATTTCGTCCGATTTGGCCCTTTAGTCCTATAGAAGCTGTATTTTACACCCAATCCTTTTGAAATTTAGAATGGTAGAGTTTCTTGATCCATTAACCAACATTGCCGAATTTGAAGAAAACCGGTAAAGATTTAGCTATAGCTCCCATATATATGTTTCATCCGATTTGGCTCTTTAGATCCAATCCTTTTTATACCCTACACCACACTGTGGTACAGGGTATTATTTAAGTATAAAATGTCCCAAAAGTAAATTTATGTAAACAATTTATACATGAATTACAAAATTTATATATCAGAGTTATTCAATATTACGAGAGTGGTGTAGGGTATTATATAGTCGGCCCCGCCCGACTTTAGCCTTTCCTTACTGGTTTTTATTTAAAATTTTCATGGAAAGTACTTTTAGTATTTGGATTTGCTAGTGCTGGATATGCGTTAAATTAAGGGATATTATGGATGCTAAAAATGTTGGCAATATCCATCTTCTTGTAGAAACAGTTTAGTAACAGTAGTTAAAAAATATAAATAAGTAGAATTTTTTCAAAACACGCGCTTTTTACTACGGAAAACCCTAAAAAACGTATACCATTTCTTAAAAACTAGCATCCTAAAGAAGAAACCAATGCCTGAAAGAATATATGGATAAAGGCAAAAGGTCTGATCCATTTTATAAAGGTAAGGGAAACGCAAAATAGCGTGTTTCATATTTTATTATTTTGGCCATTTTGTGGTAGAGGTACAAAAGGGGGCGTGGCAATAACACCCATTTTTTCGGGACTTTAAGTACTTTAAAAGCATTACACTACATACAATTTCAAGTATTTGAATGTAATGGAATCGAAGTTGTAATCCGTTAACTTTTTGTGAAAAATTATGTTTTTTTAAATCAATTTTTTTGAAAAAATCATATATTGCTAATTATAGACTTTTACTATATCACTGTTTCTAAGTGAAATATATATCCTCAACACTTGTAGCCATTATAATTGCTTTACACTATCTTATCTGCCAGTCATATCCTCTGAGATGAGTCAAGTCCGGCAATATGTCGGAACCGAAATATCGGGATCTTGCATGTGTAAAAGCTGGGCATGTGTAAAAGCTGGGCAGTGACAAATAAAATGTTCCATCGTTCCGATGTTTTCTCTGCATGTCCTGCACTCGTCGTTTTCTGCTAGTCCTATGCGATGAAGATGTGCCTGTAAGCTTTAATGTCCCGTTAGAACACTCATCATCTTACTAATCTCGATCTTGTTTCAGAAAACTACTTGTTTTCTTCTAATTTGGGTCACCCCACAGTATCTTTGCAGTTGCTCTATTCCACACAGTTTTGTGAGCCATCACTGTCCAATGCTTCAACTCATCCTTCGTGGCTTCGAAAGGTTTCCAATTTTCCAAGTTAATTACTCGAAGTTCTCTGCCCTTTGAAGCCAAGCTGTGTGCTCGTTCATTTCCAATCTCTCCGTTGTGTCCCGGTACCCAGAAAATACGCAGTTGACCATGGACTGAGTAATTATTTATCGTTCTTTTACAGTCTAACACGGTTCTGGATTTGACCTTTTCCGATGTTATTGCTTTGATCGCCATTTGGCTATCTGTGAATATGTTGGCATATTTAGGCTTTGTGGTATTACTGAGCCAGTTAACACACTCCGTGATTGCTCGAACATCTGTTATGGTCTGGGAGGCGGAAGTAAAGTTCGACTTCTGGTTCATCATTAAAAATCCCAGACCAGAAATGATAAAGTAAGAAATCTGTATCATTTATTTAAAAAAAAAACAACATTTTATGGGGATTTGATATTTTAAAAAATTCAGAAAAATTAATTTTTTGGTTTTACGAAATATTTAATTGCTCTTGAATAGCTGAACCGACTTTTAAAATGTTGACATCGTTTGAAAGAGAGCATAAAGGTCAATTTTTAATGGATTTTTGAAATTTGTTTTTGACCTCTCAGAAATCCAAAATATTAAGTGGATTTTTGGAAACTCAATATTTGTAAAAGTAACAGACGTAATACTGACGCAGGTCTTAAATTTTTTAAAGTTTTCTTCTGTTTCTGCACATATACATGACATTTTACATGCAGTTCAGAAACAGCAGAAAAAATTCAAAAATAGCTGGACCTGCCTAGGCATCTCGTCCATAACTTTTACAAATATTGAGTCCCCAAAAATCCCATTAATGATTTTGATATGTGAGAGTCTGGTGCAAATTCTGTATTTTTTTTTTAATTTAAAGTTTAAAAAAAATAATTTAATATCAAAAAATTGCCCGTTATGTTCTCTTTCAAACGATGGAAACTTTTTAAAAATCGGTTCAGCTTTTCAAGAGCAATAACAAACTTCGTAAAACCAAAAATGAATTTTTAAAAATGTCAATTCCCCATAAAATGTTGAAATTTTTTTTTCCAAAAAATAAATGATAGCGATAACTTACTCTACTATTTAGCAACGTTTTAGGCAAATATAAAATGTATAGTTTAAGCGTTAAGTTCGGTCATGCCGAATCTTATATACCCTCCACCATGCATAGCATGTGACCTCACAAAATAACTCAAACCTAAAGAAAATAACACCGAAAAACACAAAGAAAATATAGTAGATAAGAACAGTAGGAATCACAACAAGTTAGATGCTATATATGGGAGCTATATCTAAATATGGACCGATATCACCCATTTTCAATCCCAATTTACCTGTAGCTATAAGCAGTATCTATACCAAATTTCAGCCACCTAGCTCAAGTATTACAGATTGTAGCATGATTACAACAGACGGACGGAAGGATAGCCGGACGGACGGACATGGCTAAATCGTCTTAGAATTTTAAGAAGATTAAATATATATAAATACTAGCGGACCCGGCGAACTTCGACTCGCCCCAATTTAACGCCTTCAGATAAACTCCAGAGTGATAATAAAACACAGATAGTTAAAATTTTAATGCGATTTGTTTAAAAGGAATCGAAATCAGTAGAGAGCGATGTGATAAACAACAAACAACGAAGACGGAAGACAGGCAACGTACAGATGACCGTGCGAAAAACAGGGAAATTCGAGATTAATTCCACAGACTTCCTACGATTGGTCTTGGGATTTATTGATTGTCATCGCAAAAGCCAATCGTACAGGGAACTGAATCCGCTTGAATTGGAATGAAAGATCAGTTGGAATAATCGGAATTCGTGGGATAAGGACTTTATCTTGAATTTTCCCTTGATGATCGTCGCCTGAATCACATTGTCCATCAGTTTCATAATGGACAACCGCGAACTATGCACAATTTCGGATGATTCAGATTCCTCAACATGATTATGATCGATTCCACCTTCAGCTGTAAATTATGCGGCGGAGCTCCTGGCACATCAAGCGACGTCGATTTTACTTTGAATAATAAAATTCATGCTATCGACGTCCTTATTCTTCGCTGCTAATATTGCCCGTTCACTAATCTAATCGAGATTTGGAAACACTTTTGTGATGAGTTCCTCCTTCGACGATGTGAACTCGTAAAAATTTGCCGGGATCAATATCAATCCAGTGGAAACATCAACAGTAATTTGGCCATTGCCAAGCGCCAACAGTTGTTTCGAGAATTCAAGAGCCGATGAGTCGTTCTGCAACGCGACTCTCATGTTCTTGGTCAATTTCAACTTCTTGACATGCCGCCACAAAGACCACGATTTCAGGCATGCATTAATTTCATCTGCAGTAGATTTCGGGATGACGGGAAGCGTTTGACGAAAATCTCCGGGCAGCAATATCATAGACTCACCAAATTGTCTCAAATCACGTCGTAAATCCTTCATCGTTCGGACAACTGCCTCCAGAGCTCGTTTATGCGCCATCGTGCATTCATCCCAAATTATGATTTTGCAATGCCCGCAATCCAATAAGATAACCTTACCTCTTATACTCAATCTTATTATCTGAAAAAATGTTCGAATTGATAAATATCGCGTTGAATTTTAATTGATCGTAATGCTTGTACCGTTTGCCGATGTGATACGCGAAATCAGTGTAACAATACGCAAAACTCGAATGAATTGCAGCAAGAAAAATAGCACATACTCGTACATATGTTTAATAGAAAACTTTTTTGTTTAATAGAAAATTAATAAAAAAATTTGAATTGAAAAAGAGAGCAGTAGATAGGAACAGTAGGAATCTCGCAAGAAATAGCATTTTTCGATTTGCCCAATTTTCCGACTTTTCCGGAGGGTTTTCCCAAAATTTTCTTTCGTAACAACCTTCTCCTGGCAAATACGAACAACTGAAAAAAAAAATTGAGCCAAATCGGTCCAGCCGTTCTCAATTGATGAATTACTATACATTTTTCACACCATTTTTATATATATAGATTAAATATAAAAACGCTCACCCACAACAACATTTTTTGCATGCTGTTATATATGTGTTTATTCTGCTGTAACAAGGTAGTGTTGGCTATAATATAATGGGTGGTTCGTCGTGAGGTTTGATTTATAATGTAAAATAAAATACGTAAATTTTAAAGTGAACTTAAAAGAACAATGTTGGCCATGACTACGTCTGAGGTGGTCCAATCGGACAGCCCAGTTTTTAGCGACTCGTTCGAGCCGCTCAAACAACACGAGTAATGTTGGCTTCCAAAGCGTCAACAGTAGCTGGCTTATTCCTGAAGACCTCAGTCTTTTCATATCCCCATTGAGTGCTCACCAAAATGATTTCTCAACAAGGTCATCGTTTCACGCGCTGTATGGCTCATAGCGCCGTATTGTTGAGCTCACCAAGACAATGCGCTTGACAATGCTATAACGGTTACCATTGACGGTCACATTCTGATTTTTCCTCATTTTTGAAGAAATATGGACCAATGATTCTATCAGCTCATAAACCTTTGTTTTTAATGGATGTACTGGTAACTCTTGGTATTCTTCGGGTTGCTCATCAGCCCAAATATGGCAATTTTGTTTATTAAAGTATTCATTGATCCAGAAGCCATCACGATAAAACGCCGGATTTTCATTTGGAAAATTTTTGAACAATTTGGAGACGATGTTGTAGTGTGAGTCTTTCCATGATGACTTTTTAAACCATACTGAACAAAAATGAAAAAGTAGTTTGATATGAGTCACGAGTGATCTGCAAAAAACCATATTGAAAATCAAACCTTACGATGAATCACCCATTAGTTGGCTACGCCCGAGTTTGGTCTTTTACCGGTTACTTCTAGACTTTTTATTCGTATTTAAACGAAATAGATGTCCCTAAACTTATAACACAACCCTCGTCGATACACGTTTAAAGCTGAGTTGGTTATGAGAGAGTGTGGGGATTTTTCGAAAAGAGAAGACTAGTTACAGGTTTACTACTGCGTTCAGCTGTTTGTTACAGTTACTGCTCTTGTGGGTTAGTTACGTGTTATTGTTGTTCAAGGGGAGGTAGGGTATTGGTTTGCATTGGTGTTCTCGCATTTCAGGTAATCCAGACACATTGAGATTTTATGTGTGCCAGAGATTCCGTTTCATTCCGCCACCACCACCAACACGACATAATTATTATTGTTATTGCCATTGAACCAGTTTCATTGATGAGAATGAAGAGCTTCTCATTTCCATTGCTCAGTTAAACTTTATTCACTCTACAACTCTGTGTGGCTGAGTGGCGCGTGGCGTGTGTGACATTCTTATTACTCGCAAAACTGTGAACGAACGTGGAACGATATACGTTAGACGTGCGACCGAACAAGTGGCAGTGGCAGTAACAATTTTGACTTATTGCCAGCAACAACGCGGCCTAGACAAGACAACGCGAAACGCTTAAAAGAAATATTTAAAAAAAAAAAAACAGAATAATAAAAGCGGCGGCGGCGACGACCACAACGGTTGGCTTTCAGTTATATTTGTTTAATTTTTTTTGCTCAGCTCTCTATCTCTCTCTTCCGTTTGAGACTTACTGACTCTGGTTGTGAAATAAATCCATAACTTTTGTTTATTTACGGATTTGAAAACAAAACAATAAAATTTTTGTGAAATAATATTGAAAAAACGGTGTTGGTTTTAAGTAAACCAAGAATAAAAGCAAAAAAACAACAACAACAGAAGAGAGATAATAAATATACTGGTTTTGAATTACTGAGAAAATTATTCATTAATCAGGGCTAATTCGCTTTTGTTTTGAAGCCATTTCATTCTTCTCGTTTTTTTGTTTAAGTGAAAGTCCGGATTTTTTTCAAACCAGATTTTGTTATTAATTTTGTTGTATTTTTTTTGCAAATTTCCACTTCGAAAATATTGTGCATTACTTTTGCCTAATGAAGTTTGCTTAACTGCGTTTTAATTTTCGAAGGTCAAACCCGTAATTGAGTCACTACTGTAGGGCAAAAAAAGAACACTAAACTCTAAAACAACTGCAGTAAATTAAAAATAAATATTTTAAAATTGAAAGCGTGTATTGAGAGAATAATTAGTTTTCTGTTTCTGTTCTTCTTCTTAAAAGTTGCGGTGCGATAAAGTTAATTAGAAATCGAAAAAAAAAATCAGCAGAAAAAGTGACAAAAACAAAAGCAACTGAAAGCACTTAAAAAATCGCCAAACAATTCCGTGGCCCATTAACCCCCACTTTGGTAGGGTGGTAGAGATTGGATTTGGTTATCACACCACTGCTAAGACCATCATCCCCAACCATTCAACCATCCATCGATTCATTCATCCATCCTCCCCTCTTATCAGCTCCATCAGCGACAGACATAGTCATCATCATCGTCGCTCCGGTCCGGTACCTACGTCAATTGCTATCGGAAGTGTTGGGATACGTAGATAGTCCATTTTGTTTTTAGCTTTACTATTTTTATCATCAATCTACTGGTGGGAGCTCTTCAATTAGAGCAGCGCAAATCACAAATCTAATAGAAATATTTAATTTTATTATCTATTTAGGTCTCCCTTTGATAGATACGAGTACAGCTATTTTTCCTCGTAACATACAATTTTCATTGATTTCCATTTATTAACCACTCCCCCTTTTTGCATATAACAAATAATTTATCATTTTTATCAAAATATTAAATTACTAGTGTTGCAGTGATCGATTACAGTGATAAAATCTAAAACAAACAAACCTTCGATAAAAATAAACTTCTGAAAATAAATAAATTTCTCGAAACTCGAAAAAAATCCTTTGAGGAACTCCATTCAAAATGAGTGCCGTCGATTCGATTCTAAATTTCAAACATGATCCCAGTGAGGATTTCTATGGCCTGTTGAACTGCGATGAACACTCAACGGTAAGTACTTTTTTCCAATATTTCCAATATATATTATTATTTGTAATAATACCAGGGTTTGACCTATTTTAGGAGAAATCCTTAAAGTGACCTAAATATCAGAGGTTCCTAAATGTTGGGTTTCAACCCTGAGGCCATAATTTATACAGACATACATATATATATACACAGCCACAAATCAAAAGGCTCTTAAAGGCTCCCATAAACGTAAATTGTATTTGTATTTGGGTGGCCACAGATGTCTCAAATGATTTGCATGAATTTAACTTTCAGCAGTTTTCCCAGGATTAAGGAGCGACAAAAAATCCCTGCAAATTATATGAGAACACTCGAAGAAAAAAAATGACAAAACAAAGGGAATCAATATGAAACAAGTAAAAAACGGGAAATCTTATACATATATCCGCAGGCATTAAACGCATTCCATATTATAGTAATGAAAATTAAAATCACACTGAGGAAAAAATTAAACTTTTTCGAAAATAACAAGTTTTTGACAACAGATTATGATATAGGGGAAAAAAACAATATACGAGGGCGGTTCGGAAACTTCTTAGCCTAGCACAAAAAGCGCGGTATAAACAGAAAAAAGTTAAGTGTTTTGGAAACTTCCATCTCTGCTATGAACACATGTTAAATGTTGTTTCGATCTGGCAACTCCTTCATATAGAAACAGGTGTTCACAAAAGACGCATCCGCGATTTTTTTATAATGGAAAAGGTGAAAAAAAAAGGTTTATCGGGACAAGAAATTCATAATGATATGGTGAATGTGTTAGGTGAAAGTGCTCCTTCATATGCAACAGTAAAAAATTGGGTTGCTGAATTTAAACGTGGTCGTACAAGCATTGAAGATGAACCACGTAGTGGACGTCCAAAAACAGCAACAACAACAGAAATTGTAGCCAAAGTGCATGATATGGTATTAAATGATCGACGAATAAAAGTGCGTGAAATAGCTAATATCATGGGCATCTCAAATGATCGAGTTCATTTAATTTTGCATGAAGAACTACAGATGAAAAAGCTTTCTGCAAAATGGGTGCCGCACTTGTTAACAGTCGACCAAAAACGCATAAGAATGAACATTTCTCAAGCTTGTTTGGGTAGTTTTAAGCGAAATAAAAAGGAAATTTAAGCGTCGTTTCATAACTGTTGATGAGACATGGATCCACCACTATACTCCAGAGACAAAAGAACAATCCAAACAATGGACTGAAGCTGGAGGAAGAGCCCCAAAGAAGGCAAAAACAATTCAATCGGCTGGTAAGGTTATGGCAACGGTTTTTTGGGACTTCAAAGGTATTTTATTGATTGACTATCTGCAAAAGGGTAAAACAATAAATTCAGAGTACTATTGCAACCTTTTGGATCAATTAAATATACAAATTCGAGAAAAACGTCCTGGCTTACAACACAAAAAAATAATTTTTCATCAAGACAACGCACCAGCGCACAAGAGTGTTTTAACAATGGCTAAAATCAACGAATTAAAGTACGAGTTGCTTGACCACCCACCTTATTCTCCTGATTTAGCTCCCAGTGACTTTTACCTGTTCCCAAATCTAAAAAAATTCCTTGCTGGCAAGCGTTTTACCTCAAATGAAGATGCAATTACAGTTGTAAACCACTATTTTGAAGACCTTGAGGAAAACTATTTTAATCAAGGGATAGAATTGCTAGATAAGCGTTGGACTAAGTGTACTGAAGTTTCAGGAGATTATATTGAAAAATAAAAATATTTCTGAAAAACTAACTATTCTCTTTCATTGATAGGCTAAGAAGTTTCCGAACCGCCCTCGTATGTGTATCGGCGTTTTTAATATTTATGTATGAAGGGGGATCAGGATTTCCCCCTTTTGCACATTCTTATGATAAATCGACATAAGAAACCGTGTGATCCTTACATTTTAGGTTTAGGATGTCTGCAGTAACATATCTAAGAACACTATGAGGAGCATTTTTGTTGAAAATTTCACTTTCCTCCATGTAGGGGTCTTTTTGGTCCCTTTTGTGGAAAAGGGACCAAAACGTAACTTTTCATTTGACATCATTATTGTCTTACTACGACTTTACGAAAAATTACAAAAAAATTTGGAATCATTATATCCTTAAAAAATGTCATTTCCTTTTAGACGCTAACTCGACCAGAAAATAAAAAAGACAGAGTATATAGTTTTGTTTAATTTCAGCGTTCAGAATTATGTATAGATTTTCATGACTAAAAATTTATGTCGCACTGTTTAATATACCATCGGTTTTAATCAAAACAATTTTAATTTAAAGATTTAAATTTAAAAGATTTTTTTAATCAAATTTTTTTTTTTTCTTCAAAAAATCACAAAAATGTGTCTTTTTCACGAATTAACGTACCCCCCTTAAGAAAACTAAATTTACAATAGTAGTATACTATACGCATTTTTATCACCCCACGCTAAATTATTCGCAAAAATATAGTGAATTAAAACAAAAATTTTTTATTGAAAATTTTTATAATGTGTGTAATAACGCAAAATATAAATATCGGAAAAATATAAGTAAAATTTTCACGATTAAAAGAGATTTCCTCTTTAATTTTAATTTTTTTTAATTTTAAGATCTTTTTGAGTTTTTTTTTGGTGAACTTCTTTTGTAAGATTACATAATATTATTTCTTATGACTTTCTATAATAAATTAGTTTAGGTTAGGTTGAATAGAGGAGACGTTTAACGTCTCATGTCTATGGACATACACTTAAGCCAGTAGTTCGGCCTGTTGTGCGCTCCTTATTTATGATTTATACCCAACGGGTTACAGAAAAACGGTACTAGAGACGAATTTTCTCAGTATCTTCCAGTCATATCCTCTGAGATGAGGCAAGTCTGACAATATGTCGTAACCAAAATATCGGGATCTTGCATGTGTGAAAGCTGGGCAGTGACACAGAAAATGTTCCAACGTTTCGATGTTTTCCCATCATGTCCTGCACTCGTCGTTTTCTGCTAGTTCTATGCTAAATTAAGAGATTTTATTAAAAAATAAGTAAAAGCGTTAAGTTCGGCCATGCCGAATCTAATATACCCTCCACCATGGATAGCATGTGACCACACAAAATAACTCATCCCTCCACCATAGGATGGGGGTATATTCATTTTGTCACTCCGTTTGTAACACCACAAAATATTGAACCGAGACCCCATAAAGTGTATATATTATTAATCGTCTTAAAATTCTAAGACGATTTACCAATGTTCGTCTGTCAGTCTGTTGTAATTACGCTACAATATTTAACACTTGAGCTAGGTGGCTGAAATTTGGTACATATACTTCTTATACCTGCAGGTATGTTGGGATTAATATCGGACCATTTTTTGATATAGCCCCTTGCATAGAATCTCGCCGATTTGACTTCTCAACGCCACAGAGTCCGCAAATTTCAACTGATCGGGCTGGAAATTGGTAGCTGGGGTTTATATATACTCGGAAACCTTCACAGAACCAACGGTATTATTTTGATATAGCCCCTTGCATAGCATCTCTCCGATTTGACTTCTTAACGCCACAGAGTCCGCAAATTTCAACTGATCGGGCTGAAAATTTGTAGCTGTGGTTTATATATACCCGGAAACCTTCACAGGACCAACGGTATTAATAGGTCCATGTTTTGATTTAGCTCCCATACAAAGGTTCCTCTAGATTTGACTTCGTAACGCCACAAAAACCTCAAATTTCAACAAATTGGGCTGAAATTTGTATCCAATACCACTTCCATGCGATCCATGGTGGAGGATATAAAAGATTGCCGAAATTAATCTGTCTTTACTTGTTATGTGTAGATTGAAGCTCATTATTTTTTGAAACTAAGACAAACAATTTTTTTATGGTAATGTTTTTTTAAATAATTTTTTTTTAATTTAAAATTTTTGTGGGAGTCACCTTTAGTATTTGGACCATATTTTTTGAAGTATATCGCCGATAGTGCCGTGATTCCCTTTAATCTCTGAGGGCAACAAATGTTGGGAATACCATTTTCATGTGGAAATAGTGGTTTAGTAACTGTCGCTAAAACAATTAGAAAAAATATTTTTTTTTTCAAAAAAATCGTTTTTGCCGGCGCTAAAAAACCATAAAAATAATAAAAAAATCACTAACACTTTTTTGTTCCATTTTTGTGAAGCTAGCATCCTAACGAAGAAAACAATGCCTAAGAAATATCCATGGATAAATTTATAAATTATGACTCGTATTGTAAAAGTAAGGGAAATTAAAAAAATCATTTTTCATATTTTTTATTTGTTTGGGAGGTATTAAAAAGGTCGTGTCAATAACGCCCATTTTTTACGTACAATAGGCACTACTAAAGCATTACATTGTACGGAATTTTAAGTGTTTGTATGTGGAGGTATAGATGTCATATTATAAGCTGTTTACTTTTTGTGCAAAATGGCCCCAAAAGGAGCGTGGCAATAACGCCCATTATTTTATATACTATGAGTACTATAAAAACATTACACTGTACAAAATTTCAAATGATTGCGTGTGCAGGAATAAAAGTTATAAACCGTTAACTTTTTGTGCAAAATGGTCCATTTGTAGAGGAGGTACAAAAAAGGAGGCGTGGTAATATCGCCCATTTTGCACGGGACTAAAGGTGCTGTAAAGGTATTACACTGCACGACATTTTAAGGTTTTGTATGGACTGGATTCAAAGTTATAGCCATTAACTTTGTATGCAAAATGGACCATTTGTATGGGAGGTAACAAAAGGGGCGTGGCAATAACGCTAATTTTTCATGGGACTGAATGTAAAATAAAAGCATTACACTTCACAACATTTTAAGTATTTATTTGGTCTGGAATCAAAGTTCTAAGCCGTTTACTTTTTGTGCAAAATGACCCATTTGTATGGGGGGTACCAAAAGGGGCATGGCAACTTCGCCCATTTTTCTCAAGCTGATAGTGACCAAGAAACTAACAGTATGTGTCGAATGGTCAAAGATTCTGAATAGTAGTATATAAGTTATGGGATAATCAATATTTCACTAAATTTTGACCCTTCGCGGGGGAGATACTCGAAGGAGTGCACCAACAGAGTCCATCTTTGACCTTAGTCTGAGATAGAAAAAAATGTTGACTCATACCAAATTTGAATTCCATCGGTTAATCCTGTCGAAAGTTATGGTGCGCACCAACCAGACAGACAGAAGGACAGGCTGACGGACATTGATAAAATGACTTAAAATGGCCTAAAATGGATTTCCACCAAATATTTTTGGCGTCTCTTAGGAAACTCCATCGTTATGTTACACTTTTGACCTCCAGAATCTGATATATATCTTGTACCCTTGGTGTATAAAAACCGGATTATGTTGAAATTCTCGTACTTCTCCCAAAAGTGCTATAATTTCAACATTTATCCATAGATTGTCTTCATCTATTCATTATTTTCTTCGTTAGAACGCTAGCTTCCAAAAATTGGAACAAGCTATTTTTAGTTCTATTTTTTATGGTTTTTTTCGTGCCAGCAAAAAGCAATTTTTTTAGAAAAAAAAATCAATTTTTTTTAATTATTTTAACGACAGGTGTTATTACTAGCATTTGCAGTCCTCATAGTTTCCTTTAAAGTAAAGAAGGTTAGGTTAGGTTAGGTTAAAGAGAGGAGACATTTAAATGTCTCATATCCATGGACATACACTTAAGCCTGTGGTTCGGCCTGTTGTGCGCTCCCCATTTATGATCTTTTTATACCTCACAGTTACAGAAAATCGGTAGTCATATCCACTGAGATGAGTCAAATCTGGCAATATGTCGGTCCCGAAATATCGGGATCATGCATGTGTGAAAGCTGGGCAGTGATGTTTTCCCTGCATACCCTGCATTCGTCGTTTTCGGCTAGTCCCAAGCGATGAAGAACATATGTATTTTAAAAAAAATTTTATCCAAATACTAAAGACAACTTTCAAGAAAATGGGAATTTTGAAGAAAAATATGCTTGTAATTTTGTACAGTGTCCTACAGTCCAGTGAAATATGGGCATTATTGTCACGCCCCTTTGGTGCCTTCTTAGGTTCCTAGGTCGCTCCTTTGATGTGTTGATGAAATGACCTCCATTAAAGTGAGGGTATAGGGTCAGAATTTCTAATATTAACCTTTGAAAATTATTTTAAACTATATTATAACTTATTTTTCTAAAAAAATCCAAAATTTTATGGGAATTATAAAAATGTTTTTTTTTGGGTTTTACTAAATTTGTAATTGCTCTTGAACGGCTGAACCGATTTTCACAAAGTTTACTACGTTTGAAATATAACATAACGGATCATATTTTGTATTTCGTCCATAACTTGTACAGATATTTAGTCCCCAAAAATCCAATTAATGTTTTGATAGCGATATCTTTTATTGCCTTTTAGCTACTTTTTATCATAGTGTAATATAACAAATTGTGACCCTATAACTAAATACATATATAATATTATTATTAACTAGTAACTAGAATGGCACTAGAATGGAATCCGCAAGGAAGTAGGAGACCTGGGCGCCCTGTGATGACCTGGAGAAATAATGGGAATTTATTAAAATTAACGCATACGATAAATCTTATTACAAATGTATTGCTGAAGACCTATGTTCGCTCGAAGACTAAGTAAAGGGAAAAAATATTATTATTATTATATTAGTTCTATTTCGCTATGATTACTAACTTACTAAGCCGACTTTTTGATCCTGGTTTGCATGTTTTTTTATTAAAAGGCATACAATTATTCTTACTTGGATCAAGGAAGCCTAATTATCTCGTATATCGATTTATGAAATAGTGTCTCATATTTCAATATAGACAATTTATATATTGATATTCTTATTTCGTAAATTGAGCTATATGAAGATACAACTTTATAAATTAAATTTGGTCCATATTTACGTAAAGCGTTAATATAAATGTATTTCACATTTACAATGCAATGGTAGTTAGTTAGTCCTTTCGGAGAAAAATTTGTCTCTAATTACTTTTTTTAATTACATGTCATAATCCGGTCTTTTGACGCCGTTGCCGTAGGAGGGAAAAACAATCAATTAAACAAGCGTGGGAATACTTGCAGATACATATTTTTTAAGCCCGGCAAATATTCCTCACAGCCATTTAGTGGAATATAGCAATTGTTTTTATAAGTACTTTGTACATGCTCATGAATAACACAAAACAACGCTGAAGGTGTTGGCCTTAAAATAAAATTTAATATAATCGCTAACATTTGATGGTATATTTAAAATTAAACTGCTTTGGGTGCTCTCTGTTATTACTGAGTATTATTGTATGGAAAATGTAAACGGAATGGAATCCCACAGCTGATATTGAACTTTATCCCCATTTTTTAATGTATTAAATTTTATGCAATTCTTTTTCATAAATAACAACAATAAAATATTTAAATTATATTTTTAATATGTGGACTTATTTTCATATTCGCTGCAAAAAAATGTGGTTAAGAAGTGAAAATTCGCTTCACTGGAGGTACTTCAAATGTCTTTAAATCCTGATAAAAAAACTTCCTGAAATTTTTTATTCGTTTTCTTTTTTCAGATTTTTGCAAATCTACCATCATTGTAATTAAATCGAAATAATGACAAATACAATCTTCATGGAGAAGCACCAACAGAAACATAATTCTCCACAATCCTTCCAAAATAAAATACTTTCGATGGCTTAACCACTCAACTCAACTGAGAATCATCAAATTATAATGTCAATATAACTTAAGATATATATGATTATATACTTATATGTATATATTATTTTAGCAAATATTAAAAGCACTCACTTACCATGCTCCGAATGCTGAACGCATATCTGCCAACACAGTAATGCCCTCAAGTGACTTTACAACTTATTCACTTCATTAATTTCGTTATTATCCTGCAAACAAGAGAAGAGAGAGAGAGAGAGTGGGAGTGAATGAGAGGTAGGATTAGAGGATGTGAAATGATTGAATGAAATTCACTTGAACACAAAAATATATGTTAGTGAAAATATGAGACATTTTACTCGAGGGTAGAATATGCTTTATGGTAATGACTTATTTCACTTAGCTTAATTTATTTTCCTTTTAAATTTGGATTTATTTAGTAAAATTCTTTGTGTAAAGCTTCTGATTAAAATTTATTATTTATAAATTAATTTCTTTGAATTATCATGTACGAGGAAACCACAAAGTTTAATTAATTGTGTATGAAAATGACAGCTTTTTTAATTTAAATTTTTGCTGGTGACAAACTCAACATTTCAACATAATTGAGGAAAACTTTTATTCCCAACGAACCCTCAAACATTTTGCAGATGTAGAATTATGTAAAAATTATTTTAATTTACTTAAAATTTTACAATTTTTCTGCCTTATTGGTATGTAAAACTTTGTTTTCATAGAAACAGACGTTAGGAGTCATTAAAGTACAGAGTGGTCCATTTGGTGGTTTCTTTGTTGGATCACCTCGAAGCTGCGATTTGTCGCGGTTCGAATTGTTTCCGGGATAACATGAAGGTTATTGCTTGTTTTTGAAAGGAACATTGATTTGGCGCCAAAGACAGTGATCATTAACATAAGTACATTTTATACTTCAATGAAAGATATGGAACGACTTTAAATTAATTACATTTTGGACTGTTATTAAGGTCATGAAACGACAATTAAATTAAAGACATTTAATGACCTTAATTCACCCTTAAGTGCATGAATGTTGAATTCGACCTTAAGTGCATCACCTAAAAATCAGAGTTCGGAAAAAAACACTAAGGAACGGTTCCTTAGCGTTCCGTACCGTTCCTTCAAGACGCATATTTTAACCGATCATGCCGCATTTTTAACAGTACAAATATTTAAAATTTGGCATGATCGGTTTGAAAAATGCTCTCTGTAGTGCGTAAATATGTCTTATCGAAAGGGACCTTCGTATAGGGGCTATATCAAAGTATGGACCGATATGCCCCATTTTAAATAGGGATCGTCCCTGGGCTAAGAAATGCCTCTATACCAAATTTCATTAAGATTGCTTTATATTCGCTAAACGTAATGATACTGTTAGTGTTCTGTTCTAGTGATGCCGTTCGTCGTGTTCTAAGAACGGTACGTTATCGTAGTGGTACCGTTCGCGAACAGTAACACTAAAACAATTAATAACGTTAGTGTTATCTAAAGGAACCGTTCCTATAACGTACTGATTTTTTCTGAACACTGCTACAAGTACTGAAGCTAGACGCGCGTTAAAGAATACCGATCGACTCAGGATCACTAACTGATCCGATTTTATAAAATTTGACTAAAAGAGGACAATAGTTTTAGTTTTAGCCTCCTCATAGATTTACAATCATATAGTCTGCTCTGTCCGACTTCAGTTCTCCTTACTGGGAATATATCTTTTGCTACGATCCACAGGTGTAACACATCGAAGGAGTGACCTAAGAACCCAAGTATGTTTGGTGGAAATTCGATTTGGGTTATTATACCCTCCCTTTAATGTGAAAAGTGTATACGAGGGCGGTCCTAAAATAAGCCAACGTAACAAAGAAAACACAATTAATTTCATCTTTTTTTTTATGAACTGTCTAACTCCTGAAAATAGCGATCAACCGCAACTTCCAACTCTTCATTGCTTCAATTCGAACTTTAACTTAATTGATTTTTGCCATCGCAATAATGGTTGTGTTAACTGGTGCATTGCCTTGATTGTGAGCAAACGCGGCATCCATTTTGCGCACGGCTTTCTCACCATCAAATTTTTGCCAATGTGCGATATATAGCACTTTTTGAAATGCGTATGACTTCAGCTAGCTCACGAACCCTCAACCGACGGTCATTCAATACCATTTGGTGGATTTTTTAACCATTTTTGGCGTGGATACATCAATTGGTCGACCACTACGGTGTTCGTCTTGGCAGCTCGTACGGCCTCGTTTAAACTCTGCCACCCAATATTTTTTAGTTGTAAACGAAGGAGCAGAATCCCCCAAGATTGAATCTTGCTCGGTTTTAATATTGGTTGGACTGAGACCTTTCAAATGAAATTATTGTAAAGGGTGATGAAAATAGAATGTCGCCACAAGCCCGTGCATCGTTAAGAAGACATACAGCCTTTGTTGTTGTAGTACTCTACATTTAGCTTTCAAATCTACGACTAAAAAGTGAAATAGAAAGAAAGCAAGTTGTTAATATAGAAAAAAACATCTACCAATAATAAACCAGTAAGGAAAGGCAGAAAGTCGGGCGGGGCCGACTATATAATACCCTACACCACCCTAACAATGCGATAAGGTTCATTGCCATAATAATTTGGAATAATTGGTAAATGGGTAGAAAAATATTATCTAATTCTGAAACGATAATCGCTAAATTAAGCCATATTCGTTCCTAAATTGAGAAACATCTTTCTGGAAAATTTTAATGATCGGAAGTAAAATATAACTTCTATAGCGGTTTGATACCAAATCAGGAGGAACAATCAATATAAATCTGAACCGATCTTCCCTGATCTTCCCTGATCTGAACCGATCTTTCATGTAAAAAGACCTCCTTCTGTCGAATTTCGTACTGAGCGCATATAAAATACAGTCTCTATAGCGCCTACATGTCAAATCGGGGGTAACGTATATATGGGGGCTATATCTAAATCTGAACCGATTTGTTCCAAATTTAACAGTGTTCATTCATATAATAAGAACCCTCTTTCTGCCGAATTTCATACTGATCGGATATAAAATAACATTTTTACAGCGCTTACAAGTCAAATCGGGGGTAACGTATATATGGGGGCTATATCTAAATCTGAACCGAATTTAGCAGTATTCCTTCATGTAAAAAGAAACCTCTTTCTGCCAAATTTTGCACTGATCGGATATAAAATACAGTTTTTACAGCGCTTACATGTCAAATCGGGTGCAACATATATATGGGGGCTATATATAAATCTGAACCGATTTCCCCCAAATTTTGTATTGTATCTAAGTGTATCACGAGACTACTCTCATAAATATTCTGTTTTGTTTTATAATGTTCGGTTTTACATGTATACGTATTTTGCTATATTTTATGACTTTGTGTGTATTTTTGCGATTTTTAAGGCAATGGAGGCACTTTTTTCGGGTAGCTTTCTTCCGCATTTATTTCTCCTATTCAATATCTACAAATTTTCCATAAATTTATTACACATTTTCAATTTGATATACGCCGTAATCTTAAAGTTGCATTTTCAATATCGATTTGACAGGTAAATCTTATTTGAAACATCCCATATTGTATACTCAGGAATGTTACATTAAAGTATGTAATACTTATACATCGCATTTAATTCTTTACTCTGTACATCGTCTGTGAATAACGTCTATTTACTTTTATAATGTTTTAATAAAAATAATAATGAAAATCTAATCTAAACAAAACCTCAAATACAACGCTTCGCATCTCATGAAAATTGTAAGAAAACCAAAAAAACCTAAAAAACACAAAACAAATGTTTTGTATCGAATATAGGTTTTGTTTTCTTTTCATTAATGGTTGCGTTGTGGCAGCAGAGAAGGAAGAAACCACCCGGTGGCTGGGTGAAACCGGGGGAGGAAGGGAATAGTAGGAGCTGTTCAGATGGAACAGGGAAATTCCCAGTAGATGACAGCCACCGAGTACCACCGCGTGGCAGCTAGATGGATGGATTCTTGGCTGGATGGATGAATGTGTATTATGACAGGTATTCATTAGAGCGATAGCGAAAAACACTCGGTCATTAAGTCGAATAATGATCGATGAAAATGGATGAAAAGAAAGCCAAAAAGACGCTTGGCAGGATGAAATATAGACGTTTAATGGATACATAAGACTTTAAACGCATTTTCTCGTTAAACAGGTATTAATTGAATTACTTTTTTCGGACATTTATAAGTTTATTAATGACTCGAAGCTTTAAATTTGAAAATAATACAATTCTGAGAGGTTCGGGGCAGAAGTGATACTTAACACTAACGATGGAGGTGCAAAAATGCTAATCAAGAATATGGTCAATATTAAATATTTATTTTTTTTGTTTTCTTTTTTTTAATATTTACACTCAATTCCGTGCTCTAATATATTGCGCAAATGTTCAGCAGTTACTGAATGGCAAATGTGCTAAAGCAAAAAAAATTGTGAAAAAAAACACGAAACAATGGCGCAGTGAATACATATTTGATAAAAATCAAAAATTCTGAAACGCTTTGAAGGTCAGCGTAATCAGCATATTTGTGCAGTGTCGGCAAATATGAAAAAGGGTATAAGACCTAACAATAGACTTCGCAAGTGCGTATGAGTGTGTTGGTGTTACTTTTGGTATGATAACCTACATGCGATTTATAATATTGCCGAACAGTGCCCAGAAAAAAATAATGTATTTAATTAAAAGATTTCATAAACGATTTGAATCGACTTAATCTTTAAAAAATACATATTGTGTACTAAAATTTAAGACAATTTCTTTAATACTTGTTTAATTGCCATTATTTTAAGTATAAGAGTAGTTAATTTAGTTTAGTTTATCGTGTTTGGTTAAAGAGTTAACGTCTGAAAAAGTTCGGTCGAGTCGTACCACGAAAATACCATAACTTCTGAATCTGTAGAGGCACAAAATCCATTTGAAGGGAAACTCTTTATGTTTGCTGGTCAGAGAGAGGACTGTATAATATAACACTTTATTCTGTTATTGATCCAAGTGTAATAAATTCCAAAATTTCAGATTTAACATAACTAGGTTCTGCTACTTCATTATACGAAGAAAGCACCATTAAACAAAATATATTTGGAAGCAAAATGAAAATAAAACAAGTAAGAAAGTTTCGGTCGGGTAAACCGACTAATGTGTACCCTCACTTTGTGAGTAATGTGCTTATAGTGGGTGGCAGAAGGCATTTAACAAATACACATATTTTTCGGTAAACAGTAGATTATTTAAATACATTGCACTGTGCCGAATGTGCACTGGTATATTAACGTTGCACAGGACTGTAGGCACTATAACAGCATTACACTGCAAAAAATTTGAAGTATTTGTATGCACTGGTATACAAGTTATAAGCCGTTAACTTTTGGTATAAAACGGTCCATTTGTGTGGGAGGTACCAAAAGGGGCTGTAGAATAATGCCCATTTTGTTTTTTACCGGACTTAGGCGCTACAAAAACATTATATTGTACAAAATTTCATATATTATTATGCACTTGTTTGTATTAAGGGGCGTGGCAACTTCGACCATTTTTCTCGAGGTGATAAATAATACAATATGTGGAATTTCAGAAGATTCGAGTAAGTAGTATAGATGTTATTGAAAAAATCAATATTTCATTAAATGTTAACCCTTTGTGTGGGAGGTACCAGAAGGAGTGGACCAATATGGCCCATCTTCGAACTTAGCCGGAGATAGAACAAAATATTACCTTATACGAAATTTGATGTCAATCGGTTACTCATTTCGAGAGTTATCGTGCGCACCAGCCAGCAGACAGACGGACGGGCGGACATTTCTCAGTCGACTTAAAATCACCCCAAACGAATATCCGCCGAACATACAGTCCTTCGATGTGTTACACTTTTGGCCTGTAGAAAATGATATATACCCTCCTCTCGAAGGTGAGGGGATAAAAAGCAAATAAGGGAAATCCCACAATTGTTTTTTACATAAGCTATGTTGACTAAGAAAAAACTGCAAAAAGGGAAACCCCACAACTAATTTTTACATTAGCTCTGTCGAGTAAAGAATAAATAACTAATATATAGGAAGTATTGAAACAAAATAGATACAACGAATAAGATTAAATTGGTATTTTGTATGAAAATTGCAGTATGGACCAAATGGTCCCTTAACCTAAGATTCGTAAGTTTTTTCCAACCTAACAGCAGAATTAATAATGCAAATCGATCGGCCTTTACTGTTTTGTGAATAACTTTTGATTGGGTTGATGGATAAACAAGAAATTTTTACTGAATATTTAGAAATTAAAAACGCAATCTCCATAAAACTATGCTAAGTCGACTTAGCATGTTTTAGAAGGGAGGTATCGATATGTACATAACCTAAACAGATTTTCATTAACTTGGATCAAATACCTTATTTTGCCAAATTATATAAAAATCGGACGTTAAATACAGTTTCAATAACGATTAAATGCAAAGTAGGCAGGAACATATATATGGGAGCTATATCTAAATCTGAACCGATTTCCCCTAAATTAAGGAACTTTTTTCGGCCAAATTTTTTATTGTTCGGAAGTAAGGTACAACTTCTACAGCGCTGTGATACCAAATCGGAAGGTAGATATATGTATATGGGGGCTATATCTAAATCTGAAACAAACTAATTTGGCAGTGTTAATTAATGTACTAAAAAACACCTTTCTGCCGAATTTTGTACTGATCGGATATAAAATATAGTTTCTACAGCGATTACATATCAAATCGGGTGTAACATATATGTATATGTGGGCTATATCTAAATCTGAACCGATTTTCTTTGAATTTAGTATTGTCTCTTAGAGTATCAAGATACTTCTATCTGTCAAATTTAATACAGATCGTTAAAAAATATTGATTATACATTAACCTCCAAATCGGGGGTATATATGTATAAATGAGAGCTATATATGTAATGATAAACCGATTTTAACCAAATTAAATAGGGATCGTCCTTGAACCAAAATAAAGATATAAGCAATGTTTCATTTAAATCGGACCATAATTGCGACCTATACTTTGATTTGGAATAATTGGTAAATGGGTAGAAACATGTTATATAATTCTGAAACGATAATCGCTAAATTAAGCAACATTCGTTCCTAAATTGAGAAACATCTTTCTGGAAAATTTTAATGATCGGAAGTAAAATACAACTTCTATAGCGGTTTGATACCAAATCAGGAGGAACACATATATGGAGCTTTAATATAAATCTGAACCGATCTTCCCTGAATACTAATTCATGTAAAAAGACCTCCTTCTGTCGAATTTCGTACTGATCGGATATAAAATAGAGTCTCTACAGCGCCCTCATGTCAAATCGGGGGTAACATATATATGGGAGCTATATCTAAATCTAAACCGAGTTTCTCCGAATTTGGCAGTATTCCTTCATGTAATATGAAACCTCTTTCTGCCGAATTTCGCACTGATCGGATATAAGTACAGTTTTTACAGCGCTTACAGGTCAAATCGGGGGTAACATATATGTATATGGGTGTTATATCTAAATCTAAACCGAGTTTCTACGAATTTGGCAGTATTCCTTTATGTAGAAAGAAACCTCTTTTTGCCGACTTTCGCATTTATCGGATATAAAATAACATTTTTACAGCGCTCACATGTCAGATCGGGGGTAACGTATATATGGGGGCTATATCTAAATCTGAACCGATTTCTTCCAAATTTAAAAATGTTCATTCATATAATAGGAAACCTCTTTCTGACGAATTTCATACTGATCGGATATAAAATACAGTTTTTACAGCGCTTACATGTGAAATCGGGGGTAATATATATATGGGGGCTATATCTAAATCCGAACCGATTTTCTCCGAATTTAGCAGTATTCCTTCATGTAATAAGAAACCTCTTTCTGCCGAATTTTGCACTGATCGGATACAAAATACAGTTTTTAAAGCGCTTACATGTCAAATCGGGGGTAACATATATATGGGAGTGATATCTAAATCTGAACCGATTTTCTCTTAATTTACCAGTGTTCATTCATATAATAAGAAACCTCTTTCTGCCGAATTTCATACTGATCGGATATAAAATACAGTTTTTACAGCGCTTACATGTCAAATCGGGGGTAACGTATATATGGGTGCTATATCTAAATCTGAACCGATTTTAACCAAATTCAATAGGGATCGTCCTTGGGCCAAAAAAAAGATATGTGTAAAGTTTCGTCGAGATCGGACAATAATTGCGACCTGTACTTTGATTACAAGAATACATGCACAGACAGACAGACGGACATAGCTAAATCAACTCAGAAAGTGATTCTAAGTCGATCGGTATAATAAACGATGGGTCTATTCTTTTGGGTGTTACAAACAAATGCACAAATTTATAATACCCTGTACCACAGTGTGGTGTAGGGTATAATTATAGTTTTAAAGAGAAAAAAATATTAATTTCTCTATCAAATTTAAACGTTCAAAAGCAATAAAAAGTCTGTAAAACCCAAAAAAATAATGTTTGTGCCCTACACCACACTGTGGTCCAGGGTATTATTCGTTTGTGAGTTTGTTTGTATCACCCAAAAGGAGAAGAGATAGATCCATTGTTTATTATACCGACAGACTTGGAATCACTTCCTGAGTCGCTTTAACCATGTCCGTCTGTAGATGTATCATAGTAATCAAAGTGCAGGTCGTATTCATTGCCCGATTATGCGATGCAATTTAGCACAGTGCTTTCTTTTGATCCAAAGACGATCCCTATTGAAGTTCGTGAAAATCGAATGAGATTTAGATATAGCCGTCATACACCCAGGAAAATAATTGGTTGGAATTCGATTGTAACAATAAAAAAATAGTACTAGCAACAAAAAGTATATTGCCTACACCGTCTGTCGGTTGTATTAATAAATAATTAGTTGAAACAACAAAAATAACATTGATACGATCAAATGAAAATGCTTGCAACTGAATTGATGGTTGTATCAATCGAATTAAGGTTGCTTTTTTCATTGACACTCGGTTAGTTGTTGTAATCAATTTTAAATTTTCATTATAGTATCATATGATCAATTTTTAGTTGTGACAACCAATGTTTTATTCTTGACAACAGAAATTGTATTAATAAACCAACGATTATTATTGCAACGAATAATTGGTTACTACAACAGAAAAAATATTAATAAATAATCGTTTTTTGGTTATCCCAATAATTTCCCAAATTTAGAATAATGTAAATGTATTTTGGGAAATACAACCGAAAAATTGGTTGCTGTTCTTTTGCTGATACATGACAAACAAAAAATAAAATTACTCGACATCAAAAATCTTCAACATTTTGTTCAAGAATGGTATAGGTAATCATAAATAATCTCGTGTGGATAATAATGTGTGGAATGCAGAATATGTTGTGCAAAATGTTTTACATAAATAAAAAATAAAAGCAACAATAATGAAATTGAAAGCACAGGTTTAAGCGATATTTGCATAAAAGTTTTGTGTTTTTTTTTCGTGTACTAAAATGTTTGTCAAATATTTCCACATCTCATATAGTGATGAATTTGTAATATGGGATTTTTAATTTTGTTAAGAATTGTATTGTTTTTTGTTCAATAAATAAAATAAAAATTAATGAAAACTGTTTTTAATCAATTGTCGGTAGTATATAACTGACAACCAATTTTTTAAAACAGTTGGTTGTGGCAACTACAACAGATAATTTAAGCCACCATTTTCGTAGTTGGCGCAACCAAATATGATTGTTGTCAACATGGAAACAGAAGTATACCACAACCAAAATTTTGGTTGTCCTCATGGAATCGCAAATAATTCGGTTGAGGCAACCAAACTGTATTCTGTGTGTATATATATATATGTTACACCCGATTTGACACACGCTGAAAAAATCGCTTCTGTAGTATATTGTCCCAAACATATATTCGGCTTGAAACAAATATATGTTTAGGGTACACTTTAAATATATCATATTTGATACACACAAATATTTTATATTTGGGAAGATGTTGTTCTAAACAAATCATTGTTTCCATGCCAATATGTATTTATTTACGAAACAAATATTTATTTATATTGAGAAAAAAATCGATACATTAATTGTATTGTTTTCAGCAATTCGAAGTTAATTTTTTAGAAATTTTTAATGTTTGTAAAAATATTTTATAATTGAAATCATATAATCTTGGATAGCAGTGAATTACTTGAAGGATTGACAACAAGTGATGACTTGGAATATTTAGAAATTTAAAATGAGAACTTTAAAACACAAGATAATGCGTCAAAAGCCAATTATTAACTGAGAGGTATATATTTATACGAGTATTTCGGAATCAAGCAAAAATAAAAACTCAAGTAAAAAACAAAAAAGGCAGCAAAGTTTTGAGAATAATTTTTTTATAATAAAATCTATTATAATAAAATATATTATAAAATACAATAATGTTATTTGTATATAAACACATATTTTATTTGAGACGATTAGTTTGCAAATATATTTTGTTGTAACATAGAATCCCATCCTTGGAACACAATTAAAAAATAGATTTTTTATCAATGTACATTTTTTTCGTTTCTAAATAGCTGCAATATGCTACGGTTCATTCAAATCGGTAGACGTAGTCAGGATCGGAATACAATTAAAAAAGTGGGCCCGTTGACGCGTTTTTCACCATATGTTACACCCGTTTTGATATGTAAGCGCTGTAGAACCTTTCGGCAGAAAGAGGTTTCTTATTACATTAAAGAACACTGCGATAATTACGGAAAATCGGTTCAGATTTAGATATACCATATATATGTTACACCCCATTTCACATGTAATCGCAATGCCCCTTTGCACGTTGTTAGGGTACTATGTACAGGGTGGCAGATATGTAATGCAACAAAGTAAAGCGCTATTTTTTTTTAATTTTTTTTTTAAATTTTGTTGTTCAAATGCAAAAAATGTCGGAAATAACATAAAATTTTAGAAAAAGTTTATATTTGTTCGAATTGGCCACACATTTAAATGCTGGAGGTCTCTAACGATAGCCACTTGTGTTTTTCCACCCAAATATAAAGCAATCACACTATCACGCTTGAATTCCATCACGAATAACTTTTTTCTGAATGCAATAGATCAAAATGCTTTTGTAAGCTTGTAAACAATAAAATTAACTGTCACTGAAATAAATCTGTCAGCTATCAGACTAGCGGTTTAGAAATGATAGCAACCTGAATTTGATTGCAATACATATCAGCCACCCTGTACATAGTCGGCCCCGACTAACTGTCCTTTCTCACTGGTTTTTAGCATATCTTTATAAAACGTAAAATATAACAGTTCTTTGAACAATGGAAGAACCATGTCATCTCTAAAAAAATCAGTTTTAGATATAGCCCTGGTTTACAATCATATACACATTTTGAATCTAAACGCAAAGAAAACAACATTGATAAATCTTGACAATATTTCTTCTTATTCTGCTCAGATAGGATAGTATAGGGTATCATATAGTAGACTCGGCCCGACTTTTGTCTTATCATACAAATCGGTTTAAACGACTAAAACTTTATTTTTAGTTTCCAAAAAATCCTATCTTTTAAAATCATGCTATAGCATTTCAACACAAACACAAAGAATCTTTTTAATATTACGCAATCGAAGTAGCACATACAAACTGGTGTCAAATAGAGAAATTCCACTTTTGCAGTAAAGTGACACTTGGAAAACTTCTTCAACGGACAAGAAGTACTCGTAGTACTCAGTGGACATTATCAGTTGGAAACTTTTTAAAGTTAACTTCGTGCAAACACCCACTCTAGTCCGAAGAGAGATTCTTTGAAGTTTATTGAATGGTTTTATGTTACGCCAATTCCCCCACCCACATTTTAGAAATATTGAAAATATTCTAGTATTTTGTCCATCACAAAATGACATAGAAATTAATTGTAATTGATTGAGATGTTGTATGTTCATCGTTTTAAATCTTGAATTTCTAAACCGGCATGGAAAAAAACCAATGTTACATTTCTATGCGACTGACAGACTGACTCAAATTGAACGGCAAACGAAGGCACAGAAATATCACAAAGTGTCAGATTGTGCATGACATGTGTCAAACGACAAAAAGCGGTGACAATCCCTGATTAAATTTCTCACATTTCACTATGAGTGATGCTGAACAACGACAGCGACAATGACGGCGGCAACGTCAGATGCGCGAGACAAGACAAAAAAAGAAAATTCTACGGAGCTCTACTATTCGTCTAGCATAGACAATTTCGCCAAATGCTGAAAAATTTACGAAAAAATAAATAAATTGCATAAATGTTCTTATTTCAGAAGTAAATAGTCGGTGGATTGCTATAGTTATAGTAGTTACATTAACTTATCTTAAATTGTGTAACCAACAACAAACCGATTAACTAACAAAGACATCTTGAATTACGACGACGGACTGACCACCAGTGGTCATGTGAAAAGGGTGTGCTACGACTATTTTGTGACCACCTCAAAGTTAATGGCGGTCTTAACACTCGATATACCCCGAGACTAAGTAGCGAAAATGTAAACCAAATCTACTCTAGAAATTTTCCAAAAGAATAACCACACCGCAGAGCCACAGAGACAAATGAGCTAGGCAATGCATAAGCTGTGTATGAGTACTAATCAGCAGTGTGGGTGTGTGTACGTATATTAGAGTGGGACGGAGTTTCAAAATAAGTGCATTGATTGTAAAAAATGTTTCCTCAATCGATACACTTGATGCTTAACATCAAGTTTAAGTTTAAAATAGGAAATTTTTTAGAGCTAAGCTACAAGACGTCAATGTAGTCCATATGGGATATACTCGTATATCAATCCCCACAATAAGATGGGAGAATACCCATTTTGTCACACCGTTTGTATCACATCGAAATATTGATCAAGGACCCCATAAATATATGTATACGAGTATAAATATGTATACTCTTTATTCATCGTAAATATCACTACTATAAAAAAATTTCTCCAAGGGGCTGTGCATAACATTTCCTGGTGTAATTTGATGTTCTTGACACGAAAACTGGTAAGGAAAGGCTGCAGTCCGGCGGAGCCGACTATATAATAACCTACACTACTCTAGTTTGGATAAAATCTAGATTGGATAAAATGAAATATCCAATGTATACTTTAACTAAAATTTGTTTACATAATTTTCATTTGGTACTTCTCTGCCTCTGTAGCCAAATCGGACGAATCATATATATGAGGGCTAAAGCTAAATATGACTAAATTGAGCAATGTTGGTCCTTGGATCAAGAAACTCTACCATGATAAAAAAACAATTGGATGTAAAATACAGCTTGTATACGGCTAAAGGAGAAATCGGGCGAAACATATATATTGCACGCTGAAAAAAAATCGCTTCTGTAGTATATTGCCCCAAACATATTCGGCTTGAAGTATACATATGTTTACATGTGGTACAATCCAAATATATAATATTTGATACCCACAAATATTATATGTTTTGGGAGGATATTGTTTTAAACCAAAATATGTTCACATTCTAATATTTTTTTATTTGGAACTAGTTTTTCTGAAAGAAAGATTAATTTGTCTTTAAATATTTTGACAATGTATCAATCTATATATATATAAAAATGGAAACATGTTTGTATGTTTGTATGTATGTATGTATGTATGTATGTATGTATGTATGCTATAGACACTGAAACCACTGGACCGATTTTATTTGTTTTTCTTTTGTTTGAAAGGTTCTTTGTCAGAGATGGTTTAGGGAAAAAAAAATTTGGAAAAATGTGGGCGGGGCAGGAGTAGGCGTGGCATTACTTAAAATCCGATTATCTCAAAAAGTGTTGACCCTAGAAGAACCAAATTTGGAACACACGTTAGTGGAGTTATTTTCTAAATCTTCAATAAAAATGGACGGAATCGAAAAACTGATATCTGGGGCAACGAAGTGGACCGGGTCCAGCTAGTGCCTTAATATAAAGACAAGTTTTCTGTGTTTCAGATGTTCAAAGAGCAATTTTTTATAAATTTTATATTTTTGTAAAATTTAATTGAAACTTAAATCGTATAATATTTCGTAAATATAAATTGCATTAATGGATTTATAAAAAGTGATGAATTGGAATAACTAAAATTCGAATAAGTCAGCAAAGTTTTAAAAATCTTTTTTAAATAAAATATATTTGGAAAACTTCTTAAACAATAACTTTGTTTGTGTGTAAATACATATTTTATTTGTGAAAGTCAGTTTGCAAATAAATTACGTTCTAATATATTAATATATGCGTTCCAAGCAAAGTTTCTTGATTTTCAAATAAAATTTATTTGTTAACAAATATATAATATTTAAAAAAATCGTTTCTAAGCATATTTTCTTTCAATTCAAACATATCAAAAATGACGATTTTCCCCCGTGTGGAGCTATATTTAAATCTGAACCGATTTTCTTCAACTTGAGCAATGTTGGTCATTGGATCAAGAAACTCTAACATGCTAAATTTAAAAACAATTGGATGTAAAATAAATACGACATATAAATACCTGTGCACGTTGAAAAAAAATTGTTTCTGTAGTTATTGTCCCAAATATATTCTGCTTGAAATAAAAAAAATGTTTAGGGTACCCTCGAAATATATTATATTTGGCACACACAAATATTATACATTTGGGAAGATTTTGTTCTAAACAAATTATTTGGAACTATTATATGTGAACAGAAATTTATTTGCATTTAAGTATTCAGAAAATATATCAACAATACCTTCATTTTAAGACAAGTTTCATATTTTTCAGTATTTCAACGTTAATTTTTTTGCAGAAGTTTTAAATGTTTGTAAAATTCTTTTGTAAATGAAATGGTATAATCTTGCATAATGTTAGATTGCTTGACAACAAATTATGACTTAAATATAAATTATGACAAATAATGACTTAAATAAATATAAATATAAATTAAAAGTTAGTGTTTAAAAATTAATGATATTGCCACTTAAATCATTTTAAATTGTAAGGTATAACTCGAAATCAATGAAAAATTAAAAACAAAATTCGTAAACATTAATTTTATTTGTATATAAAGACATATTTTATTTGAGAACATTAGTTTGCAAATATATTTTTTTGTAATATATTAATACATGCATTCCAAATAAATTTTATTGATTTTGAAATAATATGTAATTGCTCAGAAAATATGATATTTGTTCCAAATATATTTTCTTTCGATTCAAACAAATAAAAAAAGGCATTTTTTTCTCGTGAAGAGGCATTTCATCGCATGATTTCGGCGTCCACTTTTAACCTTTAGTATTAGAGCACATTTTTTGAAGTATATACTCAGGAAAGACGGGATATACTTTAAATTAAATAAAATTGTGAAGACTAGAAATGCTAGCAATGATACTTTCAAGTGGAAGTAAGTAACTGTAGTTTAAACAATTAGATAAAAATTTGATTTTTTTAAAAAAATTTATATATTTTAGCATTATAGCACCTTTGGTAGAAATAAGAGAATTTCAGCATAATTCTGTTTTTATAACCCCGTTATTGTGAACAAGGGTATATATCAGATGCTGCGGGCCAAATGTGTAACACATCGATTTTGACCTAAGATACCCCAAGAATATTTGTCGGAAATCCGTTTTGGGCTATTTAAGTCATTTTAGCAATGTCTGCCTGTCAGTCCTGTTGGGGCGTACGATAACTTTTGACAGGACTAACCGATTGACTTCAAATTCGGTATGCGTCAATATTTTTTATTCTATTTCAGACTAAGATCAAAGGTGGAATATGTTGGCCCACTCCTTCAAACACTTTCCCCACGAAGGGTCAACATTTAGTGAAATATTGACTCATTGATCTCATAACATATATACTACTACTCAGAATCTTTCACAATTCCACACATAGTATACGTTTCTTGCTCGCTATAGTCTTGAGAAGAATGGGCGAAGTTGCCACGCCCCTTTCGGTACCTCCCATACAAATGGACCATTTTACACGAAAAGTTAACGGCTTATAACTTTGCTTCCTGTCTATACAAATAGCAGACATTTTGAGAAGTGTAATGCTTTCATAGTACCTACAGTCCCATAATAAATAGGCGTTATTGCCATGTCCTTATGCTACCTCCTATACAAATGGACCATTTTGCACCAAATTTAACTGCTAATATATCATTTGCTACAAGCCAAAAGTGTAACACTTAGAAGGAGTGACCTAATAGCCTAGGTATGTTCAGCGGAAATCCGTTTCGGGTCATTTTAACTCATTTGAGCAATGTCCGTCCGTCTGTCTGTCTACTGGCTGATGCGCACCATAACTCTAGAATGGAATAACCGATTGACTTGGAATTTGGTATTCGGTAATATATTTCTCTATCTCCGGCTAAGTTCGAAAAGGGGCCATATTGGTCCACTCCTTCTAGTACCTCCCCCACAAAGGGGATATTTCACTAGCGCTAATTCAATGGAATTAATTTATAGTCTGAGATCTGTATTATCCTATATAGCCAAATCGACCGCATTATTTTATACAGATTCACAGATATTTTGATTAATTTTTCAGATGTTGGTTTGAAAAAAAATCTTAAAAAATAGATTCCATCATTTCACCACTTCCAAACTCACACAGTCGCTAAAAAAGAAGTCCAAAAACATGACTTTCAAAATTAAAAAATATCAATTGATGTAATCAGTTCTGAAATCAAATCTAAAAGATTAAAATGGCAAAATTTTTAAAAATTATTATGGGGTGTTACAAGACAGCTTTTACTTTTTGAAAGTACTTAAGAGTACCTTCAAAACAAGGTATAGAACATCAAAATCGGTCAAGTATTTCAGGAGTTAGGTTGAATAGGATAGGTTGCATAGAGGAGACGTTTAATTTTTCAGGAGTTACAGCCGACTGAATGAACAAACCATTTGGAAAAAAAAATGTTTTTATTTTTTTTCTTGAAACACGTATAAAATATTTTTAAGCGATGTATACATACACAAACTTTCGATCAATCAAAGCTAGTAATGTCAAAAATCGTACCGTTTGGCATGGAATGACTCATATGTAATATTTAAAAATTTGTTTTCTAAATATATTTTCTTTTGATTCAAGCATATCAAAAAAGGCGATTTTGCCCCGTGTATCAAAAAAGACTTATGCTATATTAAAATTTAAGAGCCAAAGACATGTCATGTAAGTGTAGTTTCGTATAAATAAATAATTAAGCTACCTCTGAATTGACTCTGCGGGAAAAACGATTTAGTTTTCTTTAATGTGTTACCACAGCCAAATTTTGTACACCGAGTATATAAAAATTAACGATAATTTGACTTCAAGTTTAAGTTCACATAAAACGATTCGTTTTACATGGGGATATGAACATACATTAGGCCGGAGTGATTTTTTCATATCGTCATTTCATCTCAATTTTATTGTGACAAACAGGATAACCCTTAAAAATGTCTTCAGGTCCCTAAACAATTTGAAACAAACATTAATATTGGGATTTTAAAACATTATTTCTATAATAAGACGAATAAAATAAATTTCTTACAAGTCAATGCTTCCTACAATATATAAAAGTAAAGTGGTATATAAATAAATGAGCACATAAGAGAGGGTCTCGTCCTCAACTATAGTGGAATATATTTACTTTATATATTTATATAAAATATATTCAAAATCAAAAAATGTGTTCACTTTATGGTTCATATTTGTACGAGCAACAACTTTCGATATTCGAGTATACAATTTTTCGCGAATTTTTGTACAAAAATCGTATTTAAAAACCAGTAAGGAAAGGCTAAAGTCGGGCGGTGCCGACTATATAATACCCTACACCACTCTCGTAATATTGAATAACTCTGATATATAAATTTTGTAATTCATGTATAAATTGTTTACATAAATTTACTTTTGGGACATTTTATACTTAAATAATACCCTGTACCACAGTGTGGTGTAGGGTATAAAAACGATTGGATCTAAACAGCTAAATCGGATGAAACATATATATGGGAGCTATAGCTAAATCTTTACCGATTTTCTTCAAATTGGGCAATGTTGGTTCATGGATCAAGAAACTCTACCATTCTAAATTTCAAAACGATTGGCTGTAAAATACAGCTTCTTCAGGACTAAAGAGCAAAATCGGACGAAACATATATATGGGAGCTATAGCTAAATCTTAACCGATTTTCTTCAAATTCGGCAGTGTTGATTCATGGATCAAGAATCTCTACCATTCTAAATTTCAAAATAATTGGATGTAAAATACAGCTTCTACAGGACTAAAGGGCCAAATCGGACGAAACATGTATATGGGAACTATAGCTAAGTCTTAACCGATTTTCTTCAAATTCGGTAGTGTTGGTTCATGGATCAATAAACTCTACCATTCTAAATTTCAAAACGATTGGATGTAAAATACAGCTTCTATAGAACTAAAGGGCCAAATCGGACGAAACATGTATATGGGAACTATAGCTAAATCTTAACCGATTTTCTTCAAATTCGGTAGTGTTGGTTCATGGATCAAGAAACTCTACCATTCTAAATTTCAAAATGATTGGATGTAAAATACGGCTTCTTCAGGACTAAAGAGCAAAATCGGACGAAACATATATATGGGAGCTATAGCTAAATCTTAACCGATTTTCTTCAAATTCGGCAATGTTGGTTCATGGATCAAGAAACTCTACCATTCTAAATTTCAAAACGATTGGATGTAAAATACAGCTTTTATAGGACTAAATGGCCAAATCGGACGAAACATATATATGGGAGCTATAGCTAAATCTTAACGGATTTTCTTCAAATTCGGTAGTGTTGGTTCACGGATCAAGAAACTCTACCATTCTAAATTTCAAAATGATTGGATGTAAAATACAGCTTCTTCAGGACTAAAGAGCAAAATCGGACGAAACATATATATGGGAGCTATAGCTAAATCTTAACCGATTTTCTTCAAATTCGGCAATGTTGGTTCATGAATCAAGAAACTCTACCATTCTAAATTTCAAAACGATTGGATGTAAAATACAGCTTTTATAGGACTAAATGGCCAAATCGGACGAAACATATATATGGGAGCTATAGCTAAATCTTAACCGATTTTCTTCAAATTCGGCAATGTTGGTTCATGAATCAAGAAACTCTACCATTCTAAATTTCAAAACGATTGGATGTAAAATACAGCTTTTATAGGACTAAATGGCCAAATCGGACGAAACATATATATGGGAGCTATAGCTAAATCTTAACCGATTTTCTTCAAATTCGGTAGTGTTGGTTCATGGATCAAGAAACTCTACCATTCTAAATTTCAAAATGATTGGATGTAAAATACAGCTTCTTCAGGACTAAAGAGCAAAATCGGACGAAACATATATATGGGAGCTATAGCTAAATCTTAACCGATTTTCTTCAAATTCGGCAATGTTGGTTCATGAATCAAGGAACTCTACCATTCTAAATTTCAAAACGATTGGATGTAAAATACAGCTTTTATAGGACTAAATGGCCAAATCGGACGAAACATATATATGGGAGCTATAGCTAAATCTTAACCGATTTTCTTCAAATTCGGTAGTGTTGGTTCATGGATCAAGAAACTTTACCATTCTAAGTTTCAAAATGATTGGATGTAAAATACTAGTACTTAAAAAAGGTCACGCGTACTTAACAAAAATAACATGACAGCATGACACGACTCACACGCGATCTGTCAAAAAAGGCTATTGAAAAAAGTATCTCTACTTGGATCACCCTAGACAAGACAATGCGGAATTATGGTCTTTTACCGTCTGTCCAAATTCATAGCGGTTTAATACCAGTGCATAAACGGGGAAAATTGCCATTTTTTATATGTTTGAATTGAAAGAAAATATATTTGGAAACAAAATTTTAAAATATTATATATTTGTAAAAAAATCGTTTTTTTGAGAATCAAGAAATTTTGTTTGGAACGCATATATTTATATATTAGAACAAAATATATTTGCGAACTGACTTTCCAAATATATTTTATTTAAAGAAGATTCTTCAAACTTTGATGGCTTTTTCGAATTTTAGCTAAAAATTTTACAATACTACAGAAGCGATTTTTATCCAGCGTGTAAAAATACTTAAAACTATAAACAGTGTAATGTTTTTATAGTGCCTACAGTCCGGTAAAAATTGTGCATTACTGTACCGCCTCTTTTGGTACCTCCAAAAATCGATAAGTTTAATACCAGCGGATACTTTAAAATTATTAAATGCAATAATTTAATTAAAGCTAAAAAATAAATAAATTTACGATTAACTTTGGGGACTGAAGATGAGAGGATTCGTATGCCGTTTTACCCGACCGAAATTTCTCAATTGTTTGTATTTGTTTCTATAACATTTCTGCAATAGACATTTATGTAAATTTTTATTTCGCATTTCATGCCAATTCCGACCCACCCTAGTGTACATGTAATGCATAATGTATTTGTTTAAATGTACCCACGTATGTATCCGTAATTTCTATTTTACATCGGAGAAAGAAGCGTATTAAATATTTATGTATAATACTTGTACTTGTTTGTGGGAGCGTATTATCCACAATTACTATTGTCATTGTTGAATAAAGACGAAAATAAAACTTCAACGATACCTGTATCGATTGCAAGTTTGTTCCTCTCTTGCGACAGGAGGGCGGTTGGGCTTTTGTTTCTCTCTTGGGGGAAGAGGACGGTTGGGCTTTTAGGGCGGTATCATCCAAAGGTCGTTAGTGAAAGTAACTACCCAAAGCATGTCAAAGCGTATAAATACGGATTATCTGCTTGTTAGTTCCGTCACATGCAGTGCGCCGCACAGTGGGTGGGATTTATGAAATGTCTAACACTCTAAAAAAAAAGAATGTTATTTTAAGTATTTGAATTCGAGACATTTTAAAGCAAGGAATACCACACGATATAAATTGATAGGATTTCTTTGGCATTTTAAAGAATTAATCATTCCAAAATTTGGTGGACATTTTCTGAAGCATCATTGAATTATTTCATCATTGAAGCATAGGGGATTTAACTTTTTCAGTAGATGATATTCAAAACGAATATAATAAAAGCAACCAACATATTGTTTTTATTTATTGAAGAGCTTTTACTAGATTATTAGCCCTTTCTTCGTATTATCAAATATGCATATCTCGTATTACACTATGAAACAATTTTTTGTGTGTCCGAGGTTTACAGTTGTTTTTATACCCTACACCACACTGTGGTACAGGGTATTATAAGTTTGTTTCACGGCAGATGTTTGTAACACCTGAAAATAACACAGCTAGACCCACCTTAAAGTATACCGATCGACGCAGAATCACTAGCTGAGTCGATTTAACGATGTCCGTCCGTCCGTCCGTCCGTCTGTCCATGTAAAGTTGTTCGTCGACTACGGGTCGCAATTTCACTCCGATCGTTCTGAAATTTTGCAGTTTAGAGTATTTCGCGGCTGTTAAGATCGCTATTGAATTTGGTTGAAATCGGTTCCGATTTAGATATAGCTCCCATATATATCTTTCGTCCGATTTGGCCCTTTAGTCCTATAGAAGCTGTATTTTACATCCAATCGTTTTGAAATTTAGAATGGTAGAGTTTCTTGATCCATGAACCTACATTGCCGAATTTGAAGAAAATCGGTTAAGATTTAGCTATAGCTCCTATATATATATGTTTCGTCCGATTTGGCCCTTTAGTCCTATAGCAGCTGTATTTTACAACCGATCGTTTTGAAATTTAGAATGGTAGAGTTTCTCGATCCATGAACCAACATTGCCGAATTTGAAGAAAATCGGTTATGATTTAGCTATAGCTCCCATATATATGTTTCGTCCGATTTTGCTCTTTAGTCCTGTAGAAGCTGTATTTTACATCCAATCATTTTGAAATTTAGAATGGTAGAGTTTCTTGATCCATGAACCAACACTACCGAATTTGAAGAAAATCGGTTAAGATTTAGCTATAGCTCCCATATATATGTTTCGTCCGATTTTGCTCTTTAGTCCTGTAGAAGCTGTATTTTACATCCAATCATTTTGATATTTAGAATGGTAGAGTTTCTTGATCCATGAACCAACACTACCGAATTTGAAGAAAATCGGTTAAGATTTAGCTATAGCTCCCATATATATGTTTCGTCCGATTTTGCTCTTTAGATCCAATCGTTTTTATACCCTACACCACACTGTGGTACAGGGTAATATTTAAGTATAAAATGTCCCAAAAGTAAATTTATGCAAATAATTTATACATGAATTACAAAATTTATATATCAGAGTTATTCAATATTACGAGAGTGGTGTAGGGTATTATATAGTCGGCACCGCCCGACTTTAGCCTTTCCTTACTGGTTTTTTTAGATTGGGGCATACTATTCCATTAAATCAATACAAAAATATGTTTATAATAATTTTTTTTAATATTTTAAATTCCAATTTTCATGGAAGATTACTTAAATACTTTGACTAATTATTAAAAAAAAAATTATTTGAATGTGAAAATGTTAATATCTTAATTTTAATCATGACCATTACCATTACACCAGAAATTGTTATGCACTGCCCGTGGACAAACTTTTTTTGCAAACTAGTGTTATATGCTTTCCTTGCAAATAGAACTATCACCATGGCAATGCGGTACTAGTTTTTGTTGATTTATTTGCGGTTATCGCGGTTTTAATTTTAAATATATATCCAAAAAAGACAATACTGAATTGTGGTCTGTTTAATAATTACTATCATATCAGTTGTCAATATGTTTTATGGCTTCATTGACATTGTATTTAATGTTTTTGCATGAATTGTATTTAATGTTTTGTTTGTTTGTTTATAAACAAAACAAAGTTAGGTTTAGTTGTAAATATAACAATAAACTTTACGACAATATTAAGCACAAAATTCACTTGATATTTTTATATCAAAAGTATACAGATAACAAATGTATTTTTGTTTGAATTTGAACCTGCCAACAAGTTGTTTTATTTATTTTATTAACGTAATAGTAAATCTGAGTTTTTGAGCCATCAAATAAATTGTAGTATTAACACATAAGAACGGTAGTAAGTTAGACCGTGCCGAATCTTATATACCATCCACAATGAATTGTATTCAATTATATAACTGAAAAATCTTTGAATTGGAAAGACGTAAATCATAATTCTTTTTGCAGCAATTTTTTTTTAAATTAAAACAAAAGCTACAAATTTTCAACCACATTGGTTAGAAAAAGTGACATCTTTGGCTTAACTGAAGATATTTCAGAGCGACCTCTACATAGGAACCATTTCAAGACGTGGACCGAAATATTTATTTTTTGTAGTGCAGAATTTAAGCATACATAAAACTGTGAATAATTTTTGCCAAAAAACCTTCATACTGCATAGTTTCAGTCAAATTTGTTAGGCAAATGTGGCGTTTACCGCTTAGAAAATTATATTTAAGAGAAATCTCTTTTAGGGAGCTATATCAAAACATAGGGTAAATTTTCGTTGTGCATGATTTCAGAATACAATATTTGCAACATTTCTGCCCAATTGTCTGGAAAATTTGGTACTTATGGCTTAAATAACAGTGTATAAATTTGGGCTTCCTCTGGAAGTGGACTGGAAGCGCCCAAAATTATAAGGATTTTACCGTTTTCATGAAACAAAGAGAGAATAAAAAACACAAAAAGATTTCAAGTTTTAGTCAAGAGAATTCAGTTTCAGTATATTCAGTTTCAGTTGGTTCTTACCGCTTTCAAGTCTGAAAAAGAAAAGCGACAGAGAGACAGTTCAGGGAATTCAGGATATTCAGCACTGGAAATATAAAACTAAGATGGAAACCCATTCTCCAATGAGTAAAAGGTTTTCAGTAGAAGCAACCATTGGAGAAAGAGTTGACATATGTACAGACTATTGTAAACCTAAATGGGAACTAATGGGAGTTTAATCGTAGTGACCGTTAATTCAATTTGTAATTCAGTTCAGACAGTATGTTTTTAGAAAGAATTCTGCAGTATGCGACAAATATGGTCGTCCGAGCATCACCTCAATGTTGGTGGGTTGAAAGAAGTGGGGATCTGCGAGATCGGGTAAATGATTATAAACGGCTTCGAGTTTTTTGTCATTGGCGGCAGCGTAGCGTTGCCCGTGACCTGGATTTTCGCCACCAGATCGTCCTTAATTATGGTATGGGCCGCCCCCGAGTTAAGAATCAGTCTAGTTTTTTCTTTGCCTGTGGCGGTAAGGACGCGCGCTATAGCCGTAGGCACAAATATATGAGTCCGAGGACGGATGCTTAGACGCTCGCTCACGGAAGATGGCTTACGGTTTGAGATAGTAGCGCAGGAAGCAGCGGATCCTAGTCGGCTCGCGTATTGACGGGTGTGCTCGTATCGTACCTGTCGCTCGGTGGCTGCGGACGTAGTAGGGGCAGAGGAGTGCCAATGGTGATGTTGACAACAGGTTGGTTTGTGCTCTGGCGAAGTTTCTTTCTTCGACGTAGATGGCTTCGAGGGAGCTCTACATAGGGGTCGTCCACGTGAAGATAGGTGTGGTTGCAAACCATGCACGTTTTCCGGGACGGGCACCAGTTTCTGTTGTGAGAGGCACACAGGCAATTAAAACAGTAGCCTTTCTCTTTCGCCACATCCCGGCGTTCTTGGACTGTCATCTCTTTGAAGGCTACGCAGTTACTTAGGAAGTGTCTTTCTTTGCAAATGCGGCACTTGGGGAGGCTAGAGTTACTGCTGGAATGTACGGAAAAGGGATTATATTGTCGGAAGGATACATAGCTTAGCAAGAGGCCTAGTTATTGTACCGTTCTGAGTTCGGATTTCAGCAACGCGAACACGAGAATCAGTACCAGAGAACACTTTCATCACGCGACCTAGCCGCCGTTAAGTTGGTGGCAAAATGTCTTCCTTTACAATGACAAACTATCTTCTTTGAGATTTTGTTGAGCAGTTTTCCATTTATAGCGTCGATGGAGATCACAGATGTACTCAGATTTCCATCGTTTTGCGAAATGAATCTGGATCAATTTTAGGCGTTGCTATCTATTGATCAGGGAGATACTTTCTGAGAATTCCTCAGGTATAGTAACTAAAGCAGCTACCCTCAACAAGTGGCCTGGAATCAATGGGTTTGACTCAGTGGGATCTTCGCTCATGGGGGAAAGTGGCCGAGAGTTGAACATGCTTTCTATTTTGATCAGGAGTGTAGAAAATTCTTCCAATTTTCATGTTCTTCACACCGGCTTCCCATATGCCACCAATGTGTGGAGCATGCGGTGGAATGAAATGCCACGAGAATCCGTGCAGACTGTACTTTTCAACGAGATGTTTTTCAGCAGCTTTCAGGAAGTTCTTATTCTCAGTTGTCAGCGCGCAATTGGTTCCAACAAAGTTTGTCCCATTGTCTGAGAAAACTTTGTTCGGAAAACCTTGTCGACCTACAAATCTATCCGGCTCTAAGGACCATGTATAAATCTCTCCAATGAGTAAAAGCTTTTCAGTAGAAGCAACCATTGGAGAAAGATTTGCCATATGTACATACTATTGTAAACCTAAATGGGAAGTAATGGGAGTATAATCGTAGTGACAGTTAATTCAATTTGTAATTCAGTTCAGACAGAATGTATTTAGAAAGAACTCAAAAATTCCAAAAGTTAGCTTAAAATACTAAAATATTGTTGAACACGGTTCAACATATATGCATCGAAGGATATTGATTAGCTGAACACATTAACTCTAAAATCCCGAAATCGGAATTTCGTGACATAGGTTTTTATTCCAGAAAACCACAGAGATATGGGTCAGAATATTTATTATCGACCTATGTAGTTTATTTTTGGCTAAAATCTTTATTGCTCTCAAACGGCTAAACCGATTTGTGAAAAGTTTACTTTGTTTTAAAGAGAACACAATAGGCCATCGAATATCGAACCAATGCATTTTCGTCATATAGGAAATTTTATTGCCCATCCAGATATATTGATACGGATGAAATCGTTGCATATTGTGCTCCGATATTTAGAAAATACTAGCACACGGTAAGGGAAAAAATTAAAAATTAAATTTTTAATTGCAGATATCTCGGTAACTATACGTGATAATTCTTAGGTGTAAATAGTTTATTCATATACCCCAGTTAGTAGAACACACACAAAAAGAAATTTTATAAATCGGAAGAGAAACACGAGTTACACGCGCTTGAACATTTTCTTCACCCGATGTGGCCAACTTTGAGGCCCTCCTAGCTCCACTCCTGTCTGACATAGGGGACCCAAATACAAAACTAAACTTATCTAACACCTCTTCATCTATCCTGCCAAGTTTGGTCGCAATCGGTTGTTTGGTTAAGAAACGGTCGAATTTTTCCCCTTTTTGAATTCGTGTTTTGCAAAAATAGGCGAAAATTGCCAGACCATCCTTGGTATTTCGTCCATAACTTTTACAAATATTGAGTCTCACATAATTTTTTTTATATTTCTCAAAAAAAATTTTTTGCAAAAAAAGGCACCATGTGTCCTCTTTAAAACAAAGTGAACTTTGCAAAAATCGGTTCTGCCGTTTGAGAGCAATTACAATTTTCGTAAAACCCAAAAACAATTTTTTTCATTTTTTCAAAACTAAAGACGCCGATAAAAAAAATTTTCAAAAAAAGAATGATAGCGAGATATTATTTTCCCTATTTGTATATATATATATTATATATATTTTCCCATAGTTCCTAAGGGGAGCATAGGGCCGTAACAAAATCATTCCACTTCATTTTATCTAAGGCTAGGTTTTTAATTTCATGCCATGTGTACTAGGCCGGGTCGATTTGTGGGGAGGAAAAAAAATTCGCCATTGCTCAGTGAAAATCGTATTCTAGGGATCAAAATAAGAAACTTTGCCGAAGGAACCATACCTCTAAAACGAATTCTGATGTCCCGGAATTTGGGTCGAACTTTTGGGTAGGGGCAAATTTTGAAAAATCCCACTTTGACCCATTTAGAGTGCTCCAATCGAGTCCAAATGTATGACCGACCCCCACTAACTTTGGAGTCCCGACCCACGCATGCCAGTGGCACACCCCCTGGAACCCCCTGGGGGTTACATACATTTGGACTCGATTGGAGCACTCTAAATGGGTCAAAGTGGGATTTTTTCCGGGACATCAGAATTCGTTTTAGACTAAAAGAAGCTTTTCGGTCTGGAAAACAAAACTTTTTTATTGTAATATTTTCAGAAAGTTTCATAAAGTTTTTCTAATGGCCGTGAAATAATTGAATTATTTTCCAAGTCACATTGTATTTTTTAATTTATGCGCATTATAGTGTTCCGTAAATTTCCACACAATTAATATGTACTGTACATTTCTACTTGTACTTTGCACTTTTTTATTTATTTTGACAAATATTTGACATACATCGATTTATCATAATAAATATAGGTTTACATGGGTTTACTCTCTCAGCCGAGTAATATTAACATCTTGTCTTAATATTGCGTAATGGGCATACACAATTTATGAATATTACATTTTTGCACTCTATATTTTTTCTTATGAAATATTATACATATGCTTTGTTCAATATTTTATCCTATATCCCCTTTACGGTTGCTACTCCATTTATACTATTGAATATTTAATAGATTTCCCTTATCATATCATTAGATGGGACATTCAATTTTCTTTTTTGCTGAAGCAAATATCTGTTCGATCTTCGTTCGTTTGCAAATTGAAACTTTTTGGCCACTCGTGCACTAAGTGACATGAAAGAGATTTACACGATAATTAAGAGACACAGAAGTTTTTTTGATTGACACTTTTTTCCCGTCGGAGGGAGTGTGGGAGCGAGAGAGGGCACAAAGATTACGAGCGGTGTCTCTTTGAGTAGGGTTCGTCACTGGTGCCCCGTTCTTGTTTCTGCAGTTGTTTGTCGGTTCGTCGCGTCGGTTGTGTAGCCATAGTAACTGACCCCAAAAACATAACAGATGCTATAGTTATAGCCATACGAAGTATCCTATGTTGTCCGTTTGTATGTGTGTTTAAATGTGTGGCTCTCTGTCTGTGTGGGTGGTTGTAGGGTTAAGCTTTACAATTTATTGCAACTTTTCCCCTTTGTTTGCTGTTACTTTGCTTTTCCGCCTTTCGCTTTTTTTTAACATAAACTTCAAAACAAAGTATTAACTTTGTAGTCGTAGCCATAGCCGTAGTTGTAGTTGTTGTAATGGTGTAGTTTTGCTGTTCTCATTGTTGGCAGGATTGTAATCTTTTTCCCCCCCCATCTCTCTCACCCTCTCTTCGTCACACCCATCTCTATATTTTTTGTGCTGAACTAAAGTGCCACAAAAACACATTTGTACCAACAAATTGTTAACTACAACAGCAGACAAGAACACGAATCGCAACAGATGGTGGAAGGGCGGAAATGGAGCTTTTAAGCAAAATTGAAACTTTCTGGTGCATATTAATTGTATTCTCACAATAAATCCAGACAGTGGTTGCTTGTAATAGCGGCAGATAGGGTTTTCAAACTTTTCACAAATATTCAATTTAGGGCTTTGGCTCCCAAAAGAACCAAAATTAGAGCGAACTTTAAAATTGGGTTATGTAAATTGTAAACCGATATGACCCGCATTTCCTAAACAAAACAATTCCAGTTTCCAACAGGGTTAAATACTTAGGTGTTATCCTGGACAGGAAACTAAATTGGAAGTGCCACATAGAAGAACGAGCAAACAAGGCTCACATATGCTGGGCACTATGTAGAAGAGCCATTAGCTCAAAATGGGGCCTTAATCCAAGTATGACACAATGGCTCTACAAGAGCGTAATCAGACCTATTTTGACTTACGCATCAGTAGTGTGGTGGACATCAATGAAGAATAAGTGCAACATAATGATATTACAAAAGGTCCAACGAATGTGTTGTCTCGGCATAAGCGGGACAATGAGGACCACATCCAGTAGGGCATTGGAGACGATCTTGAATATCCAACCAATAGAAATACAGATTAGATATGAAGCTGCCCTCACGGCGACGAGGCTCAAAGTGATGGGCGAATGGATCGAAAGCGATCACGTGTCATATCATCAAAAGATAGCTGAGGTAGTGACGGTGGATTTAACTGACATATCATCAGTATCCGACAGAATACCTGAAAGATCAATGGTTGCTGAGTGTGAGACCATGATACCAGACAGACAATCCTGGATTGATGGAACCGTAGTACAGACAACATCTGGAAATTGCTGTTATACAGATGGATCGAAACTAGGGGAGAGAACGGGGCTAGGACTTTACATCGAAGAACCGGAAACCGAACTCTTATTCCGTCTGCCAGACCATAACACAGTCCTGCAGGCGGAAGTCCGAGCAATTACAGAATGTGTGAGCTGGCTTGGGACTAACACAAGACCAACAAAAGTGAATATTTTCACAGATAGCCAAATGGCTATTAGGGCGATAACGTCTAGAACGGTGAGGTCGAGGACCGTTTTAGATTGTAAAATGGCGATTAACGCCTACTCCGAATACGGCACTATATGCATCATATGGGTGCCTGGCCATTGCGGAGTAAGGGGTAACGAGAAAGCAAACGCCTTGGCATCTAGAGCCAGAGACTTGCAAACAACAACATTAGAGAACGCAAAACCCTTCAGAGTTATGCGTTCTGAACTACAAATATGGGCGAAGAACGCCCATATCACGCTATGGAATAGTGAAAACGTTGGGAAGACAACGAAGGTCTTGTGGGGTGACCCAAACGAGGACAAGGCCAAGACCTTACTGAGATTGAGCAAGGTAGAAATTAGTAAGATCATGGGCGTCCTTACAGGACACACATGCTTACAAGCACACCTACATAGGATAGGAGTTGTAGATGACAGCATATGTAGGGCATGCGGGGAGGATGATGAAACGTTGGAGCATTTCCTCTGCCACTGCCCAGCGTTCGGCAACAATAGATCACGTTTCTTAGGAAATGATGCTATACCAGACTTGACCCAACTTAGGGGCGTAGACTGGAAGAAAATTAAGGACTATGTCGACAGTACAGAGTTCCTAAAATAGCTTACCGACCTTTCTAAATAATAACAATTAGAGCGCACAACAGGCCGAATACTGGCTTACGTGTATGTCCAAGGACATGAGGTGGAATTTCACCGCCTCCTCTTCTCAACCTAACCTAACCTAACCTAAACCGATATGGCTGAGCGCGAGCTGCACTTTGATCAAAAGTTTATATGGGTAGACCGCTAAGACACTCAATTATACGGATGTGCCCTCCCGTAGCGAGCAGCTGTCAGTAACGATCGAATATAAATTTGATGTCATCTAGTGAAGTTTTTACGTATTTTCAGAGGGATTTCCCCTATTTTTTTGAAATTATTATTATGACGTTCAGAAAATGAATTTAATTAATTGATATGTACAAATAAAGTCCAAGTAAATTCTCCGGAAAATTATTATTTTCGCGTTTGAAAAATCATATCTATTCGTCTACTCATCTTCTATATTCATGCACGCTGAAAAAAAATCGCTTCTGTAGTATATTGTCCCAAACATATTCGGTTTGAAACATATATATGTTTAGGGTACACTCTAAACATATAGTATTTGTTACATACAAAAATTATATATTTGAGAAGATGTCCTTCTAAACAAATCTTTGTTTGCGTCCCAATAGGTTATTATTTGGGACTATTATTTCCGAAACAAATATTTATTTGCATTTAAGTATTTGAAAAATATATAAATTGTATTAAATTTTTCAGTAATTCAAAGTTAATTTTTTAGAAATGTTAAATGTTCGTAAAATAATAATAATTGAAATCGTATAATCTTGGATCAAAATAAATTACTGAAGGGTTGACAACTAATGATGGCTTGGAATACTCAGAAAATTTAAATGATTAATTTAAAACGGAAGTTAATATGGTATCATAACTGGGAGGTACAATTCTAAAACAAGGAACAATTAAAACTGAAATTCGAAAAAGTCAGTAAATGTTTTGACAATTTTTTTAAATAAAATATATGTGGAGAAATTCCTAAACAATAACTTTATTGGTATTTAAACACATATTTTATTTGAGAAATTTAGTTTGCAAATACATTTTGTTGTAATAAATTAATATATGCGTTCCAAATATATTTTATTGATTTTCAAATAAAATTTATTTGCTCAGAAATATATAATATTTCAAAATTTGTGTTCCAAATATATGTTCTTTCGATTCAAACATATCAAAAAAGGCGATTTTGCCCTGTGTATAATACCCTACAAAAACTTGTAATATGGAATACAGAGTACAACATTTTCGAGGTCATCGAAAGTTGACTCCGTTTGGATTTATGTTTCTGAAAATCCTTATCGAAAATAACCAAACGCCTTTTGGGTCTTCTGGTGTATCTCCAAATCGTATTTTATCGTATCGTGAATATTTTGGCTGAAACTTGATTTTTAGCATTTTTCCTGAGAAAATGTAATTTTTCCAACGGCTGTATCTAGTTAACCGATGTGAATTTTATTTTACAGCCCTCAGCATAATTGTACGTATAGGCCAGAAGAAAAAATATGTAATACAAAGCGGTTTGAAAAGGCAACATCTAGTGCTTCAAAATCTCAAAATTGTCAATCTGTTGAGGCATTTCTGCACATAATTTACCAAAACTCGGAATTGACTTAACCGATTTGGTTAAAATAAATTTAGGAAAATGAAGACTTAAATAACCTTTAAACGATGCCTAAGCAAGTTTTTAATTAGATAAATAATAAAAGATCTAGATCACCCACATAACAGTATTTTTTTCGGAGAAAATGTTATAATTCTAATAGCTATATCTAGCTAACTGATAAGAATATTGTTTTACGGCCCGGGGTATAATTGTAGGTATATGCTAGAAGAAAAATCGCTATTATTCCAGTTGGCGTCGTCGATTCTTAGTCGACAATGTTTAGTTTGACGACTTCATAAATTTTGAAATTTTTTTAAATATTTTTAAGTTATAAAAAGGGTTTTTGTTAGTTTATGGATAACTTTTTCGTTTTGGCGTAAAGATGACAAAGCTAGAGCTTCATAGATATGACGAAAATGATGTGACGACGTCGACGACGCCAACTGGAATAAAGGCGAATATGTAAAACAAACTGGTTTAAAAAATTAGCATCTAATGCTTCAAAATCGCAAAATTGTCCAGAAATTGCCAAGTTGTTGAGATGTTTCTGCATATAAGTTATCATAACCAGGGATGTGACGAAAGTGGCTTTAGCGAAAGCGAATATTGAAAATGCATTTTTGTGAATGCGAAATTCCCGGCGGTATAGTTTGAAACTAGAGTTCAAAATCTATTTTTTTGTCTAAACATGTATATAGTCTATTTTTATTGAGGAAGCGAATATTGAATAATATTTTTGCGAAAGCGAATATATCAAATTTGATTTTTGCGAAAGCGAATGTTCAATTTCTTTACATCTCTGATCAAAACTCGGAAACGACTTGTCTGAATTTCTTAAAATATATTTAGCATAATTTTATCTATTTCAACAAATCGTAAAAAACAACCTTAAAAATGGGAAGGGCTGGCATGAAATGTTCTACAAAAATGTTGGACATGAAATTTAACAACACACCGAAACACAAAACATAACACAAACAACAACAAAAAAAACAAAAACGTCCTCTTCTATCTTTGATGCCTTGAATCGACGCTGGGCTGTTGGCGTAGACCTTATCTTTCACGTGGCCCCAAAGGAAGAAGTCGCAAGGTGATAAATCACAAGATTTCGGTGGCCAATTGTGATCACCTCTTCGAGCGATAACGCGGTCCGGGAACTTTTCCCGTAACAGAGCAATGGTTTTGTTGCTTGTGTGGCACGTAGCGCCGTCTTGTTGAATGTAAACGTTGTGCAGATCAATACCATCCAACTCCGACCATAAAAAATCATTAATCATCTCTCGATAGCGCAATCCATTCACCGTAACTGTTGATCCAACCTCATTTTCCAAAAAGTAATGTCCAATGACCCCGCCAGACCATAAACCGCACCAAACAGTCACACGTTGAGGATGGAGAGGCTTCTCAACAATAACTCTTGGGTTTTCCGAGCCCCAGATGCGACAATTTTGCTTGTTGACGTAGCCACCGAGGTGGAAATGGGCCTCATCAGTCAAGATGATTTTTCGATGGAATTCCGGATCATTTTCATTCATTTCAAGGACTCAATCAGCAAAGATGCGACGTTGTTGATGTTCGGCCGGCTTTAGTTCTTGTGTTAACTGAACTTTACAAGCCTTAAGACCCAAGTCTTTATGCAAGATACGGTGTAATGACGTTTGAGGAATTCCCAATTCCAAAGATCGACGTGGAATGGACAAACCTGGGTTTTCTACAACACTTTGGGCTACAGCAGCAATATTCTCAGTTGTTCTTGAGCTACGTGCACGGGTTTTATTCTTCACATCACTAACTTGTCCCAACAGCTCGAATTTTTCCACAAATCTCTGTATTGCGGTCCGACAAGGTGCTTCACGACGACCCAAAAATTCTTTAGTTTTGCGAACTGTGACTGCAAGATTTTCACCATTTCCTAGTGAATTTTAATAATTTCATTGCGTTGTTGAATCGTGCATCGATCCATTTTTAGTAATAGCGCAGTTTATACTTGTCAAATGTCAAAGAATAAAAGCCTCAAAAGTGACAGCTACCGAAATACCGGGTGATTCAAAATAACACCTCTTGTTGGAAAACCCTGTATTTTCAGATCGATTTTCTCGATTTTCGTTTGTGACTCAAGAAAATGTATAAACTTGCAACGGCTCATCCTCTATATTCATTGATTTTAGTTAAAGTAGATTTTAGCAAAGACACAAACCAACTCCCAATAAAAAAATAACAATGCGAAAAGCAAAGCATTAATTTTTCGATCTAAACACAAAAAAATCAATGTATTAAAAAACAACTACATAAAGAGTATAGACGGGCCGAGCCGACTGTATAATACCTTCAAAAAACTTGTAATATGCAGTACACGGTATACTATTTTTGAGGTCATCGAAAGTTGATTTTATTTTTACGGGGTTTGGACTTCTTGTTTCTGAATATCTATTGGTTGGATGTGCTAATTGCCCCGCTAATGCCTAGACAGCACATGCGTTGCACTTTTTGCAAAGGTATTACGTTGTACTTCTTGTCCATTGATGTCCACCACTATATAGGATTAGAACGATGAATTTCATCACGTTCGCCTGCTAGTCCGCTGCATCTGCTAGGAAATTAAGTCGTATCTCGGGTATTCGACCAGCAGGGATAAATCAATGCCTCGGTGATGATGCCTCGGAATTTCTTCTCAGCTTCCGAACATCTGAGGGAATGGGTAGTTCATTTAGGGTAGTCCGCTTTCCTTTGATTCAGGAAAGTACGGCGTTCAGAGATGACGAAATCGGCTGACCTATTTATGGAGAGGATTATGAGGATTTGGTGTGATCCCAATGAAATGACGGGCAGCCAAGTGACGTCACTTATCAAACCAGGCGACACGATGGTGATATCTGGCGAGCTACTGCAATCAGCAATAGTTCCTATGGGGCGTCCTCATTCACTGTGCAGAACGTAGAGCCATCTATTTGCTTAGCCAAAACTATGTCTCTTTGGTCATTAGCTAGGAGAGAATGCCAGAGCTCGTGATGGACATTAAAGTCTCCTAGACCCCGCCGTTATTGCCATGCAGCACCGGACTCATGTCCTGTAAATATCGCGGAGAACAGCTTCCAATTAGTCGCTTAGAGCGTCAACATGTCTAATCAGAAGGGATCTTCGTATGGTGGCTATATCAAAGCATGGACCGCTGTTCCCCATTTAAAAATTTAAAGTATAAATTCTTAAATTGTAGACAGCTCCTAAACATTTTTATTTGCTGAGAACTTTCGAGAGCAGTGACTTCAGTTTATTTGGTTATAAAGTGTTTTCTTTTGCGAACAACAATTTAGTTGCGACAGTATTGATTTAACCCACTGTACAGCTTATGCTCCTCTCTTTGTTATTGTTGGGTTTCTGCAGTTGTTCTAACACGATCTTTTAATGGAAAAGTTGTGCATTTTAATTCCTTGGAAGATTGAAGCTGCTGCTGCCGCTGTTACGGCTGCCTTCGCTTGTATTGTCGTCACTCAGCCACAGTTGTTAATCTGCTCGTTATAGTTGCATTTGTTTTCTTTTCTACTGTTACTGTTACTAAATAGCAAAAAGGTCCCCATATTGTCAAAGTTGTATAAATTTCACTGGAAATGTCTAAGTACATAATGGGATTTAAACTTTGCTGAAATATACTGCAAGGATATTTCCAACCCGTGTTTTGTTTTCGTCTACAAAGGACGATGTCAGAGGTAACATGACTTGAGATTGTAATTTAAATGGCAGAGCGCCATATTTTTTTACGATTTTCTAAGGTCCTATTGTGTAGTACATACAATGATATTATTTAAAGAAAATTTTTAATTATGAAATAGTAATTAATGTTATGTTAAACCAAGGAAAGTGAAATACGTATAGACATTTTCAGCTCCAAAGATAAGTTTCATAGGCATTTGATTTTTATGATGGGCCGAGAGGGGCTTTTGAATAACGAATGAAATACTGCATACTAAAATTCCCAAAAGTGGGAATATTTTTCTCCCAACAACACTAGTTTACAAAACTTTTGTCGAAGGGATGTACAACGTCCATTGCACATATCCTTTTCTGGAGTAATTTGGTACCCTTAATACGCAAAATTAAAAAAAATGATGGTCATTGAAAGTTAATCCTGATAGAACCGGAAGACGCATTCAGTTTAGGGTAATTATGAGAGCTACAAATGTTGTTACATATTTCACTTTTACGTAGAACCTTCGGTTCAGTAACAGTCATCAAAAATATGATAAAACAACATTTTTTGAAGAAAAGTGCTGGCACAAAAAAATCTATAAAAATTGAAAAAGAATCGGTTTATTCCATATTTTAAGGGGGAAACGTTAATTCGTTCAAAAAAATACACATTTTTATGATTTTTTAGTGACGAAGCTGTTAACATTTTTTGATTTAAACCAATGGTACATTAAAGTATAACTTTCAAAGTTTATTGTGTAGAATTTTCATAAAAAAAAATAAATTTTTCAATCATCAACTCTGAAGTGAAAAATGCGATTTTTGCGAGAAAAAATCGACCAACTGGTCAAATTCCAAATAAAAAAAATTAACAAATTTAGGAAAAACACGACAGCGTTACCTCGTAAATTATGTAAAGAAATATCTTCAAATAGATCGGTTCAGTAGTTCTTGAGTTATGAGGGGCACCGTCTTTGAAAACAAGGGTTGTGGGAAAAACGCTTTAAAGTTTTTCTGATGTACTGAGTCACGTATGAGGCGCGGTTGCTTAGACTGCTGTATCTTTGTCACTTTTGCTCCGATTCAAATTTTTGCAGAATATTCTTGAAAGGTTCTACATGTAGAAATAAAATAAAAAAATGGAAAAAAAAAGTTTTTACACGTTAACGCCACGTTCATACATGTTATAAGAAAACTCTCTCTGTTGAATTTCGAACAGATCGGGTGTAAAATACGGTTTCTACAGCGCTTACTAAATCTAAATCTGAACCGATTTTCCCCGAATTTAGTAGTTTCATTCATTCAATAGAAGAACTCTCTCTGCAAGATTTCGTACTTATGTGATATAAAATACAGTTTCTACAGCGCTTACATTTCAAATCGGAGGTATAGGGTGAACCATTTCGAGGTTCCCTCCTTTTTTAAAGAAAAACCAGTAAGGAAAGGCAGAAAGTCGGGCGGGGCCGACTATATAATACCCTACACCTCCCTAACAATGCGATAAGGGTCATTGCCATAATAATTTGGAATAATTGGTAAATGGGTAGAAACATATTATCTAATTCTGAAACGATAATCGCTAAATTAATTCGTTCCTAAATTGAGAAACATCTTTCTGGAAAATTTTAATGATCGAAAGTAAAATACAACTTCTATAGCGGTTTGATACCAAATCAGGAGGAACAATCAATATAAATATGAACCGATCTTCCCTGAATACCCATTCATGTAAAAAGACCCCCTTCTGTCGAATTTCGTACTGATCGCATATAAAATACAGTCTCTACAGCGCCTACATGTCAAATCGGGGGTAACGTATATATGGGGGCTATATCTAAATCTGAACCGATTTTCTCCGAATTTAGCAGTATTCCTTCATGTAATAAGAAACCTCTCCTTGCCGAATTTCGCACTGATCGGATATAAAATAACATTTTTACAGCGCTTATATGTCAAATCGGGGGTAATGTTTATATGGGGGCTATATCTAAATCTGAACCGATTTCTTCCAAATTTATGCCCTACACCACACTGTGGTACAGGGTATTATAACATTGTGCATTTGTGCAGAGTTCATTCATGTAATAAGCAACCTTTTCCTGCCGAATTTCATACTGATCGGATATAAAATAAAGTTTTTACAGCGCTTACATGTCAAATCGGGGCTAACATATATATGGGATCTATATCTAAATCTGAACCGATTTTAACCAAATTTATGCCCTACACCACACTGTGGTACAGGGTATTATAACATTGTGCATTTGTGCAGAGTTCATTCATGTAATAAGCAACCTTTTCCTGCCGAATTTCATACTGATCGGATATAAAATAAAGTTTTTACAGCGCTTACATGTCAAATCGGGGCTAACATATATATGGGATCTATATCTAAATCTGAACCGATTTTAACCAAATTCAATAGGGATCGTCCTTGGGCCAACAAAAAGATATGTGTAAATTTTCGTCGAGATCGGACCATAATTGCGACCTGTACTTTGATTACAAGTATACATGCATAGACGGACAGACAGACGGACGGACAGACAGACAGACGGACAGACGGACATAGCTAAATCGACTCAGAAAGTGATTCTAAGTCGATTGGTATAATAAACGATGGGTCTATCTCTTCTCCTTTTGGGTGTTACAAACAAATGCACAAAGTTATAATACCCTGTACCACAGTGTGGTGTAGGGCATAACCAGTAAGGAAAGGCAGAAAGTCGGGCGGGACCGACTATATAATACCCTACACCTCCCTAACAATGCGATAAGGGTCATTGCCATAATAATTTGGAATAATTGGTAAATGGGTAGAAACATATTATCTAATTCTGAAACGATAATCGCTAAATTAAGCAATATTCGTTCCTAAAGTGAGAAATATATTTCTGGAAAATTTTGTTTGATACCAAATCAGGAGGAACATATATATGGAGCTTTAATATAAATCTGAACCGATCTTCCCTGAATACTTATTCATGTAAAAAGACCTCCTTCTGTCGAATTTCGTACTGATCGGATATAAAATACAGTCTCTACAGCGCTTACATGTCAAATCGGGGGTAACATATATAGGGGAGCTATATCTAAATCTGAACCGATTTTCTCCAAATTTGGCAGTATTCCTTCATGTAATAAGAAACCTCTCTTTGCCGAATTTCGCACTGATCGGATATAAAATATCATTTTTACAGCGCTTACATGTAAAATCGGAGGTAACGTATATATGGGGGCTATATCTAAAACTGAACCGATTTCTTCCAAATTTAATAGTGTTCATCCATATAATAAGAAACCTCTTTCTGCCGAATTTCATACTGATCGGATATAAAATAAAGTTTTTACAGCGATTACATGTCGAATCGGGGCTAACATATATATGGTGGCTATATCTAAATCTGAACCGATTTTAACCAAATTTAATAGGGATCGTCCTTGGGCCAAAAAAAAGATATGTGTCGAGATCGGACCATAATTGCGACCTGTACTTGGATTACAAGAATACATGCACAGACGGACAGACGGACAGACAGACGGACATAGCTAAATCAACTCAGAAAGTGATTCTAAGTCGATCGGTATAATAAACGATGGGTCTATTTCTTCTCCTTTTGGGTGTTACAAACAAATGCACAAAGTTATAATACCCTGTACCACAGTGTGGTGTAGGGTATAAAAAACACAGAAAATTAAAATTGAATGGGGAATGTTTATTATCATTTGAAAGAACATTCTTTGGCATTTATTTTTTGAGGATTATGTCTATCAAATGTTGGCCGCGGCTCCATCTCAGATATTCCATCCGTTGAGTCTAATTTTCGATGACTCGTTCGAGCATTTCGACTGGTAACTGGCGAATAGCACGCGTAAACGTTGTTCAGGCGTAAGACTTTCCATGATGAAATAACAAAAATAACATGACAGCATGACACGACCTACACGTGATCTGTCAAAAAAGGCTATTGAAAAAAGTATCTCTACTTGGATCACCCGTTATAACATTACACTAATTAATCTGTCAATTTGTTGTCAAAACGTTGTAAACGTTGTTCAGGCGTAAGTCTTTCCATGATGAAATGCCAAACAATACTTAACCAAAATAACATGACAACATGACACGACTCACACGTGATCTGTCAAAAAAGGATATTAGAAAAAAGTATCCCTACTTGGATCACCCATTACATATGTATATATGGGAGTTATATGTAAATCTGAATCGATTTTAACCAAATTCAATAGGGACAGACAGACAGACGGACAGAGCTAAATCGACTCAGAAATTGATTACAAATCGATCGTAAACAATGGGTCTATCTCTTCTCCTTTTGGGTGTTGGAAACAAATGCACAAAGTCATAATACCCTGTGTGTTGTAGGGTATAAACATTAAGTTCGGCCGTGCCGAATCTATGCAACTATAACAAATATCTATGCAACTATAACAAATATTTCTACCGAATGTTGTCAGCTAGGTTGACTATTATTACGGACTGTAGCGTGATTACAACAGACGGACATGGCTAAATACTTTATAAGAATATATGTATGTATACACGCTGAAAAAAAATCGCTTCTATAGTATATTGTCTCAAACATATTCAGCTTGAAATATACATATGTTTAGGGTACACTCCAAATATATAATATTTGACACACACAAATAGTATATGTTTGGGAGGATGTTGTTTTAAACAAAAATATGTTTCCATTCTAATATTTCTTTACCTGGAATTAATATTTTATTAAATATTATATTTAACTATTTTGGACCTGTATCAATGCCTTATTTCAAAGACAAGATTTCTGTTTTTCAGAAGTTCAAAGTGCATTTTTTTTTATAAATTGTATATGTTTGTAAAATTCAGTTAAAATTTAAATCTTATAATCTTTCGTAACTATATTTTGCAGTGATAGATTGACAAAAAGAGATAAATTGGAATATTTATAAATTAAAAATTATTGATTTAAAACAAAAGCTAATGCTGCTAAAGACATTTTTAACTATAAAGTTTAACAAGAAATCTAGGAAAAAATAACTAAAATTCGAAAAAGTCACCAAAGTTTTAAAAATATTTTTTAAATAAAATATATTTGGAAAACTTCTTAAACAATAACTTTGTTTGTGTGTAAACACACATTTTATTTGTGAAAGTCAGTTTGCAAATATATTATGTTCTAATATATTAATATATGCGTTCCAAACAAAATTTCTTGATTTTTAAATAAAATTTATTTCTTAACAAATATATAACATTTAAAAAATTCGTTTCCAAATATATTTTCTTTCAATTCAAACATATCAAAAATCCCGATTTTCCCCCGTGTATACAACAGGCCGATGACGATTTTAAAATTTTCGAAATTGTGATTTTTTTTAATAAAAAGTATTCCTCAATACTTTTTATTAAAAAAGGTTATATCTTTTTATAATTAGAATTAAACTTTAGTAATTATTTGAACTCTTAACGAAAAATAGGAAACAAATTTAAAAAGATTTTTTTACCGATTTATTTTTAAAATTTTTATTAAAATGATTTTTTTAAAAAAATCCTATTTATTTTTTGTATTTTAGGCCAAATTGTCCTAGCCAATTTCAAAAATGGCATTTATTCGAGAAATAATTTAAACTTTATGACAGTTTTGTCCCAATATTTTCTAAAATGCTCAATGGGGCGAATTAAAACGCAAAAAATACGTTTAATCACTTTTGAATAGCTCACAAAAGTTGTGTCATGACGCTAACACTTCTGTACCAAAGGGAAACAAATCTTAAAAATATCCTCAACGTCGCGCAAGTACGATTTTTGCAAAAAGTAGAAAAATTTAGTTTTTTCATATTTTTTTTTTTTTCAAAATAGTTTGAATGGTTTATTGACAACACTTAGTATCACCATTATAACTAGTTTCAAAATCTGTGATATGAGCCAAAAATACTGTGATCACTTAAAATGGAAATGCTTAAATGTATAAATTATGACCCTTTCCAGCAAAATTTGCCAAAACCAAATAACATAAGGGATAAGCTAACTGCTAATAATTTGTAACAGCTTATAGTTTGGCCACCCTTCAAATTATTTTTACACATACATCTCATTGGAAGAAAGTGCTTCCACTACAGCATACCAAAAGCTGAAATATAAGTATAACCTCTTACCCACGCCTACAATTAACTCAAAAGTAATCGTGAACGTAAGTAATACTTTAATGTGTGATGAATTTGGCAACGTTGGTCCATGGATCAAGAAAATCTACCATTCTACATTTCAATACAATTGGATGTAACATATATATGGACGTAACATATATATGGGGGCTATATCTAAATCTGAACCGGTTTGCTTCAAATTCGGCTATGATGGTTCATGGATCAAATACTGTACCGTGGAAAATTTCAAAACAATTGGATGTACATCTTCTATATGGCTAAAGGGCGCAATCGGGCGAAAAATATATGTATATGGGAGCTATATATAAAACTGAACGGATTTTCTTCAAATTTGGTAATGTTTGCCTGTAGAGCAATAAACTCTAACATAGTAAATTTCAAAACGATTCAAACGATTGTATGTAAACTACAGATTCTATAGGGATAAAGGAATAAATCGGTCGAAACATTTATATGGGAGCTATATCTAAATCTGAAACGATTTTAACCAATACCAATAGGGTCTTTCCAGGTGAGAAAGATTCCCAACAGCACAATTTCAGCACGATCGAAGTGAAAGTGCGACCTGTACTCAACGAACAACATAACATGGACAGCCACACGAACGGACAGACATGGTTAAATTGACTCAGCTCGTGATTCTGATCGGTATACTTTAAGCTGGAAATAGCTGTAGTATTTATAGGTGTTACACCGCGGTGTGGTGCAGGTTATAAAAACTTTACCATACAAAAATTGGTTTTGATTTTATGAATTATATCCCTCAATCGGCGGCCGGAAGTTGGGCCCCAAGAAAATACACCCCAAATTGAAAATGAAAGTGCGGCCCAAATTTGGGTTCTATTTTCGTTACAAAAACTGATTTAGGAAATTACACCCCAATCAAGAAAACAACATGATATGTACATAAACCCCAAAAAAACTAAGAAATTTTCTCTTCGTAAATCTGGGGAGTACGTAATAATACACGTATACGAACCTATTTTCTAATTATAAATCTTTCCCTTCGCGGACGGCATATGGCCTGCGGCCTTCGGCCTCTGTTTAAAACTTTCTCCTATGGACAGGATCAAAAGTTGGCAACGTGGAGCAAATCTTTTATGCGTAGCCTCTCCTGTTTCTAAATTTATAGATGAAAATAAGCCCCAAAAAGCAGACAAGAAATGAAATGAAATCCCAAAAAGTAGAAAAAAATGAAATTAAGCCCCAAAAAAAATTGTTGTTGTTTGACATGTTATTTTTTGGGGCCCGTATTCATAAAAATATTGGGGTGTATTTTCCTGGGGCCCAATTTCATTCCGCCCCCTCAATCTACACAAACAAAAAGAACTACGGCATTGGACACATTTTTTTTGATGCATAGACAAAAATTGCTTTATCTACCAATAGTACATGTTTTTTATACCATTCAACTATAATATTTTATATAATTAATTTTTGTTATTTTTCTTCTACTTTTAGGTAAGTTTTCTCATCTGCTGAAAATTAAAATGTTATATTGGTAAGCGTTATTTTATAAACGTATGTGTTCTTCTTTAGCACAAAATAGGCGCATTTGTCAAGTCACTTCTAGTACACCCTGCTTTTATTACAACTTTTATTACAATCCATCCCAATGTACAGTGTGACATAGTACACATTTCACTATACATTACAATTTTACTTCACTGAAAATATTCAGTGAAAAACATTTGTTACTATTGAAAAGTGATGTAACATTTTTCTCATTTTAAACAATTTGCATTTACATCTCTATTAACTATAGTTTCTAAAAGTTCGCAATAGTTCTTCTATTGAAAATTATTGTTTTTTAAACAAATAATAGATAATATCGGTAGCAAAATTGTTATGTAAATTTAGTATAGAAAACAAATCGAACAATAGCACCTCCCTCCCCCTTGGAACACACAATGCCAAGAGGGGTGACAACAAAGATTCTCCAAATGTGATAACATTTATTTTCATTATTCACACTCAGAAAGTGCTCGGCGCATTGAACACATCTGCAAGGTTTGGATCAAGCTGAATATATTGAGCGAATGAATTAAAAATTTCAAATCATTTGTTGTCCGCGCAGGGTTCAAGTGGGGTACATTGTGCCGTTGTCTTATAGGGAAGACAATGTGGGGAAATTCCAGTTAGAGAAATTTCATCAGTATTCATAAAAGTCGGTCCTTAAGGCGATAATATGGCTCCATGACCTTGAAAATTACAATGTACAGCATTTTCAGCTCATTGATTTGGGACTCAATTCTGAGAATTATGTAGATGTGAAAGTAGCCACCAAAATAAGAACTTCTGCATGATTGCTGTTGCATGTTGTAAAATATCGCGAATTTTTAATTTCCGCGGGCTACATGTATTTGATTTTTGATATTTTTGTAGCGTTATGTTGGTACTCATGTCCCTTACTTATGCTGACAAGGTCGACCATTTTGAATGTTTAGTTAATTTTTGAATGTGTTTTAAGTTGTCTTCGATTTTTATCTATTTCAGAAAATGGATCAAAGAATCTGCACCAAATTTGGTGTGAAAAACAAAATAAAGTGCGCTGACGCATTCCGATTGTTGACTGTGGCATATGGTGAAGCTACCTTAGACCAAAGCAACGTTTATCGGTGATACAAAATGTTTTTAGAGGGCCAAGAAGAGGCAAAGGACGAACAGCGTGCCGAACGCCCGAGTTCGGTCGAACGTAAAGGTTTTGCTCACACTTTTCTTTGATTGCAGGGGCGTGGTGCATTATGAGTTCTTGCCACAGGGTAGTACGGTCAATAAAGAATATTACCTGCAAGTTATGCGCAAATTGCGCAAAAACGCCCGGATTTGTGGAAGAACAAAAACTGGCTTTTGCACCATGATAATGCCCCTGCACACACATCGTTGCTTGTGCTCGAATATTTGACCAAAAACAACATAGTAATGGTGCCGCAGCCACCGTATTCCCCTGACCTAGCCCCCTGTGACTATTTTTTGTTCCCAAAACTGAAAAGGCCCATGAAAGGACGACGCAACGCCACGATTGAGGAGCTAACGACGGCATCGAAGGAGGAGCTGAACAAGATCAACAAAAATGATTATTTGAAGTGCTTCGAGGATTGGAAAAAACGTTGGCTGAAGTATATTATATCCGAGGGGAATACTTTGAAGGGGACAAAATAGATATTCATGAATAAATAAATACTTTTTGCAAAAATACAAAATTCGCGATATTTTTGAACATACCTCGTGTAGTCATGTTGGTTAAATTAATAATTTAATGACCATTAAAATTTTTTTTGCTCAAGGTGGATTTTTTAGCACTTTTTCTATATTTTAACACGGTTATATCTCGATGTACCGTACGGAATATCTCTTTTGTGTCTGAAGCAAAGTTGTAGATATTGAATAGGGGAGAAAAAATGCGGAAAAAATTACCCGAAAAAAGTGCATTCAGTGCCTTAAAAATGCCAATTTTTTTACCATTTTTCTCCATTTGCCACATTTTTGCTCAATAACTGCATTACAAATCAACAAATGTTCTTGTTTTTTTGGAAGTGCCTATTTACAATATCATAGGGACGTTTGTCGATGTTCTATGGGAAATGGTATAATGTTTTGTGCAACAGCACAGCCTTCAAACTTGAAACTGAACTATCGATGAATAAACGCCAGTTGCCAGCGATATAATCCATTCCCAATTTTTTCACTAAAACTCATCATGTCCAGTTAGGTCTTGCAGCCAAATTACTGGCTTTATAAAAAAAATCTGTATACCTTTTCCATGTATCCACATTATAAGGATATTATAACAACTTTTGCACACTGTTCGGCGTAAAATTTGCAGCACTTAAATCTGTTTCATCAAAATAATTACAATACGATGTTTTAAATTCCTCAGTAAACAAGTTTTTTGATCCTGATTGCCTATTTTTGGGATGATATGACCACAAACGTCCAATTTTGGGCACTTGTTATTTTCCATATTGAAATTGTGAATGCTTTTCAGCTTTTTAAAATGTTTTTCACTCCAAATTATAATTTAAAATTGTAATTTTCGCTTTCGTTGGCACCTGTTGAATGACAAAAATCAATCAATGAACACCTATAAACACTACGTATTTTTCAATATTTGGCTGACAAGTACTTACCGTAATATCATAGGTATAATGATGGAACAAGTAGAGCAATTCAGCGTCCACGCACATTTTTGAGCGTTTATGCACCTGTGTTACAATGTTCTGCATTTTCATTATACCATTTCCTATAGAACCTCGACGAAACGTCCCTACGGTACTGTAAATAGGCACTTGCAAAAAACTGCATATTTGTGGATTTGTAAAGCAGTTATCGAGCAAAAAAGGTGACAAATTTATTTAAATGAAAATGTTTGCGATTGTTCCCGCATTTTTTTCTCCTATTCAATATCTACAACTTTGCTTCAGACATAAAAGAGATATTCCGTACGGTATACCGAGATATAACCTTCACAATTAAAGACAGACAAGAAGAACTCGACGTAACGTTTGCTACTGACCGGCTGTCAGACAAAATTATTGGGTGGAATGTACTGGACGACCACTCATTCTCAGATCACCATTATATTGAGTTCATACTCGCGGAAAAAGAGCCTAAACCCGCCGTCCACAGAAATGTAAGGAAGACAAAGTGGCATCTGTATGAGAAGAATTTCAAGAAAGTCCTCAACTCTAAACTTCTGTACGAACCGAATGACAAAGCCGGTCTGTATAATCTGGTCGATCATATCACCATATCATTCAATAGATCCCTTGAAGAAGCCTGTCCAAAAACAAGGTACAAGGGTAAAACTAAACCCCAATGGTGGACTTCTGAGCTAACGGCTAGGAAAAAGACATGCAACAAGCTATTCAATAAGGCTAAATCTACTGGGGTCGCTAATGATTGGGATGCCTATAAAGAGCAACTCAAGATCTATAAGAAGGAGCTTAGAAAGGCGCAAAGGCGCTCTTGGTATACCTTCTGTGGTGAAGTGGAAAAGGTCTCCGACGCCGCTAGGCTGAGGAAGATATTATCTGCTTCACCATGTACAGTGGGATATTTACAGGATGAGGCAAATAACTGGACCAAAAACAGCGAGCAGTCGCTCAATGTACTGCTCGACACACATTTCCCGGGGAACTCTGTAACAGAACCCGAGGATCAGCAGGACCAACAAGAGTGCGAGTGGACTGCGAGCGTCGCTAGCTTCTTGACTGAGAGATCCAGCATAAGCTGGGCTATTAACAGCTTTGAGCCCTTCAAGTCACCTGGACCAGATGGCATCACTCCAGCAGAAATGCAGAAAATGTTAAAGTACATTATCCCCTGGCTGGAGAAAATTTATGTAGGCTGTATCAGGCTTTCATACGTCCCGAATCGATGGAGGGATACCAAAGTGGTATTCATACCTAAAGCGGGAAAGATATCACACACTAGGCCAAAAGACTTCAGACCAATTAGCCTATCCTCCTTCCTATTGAAAGGTCTGGAAAGACTTTTAGATCATTTCATTAGGGAAAACCTGGATACAAAACTCCTGTCGGGGAACCAACATGCTTACAATAAGGGCAAGTCTACAGAATCAGCCCTGCACGTACTTGTGAGCACTATCGAATCGTCCCTGCATTTCAAGGAATTCACCATGGTGGCATTTCTTGACATAGAAGGGGCTTTTAACAACATTCACTCAGATGCGGTAATTGCGGCACTCTCACATCTAAAAGTTAACACTAGTTTGATTAGACTAATTCAAAGTCTGCTCACCAGAAGACGCATAACAGCATGTCTAGGGTCCACAACTCTAACAAGGTATGTAAACAGAGGGACCCCGCAAGGAGGAGTATTGTCTCCACAAATTTGGAACCTAGCGGTGAATGAAATCCTGCTAGATCTAGAACGTTGTGGCTGCAAGGTCGTGGCATATGCGGACGACGTGGCAATCGCAGTGAGTGGCAAATTCGTATACGTCCTCAGAAACATCCTACAGGTGGCTCTGAACAAGTTGGCTAGATGGGCCAGAAGCAGCGGTTTGGGCGTTAACCCCAACAAGACAGAATTGGTTCTCTTTACTAGGATGAATAATGTCCCACATGTGGACCCTCCACCTCGGATAAATGGAACAGATCTAGTCTTTTCTGAAAGTGCAAAATTTTTAGGAATAATTCTAGATAGGAAAATGTTATTTAGACTTAACGTATTGGAACGTGTAAGGAAGGCCAACGTCGCCTTATATTCCTGCAAAAAGGCTGTAGGGTCGCGGTGGGGACTCTCTCCTAAAATCGTCCACTGGATATATATAGCAGTAGTTCGTCCAATACTGTTATACGGTATTGTGGTATGGTGGACGGCAACTGACAAACTAACCATTACCAACCTACTAACAAAGGTTCAGAGAACAGCCTGCCTGAGCATAAGCGGAGCCTTAAGGACTACATCGACCGAGTCTCTACAAGCCCTACTCCATATACTGCCGATTAATATTGTGGCGAGAGAAGTTGCAACCAAAGCGGCAATAAGATTAAACTGCCTATCAATGTGGAGGTACAAAAACTATGGTCACATGAGGATATCAAAGTGTAGTGCTATGGTAACCGACCGAGTGGACTATATACCAACTGTGTACACCTTCGAGAGAAATTACATCACTATGATTCCCGCCAGAGATGAATGGGTCGGCAGAATACCAGGTAATAGAAACCATCTCCACTTTTACACGGATGGTTCGAAGCTTGATGAAAAGGTTGGCTTCGGAGTACACTGTGAAGAACTTAGTCTGGATATAGCTCACAGACTACCAGATACCTGCAGTGTCTATCAAGCCGAAATAATGGAAATTTGGAAAGTCGCCAAGTGGCTGAGTCGCAACATAGTAACCAACACTGGCGTTGTAATTTACTCGGACAGCCAGGCTGCCATCAATTCTCTGGAGGCAACATCCCTAAATTCACAAACAGCCCTCGACTGCCGCAGATCTCTTAACGAGATGGCTGAGCAGTTTAATATACACCTCATATGGGTGCCTGGGCATAGGGATATCCCGGGGAATTGCAAAGCCGATGAACTTGCTAGGAAAGGGACGACATTACAAATTCTCGAAGAATTTGCATATATTGGTGCGCCACTATCCACGTGCAAGCTTTGGCTTAGGCAAGAGGCAATCAGGCAGTCCAACGAAAGATGGACAGAAATCGGCACCTGCAGGGTAGCTAGACAAATCTGGCCAAGGTATGACCTGAGAAGGTCAAAATATCTCCTCGCACTAGAGAGGAAACGATTGTCTACGTTAGTACAGGTTCTGACGGGACACTGCTTGATCGGCGAACAAGCCAAAAGATTGGGTATTGACTCCAATGACTTCTGCCGAAGCTGTGGAGATGAGAAAGAAGTGGAGAACATTGAGCACTTGCTTTGCGACTGTCCCGCTTTGAGTAAACGACGACTGGACATACTGGGGTCGGCCTTTTTAGGCAGCCTAACAGATCTTTCCAGTACTGATATTCGTACTATCGATAAATTTATATATCAAACAGGTTGGTTTCGATGAGGGGCATTTCAGCCCGTGGTAACACTAGGGACCTAAACTGGTCTATGTGAGCTTGTAAAAAAAAATACGGCTGCCACCCTAACCTAAACCTAAACCTATAACCGTGTTAAAATATAGAAAAAGTACTGAAAATCGACCTTAAGCAAACAAATACGTATGACCATTAAATTATTAATTAATAACAGGCCGAACCACTGGCTTAAGTGTATGTCCATGGACATGCGTTTAAACGTCTCCTCTATTGAATCTAACCTAAATATTAATTGAGCAAACTTGACTAAACGAATGATGCGGAAGTTCTTGTTTTTGAGGCCAATTTCACGTCCAATTCTCAGAATTGAGTCCCAAAATCATGTGTTGTACTTTGTTATTTATGCCTTAAACATATAGATGTTTATAGAACATAAAATATTTTGCTTAAATGTTGGGTTTTTGTTGATGAACGCAAAGTACTGTACATATACATATCGCTCATCTAGTAAAAGAACGTCACATTTCGAGTAATGACATATCACTAAAGTTTGATTTAAAAGATCTATACAATAATAACTAGTTGACAGAATGGGATGACTTAACTTCTGAAGTGCGCCAAATATTGTTGTCTTCCTCAGGTATAAGCCATATCCTGGATTAGCTTGTAGATATTTAAATGTAGGACAATGACCACCTCAAACAAATTATATTTCGAGATGTGACGTTCTTTTGCCAAATGAGCGATATATATATACAGTAGAATTTCGCCGTTGCCTTTCATAATTCAATGCAAATTAATACAATAAACAAAGTTTTAACTAGATACTCGCATTGTCATTGCCATTGTGTTTGCGAAGAATAAAAAATATCACTTTTGTAAAAGGAATACAATTGCCTAGATTGCCAGGCAACCAACAAAAAAAGTCAGACAAAAGAGTTTGTTTCGTTTAATTGAAACAAATTAAACTTATTATGAAATATTCAACAACAATTGCAAAGCCAATTCAGGCCTTAAAGAGTTTTTTCACAACAATTAAAGTGTAAATAATTAATGGCAAAAATTATTTGTTTTTCTTTTTAATACAGTGGAACATTACACTAGTTTACAACATTTTTGTCGAAGGGCTGTGCATAACACTTTCTGGTGCAATAAGGAGTCCTTAACACGAAAAAATATGAAAAAGTTTTCATGGGCATTAAAAAAATTGTTTTAATTCAGATTTTTTTGGAACCAGCCTTTAAGTTGGAATCTATTTTTTAAGTATATAAAGGCTTTTAAGTAAAGCAAATTATGTGGGCTACAAATGTTGAAAAGAACACTTTCACGTAGAAACAGAAATTAAGTAACCGTCGACAAACAATTCGAAAAAAAAATATTTTTTTTGTAAATAGTTTTTTGCTTGTACGAAAAAATCAAAGCAGGGGCATAACATTTTCTGGTGTAATATTCTGTCAGAAACACGAATTATTTTTTATCCCCTCAACTTAGAGATGAGGGTATATATCATTTGCTACGAATCAAAAGTGTAACACATCGAAGGAGTGACCTAAGGCCCTAAGCATGTTCGGCGGATATCCGTTTTGGGTCATTTTAAGTCAAATGAGCAATGTCCGTCCGTCTGTCTGCTGGCTGGTGCGCACGATAACTCTCGAAAGGAGTAACCGATTGACATCAAATTTGGTATGTGGTAATATTTTCATCTATCTCCGGCTAAGTTCGAAAATGGGCCATATTGGTCCACTCCTTCTAGTACCTCCCCCACAAAGGGTTAACATTTATTGAAATATTGATTATTTAATAACTTCTATACTACTTATTCGAATCCTCTGAAATTCTACACATAGTATTAGTTTATTAGTTACTATTACCTCGAGAAAAATAGGCGAAGTTGCCATCATTGTATGGATCAAAACGAGATGTTATACCATATAGTAAACGTTTTACTCAAATCTGAACTTCATAGGTCAATATTAAAAAGTTTTCACTTCCCTAAATAGAAGGCCAAACTACATTAAAAAATAACAAAACTTCGGTGGAAAAATCGTGTTGCATAGTGTTATTAAAAGACAAATTTACTCTTTTAACATTGAACACTTCAGCTGTTTCCAAAGGGTTATAATCAGAAGTATCAAGTTGTATTGTGCCTGATTGAGAGGGCGATGGGATTCGTGGTGGTTTGAGCCATCGACTGAAGGTCGTTTATGGTATGGAAGATTTCATTCCAACAATAGTGCTACGCCCTTTTTGCATTGCCTCCGACGTCGTAGCGCCGACTGATGTAATAACAACAACCACAAATATAAAGAAACCAAAGCAACGATATGCGAAAAAATTTTTTAATTTAATTTGTTTAAATTTATTGTTTTTGGTCAATGAAGCACCAAATGAAATTACTGAAAACAGCACTGTATAAAAACATTGAACATTTTATGGAAAGCCGGGATACCAAATGCAATAGATTTTCCCATAAACTGTGACGCACCATCTATTGCTTTTGTCATTGACTAACTGGTTATTATCCCACAAGTCTTCACTTCATTTACCATTTACGTATAAAATGAAATTGGGTTCCGCAGTATATTGCAAAATATACTTATTTAAATTTGGTTACTTGGGAAATATCGTATCTCCGATACTTTGGTGTTTAAGTTTAGGTTAGGGTGGCAGCCATATTTTTTTGCAAGCTCACATAGACCAATTTAGGCCCCTAGTGTTACCACGGGCTGAAATGCCCCTAACGGAAACCAACCTGTTTGATATACAAATTTATAGATAGTACGAATATCGGTACTGGATAGATCTGTTAGGCTGCCTATAAAGGCCGACCCCAGTATGGCCAGTCGCATAGCAAGTGCACAATGTTCTCCACTTCTTCCTCATCTCCACAGCTTCGGCATAAGTCAATGGAGTCAATACCCAATCTTTTGGCGTGTTCGCCGATCAGGCAGTGTCCCGTCACAACTGATACTACTTAGACAATCTTTGCCTCTCTAGTGCGAGGAGATATTTTGATGTGCTCAGGTCATTACATGGCCAGATTTGTCTAGCTACCCTGCAGGTGGCGATTTCTGTCCATCTTTCGTTGGACTGTCTGATTGCCTCTTGCCCAGGCCAAAGCTTGCACGTGGATAGTGGCGCACTAATATATGCAAATTCTTTGAGAATTTGTAATGCCGTCCCTTTCCTAGCAAGTTCATCGGCTTTGCAGTTCCCCGGGATATCTCTATGCCCAGGCACCCATATGAGGTGTATATTAAACATGCGCATCCATCTCGATAAGAGATCTGCGGCAGTCGAGGGCTGTTTGTGAATTTAGGGATGTGGCCTCCAGAGAATTGATGGCAGCCTGGCTGTTCGAGTAAATGACAACCCCAGTGTTGGTTACTATGTTGCGACTCATACACTTGGCGACTTCCCATATTGCAATAATTTCGACTTGATAAACACTGCAGGTATCTGATAGTCTGTGAGCTATATCCAACCTAAGTTCTTCACAGTGTACTCCGAAGCAAACCTTTTCATCAAGCTTCGAACCATCCGTCTAAAAGTGGAGATGGTTATGGTATGCTACCAATCCATTCATCTCTGGCGGGAATCATAGTGATGTAATTTCTCTCGAAGGTGTACACAGTTGGAATATAGTCCACTCGGTCGGTTACCATAGCACTACACATTGATATCCTCCTGTGACCGTAGTTCTTGTACCTCCACATTGATAGGCAGTTTAATCTTGCATTTGCGCCTTTCTAAGCTCCTTCTTATAGATCTTGAGTTGCTCTTTATAGGTATCCCAAACATTAGCGACCCCAGTAGATTTAGCCTAGTTGAAAAGCTTGTTGCAGGTCTTTTTCATAGCCGTTAGCTCAGAAGTCCAACATTGGGGGTTAAGTTTTACCCTTGCACCTTGTTTTTGGACAGGCATCTTCAAGGGAACTATTGAATGATGTGGCGACTACTTTGGTGTAATTAATCTTTTGAAAGATATAATTTTGAGTTCACTGATAAACACATTTTTAATTTTACTACACACGCGCACTAATACTGAACACCATAAACGCAAGTACAAAATAAGTAAATGCCCAACTCCATGCGACTCTACGCTTGCTGAGCACGATTTCAAATGTTGTAAAGTGCTGCAACAGGTCGGAGCGAGGGATGCATAGAAGACTCTCCACCAGCGTCTGAAGAGCTGTTAGTAAACCAAAAAGCACAAACAACAATTCACATATTATTCCAACACATAACAAATTTATAAGACCGCACTCTGGATAAATCGAGACCACAAGTCGTACCATCAAAATATTTTAGAATCTCTAGTTGGTCACATTCAAACGTCAGAAATCTCCGACCACATTCCTGAAGTGCGGCTTACAGCTACCTGTGATACGTTTGTGCCAGACAGACACTCCCGGGAAAATGGTACTTTGGCCCATGTGCCAGTGGGAACCAGCTGCTACACGGATGGGTCCAAGCGAGGAGGAAGGACGGGTCTGGGACATTTTATTGATGAACCAGAAGTCGAACTTCACTTCCGCCTCCCTGGCCACAACACAGTATTTCAAGCAGAAGTTCGAGCAATCAAGGAGTGTGTGAACTGGCTCAGTAACGCAATAAAGCCTAAATATGCCAACATCTTCACAGATAGCCAAATGGCGATTAAAGCAATAACATCGGAAAGGGTCAAATCCAGAACTGTGTTGGACTGTAAAAGAACTATAAATGATTACTCAGCCCATGCAATTGCGTATTTGCTGGGTACCAGGACACAACGGAGTGATTGGAAATTAACGGGCAAACAGCTTGGCTTCAAAAGGCAGAGAACTTCGAGTAATAACCTTGGAAAATTGGAAACCTTTCGAAGCCACGAAAAATGAGTTGAAGCACTGTGCACTGATGGCTCACAAAACTGTGTGGAATAGCGCAACAGTAGGAGCAACTGCAAAGATACTGTGGGGTGACCCAAATGAAAAGAAAACAAGAAGTCTTCTGAAACTAAACAAGATCTATATTAGTAAGATGATGAGTGTTATAACGGGACACTCAAGCTTACAAGCAAATCTTCATCGCATAGGACTAGCAGGAAACGGCGAATGCAGGGCATGCAGGGAAAACATCGAAACGATGGAACATTTTCTGTGTCACTGCCCAGCTTTCACACATGCAAGATCCCAACATTTCGGGTCCGACATATTACCCGACTTGACTCATATCAGAGAATATACTGGAAGATACTGAGAAAATTCGTGTCTAGTACAAATTTTCTGTAACTCATGAGGTATAAAAAGATCATAAATAAGGAGCGCACAACAGGCCGAACCACTGGCTTAAGTGTATGTCCATGGACATGAGACGTTTAAACGTCTCTTCTCTTCAACCTAACCTAAGACCGCACTCTCACAAAATGATAACAAGTTACGCTCATTGATCTTCCAACTCTCTTTAAAATGTTCAATCATGTTTAGATACCATGTGTTTCCATAAAACGTTTCTTGTTTACCGTAAACGTTAATTATGAAAATTTTGGAATGAACGAATGTTTGTGTACAGCGAGATAAACTTATTTTACGGTAAACGTTTTCATTCACTGGATATATGTGAACAGTTACGGGAAAAGTAGAGCGTTTGATACAAAGAACTATCTTTGTGATCAACTAGCTCCAAAGGTATTTTCTTAGCGTGTATTTGAAAAAAAATCTTTAGAAATTTTATTGATTTTGAGAACGAGGGTATACGAGTATATCAGTTTCTGTCGAACAAAAGTTTAACACATCGAAGTAGTGAACTAAAAGACCCAAGAACCATGTTGCAGAAAAAGTTAACGACATATAACTTATTTTACGATACAAATACCTAAAATGATAATTGATTGACAATACAAATACTTGAAATTTTGTGCGGTTTAATGCTTTTATAGTACCCATTATTATTATTATGACATGTTTATATATGATCAACATATGACAAACTTACAGCCTGTTTCAAACAGCTTATTTGGGTTTCACTAACTACCATCACAACGACAAGTCGCACGATAATGAGCTCGTACGAACTTTGTATGGCGTCATACCAAGGTCTTTATGCAAAATTCGTCTCAATGATGTCTCCGAAATGTTCAATTGATGAGAACGACGGTGAATTGATGTTGATGGCTCTTCACGCACACTTTCTGCCACAGCAGCAATATTCTCGGGTGTACGCACTGTTTTTGGCTTTTCACACTTTGGTTTATCGATGAGGATGCCAGTTTCTTTCACTTTTTCACAAGACAACAAACATACGGAGCTGACGCTGCTTCTCTTCTTCCAAAATCCCTATGCAATTTACGCACACATTCTGCAACATTACCATGATTTTCAAAGTAATGTCGCAATATACATCTATTCGTTCAGCGGAAGGATAAAACTAATTATTTGTCAAATCAGACATGAGCTAAGTGTTACAATTCACGAAATAAGCACTAGTTGAAAAAAAACTTTAGATGGCGGACCCTTTATATCCGATTGAAAATCTTCTATCTCATCTACATCATCTAATTTTTTTGTACACGTTTTTGGTATTAAATGTTTCATCATTTCTGCCAATGGACTAAATAATTAATAAAGTACATCGAAGAGCTAATACCAGCGATTCCAGTTCTTTAAAATCGAGTTGGACCAGCAGAATCCTGTTAGTAGTAAACTTTACTCCAAAATTAGCTTAAATTGTTCGTAATGTGGTCGGGGAAGCATTTTATAAACCGCATTTGATTTATAAATATCTGTAGAAATCAGGGTTACCGTAACCTTTTTTCGGAAAGGAGGACTTTTGTGTCAAAAAAGGAGGACATTTGTAACACTTACAAAGAGAGTTTGAAACTTTCGGAGGACATTTAAAAAATACAATTTCCTATGATAATGCTTTGTACAACAATTTGTATTTTGTATCGCTTAGATGCCAAATCGGAGGACTAATTGAAATATGAAAACATTTTCTTCAAATTTGGCAAGGTCTGTTTTTGGGTGCTACATTTAAATCTGAGCAGATTTACACCAAATTCGACAATGTGTGCACTTGAATCAAGAAACACCATCCTGCTTAATTTCAAAGTGATTGGATATGAAAAAGCTTCTGTGGCGCTAAAAGGCCATAGCGGAAAGAAAATTTATATAGGGCCTATATCTAAATCTGAACCGACTTTGACCAATTTCTTCCCAGGCATGAAATAGCCCTTATTGTCAAATTTCAGCAAGATCGGAATGAAAGTGCGACCTGTACTTAAGGAACAATTTTAAATAGACAGACAATCGGTGTACTTTAAAGTTGGCCTAGCTCCGGTATTTTTAGGTGTTAATTATAATAAATAACTGAAGCGGCGTTAAGGTCTGACAAGCCGAATTTTGCATACCCTACACCATAGATTGCATGTCAACTATTTTTTGATTCTTTGAAATTTGTTGCGTTAAGAAGTAAAATCTTGAGGCACCTTTGTATGGGGGCTATATCAAAACATGGACCTATAATGACCATTGTTCGTCTGAAGGGTTCTGGATATACATACTCCCAAATTACCAATTTCAGTTCGTCTAGTTGGAATTTGCAGTCTCTAGGGCGTTAATAAGTCAAATCGGACAGAAGATGCTAAAATTGATCGATATTGCCCATTTTCAATCCTAAGTTACCTGCAGCTATAAGAAGTATCTGTACCAAATTTCAGTCATCGAGCTCAATTATTGTAGTACTAACTTTGTACTAAAAGTAGTTTCGAGTATAATTCATGTGGAGGTTTACTGATTCTGAAAAATTTTAATTTGTAACAAAAGGAGGACAAATCCATCATTTTTGAAAAAGGAGGGCGGACGGGAGGACGCTGTTTAAAAAGGAGGACATGTGGAGGACGTATGGTAACCCTGATAGAAATACGTATTGGCAATTACTACAGGTTGTCTATTTAAGTCGTACTCTAATACACTGCGAGTCAAGCTACTCTTTGTAGGAACTTTTGTCACAATTTTTACGGACGCATTTTCTAAAAAAACATAGATTTAACAGAAAATACAAATTATAACATAAATAAAGACATGTAATTATAAAAAATTGCAATCCCCGCCAAATCCCCGGATCCCCAAACCAAAAAATATATCCCCATTCGCGAAAAAAAAATTCCCAAGTTGGGGATAAATCCCCTAAACTGGCAGCGCTGGTCAGATCGAGTCATCTTATTTTATCAGTGCACAATGAGAGTGACGTGAGAGACAGAGAGAAAGAAATGAGAGTCTTGGTTCAGCTCAGCAGACCACCGAGGGCTGAGTTTTTGGCCACCGCTAGTGTAACGTGTACAGATATGTATTTGCTAAGGACGACCATACAACCATATGGGCTTTTTTAAACCGGAAGTTGTAAAATTATTGATCTGGCAATTACATAATTTTCCAATTGGTAAATTGCTAGCGTCAATGACGTAAGGCCAGGCGAACGAACGAGCGAACCTTAGAGAAACCAAATATCTGACGAAAGTGAGTGACAGGTTTTCGTTCGCAGAGACTTTCGTTAGAAATACAGACACATGCCGTTAATTTTCATCATGCCAGCCGTATTTTCGTTTGGTGATATCGCTTCTTATTTCCTGTTGGCCTGTTACAATCCATAGTCGTTCGTTTGATATAGTTTGAGGCCACTAAATTGCCGGTATACTTCGTAGGCATCTGTTTATGAATACTTGCAGTTTGTTGGTTATAGTGCTGGTAATAAGCCATGTCTCGGAACCGTATAATAAAATAGACATGTGTGAAGTCTATTTTAAAGTGTGTTTAAAGTTTGTGTGAAGTCTATATATTAAAGATCTTCATTTTTCTTTTGAGGACTATGGTTTCTGATGACAAAATATTTCGAAGAGACGCAAAGGCAACTTGCGCTTTCCTTATTCTGTTTTCCACTTCCTGCATCGTACCACCAGTCGTTGATAAAATGATGCCAAGAATAGTACCTATAGTCCCGTGAAAATGGTCGTTATTGCCACTCCCCTTGTGTTATACCTCCCATACAAAAGGATCTTTTTGCACAAAAAGTTTAAGGCTTATAACATCGATTCAATCGCATACAAACACTTGAAATTTTCTATAGTGTAATATTGTACAGGGTTTTCCAACAAGAGGTGTTATTTTGAATCATCCGGTATTTCGGTAGCTGTCACCTTTGAAGCTTTTATTCTTTGACATTTGACACGATCATCGAACGATACAAAACGATCGAACAAAAAAAAACGATACAAACGATACAAAATCATCTTGACTGAAGAGTCCCATTTCCACCACGGTGGCTACGTCAACAAGCAAAATTATCGCATCTGGGGCTCAGAAAACCCAGTTATTGTTGAGAAGCCAATCCATCCTCAACGTGTGACTGTTTGATGAGGTTTATGTTCCAGCGGGGTCATTGGACTTTACTTTTTCGAAAATGGGGTTGGATCAACAGTTACGGTGAATGGATTGCGCTATCGAGAGATGATTAATGATTTTGTATGGTCGGAGTTGGATGGTATTGATCTGGACAACGTTTACTTTCAACAAGATGGCGCTACGTGCCACACAAGCAACGAAACCTTTGCTCTGTTACGGGAAAAGTTTCCGGACCGTGTTATCTCTCGAAGAGGTCATCACAATTGGCCACCGAGGTCTTGTGATTTATGGAAAATTTAATGAAAAGGATATGGTCCTGTAAGCGTGGTAGTGGTGGCCATTTGGCTGATGTTGTTTTTATACCCTACACCACACTGTGGTACAGGGTATTATAACTTTGTGCATTTGTTTGTAACACCCAAAAGGAGAAGAAATAGACCCATCGTTTATTATACCGATCGACTTAGAATCACTTTCTGAGTCGATTTAGCTATGTCCGTCTGTCCGTCTGTCTGTCTGTCTGTCCGTCTGTCCGTCTGTCTGTCTGTCCGTCTGTCTGTCTGTCCGTCTGTCTGTTTGTCCGTCTGTGCATGTATTCTTGTAATCAAAGTACAGGTCGCAATTATGGTCCGATCTCGACGAAACTTTACACATATCTTTCTTTCTTTTTTGATCGTTCCTTTTCAAGGACGATCCCTATTGAATTTGGTTAAAATCGGTTCAGATTTAGATATAGCCCCCATATATATGTTAGACCCGATTTGACATGTAAGCGCTGTAAAAACTTTATTTTATATCCGATCAGTATGAAATTCTGCAGGAAAAGGTTTCTTATTACATGAATGAACTCTGTTAAATTTGGAAGAAATCGGTTCAGATTTAGATATAGCCCCCATATATACATTACCCCCGATTTGACATATAAGCGCTGTAAAAATGTTATTTTATATCCGATAAGTGCGAAATTTGTCAAAGAGAGGTTTCTTATTACATGAAGGAATACTGCTAAATTCGGAGAAAATCGGTTCAGATTTAGATATAGCCCCCATATATATGTTACCCCTGATTTGACATGTAAGCGCTGTAAAAACTGTATTTTATATCCGATCAGTGCAAAATTTGGCAGAAAGAGGTTTCTTATTACATGAAGGAATACTGCTAAATTCGGAGAAAATCGGTTCAGATTTAGATATAGCCCACATATATACGTTACCCCCGATTTGACTTGTAAGCTCTGTAAAAATGTTATTTTATATCCGATCAGTATGAAATTCGGCAGATAGAGGTTTCTTATTATATGAATGAACACTGTTAAATTTGGAAGAAATCGGTTCAGATTTAGATATGGCCCCCGTATATACGTTACCCCCGATTTGACATGTAGGCGCTGCAGAGACTGTATTTTATATGCGATCAGTACGAAATTCGACAGAAGGAGGTCTTTTTACATGAATGAGTATTCAGGGTAGATCGGTTCAGATTTATATTGAATTTCCTCCTGATTTGGTATCAGGAGGCTATAGAAGTTGTATTTTACTTCCGATCATTAAAATTTTCCAGAAAGATGTTTCTCAATTTAGGAACGAATATTGCTTAATTTAGCGATTATCGTTTCAGAATTAGATAATATGTTTCTACACATTTACCAATTATTCCAAATTATTATGGCAATGACCCTTATCGCATTGTTAGGGAGGTGTAGGGTATTATATAGTCGGCCCCGCCCGACTTTCTGCCTTTCCTTACTGGTTCATTATTAACGACATACCTTCCTCTGCGATTTGCGATTTTGAAGGAATTGGATGCACTTTTTTCGGATAGGCTTGTTCGGCATTTTTTCTCCTATTCATTTTCTACAACTTTACTACAGACACTAAAGAGGTATTCCGTACGGTATACAGAGATATAACCGTATTAAGATATAGAAAAAGTCCTAAAAATCCACCTTGAACAAAGAAAAGCGTAGTCGTTTAGCCAACGTGGCTAAACGACTGATGCAGAAGTTTTTATTTTTTCACGTCCAATTCTAAGAATTGAGTCCCAAAAACATGTGTTGTACTGTGTTACATTTACAATGTGGGTCATAACTTATACATTTATCCATATATTTTAGACATTTTATTCTCCGTTGGCAAGCTAACTTTAATAAAATATGGAATAAAATAGTTTTTATGATTTTTTTCTACTTTTTGTGAATTTTTTGTGCCAGCCAAAAACTCTTTTTTTAACATTTTTTGTCCATTTCTTTCTTGACTGTTACTAAACCAGAGTTTCTAGGTAAAAGTGAAATATGATTCAATATTTTTTTCGTGTTTAGGATACCAAATTATACCAGAAAATGTTATGCACTCGTGCATCCCTTCGACAACATTTTTAAACTAATGTAATTAATGGCAAAAATAATTTGTATTTTTAATACAATTTAAGTGGAGGATGATCACGAGCAAAAAAAGTGAAAAATTTACTTGTTTGAATTTCATATTAAATAAAAATGCGTCAAATTTCCCCTTCCTAATTAAGCAAATTACGTGTGGACGAATGTGAGGACGGATAACCTCTCTTTTCGTCCTTTTTTGTGATTTCTTGGCATGTGATTAAAAACAAATGAGACAGTAACAACAATGAAAACGGATTTGTTATCATTTTATGTTGTTGTTATTAATTAATTTAATTAGTAATACATGTATTATAGTTCCTGGATATGCATAAAAAATATAAAACAAAACAAAATAATGCAGTAAACTACAAAAATCCTGTCACAAAGAACACGACTGTGTCTGATTCAATTAAAATCGTTCAGTAGGAGTGAAAATTCACACAGTGGTTTGAGTGAAAACGAAAAAAAAAGCAATTGATTTGGATTAAACGCTCTGGTAGTGAACAGCCACGCGAGCAGACTAAGAGGTCTACGCAAGAAAAATCTTTTCAAAAAAACCAAATTTTATAAACTTACTCTTACAGCTTTTTGTTATACAGAAAATTTTGTTTGCTCGAAGCTAATAGTTGTTTGATAAAAATATTTTTCAGGCTAGCAGAAGAATTGTCAGATCACTTAAAAAAAGTTTGTCATATATATAAAGATTGACGCCAAAGATGTCTTAATCTGTAATATAATTACATTTTGTACTTACAACTAAGACCATTACTTAATATGAATACAATTGTCTACATTTCAATAACTGAACGTTCATATTCTACAGATTAGGTTCGTCTTTGGAGCCAATCTTATATTTTGTTCTGTTTATTGAGAATTATGAAGTGTAGTTGTCTAAAATGCCACAACTATTGAAAGATTTGGTCTTTTTTAAAATATTCTTTAGAAACATTTAACATTGTCCTCATACTCGCTTAAATGACTATGTATTCTTACCTCTTATTGCTGCAGAATTTTTAAAACGTTGCAAAAAAAAATCATTTTAAAACAATGAAAGAAAATCAATATTCATCAATTGTATTTCTTTTGTTGACTTCTCTGCAAAAAACATGAATATCCGGAGAGTCAAATTGTTCTATGTTTAATCAACCACTGTATAAACATGGCATTCGCCATCGAATCCACCGTTATCTCATCACATCCTGCCGTCCTTTCTTTTCATTTGGTATTATAGCCAAAGTATTATGACATAGCCAAGTCAGCGCCATTGGAAGCGTCACTCTCGTCATCATCATCATGACGCTGAGCAAGTGCAAACAAATGTTAAAAAAAGTGTGTCAACAATCTCTTTTGTGTAAAATATTGCCTGTTTATATTCCCGAGTGCAATATAAACCAGTAAGGAAAGGCAGAAAGTCGGGCGGGGCCGACTATATAATACCCTACACCTCCCTAACAATGCGATGAGGGTCATTGCCATAATAATTTGGAATAATTGGTAAATGTCTAATTCTGAAACGATAATCGCTGAATTAAGCAATATTCGTTCCTAAATTGAGAAATATCTTTCTGGAAAATTTTAATTATCGGAAGTAAAATACAACTTCTATAGCGGTTTGATACCAAATCAGGAGGAACATATATATGGAGCTTTAATATAAATCTGAACCGATCTTCCCTGAATACTTATTCATGTAAAAAAACCTCCTTCGGTCGAATTTCGTACTGATCGGATATAAAATACAGTCTCTACAGCGCTTACATATCAAACCGGGGGTAACATATATATGGGGACTATATCTAAATCCGAACCGATTTTCTCCGAATTTGGCAGTATTACTTCATGTAATAAGAAACCTCTTTCTGCCGAATTTCGCACTGATCGGATATAAAATAAAGTTTTTACAGCGCTTACATGTCAAATCGGGGCTAACATATATATGGGGGCTATATCTAAATCTGGACCGATTTCTTCCAAATTTAACAGTGTTCATCCATGTAAGAAGAAACGTCTTTCTGCCGACTTTCGCATTGATCGGATATAAAATAACATTTTTACAGCGCTCACATGTCAAATCGGGGGTAACGTATATATGGGGGCTATATCTAAATCTGAACAGATTTCTACCAAATTTAACAGTGTTCATCCATATAAGAAGAAACGTCTTTCTGCCGAATTTCATACTGATCGGACATAAAAGATAGTTTTTACAGCGCTTACATGTCAAATCGGGGTAACATATACAGTGGGGAGCATAACCGAGTGCATGTATGCTACTTTTTCAATTTTTATTTTGTGAAAACAGTATCTATATTCCAAACGTCACAAAATTTGCAACAAATATACTTTATTTATTGCTAAACAAAAACTTTTGTTTAAAAAAGCTATACACTTATTCTAGTGTATATCATCATATGAACTAGATGAAATTCTGTATGCACTCAGTTTTGCACTTAATTTTTATTACATTTAAAATCATATGTTTTAGCATTTAGTTCATCGTCCTTTGTTTTTCATTACGCTTTGCACTCGTTTGAGCATATTTTCCACTAGGTTTTGGCTGATTTCATTTGTAATATCACTCCATTAATGCTGCACCCGGCTACACAGCTCTTTGACATAACCCCAACCACATTTTGACCACAGCCCACAAATTTTCAATTGGAATTAGGTCGAAACTTTGTGCTGGCCATTCTGGAAGTTGAAATTTATGTTACCCCAACCATTTTTCACTATTTTGGAAGTGTGCTGAGATACACGTCTTGCTGAAACACAACATCCTCCTCAGGGTGATGATTCACCTCTGCAAAATCTGGTAAATTTGATTTCAAAATATGATGCCAACATGATGCTCTTATTGTTTACTAGCGGCCAAGTGCGCCACCACGTAAAGCATCCTCATATCATAAGCTTCCTCCTCCATGCTTAACGGTTTGCTTGACTTGAGGGTTTTTGAATAATTTAATAAGGCCGGCGCCAGTAATATTAATTCCCATCGGATTGGAAACTGTTAATTTTTGTTTAAAGTGGGCATATAACACTTTTCCAGCCACCAATCGTTCTATTTACGCGGGTCTTACAGAATTCCAACCGCTTCTTAATTTTTTTGTAAGAAAAATCTGTGTTTTTTTCTTGACTGCTGCCTCGAACCCAGTTCTTTGTATTTGCTGTGATTACTTTTTCAAAATTTAATTTACGGTGTTTTGTCCGTAAGAAAGTAGATAATAAGTGCTGGCAATTTTAAAACATTTGGTCTAACAACACTATTTTTACTGAATAAATGATACAAGAGTGGCAAACATGCACTCGGTTTTGCTCCCCACTGTATATGGGGGCTATATCTAAATCTGAACCGATTTTAACCAAATTCAATAGGGATCGTCCAAGAATACATGCACAGACGGACATAGCTAAATCAACTCAGAAAGTGATTCTAAGTCGATCGGTATAATAAACGATGGGTCTATTTCTTCTCCTTTTGGGTGTTACAAACAAATGCACAAAGTTATAATACCCTGTACCACAGTGTGGTGTAGGGTATAAAAATGCAGACATAATACAATACATTGGGAATAGGGATGTCGTTGGAGAAATTCGGGAACTTGAGTCAGAAGTTTATAATTTACAAACACTTCAGCAATAATTATAATATGCAAAAACAAAAATTCCAACTCCGCATTTACCCAGCAAAAACTGTCATTACCAGGTAACCTGGCGGGTAAGTGAAATTCAAAAGAAATAATGACTTACCATTTATCCACCCTTCAGATTATTTTTACATGGGCATGACATTGAAGGAAAGTACTTCCACGCAAGCATACGAAGAGGTAACAAATAACTACTTACCCCCACGCTTACGAAAATCCAACATATAAGTAGTTATTATTGTCATTTTAATAAGGGGTTGAATTACACCTTACCAGTAATGATTTTCATAACCATATAATTAATATATAATTAAATACGACGAGACATATTTTTTACTCGTAATATTCCCATTAAAAACATGGTAAGTACATGTCATTATACATTGCATTAGCATGTAAGACATGTCATTACCATCTGCATTACATGTAGTCACCAAATAATGACTTACTTATATTGACATAGATATGTATTTGTAAGTTAATTTAAGATGGGTATTGTAAAATATGCAACAACAACAGTTTTTATTAAAGAAAAGTTGATTTGATAATAAATTAAGTAACATTCCTAATAAAAAATATATCTCGTTATTATATATAATATAATATATATTCTCGTATATATGGCTACTAAAATAAATTTTTACTAAAGAAACGTTAATTTGTTTTATAAATTTAGTAACTCGACAAATACACGCATTACAAGGTAACTTGGCAAATTCAAAAGAAATAACGACTTACCATTTAGCCACTCTTCAGATTATTTTTGCATGGGCATGATATTGGAGGAAAGTACTTCAATGCAAGCATACAACGAGTTAACAAATAACTACTTACCCCCACGCAGGGTATTATATAGTCGGTCACGCCCGACTTTCTGTCTTTCCTTACTGGTTTTTGATTGATTTAAGTACGGATTACTACTACTACTACTACGGGATTTTTGAGCGTTGAATAATCAATAGAGATCGTCCTTGGGCCAAAGCAGAGCGCTATACCAGATTTCATGAGGATCGGAACATATCGTCCCCTCAATAAAACAATAATGTATATTTTTTGTCGTTCCGAGAAAATCACGTTTAAAGTTTTTGTGAAATTATACTTCTGAGAAACCGTTATATTAGTTATATATAATCGTACACTAGTTCTATATAATCGCTCGTTTTATATATCATCATACACTATTTATCACGATATATTTTGTTAAAGTGTATATCAATCAATATTCGCAATTTTTCTATTTTATTTTTGTATGATAATAATAAAGTAGTTCCAACTTTGTATAAACTTATATTTCATCAAAATTATATTGAGAGGAACATCTAATTAAAACTCAATATCGGCACTTTGTCTATTATTAATGACAAATTTCAATAATTTATACAATAATTTTTAACTGATATTTTAACGCAGTTTGTGGAAGAAGAATTTCACCAAATTTGTCGCAGATATAGAATCAATTGTGTTGATTCTTATTATATATATAGGCTAATGTTTTATTCAGGGGACATAGTACGGTGGGGAATACTAGTACGAACAGCACTTGGATTACTCGGATACATATGGACATGATTAAATCAGCTCATAAAGTCATTCCAAGATTGTCCATATAAAAACGTATTATGCTTATGGGTGTTACAAACAAATGTACAAACTCATAATATCGTGGACTGCAGTATAATGTGGGATATACATATAACCAGTAACGAATGTTAGAAACATTGAAAGACAATTTAAATACCAAATACAAACGTTCAGGTGTTATACTTCAATTAAAATGGCGCCATTTTCTGAAATCTGTGGACTGTAATGTATACAAACACATTAGTTTTATTAGATTCAGTCCAGAGCCAAATATTATTATAATACAATATTCAAAAACAACTCTAATATACCAAATGTACAATATAACTAATTTTATTGTTTTTTCTATTTTTAGGTAAGTTTTATCATTTACTAAAAACATTGAAGTAAGTAAAAACATTAAACAAAATTAAATTACTGATTATTGTTTTTTCGAAAGATCAGAAGGGACCTGATTAAATCTCTACTTTAGAAATTGCACCATAAATCGCAAAATTCCACAGCTGCATCTGGCTCCAAATGGTCATCCCTAATTGTCAGTAATAATACGGAAGTAAGAGCAACAACAAACAATCTATAAGTTGCAGTCATCGATTGAAATAAAAACAAAACTTAGCGACTATATGTAGGAAGATACTCGTGTCGAGTGAATCCTTGGGAGACTATCACATTCATGCACTCCAGGTGGGGTATTATACCCAATAATTTCAAAATTCGCTAGATGCAATCGATTTTGATTATGTTCGTACACATTTCTGCAACATATCTTTTAAACTATTAATGAACTAATTGTTGAAGAAAAATAAAAGTTCACAGTATTTTTTGAACAAATCTCCTATATGAACATATTTGGTAGAATTCAGCTTCCGGACATAATGCAATATAAATGTTGTGGGATTCCTTCATACAAATTGGAAAAATTATTCGAAAATATGTTAATCATAATATGTGTATCAATCATCTCAATGTCTTCACAATCGGTATTTTACATCACTATTGCAATTACTATATTCTGGCAAATAATGTGAAGAACTTTCCAAATCGTGCGATTTGACCCCAATAGACTATTTTTGATGGGGAACGAGAAGTTCCTCTCCTATAGGGACAAGCCAAGGGACGACTGCTAGCTTGGAAGAGAATATTACACTTGTCGTTGGTGAGATACCGGCCGAAATGTTGGAAAAAAGTGTGCCAAAATTGGACTTTCAGAATGGTCCACCTGAAGCGTAGTTGTGGGCAATATTTGCTTGAAGTAATCCAAATAATATGTATGGCAAACATTAATTTATTGACCCAAATTAATATATCCTTAATTTATAAACATTTTCTGTGTTTTCCTAAATTTTCAAACACCATAGGCTCAAACAGCGGCATATTACATAGAATCTTAGACCACTCCTTCGATGGGTACAACTTTTGGTACTGGTATACTCGTATACCATCCTTCATCCATGTTCATGGTATAATAAGGAGAGCAACGTTATGGAAAACCGCATTAAAATAAATATTCTGAGAATATGTTTATTCTAAATATTTTATCTAAATATTTATTTTGTAAACTTTGTTTATTTATGTACAATCTTCATTGTTAGTAATAATTTCATATAACAATCATATGAATTATTTTACTCATGAATAAACTCTGCGTAAATGTAGAAAGGCATTTGTTTATACCAAAGGCAATTCATAGAAATACAATGTAATTGTAACAACATTCAACTATTGCGATATACAGAGAGTGGCAAAAATAATTATGAACAACAATAAATTTTCGTCATAAGTAACATACATTCCTTCCAATGTATGGTAAGTCGACTTAGCATGTTTTAGGGATATTGTATTTTTAAATTCTACATTCTCGTATTCCACATTATAATCAGTCAAGGACTATTCGCTTCCGCAAAATTTTTTTCAGTATTCGCTTTCATTTGTTAAAAGTGTTAAAACTCTTTATTCCCTTCACACAATTTGAAGATATTAATACCAATGAACTCATCTGTCACTTCTCTTCAAGATAGTTGAAAAAATATATTTGTCCTTGTGGTAACAGGGGGTAAAAATATGGAAAACAATTTTTAATACTTGAATATCCTGGAAAAGTATCAATTTCCTTTAATTTGTTGCTATTAAATGGTCAAACTATTATTCGCTTTCGCAAAAATGCATATTTTACTATTCGCTTTCACATTCGCATTCGCAAGAAATATATTTCAATATTCGCTTTCGCTAAAGTCACTTTCGTTACATCCCTAATGAAAATATTTAACTGATTTATACAGAAGTTATTAAGAGGGTGTCGCAGAAGGAGTTTGAAAAATGTGACTATTTTGAGATGAACTGTAGATACATATATACTTATACATGGTATCGAAATTATGAATATGGGTATCCAATAAAAGGGGAGAATTCCCGCAATTTAATAAAATTTTTGGGAAAAATTCCAAGGACGAAGGCTACAAAAAAATGTCCTTTTAAACTTTAATCCTTTAATATTCTTCAAAGTTGTGCAAGTAAAAATCGTAAAAAATACGTGTTACGGAACTCTAACTGACACAACACATATTACAATTTCAGCCTTCTATCTTTAACGGTTAAGGAATAACAATTATTTGAATTTCACAGCCTATATAGCATATTTAGGACACCGATACAAAAAAAAATATTTTATTCCCTCCCACGAAAGGCACTATATAAAATTTAAAATATAGGGCACTAGTAGGAAAATAACGTACTAACTTCCTTATTTCGTGATCGTTTGTCCTTTTCACAGGACTTTTAAAATTACAAGGTTAACAATTTTGATATAACTTGTTTACACATTTTAAAATGTGAATAACATCAATATTGTTATCAAATGAAAGGGGAAAATTCCTGCTATTCACTAAAATTTTAGGAAAAATTTTCCAAGGACGAGTAATATTTAAAAATGTCCTTTTAACTGTTATCCATTAATATCCTTTAATTTTGTGAGTAGAACAATTTCATCGAACAAAATCAGCCTTCTATCACAAAATCAGCCTGAGTTAAGGAATGGCAATTATTTTAAATTTGCAATCTTAAGAAAAATAAAAAAAAAAAATATCGTAAAGAAAACGCAAAGTATTTAAAACAGAAAGGAAAATACTCGCGCACCGTACAAAGACAATATGCTACGTGTGTTTATTCAATATATTAATATTTTTCATTTTTACATATATTGTATGTATTTTATATATTTTAAATAATATTCTTTCAGTTGGTTGAAATGAACTCTTCTGCATTTCCGTTTTTTGTTGGTAATCTGAATCGCGACATATAGACCACAGGCATATGACAATCATTTTTTCCACTAAATCGCTTTTCATTGATGGCGAGGTCTTGGTGAAACCGTTCACCGTGTTCGTCGCTGAAATTTCCCAAATTGTCGGGGAAGAAATCGAGATGCCTCGCAAGAAAGTGTAGCGACATGTTAACACCAATTTCTCGGAAACTTTCCAGCATGTTGCGAACAATGTCTTCATAATTTTCATCTTTTTTGTTCCCTAGGACATTCTCTACTACCCTCTGGAAACATACCAATGCCATTTTCTCAACAGGTGAGAGACAACAGGTATCGGTGTCCTAATATGCTATACGAGTATAGGCTGTGAAATTCAAATATTTGTTATTCCTTAACCGTTAAAGATAGAAAGCTGAAATTTTAATATGTGTTGTGTCAGTTAGAGTTCTGTAACATGTATTTTTTACGATTTTTAATTGCATAACTCTGAAGGATATTAAAGGATTAAAGTTTAAAAGGACATTTTTTGTAGCCTTCGTCCTTGGATTTTTTTTCAAAAATTTTATTAAATAGCGGGAATTCTCCCCTTTCATTTGATACCCATATTTATCAATTCGCATTGTTGTAAGTGCAAATAAAAATATTTTAAAATTGTTATCCTTGAAATTTTCAAAGTCCTGTAAAAAGGACAAACGATCACGAAATAAAAAACTGAGTATGCAGCTTATCTACTCTTGGGCTATAGTTTCATTCGTATATAGTCTCGTTCTTGGGAGGGAAGTCGTGTCGCACAGTGTTATATGTACTGGTCAAAATTACAAGAATTTGTATGCATAGTTACACTAGTTTTCAAAATTTTTGTTTCTGCAAAAGATGTAAATAAAATGTTTGCGTTTAATATGGTATCCTTAACTCAAAAAAAATAGTTAAAAAAAATGTGTGGTTATATTTTTAATTTTTCTAAATTCCAATATTCCTGAAACAATCAAAAATTTCTTTAGCGACTGTTACTAAACTACATTTTCTACGAAAAAGGGATATTCCCAACATTGTTAACCCTCGTAATGTCACTGAATTTAACGTGTATCCCGGTTCTACAGGGCTCATACTTTAAAAATATGGTCCAAAGTACGGCGGAATGAAATTGTGCCCTAGGAAAACACACCCCAAAGTTTTTATGAATATGTGCCCCAAAAAATTACATTTCAAACAACAACAGCAATTTTTGGGGCCTAATTTCAGTTTTTATCTGCTTTTTGGGGTTTAATTTCATTTGTTGTCTGGTTTTTGGGACTTATTTTCATCTATGAATTTAGAAACAGTAGAGTCTACACATAAAAGATTTGCTCTGCGTAGCCGAACAGAGGCCTAAGGTCGTAGGCCGACAGCGCAAGAATAGAATTATAATTAAAAAATTCGTTCATATACGTGTATTATTACGTACTCCCCAGATTTACGAGGAAAATTTTTTTTTAGTTTTTTTGGGGAGTAATTTTACTTCGTGCTGTTATTTTGATTGGGGTGTAATTTCCTAATGAATTTTTTGTAAAGAAAATAGGCCCCAAATTTGGGGCGAACTTTAATTTTCAATTTGGGGTGCATTTTCTTGGGGTCCATCTTCCGGCCGCCTAAAAGTACGTTCAATGAAAATTGGAATTATTTGGAGCATACAACATTTTTGTCGAAGGGATGTGTAATATGGTATCCTAAATTATTATTTTTTTTTAAAATTCCATTATTCTTGGAACTTGAGTCTGTTAATTGGGCTTATAATCGTGTGTTAGGGAGGTGTAGGGTATTATATTTTATACCTATTTTTGAATTTTCAGATCTGAAACTTCATGATATCCTCAAGTATGTATTTAAGAATGAAATTATAAAGTTTATTTTGGGTGGTTGTCAGTTATACATCGGTGGGCGTAGTAGACGCACATCTATGCCTCCATTACCATCCTTGGTAATTAAATCTAAATACATGTGTTTTTTTACGTCAGTGTTATAAACGCAGTGAAATAATATTGTGGTTTTTCCAATTTCTTTCAAATAGTGAGTTTTTTACATACGATTTCTTATTACGAGTTAACTTATCTTGTATCCTTATCGATTTCTGGGCTCAGATGGAGGTGCAACAAGAAGAAATACCATTAGATATTGAAGATGTGATCGCAATGATAAATTCTCAAAATATGTTTCTCTATACATATAAAAATATTTCAAAACTTTATTTTTCTATTTCATCATACATCCTGGACTATAATCTGAATATTAAATGCAAAAATTTAAATAAAATACACATTGGAACAGCTGTACCAAGGATGTCATTAGAAGGGGTGTGGGGATGGATGTCATAAAAGAGTTTATATAGGGTGGTCCAATCACAACGCACGATGTTAATTGTAAATAAAACAAAACGTTTTCAGAGAATTATCTTAATATCTTTTATTATGATAGCAGGATCTATGGCAATTATGTGTGAATTATCTTAATATCTTTTATTATGATAGCAGGATCTATGGCAATTACATATATCGATAAAATGCTGGCGACGGCTTCGGTGGCATCCATCCGATGGTCCATATTTTCAATGACTCTGAGCCATAATTGAGATTCAATATCGTTAGTGTGCCGAATTATCCTATCCTTTAGCTCTTGAATTGTTCCTGGCTTATTGACGTACATTTTTTCTTTTAAATATCCCCAAAGAAAGAAGGCCAACGGTGTCAAATCACATGATATTGGTGGCCAATTGACATCGCCACGACGTGAGATAACACGGCCATTGAATTTCTCGCGCAAAAGAGCCATTGTTTCGTTTGCTGTGTGGCAAGTGGCACCATCCTGTTGGAACCACATATCGTCCAGGTCCATATCCTCAATTACTGGCCATAAGAAGTCCGTTATCATCTTGCGAAAGCAACACCATTCACGGTAACTGCTCGGCCGACCTCATTTTCGAAGAAGTAAGGCCCGATGACGACGCCAGCCCATAAACCGCACGAAACAGTCACTCTTTGTGGATGCATAGGCTTTTCAACAATTACTCGTGGATTCTCATTTACCCGGTTTGACGAAATTTGCGCACAATTCTCCCGATTGTGGACACATTTGATCGATTATGCTGCCCAAAAAAATCACGAAGTTCATGAAATGCATTTTGATTTGAACGTGCATTTTTGTAAAAGGCTTCACCAAGCTTAACACGCTGCTCAATTGTGTATCCATCCATGGTTGAATTTGTCTAACACTAACAGCTTAACGTCAAATTAAGTTTGGCAAAAAACTTGACGTTAAGCTGTGACTCACAATTAACATCGTGCACCGTTCCCACTAACACTAATAGACCATAACGCTCACAAAGGAAATGACCTAAGCTTTCGTTTGGGCAAAAAAATTAAAAATAATATAGCTTCTTAAAAAAATTTCAAACCAATTTTTAATTTCAACAAAAAAATAATTTTTGGGATTTTTTTTTAAATTCCCATTTTCTTGAAAGGTGTCTTTAATTTTTCGACCATATTTTTGCAGCTTTTTTGAGAATTTTTTATTTAAGCACGGTACTATGTTCCGGTTTCACGCTGAAATCCCATACAAAAATCAAAGTTGTGAAAAAATGAGCGAAAATTTTTCATTTGTGGTACTATGTTTTTTTCAACGTGAAAAATTGACATTTTGCGCCGCTACAGTTTAATTGAACACGCCAGCATTGTACTCCTATTTATTTATATTCGTGTTTGTCCGCGAGATATACAATTGTTGTCAATCTTAGCGATACAATTTCCTATTAAAGAATACAATATTAAATTATCTGAAAGAAAACTAATGCAAAGCTTTGGAACAGAAAATAATTATGTATATTGAATAAACGAGAAAATCGACATTCCGATTGGATAGCAAAGCAAAAAAGTGCAAAACACTGGAAGGACATGTAACTACATACATGTAATAATGTGGAATTTGTCTTATAATTACGTTTGTATGTTTAGAACAATCGTGACGAAAAGCCTGGAAAAACTTTGTGGACGGCAAAAGCTACCGAAGCAGTAGGACAATGGAATTGGGCAGTGCCTGTGATCTCGTTTTTAAATGGTTATAAATAACATAGTGAGTTCTTGCCAGCCATAGGAGTTGGAAGAAGAAAATCCGTTTATCAGACAGCGTTTATTCATTCCAATTCATTCATTACATTAAATTTCTTAAGACTATTATCTTACTTAAATATATTAAGTTTTCTCCAACACATCGAAATGATTTTTCTGGAGATTTTACATTTATATATCTTAAATTTAAATCTACTGGTAAGGCCAGTCCATTTTGACCATAATTATATATTAATTAGTCTTTCATTTTTAAATCCTCCAGAAAAAAGGGTAAAAAACGAGGCACAATCAAGAACTAAAAACTAAACTAAAAACTAAACTAAAAACTAAACTACAAACTAAAGATAAAAATAAAAAGGTATTTACATAAAAATATTTACAAAAGGACTACACGAAGTAGCGACTGACAGCATGTGAAGGCGGAGGCCTATTGCGCGGTGTTGCAGACTGTGTCATCGAGATCGTATGAGCCAAATCGCCTATGGTAGAACATAATCCGGTCCTCCGAATCAAATAGCGTTCCTCTATCTCGCAAATGCAGGAGACACATGGGAGTGAGATAACCTTCAGTTGTCAACAGGTGGTCGAAATCCTCTCGGCTTGTGCAGCAATCCTGCACCATCCCATTCGGGTGAGTAAGGCACTTCTCCAGGTGTCTGATGGCTAACTCAGCCATGTAGCGATCTATCCTGGTGACGCCACTTTTATCATAGATCTCCCTACATGAGGGGGATGTATAACGTCCATCGATGTTTATTCTTCTTGGGAGATCCAGGCATTGCCGCAGCACTTTCCGCTCAAGAATCCTCAGCTTCTCCATCTGGTTTGTTGATATGGTAAACCATATCGGGAATGCATACGCCATCGCCGGACGTATTACTTGCTTGTATATGGCAAGTCTTACAGCTGTGCTCAAACCATTTCTTCTAGTGATTAGGCTGCGGATTCTCATAAAGGGCGCCTTGCCTCTTGAGAGAGCGTTGTCGACTTGCCGTGTAAAGGTCATGTTTTCCTGGAGGGCAACACCAAGGTATTTAATGGTGCTGCAGTTTGCCACTACGTTGTCTCCAATCCTTATCACAGGGATGAAACACCGGGCGTTCTTGAATAACTTGCCTCTCTTTCCCTTAAACATGATGGCTTGGCATTTTTCGACATTCAGGTTCAGCTTCCATTGTATAAAATACTGAGCAAGTCGCTCCAAGTACAGGTTGAGATTACGTTCGGCAGTTTTGGCCCGGGGGTGTGTGGCTGCCACCAAGATGTCATCCGCATATATCACAAGCAACTCATCTCTCGTGGGCTCGGGTATGTCAGCAAGGTATAAATTGTATAGCACAGGACCTAGTACCGATCCCTGTGGTACTCCTGCTTTAACCTCATGAGTTGATGAGATGGTGTCGTGCAGATAAACTCGGAAGTGTCTTTCCTTCAAGTAATTTCCTGTTAAACGTACAAGGTGCTCATGGAATCCATAACCAGTCATCTTGCGTACTATTCCTTCTTGCCAGACTGTGTCGAAAGCCTTCTTGAAGTCCAAACTGACGGCGATTGCGGCGCTTCTGTTGTTTAATCCCTTCGTGATTCTTCCAGTGAGGGTCATCAATGAGTGGGCGGTGGAGTGGCCCTTTCTAAATCCAAATTGGAATTCTTTGAGTGTGTCATTATCCTCAATGAACTCATCTATCCTTTCCAAAATGAAGATCTCAAACAATTTCCCAAGGCTGGAGGGCAGAGAGATGGGCCTGTAGTTGTTGGGGTCAGTTGGATCCTTTCCTGGCTTGACAATCGGGCCAATGTTGGCCAAACGTTGTCATGGGCTGGTATATGGCATCTGGACTGGCGTCTATGTCAGACTCAACATTCCTCTGGACGTCCGCAAGACATGTAAAATCCGTTTATGGATGGAAGTATAATTTATATATGTCCACAAATATAATGTAAATTCTTAAAAATAATGTTAAAACATATCAGTTCATCAAAACATCATCTTATTTATTTATATTCGTACAACAGTAGGAAATTATTTTGTTATTTGTAACATTGTATTACCCTGGCTTCTGATGCCTCACAAGCATCGCCATCTATCAACACAAAATAAATAATTTATTTAGTTATAACATTAGCACAATGATCTTCAACCATATTTCCATTCTGCAATTTATATTAACTATATTCTAAGTCGGCATTATTCCATTTAATTGCTTATTGATTCTAATTTAAACTCGTGTTTGTTTCCAAGAAAAGGAAAAAATGCACATGCTTATACACACACACATACATATAAAAGTGACATTTCGACACTCACACTTCAAAAATGCAATGCGACCTTAGTAAAAAAGCGTTCCATTTTTCAACTTGAAATAACATTTTGTGGAATTTTTTTCAAGCTCAAAAAACATAGTACCCACCTTTACTTAGAAAGATGGAAGAAAAACTATGGAAAACATTTTGACTTCTAAATACAATAGATAACACTATGCAACAAAATTGTTGTCGAAGGAGTGTACATAACATTTTCTGGTGTGATGTGGAGTCCTAAACACGGAAAAAAAATGTATGGTAAATTTTTTTTAAATTCCAATTTTCTTGACCGGTGTCTTCAATTTTTGGAGCATATGATCGATAAAGCATAAATATACTTTAAAATAAAGGTAATTATGAGGACTACAAATGTAATACAAATACGAAAAAATATTAAACAAAAGTGGATATGGACCAAACTGCGATGTACAAAAATTGTTATAACTTGCTTTTTTAAATGTAATGGCATAGGAATGCATGAGAATCATATGAAACTATTTAGTCCCGTTTTTACTCCAGCAATAAATTGCGTTTTTTTTTCGATCATACAAAATGGCGTATGGAACAAAATAGCATTAAGCGGACGAGACGTTTAGTAACTGTCGTTAAAATAATTAGAAGAAGAATATGTTTTTTTTTTTTCAAAAAAAAAATTTTTTTTGTTGCATTTTTTGGATGCTAGTATTATTACGAAAAATGCAATGCCTATTTGAAGAAAATTTATGGTTAAATGTAGAAAATATAAGACTTTGGGCAGAATTAAGAGGATTTCAACATAATCCGGTTTATGACCTAAGAGACTCCAAGTATTTTTGTCGAAAATCCATTTTGGGCCTTTATAAGTCATTTTAGCAATGTCCGTCAGCCTATCCATCTGTCTGCTGGTTGGTGCTCACTATAACTTTCGAGAGAATTAACCGATTGACTTCAAATTTGGTATGTGTCAATATCTATCTCAGACTAGGGTCAAAGATGGACTATGTTGGTCCACTCCTTCGAGTAGCTACCACACAAAGGGTGAAATATGGATTATCGCATAACTTCTATACTACCATTCAGAATCTTTAACCATTCCAAACATATGGTTAAAGATTGGATGATAGCTTCCAAAAAATGGAACCAACAATTTTGTTGCGAATTTTTTTTTTCTATTTTTTATGAATTTTTAAAAACTTCCTTTTCTACGGACATTTCTTAACCCATCTTGTTGAAATTTTGTGTCATAATTACTGTCAGATAGGACTAAACTTGGTGCAAGTTTTATCCCGATCCGAAGACATCGGTTTCAAAAGTTCACACACTTGACTTGAAATCCCCCTCGTTTATATCCATTCATCCGAAAATGGGCTTCATCGCTGAAGTTTAATGAAAAGAACCACTATTTTGGTAGAAAATTTCAACAATTTGCAAGTGTTGCTAACGTGTAAATCTATCTATGATGAAATGGCAAAGCAAACTAAGGAAAATACAACTATCAGCAGTTATGTACATATATAAGTTGTTAAATAAATCAGTTGAGAACCTGTAAAAAACATTTTGTGCTTGGGTTATAAGATAACTTCAACGATACGTTACACTTTTGACCCGTAGCAAATGACGTATACTCTAAAGGTAGTGTATAAAACACTTTCGGGGCAGGCTTTTCTAAAATATCTAACGCTTCTATAAAATTAAAATAGGGAACTTATCCACAAAAATTTGTTTTATGTATTTAGAATATTTTTATATTTAGCATAGTGCTTTTAGTATAAATTTGAAAATCAATCAAAAACAATTTTGACGCTCACGGTTTACTGTATTTTGATATTTCAAATATGAATTTTTGTAGTCATTTTTAAAAATGAATTATATTTTAAATTCAAATTATGCTTTCAGTGTTTGAAAATTTCTTTTGTCAGACTTGATTTCACTTAACCTAATGAAAAACATTCGGGTCAAATTTCATAGAATTGAATGCGTTTATAAAGGATTGGCTACTCGCTTACACAGAGAGTAAAGGAGGTTCGCTTAAGTAGCATTGAGTCTTATTTCCTAATATACTTTCCATTCTTGTTGTTTCCCCTCCAGAGTTGTTAACGATGAAACGAAGACGTTTACTTTTGATATTTGATGCTCTTTGTTCGCAATGAAATGAATGTCTCTTCTATAAAATTCAAATTATAGAAAAAAACACAGACAAAAGCTATTATTTACCCACTGGCCTATGAAGGCACAAAAACACACACACACACACATTCTTGCATAAACATAACATAAACATCTAAACAAATTCCTGACTGGATGAAAGGAATAAAAAATGAGAGACAGTGTAGTAGAGTGTGCGAGTGTGTGTGTGTGGGTTTGAGCGTGTCCGTAGCAATACTCTGTTACGGATGTTTTGCTTATGTTATGCTGTTCACTCGTGCACTCGTGCACTCAGGAATTGCCGGTAACACCCACTGAAAGTCATAGATATTCTTTATATTTTGCACACACTGAGTATCCCCCATTTAAAGTTATTTCAGAGACACTTGTTTCGTTTGTTGTCTTTTCTCTTGCAGTTATTTGGAAAATTTATTCGTTTTCTTTTTAAGATTTGCTGTTTTTTTGTTGTGAGTGTTTTTCTTTTGGTATTTGTGGTATTTCTTAGGAATTCATTTTCTTGTGTAATGTGTTCACGGTGAGTGATTCTCATTAATTAACATTTCTTCAATTAAGACTGACTTCACAGCAAATGAGCGTTTTAAAATTTATTATTTATTTATCATACGCTAAGATGGGCGGCGAGAAGATACGATTTTTTCGCGAATAAGAAGCTGTTTTTTTAAGAGACCAGAAGAAATTTAAATTAGCCATTTCATTGTGTACTTTATGAAAGACTTTGTAATATACATTTCTTGCTGAAAATAAAATAAGCACAATTTTAGCTCTACTAAATCAACCAGGATTCAGAAAAAGAAGAATTAAAATAATATTGACTGACTTAAGTGTATGTCCATGGACATGAGTCGTTTAAACGTCTCCTCTCTTCAACCTAACCTAACCTAAATAATCTTGAAGAATATTTTCGGAAATTGTCAGTATGAAAATCCACTTTAAAGCTAGATCGCATTAAGCAAATATTTGAACAAAAACCTTCAAATATTTCCTGATTACACTTTGAACAAAAGCGCTCCATCGGAAATCAGCTGAAATATTATTTGTCTGCAAATGGAAATAGTTTTGACCACACAGCATAACATATTTTTCTCTATGTGGGCAAACAAATAAAAAAATATTATTAATTTTAATACAAAATACACAAAAATCCATATCTGTGGATGAAAAAACTTTTGGAGGAAAACATGAAATTCTGCATGTTATTCTCTGGGAGAAGTAGGAAATCGGAACTAAAACATCCCATTACCAAACAACTTAGGTTCTGGTCCAAAATTGGGCAAGCAAAGAAAAGCATTACACAGTGAGGTATTTTTTAAAAACAGGTCATACAATTTCAGTTTTTTTGTTTTTATCTGTCGTTCTAAGACCCAGACTCAAATATCCTTTTACAGTTTAACATAAAACATCAATGTACCAATAAAAAATATAAGTACTGTTTAAGCCCAGCTTTCCGATTGGAAAAAATTTCGCCAAATTTTGTAATTATATAAAATTTCTAAATTGTAATACTAACTTTAAAAAAATCTTAAACTTTGCTCCTTTCTGGACTACACTCGTGGTAGTCAACCAAAATTAATATATCCGAAGGCCTATTAATTAAATTACCAATTCTTGATAATATTGTTAGGGTGCTTTATGCACTAATGGGTTAATACAACGTCCATCTGTTGCACAGTGGGAGGAATTAACAAGTAAAAGCGTTAAGTTCGGACATGCCGAATCTTATATACCCTCCACCATGTGACCTCACAAAATAACTCAAACCTAAAGAAAACCAGTAAGGAAAGGCTAAAGTCGGGCGGTGCCGACTATATAATACCCTACACCACTCTCGTAATATTGAATAACTCTGATATATAAATTTTGTAATTCACGATTGGTTGTAAAATACAGCTTTTATAGGACTAAAGGGCCAAAGCGGACGAAACATATATATGGGAGCTATAGCTAAATCTCAACCGATTTTCTTCAAATTCGGTAGTCTTGGTTTATGGATCAAGAAACTCTACCATTCTAAATTTCAAAAAGATTGGATGTAAAATACAGCTTTTATAGGACTAAATGGCCAAATCGGACGAAACATATATATGGGAGCTATAGCTAAATCTTAACCGATTTTCTTCAAATTCGGTAGTGTTGGTTCATGGATCAAGAAACTCTACCATTCTAAATTTTAATATGATTGGATGTAAAATACAGCTTCTACAGGACTAAAGAGCAAGATCGGACGAAACATATATATGGGAGCTATAGCTAAATCTTAACCGATTTTCTTCAAATTCGGCAATGTTGGTTCATGGATCAAGAAACTCTACCATTCTAAATTTCAAAACGATTGGATGTAAAATACAGCTTCCATAGGACTAAAGGGTCAAATCGGACGAAAGATATATATGGGAGCTATATCTAAATCTTAACCGATTTCAACCAAATTCAATAGCGATCTTAACAGCCGCGAAATACTCTAAACTGCAAAATTTCAGAACGATCGGAGTGAAATTGCGACCTGTAGTCGACGAACAACTTTACATGGACAGACGGACGGACGGACGGACAGACGGACAGACGGACAGACATCGTTAAATCGACTCAGCTAGTGATTCTGAGTCGATCTTTAAGGTGGGTCTAGCTGTGTTATTTTCAGGTGTTACAAACATCTGCCGTGAAACAAACTTATAATACCCTGTACCACAGTGTGGTGTAGGGTATAATAACACCGAAAACACAAAAAATATAGTAGATGAGAGAGCGCCCCAGTAGGCGAGTTGTAGCGTACTCGCCTATGAGTTTCGGGGTCGTGGGTTCGATTCCCACCAGAGGCTCTGGTCTGTCGCTTCAAACATTTAGCCATATGGTCTTTGTAACCCGGCCTTTCCCTGGACCTTAAAATTGGAATATAAATTTACTTTGTATTGTAATTCATATAAATAAATAAAATAAATAAATAGTATATGAGAACAGCAGGAATCACAACAAGTTAGATGCTATATATGCGAACTATATCTAAATATAGACCGATATGGCCCATTTGCAATCCCAAACAACCTGCAACTATAAGAAGTATTTACACCAAATTTGATCAACCTAGCTCTATTATTGTGGACTGTAGCGTGATTACCACAGATTACGGACGGACGGACGTACAGACGGACATGGCTAAATCGTCTTAGAATTTTACGACGATTAAGAATATACATATATACTTTATAGAGGTGTTACAAACGGAGTGACAAAATGAATATACCCCCCATCCTATGGTATATTCTTAACAAGACATCCGCTTGCGACAAATCCTGGCATGAGTAATTAGAGAAGTTAGGTTTTATGGTACTCGAATACAGGGCGGAGCTACAGGGCCTCAAAAATTTCCACGTCGGTTGAACAAAGCGCGTGTAACATTCGTATATTTCGTCTAATTGATAAAACATGTATTCTACTTACCCAGGTCCACATAGGACTTTTTACACCTAGGAGTTATTTCGTATAGTTACAGTTTTTCTCGACCCTGCCATAGTATTTTGTAAATATCGGAGCAGAATATGCACCGATTTATTTCACATTAGCTTTTCTGAATGGGCAAGAAAATTTTGATGAAAAAAAATTGATCCGATATACCCAATAAGACAAAAGTAATGTCCCTTTGAAGTTATATTTTCAAAAAACTTGATTTTTTAATTTTTTGGGAAAAGAAAATGTGTCGTATTTTAGAGAAAGAAAGGGTCAAAAATATTCACAGGTATTGTTGCCAAGCATCTTCAATTCACACCATTTTTTATAAAAAATGGTGTAAATTTAGTATAGCGTGATCCATTTCGAGGTTCCCTAATTTTTTAAAGAAACAAACACAGAAAATTCAAATTGAAAGGGGAATGTTTATCATCATTTGAAAGAACATTCTTTGGCATTTATTTTTTGAAGATTATTTCTATCAAATGTTAGCCGCGGCTACGTCTCAGATGGTCCATCCGTTGAGTCCAATTTTTGATGACTCGTTCGAGCATTTCGACTGGTAACTGGCGAATGACACGCGTGATATTTTGCTCCAAGGCCTGAATCGAAGCGGGTTTGTCCGCATACACTTTAGACTTTACATATGCCCACAGAAAAAAGTCTAACGGTGCGATATCACACGATCTCGGTGGCCAATCGACCGGCCCAAAACGTGAAATTATCTGCTGACCGAAGTGTTCTCTCAATAAATCCATTGCTTGATGCGATGTGTGGGAAGTGGCGCCGTCTTTTTGAAACCAAATGTCGCCGAGATCACGAGCTTCAATTTCAGGCATCAAATAGTCGGTTATCATGGTACGATAACGGTCGCCATTGACGGTTACGTTCTCACCGGCATCATTTTGAAGAAATATGGACCAATGATTCCACCGGCCCACAAACCACACCAAACCGTTGATTTTTTCTAGATGAAGTGGCAGCTCTTGAATCTCTTCAGATTGCTTTTCGTCCCAAATGCGGCAATTTTCCTTGTTTACATACCCATTGAGCCAGAAATGGGTCTCATCGCTGAACAACATTTGGCTCGAAAACGTCGGATCTTCTTGGAACTTTTCAAGAGCCCATAGAGCAAAGCTATGTCGCTTGGGAAGGTCGGGCGGCTTCAGTTCTTGCAAGCTTTTTATTTAGTATGCATTAAATTTAAGATATCGACGTAAAATGCGCCAAGTCATTCCATACGTCAGTCCGAGTTGCTGCGAACGGCGGTGAATCAACTCCCCACGGTCTTCGTGTACACTCTCAGCTACGGCCGCTACATTGTCTTCACTGCGTGCTGGACGTGGTCTATTCGGTCGAATATTATCCAATAATGAATGCTGGGTCTCAAGATGGGTGATGTACGCTCAGTAGGCCGATTATGTTGACCATAAGTTGAGTGAAGTGCACGAAACACATTCCTCACTGAACGTGAATTTTCGTAATAAATTTGAACGATTTGTAGACGTTGTTCAGGCGTAAGTCTTTCCATGATGAAATGCCAAACAATACTTAACAAAAATAACATGACAGCATGACACGACTCACACGTGATCTGTCAAAAAAGGCTATTGAAAAAAGTATCTCTACTTGGATCACCCGTTATAACAAGGTCATATCTTTTAAAAAGAATTTTAGTTGACTAAAAAGTTGCTAAATGGTGAAGTAGATCTCGCTATCATTAATTAAAAAATATCCAAAATTTAATGGGGATTAGAAATTTAAGAAAAAAATAAAATGATTTTTTGGGTTTTACGAAATTTTTAATTGCTCCTGAACGGAGAAAAAATTAAAAAATATTTCTTCGTATGTATTTAGTACATTTGTTTTCCAAAAAAAATTTAGTGCAAAAAATCCAATTTTTGTTTTGGATTTGTGAGAGTCTGGTGCATACTCTGCGCGAATGTGAAAAAAAAACGAAGCAATTTTTTTATAAATTTAAGTTTCAGAAAAAGTTTTATAAATTTAAAAACGTAAATTTTGTAAAAAAAACCGTTTAGCTATTCAAAAGCCATTATACATTTCTTAAAACCCAAAAATGCATTTATTTTAATTTTTTAAATTTAAAATCCCCTTAAAATTTTGGAATGAAACTATTTTTAAGGCCGTATGCTCCTTATAGGAATGACAGGAAAGTATATTCCTACGAGTATATAAATAAAGTGGAGGACTTTAAAAAAAAAAAAAATGATACCGACATTTTATTTTACAATTTAGCAACTTTTTAGTAAAATATATAAATTCATAGGTTAATATTAAAAATTCTGACCCAACTTCAATTGGACACGACTTTTGATATATTTTGTTGCCAATTCTGAAAAGTCGATATGAAAGAAATCGACATATATTCTGCCCGGATATTAACAAAATACTAGAGCAGGGTCGGAAAAAAATGAAAAATTCAATTTGCAAATACAGATATCTCACGAACTGTATGATGAACAAACTTATGCGAAGAAGTCTTTTGTAGGCCTCTATTAGCAGAACGCATTATTCGAAAAAGACGACAACGAGACTCCAGGGTTGCCAACTGTGAGGCCTGGTACCTCCGCTCCAGCATACCGTAGGTGGCCCATTTAAAACCTAAATTTTCTAATACCTCTTCTACATGTTAAGTTTTGCTTTGTTTCAATTGGTTGTCTGGTTAAGTAATATATGAATTATTTCCCTTTTTTATTCCTTTCACTGTGCATCTCCTTAAGAGATCTGCGAGTCGAGAGCAGTTTCTGAGTTCTAAAAGACAGGCCGTCCTGTTACCTCTCTACACATTTTTAGTATATTTTTGGATGGTCAACACTGAAGTTCTACAGTTATACTTGTATTGTAATGGATAGGCCCTGTTCCTCAGAAAAATTCCACTTTGTTGTAGAGTCAGGAACGGCCTTGTTGAACATGAACATGGCTTATTATAACAGACCTGTAGTCCGCCTTAATATAAATTACAAAACACAATATTATTGTTAAGTCGTTAAGCAAATATAAGCCTTGGTAATTTATCATCCACTCTGTCCATGAACTATTAGGTACAAAGCATAAACCTAAAATCCCAGTGTGATTTTAAGCGAACATTTGCGGAGAAATTCATTTAGTGTAAATTACATTATCGCCAACTGCAGGAATAACAATCCCAAAGGCAAACAAACAATCCTGCTGACCAGAGGAGTGAACCAGAGGACATCGGATTGGGTTTTGTGGAGGGACAACAGAGCACATAATTCATTTTGCCGCTTGAGCGGTTTCATGAAAACTCAAATCACAAACAACTCCGTGGAAATTTACTCGACGATGGCTGTTGTTGTGAAGCTCTGTTGTTGGTTGGTGTCGTTTGCACTACTACTGTCGAGCAGCAGTACTATTCCATAGAACACCTCAGGCTATAATTAGTTTTTATATGAGATGTTGACACAAAATGTGATGGGGAGGATGTGGCGACACATTCGAACACTGGAAGCTGCCACTCGACCACAGCTTTGCCACAATGCAGAATTGCACAATGCTCGCACAGTGTCGATGGTCCAATGATGTCCAATAAAACTTGGTCATCTTCCACACATCCCGCCCTATTCAAATTGGGGGCACGGAGGGTATCCACAAGTGGATCTCTGTGGATTGATAGTCATTCAAGTAAAAACTAAAAGTAAAATTGAATTATTTATGAAGGTCACCCTCAGCATTTACTAAATAAATTCAATGTTTATTGTAAATTGTTGTTGTTGTAGAGGTTGTTTTTGCAGTTGGTTGCCTGTGGGTGTTGATTGGGGTTTTCCATCAATTTTTGCTTTTCCTTTGACACTTTTTTGATCAGCATCATCTTCATGTGATTTTTATGAATTATAAATTTCCTCTTGAATTATTTTATATATGTATGTATACTCGTATATGTATGAACATATATATAGGTGTATACCTACATATAAGAGTATATCGTCATAGATTTTATGATTGTAATTGTTGTCAAGCCAACGAAAGAACGAATGGAAGGTTGGCAAATATCGACGATAAAGACAAATGGAATCTTTTCAAATAAGCTTGAAGCAATTTAATCCAGATGATTGGTCTTATGTTAGCAAAGCAGATACCAGTGGCACAGTTGGAAAACATGTTAAAAATTCCAAGAAATGCTGAAGAAATACATACTTCCAGGATAATCATACAAATTTTGTTATATTTGTTGGATGAAATGTTTAAATTGAATTAATCAAAATTAAATAAATGAGATGAAGGAAGTGAACTAAAAATGAAAAAAAATTGATATCTGTGTATTGATAAATATATGTATTAGTTTTGAAATGAATGAAGATCAATGATCGGGTTATACGTATTGGAAACAGGTTACTTGAGATTCTTAATGTAGTAACAATATATGTACAGCCACCTTGAAGCTAAGGCCCAGCGGAGCCATGGCCTTTAAAATTTTACTTTTATAGAAAATTTCATCAAATTGCGCCTTTGTAACAAGGGTTTTTTTAAGAGCTTTCTGATTTAATTTAAAAACCAGAAAGGAAAGGCTAAAGTCGGGCGGGGCCGACTATATAATACACCACTCTCGTAATATTGAAAAACTCTGATATTTAAATTGTGTAATTCATGTATAAATTGTTTACATAAATTTACTTTTGGGACATTTTATACTTAAATAAAACCCTGTAGGATATAAAAACGATTGGATCTAAAGAGCCAAATCGGATGAAACATATATATGGGAGCTATAGCTAAATCTTTACCGATTTTCTTCAAATTCGGCAATGTTGGTTCATGGATCAAGAAACTCTACCATTCTAAATTTCAAAACGATTGAATGTAAAATACAGCTTCCTATAGGACTAAAGGGCCAAATCGGACGAAACATATATATGGGAGCTATAGCTAAATCTTAACCGATTTTCTTCAAATTCGGTAGTGTTGGTTCATGGATCAAGAAACTCTACCATTCTAAATTTCAAAAGGATTGGATGTAAAATACAGCTTCTACAGGACTAAAGAGCAAAATCGGACGAAACATATATATGGGAGCTATAGCTAAATCTTAACCGATTTTCTTCAAATTCGGCAATGTTGGTTCATGGATCAAGAAACTCTACCATTCTAAATTTCAAAAGGATTGGATGTAAAATACAGCTTCTACAGGACTAAAGAGCAAAATCGGACGAAACATATATATCGGAGCTATAGCTAAATCTTAACCGATTTCAACCAAATTCAATAGCGATCTTAACAGCTGCGAAATACTCTAAACTGCAAAATTTCAGAACGATCGGAGTGAAATTGCGACCTGTAGTCGACGAACAACTTTACATGGACAGACGGACGGACGGACGGACAGACAGACATGCTTAAATCGACTCAACTAGTGATTCTGAGTCGATGTGTATACTTTAAGGTGGGTCTAGCTGTGTTATTTTCAGGTGTTACAAACATCTGCCGTGAAACAAACTTATAGTACCCCGTACCACAGTGTGGTGTAGGGTATAAAGACACACATACAATTTAGAGAAATGTATGTAGGGTTTATTTGCTGCCCCTCAAATTGTTCATTAGCTGGGTCCAATTTTGGCACTCTCTCTCCAACATATCGACAGATATCCACGAATAAATTCTTCAATATTGGTTTCCAGTGCGTCAACCACTGCGGTCTAGTCCCTTTAGATATAAGCCTTAATATTGACCCAAACAAATAATCTAAAGAGGAGCATTGCAAGAACTGCCAATGCATCCCGAAAAATGCGCTGTTTGGTGTGGATTATGGGTCGGTGGTATCATTGGACCGTAACTTTTCAGGAACATGGAAGAGCTGGCCAAGTCCAGCTCCTGTCAGTGGTTAAACAAGATAGTGCCACATGCCACACTGCACGAAACAATTGCCCAATTGAGAGGCGAGTTCGGAGAACAGTTTATTTAAAATTCGGGGCCGGTCAATTGGCCTCCACGATTTAGGAGGAAATAAAGTGTTCACCGAACTATTATAGACCAAACTGAACATGTTTGATAGTAACATGTTACACGAAAACAGCTGAGCTACCCAAAACAGTGTTGCCAAAACAAATTTGTCCAAAAAAGAAAGTTGCGAAAAAATCGCCCATTAGAAAGCAATTGTCAAAACAACATTTTATGGAGATTAACGCCAAAATTTACTTTTTCTAGACTTGTCATTTTTGACAATTGTCAAAATGGCATTGTATTTTGTAGAAAAGTTGATCGAAATTGTATTTTCATGAAACATTTCTTCGAAGATGCATTTTTCCCGAAAATATCGTCGAAATTGTTTTTAAAAAAATTAATAAAAATTATTGTTTTCTGCAAAAATTTTTTGATATTGCAGTTTTCCACACAATTTCATTATTCTAGAAAGATAGTTAGAATTGCATTTCTCTAACATATTTCATTGAAATTTAATTTTTTAGAAAATTTTCTTTGAAGTTACATTACTCTAAAAAATTATATTGAAATTTAATTTTTTTATAATATATCATCTAAAAACTTTCGATGAAATTGTATTTTTACGGAAAAATTTATTGAAATTGCATTTTTGTACAAAAATTTCGATGATATTGAATTTTTCTAAAAAATGTGTGTTTTATATTAAATTTTCTAAATAAATTGTTACAAATGTATTTCTCTAGCAAAATTCGTTGAAATTTAATTTTTCTACAAACTTTCTTGAAATTGTATTTTTTAGAAAAGTCCATCAAAATCTTTTTAAAATGTAATTCTTTTCCAAAATGCTAAGAAACGGTATGACGTTTTCTAATACGATTGGAATGATCTAGCAAATTTCGTAGAAATTTAATTTTTCTATAAAATGTTGACAAAATTGAATTTTTCTTGAAAATTTCGCCGAAATTGATTTTTTCTTGAAAGTTTGATCAAAATAAAATTTTTGCTAAAAAAATTCGTCGAAATTACGTTCGGATGCTATAAAAAATGCAATTTCAAGATATTTTGTAGAAAAAGTAATTTCAACGACATTTTGTAGAAAAATACGATATTGATGAAAATTTGCAAAAGAACAGTAAAGTTTAATGTAATATTCTAGAGAACTGAAAACTGAAATTTTGATGAAATTAAAAAAATGCAATTTCAAGAAAAAAGCATTTCAATCGAATTTCGTAGAAAAATGCAGTTCTAGTAACGTTTCTAGAAAAATGCGAATTCCAAAAACATCGAAGAAAAATTAAATGTCAATGAAATTTTGTAGAAAAATGCAACCCAAGGATTTTTTAAGAAAAATGCAATTTCAATGAATTTTTTAAGAAAAATTTAAATTTTTAAGAAATTTTCTAGAATACTGAAATTTCGACGAAACGTGAAACAAATGTAATTTTCTAGAAAAATGCAATTTTAATGAAATACGTTAGACTTCAAGTATTTTTCCAAAAAAATGCAACAAAATTTTGTAGAAAAAAGCAATTTCAAAGGAATTTTTAAAAAATAACCAATATCGACGAAATTTTTTGAAAAATGCAAAAAAAAATTATAAAATGCATATTTCGCCAATTTTGATATTAGACATAGACTTTTTTTATAAACAAAATTTTCAACAAAATAAATTTTGATGATATTTTCTAAAAATACCAATATTGACAAAAGGCTTTCTATAGAGCTGCAATTTTTATTAAACTTTCAATAAAAAATCACTAGCAACGATATTTTCTAAAAAAAGTGTAATTTTTGAAGATTTTTATAAAAACGAAGGAAAAGAACTACGGTGGAATGCGTTTGACTTGAGTTGGTTTTTCCTTCAAAGAATTTTCCATATGTAACTTTGAGATAACTTTAACTATAAATAGAACTAATAACAAGTGAATCACAGGCCAAAACCAACACTACTGCATCCGAAGAGTTGAATAACCACCAAAGAAATGCGTCATGCATTGGATGGTGTTTGATTTCAAGGTCGTTTTCTTTTCACTTGACTAATCAAAATACTTTCCTTCACTTAGAAGGAACTCTTTGATTTTTAGCTTAACTCCACAGCGAGAAAACCATTGTTGTTGTACTTTTCTTAAAGTTGAAATTTCCCGGAACATATGGGCAAATCCGAAAAACTATATACCAAAAATTTAAAAAAATGCCATCAGTATTAAAAAGTTATTATTTTGTTGCCCATTCTAATGATTTCACCATTGAAATGAAACGTTCAGCGGGTTCTTTAAAAATAAATTCTAACATTATAAAAAAAATTCCGCAGAATATTGTCGTTTTAAGGTGTTGAAATTGCTGTTTAACGTCCGCAATGTAACGTCCGAAATATAACGTCCGCAACATACGAATTTCTAGTTTTTGGATGAACCACGAAATGTTTTATTCTAATGAGAGCTATTTTAATATCCTTAAATATTCCTCTTTCTTTAATGTATTTAGATTTTTCTGATTACTATGCAATCTTAGCTAAAAAACCTACCTCAACTTTTTGTAACTTCCACAACGGAACTTTCGACGCGAATATCGCATTCATCAAAAGTTGTTAGGTAATTATTTAAATGTCATTTCAGAGAACTCTGAAATAATTGTTGTTGCTGAAGGTTATATGAATATATTGCATTCAGAACGTCAACGGGATGAACATTAGTAAAACAAAGAGCTTTTTAAATCTCAGGAAAATTTTGTAGCAAAATGCACAACCGAATAAATTCTATCTGAATAACAAAATTTCTTTTAAATTAGATTTTTCTAGAAACATTTTTGATATTGCATTTCTGCCAAAATTTTTGGTTAAAATTGCTAATTTCTAAAAAAAATCGTCGAAATTTAATTTTTCTAAAAAAATTGCAATTGCTTTTTCTACAAAATTTTTGTAGAATTTGTATTATTTGAAATTGCATTTGGTTATAGAAAATTTCATCGAATTGCACTTTTAAAGGAGATTATGACGAAATATAAATTTATTCAATATTCCTTCAAATTTTAATTTTACTAGAAGATCTTGCTTAAATTGGAAATGTCTAACAATTTTATGTTTATTTTAAAAAAGAATTAAGAAAAGTACAACAAAATTTAAATTTTATAAAAAACATGATATTTTTTAGAAAATTTCGTTGCAAATGTATTTTTACTGAAGGTTCAATAAAAATTGCAGTTTGATACCTACTTGTGAATATTGGGACTTTAAGAAAATTTGGCAATTTTTTTTTTGAAAATATTGTTAAGACAAAAATTGTCGAGATATGCAATTTCTAACAAATATATCCAAAACTTAATTACGCTAATTTTTTTTTTTTCGAAAATTACGTCAATATTGCATTTATATACAAACTTTCATTAAAATTCCATTCTGCTACAAAATGTTGTTGCATTTTTTCGAATCAGTTGAAGTCTAACAAATTACGATAAAATTGCATTTTTCTAGAAAATTACATTTGTTTTAGACTTCGTCGTAATTTCAGTTTCCAATTTTAAAGACATTTTTTAGAAAAATCAAATTTATTTCACCGAAATTTTCTAGAAAAATTTTTTTTTAGAAAATTTAAAAAAAATAAACTTTAATGTAATTTTCTAGCTCTATAAAATTACATTAAAGTTTATGTAACTTTAATAAAGACATGTAACAACCAAATTTTCTGGAAAACTGAAATTTCGACAAAATTTAAAAAATTATAAATTTTGTGTTTTTAAATCAATTAAAAAATGATATTTCAACAACTTTATGTAAAATAAATAAATTTCTATGAAATCTTTTAGAAAATGCAATTTCGAGCAAATATTTAAGAGAAACGAAAAAGTTTTTTTATTAAAAAAGTTTTTGAAGAATTTTAAAGAAAAAATTTAATTTTAATGAATTTGATGAAAATAACATGCAGTTCCAATTTTTAGAAAAAATAATTTTTGTAGATATTTTCTAGAAAATTCATATATTAAGAATATTTAAAAAAAATATTTTGACAATTTTTTATAGAAAAAAGAAGTTTTCAAAACGAATGTATTTCCAAAAAATCTAAAAGTTACACAAAATTTTTTCGAAAAAGCAATGCTTGGAGATAATTTCTAGAAATTTCGTATATCAAAAATAGTTGCAGAAAAATTATATTGACAAAATTTTCTAGAAAAAAAAAAGGTTTTCAAAACTAAAAAATATCTTAAAATAACAATTGAGATGAAATGTGTCTATAAATCTGTCATTTTTATTAAGGATTCGAAGAAAATTCATTTTCATTTAAATTTTCTAACAAATTCAATATCTGAAGTTTTTTTTATAAAAATGCAATTTTGCTGAAATGTTTTTTATGAAAATGAAATTTTGTTGAATTTTTGTATAAATGCAGTTTCTATGAAATTTACAATCATTTTCAGAAGAATGCGAATCTAAGGATTTTAAGAAAATTTGGCAATTTTTTTTTTTTTTGAAAATATTGTTAAGACAAAAATTGTCGAGATATGCAATTTCTAACAAATATATCCAAAACTTAATTACGCTAATATTATTTTTTTTCAAAAATTATGTCAATATTGCATTTATATACAAACTTTCATTAAAATTCCATTCTGCTACAAAATGTTGTTGCATTTTTTTCGAATCAGTTGAAGTCTAACAAATTACGATAAAATTGCATTTTTCTAGAAAATTACATTTGTTTTAGACTTCGTCGTAATTCCAGTTTCCAATTTTAAAGACATTTTTTAGAAAAATCAAATTTATTTCACCGAAATTTTCTAGAAAAAATTTTTTTTAGAAAATTTAAAAAAAATAAACTTTAATGTAATTTTCTAGCTCTATAAAATTACATTAAAGTTTATGTAACTTTAATAAAGACATGTAACAACCAAATTTTCTGGAAAACTGAAATTTCGACAAAATTTAAAAAATTATAAATTTTGTGTTTTTAAATCAATTAAAAAATGATATTTCAACAACTTTATGTAAAATAAATAAATTTCTATGAAATCTTTTAGAAAATGCAATTTCGAGCAAATATTTAAGAGAAACGAAAAAGTTTTTTTATTAAAAAAGTTTTTGAAGAATTTTAAAGAAAAAATTTAATTTTAATGAATTTGATGAAAATAACATGCAGTTCCAATTTTTAGAAAAAATAATTTTTGTAGATATTTTCTAGAAAATTCATATATTAAGAATATTTAAAAAAAATATTTTGACAATTTTTTATAGAAAAAAGAAGTTTTCAAAACGAATGTATTTCCAAAAAATCTAAAAGTTACACAAAATTTTTTCGAAAAAGCAATGCTTGGAGATAATTTCTAGAAATTTCGTATATCAAAAATAGTTGCAGAAAAATTATATTGACAAAATTTTCTAGAAAAAAAAAAGGTTTTCAAAACTAAAAAATATCTTAAAATAACAATTGAGATGAAATGTGTCTATAAATCTGTCATTTTTATTAAGGATTCGAAGAAAATTCATTTTCATTTAAATTTTCTAACAAATTCAATATCTGAAGTTTTTTTTATAAAAATGCAATTTTGCTGAAATGTTTTTTATGAAAATGAAATTTTGTTGAATTTTTGTATAAATGCAGTTTCTATGAAATTTACAATCATTTTCAGAAGAATGCGAATCTAAGGATTTTAAGAAAATTTGGCAATTTTTTTTTTTTTTGAAAATATTGTTAAGACAAAAATTGTCGAGATATGCAATTTCTAACAAATATATCCAAAACTTAATTACGCTAATATTATTTTTTTTCAAAAATTATGTCAATATTGCATTTATATACAAACTTTCATTAAAATTCCATTCTGCTACAAAATGTTGTTGCATTTTTTTCGAATCAGTTGAAGTCTAACAAATTACGATAAAATTGCATTTTTCTAGAAAATTACATTTGTTTTAGACTTCGTCGTAATTTCAGTTTCCAATTTTAAAGACATTTTTTAGAAAAATCAAATTTATTTCACCGAAATTTTCTAGAAAAAATTTTTTTTAGAAAATTTAAAAAAAATAAACTTTAATGTAATTTTCTAGCTCTATAAAATTACATTAAAGTTTATGTAACTTTAATAAAGACATGTAACAACCAAATTTTCTGGAAAACTGAAATTTCGACAAAAATTTAAAAAATTATAAATTTTATGTTTTTAAATCAATTAAAAGATGATATTTCAACAACTTTATGTAAAATAAATAAATTTCTATGAAATCTTTTAGAAAATGCAATTTCGAGCAAATATTTAAGAGAAACGAAAAAGTTTTTTTATTAAAAAAGTTTTTGAAGAATTTTAAAGAAAAAATTTAATTTTAATGAATTTGATGAAAATAACATGCAGTTCCAATTTTTAGAAAAAATAATTTTTGTAGATATTTTCTAGAAAATTCATATATTAAGAATATTTAAAAAAAATATTTTGACAATTTTTTATAGAAAAAAGAAGTTTTCAAAACGAATGTATTTCCAAAAAATCTAAAAGTTACACAAAATTTTTTCGAAAAAGCAATGCTTGGAGATAATTTCTAGAAATTTCGTATATCAAAAATATTTGCAGAAAAATTATATTGACAAAATTTTCTAGAAAAAAAAAGGTTTTCAAAACTAAAAAATATCTTAAAATAACAATTTGGATGAAATGTGTCTATAAATCTGTCATTTTTATTAAGGATTCGAAGAAAATTCATTTTCATTTAAATTTTCTAACAAATTCAATATCTGAAGTTTTTTTTATAAAAATGCAATTTTGCTGAAATGTTTTTTATGAAAATGAAATTTTGTTGAATTTTTGTATAAATGCAGTTTCTATGAAATTTACAATCATTTTCAGAAGAATGCGAATCTAAGGATTTTAAGAAAATTTGGCAATTTTTTTTTTTTTTGAAAATATTGTTAAGACAAAAATTGTCGAGATATGCAATTTCTAACAAATATATCCAAAACTTAATTACGCTAATATTATTTTTTTTCAAAAATTATGTCAATATTGCATTTATATACAAACTTTCATTAAAATTCCATTCTGCTACAAAATGTTGTTGCATTTTTTTCGAATCAGTTGAAGTCTAACAAATTACGATAAAATTGCATTTTTCTAGAAAATTACATTTGTTTTAGACTTCGTCGTAATTTCAGTTTCCAATTTTAAAGACATTTTTTAGAAAAATCAAATTTATTTCACCGAAATTTTCTAGAAAAAATTTTTTTTAGAAAATTTAAAAAAAATAAACTTTAATGTAATTTTCTAGCTCTATAAAATTACATTAAAGTTTATGTAACTTTAATAAAGACATGTAACAACCAAATTTTCTGGAAAACTGAAATTTCGACAAAATTTAAAAAATTTTAAATTTTGTGTTTTTAAATCAATTAAAAAATGATATTTCAACAACTTTATGTAAAATAAATAAATTTCTATGAAATCTTTTAGAAAATGCAATTTCGAGCAAATATTTAAGAGAAACGAAAAAGTTTTTTTATTAAAAAAGTTTTTGAAGAATTTTAAAGAAAAAATTTAATTTTAATGAATTTGATGAAAATAACATGCAGTTCCAATTTTTAGAAAAAATAATTTTTGTAGATATTTTCTAGAAAATTCATATATTAAGAATATTTAAAAAAATATTTTGACAATTTTTTATAGAAAAAAGAAGTTTTCAAAACGAATGTATTTCCAAAAAATCTAAAAGTTACACAAAATTTTTTCGAAAAAGCAATGCTTGGAGATAATTTCTAGAAATTTCGTATATCAAAAATATTTGCAGAAAAATTATATTGACAAAATTTTCTAGAAAAAAAAAGATTTTCAAAACTAAAAAATATCTTAAAATAACAATTTGGATGAAATGTGTCTATAAATCTGTCATTTTTATTAAGGATTCGAAGAAAATTCATTTTCATTTAAATTTTCTAACAAAATTAATATCTGAAGTTTTTTTTATAAAAATGCAATTTTGCTGAAATGTTTTTTATGAAAATGAAATTTTGTTGAATTTTTGTATAAATGCAGTTTCTATGAAATTTACAATCATTTTCAGAAGAATGCGAATCTAAGGATTTTAAGAAAATTTGGCAATTTTTTTTTTTTTTGAAAATATTGTTAAGACAAAAATTGTCGAGATATGCAATTTCTAACAAATATATCCAAAACTTAATTACGCTAATATTATTTTTTTTCAAAAATTATGTCAATATTGCATTTATATACAAACTTTCATTAAAATTCCATTCTGCTACAAAATGTTGTTGCATTTTTTTCGAATCAGTTGAAGTCTAACAAATTACGATAAAATTGCATTTTTCTAGAAAATTACATTTGTTTTAGACTTCGTCGTAATTTCAGTTTCCAATTTTAAAGACATTTTTTAGAAAAATCAAATTTATTTCACCGAAATTTTCTAGAAAAAATTTTTTTTAGAAAATTTAAAAAAAATAAACTTTAATGTAATTTTCTAGCTCTATAAAATTACATTAAAGTTTATGTAACTTTAATAAAGACATGTAACAACCAAATTTTCTGGAAAACTGAAATTTCGACAAAAATTTAAAAAATTATAAATTTTATGTTTTTAAATCAATTAAAAGATGATATTTCAACAACTTTATGTAAAATAAATAAATTTCTATGAAATCTTTTAGAAAATGCAATTTCGAGCAAATATTTAAGAGAAACGAAAAAGTTTTTTTATTAAAAAAGTTTTTGAAGAATTTTAAAGAAAAAATTTAATTTTAATGAATTTGATGAAAATAACATGCAGTTCCAATTTTTAGAAAAAATAATTTTTGTAGATATTTTCTAGAAAATTCATATATTAAGAATATTTAAAAAAAATATTTTGACAATTTTTTATAGAAAAAAGAAGTTTTCAAAACGAATGTATTTCCAAAAAATCTAAAAGTTACACAAAATTTTTTCGAAAAAGCAATGCTTGGAGATAATTTCTAGAAATTTCGTATATCAAAAATATTTGCAGAAAAATTATATTGACAAAATTTTCTAGAAAAAAAAAGGTTTTCAAAACTAAAAAATATCTTAAAATAACAATTTGGATGAAATGTGTCTATAAATCTGTCATTTTTATTAAGGATTCGAAGAAAATTCATTTTCATTTAAATTTTCTAACAAATTCAATATCTGAAGTTTTTTTTATAAAAATGCAATTTTGCTGAAATGTTTTTTATGAAAATGAAATTTTGTTGAATTTTTGTATAAATGCAGTTTCTATGAAATTTACAATCATTTTCAGAAGAATGCGAATCTAAGGATTTTAAGAAAATTTGGCAATTTTTTTTTTTTTTGAAAATATTGTTAAGACAAAAATTGTCGAGATATGCAATTTCTAACAAATATATCCAAAACTTAATTACGCTAATATTATTTTTTTTCAAAAATTATGTCAATATTGCATTTATATACAAACTTTCATTAAAATTCCATTCTGCTACAAAATGTTGTTGCATTTTTTTCGAATCAGTTGAAGTCTAACAAATTACGATAAAATTGCATTTTTCTAGAAAATTACATTTGTTTTAGACTTCGTCGTAATTCCAGTTTCCAATTTTAAAGACATTTTTTAGAAAAATCAAATTTATTTCACCGAAATTTTCTAGAAAAAATTTTTTTTAGAAAATTTAAAAAAAATAAACTTTAATGTAATTTTCTAGCTCTATAAAATTACATTAAAGTTTATGTAACTTTAATAAAGACATGTAACAACCAAATTTTCTGGAAAACTGAAATTTCGACAAAATTTAAAAAATTTTAAATTTTGTGTTTTTAAATCAATTAAAAAATGATATTTCAACAACTTTATGTAAAATAAATAAATTTCTATGAAATCTTTTAGAAAATGCAATTTCGAGCAAATATTTAAGAGAAACGAAAAAGTTTTTTTATTAAAAAAGTTTTTGAAGAATTTTAAAGAAAAAATTTAATTTTAATGAATTTGATGAAAATAACATGCAGTTCCAATTTTTAGAAAAAATAATTTTTGTAGATATTTTCTAGAAAATTCATATATTAAGAATATTTAAAAAAATATTTTGACAATTTTTTATAGAAAAAAGAAGTTTTCAAAACGAATGTATTTCCAAAAAATCTAAAAGTTACACAAAATTTTTTCGAAAAAGCAATGCTTGGAGATAATTTCTAGAAATTTCGTATATCAAAAATATTTGCAGAAAAATTATATTGACAAAATTTTCTAGAAAAAAAAAGATTTTCAAAACTAAAAAATATCTTAAAATAACAATTTGGATGAAATGTGTCTATAAATCTGTCATTTTTATTAAGGATTCGAAGAAAATTCATTTTCATTTAAATTTTCTAACAAAATTAATATCTGAAGTTTTTTTTATAAAAATGCAATTTTGCTGAAATGTTTTTTATGAAAATGAAATTTTGTTGAATTTTTGTATAAATGCAGTTTCTATGAAATTTACAATCATTTTCAGAAGAATGCGAATCTAAAGATTTTTCTAGAAAACACAAAATTTCTGGAAAACTTAAATTTTGACAAAATTAAAAAAAAATTGATAAGTTGTGTTTTTTTAAATCAATTCCCAGCAAAATCTTGGTAAGTACCTGTCATTATTCCCTGCATTACCAACTTTTCGGCTTCTTAATAATTACTTACCAATAATAACAGAAATAAGTGATTTTTTGTTTCAAAATCATTGTGACAAATTTTAATATAATGCAATTTTGGCTATATGTGGGTTATTGTACCAGATTTATTTATATTTCAACATGTTTTCAAACAATACGTGCAGATTTGAATGAAAATACCAGAAATTCGAATCTGGCATGAGGAAATTGTTTGTTTCGAGAAATATGCGCGACAATATGCAAAAAATCATTTTAAATGGCCATTTCTACATATCTACTACTTATTTTATAACTTATTGGTAATGCATTATTCAAGTACATAAAATTGAGATACAAATAAGTACTTATTATGCTACTTTATTGTATGCTTTTGGGAAGTACTTTCCTCCAATGACATCCCCATGTTAAAATAATGAGAAAAGTGGCTAAATAATAAGTACTTACCATTATCGAATTTTAACGAAATTTGTTAGCAAAGTGTGATTTTAATTATTTTTCTAGAAAAATGCAAATTTCATCAACATTTTGTAAAAAAAAATCAATGCAATTTCAAGCAAATAGAAAGGCCAAGAGAAATGCAAATACGATAAAATTTTTGAAGAATTTTAAAAGAAAAATTTACATTTTTAAAACTAATGCATTTTCGAAAAAAAAAACAATTTTGATAGAAAGTTTTTATAAAACTGCAATTATTATTAATGAAATATGTAAAAATCTAATTTGCATATAAATTCTCCAAAAAAACTGCAATATCTGAAAATGGAATTTTATTGAAGATATTTTATTAAAATTAAATGTTGTTAAATTTTCTATAAATATGCAATTTCGACTAAATTTACAATAAGCATGCAATTTTAATGAAATTTTTAAAAAAATATCAATTGAGTATTTCTAGAAAAATTAAATGTTGAAGTAATTTTCAATAAAATTTAAATTCGATTTAAAGATTTTTTAGAAAAACCCAATTTTTATAAAAATGCTATTTCACCGAAATTTTCTAGAAAAATAGATTTTTGATGAATACTTTTTTTTAAAAAAATAAACATTAATGTAATTTCCTAGAGAAATATAATTTCGAACAAATTTTATGGAACACTGAAATATCGACAAAATTTAAAAAAAAATATATTTTTTTTTAAATAGTGTTTTTTTAAATCAATTTCAACGAAATTTTGTAGAGAAATGAATTTCAACGACATATGTTAGAGAAATGCAAATTTAATTATTTTTATAGAAAAATGCAATTTTAACAAAAATTTTGTAAAAAAAATAAAATCAAAGCTATTTTGAGCAAATGTTTAAGAGAAAGGCAATTATGATAACAATTTTGAAGGAAAACTGTAATGTGGAGGAAATTTCCAAGAATTATGCCAACAATTTTATAACTAATACAAAAATCGAAAAAAAATCAATTTGCATAAAAAGTTTCGAATTTCTTCTAAAATTTTTATGAAATTTGCAAGACTAAATATCAGTTTTTTTTATAGAAAAATTCAATTTTCAAAGAATTTTCAATAAAATTAAATTTCGTCATTGTTTTATTTAAAAGTGAAATTCAATGAAATTTTCTATAAAATTAAAATTTTACAAAAATTTAATTTTTGACGAAATTTTCTAGAGCTTCTTCAACCATACAATTGACCACCACATTCGAAGAGTTTTTGAAAAGTGTGTGCAAAGATAAGTTCCAGATTGCGCCATGCACCCGCCTGCTGTGGAGGTCACATGGCCCAAATCATATTTAAACATGAAAGGTATAAAATTATCTATGCAATAAATCCAGATTAAGTGATATTAAAAATATGTTTCTTTGCTTTATTTTAATTTAAAGTTCTATAACTCTAAAAAACACGCATTACAAATACATATAGACCATTGAAATTTGGTAGAATGCAATTAAGTGCCTAATGTTCAGTGGAAAAGTTTAGTATTTCTCCATCATCCCACATAAATCGACAAATTGCGTTCCCTTAATTTCTGTACCAATTGTCTAAATCAAATCCCATGCTGGGATCTCCCACAATGAAATTCCATACTATGTTTTTTGCTCTCTAGTTTTGGTAATATTTCTGCCTACTGGCATTTACGTAAATATTTTTCTTCGATTTTCCTTTTAATGATTTCTCAGAAGTTCGGCCTAATACAAAGCCTCTAACAAGTGGCTTAAACATCAATGCGGTTTATTGAAATGTTTTATCAACAGAATTATGTTTACGTCTGGAAAAAAGCTGAAAGGTATTTCAAATAAAACACAATTTGCAAAGGTTAAACAACAAAATTCCAATATTTAATCTGAAACACAAGTCACAAATCCCAAAGGAGATCTCAAAAGGTCACCACAAATCGCAGTGGCTTTGGATTTTGGCAAATATCTTGGAAATCTAATAGTCCAAATCAAGAAAAGGTCCTTGAAATGCCGCAGACACAGACAAAGATTTGGTGATTAATTTTATGGTCAAAGTCTGTTTAACTTGGCTTTCGTCTGGCTGAGCCAAAAACCAATATATGCCTCAGCCTTCAACACTGAAAAAAAAATATTAAAGACATTGGCATTGGTTCGATGGCAAAAAAACTAATCATTCGCAATGAAGAGTTCTGATCGAAAACAATGAACGATTCGAATGTGTAACATTCAAACAAAAATCGAATAAAGTTTATTTGAATTTAAAAATAAGTCCATTGTGTACTTATAGTTGAGATAATGTAATTAGCATTAATAATAATCTCTTTAATTTAGGTATAAAATCCCATTATCATAATATTATACTGTCTTTAGAGCTAAATCCGGGCTTAGGTCCTTAACATTAAAATATTTTTTTTTCGGTGTACCCAAAAACCATAAACAATCACAGATAGCTAAAAGTAAAAGGTGAAAAAGCAATCAAAAAAATTCGTAATTTCATGAAAGAGGTGTTGATTTACGGTCCGACAATCTCAATGGGCTCGCATTTTTTTTTAATAAAAAAAAGAATAGAGAAAATCCTAAAAAGAAATGCGAACAAAAAAATACACGGTAAAGGCGAATCCTGCGACCTTTGAACAAAGATTCTCTAATAAAAGTTAAGAAAACCATTAATGTTATTTTTTCTATTTTCTAGGCTTTGGGGCAAATAAAAAACGACAACATACATTAAATACATTTACTTTGATGTGAAACCAATTGGGGACTCCAATAAACACTGTTGGTCTTGACACATAGAAGTAATTTGATATTTATTGAATTGGTTTGGGAGGAAGAGAAATGTGTTTACATTAACGACCTAAATTTTTGCAACGAAATTTCTAAGAAGAAAATAAATTGTGTAACATTTTGCAATTAAGCTTTGTGGTCGAGATATTTGAAACTGAAGTCTAAAAAGGAAAATGGTGTTTCTTTAAAAAAATATCTAATTTAATTTATTTTTGCCACATTGCGTTAATTGCCAAATTTCTTTATTATTGACAGAAATTATAATTTGGGTTCTAATGGAAAATAAAGCAGAACAAGTTTTTGTTAATTCTGAGTCGATGTAGAAGATAAAATCGGGTGAACAAAATGTTTAAGCGCGTGTAACTTTGTATTTTCACAAATTCTTTTTTTTTTGCATTATAATAATGTTAGACCAATGGCACATTAAAGTATAGCTTTCGAAGTACAATTATATTGTGTATAATTTTAAAGAAGAAATATTAAAAAATATAACAATGGCAGCAATAATTTGGAAGCGTCTCGAGAAAAAAAGTAGAATTGAGGTGTCTATCATAACTGGATAATATGCAATCAAAAAAAGCTAAATTATTTCTTTAGGTTACACTATGCTACAATTTTTTTTTTGTTTATTGAGGCATACTATTTATTTTATAAATCTAAAACAAAGAATGTGTTTTATGGTAATGTTTTTTTAAATTAAAATTTTCTTGGAAAATGCCTAGTATTTGGACAATTTTTTTATGTATAAGCCGGATAGGAAAAGTGGTTTATTATCTCGCGTTAAAACAATTAGAAAAAAATATTTTTTTATTAAAATAGTTTTTTGCTGGCGCAAATGAAAACATAAAAAATATTTAAAAAAACGCCAAAAAAGTTGTTTTCTTTTTTGTGAAAGATATGAATCAAACAATGCCTATTTGAAGAAAATCTACGAATAAACGTAGAAATTATAGCACTTTTGGTAGAAAAAAGAGAATTTCAAGAGAATTCTGTTTTTATACCCCCACTATTGTGAACAATGGCGATTTTTCTATTTGTTATGCTTTTTGTGCCAACAAAAAATGATTTTTTGTGAAAAAAGATTTTTTTTGTATTTGTATTAACAACAGTTACTAAACCTTTATTTCCACTTAAAAATTACATTTCCGGCTTTATCAAGCTCATACTTAAAACCAGTAAGGAAAGGCAGAAAGCCGGGCAGGGGCCCACTATATAATACCCTACACCTCCCTAACAATGCCAAAAGGTCATTGCGATAATAATTTGTAATAATTGGTGAATGGGTAGGAACATATTATCTAATTCTGAACCGATAATCGCTAAATTAAGCAATATTCGTTCCTAAATTGAGAAACATCTTTCTGGAAAATTTTAATGGTCGGAAGTAAGGTACAGCTTCTATAGCTCTTTGAAACCAAATCAGGAGGAACATACATATGGAGGTTATATATAAATCTGAACCGATTTTCCCTGAATACTCATTCGTGTAAAAAGACCACTTTCTGTCGAATTTCGTACTGATCGGATATAAAATACAGTCTCCTTGCTTACATGTCAAATCTGGGCTAACATATAAAGGGTGTCACAAGAAGAGCGCAATTTTTTAATTTTAAATAAAACACAGATATTTAAGAAAAAATCGTGAAACTTTATTATATCGTAAAGTAGACAGAATGAGGTTATGTATGGAACAATATATCGTGCAGATGGCCGCCGCGGCTTTGCTGGCATGCACGCGATCTTTTAATGAAATTTTCAATGGCCGTTTTGCATGAATGCTGCGGTATTTCATTAATGCAGCGTCCAATTTCGTCTTTTAAGGCTTGAGTCGTCGTCGGCTTATTCGCGTAAACCATCGACTTCAAAAAACCCCAAAGAAAAAAATCTAATGGTGTTAAATCGCACGATCTAGGCGGCCAATTCTGATCTCCAAAACGCGAAATAACACGACCGGGAAATGACTGATGCAACAATTGAATTGTTTCTCTGGCTGTATGACATGTGGCGCCGTCTTGTTGGAACCACATGCCCTCCACATTATTTTCTTCAATTCTAGGCAAGAAAAAACTGGTTATCATTTCACGATACCGAACACCATTGACTGTTTGCGCTTGACCTGCCTCATTTTCATAAAAAAAAGGTCCAATGATTCCTCCAGCCCAAAAACCACCCAAAAACCGGTCGATCGACCTGGTCGATGGCGCGTTGTTGTCTTTACATCACTAACAGACCCAGTTTCGGCAAATTTATCCATTAATCTCTTTACAGTTGACTCTTTTGGAGCATTATTGTGACCCCAAATTGATCGCAATTTGCGAACTGTAGCCGCAAAACTTTCACCATTTTGGTAAAACAATTTCACAATGAGAATGCGTTGTTCATTCGTGTAGCGCTCCATTTTTACTAACCTCGTACCTTCTACTAACAAACAATAACAATTATTCAAATGTCAAACAATGACACTTCGAATGTTGCGAGATTTAAAAATTGCGCTCTTCTTGGGACACCCTTTATATGGGGGCTACATCTAAATCTGAAGCGATTTTAACCAAATTCAATAGGGATCGTCCTTGGGCCAAAAAAATATATGTGCAAAGTTTCGTCGAGATCGGACCATAATTGCGACCTGTACTTTGATTACAAGAATACATGCACAGACAGACAGACGGACAGACAGACAGACGGACATAGCTAAATCAACTCAGAAAGTTATTCTAAGTCGATCGGTATAATAAATGATGGGTCTATTTCTTCTCCTTTTGGGTGTTACAAACAAATGCACAAAGTTATAATACCCTGTACCACAGTGTGGTGTAGGGTATAAAATGTGTTTTATGGTAAAGTTTTTTTAAATTAAAATTGATTTAAAATTTAAAATTATATGTTACCACCGATTTGACATGTAAGCGCTGTAAAAACTGTACTTTATATCCGATCAGTGCGAAATTCGGCAGAAAGAGGTTTCTTATTATATGAAGGAATACTGTCAAATTCGGAGAAAATCGGTTCGGATTTAGATATAGCCCCCATATATATGTTACCCCCGATTTCACATGTAAGCGCTGTAAAAAACTGTATTTTATATCCGATAAGTATGAAATTCGTCAGAAAGAGGTTTCCTATTATATGAATGAACACTTCTAAATTTGGAAGAAATCGGTTCAGATTATTATATAGACCCCAAATATACGTTACCCCCGATTTGACATGTGAGCGCTGTAAAAATGTTATTTTATATCCGATCAGTGCGAAAGTCGGCAAAAAGAGGTTTCTTTCTACGTGATGGAATACGACCAAATTCGGAGAAACTCGGTTTAGATTTAGAAAATCGGTTCAGATTTAGATATAGCTCCCATATATATGTTACCCCCGATTTGGCATGTAAGCGCTGTAGAGACTATATTTTATATCCGATCAGTACGAAATTCCACAGAAGGAGGTATTTTTACATGAATGAGTATTCAGGGAAAATCGGTTCAGATTTATATTAAAGCTCCATATATATGTTCCCCCTGATTTGGTATCAAACCGCTATAGAAGTTGTATTTTACTTCCGAACATTAAAATTTTCCAGACAGATGTTTCTCAATTTAGGAACGAATATTGCTTAATTTAGCGATTATCGTTTCAGAATTAGATAATATGTTTCTACCCATTTACCAATTATTCCAAATTATTGTGGCAATGACCCTTATGGCATTGTTAGGGAGGTGTAGGCCCCGCCCGACTTTCTGCCTTTCCTTACTGGTTTTTATTTTATTTATTGAAAGAAACCAAACAATTCATAACAAAATTAAAAATCCCTTATTATAAATTCATCACTATTATGAGATGTGGAAATATTTGACACAAATTTAAGTACACGAAAAATAACACAAAACTTTTATGCAAATATCGCTTTACCCTGTGCTTTCAATTTCATGATTGTTGCTTTAAAAAATTTTGCACAACATATTCTGCATTCCACACATTATTGTCCACACGAGATTATTTTTGACTATATATACCGTTCTTAAACAAAATGTTGAAGGTTTATTTATGTCGAGTAATTTTATTATTTTGTTTGTCATGTATCAGCAAAAGAACAGCAACCAATCTTTCGGTTGTATTTCCCAAAATACATCTAATTATTCTAAATTTGGGAAATTGTTGGTATAACCAGAAAACGATTATTTATTAATATTTTTTCTGTTGTAGTAACCAATTATTCGTTGCAAAAATAATCTTTGGTCTTTTTATAAAATGTCTGTTGTCAAGAATAAAACATTGGTCCTCACAACCAAAAATCGATCATATGGTACTATAATGAAAGTTTAAAATTGGTTACCACAACTAACCGAGTGTCAATGAAAAAAAAAACAATCCTAATTCGATTGATACAACCATCGATTTAGTTGCAAGCATTTACATTTGATCGTATCCATGTTATTATTGTTGTTTTATCTATTTACGAGTATGTTATCGCGAATTTTTAATTTCCGCGGGCTACGTGTATTTGATTTTTGATATTTTTGTAGCGTTATATTGGTACTCATGTCTCTTACTGATGCTGACAAGGTCGGCCATTTTGAATGTTTAGTTAATTTTTGACAGCTGTTATGCTTGGATGTGTTTAAACTTGTCTTCGATTTTTATCTATTTCAGAAAATGGATCAACGAATCTGCATCAAATTTTGTGTGAAAAACAAAATAAAGTGCGCTGACGCATTCCGAATATTGACTGCATATGGTGAAGCTACCTTGGACCAAAGCAACGTTTATCGGAGGTACAAAATGTTCTTAGAGGGCCGAGAAGATGCGAAGGACGAACAGCGTGCCGGACGCCCGTTTTTTTTTTTTGCTCAAAGTTTTCTTTTATGGCAGGGGCATGTTGCACTATGAGTTCTTACAACAGGGTAGTACGGTCAATAACAAATATTACCTGCAAGTTATGCGCAAATTGCGCGAAGCAATCCGCCAAAAACGCCCGGATTATTGGAAGCACAAAAACTGGCTTTTGCACCATGATAACGCCCCTGCACACACATCGTTGCTTGTGCGTGAATATTTGGCCAAAAACAACACAGTAATGGTGCCGCAGCCACCGTATTCCCCTGACCTAGCCCCCTGTGACTATTTTTTGTTCCCAGAACTGAAAAGGCCCATGAAAGGACGACGCTACGCCAGGATTGAGGAGATAAAGACGGCATCGAAGGAGGTGTTGAACAAGATCACAAAAAATTAATATTTGAAATGCTTTGAGGATTGGAAAAAACTGTTGGCAGAAGCGTATTATATCCGAGGGGAATTACTTTGAAGGGGACGAAATAGATATTCATGAATAAATAAATACTTTTTGAAAAAATACAAAATTCGCGATATTTCTTGAACATACCTCGTATATATAAATACAACCGACACACGGTGTAGGCAATATACTTTTTGTTGCTAGTACTGTTTTTTTATTGCTACAATCGAATTCCAACCAATTATTTTCCTGGGTGTGCCAATGTACGAAACTACTACAACATTTTAACGCTGAAGTATTTATAGTCCTGTGAAAAATGAGCGTTACCACCACGTTTCAGGTCATTTGGGACGGAAAATGAGTCAAATCGGTTAAAGTTCTGATATAGTTCCCCCTTAAAGGTCGATCCCAAATACATATGTAACATTAACCCATAAAACCACATTTTCTACGCAACTTCTTTAAACTATGCAATTTGTATTTTATTTTTAAAAGAATTCATCTATATTGACAAAATGGGTTTATATTTTGTTGTAGTCCATGTATAGAGGTCTCTTTTAACTCTGCTTATTTAATCTATTAATACAAAGTTTTCCAGTCGATTAAGATGGTATTTTGCAGATTATGTTTTATAGATTCAGCACAATGAAAATATACCACATCGGTACGGTATGTGTTGATATAGTTCTTCTATAAAGGTATATCTGTGGTTAAGCCACAGATGCCCCCTTTTCTTAAAGATATATCCTTTTATTGAAAAATTCAATTAAAAAAACAACCTAATTGGTCCATGATTTGCTTCTTTTCCATTTCAAGGACAAAGCTATGTACCCTCATTTGAGTGGTGGCGATTATATATAATTAAATTTTCGTTTGTTTTTATTTCGGTCTTTAAATAGACTTTAAAACTATGCCTCTAAGAGCTGGATTTTTGACCGAATAATCACAGCTAAACTACTCTGAATGATCGGAGTAGCATCCGTGAAATAGCTATACGAGAAGCTAAGTTGTCAAGTAATTGTATTTGCTTCACCGTTTTTAAAAACTTTGCAATCTATAATACATAATAGAGGCAAATATGATCTATAGCCAGAAGAGTATCCCAATGATAAATCAGTAATGATTATATTTAATTTTCTATGGACCTAACGTGTAACACATCGAAGAAATGATTTATCATATTTTTGTATAATTTTTTCTGTTAGAGTAGATTTAGACAAGTAAGATAGTTTCAGCCGGGTAAACCGACTAAGGTATACCCTCACTTTGTGAGTAATGTAATGAATATTACTCGAATTATTCTGTCAATTTGTGTGGGAGGTACCAGAAGGGGTTTATCAAATACACTTTTTTTTGCTGAACATTAGATACTTTAAATTCATTGCACTGTGCCGACTTATAAGCATTTATGTGCACTGGTATAAACGTCATGAGACATTAATTTGTGGTATGATTTGGGCATTTTGTGTGGGAGGTACAAAGAGGGGCGTGGCAATAACGCCCATTTTTCACAGGGCTATAGACACTATAAAAACATTACACTGTACAAAATTTCAAGTATTTTTGTACACTGGTTTTAATGTTATAAGCTGTTAACTTTTGGTGCAAAAAGTTACCTTTGTGTGGGAAGTACCAAAAGGGACGTGACAACAACACCCATTTTTCCCTGGACTGTAGGCAATATAAAAGCATAATACTGTACAAAATTTCAAGTATTTTTATACACTGTTATTAATGTTACAAGCTGTTAACTTTTGGTGCAAAATGGTGCATTTGTGTGGGAGGTACCAAAAGGGACGTGGCGACTTCGCCCATTTTTCTCGAGTTGATAACGACTAATAAGCTAATACTATGTGTGGAATTTCAAAAGATTCGAATAAGTGGTATAGCAGTTATTAAAAAATCAATATTTCACAACATTTTAACCCTTTGTGGGGGAGGTACTAGAAGGAGTGGACCAATATGGCCCATCTTCGAACTGAGCCGGAGATAGAAAAAAATATTACCACATACCAAATTTGAGGTCAATCGGTTACTCCTTTCGAGAGTTATCGTGCGCACCAGCCAGCAGACACACAGACAGACAGACAGACAGACAGACAGACAGACAGACAGACGGACCATTGCTCATTCGACTTAAAATGACCCAAAACGGATTTCCTCCGAACATACTTGGGGTCTTAGGTCACTCCTTCGACGTGTTACACTTTTTTCCGTAGCAAATGATATATACCCTCGTCACACTAAAGTGAGGGTATAAAAAAGAAAACCAAAACAAATATTCAAACCTATTTGTCATCAAAATAAAATAAATCATACTCAAGTAAATAATTGTTTAAATACATATATTTGAAATAATTTCAATTATTCATTTTCTTCTGTTTACAAAATCCATGCATTCTATTGCTGTAAGGTCATAGAAAATAAATCATTTTAATTATAATTATCAAATGTCAATATATTCCAGGAATGTACGTATGTATATACAAGTGTATGTATGTACGTACATACTAGCATGTATGCAACTAGTTATACATCAATTTTCATTTTGGCACTTTTCTAAATAATTGATTGTCCAACACTATGAAATTTCATGCTGACAAGAAAAATTACCATTCTGGTCCTGTAGAATTGACGAACAAGAGTTTGAACATTTGTGACAAATAACCAAATTTTCCCATTAAGAAGACAAAAGCAATAGAGACAAACAAAACGTAAAGGACATTTTAAGTAGCGTTTCAAGGAGTCCACACGAAAGTATGTCTGATGCAAATTTAACCCAACGCCTAAAATAAACAGTGAATGACAAAAATGAGTCAACGTCAATTGTATATATTATGGTCTCAGAAAATACTGTTATGAGTAGTAAAGTAAATATTGATGAATCAGTTACAAACTTATTACACAAAATATGTTTAAATGGAAAATGAAATTTGGAGACGTTGACAATGTCGACTCGACATCTTTCGACGCTCTCTGTATTAACAAATATTTGTTTCTTGTTCTGCCATAAAAACATTCATAATAACAACCAAACCACAAGGCCAGACAGGACACACATCAGTTGTTTTCATTTGTAACTTTTTTTCGAGAAATTGAGGTAACAACTGAGTAAAACACATAAAATGTAATTAAATTGCTATAGACTTAAGACAAGACGACAAACAAAATTTTAATTGTCCGTGGTGTCTTTACGAGTTATAGAGGAGCAGTGAAGTATAGCAGAGAGAAAACATAAGAAAGATGTAATAAAATTCAAAAAACAAGACAAGTAAAAAAGTTTCTGTCGAGTAAACAGACTGAAGACCCCATCCTCAAAGAACTATGAGAGGCAAATTAGAATGGGACAGGGAGGTGAACAACGACAGAGAATGGGTTTTACAAATATATTCAAGAATTAAGAATTGGAAGTAAATGAAATTATTAGTGCAGATGTTATGACTTAAGGAAGCTACCGCAAGCTACTAATGAAGCTAGTACCAATGCAGAGAAAAATTATAGTGAGACAATATTATTGGGCTATTCTCAAACTTAATTGCATCCGAAACTTCTGAAATTTAGCACGTAGCCAACCATAGACATGTCCCTTTTTGAACACCCAGTTACTAGCATTGAGAACCAGCACACAAAAACACTTGAAACAGTACAATCCCATCAAAATCTTGGTAAGTAAATGTCGTTACCACTTGCGTTACCAGGTAATGATATCTCAATATCGCCAGCATTACTTTCGGTAAATAAATAACGACTAACTAAATTAAAACAAAAATAAGTTATTATTAGTAATCTAACTTAGAGAATCTACTTTGAACTTATAAACTTTTCTTTAAATGATTTAACTGAATACCAACTACAACGTATATACGTAAATCATTTAAGTAAAAATCTTTTAACGAAAAGTTTATAAATAAAAATAAGATTTTCTATATTAGATTACTAGCAATAACTTATTTTTGTCATTATTTTGTTAGTCGTTATTTATTTACCGAAAGTAATGCTGGCTATAATAAGATATCATTACCTGGTAATGCAGGTGGTAATGACATGTACTCACCCAGATTTTGCTGGGTTGTGGTTCTGATGTTCTAGCATTCTTCATAGGTTGTTCATATTCATGTTCTGAGTCTTGTTTTGTTCAGTGTGTCCACCTTCATCTTCAAAGTGCATAATTTTACTATAGCGGACCTAGAAAATGTATTTTTTTTAACTTAGGGGACAACCCTGTTTTTATCCATGCGATCAAAGTTAGTAGTTCAATCAGGTATTTTAGGCACTTCTTCTTGAGAACATATTTGCAATATCTTTGATACTGGAAATCGGCAGAACTAAAATTGTATTTAATCTGTGAAATATGGAAAATCAAGCTCAAAGTATGTAGATTAAATTATTATAAAATATTTCATAATTGTTTTGTCTTTGTCGTTGTTATTTCGTATTTATGGGGTGTGGTATTTTAGAGATACATAACCACACGTTATTTGTTTCGTGGAGTAAAAGCCATAGATGTACTCACGTGTTCATGAAAGTTTAAACGCACGATTGTTTATTAAAGTGTCCTTTATCATGTTGTATAGATGCGCTTTGCGTGTTTTGTGCGCAAAGTGATCAAAATTATTTTTTTTTCAGTCAAACTCTTGTTTAGCTGTTCTGAAATGTTAGCTATTAGGATAGTAATGGACCCAAAAATGGTACCGTTTGGAATTTGGTACTAAAAAAACCAGTAAGGAAAGGCAGAAAGTCGGGCGGGGCCGACTATATAATACCCTACACCTCCCTAACAATGCGATAAGGGTCATTGCCATAATAATTTGGAATAATTGGTAACTGGGTAGAAACATATTATCTAATTCTGAAATGATAATTGCTAAATTAAGCAATATTCGTTCCTAAAGTGAGAAACATCTTTCTGGAAAATTTTAATGATCGGAAGTAAAATACAACTTCTATAGCGGTTTGATACCAAATCAGGAGGAACATATATATGGAGCTTTAATAAAAATCTGAACCGATCTTCCCTGAATACTTATTCATGTAAAAAGACCTCCTTCTGACGAATTTCGTACTGATCGGATATAAAATACAGTCTCTACAGCGCTTACATGTCAAATCGGGGTTAACATATATATGGGAGCTATATCTAAGTCTGAACCGATTTTCTCCAAATTTGGCAGTATTCCTTCATGTAATAAGAAACCTCTTTCTGCCGAATTTCGCACTGATCGGATATAAAATAAAGTTTTTACAGCGTTTACATGTCAAATCGGGGTAACATATATATGGGGCCTATATCTAAATCTGAACCGATTTTAACCAAATTTAACAGGGATCGTCCTTGGGCCAAAACAAAGATATGTGTAAAGTTTCGTCGAGATCGGACCATAATTGCGACTTGTACTTTGATTACAAGAATACATGCACAGACGGACAGACAGACGGACATAGCTAAATCAACTCAGAAAGTGACTCTAAGTCGATCGGAATAATAAACGATGCACAAAGTTATAATACCCTGTACCACAGTTTGGTGTAGGGTATAATTTATGAAAATGTGTTTTAGTTTATGTTCAGAAATATGTATCAAAGTTCAGAAGACATTTAGAAAGGTAAGTGGAGGCCACCTCAGTGGGGGTTTCTGCAAATTTTCCAATAAATATCGAACACGATGCTTATGCGATACAGCCACTGAAGTGGGAAAACGACTAACTAAATAGGAAATTGACAGCTGTACTCTCACTGCGCCAAGAACATCACACTCCCTCTTGGGCGTACGGCAACTATATCAGCGAGAAAGAAAAGTACTTTAATACAAACTTGTTACACATGTACCTTGTTATCCCCTCACCTTAGAGAGGAGGGTATATATCATTAGCTACGTGCTAAAAGTGTAACACATCGAAGGAGTGACCTAAGACCCTTAGTATGTTCGGCGGAAATCCGTTTTGGGACATTTTAAGTCATTTGAGCAATGTCCGTCCGTCCGTCTGTCTGTGGGTCTGTCTGCTGGCTGGTGCGCACGATAACTCTGGAAAGGGGAAACCGATTGACTTCAAATTTGGTATGCGGTAATATTTTTGTCTATCTCCGGCTAACTTCGAAGATGAACCATATTGGTGAACTCCTTCTAGTACCTCCCCCACAAAGGATTAACTTTAAGAGAAATATTGATTCTTTAATACCTACTATACTACTTACTAGTATCTTCTGAAATTTCACACATAGTATTAGTTTGTTAGTCACTAACACAACAATAAAAATGGGCGAAGTGGCCACTCCCTTTTTGGTACCTCCCACACAAATGGACCATTTTGCAACAAAACTTAGCTGCTTATGGCAATAATATCAGTTCATACAAATATTTGAAATTTTGTACAGTGTAATGCTTTTATAGTACCTAGAGTTCTGAAAGAAAAGGGCGTTATTGGAACGCCACTTTTGGTACCTCCCACACAAATGGACCTTTATGTACAAAAAGTTAACAGCTTTTAACTTAAATATCAGTGCATACAAATACTTGAAATTTCGTGCAGTGTAATGCTTTAATAGTACCTGGAATCTAGAGAAAAGTGGCCGTTATTGGCATGGCCATTTTGGTACCTCCCACACAAATGGACCATTTTGCACCAAAAGTTAACTGCTTATAGCTTCAATCAGTTCATATTACTACTTGAAATTTCGTAATGTCAGTGTAATGCTTTTATAGTACCTACACGGAGGAAAATCGTCGTTTTTGATATGTTTGAAATGAAAGAAAATATACTTGGAAACGATTTTTTTAAATACATATTATATATTTGTTAACAAATAAATTTTATTTGAAAATCAAGAAATTTTGTTTGGAACGCATATATTAATATATTAGAACATAATTTATTTGCAACTGAATTTCACAAATAAAATATGTGTTTACACACAAACAAAGTTATTGTTTAAGAAGATTTCCAAATATGTTTTATTTAAAAAGATTTCTAAAACATTACTGACTTATTCGAATTTTAGTTAGTTTTTCCTAGTTTTCGTGTTAAACTTTATAGCTAAAAATGTCCTTATTTATAAATATTCCTATTCATCACTTTTTGTCAATCCATTAATGTCGTTTATATTTACGAAAGATTGTTCGATTTAAGTTTTGATTAAATTTTACAAACATATAAAATTTATAAAAAAAATTGCTCTTTGAAAATCTGATAAACAGAAAACTTGTCTTTAAGTTAAGGCATTTAATACATTACCAAAATAAATAATTACAAATGAATCCTTGTTTCGGAAATACTAGTTCTATCCTCACAAACATATAATATTTGTGTGTGTGTAAAATATTATATATTTGGAGTGTCCCCTAAACATATGTTTATTTCAAGCCGAATATGTTTGGGACAATATACTACAGAAGCGATTTTTTTTCAGCGTGTAGAGTCCACAGAAAAGTGAGCGTTATTAGCACGCTCCCACACATATTTAAATTGATAATAATTTAATTAAAACAAAAAAAAATACATTTAGGTGAGGGGATTCATAAGTCGGTTTACCCGACTGAACTTTCTTACTTGTTACATATGGACCTTGATACACAAGGACCTTGTTACACATGGACCCTGATACATGAAAAAATATACTTGTCAGCAACTTTCTTTAAAATATTAGCGCATTGTTCTCAGATTGTTGCCGCTTCTGCACTTCCTGTTAGCCTCTTAGGGGAAATGCTTCGGAGGCCCTGAACAAATTTCATAAGCAGGACAGATGGTCACATGCTAGACAAAATAGGCGCACTAATATTAATAATTTTTCACAGATCTATGGATTCTTCGGATCCATTATTATCCAGTATTTGCATTTCTAAGAGACAATCATAAATGCATGTAGTCATGATAAAAATGGAATTTGTGTATAACATCGGGAGGTATTGTATAGGGTGATCCATTTCGAGGTTCCCTACTTTTTTTAAAAAAAAACCCAGAAAATTCAAATTGAATGGGGAATGTTTATTATCATTTGAAAGAACATTCTTTGGCATTTATTTTTTGAAGATTATGTCTATCAAATGTTGGCCGCGGCTACGTCTCAGATGGTCCATCCATTGAGTCCAATTTTCGATGACTCGTTCGATCATTTCGACTGGTAACTGGCGAATGACACGCGTGATCGAAGCGGGTTTGACCGCATAAGACTTTAGACTTTGCATATCCACACAGGAACAAGTCTAACGGTTTGATATCACACGATCTTGTTGGCCAATCGACCGGCCCAAAACGTGATATTATCTACTCACCGAAGTGTGCTCTCAATAAATCCATTGATTGATGCGATGTGTGGGAAGTCTTGTTGAAACCTAATGTCGCCTAGATCACGAGCTTCAATTTCAGGCATCAAATAGTCGGTTATTATGGCACGATAACGGTCGCCATTGACGGTTACGTTCTCGCCGGCATAATTTTTGAAGAAATATGCACCGATGATTCGGGTACGTCGGATCGGGAATCGGTCAATGGCAAAAAGATAGCTCTTAACGAGAGCTAAAATATTGCTCACGGGTGTCAATGTCGTGGTTGGACTGGAGAGTGTTTTTTTTTTAATTTAAAAAAATGGACTTAGCGCAATTTGCGAACGATTATTTTGATAATAAAACTGAATAATTTGTAAACGTTGTTCAGGCGTAAGTCTTTCCATGATGAAATGCCAAACAATACATAACAAAAATAACATGACAGCATGACACGATTCACACGTGATCTGTCAAAAAAAGGCTATTGAAAAAATATCTCTACTTAGATCACCTCTTATTACGAGTATTGGGTTAATCTTTTTTTGTACATCATAACTACTCCTAAAATATTGAGTGTCTCGATATTTATGCAAACCGAATGTCGCAGTCGGCTTATAGGGTCCATATTGTCCAAATCGCTGGGAAATTTGTATGAGGGCTATATTCAAATCTGAATCGATTTTCTACAAATTAAATATGGTTGGTCTTTGGTAAAAAAATATATTCATTCCAAATTTCATGCAAATTCGATCATATTTGCAACAGCATGTGTGGGAGGTGGTAGTGGGAGATGCCAGATTGGTCCAAATTTTTGTTGATTTGATGTGTGTGGTATGACAAACAGATGTGCAAATTTTTAGGGCTGTGTATACATTCGTTCATGTCTATGCCACAAAAAATGGATTTGGGACCAGTGTGCATTGGTCCGATTGGTGAAAACGGTTTCGGCTTGCAAGGACACAGTATTCAAACTCGGAGCTTTAGGTGGGGTCGGTATCAGCAGCGCGTTGTACTGGAAGTGTGGCAGTAATAGCGGGAATGTATACTTTTGTTTTAAACTTTTTTCTGCACTCAGGAAAATAATTGTATGGAATTCGGTTGTAACAATAAAAAATAGTACTAGCAACGAAAAGTATATTGCCTACACCGTGTGTCGGTTGTATTTATATATAAACAGTTGAAAAAACTATAATAACATGGATACGATCAAATAAAAATTCTTGCAACTAAATCGATGGTTGTGTCAATCGAATTAAGAATGTTTTTTTCATTGACACTTGGTTAGATGTGGTAACCATTTTTAAACCTTCATTATACTACCACACGCTGAAAAAAATCGCTCCTGCAGTATATTGTCCCAAACATATTCGGCTTGAAACATATATATCTTTAGGATACACTCTAAACATATAATATTTGGTACACACAAAAATTATATATTTGGGAAGATGTTGTTCTAAACAAATCTTTGTTTACATCCCAATGTGTTTATTTTGGACTATTTTTTCCGAAACAAATATTTATTTTCATTTAAGTATTCAGAAATTATCTGAATTGTGTTAAATTTTTCAGTAATTCAAAGTTAATTTTTTCAAAAATTTTAACGTCTTAAATATAAAAAATAATAATAATTGAAATCATATAATCTTGGATCGAAATATATACTTGGAGGATTGACAACCAATGATGGCTTGGAATACTCAGACATTTAAAATGATTGGTTTAAAACATAAGATATTGCTGCATTTGGTATCATAAATGGGAGGTTCAAACCAAAAAAAAAAAAACAAAAAAAAAATAAAAAAAAAAAATTTTAATTCGAAAAATTCAACAAAAGTTTCGAAAATCTTTTTTAAATAAAATATATTTGGAGAAATTCCTAAACAATCATTTTATTTGTATTCAAATACATATTTTAGTTGAGAAATTTAGTTTGCAAATATTATATGTTGTAACATATTAATATACGAGTTCCAAATATATTTTATTGATTTTCAAATAAAATTTATTTGCTCAGAAATATATAATATTTAAAAATTAGTGTTCCAAATATATTTTCTTTCTATTCAAACATATCAAAAAAGGCGACTTTGCCCCGTGCATATGATCGATTTTTGGTTGTGACAACCAATGTTTTATTCTTGACAACAGAAATTGTATCAATAGGCCAAAGATTATTATTGCAACGAATAATTGGTTACTACAACAGAAAAAATATTAAAAAATAATCGTTTTTTGGTTATCCCAATAATTTCCCAAATTTAGAATAATTAAATGTATTTTGGGAAAGACAACCGAAAGATTGGTTGCTGTTCTTTTGCGGATACATGACAAACAAACAATAAAATTAATCGACATAAATAATTCTCCAACATTTTGTTCAAGAACGGTATATGTAGTCAAAAATAATCTCGTGTGGATAATAATGTGTGGAATATGTTGTGCAAAATATTTTACATAAATAAAAAATAAAGCAACAATCATGAAATTGCACATGAAAAACACAGGGTTAAGCGATATTTGCATATAAGTTTTGTGTTTTTTTCGTGTACTCAAATTTGTGTCAAATATTTCCACATCTCATAATAGTGATGAATTTGTAATATGGGATTTTTAATTTTCTTATGAATTGTTTGGTTTTTAGTTCAATAAATAAAATAAAAATTAATGAAATCTGTTTTTAAACAATTGGCGGTAGTATATGATTGACAAATTGTCAGAACGACCATTTTTTTAAAACAGTTGGTTGTGGCAACATACAACAGATAATTTTAGCTACCATTTTCGTAGTTGGCGCAAAGAAATATGATTGTTGTCAACATTGAAGCAGAAGTATACTACAACCAAAATGTTGGTTGTCCTGATGGAATCGCATGATATAAGCAGGACTACCAAAATTCGGTTGGCAAATAATTCGGTTGAGGCAGCCAAACTGTATTCATTGTGTGTTCAATCCATAGCCAGAATTTATGCATGCGTAGCACCTGGATTCATCATGCCCCGTTAGGATTTGCACCCAAATTACTGGCTTCATGAAAGATAACTGTACACCTTTTCCATGTATCCACATTATAAGGGTATTATAGCAACTTTTGCAAACTGTGTTCGTCGTAAAATTTGCACCACTTAAATCTGTTTCATCAAAATTAAATTTTTATGAACAATCACGTGGTTCTCCTGGTCATAAACAGAATTTTGGTTGCTGTGCCTATATGTAAATCCATGGCTGTATCTATTTTATTTAAGGCTTTAAAAACTCACGCACGTTTCTAATCCTGTGATATTTAATTCCAATTTCACAGCTGACCTAACAATGTTATTCACGAACATTCACTAAAATTTCACTTAAGGAAATTTCCAAGGCGTCTCCTGTTTTTTCTGTGTCACCAAACCTTCGTGACTCGATGGGAGTATGGTGTGAGGGATATAAACAAATTGAAATTCCATTTAGCGGCAGTTCGAGCTATTTGGTGTAGCTGTTATAGTGTTTTGTAACTTAATTTGCATAAAATTTACAATTTTATAAATTACTTTACATTACTTGCCATAACGCGATTTAACACCAAACTGAAGGAGGGAAAGAAAAGACTATCCTTAAAGCACCCATTCCCTCAATTTATGCCTCCAGCAAAAACATCCTAATGGCTCCACAAGAGAGACAGGCCGACGAGTAATCCCTGTATCTTGAAACCTAAGAGAGGTGGAGGTGGAAACGGTGTTTATGCGAATGCGTGTTCCAGGGATATGTACTTGTTGTCCTTGTTTATAGCGATTAAATGTTTGGGGAAACATTTATTACCCTCATATGCCCTCATAAGCCAAGAGTAGAGTCCCAGTCGCATCTATGAGTAGTACATCACTTTGATTTCCCCATGTCCTTGAAGGTGTTACTCTACCTAGTCGGCAGACATACAGAACGAAAGGCTGTTGATGACGAGAACGCGACTATAGTGGTGGGCACCTAACCACTGCCAACCGTACGAGAATTTTGCGCGTTAACGCTTTTTGTGTCTGGCGGACAATACGAGTACAACGCATAACACGATAATGACATTAAACATGAAAACGAAAATTGTTGCGGGTTTTCATGGTTCTCGGGACAGACAAACAATTTACAATTTTCCACTGATGGAATGATGTAATCCTCTCTGTCCCAAATTTCCCATAGTGAGTGTTACCGCGCCTAGCCCTTAGCTCTTGGGTGTGGTACATGACTGGATGAATGAAATCCAGTTGGAGATGGATGAGATGATAATAAATTCAGAATATTTGAAATATTAACATATGCGAATATTTGTACAAAAGCTTATTTATTTAAAAAGAATGTTCAGCTTTTCACTTTGATATTGTTGAATATGCATATGCGTATATGCGACACGTAAACGTTGGCATACTTTTGCAAAAGCTTTAAGTCATCTCTTTGAAAAGTTATAAGGATTTAAGGTATTAAATATACTTAAAGCAATGATTCCTGAGTAAATAATTTAGTTTATCATGAAAGTGTGAAGAGACTCTAATCTGGGAGGAATTAAATTTTATTTCGGCTTCACTCAAACCGAACTACATGCCGCTGCATCGTAAAAATTAAATATATGAGGTACGCTGGTTTCCCTTAAAGTTTTGCGAAAGGCCAACATGGCACAATAAACGTTAATTTCGTATGAAAATATTATTTGTATATCATAATCGAGTGAATAAACCCCTTTAGAATTTAGAATTTTCGTACGAATTTTTCAATTTGGAGCTCGATAAACACAATATAGACTAGGCGAAATAGATGTTAAAAGTAACGTACTCGTAAGTCTAAATGATCCTAAATTAATTTCAACCAAATGGAGTAAGTCGTTTTCTAGTTATGATAAATTATTTGAAGAATTGTCTCAACAAATTGTCAATTTCTTGGCAACTTTGTGATTTTGATGCACTAGATGCTATTTTTTCAAACCAATTTGGGTTACAAATTTTTTCTCCCAGTCTATACCTATAACTATCATGAGGGCAGCAAAACAAAATTCCCTTCGGTTAACTAGATATAGCCGTTGGGAAAATTTAATTTTCTAAAAAAACATGTTTCAGCCAAAATATTCACGAAACGATAAAATCCGAATTGAATAACTTCATTCTTTTTCATCGGATCAGGTCAAAATTTACATCATAGGTACAACAATAGGTACACATTTTTCGTCTGCGGTCCCTACCGAGTAATGTCCCCGAAATTTCGGAAATATATTTTTCGATATCTTCCTTGATTTTCATCAGTTTTCATCAATTTTTATCACATAGGATCAACACAGGTAGAACTTTTTATCCTGAGTAAAAAATATAACCATTTTTTTGGCGGCAATCCATATTTTCCGAGTTACAGGCACTGACATTTTGGAGGTATATTCTTCGACATCTCCTTGTTTTTCATTGGATCAAATTAAATCCGGATTGGATGTCTTCCTCATTTTTCATCGAATCAGGTCAAAATTTATATAATATTAGAATTTGTTTTTATTCGACCTTTTGATATTAATTAATAGCCAATAAATAGTCAAGCTCGAGGTTATGAGCTTGACTTATATAAGTTATATTTTTGGCTGCGGTCCATACTTCCTTCCTTATTTTTCATCGGATCATTGGGTCGCCGCCAACCCATTTTTTTTACTTTTTTTTCAGAATAAAAATTTCTACTTATGGTGTAAATTTTGAGCAAATTGGTTTGAGTATGCTAAACTGGATTTAAGCCCATCCGTTTTAGGGAATTTTTAGTTTGAGCAATGTCCGTCCGTCTGTCTGGCTGGAACACACGATATCTCTTGAGAGGAGTAACGGATTGACTTTAAATTTGATATGTGTAAATATTTTTTTCTATCTCCAGCTTAGTTCGAAAATGGGCCACATTGGTCCACTCCTTCTAGTACCTCCCTCACAAAGGGTTAACATTTTGTGAAATATTGATTCTCTAATAACTTCTATGATATGTGTCAGAATCTACAGTAATTCCACACATAGTAATAGTTTATCTGTCGCTATTATCTTGAGAAAATGGGCGAAGTTGCCCCTACCCTGGGTCAGAACTTATACATTTATCCATAGATTTTTTCCAAACTGACATTGCTAACATCGCACAGTGGAAATAATTCAAAAGGGGAAATTATTCAGCCATTTACTTACCAGACAACAAATTGCAACAAAACTTGTTGTGATTAAAGAAGGCATACTCGAGAGCTTAAATTTCAGGGTTGACCACCCTATGGTATACAGGGGCGGAGCTATAGGGCTTCAAAGTCGTCCACCTCGGGTGAACAAAATGTTCGTCTTTTTCGTCTGATTCCAAAAACTCTACTACGTTGCATTTTTAATTTTTCCCCCTACCTTGTCCCAGTATTTTGTGAATATCGGATCAGAATATAGAACAATTTTTTTACACCAACTTTTCTGAATTGACAACAAAATTTTCTAAATGAGGATCGACCGATACCCAATAAGGCAAAGTAATGGCTATTTGAAGTTATATTTTCCAAAAAATTGATTTTTTGTAATTTTTTTGGGAAAATAGCATATACATATATATATATATATATATAGGTTGATCCATATCGAGGTTCCCTACTTTTTTAAAGAAAAAAACACAGAAAATTCAAATTGAATGGGGAATGTTTATTATCATTTGAAAGAACATTCTTTGGCATTTATTTTTTATACCCTCCACCATAGGATGGGTGGAGGGTATTATTTTCTTTAGGTTTGAGTTATTTTGTGATGTCACATGCTATCCATGTTGGAGGGTATATAAGATTCGGCATGGCCGAACTTAACGCTTTTACTTGTAAATATTATGTCTATCAAATGTTGGCCGCGGCTACGTCTCAGATGGTCCATCCGTTGAGTCCAATTTTCGATGACTCGTTTGAGCATTTCGACTGATAACTGGCGAATGACACGCGTAAACGTTGTTCAGGCGTAGTTCTTTCCATGATGAAATGCCAAACAATATTTAACAAAAATAACAAGACAGCATGACACGACTCACACGTGATCTATCAAAAAAAGGCTATTAAAAAAGTATCTCTACTTGGATCAACCGCTATAACATTACACTAATTAATCCGTCAATGTGTTGTCAAAACGTTGTAAACGTTGTTCAGGCGTAGGTCTTTTCATGATGAAATGCCAAACAATACTTAACAAAAATAACAAGACAGCATGACACGACTCACACGTGATCTGTCAAAAAAAAGGCTATTGAAAAAAGTATCTCTACTTGGATCACCCGTTATATCTTATTTTTTAATTATAGAAGAAGTTATTTAAAAGAAGCATAAAAACAATAAAATTATATAATAATAAATTATATAATAATAAAAAAAAAGGTTTTTGCGAAAAAGTAAATGTCCAAAATACGAATTGTAAAAAAAAATATTTAAAAAAAGTAAAGGCTTCCCATATAATGTTTTCAACGAAAGAACAGCTCAAAAATATTTAATGTCATTATAGCCAATCCACTTTAATTTCCAAAATTGTTTACACAAATTTCAAAAATAAGCCACATTTTCTCCAATCGCAAAGCTAGAATACAGAAACCTTTACTATTTTGATATGTGGTAAGGTTTTGCACGTTGAACTGTAAATTGAAAATTTTAAAAAGAGGAACATTTTAAAAATCCAATTTTTGTAGATTTTCTATATTATTTAGGGAATTATGGGATTGTCTTTTGCAAATACTTATAATGATTCGCGAATTACATTCGATTTGTGATGTCAAAACCTACAAACTACGAAAGATTTCGTTGAAAATTAATATAATTTTTAAATATTTTGCCGTTATGAGTATTCGATTTTTGTCTGCATTTGAAAATAGATTTTTTTTTATTTTTTCCCTGGCCCTGTCCTAGGATTTTGTTAATATCAGTGCATATTATCTCGCATTCCCTTTGAATAGACAACAAAATTTGCAATACGATGTAAAAAAATTCCTTCAGATGTACCCAGTAAAAAAAAGTTTTGGCCATGTCAATTTATATCGATACCTCCATTCTAAACGATGTTAAGTGCAGGAGAGGCGATCAATGTTTGATTAACTTGTTTTGTGAATAACTTTTGATTGGGTTGACGGATAAACACCAAATTTTGACTGAATATAATTTGGAATATATAGAAATTGAAAATGCAACCTCCCTAAATGGAGGTGTCGATATGTAAAGGTAATTATTGTATTTTATTGCAAAAAGGTATATAGGTAGTTCTTTCGCAAGTGTCACAGGTCAAAATTAGATTTTTTTAAAATTCTCAGAAAATGTTACCCTACATGAAAAATGTAGGCAGGGGGCAATGTCAAAGTTCAACAAAATAGTTCTTTCCTTCAGTAATGGGGTTTTCAAGTAAATTTTAATGCTACAAGGCATAAGACATTGAAAATAAGACTAAAAATATGAATTTTATCTAAAACAGTTTATTTCGTTGACTTTTCGTGGATATAAAATTACAAATTGCGATATCTCAGAATCGATCTATTTTCTTTCCTTAAATTTTTTATAAAAAATGGTTCATATGTACTCTACCGATGGTGTACATTTTGGAGTGGGGACGACTTTGGTTCAGAAGTTACATTATAATAAAAGAAAATCCTAACTAAATTACAAAGAAAAAATATTTGAAAAAAAAATTAACAAACAAAATAGGGTTGAAACTATTTTTTCTTTAAAATTTGGTGAAGATTTTCTGTTATCATAATGTAACTTCTAAACCAAAGCCGTCAAAACCAAATAAAATAATATATTTATATTTATCTTAAAGGAAACTTCCTGGAGAATGTTTTCAAGAAAAGAATGGACAAACAAATTGTTTTAATAGTGCTGCCACGCTTTTCCAAATTTCAAAATTTTTTTCGCAAATTTCAAATGTTGGCCAAATTTTCGACAATCGCAAAGCTAGAATATGAAAATGTTTACCATTTTGATATGTATAAGTGTGTTACACTATAAACTTCAAAATAAATTTGTAGCCCGACAATAATAGATTTTAAGGATAAACTAAGAAAATACGTTTTTGGAATTTATTTTGGTAATTGTGGGATTTTCCTATACAAATATAATACATTTAGAATTAGCCTCGATTTCTGCTGTCAGGACGTTCAAATTATAAAAAAAATATTGAAATATATATTTTGAAATATTTATAGATTTATAAATTTACGCCTTTGAAAACATTTTTTTTAATTTTTTCCCGATCCTTTCCTACGAATCCGTATATATTAGAGCCGGGTATATACCGATTCCTTTCTCAATATATTTTCGGAATAGACAAAAAAAATTGCTATGTGATGAAAAAAGTTTGTCAAAATTACAAAAAATTACAAAGGCAAAAAAAAAACATTTTTAGAGAATACAGCTTCAAATGGCCATAACTTTTATCTTAGTGGGCATATCTACATAATGGCAGCTTTTGTTCATAAAGCAGCAAATTTTGTGGCATACCCGGAAAATATAATGAGAAATGTATCGGTGTTTGGAATCAGACGAAAGTTACACGCGCTTGAACATTTTGTTCACAAGAGTTGGCCAACTTTGAGGCCCTGTAGCTCCGCCCCTGTATACAATAGGGTGCCTAAACATTAGACTTAAACTCTCTAGTAGTAACTGTTCTACAATCATGCCAAGTTTTGGCGCAATCGATTATCTGGTTAAGAAATGGCCGAATTATTACGCTTTCCTTGACATGCTAGCTTTTAAAATGGTATATTTTTTTTTATTTTTACGTACATTCCTTGACCGCCAGGAACGATTAAATTTTTTTTTTTCTAATTTCCAAACTACTGCTTCTGCGAAAAAAGAATATTTCTTAAATTTGTATACCGGCTCTAGTGGGCCTATAATTCATTATATAGTCCAAATACTAGAGGTACGAGTACCTTCCATGAAAATTGGATTTAAAAAACTAAACAATTAATGGATTAACTTGTTTTTTAAGTTCACAGATAATAAAGGAATGTCACAAAAATCCCCTGTCTATCCCATGACAATGCCAAATAAATTATATTTAAAAATGTGCATTAGTTAGTACTTTACATAGTACACAAATTTAATATAGAATTGAATGCTTTAAACCTAAGGCATTGAAGTTATGTAAATAAGTGAAGAGTATATAATATAAATATGTGGTAATCGAATTGTAGATATGTATGCTTCAGACACATTACGTTTGATCGACACATTGATCGACTGAAGTAATCGTTGTTATAAGGATATTGACAATGGGAGATTGGTGGCTCCCGAAACAGATCTGTCTATCCAACCATTACAACCACCCCCAATACATGTCACCTACTTCTTCTTTAATTTTTAACAAAGTTATTTTCATATACAGAAAACAACAAAAACGATCTCGAGCCTAAGTGCAAAAACAAAGTATGTTTGGAAAATTATCTAAATGTATTTTAAAAGGCGATAAATTTGATTCCCTTTCACCATACCATCAACATTTTAATATATTTAAAATTTAAATGTTTTTAGAAGTTTTTTGTTAATGATCGATTTAATTTTTATTTAGATTTATTTATTGAATGTTTATGTTTTCACATTCGAATTGTTCAGCTTTTTGATCAACTCTTCCTTTCGAAAGAGAGGTTTTTTTGTGGTGTATTGGAAAAGATAAGACACTGCGCTCTGAAAGCCATGTAAACACATACCCTTATACGTATTTCAATCCTGTGCGGGGATATCATCAGAGGGTCTTATACATGACACACAGTGTGAGCTTGTAGTTGTGGCGATCATAACTTGTATATATACCAATCCATAAAGAAATTTGCATATGGGAATTATATACCTACGAAGAAAGCGTACAAGTCACACAGCCAAAGCTTCAAGCGAGACTTTTAAAATATTTTTTTGCATGCACTTCCCATTTTGAATTTCATTTGCATTTTTATTTAAGCTATTGTAATAAAAGCTGCTTCCTGCATTGCTCGAAGTTAATTTGTCAAAATTGGTTCGCGAAAAAAGTGAAAAGGCAAATGGAAAATTGTAAGTAGAAAACCCAAGTGGATTATAACATATTCAAATAAAAGAAAGTGAACGCAAAAAATGTACGCGTATGTGAGCATAAAACGTGTTTATTTACACAAAAATAAAACACTATTTTTACAAAATTTAAATTACTAAATCTTATAATGCAAAGTGCTCTAAAGAAACAGGTTTAAAAGAATTTAATGCGATTCATCTATGATTAAAATTTGGGGATTAAATGGAAAATATGGTTCCAGCATTCAGAATGTTTTTATTTTGTGTATTTCGATTAAAAGTTATCATTGGTCTAATAAAATATATATATGTACTTCCCATTTTGAATTAGATTTGCATTTTTATTTAAGCTATTGTAATAAAAGCTGTTTTCTGCATTGCTCTAGGTTAAATTGTCAAAATTGGTTCGCGAAAAAGTGAAAAGGTAAATGGAAAAATGTAAAAGAAAACCCAAGTGGATCATACATCATATTCCGCGTAAATATTATTTCTAACTAGAGTCAACTAACATATTCACATAAAGGAAAGTGAACGCATAAATTATACTCGTATGAGAGTATAAAACGTGCTTATGTACACAAAAAGAAAACTCTATTTTTACAAAATTTAAATTACCAAATCTTATAATGCAAAGTGCTCTGAAGAAACAGATTTAACCGAATTTAATGAGGTGCATCTATGTTTGAAAGTTGGGAATTAAATGGAAAATATGGTTCCAGTTTTCAGAATGTTTTTCTTTGTGTGTATTTCGATTAAAAGTTAACATTGGTCTACACACAAGAAAAAAAGTCTAGAAAAAATTAAATGGTTGATTTTAAACAATGATCCTTGTTGAAGGTAAAAGAAGAATTAACAATGCATATAGTCAAGCTAGGATTCTTTTTTTTTAATCCGAAAGTTCTTAGAAAATCTCTCGTTACAATGAAAAAATCTTATAAAAAAAACTGAAATATATTATTTCTGAAAAAAATAAGGGCAAGGGAAATTTTTAAGGCTTTTAAAAATATTTCTTTTGCATATATGTATATGTCAATAAATTCAGAAAATGTGAAATAAATGTATAATTTTTCAATCTACATATAAGATAAAAATTTGTTCGCTTTAAGTAGATGCATGAAAATATGAATATAATATGTGGTCTCAAAGTAGTCTATGCTGGGCACAATATGTTATGAAATGAGAGATTTATTTATAAATTATATTTACGGCCAATTCCACAATCTCCGGTTATTCTACAGTTAGAGCTAACCTACAGTTGTAGATGTCAAATTTTATGAAATTTTTATTTCTGAACTGTGAGTTAGCTCTAACCGGAGGTTGTGAAATTGGGGGTTAATCAAATTAAGTACAATGCTACATATATTTATATTCTAGTTCAGGTAAAAACCGGTTTACAAGGATTATGTGGCCAAATTTCGTAGAGACAGATTCTTGATTGGAAAGGAACTTTTTAGAGAAAATATATATTAACGTTCTCTGAAAACATTAAGATCTAAAAAGTTTATTAAAGATCGTAACAATAAAAAAAAATGGGACTGCAACAAAAAGTATATTGCCAACACGTTTGTCGGTTGTATTTACATATAAATAGTAGAAACACAATAATAACATGGATACGATCAAATGCAAATGCTTGCAACTAAATCGATGGTTGTATCAATCGAATTAAGATTGTTTTTTTCATTGACACTCGGGTAGTTGTGGTAACCAACTTTACCCTTTCAATATAGTGCCATATGATCGATTTTTGGTTGTGACAACCAATGTTTTATTCTTGACAACAGAAATTTTAACAATAGACCAACGATTATTATTGCAACGAATAATTGGTGACTACAACAGAAAAAATATTAATAACTAATCTTTTTTTTGGTTATCCCAATAATTTCTCAAATTTAGAATAATTATATGTATTTTGGGAAATACAACCGAATGATTTGTTTATGTTCTCAAGAACGGTATATGTAGTCAAAAATAATCTCATGTGGATAATAATGTGTGGAATGCAGAATATGTTGTGCAAAATGTATTACATAAATAAAAAATAAAAGCAACAATCATGAAATTGAAAGCACAGGGTTAAGCGATATTTGCATAAAAGTTTTGTGTTTTTTTCGTGTACTAAAATTTGACTCAAATATTTTCACATCTCATAATATCGATGAATTTTAATTTTGTTATGAATTGTTTGTTTTTTTGTTCAATAAATAAAATAAAAATTAATGAAATTAAAATTGTCAGAACAACCAATTTTTTAAAACAGTTGGTTGTGGCAACATACAACAGATAATTTTAGCCACCATTCAATAGGTGGAGCAACCAAAAGTGATTGTTGTCAACATGGAAGCAGAAGTATACCACAACCAAAATGATGGTTGTCCTGATGGAAACGCATGATAGTAGACAAAACTACAAAAATTCGGTTGTCAAATAATTCGGTTGAGGCAACCAAACTGTATTATGTGTGCGTATATACAAATACCTTAATATACTTTTATTCTTAATCGTCTTAAAATTCTAAGATTTAGCCATGTCCGTCTGTCCGCCCGTCTGTCCGTCCTTCCGTCTGTTGTAATCACGCTACAGTCCGTAATAATAGATCTAGGTTAATAAAATTTGGTATAAATATTTCTTATAGTTGCAGGTTGTTTGGGATTGCAAATGGGCGATATCGGTCCATATTTAGATACAGCTCCCATATATAGTATTGTGTAGTAATATTGTCGGTGTTATTTTCTTTAGGTCTGAGTTATTTTGTGAGGTCTGAACTTAACGCTTTTACTTGTTTTATTTTATTCTTAAATATAAAATGTTTTTGTTTTTAAAGAAAGACAATTTTAAACAATTCTCAAATAATTAAAAAACCTAATTCGTGAAGAGAACTGAAGTAAAGGGTGATCCTATATAAAGTGTACAGTATAGGAGGATTTTTGGCATTTTGGCCCCATAGAGCCGGAATATGCTTTAAGTTTTAGACAATTATGATGGCTACATTAATTTGAAAAACCTCTAGAAACAGTGGTTTAGTAACAGTCGTTAAAAAATTAGAAACAAATTTATGGTTTTTCAACAAAAGATCGTTTTTGCTGGTACGAAAAAACAGTAACCAATATAAAAAAGTAACCAATATATAAAGTATTATTTTATTCTATTTTTTAACATTCAGCATCCTAGCAAAGAAAACAATGTCAACTTGCAAAGAATCTATGAATAAATAACGTCAAAATGCTAACCCTTTTGAAAGAAGAAAGAACATTTTCAAATAAACATATGGGCAAATCCTGGGTTGCGGACGATACATTCGTACGCATTTTGTTTTACTAATATTCACCCCGTTGGCATTCTGAATGCAATATTTTCGTACAACCTTCAGCAACAACAATTATTTCAGAGTTCTTTGAAATAACATTAAAATATTTACCTAAATATTTTTGATGAATACGATATTCGCAACGAAAGTTCCGTTGCGGACGTTACAGAAAATGGAAGTATGTTTTCAGGTTAACGTGAAGATGCATATTTTTTAGCTAAGTTTGGCATAGTAATCAGAAAAATCGGATATTTAAGGATATTAAAAGAGCTCTCATTAGAATAAACACTTCATGTTTCATTTAAAAACTATAAATTGGTCTCTCGCGGTTGTACAACATTCTCAATACGTTAAAACGACAATATTCTGCGGCAATTTTTATATTATGTTATAATTTATATTTTATAGAACCCGCAGAACGTGTCATATCAATGGTGAGATCATTAGAATGTACTGCAAAATAATGATATCATTATACACCTGACATTTTTTTAAATTTTTATACCCTACACAACACTGTGGTACAGGGTATTATAAGTTTGTTTCACGGCAGATGTTTGTAACACCTGAAAATAACACAGCTAGACCCACCTTAAAGTATACCGATCGACTCAGAATCACCAGCTGAGTCGATTTAACGATGTCTGTCCGCCCGTCCGTCTGTCCATGTAAAGTTGTTCGTCGACTACAGGTCGCAATTTCACTCTGATCGTTCTGAAATTTTGCAGTTTAGAGTATTTCGCGGCTGTTAAGATCGCTATTGAATTTGGTTGAAATCGGTTCAGATTTAGATATAGCTCCCATATATATCTTTCGTCAGATTTGGCCCTTTAGTCCTATAGGAGCTGTATTTTACATCCAATCGTTTTGAAATTTAGAATGCTAGAGTTTCTTGTGCCATGAAGAAACATTGCCAAATTTGAAGAAAATCGGTTAAGATTTAGCTATAGCTCCCATATATATGTTTCGTCCGATTTGGCCCTTTAGTCCTATAGAAGCTGTATTTTACATCCGATCGTTTTGAAATTTAGAATGGTAGAGTTTCTTGATCCGTGAAACAACATTGCCGAATTTGAAGAAAATCGGTTAAGATTTAGCTATAGCTCCCATATATATGTTTCGTCCGATTTTGCTCTTTAGTCCTGAAGAAGCTGTATTTTACATCCAATCATTTTGAAATTTAGAATGGTAGAGTTTCTTGATCCATGAACCAACACTACCGAATTTGAAGAAAATCGGTTAAGATTTAGCTATAGCTCCCATATATATGTTTCGTCCGATTTGGCTCTTTAGATCCAATCGTTTTTATACCCTACACCACACTGTGGTACAGGGTATTATTTAAGTATAAAATGTCCCAAAAGTAAATGTATGTAAACAGTTTATACATGAATTACAACATTTATATATCAGAGTTATTCAATATTACGAGAGTGGTGTAGGGTATTATATAGTCGGCACCGCCCGACGTTAGCCTTTCCTTACTGGTTTTTTATAAATTTTTTCGGATTTGCTCATATATAACAGCGTGAGGCACGACTTTCCTCCTAAGAACGGGACTATGGAGAAGTGAAACTATAGGCCAACAGAACATAAACTGCATACACAGTGTTTTATTTCGTGACCGTTTGTCCTCCTTGCAGGACTTTTAAAATGTCAAGAATACAATTTTTGAAACTTTCTTCATTGCACTTATTACAATGTGAAATGATAAGAATGCATATCAAATGATAGGGGAAAACTCCTGCTATTCATCAAAATTATTGAAATAATTTTGCAAACACGAGGGGTACTGACAATGTCCTTTTAAACTCTTATCCTTGAATATTCTTCAAAACAGTGGGTCTAAAACTGAAAAAAATCATTTTTCAGAACTCTAACTGACACAACACATACTAACATTTCACGGGTAAGGAACAAATATTTAAATTCCACAGTGTCCATAATATATTAAGGACACTGCAACCAAGAAAATATTTTATTCCCTCCCACGAAAGATACTGTATAAATTGAAAATTTAGGCCAGTAGTAGGAAAACAATTTACTAACTTCAATATTTCATGATCGTTTGTCATTTTCACAGGACTTTTATAATTGCAAAGGTAACAATTTTGATATAATTTTCTTTACAACAATAAAATTTTAATAACCTCAATATTCATATAAAAGAAAAAGGGGTAATTACGGCTATTCATAAAATTTTTTGGAAAACATTTCAAGGACGAAGTGTATTAAAATACTTTTATACTTTAAAAGCCTTAAAAGTTTTTGGTACAACAATTTCATCATAATATAAATGTATAGAAGATAGTCTACCCATTCATTTCATACGCATACTGATGTTATTCACATTGCAATAGGTAATGAAAATAATACCAAAATTTTTACCTTTGTTATCTTAAAAGTCCTGGGAAAAGGGCAAATGATCAGGAAAAAGGGAAGATAGTAAATATATTTTTTTCCTAATAGTGGCCCATGTTTCCAATTGTATACAGTCTATTTCGTGGGAGGAAAAACAATATTTGTTTGGCTTCAGTGTCCTTAATATATTTTGGAGACGGTGGAATTTAATTAATTGTCATTCCTTAATTTTTAATAAATATTGTGTCAGTTAGAGTTCTGTAATTTGATTTCTTCAGATTTTTAGACCCAGTTCAATGAAGGATATTCATGGATAAAATTTTAAAAGGACATTTTTTAATACCACTCTTCCTTGATAAATTATTCCAAAAATTTTGGTGAATAGCTGGAATTCTCGCCTTTCATTTGATGCACATTTAGCAATTCACATTGAAATAAGTGCAATGAGAATTTTTTCCTTGAAATTTTAAAAGTCCTATAAAAATGGCATTCGATTACGAAATAAAAAACTGATTATGCAGGTTATCTAGCAGGGAGAAAAAGTTCGCATTTGTCGCACGGTGTAATAAATAATTTTGTATACGGTATGGGGAATGCTAGTACGGGTAGGAATATACGATACAATTGGTATAGTAATTTTGAGAAATTGATTTTCGCAATTTCAGTTTTTCAAATTCTGTGGGACTATAAATAAGGGTCGTTTTAACAAATACGAGTATGTCAATATGTGGACCGGAAAATCATTGCACTGTACGGAATTAAAGGTATTGAAAGCGGTTAAGATTGGTAAAATATGCTCCCATTGTTTGATGTATACTTTATATTGGATGTACGAAGAGGGGTTAATATTTCACGACAGATGGCTCAAATGATTCAAAATTATCTGAAACTGAAATTTTGAGACAAATATGTGGCCTTAGGTCATTCCGTTGATATGCTGCACTTGTTACTCACGTAAGTGAGGGAGAAAAATTTATAAATATATATCACACATCGAAGGAATAAGCTAAGACCCCATATTTTTTTTTTTTTTTTGACAAATCCAATTTAGTGAATTTGAAATCAATCGAGTCCGCAGTCAATCTGTCTAATGTGAAGGAGAGTGCCCGCTTTCTTGGTCCAAGAACGATAACTACGAGTTTTAAGCTAATCGATTCAGATTAAGAGCAACTATATGTATGTTTATTCTGATCTGATTATATAGTCGGAATCGCCCAACTTTAGCCTTTCATTGCTTACTCTAATAATAAGAAAAAAGTTCATGTATTTGAACAAACAACATCACTCGAGCGTAGTAAATATATACGACCCATTTTGTAGTACAATAAAATATTAGCATAAAAAATTTGCACACAAGGAAGTCAACACATCACATATATACTTAACATTAAGTATATATGAGAAGAACACCAACAACAACAACAAATAAAAAAAATATATAAACAAAATAAAACTACGCCAGAAAAGCAAGTATCCTGTAAACATACACGTGTATAAAGACATCCACGGTGATCCTTGAGTTAAGCTTAACTGTGTCCTTCGCCGTGGCACATACTCGTACTTCCTCCACTGACAGTCAACAATGTTCGTACATAATTTATTTTTGTACTAATATTTGAAGTTGATGCCGTGTTTGACTGTAACAAAATTCAACATCCGGTATTTCAAGGAATATGCCTCAACCGCTGTTTGTCCTTTCGTCAGCCAGAGTCTAAGGACTTTAAGTATTTTATGGTGTTGTTTGATGGTAGAGCGTCTTACAGAACTGACAGACAAACAGTGGTAGTGAGTGAGTGGGTCGGACAGTCAGAAAGTCTGTTGCCGACATTCAGCCCGTCAAAAAGGCACAACATTTTTAGATAGTATATACGAGTATACATACATATAAACTGTATATAGTTGTATGGGCGAATATAAAAGTTAATATTAAATTAACGTTCTCATCTTTTGTGTCTTTTCTTCTCTCGCTTCAGGTGGAACAAATTCAAGCGGAATACAAAGTTTTGGCTCTGCAGTACCATCCGGATAAAAATAGTGGCGACAAGGAGGCTGAGGCCAAGTTCCAACAATTGAAGGTAAGTGAAAATACAAAAAAGTTGTCGACAATTTGAACAAGTTTTGCTCTTTTGTTCTGCTTAAAAGATACTTTAAACGCAGATGTTGCATTTGACAAAATTTGTGTTGAAATAATTTGTTAAGTAAATAACAAAATTACTTTAATATATGAACGTTAACTTTCAACTCAATTTGGGCAATACATTGAAGTTCCATAAGAAAATAATTGCGGAAAATTAGTACAGAAACTTGGTATGCTCCTAATGCCAGTAATTTTTATGTGAAGTAGATGATGGATATTATGAAAGCATTCATTATCGAAGAAGAGTTTGTTAAACAAATTATGTGTTGTCCTCATTAGCAAAAAATAAATTTATAAATTTAGTATGATGAAAATATATCTATTATTAAAACCAAAAATGTATATCTATTATAAAATACCATCAGGACTAATGAACTGATACCGCCGCAACATAAAGTCTGGTGGCCTTTAATGTCATATGATGGTAGGATATTTATATTCAATATATACTACCACTAGTGTTTTAATACACGGCGTTGCTCGGGTAACATTTTATTGCCGTGATATAAACGTCATAAGCTGAAAAATATTCCAATGAAAAACTCAGTTTAAAAAATACCTACCATATTGAAATTCCCTAAACCAACGAAACTGGAGATAGAAAACCTTACCACAAAAACCGAATTGTAGACAACACATTGTTTTCATGAGAATTCAATTTTTCACGCCAAAAATAATAAATTTAATTCCTATTTATTTGAAAATATTTTAAAAAATTAACACTCTGTTCTTTTGTCCGGTATGGCCTCTTACTGGACATCGAATAGCTACAATAGAAGTATATTTAAATGCATTTGTAGATTAATAGCGCTTAAGGGATTTTGGAGGTACTGAAAGAAATGAAAATTTCTTTGGTCATTGCTATACTGACCAACATCTTAGAATTCAAAATAGCTTTTCTCGTGCGTATTTGTCGTGCATAGTACCAAATATTATTTTACCTTTGTATCTTTTAGCAGGCTTCTGAAGTGACAAACATAATATTAAAGTTTTTGGTAACGCGAGTACTAACCACGGGCCAAAAGACGGCTATGTGAATAGTCCGTGGTTTACAAAGCACGTGAAATTGCATCCATTAATGATCAGTACATATATCATAAATTTGAAGACTCATAAAACAAAATTTCAGCTTTCTAGGTCTTACGGTCAAGTGGTCAAAAATCACTCGAAGTGAAATTGCATCGATTAAAGATCAGAACATATATCATAATTTGAAGACTCATAGCTCTTTTTAGGCACTGAAGGGGTGAAAATGGCTTTGGTCACTGCTACATTCACCACAGTCTCAGAATTTAAATCAACTACGATCGATCAGTTACCACAGTAAGTGGCGAACGATATAGTTTGAAAAAGATTTACAAAATTTAACACGCGGCTTTATGTCCGAGATGACCTCAGGCTGGACATCGATTTTTTTTGTTCGTATCTCCTTTGAGCTCTGTGTGAAAATATACTTTTTTATATTCTTAGCTCTTAATGAACTTTTAAAATCTGTAAAATAATGAAAATAGTTTTGGTCACTGCTACACTGACCACAGTCAGAAAATTCAAAATTATTTTTTGCGCATATTTAAAATTTTTAACTTTGTATTTTATAAGAGGCTTCTAAAAGGACAAAAACCATACTCAAGTTTTTGATAGCGCTAAAACTGACCACAGGCCGAAAAATTACTAATATGGGGTTTATAGCAGAATGTGAACGGATGTGGCAATTTTTTGCAATAAGTTATATGGAGAAATTAAAACGTTAAGTCAATGATTTTAGCCAGATCGTGAAGTAAAAATATTTTCTTTAGAATGTCAAGAAGTCTAATCGATATACTAGGAATTTGTCCGCCATTAGGATGCAGGCTTTCAAAAATTGGAACAAACATTGTTTGGCGAATTAAAAACGATTTTTTTGAAAACAAAAAATCAAACTTTTTCTAATCATTTTAACGACAGTAACATAACATATATTTCCAAGTGAAATTGTTATTAATCCCGGCTTTATCGGGCAAATACTTAAAAAATATGGTCTAAATACTAAAGGCACCATCGAAGAAAATTAACATTTTAAAGAAAATTTAAAAAATTACCATACAATTTTTTTCTTGTTTAGGGCACCATATTACCCCCGAAAATGTTATGTACACACGGGCCAAAACCGCCTTTTTTAAAAATCAATAACATTTATTTGGAGCGCATATGTATATTAATATATTACAACAAAATATATTTGCGAACTAATTTTCTCACATAAAGTTATTGTTTAGGAATTTCGCCAAATAGATTTTGTTCAGAAAAAAGCTTGCATATTTTTCAAATTTAATTTTTATACTCTCCACCATGGGGGGTATATTCATTTTGTCACTCCGTTTGTCACACCTCTAAATATTGATCTGAGACTCCATAAAGTACATATATATATTCTTAATTGTCGTCCGTCCGTCTGTTGTAATCACGCTACAATACGTAATAATAGAGCTAGGTTCATCAAATTTGGTATAAATACTTCTGATAGTTACAGGTTGGTTGAGATTGCATATGGGTCATATCGGTCAGTAGTTTGATATTGCTCCCCTATAGAGGTCGCTCCAAAATACGGTTTTTGAGCCATAGATACAACATTTCAAAGCAATTTAGCAGAAACTTTGCAGTTTGTATTCTATTTTGACAAAAATCATCACATCAATAATTTTACAAATCGGTTCATATTTTGTTATAGTAAACCTATAGAGGTCGCTCCAAAATATACGTATTTAGGCCATAAACACCACAATTTATAAGCATTTTTACTGAATCTTTGCAGTTTGTAAGAACATATGTATTTAATTATGACAAGAACTCATCACAGTAAAAATTTTTAAATCAGTTCATATTTTGTTATAGTCAACCTATAAATATAGCTCCCAAAAAGGCTTATTTAAGTCATAATCACCACATTTTCAAAGAAATTCAGAAAGAATTCATCTCAATAAAACTTATACAAATCAAAAATGAAGTTTTAAGCCATAAAAACAAAAACAAAGAAATAGACTCATCGTTTTTAGTATACCCATCGGCATAGAATAACTTTTTGAGTCGATTTAGCCATGTCCGTCTGGCTGTCCATGTATTCTTGTGATCAAAGTGCAGGTCGCAAATATGAAGCTATCTTTACGAAAATTGGTACAGAGGCATTCCTTGGACTAGGGAAGATCCCTTTTGAAAATGGGGCATATCGGTCCATGTTTTGATATAGCCCCATGTAAAGGTCTTGACGCTCTAGAAAACACATTTTTCTATGGATCTGACTGAAATTTACACTTTATATTGGACCTAATCGTCCAAAGTAAAAATGGGGTACATTGGTATGTCCCCCATATAAAGGGGCCCACTTCTTGACGCTCTACATAACGGATTCTTCAATTGATCTGGATGAAATTTAAGAATTCAACGCTGTAGAGATACTTTTTTCAGCGTAAGTCTTTCCATGATAAAATGCCAAACAATACTTAACAAAAATAACATGACAGCATGACACTCACACGTGATCTGTCAAAAAAAAGGCTATTGAAAAAAGTATCTCTACTTGGATCACCCTATATATGGGTAATTCCAAATCCCAGACATTACGGAATTTTAGACATATTTTACACGATATAACGTATAAGCGTTCTTTCTTCAAGTAGGTATTATAACAAATTTTTTAACGTCCGAACAATATTTGTTTCCTTATATCTCTAGCATTAATGATTGAAGCAAGATTGGGAAAACATTCTGATAGATCTCTTTAACCTCTACAATTATTCTTTGTGATGCTGGGATTCGAAATCTGTTTAGTTTTTAAAATAACTTACAAAATATGGCAAAATTGTGGCTCTTGGAAATATAAGTTCCTAAATATTTATCCCCTCACCTTAGAGAGGAGGGTTTATATCATTTGCAACGAGCCAAAAGTGTAACATGGAGTGACCTAAGGCCCTAAGTATGTTCGGCGGATATCCGTTTTGGATAATTTTAAGTCGAATGAGCAATGTCCGTCCGTCCGCCCGTCCGTCTGTCTGTATGCTGGCTGGTGCGCACGATAACTCTAGAAAGGAGTAACCGATGGACTTCAAATTTGGTATGTGCTAATATTTTCTTCTACCTCCGGCTAAGTTCGAAGATGGGCCATATTGGTCCACTCCTTCTAGTACCTCCCCCACAAAGGTTTAATATTTAGTGAAATATTGATTATTTAATAACTTATATACTACTTATTTGAATCCTCTGAAATTCTACACATAGTATTAGTTTATTAGTCACTATTACCTCGGTAAAAATGGGCGAAGTTGCCACTCCCTTTTTGGTACCTCCCACACAAATGGACAACTTTGAACCAAAAGTTAATAGCTTATAACTTTATTTCCAGTGCATACAAAGACTTGAAATTTTGAACAGTGTAACGGTTTAATAGTACCTACAACAGAGTTGAAAATGGGCATTATTGCCCAGCCTCTTTTGGTACTTCCCACACAAATGGAAACTTTTGAACCTAAAGTTTTTAGCTTATAACTTTATTACCATTCATACAAAGACTTGACATTTTGTACAGTGTAATGCTTTAATAGTCCTGCAACAGACAGAAAAATTAGCATTATTTCCACCCCTCTTTTGGTACCTCCCACTCAAATGGACCATTTTGTACAAAAAGTTACCAGCTTATAACTTTAATACCAGTGAATATAAATACTTGAAATTTTGTGCAGTGTAATGCTTTAATAGTACCTAGAGTCCAGAGAAAGTGACCATTATTGGGACGGTCTTTTTGGTAACTCTCACACAAATGGACCATTTTACACTAAAAGTTAACAGCTTATAACGTTGTTACCAGTACATATTTTGAAGTTATTAAATGCAATTTAAATTGATAATAATTAAATTAAAACAAAAAAATAAATAAAGTTACTAGTATTTTTTTGGGACTCAAGGTGAGGGGATTCATAAGTCGGTTTACCCGACTGAACTTTCTTACGTGTTTTTTAAGTCGGGTTCTTATATTTGCTGGATATAACGAAAAAGAGTAACAATTCCCATTTTTGGAGATTTTTAATATTTTTTGTATATTTATGATATTAGTTTTAATTATCAAAATCATCACATTTTTATTCCGATACTTAAATATTGCAAACTCATTCCTACCCATTCGATACAGTGTCACATGTAGGCCAACTGTTAATTTTGTTCGCAAACATCTCGAAACAATGTTCATTGTTGTTCTTTGTAGAATATCGAGAATATGTACACCTTTTGTCATTTCACCTTTCGACAACATTTAATTCCAAGTGTTTCCTTCGCCTGTCTGTACCATTTATGTTATTCCGATAGACGGAAACATATTGCTGCAGCAAAGTTTCCGCTTCTGACATTTACCGTTCATTCGAAGAGGTTCGAAGAGGTTCGAAGAGAGGAAAGAAAAACGTTCAAACTTAGATTCGAATTTCCGGCAATGTTCAAGATGTGGTGACGGGACCACAAAGTGTTCTCAAAGCTTTTCGGTCCATAATCAGCACTACAAATGAAACCACAACAACCTGTACGAAACATTCGAGTACATACGAGTACACACTTAACCATCGTGTGAGTACATGTAAAGGGATATTGCGTAGGAAATATATATGTACATATGTTGTCAGAAGTATGGCAATAACAATGAAATTTAATCGTTATTAGATTATTTGTTTAAAGCAATAATGTTTATAAATTCTTTCAAATTTCGAGTACGACTTTTAATTACCGTTATCATCCCTTTAGATCCAAGAAATTTAAAGTTTTATAAAAAATGTCCATGAAGTCTGTATATTGGATATCCAATATAACATTGATTTTTAAATATAAACTGGATTTCAAATGGAATTTTAAAATTTCAATAATTATTTTTTTTTTTTTTAATTTATTTAAAACTAGTTAATATCTTGTAAAAAAAATCAATTTTCCTTATGCAAGAAGCCTTTTCCAGCCAATTTTATTAAGATTGTTTTGTAACAAAACCGAATTGCAGCGAAAACACAAAAATTACAACACTAACAACAAAGAGTCCCATATTGGATTTTAGTAAATGTAGTACTTTGGTGAAGAGAACAATGAATGAGAACTAAATTAGAAATGGATTTTTGGGGTTTTGGGGCGTAAAATGTATTTAAGAAGAAAATGCGGTTAGCTCAAGTGAAATATTGATTTTATTTCACAAGCAATTTAAACAAAATTGTGTGTGTGTGTCTGCAAGGCACACGGAAAGAAATGAATCGTTGCTTAATTGAAATTGACGTAATGAAGAGCACATTTTGAACTTACCAACCTACTGCGCTTTAAAAAAGATTTCCTTCGGCTAATATTAAAGTTTGATTAATAAAACGAATATTTTTTAATTCACTTTAACACCGATGATCTGTAAGAGAAAAAGTAAAAAAAAATCCGGAAAGTTACCTCTATCGGGTTTTCCAATAGGGATGATATGATTTTGAAGTGACGTTTCAGCCATTTGTAATATGTCATGATCTGTCATTTGTTTTTCATTGTATTCAGTAGTGTTTACAATTTCATCATGGAGAGATATACGCAAGAAAAACCTTTACAAATTATTCAGTTTTATTATCAAATAATCGTCCTCCAAAAAAAAAAAACACTTTCCAGTCGACCTTGACGCCCATGAGCAATATTTTAGCTCTCATTAAGAGCTATATTTTTGCCATTGAGCGATTGTGGCTACGTGCCACACAGCAAATGAAACAGTTGAATTGTTGCAAGAAAAGTTTGGAGATTCGATTATTTCAAGAAATTGTGATATTGAATGGCCTCCAAGAAGTTGCGATTTAACACCATTAGACTATTACTTGTGGGGTTATTTGAAGTCATTGGTCTATCGAAATAAACCAGACTCTTTTCAAGCTTTACAAGTCAATATTGAACGTGCCGTTCATGACATACGACTTGATTTAGTGGAAAAAGTTCTCGAAAATTGGGTTCATCGAATTCGTTCTTGCAGAAGAAGACGTGGAGATCATTTGAATGACGATTTATTTAGAACTTAATTGTATATATTGTACTTCACATTATATAAAAAACGTTTGAATTTCCTTAACAATAAGTGTGTTTTTTTTTCAAAGAAATCATATCACTCTTATTGGAAACCCCTTTATATGGGGATTATAACAAAGTATTGACTGATTTGGGTTATTTTTTTCGAGATAAATTCTTCTCTAAATATTATACATAGAGATGATTCCAACGGAACGGGTGTGACATTATTATTGAGTATTTTCCTGATTTTAATCTATATAATTTATAACGACAATTCACAAAGGGTGGTTTATATAGATATGCAAGGAAATTAAATAATATTTTTAATAAAAAAAATATGGTTGATATATTACCGTAACGGGTGTGACCTTAAATACTTATGCCTTTTATTCCAGAACCAATCAAAATCTTCTCTTAATTATTGTCCCCATACTATCTATTTATTTTTTCAATTTATATCGAAATTTCTGCTTTCTATTATTTAATTTCATACTTGAAATAAAATTAATAAATAGACAATATTTTTAAATCGATTATAAAATATTTACAGTCTTACAGCGTAACGGGTGTGACAAATCTTAGAATGCAAATTCTAGCGAAAATATTGTAATGATACTGAAATATATTGATTTACTTTATACAATGTTATCTTGACCTAACTTACACAAAAGATGATATATGCATTTCTACATAAAATGTATTAAGTTTAACTTTTGGTATATTTTCCGTATCGGGTGTGACAAGCAAAACACTCCAAGATACAAAACCGTTTGCAGGTGCTGAATATTTTCCAAAAGTTACGAGTTTTACCCTAAACTACACTTAAGGATGCGTACTTTCTTGTAGTCAAAAGACAAATTTCAGAAAATAAGAAATATGTCAAAAAATAGTTGATGTCAGTTCAACAATAAAAGTAGGGCATCCAACAATTTTATAATAACCTATATAAAGTTATTGGCAGGAAAAAAACTATTCCTAAATTTCATCAACTCTTCATGAATTTCTAAAATTCAATTGTTCGTGATGTCCCTTATGGTATTGTTTGTTAAAAAATCAGATTTATTTTTTTGTTATGTGAGATGAGGTCAGTTTACGTGGAGTCACCTACTATATGTGGGATTATCCATTTTATTCAATATATTAATTTATAATATTAATAATATTATAATTTTTCTTGTAAATTTTTATATAGAATTTTAGATTTGTCTGCTGGACTAGTGTAACTTCAAAACGGCTTGACCGATTGATGTTACTTTTACACATTATATTTACATTATCAATGTAAGTAAGCGTAACTGTATCTGGATCCGATAGATGGGGCTGTACTCAAGTTATTATCAAATAGCTCATTTATGGACATGAGTTGGGTTATTTTTAAAATGTGTGTTATTTCATTCATTTCCTTTGGAATTACCCACTTTTAGTATTTCGACCATAGTTTTTGGATCGATAGAGACACGAAATATATTAAATATAATTATGAGGGCTACAAATGTTGGAAATATAATTTTCACGTAGAGACAGGGGTTTAGTAACTGTCGTTAAAACAAATTGGATACAATTTTATTTTTATTTTTAATTAAATTAATTTTCTTCAAAAAAAAATATTTTTTAGGGGAACAAAAAAACATCAAAAATTTAAAAAATTAGCAAATAAAAATTATATCATTTTTGAAAGCTACACGGAGAAAAAAATATATAAAAAATATGTTTGGATGCAGTCATATATATGTTTGGGACAGGCACAATCATATATATGTTTGTGGGTAAACATATTATGTTTGCACACAATCATAATATGTTCGGGGCAAAATTCTAGCATATTAAAAAACTATATGATTGTGTCCTAACATATTTTTGGCAAAATAATATATTAGAACATATTTTTTAGAGTTTTAGAGAGTATTACTCTCAGAGAGCGCAATTATATGACTCATAATTTTGTGCAAAGAAGGGTAATATGTATATGGTAACCGTGTGTATGAGGAGGAATGGCACCGACACCAAAGGGTATTATTATTATTTGCTGATGCTTACTCGCCCGGTCGAGCTTAAGGTCGGGTTTTTTTTTATTGAATATGTGTGGTGAATGTCGAATTCAAAGAAAATAAGTTGTAGTTTTAACACGTACAACAAATTCAAAATAAAAGAAAGAATATGATATCAAAGACGTATAGAGGTTATTCATTAAAAAACACAATTATTTTAAAACATTTTATTTACAAAACGTTCTATAATACTGACGCCGTTTTATTGCCCCACATAAATTATTTTGCCAACATACATATGTATGTACGTATGTATGTGGGCTTATCATGTTCTTTGAACACACTCCCGCACTAACAAATTGTTTTCATCTGAAATGACCCCGGGTGCAGTAGTGAAGAGTGCACTGTACTATTGAAGTTTTGCCTTGCTCTGCACATTGCACAAATTCTTTTAAAGAGACACAACTCAAAATTCAGTAATTTTCAGAAAACTCAAAAACTATTCTGCAGCTCATGAACTACTTTTCAGAAGCAAAGTGTGTATTACTGTTTGTTGTTATTGTATTTCTGTATTTGACGTAGTGAGTGACGATTTACATTAGGTTACTTGTTGCTATGAACCGTTATTATTTCATGTCATATATATGTTTGGATATAAGCATAAAAATGATTACATATAATCATGTATATGATGACGAACAAACATATACATGTTTGCATACAATCATATAAATGTTTGGGAACATTACTGCTACCCCAAACATAATGTGTTTGGGAGCTGCTCCAAACATATATATGTTGCCTGCAAAATATGTTTGGGGCAATATGTTACAGAGGCCGTTTTTTCCTCCGTGTAGAATCCTAACGAAGAAACCGATGCCTATTTGAACAATGCCATTTTTCATAGTTTGTTTGGGAGGCACCAAAAAGGGCGTAGTAACAACACCCGTTTTTCAACATACTGTATACAATTTTGAGTCTTTGTGCAGGAATCGAAGTTATTACCTTACAACGTTGTGTGCAAAATGGTCCATTTGTATGGGAGCTACCAAAAGGGGCCTCACAACTTCGCCCATCTTTCTCAAGATGATAGCAACCATGAAACTAACTATGGAACTGCGAAAGATTCTAATTAGTATAGATGTTATTAAAGAATCAATATTTCACTAAATGTTGACCATTTGTGGGGTAGGTACTCGAAGGAGTGACCAGGAGGACTAACATGGACCATCTTTGATCGCCTGAGATAGAAAAAATATTGACGCATTATTTGAAGTCAATCCGTTACTGCTATCGAAATTTATCGTGAGCACCATCCAGACAGAGAGACGAGCGGACATTGCTTAAATGAAGTAGAATGGCCCAAAAGGGTTTCTGCCAAATATTCTTGGGGTCTTAGGTCGCTCCTTCGTTGTGTTACATCTTCAACCCGCAGCAACTGATATATGCCCGCGTTCACAAAAGTTGGGGTATAAAACATTATTTTCTTAAAATCTCTTACTTCTAACAAAATGGGCTATAATTACCTTATATATTCATACTAGCTTTCAAAAATTTTAGCAAACAAATTTCTTTGATTCTTTTTTTCTATTTTTTATGTTTTTTTTTGTGGCAACAAAAAACTTTTTTTTTGAAAAAAAGTAAAATTTTGTTCTTATTGTTTTAGCGATAGTTTCTTATTGTCTGTTTCTATGTGAAGGTGATGCTTTCAACATTTGGAGCCCTCATAATTTCCTTTCCTTTAAATTGTATCCCTGTCGTGTAGATCGTGGTTAGTAGAATCTACATAAAGAAAGAACATTCTGTCGAATGAGTCCAGAAACCAAATAGTCACACACATACAAGAAAATGCACACAAACTTTGCACACTCAGGGCCTCAACATGTAGCTCCGCCCTGTATGATTTAAAAATCTTCAATTTTAAAGTTATATACGAGTATGTAGAACGTTCGAGTCGAGAAAGAAGGTATAGGCTTCAGTTGTTAACTCAAGTGCAAAGAAAGCTCCCACTGTGCACCATAGTCCTTCACAAAAAAAAAAAAAAAATAAGTCAGAAACCAATCAGAACGAATTGCGCAGGCATTCGGTAATTTCCCTCTAACTAACCTTATCACTGCAATTTGCAGTAAGTATATTTCTTATCAAATAAATAACTGACCTCCATTATACATATTGTTGTACGATTACATTTGATCATCTAGATCTATAAGACAAATTTAGGCCAAATTTCCTCTAAATTTTTGCACTAAGTGTTGTCCCTTAAAATGCATAGCTGAAGTTACCAGGTGTTTAAATGCCATTCGGCTCAACGAATCGAAATTATGCGATTGCTGTAAGACGGATACATTTTAGTTCATATACAATGTAATATGCCTAATTATCAAAGTACCAAAGCTATAAATCTAAAACGATTAACTATACTGTAGATTTCAGTAAAATTTATTGCTGTGATTTTAGCTTTATTTTTGCCTGTTTATTTTTTTAGAAGCATAAGACCCTTGGCATACTGCTGACAACGATTTCCTGGCAAACAGACTCTTGGCATAGTGCTGACAAGGGGATGGTCGTTGTGGGTGCATTTGCTACTATCTCTGTGATAAATGGTTGAAATAACAATCCCACTCATATTTTCAGCTCCTCGACTGACACACACATAAGTACATTCAATTGTAGAAACAAAATGCCGAGAATCACAGCTGCAAAGTATTAATAAAATGCACTTTGTTAGCTCTGTTTGACAACACTCATTCGTTGTTCGTACAAATAATTCAACAAGTAAAACAATACGAATGTACCTTTCCCACTTTTATTTTTCCGCTCTCATTCTCATCTGCCCATCCCATTCCATTTTCATATTTATTCTTTTCCAGGATTGTTAACACAACTGCCATAAATAAACAGAGAACACACACCTACAACATACATATTCACAACTATTTGCACTTTATCGTATTGTATATACGAGAGCATTCTGTACCAGGGAGGGTTACCATATGATATGGACTTGGAAGACCTCAGCCCACGGCCATCTTATAGACCAAGAAGGCCTTGGGTTTTGACTCTTGTATAGGGGATAGCCTAATTAGTTGAATCTAATATAGATGCGGAGCTATTCGATCGTCTATAGTACAAAATACTTCAGTGAACGACCCTGGTATAGAGGAAGACCTCAGAGGTCGACTCTAGCATAGAGGAAGACCTCAGAGGTCGACTCTAATATAGGGGAAGACCTCAGAGGTCGACTCCAGTATAGAGGAAGACCTCAGAGGTCGACTCTAGTATAGAAGAAGACCCCAAAAGTCGTCTCTAATATAGAGGAAGAACTCAGAGGTTGACTGTAGTGTAGAGGAAGACCTCAGAGATTTTACTATATAGGAAGAACTCTGAGGCTCAGAGGTCGACTCTAGTATAGAGGAAGACCACAGAGATTTTAGTATGGAGGAAGAACTCAGAGGCGCAGAGGTCGACTCTAGTATAGAGGAAGATATCAAAAGTCGTCTCAAGTATAGATGACGACCTCAGAAGTCGACTCTAGTATACAGGAATACCTCAGAGGTCGACTCTAGTATAGAAGAAGACCTCAAAAGTCGTCTCTAGTATAGAGCAAGACTTCAGAGGTCCACTCTGGTATAGAAGAAGACCGCAGATGTCGACTCTAGTATAGAGGAAGACCTCAGAGGTCGATTCTACTATAGAGGAATACCTCAGAGGTCGACTCTAGTATAGAATAAGACCTCAAAAGTCGTATCTAATATAGAGAAAGAACTCAGAGGTTGACTGTAGTATAGAGGAAGAACTCAGAGGTCGACTCTAGTATAGAGGAAGACCTCAGAAGTCGACTATAGTATAAAGAAAGACCTCAGAGGACGACTCTAGTATAGAGGAAGACCTCAGAGGTCGACTCTACTATAGAGGTCGACTCTGGTATAGAGGAATACCTCAGAGGTCGACTCTAGTATAGAAGAAAACCTCAGAGGTCGACTCTAGTATAGAGGAAGACCACAGAGATTTTGTATGGAGGAAGAACTCAGAGGCTCAGAGGTCGACTCTAGTATAGAGGAAGACATCAAAAGTCGTCTCAATTATAGAGGACGACCTCAGAGGTCGAGTCTAGTATAAAGGAATACCTCAGAGGTCGACTCTAGTATAGAAGAAGACCTCAAAAGTCGTCTCTAGTATAGAGGAAGACCTCAGAGGTCGATTCTGGTATAGAAGAAGACCGCAGATGTCAACTCTAGTACAGAGGAAGACCTCAGAGGTCGACTCTACTATAGAGGAATAGCTCCGAGGTCGACTCTAGTATCGAAGAAGACCTCAAAAGTCGTCTCTAATATAGAGGAAGAACTCAGAGGTTGACTGTAGTGTAGAGGAAGACGTCAGAGGTCGACTCTAGTATAGAAGACCTCACATGTGGTCTCTAATATAGAGGAAGTTTTCAGAGGTTGACTGTAGTATAGAGCAAGACCTCAGAGGTCGACTCTAGTATAGAGGAAGACCTCAGAGGTCGACTCTACTATAGAGAAAAACCTCAGAGGTCGACTCTAGTATCGAAGAAGACCTCAAAAGTCGTCTCTAATATAGAGGTAGAACTCAGAGGTTGACTGTAGTGTAGAGGAAGACCTCAGAGATCGACTCTAGTATAGAAGAAGACCTCAAATGTCGTCTCTAATATAGAGGAAGATTCCAGAGGTTGACTGTAGTATAGAGGAAGACCTCAGAGGTCGACTCTAGTATAGAGGAAAACCTCAGATGTCGAATCTAATATAGAAGACCTCAGAGATTTTAGTATAGATGATGAACTCAGAGGCTCAGAGGTCGACTCTAGTATAGAGAAAGACCTCAGAGGTCGACACTAGTATAGAAGAAGACCTCAAAAGTCGTCTCTAGTATAGAGGAGGACCTCAGAGGTCGACCCTACTATAGAGGAAGACCTCAGAGGTCGACTCTACTATAGAGGAAAACCTCAGAGGTCGACTCTAGTATAGAAGAAGACCTCAAAAGTCGTCTCTAATATAGAGGAAGAACTCAGAGGTTTACTGTAGTATAGAGGAAGACCTTAGAGGTCGACTGTAGTATAGAGAGAAGGATTCAACTCTAGTATCGGGAATAAAATCAGTGGTCAACTGCAGAATAGGGAAAGTCCTCCGTGATCAACTTTAGAAAAGAGAAAGACTCTTTTCAACAGTCGACAATTCCCTTTTTAGCACAGTTTTTTCGAATTTATCATATGGCAACCATATCTACAAGCAATGATGTATTGTATGTGTGTGTGCCTGCGGGTAGGATATTTTCCCCCACTTGTCCCTTTACTTGAAGAGTAAACGTTTTAAGTAAAATATTCGTACAACGTAGGTGTGCTTTTGTATTTGTGTAGGTGAACATCTGTAACTGCTGTAATGGCTAGATTTTGTAGTGTCTTATGCGAAGGGATTGGGAGGAGGGTGAACTTAGAGTGCATGACCAGCAAACATAAATGAATGTGACATATTGCAAACGTGATTATGTTACATTTTTCACATCAACTAAGTTATAGCAAAAACCCTATCCCCACCACACCTTTTACGTTCCCCATTTGATATATGCAAATGTCTAACACAATGAATGTACGAGAATGTTATGGAACAAAATAAATGCAAACAAATTACCTTGGAAACGTTGAAAATAAAAAAAAAAACATTACCACTAAAAATAATTGAAAAATAAATATCTACAAATCCTTAAACACTAAATAGTTGGTGCAAATAAAAAACTGCGATTAAACACATTTAAATGGAAAGTAATATGTATATATTGCAATTTTTTTCCATGTATGTATGTATATATGTAAATAAGATGTGTATAAATTGTTTTCATAAACAATTGTTTAATGTATATATTCGAATTTTTTTAGAATTTTTGGATTTAATTAAGATAATAAATGGCATAAAATATGTATCCATCCAATTATAATCCCATAGAAGTACGAAATCAAATCACATATTTATAATGTGTATGATATATGGGAGTAGATGAAAAAAATTAAAATCAATCAATACAAGTTACACTCAAAAACTTTGAAATTTATTATGGAATGACTCAGCACAGAAGAAATGACAAAAAACAATCAAAATTCAAAGGTGTCCATTTTAAAAGTCGGATTTCACGTTTTTCTGATTTTGAACGGAATAGGCCAAAACATTTTGTTAGGTTATAGTCATTGCAAAAGTAATCTCTTATATACAATTTGAAGACATTGAGATAATTGGTACATAAAACAGTACAGCATTTTTCAGATCATTGATTTGGGACCAGGGCTGTGAAGTCGGAGTCTTGGAGTCGGAGTCTGGGATATTTGCCCGGAGTCCGGAGTCGAAAAATTATGGTCGACTCCGACTCCGAGATAGATTGTGCAAAATGTACCATTTATGCGATAGAATTTTTGCACTCAACAATTTTTGGGAAAACAATTCTGGTACAAAGGAAGGATAAAACATTTGAAGCTTTTAACCAAATATTTTTGTATGTCCAAAATATCTATAAAATCTATTATATTATCGACTTTTTATGTGAAGACTGTTTTAGGAAAGTTCTGTTTATATATGTGATCAATTTAGCTAGATGAATAACAAAGATGGTAAAAAATAAGAATTTTGCAAGACTATACGCTATTCCTAAGCGAGTAAAAACCCTGTAAGGACAGTTATAGTAAATAGAAATATAAATAATAATTATAAAACTAAATGTAAACTTAATTTGTTCAAATTCGACAAAATAGTGCTAAAAGGCCAAATATAAAGAAACATATCTGAGGGCAATATCGATCTGAACCGATTTTGACAAATTGCAATAGGTTTCCTCCCTGTTGTAAAAGAGTTCTTATTGCCAAATTTCAGCAGGATCGGAGTGGAATTTTTAGCTGTACTCAACGAACAACTTAAGATGGACAGAGAGACGGACTGCTAGTGATTCTGAGTCGAACGGTATACTTTAAGGTCTGTCCATCTGTAGTATTTTTTCCAAACTTGCAAAAAAAAACAAAGTTATAACCCCATGTACCATAGTGTGGTGTACAGTACAATAACCAACGAAAAACTGAATTCTAAAAATTGTGGTATACGGGTATTAAAACAGAGGCATGTTGTAGAAAATTTTATCATGATTTTGTTTTGAATGAATTGTCATATTAGCTGCAAGTCAAGCGCCAATAAATAAATAATAAAATTTTATGTTGCCTGCTTGCTTTTATTCGGTCTGTAAATCTTTGTGATTCTAACTAGGATACTCTCCCGGCTTCAAGACCATTTTTTTCTATATTATTATAGAAACAAGTATTTTATACATGCCGGTATATAAATATGTATTAACAATTGGCAGCACACATACAGCCATGTCCAAAGAGAAGCAAATTTTGCTCCATCAAACGGAAAATTCCATAAAAGCTTTTCTACATAGTGTGGTAATTTTCCATTTGATGGAGCAAAATTTGCTTCTCATTGGACATGGCTGGTGTTTTGTATTAACTTTGGTTAACAATTGTTTTTGGAAGATTTTGGAGAAGTGTGGTTTCACAACGATTTCTCATTCGCCGGCGTGTTGAAGTCAACCATATAGAGCTCCGTATCTCCCATACAATTGCAGCATAACTGTTGATAACGAGTGTCAAGGCTCAGAAATCATGATCCAGTATGTGTGCTGCCAATTTTTAATACATATTTATACACCGCCATGTATAAAATACTTGTTTCTATAATAATATAGAAACAAAATGGTCTTGAAGCCGGGAAAGTATCCTAGTTAGAATCACAAATAAAATTTTATTTAATTTCTGGTAGTTAATACCTACTGCTTTGTGGTTTTTTAACAAAGCTATATCTTATTTTCAATAAAATTAACTCACATCTTAGCAAAAGTATAATTTCAGAAATTTATGTTATTGAACTGCCGGAGTCGGAGCTGGAGTCGGAGTCGAACCATTTTAAAATCCGACTCCGGGAGTCGGAGTTTAATAATACCTACAATACAGTGAAAAATGGGCATTACTGCCACGCTCCTTTTGGTACCTCCCACACAAATGGTGCATTTTGTAACAAAAGTTGTCAGCATATAACTTTAATATCGGTGCATACAAATACTTGAAATTTTGTACAGTGTAATGCTTTTATAGTAACTAGAGTGCAGAGAAAAATGAGCGTTATTGGCCCGCCTCTTTTGGTACCTCCCATACAAATTGACCTTTTTGTACCAAAAGTAACAACTTTAATACCAGTGCATATACACGCTGGAAAAAAATCGCTTCTGTAGTATATTGTCCCAAACATATTCGGCTTGAAACATATATATCTTTAGGGTACACTCTAAACATTTAATATTTGGTACACACAAAAATTATATATTTGGGACGATGTTGTTCTAAACAAATCATTGTTTACATCCCAATATGTGTTTATTTTGGACTATTTTTTCCGAAACAAATATTTATTTGCATTGAAGTATTCAGAAAATACCTAAATTCTGTTAAATTTTTAGTAATTCAAAGTTAATTTTTTTTAGACATTTTTCATGTCGTAAAAATAATAATTAATAATAATTGAAATCATATAATCTTGGATCGAAATATATTACTTGGATTGACAACTAATGATGGCTTGAAATACCCGGAAATTTTAGAAATGATTTTAAAACATAAGTTAATGCTGCATTTGGTATCATAACTGGGAGGTTCAATTCGAAACCAAAAAAAAATAAATAAAACTGAAATTCGAAAATTTCAACAAAAGTTTTGAAAATCTTTTTTAAATAAATTATATTTGGAGAAATTCCTAAACAATAATTTTATTTGTATTTAAATACATATTTTATTTGAGAAATTAAGTTTGCAAATATTATATGTTGTAACATATTAAAATACAAGTTCCAAATATATTTTATTGATTTTCAAATAAAATGTATTTGCTCAGAAATATATAATATTTAAAAATTTGTGTTCCAAATATATTTTCTTTCGATTCAAACATATCAAAAAAGGCGATTTTGCCCCGTGTAAATACTTCAAATTTTGTACAGTGTAATGCTTTTATAGTACCTAGAGTCCAGAGAAAAGTGACCGTTACTGGGACGCCGCTTTTGGTACTTCTCACACAAATGGACCATTTTGTACCAAAAGTAAATAGCTTTGAACTATCAGTACATACTTTAAAGTTATTAAATGCAATTTAAATTGATAATAATTTAAATAAAACAAACAAATAAATAAATTTTCTAACATTTTTTTGAGACTCAAGATGAAGGGATTCATTAGTCGGTTTACCCGACTGAACTTTTTTTTTCTCGGTATACCGTGCGGAATATCTCTTTCGAGTCTGATATTAAATAGAAAAAAAAAACAAACCCACCCGAAAAAGGAGCATCCTAAATATCATGCATACTAAATATCCTTACCTTAAAGATTAGGATGTCTTTGGCAAAAAATCGTCAAAAGTGGGACAATATTTTTTTCGAATTGATTTATTGAATTGGGAGTATATTATGTACGCTGCTCAGGCATCGTCCCGTTGGAACTGACAATAACGTAAGAAGTTTTACCTCTCCAGTGCGAGGAGATATTTTGACCCTCTCACGTCGCATCGTGGCCAGATTTCTCTAGCTTACCTACATGATTCGATATGTGTTCATCTCCCATCTGAACAGCCGGACCTTTGCTTAAGCCAAAGCTTTCATATTGACAATGGCGCACCAACCTCGGCAAATTCTTGGAGAATTTGTAAAGTCGACCCTTGACCAGGCATGCTCATCCGCTTTAAAGTTCCACGTGATAGCCCTATGTGCAGGTATTCATATGAGTTGTATGTTAAACTGCTTAGCAAACTAGTTAAGAGATCTGCGGCAAGGAGGATGCGTTTTAAGGATGTAGCCTTCAGAGATTTTATGGTAGATTGTATGCTGTACGAATAAATGACGACGCCATGTTGCCACTCAGCCACTTCCCTATTGTCATTATTTTAACTTGTTAGACTCTGCAAGTATATTTTAGTGGATGTAGTTACTAATTCCTGGTATTCCTTCAACCCAATCCTCCATGCAGGTAACTTAGTGCTAATACTACTCTCGAAGTGCTAATACTACTCTTAAATGTGAAATGTGATATCCTCACGTGACCGTAGTTCTTGCACCACCCTACTTTACAAAGTTTAGTCTTAATGTCGTACAATTTAAATTGGCATTTGATGAAATATGAGTTGTTGTAACTCTGCCGTTGTGATTTTTAAAGCTTCGCTGATGCTCAGACACGTAGTTCTCTGAAACTTTATTGATTGACTGTTTATGGAACGCTTATCAGTCGCCCTCCAACACACTGCAATGTCGTACAAAATTGTTGGTGGAACTTCTCCTGTGTATATCCAATGGATGATTTTAGGAGAAAGGCCCCAAAACTTAACAAAAATCAATTTGTTCGGCATATCATTTATGCGAAAGATATAATATTCCCATTACACAGTACAACATTTTCTAGGTTGACATCGTTTTGTCTTCAGTTTCTGAAATGCTTATCGAAAATAACAATATTGCATTTGAGTCATTCCATGCCAAACGGTACGATTTTTGACATCACTAGCTTTGATTGCTTCGAAAGTTTATGTATGTATTAGTGATGTCAAACGGGAAATCCCGATCCCGAAAAATCCCGAGATCTTTTAAAATGAATCCCGGGATATTTTAATAATAACATATGAAGCTGTCTCGTATAAAATATTAAGTGAAACATAGATAACCTCTGTCGAAAATGTAAACTAATGAAGCAAATTGTAAACATCAAAAAACATTGACATAACCCGGTGAAAAAATTAGAAATTTAGAGAAGAATTACAAAATATGTATATCATAAATGTAATTATAAATAAGTAAACTTTAAAAAAGAACACAAATAGAGTTTGTTTCCCACAAACGAAGATAATTGTATTCTATTCTTTCAAATTTATGAAAAAATCCTAATATAAAATCTGATATGGATCGACAAATCGATTTGGTCCCATAAAAACGGAATTAGTCAAACTGATTTCTCAAGTTGATAAAAATATTTTTCGTGCTTTAATAAAAGAAAATCATAACATCAATAATAATTCAGACGACAAACTGAAATTGGACCAACATTATTTCATAGCTAAGATGTTGTGAAATATTTTAATAAAAGTTAGTCTTTTTTAACAAAAGTTAATGTATGCTTTAGCTGTTTTTATCCTTATTTAAATTAAAACTAAACTAAAATGTTTGTATTCTATTTCGAAATATCACATTCTTAAGAATGAAAAAATCCCGATTTATCTCGAAAACCCCGATTTATCCCGAAAATCCCGATTTATCCCGAAAATCCCGGGATATCGAAGAATTTCGGGATACCGAAAAAATCCCGGGATTTGCAATTTAAAAATCCCGAATCCCGGGATTTGTGAAAACCAATCCCGAATCCCGGCATTTGTGAAAACCAATCCCGTTTGACATCTCTAGTATGTATATATATATATATATCGTCGGTGCGCCGATGAAAACTCCTATGTATTTTTTTACTAGTTTTCAGGAGAGACAAAAAACGTTGCTATTTCGTCAAATCGCGATATTTTTAATATCTCAGATTTTTGAATTTTTCTTTTAATTATTTACCACCAATATATCATAACAAAAATCGTATATGTGAAAAGTCCATGACGTGGTAAATGGTTTTCATGAAAATCGACACATAGGATGTTTTGTTTGGATCATTTTAAATATTTATAAAACAAAAAAAAAATTACACATAGGAGTTTTGATATTTGAATGTTCACAGCATACCTCAAGCAAACGAAAGTTGGCCTGGATTGTGGCTAAAAACGGCTAATGAAGTTTTGTACAGAATCATCCCCTCTACTCAGATAAGAAGAAATCTAAATCATAAGATGCTTCCTCTCGCGAGTTATCGCGATAAAAATAATTTTTACCAAAAACCCGAACTTAATTACATTCAGTCGCGGAAATTTTAAACTATAGCATAATTTCCCATAAATATGAACATTTGTAAGACGCTTTGTAATGTCTGCGATATTTGCTATATTATTCTATAGCAAAATTTTTGTAATGCAAAAATTAGACTTACACCGCAAAATTTTTACAAAACCCGTAAGGAAAGGCTAAAGTCGGGCGGGGCCGACTATATAATACCCTACACCACTCTCAAAATATTGAATAACTCTGATATATAAATTTTGTAATTCATGTATAAATTGTTTACATAAATTTACTTTTGGGACATTTTATACTTAAATAATACCCTGTACCACAGTGTGGTGTAGGGTATAAAAACGATTGGATCTAAAGAGCCAAATCGGATGAAACATATATATGGGAGCTATAGCTAAATCTTTACCGATTTTCTTCAAATTCAACAATGTTGGTTCATGGATCAAGAAACTCTACCATTCTAAATTTCAAAACGATTGGATGTAAAATACAGCATCTATAGGACTAAAGGGCCAAATCGGACGAAACATATATATGGGAGCTATAGCTAAATCTTTACCGATTTTCTTCAAATTCAACAATGTTGGTTCATGGATCAAGAAACTCTACCATTCTAAATTTCAAAACGATTGGATGTAAAATACAGCATCTATAGGACTAAAGGGCCAAATCAAACGAAACATATATATGGGAGCTATAGCTAAATCTGAACCGATTTCAACCAAATTCAATAGCGATCTTAATATATATAGGAGTGAAATTGCGACCTGTAGTCGTCGAACAACTTTACATGGACAGACGAACGGACGGACATGCTTAAATCGACTCAGCTAGTGATTCTGAGTCGATCGGTATACTTTAAGGTGGGTCTAGCTGTGTTATTTTCAGATGTTACAAACATCTGCCGTGAAACAAACTTATAATACCCTGTACCACAGTGTGGTGTAGGGTATAACTATTATTGCGAATTTATTAAAATTAATATATTTACATTCTATAATTTCTGAGTGATAGATTGGCACTAGCATTTCCGCCATAAACATCTCGCGACGAATACATTTCGGACAAAAAACATTTAAGTTCAGAATTATTTAACTACTAGCTGACCCCAGCAGACGTTGTCCTGCCCGTCCTGTTTGGGATGTATTGGTTTCTTATTCTCTGATATTTCATTCAAAAATGCATATATCCCGATTTTCAGGAAATATTGTATATTGACCATATGTCCACTACAACGCCCTTTACCAGTCCAGAATCATACATGCAAACTATTATCAAGACAATCCACATATACATTTTAAATTTCACTCAAATCGCTCTGGAAATCCGAATTTTGCAAATAACTTGACCACTCCGCAATTTATCGCGGTGAAAATAATTCTAAAACACAAATGACCCCAAACTGAATATAAATTTGTTAAATTTTCAGCCCATTCGATTATATGTTTTCGGAGATCATGCGTTACTAACAAACGTACAAAGGATTTTATATATAAAGATATAATGCTAGTATTACGCGCACGGTCAGTCCTAGGAAAAAGCGGTCAAAGAAAGTTTGGGAGATATTAAAAACGACTACAAGTCTTTCTTTAACAAAAAAAAAAATTATAATAATTTGGTAGGGATTTACAATGTGTCTAATCAAAATATGGCTCATATAAAGGGAAAAGCATACAAAAGTTTTAACACACTGTAAGTCCTTACCAAATTACTATAAATTTTGTTTGTTAAAGAAAGAGTTGCAGGCCTTTCGCTTATCTTCCAAACTTCCTTTGACTACATTTCCCTAGAGCTGTTCATTCGCGAGACAATAGCATTATATAGTAAAATAATTCCGAACTATTTTTTTTGTACAAAATTTATTCGTCGAGGGATATTTTTCGCGAAAATGCTGATATTAATATATTCCTCAGAGGTTATAGAATACAAATATATTAATCTTATTAAATTCGGTACAATATTTTTGGAAAAATTTGGCGGTGTAAGTCGATTTTACGGATTACACAAAATTCGCAATATAAAAACATGGCATATGTCGCGGACGTTACAAAGCGTCTTACAAATAATCATATTTAAAGGAAATTGTGTTACAGTTCTAAATTTCCGCGTTTTTCTTTACAAATCAAAGCTATTAAATTTGTTTTGAGTAAAAGTACTGTTTTCGCTATAACTCGCGAATGAAAGCAGATCCAATTTTGATCTATTCATTGTCGAATAGAGGGGATGATTCTGAACAAAACCTCATTAGCCGTTTTTTGGCGTGAATCTAAGCCAACCTTCTATCCCTTGGGACAGGCTGTGCCTACAACACATAGGAGTTTTTGTCGGAGCATTGCTATAGAGGGAAACACATAGGAGTTTTTGGTAACTTCCGAACCGGTCAAGATAGCGCAAAACGCTTTGGTGGGTAGTCGTTTGACCGCTAGGACGTTCTAATTCGACAATAAAAAAAAATTCGAAAAATTACACATAGGAGTTTTTGTCGGCGCACCGACGATATATATATTGTCTTGTGGTTACTATTATGAACAAAGGGCCACGACGAAATGATTCCATTCGGTTCTGTTCGATGACAAGTTTTTTATTTCTCTCCAGCTTAGACCGCTCCGCGTTATTTCATGCTCAAGTTGGCGCCTCTATGTATGTGAAGGATTGGCGATTTTAGCTACGTCGTCGGGGGTCTACGCAGCGTGTGACCGATGCACCTCCATTTACGTTCATTATTTCTACCTCAATAGGCCTTTGGTTGGTTCTGCTCCACAGCTGCTTATATGAGATAGTTGTATGCCAGAATATCCTAAGTATTCATCGCAGACAGCGGTTAACAAACACCTGCACTCCGTGTACATATATCTCGCGATGAAGCGTTCCATGTCTCACAGGCATACAAGAGTACCGATTTGACACAGGAATCGAAAAGATTTACTTATATATCGGTGTTGTTGGAAATAACCGTTGACTTCCATATTGGTCTTAACATACCGAAAGATTGGTTGGCCTTTGATATTCGTTATTCTACGTCTTTGCTAGATCCACCAGTGTTCGTAACGATGCTACCGATGAAACAAAAGGATGTTACATCAGCCAAATCGCTGGTGCCAATTTTGAACCTATTTACGGTGTTGCAGCGCAGCCTTTGCTGCTTCGGTTTCCAGAGTCCTGAGCTTTGATGCTACGTCTCTGCAGCTATGCGATAGCAAACATATATCGTCGGCGTACTGGAGGCATTCAAGACGTTCGTTGAGCCCCCATCTAATACCTCGGTCGGCTACTGTTGCATTTCGCACTATTACGTCGATACTTAAAAATAATTTATACGTGTTTCAAGAAAAAAAAATAAAAAATTTTGTTCAAAAGTTATGAGCAATTTAAAGATTGCGGAATTACGATTTTTTCGAAAAGGTTTGTATGCAATCGCTTGTAACTGCTGAAATACTTGGCCGATTTTGGTGCACTATACCTTGTTTTGAAGGTACTGTTGTGTTATGTACAGGGTTTTCCAATAAGAGGTGTTATTTTGAATCTCCCGGTATTTCGGTAGCTATTGCTTTTGAAGCTTTTATTCTTTGACATTTGACAAGTAGAAACTACGACATTACTAAAAATGGAACGATACACAATTCAACAACGCATTGAAATTATTAAAATTTACTACAAAAATGGTGAAAATCTTGCAGTCACAGTTCGCAAAACTAAAGCGATTTTTTTTGAAGCGATGAGGCCCATTTCCACCGCTTTGGCTACGTCAACAAGCAAAATTGTCGCATCTGGGGCTCGGAAAACCCAAGAGTTATTGTTGAGAAGCCTCTCCATCCTCAACGTGTGACTGTTTGGTGCGGTTTATGGTCCGGCGGATCATTGGACCTTACTTTTTTGAAAATGAGGTTGGATCAACAGTTACGGTGAATGGATTGCGCTATCGAGAGATGATTAATGATTTTTTATGGTCGGAGTTGGATGGTATTGATCTGGACAACGTTTACTTTCAACAAGACGGCACTACGTGCCACACAAGCAACGAAACCATTGCTCTGCTACGGGAAAAGTTTCCGGACCGTGTTATCTCTCGAAGAGGTGATCACAATTGGCCACTGAGATCATGTGATTTAACACCTTGCGACTTCTTCCTTTGGGGCCACGTGAAAGATAAGGTCTACGCCAACAGCCCAGCGTTGCTCCAAGACCTCAAAGATAGAATTCGTGAGGCTTTCGAGGACATAGGGCAGCCACTTTGCGATTTGGTTATGGAAAATTTCATGAAAAGGGTATGGTCCTGTAAGCGTGGTCATGGTGGCCATTTGGCTGATGTTGTTTTTCATTATTAACGGCATACCTTCCTCTTTATTATGAAATAAACATCTGATCATTTATCTCAAAAAATGGCATTTTTCTTTGAATACCAAAATAACACCTCTTGTTGGAAAACATTTTACTTTCAAAAACTAAAAGCTGTCTTGTAACATCTCTTAAAAATTTTTAAAGTTGTTACCATTTTATTCTTTTAGATTTGATTTCAAAAATGATTAATGATCAAAAATGATTAGAAGTCATTGTTCTTAGACGTCCTTTTTAGTAATTGTGTGAGTTTGGAAGTTGTGAAATGATGAAATCTATCATTTTTTAAGATTTTTATCAAAAAAATTTCTGTGAATCTATGTAAAATAGGGCAAAATATGTTTGGTCGATTTTTGTATATAGGATAATACAGATCTCAGGCTATAAATACATTTTTATTGAATTAGCTCTAGTTCTCGTTTTGTACCGCGATATGCCAAAATGGAGAGGTTACAGGACATATTTGAGCACAACTCGAGAACAATGGATGTCAATTGTTTCGGTATAGTTTTAAATAGTTGGAAATTGTATGGCATTTAACTTTTTCTAACAACATTTGTTTATCTGTTGCAAAGTTTCGAATATATATTTGTCAAAATATTTCGTAAAAATTATATTTTTTTTGAAAGTTGAATATGTACACACAGAAAACAGTTTGTTTGCCTCAACCGAGTTTTGGTAGTTTTGCCTACTATCATGCGATTTCATCGGGACAACCAACATTTTGGTTGTGGTATACTTCTGCTTTCATGTTGACAACAATCATATTTGGTTGCGCCAACTACGAAAATGGTAGCTAAAATTATAGATTGTATGCGGCCACAACCAACTGTTTTAAAAATTGGTTGTTCTGACAATTTGTCAATCATGTACTACCGACAATTAATTAAAAACAGTTTTCATTCATTTTTATGTTATTTATTGAACAAAAACTCCAATCAATTCATAACAAAATTAAAAATCCCATATTACAAATTCATCACTATTATGAGATGTGGAAATATTTGACACAAATTTTTGCACGCGAGAGTACAATACATACAAAAACTTTTATACATATATCTCCTAACATTGTACTTTCAATTTCATGATTGTTGCTTTTTTATGTAAAACATTTTGCACAACACATTCTGCATTCCACACATTATTATCCACACGAAATTTTATTTGACCACTTATACCGTTCTTGAACAAAATGTTGAAGATGTATTTATGTCGAATAATTTTTTGTTTGTTTGTCATGTATCAACAAAAGAACAGCAACCAAACTTTCGGTTGTATTTCCCAAAATATATTTAATTATTCTAAATTTGGGAAATAATTGGGATAACCAAAACTATTAATAAAATTTTCTGTTATAGTAACTATTTATTCGTTGCAATAATAATGTTTGATCTATTGATACAATTTCTGTTGTCAAGAATAATACATTCGTTGTTACAACCAAATATCGATCACATGTTAATATAATGAACATTTAAATTTAGTTACCACAACTAACCGAGTGTCAATGAAAAAAACAATTATAAATCAATTTATACAACTATAGATTTAGTTGCAGGCATTTTCATTTGTTCGTATCCATGCTATTATTGTTATTTTAACTATTTATCTATAAGTGTAACTGGCACAGGGTGTATGCAATAGACTTTTTGTTACTAGTACTATTTTTTGTTACTGTCGAGTTCGAACCAATTATTTTGCTAGGTGTATATTCTGGTACCTATATGAATCGTATGTTAAACATCTGTTTTCGAGGGCTGTTTGTGAATTTCAAGACGTAGCCTCTAGAGTTTTTATGGCAGATTGGCCGAGCAAATTGGTGGTGCAAAATTATTGGTGGAACTACTCGGCCTACGAGAATTTTTTTACACAAATTATTCCACCACTTTTACACAAAATGTGATTTAAATTCTTTTATAATTTTTTTTCGAAAGCAGAAAATCGCCAAGCAAGCAAAACACGGCCAACTGTTATGTCTCTCACAAACAAACTAAAATAAACACAAACAAACTCAACTAGGAACATATGTTCGAGGCAAGTGTAGAATGCACTTAGCCCATGAAATTTCAAAATTCACCGTTTCATTGAACAGCCCTCGTTTAGTAAAATTTCATGACCAACATTATTGTAGGATATTTCATTACTGCCCTCCTTACTTCTACGAGAGTTTAAAATTTAGCCCGACATTATAGTTAGGTGGGGGAGCTCGCTCTGAAATTGATCAGATTAAAAATATTTATAGGCATCGGTTAATGATAACATAGTCTAAATTTATCCTAAATTTATTTCAACCAAATCGTACTGGTCGTTTCCAAGTTATGTTAAAATATAGGCAGAAATGTCTCAACAAATTGACAATTTTGCGATTATGAAGTACTACACCATTTTCAGCTGTAATTCGAAAAAAATCAATTCAATTTCGAATAAGACCAATTGAAATTCGAAGATTCTATTTGAAATTCGAAAAAGGTCAATTGAAATTCGAAGATTCCAATTAAAATTCGAAAAAAAATCAATTGAAATTCGAAACACATCGATTGAATTTCGAAACACATCAATTGAAATTCGAAATACATCAGTTGAAATTCGAAACACATCAATTGACATTCGAAACACATCAATTGAAATTCGAAAAACATCAATTGATATTCGAAATACATCAATTAAAATTCTAAATACATCAATTGAAATTCGAATTTTTCCATTTGAAATTCGTAATACACCAATTAAAATTCGAAAAACATCAATTGATATTCGAAATACATCAATTGAAATTCGAAAATGTAAACAAATCTGCACATCAGATTGGGTAGAATTTGTTTAAACACATTTGCTGACTAAATCTTAACAAATAATGTGATGATGAATATTTATTCAAAATTAGTTGAAACATATTTAAATATTTTAATATTAAAGGTTTAACACAGACAAATTGTATCACTTAAATGCTACCCATCTAATATACAGCATTGATTTTGTTTACATTTTTCGAATTTCAAATGATGAATTTCGAATTTCAATTGATGTTTTCCGAATTTCAATTGGTGTATTACGAATTTCAAATGGAAAAATTCGAATTTCAATTGGCGTATTCCGAATTTTTACGAATTTCAAATGATGTGTTTCGAATTTCAATTGATGTGTTTCGAATTTCAATTGATGTTTTTCGAATTTCAATGGATGTTCTTCGAATATCAAGTGATGTTTTTCGAATTTCAATTGACCTTTTTCGAATTTCAAATGGAATATTCGAATTTCAATTGATATTTTTCGAATTTCAAATTGAATCTTCGAATTTCAATTGATTTTTTTCGAATTACAATTGAAAATGGTGTAGATGCTTTTCAAAACATTTTTGTTTCGCATATTTTTTCTTCTAGTCGACAATACAGGTACAAATATGCTGAGAGCCGTAAAAGCCGTTGGAAATTCGATAAGCTCTTTCAGAAACTAAAATCAAAACGGGGTCAACTTTTTATGTGTTGTACTGTGTTATTTATAGAGCACGATTTCAATCGAGCTGCTATCTTGGTTGTTTTCGTAGTAGTGCATCCTGCCAACCCAATTTTCCAAGAAATTGATGACGGTCTCTAGGGTCATTCACGGTACTCCACAAAACAGTTAATAGTTTAACGGCATCAAATTGCTGCCTTAGGTCACAAATTGACATCGCCGAAACGGCTGATAACACGATTACCTAACTTGACCCGCAAAAGATTGATTGATGGAAATAACTTTTTATTATCTCCCAAAGTTGTCTTGACATTTCGTATCCAGGATTATACCTAGAAATGTTGCACATTCCCTTTAGCCGATGACAATGCACATATGAAACCGTATACTTCCTAATAAAGAGAACCAATTCCGTCTTGGTTGGGTTAATACCCAAACTACAAGCTACAATGTTATACATCTAATCCCATTAACCACTAGACTCCAAAGTAGTGGAGACGGTACTCCTCTTTTGAGTTTCTATGTTTACATACCTTGTCAGAGTTATCGTCCCTAGTCTTGCTGTTAGTCATCTTCTGTTGAGCAGATACTGATATATAGAAGGGGATTTTAACAATATTGTTGAGACACTGACCACAATATTGTTAAAATCTCCTTCCATATATCAAGAAAGTGAATTCCTTAAAGTATGTACGATGAAAAGGCGGTTATTTACTAAGATTGTGAAGATAAAGAGAGTATCGCTGAAATAGCTTAAGAAAAGAGCTTACCCAAAGTGCTTTGAGGATTATATATTAATCAACAAGAAATGTAATAAGAAAAAAATATTTGAGAAAAATAAAAGGTCACCTTTTTTTGAACAAACCTTATGCATTTTAAATGAACTTGTTTTTCGTGGTGCTCTAATTAAATCTTACAAACTCCATTTCTTTTAAATAGGACTGTATTACAAATTAAATATTAGAAATTCGAATAGTTTCTCCAGCCCAATTACCTTTGAGGCAAACGTATTAAATAAACGTATTACTACTTAGTTCGCAATACATTTTCATTAAATAATAATTAAGCCGTAATAATTGTCTTTCAATGAAAACGTTGCCACGACCCACATTTTAATACTTCTACGATTCTACCAACCGCACCACTCAACGTAATGAAGAAGAAGAAACATATATGTTCGCATACTCTCAAACACTGTAACGAGCTGTTAAGGGGCATATCCTTTTCAGTCCCTTTGCCCCAAGGCATACTACAGCCTTGGTGGGTTGGTATCCTTGGAACATGTAAGGATCAATAACCAAGACCGAAAGTAGACGCACTCACGCACGTATTCATTAAATTATAAATGTGTATGGATGTGTTAAACTTCTTGGAAACATAATAATATACATATACGAATATACATACGACGCATGTATGTGTGTATATAAGACTTAATATACGTTCTTTAGCATAGCCATACATAAGTACATACATATGTTGATGTACAAATGTACTCGGTGCTGGAAAATATGGGCCTACGACGGCCTAAGGGGAATCGAAGGACGATGTTGTTAATACCAAAGGCTTCAAGGATTAACAAGTCATGTCGGCCTCAAATGTCGTGTATGGATTTTAACCAGCAGCAAAAGAATTACAATTGAATACAACCAAGAAATTAAATGAAAACAATTATTATTTTTAATTGATTTTTTATAGAATAATATTAATACTTTATCCCTTAAAAGTGCACATTATCCGATTTAAATAAACGTATACATCTATATATATAAAAATGAAACGGTCCATCTGTGTAATGGCATCACGTCAGAACGGCTGGAGCGATTTGGATGATTTTTTTTTATTCGATTCTAAATTTTCACGAGATGGTTTATATAGAAAAAAAAAAATAATTGGACAAAGGGGCGTGGTACCTCCCATACAAATCGCAGGTTAAAAATCCGATATTTCTGCTCCTATTATAGGTATAGTGCTGAAATTTTGTTTGTATGCATTTAATGGCAGATTATGTGAATTTTCCAAAAATGGGCGGAATCGGACCAATGGGCGTGGCCCCGCCCATATAAGCCAAATTTTGAAATTGAGATATTTGTTAGCGAGAGTGCTGGAATTTTGTGTATATGTAAACGGTGGTGCCTACGTGATTGGTCCAAAAATGGGCGGGATCGGACCAATGGGCGTGGCCCCGCCCACATAGACAACATTTTGATATCTTGCACAATTTGCTAGCGGGAGTGCTGCAATGTTGCGTATATGTATCTGGTGGCATTCTACGTAATTGGTGAAAAAATGGGCGGGATCGGACCAATGGGCGTGGCCCCGCCCATATAAGCCAAATTTTGAAATTGAGATATTTTGCACAATTTGTTAGCGAGAGTGCTGGAATTTTGTGTATATGTAAACGGTGGCAGTCTACGTGATTGATCCAAAAACGGGCGGGATCGAACCAATGGGCGTGGCACCGCCCATATAAGCCAAATTTTGAAATTGATATAACTTGCACAATTTTTTATCTAGAGTGCTGTCATGTTGTAGATATGTATCTGGTGACAGTCCACGTGATTGGTCCAAAAATTGGCGGGATCTGACCAATGGGCGGGCCACCGCCCATATAAGCCAAATTTTGAAATTGAATTATCTTGCTCATTTTGTTAGCGAGAGTGTTGAAATTTTGCGTATATGTATCTGGTAGCAGTCTACGTGATTGGCTTTCAAATGGGCGGAATAGGACCAGTGGGCGTGGCCCAGCCCATATTTTGATATATCTTGCAAGTATTATATAGGAAATACATGAACAAAAATGCTCGGTATGCGATAATTACAGCTGCTCACTCCAATACAATCGCAATATGATAATGTGATATCAATGAAACAAGAATTTGGAAATTTTATAAGTATACATTTCTATTTTCTGGACTTTCCACTGAATTCGGTATTTTTTCATTCAGTGAATTTATTACTAATACCAGTAAGGAAAGGCAGAAAGTCGGGCGGGGCCGACTATATAATACCCTACACCTCCCTAACAATGCGATAAGGGTCATTGCGATAATAATTTGGAATAATTGGTAAATATATTTTGAACCGATAATCGCAAAATTAAGCAATATTCGTTCCTAAATTGAGAAAAATCTTTCTGGAGAACTTTGTAATGATTGGAAGTAAAGTACAACTTCTATAGCGCTTTGTAACCAAATCTGGAGGAACATATATATGGAGGTTATATATAAATCTGAATCGATTTTCCTAGAATACTCATTCATGTAAAATAGAAACCTGTTTCTGTTGGGGGTAACATATATATATGGGGACTATATCTAAATCTGAACTGATTTTCTCCGAATTTTGCGGCATTCCTTCATGTAATAAGAAACCTCTTTCTGCCGAATTTCTTACTGATCGGATATAAAATACAGTTTCTACAGCGCTTGAATTTCAAATCGGGGGTAACATATATATGGGGACTATATCTAAATCTGAACCGATTTTCTCCGAATTTGGCAGTATTCCTTCATGTAATAACAAACCTCTTTCTGCCGAATTTCGTACTGATCGGATATAAAATACAGTTTCTACAGCGCGAATTTTGACATGGGCAGCGAAGCGCACCGGGCTCAGCTAGTTGTTAATGAATGGTAGTACACTTAAAGAAAAACTAGTCAGTGCAATGCAAATTTGCGGAGCATTTATAATTATGGTTGTTGTGACTATTTGTGATCATGATTATCGTAGTATAAATAGCGTTCATTTTTTGTGGAGTTATTCGTTTTCTATAATTTATTTTTCTACAATTCGACGTAGTTCGTGTGAGCGGGGCCACAATCACCTATCCGATATAACCGATTTTCTCTTGAGTCTCATATACTACTCCCAATCAGGCAACGAAGCCGACCAAAATTATCGGCGTCGGCGGCGAATGGAAAAATATTAATCAGCGGCAGCGGCTGATCGTCTGAGCAATATCCAAATTTTAGCATTCTACGTTGATTAGTTTGTTTTTTGAACTATTTTAATTCAAACTTTGCTCTTCAATAAAATAATATAAGCAATTGTTTCGAATGTTTGTACCACATTTAGATTTCTCTAAAAAAGAAAATAAAAAAATAACCATCAATGTAAAATTAAGATAGTTTTTAAAAATCAACGTATAATTTAGCATTCCTTTGGATATGAATAGCTTAACAGTAAGATCCGCAAAATATATATTTTTTCGAATTTTTCTCCCGTGGATCTTAAAGTACTAATATTTACAAGGCCATTTTTGCAACTTTTTAGTTCCACTTTCTAAAAACAAAAATAGTATTTAGATAGGCCAAAATGTGCCCTTTCGTTTACACGAATATTGTCTTACTAGGACTTTTAGAAAAATTAAAAAAAAAAATTAATAATTATATCCTTAAAAATGTCCGGTTTTTTTAAACGCGAAATCGACCAGAAAATAAAAAAACTGAGCACAGTTTTGTTTTTATACCCTCACTTTAGTGTGACGAGGGTATATATCATTTGCTACGGAAAAAAGTGTAACACATCGAAGGAGTGACCTAAGACCCCAAGTATGTTCGGCGGAAATCCGTTTTGGGTCATTTTAAGTCGAATGAGCAATGTCCGTCCGTCTGTCTGTCTGTCTGTCTGTCTGTCTGTCTGTCTGTCTGTCTGTCTGTCTGTCTGTCTGTCTGTCTGCCTGTCTATCTGTCTGCTGGCTGGTGCGCACGATAACTGTCGAAAGGAGTAACCGATTGACTTCAAATTTCGTATGTGGTAATATTTTTTTCTATCTCCGGCTAAGTTCGAAGATGGGCCATATTGGTCCACTCCTTCTGGTACCTCCCCCACAAAGGGTTAAAATGTTGTGAAATATTGATTCTTTAATAACTGCTATTATGCGTATTCGAATCTTCTGAAATTCCACACATAGTATTAGTTTGTTAGTCGCTATCAACTCGAGAAAAATGAGCGAAATTGTCACGCCCCTTTTGGTACCTCCCACACAAATGCACCATTTTGCACTAAAAGTTAAAAGCTTATGACATTAATACCAGTGTTCAGAAATACTTGAAATTTTGTACAGTGTAATGCTTTTATAGTGCCTACAGTCCAGTGAAAAATGGGCGTTATTGCCGCGCCCATTTTGGTACCTCCCACACAAATGCACCATTTTGCACCAAAAGTTAACAGTTTATAAAATTAATATCAGTGTATACAATTACTTGAAATTTTGTACAGTGTAATGCTTTAATAATGTCTATAGTCCAGTGAAAAATGAGCGTTATCACAACGCCCCTTTTTGTACCTCCCACACAAAATGGCCAAATTATACCACAATTTAATATCTCAACGTTGATATACCAGTCCATATAAACGGTTACAATTCGGCACAGTGCAATGTATTTAAAGTATCTACTGTTCAGGAAAATAAAGGTGTATTTCTTAAACCCCCTCTGGTACCTCCCACAAAAATTGACAGAATAATTTGTGTAATATTCAATATTACATTACTCACAAAGTGAGGGTATACCTTAGTCGGTTTACCCGACTGAAACTTTCTTACTTGTTGTTTCTAGTCAACATTTCCATGATCATAAATTTTTTTCGCACGGTGTTATATATTACTCGTATCGTTGGCAAAGAAAATGGTGTACATCGGTCCATTTGTTTTTTATAGTATTGGTATTTTTAACCAATTATGCTGAAAATAGGTATTTATATTACATATTATCTAAAACCTTGTAAAAATGGGCATAACAGTTCCCCATACGAAAGTCCCTTCCGTTTTGACTATCTGTGGGTGTAGAGGATACATTTATAAGAAATATATCAACTTTGAACATGCGGAGTTGTACACGCTGAACAAAAATCGCTTCTCTAGTATATTGCCCAAACATATTCTTCTTGAAATATACATACATATGTTTATGGTAAACTCTAAATATGTAATATTCGACTCACACAACTATTATATATTTGGGAGGATATTGTTCTAAACAAAACTATATTCCCGTCCTAATATTTTTGTATTTGGAACTAATATTTAAGAAATAAAGATTAATTTGCATTTTATTATTAACAATATATCAATGATTTAATATTAAGTTTTCTATTTTTCAGAAGTTCAAAGTGCAATTTTTTTTGTTATTTTAATCGTTTGTAAAATTCAACTAAAACTTAAATCTATACGATTAAGTTTTATTTTAATCTTTTGCAACTATAATTTGCATTGATGAATGGACAAAAAGTGATGAAATGGAATATTTATAGAATAAAAATTGTGCTGTAAAGCAAAAGCTAATGTTGTTTTTGACTATAAAGTATATTAGTATAACTAACAAAAATTCGAAAAAGTCATTAAAGTTTCAAAAATCTTTTTAAAATAATATATATTTGGAAAACTTATTACTGTTTTTGAAACATTTTAAACAATAACTTTGGTTGTGTAAAAGCACATATTTTATTTGTAAATGTCAGTTCGCAAATATATTTTGTTATTATATATGCGTCCCAAACTAAATTTCTTGATTTTCAAATAAAATGTATTTGTTAACAAATATACAGCGCGATCCATTTCGAGGTTCCTTATTTTTTAAAGAAAAAAACACAGAAAATTCAAATTGAATAGGGAATGTTTATTATCATTTGAAAGAACATTCTTTGGCATTTATTTTTTGAAGATTATGTCTATCAAATGTTGGCCGCGGCTACGTCTCAGATGGTCCATCCGTTGAGTCCAATTTTCGATGACTCGTTCGAGCATTTCGAGTGGTTACTGTCGAATGACACGCGTGATGTTTTGTTCCAAGGCCTGAATCGAAGCGGGTTTGTCCGCATAAACTTTAGACTTTACATATCCCCACAGGAAAAAGTCTAACAGCGTGATATCACACGGTCGTGGTGGCCAATCGACCGGCCCAAAACGTGAAATTATCTGCTCACCGACGTGTTCTCTCAATAAATCCATTGATTGATGCGATGTGTGGGAAGTGGCGCCGTCTTGTTGAAACCAAATGTCGCCGAGATCACGAGCTTCAATTTTAGGCATCAAATGGTCGGTTATCATGGCACGATAACGGTCGCCATTGACGGTTACGTTCGCACCGGCATCATTTTAAAAGAAATATGGACCGATGATTCCGGTACGTCGGATCGGGAATCGGTCAATGGCAAAACGATAGCTCTTAACGAGAGCTAAAATATTGCTCATGGGTGTCAAGGTCGTGGGTCTACTGGAAAGTGTTTTTTTTTTTGGATTTAAAAAAATGAACTTAGTGCAATTGGTGAACGATTATTTTGATAATAAAACTGAATTATTTGTAAACGTTGTTCAGGCGTAAGTCTTTCCATGATGAAATACCAAACAATACTTAACAAAAATAACATGACAGCATGACACGACTCACAAGTGATCTGTCAAAATAAGGCTATTGAAAAAAGTATCTCTACTTTGATCACCCTTTATAATATATGAAGCATTATTTGTCAGGAAGCCAGCTTTTTTTAGTAATGTTTTCCGAATTTGAATGAAATTTGGTGGACATGTTGGCGTATGCCTAAATAGTATTAATCTAAAATATGACTGCATTCTGGTGACCTCTACTGCAGTTGCATGCAACTTAGTTTTGTCGATTTTTAAAAATATGCTCCTATTATTCGCCTTTTAGGTCAAATTTGGTGAATGACATGCAATATGTAATAAATGTTTCTTAAAGATTTTTTATGGGTTTTTCAATGGTAATAATCATTATTTGCAGAAACATTATTTTGACATTGAAATTCAAGGTCAAACTATTAATTTGCGAATAACAAAAAAGCGTGGTCAAGTGATTTTACTCAAAATTTTTCAGAAGAATGCTATTTTAGCGTACTAACGATGGACAAAATTTCGGAAAGGCGTTTTTCCTAGTTTGCACGAGATATTCCAATTTTAAGGGAAGCACCTTAAATGTATTCTATAAAACCGTGCGACAAAATTTATCAAAAAGAAGTAAGAAAGTTTAGTCGGGTAAACCGACTAATGAATCCCCTCACCTTGAGTCTCAAAAAATATTAGTAAATTTATTTATTTTTTGTTTTATTTAAATTATTATTAAATTTCATTTATTAAAGTTAAAAGCTGTTTACTCTTGGTACAAAATGGGCCATTTGTGTGAGAGGTACCGAAAGGGGCGTCCCAATAACGGTCACTTTTCTCTGGACTGGTTCACTGCACACAGTTTCAAGTATTTACGTTCACTGGTATTAAAGTTAAAAGCTGTTAACTTTGGTACAAAAAGGTAATTTTGTGTGGGAGGTACCAAAATGGGCGAGCCAATAATTCAAATTTTTCTCTGGACTCTAGGTACTATACATTGTACAAAATTTCAAGTATTTGTATGCACTGGTATTATGGTTATAAGCTGGTAACTTTTGGTACAAAATGGTCCATTTGTGTGGGAGGTACCAAAAGGAGCGTGGCAATAATGCCCATTTTTCACTGTATTGTAGGTACTATTAAACTATTAAACTATTACACTGTAAAAATGTTCAAGTCTTTGTATGCACTGGTAATAAAGTAATAAGCTATTAACTTTTGGTCCAAAATTGCCCATTTGTATGGGATATACCAAAAGGGGCGTGCCAACTTCGCCTATTTTTCTCGAGATAATAGTGACTTATAAACTAATACTATGTGTAGTTTCAGAGGATTCAAATGAGTAGTATAAAAGTTATTAAATAATCAATATTTCACTAAAAGTTAACCCTTTGTGGGGGAGGTACTAGATGGAGTAGACCAATATGGCCCATCTTCGAACTTAGCCGGAGATAGAAAAAAATATTACCGCATACCTAATTTGAAGTCAATCAGTTACTCCTTTCGAGAGTTATCGTGTGCACCAGCCAGCAGACAGACGGACGGACATTGCTCATTCGACTTAAAATGACCCAAAACGGATATACGCCGAACATACTTAGGGTCTTAGGTCACTCCTTCGATGTGTTACACTTTTAGTTCGTAGCAAATGATATATACCCTCCTCTCTAAGGTGAGGGGATAATGAAAAGCCAATTTGGTCCATAAATGAGGCATTTGTTAATAACTTGAATACAGCGCCACCTATCGGATCCAGATATAGTTAAGCATACTGACATTGATAATATAAATATAATGTATAAAAATAACATTAATCGGTCAAGCCGTTTAGAAGTTACTCTAGTCCTGCCGACGAATCTAAAATTCTATATAAAAATATACAAGAAAAATTATAACATTGACCCCCATTAACACAAAACAAAATAACCGAGCGTTAGAGCTAACGAAAGTTAAATTGTATGGAATTTGACAGCTATAACTGGTATTTAGCTCTTAAACCTAGTTTGTTAATGGCCCTGAGTCAATAAAATTGTTATAACTTTTGGGTCCATCAAGGTTCCATTTTCAGTTTTTCAAAGTCAGATCACAATAGTTAGACCCTTCAGTACCAAAAAAATAAGGACACGAATTGATAATTTTTCAGAATATTCAAGGATGAAGGGTATTTTCCATATTTTCACCTCCTTCCACCAAAAGCAGGTAAAAAGTTCATTCAGTAACATTAAAATCGTCAAAATACGTTGAGCGGTTAAGAAGATATGACTAATTCAAACAGGTAAAAGCTTTAAGTTCGGCCATGCCGAATCTTATATACCCTCCACCATGGTTTGCATTCAACTTTGATTGCTGGAAAAATCTTTGGATATGGAGCAAATCATAAAACGATCTTTTTTGTTTAAGTAAGTTATTAAAAAACGAACGCTGCAAGTTTTAGGCACATATTTTCTAATGTAAGTAGAAAAATGTAAATAAGCCCTTTTGGCAGCGACATCTACAGGTGGACTATAACAAAATATGAACTAATTTAAAAAATTTTAACTGCGATGTATTTTTGTCTTAATTAAATAGAAACTGCAAAGATTCAATTAAAATGCTTAGAAAATATGGTTTTTATGGCTTAAATACGTATATTTTGAAGCGACCTCTATACGGTGACTACAACAAAATATGTATAAGAATTATTGTCAAAATAGAAAACAAACGACAAAGTTTCTGCTAAATTGGTTTAAAAATGTGGTATCCATGGCTCAAAACCCGTTTTTCTGAGCGACCTCTATAGGGGAACTAAATATATCAAAACATTTTACCGATATGGCCCATTTGCAATCCCAAACAACCTGCGACAATAAAAAATATTTCTACTAAATTTGATCAACCTAGCTCTATTATTGCAGACTGTAGCGTGAGTACAACAGACGGACATGGTTAAATCGTTTTAGAATTTTACGACCATTAATAATATGTATATATACTTTATAGGGTCTCAGATCAATATTACAAAATACAAACGGAGTGACAAAATTAATATACCCCCCATCCAATGGTGGAGGGTATGAAAATAGTAATTTTGGAAAAATCCTTGAATGCATTTTGAAAAAATTAAAAAGGTCAAAAAATTCCCACGCACTAGAAGAATTATTGTGAAAATTGAAAGAAGTAATTTTTTGAGTTGGTCGAACTACTTTGGAATAACCGTATTAATTTTTTATGTAACTTCTTCTATAACTACCTTTTTCACATAAAAAATTACAAAAAATCATTTTCTTTAATATAACGTCAAATGGCCATAACTTCTGTATTACTGGCTTTACATATAACATATTTATATCGATACCTCCATTCTAAAACATGCTAATTCGACTTAGCATGTTTTTAGGGAGATTGCATTTTTAATTTCTTAATATTCCAAATTATATTCAGTCAAAATTTGGTGTTTATCCGTCAACCCAATCAAAAGTTATTCACAAAACAGTACAGGTCATTCAATTTCTATCGTAAAGGAATTCCACACAAATTTAAAAAAATCATCAAACACTGATCGCCTCTCCTGAAAAACCACCTTTTTGCACTTAGCATAGTTTAGAACGGAGGTGTCGATATTCACCTTGAAGGAAACTACCTAAAGAATGTTCTCGACGAGAACGTTCTAGAAAACTTAACATATCTACTACAGCTTTTAAAAGCGTGCCAAGTATAGTCGCAAACGGTTGTCTGTTTAAAAAACGGTCGAATTATTTTCATTTTTTTAATTCCTCCCACTGTGAGTCGGTCCGTTTTACCACTTATATAAGAATGATATATATAAAACGAGGCGAAAAACATGTAGAACATACAGTACATATTAAAATTGAATGGAACAATAAAAATGAAACACACATGGTTGTTTTTTCCTTGAAGAAACATTTGTTCCACCGGTAATCATACTTATGTATGTTTCACGAGTGAAGGATATACTTATACTTTTTCTTACTGGGAGTAGGAAGTGGGAGCTGGATGGCCAAAAAGGATTGACATATGCACATACAGCATATCTCACTTCGTTCCCAAAATTCAAACATACATATGGATGTATACGTATGTGTATAAGTATATATGACAATGGTGATGACGGTAATGGTGGTGATATGATATTTCCACTGACCTAAATAAATATTCATTGAAAATTTAAAAAGGAAATTGATTTCGTTTAATGTGCACTTGTGACTGGTTATTGTTGTGAGAGTCAATTCTCAGTCATGTGAAATAATTCCCCTTTGGAAGAGACGACACAATTACTGTTATCTCCTAAATATATACTTTAATATTTAATGAAACATACATTGCATTTCGCTTGCTCCTCGATATTTTGTTCTTAAATTCAAAGCATACCTTTGGGCTTTACATAAAATATAACGACATGATTTATGTACTAATGCTTAAAACGACCCACCGAATATTTTACGAAGACAATGAGATCGTAATAGTCATAGCGAGTATTTTTTTTTAAATGAGCCGTCTCGCTACGGCTTAGAGGGGTATTTTAAGGGATTTTTGTTTGGGAAAAATATAATTGTTCTTTTGACATTTTGCCACCGAATATATCTGTGGTCACAAGGCATAACAGCATAACTCGAGTTATGCTCAAACTGAGTTATTAATGCCATATTGTTCCCCATCTTCGATTACATATTGGGACACCTTTTTTGATGATCCCTCGTTCAGTTATCTATATAAGGCAGCATATCTCACTGTGTCACTGCATTTCAAATTGATGTTTATATCGATACAAACCTTTAAAGTTCTCTCCTGAAAAGTTTTAAAAACAGACATATGCTGTTATGCCTTGTGACCACAGATATGTATGTAAGCACTTCGGAAGGAAAGACTATGAGATTTTTAATTTAACCATCGCACACCCAAAGATGTTTATGTATGTGGCAGCCCAAAACACGCCTGGATGGTTTCTATATTTAAGCGCATATATTGTGTACCCAAAGAGAAGGATACAAACAAATTCGGATAGCGAACAGTCGATTTTTTTAATGTGAGGATGAACATTATGAGCATTGTTGCCAAACGAACATATTCTGGATGCCGACTGCGAAGATATAGGAGAAAACTTGCTTCCAGAGATAGCGAAAAGCGCTCATTTAGTGAAAGAGGGTCACATTTCAGTTCTATCATTTCACTTAAGTGCGATTTAAATGTTCTATACAAAAATTACTATTTTACGAAATGGAATGAGTTAATTTATGAAGTGGGTAAAATAATGTTGTCTTTCTCAAGAATCAATGTTTAGCTCGAAGATATTGAAATGTAGGACAATTTGGACAGAGTGGGATGACTTAACTTCTAAAGTCCGTCATATGTAGACATTCCAATTACACTAATTTACAAAATTTTTGTAGAAGGGCCGTGCATAAAATTTTCTGGTGTAATAAGGTGTCCTAAATACGAAAAAAATGTTTTAAAAAACATTTTTTTTAAATTTTTTTAATTCAGATTTTCTTGGAAAGTGCTTTTGGTATTTGGACTCTAATTTATGAAGTATACGCTCGATAAAGCCGGGATACACTTTAACTTAAAGGAAATTATGAGGACAACAAATGTTGATATCACTTTCACGTAGGATTTAATTGCCGTTAAAAAAATTAAAAAAAAAACCAGTAAGGAAAGGCAGAAAGTCGGACGGGGCCGACTATATAATACCCTACAACTCCCTAACAATGCGATAAGGGTCATTTCCATATAATTTGGAATAATTGGTAAATGGGTAGAAACATATTATCTAATTCTGAAACGATAATCGCTAAATTAAGCAATATTCGTTCCAAAATTGAGAAACATCTTTCTGGAAAATTTTAATGATCGGAAGTAAAATACAACTTCTATAGGAGGAACATATATATGGGGCTTTAATATAAATCTGAACCGATCTTCCCTGAATACTAATTCATGTAAAAAGACCTCCTTCTGTCGAATTTCGTACTGAACGGATATAAAATACAGTCTCTACAGCGCTTACATGTCAAATCCGGGGTAACATATATATGGGAGCTATATCTAAATCTGAACCGATTTTTGCACTGATCGGGTTTTCAGGTTTTCAGGGTTTTCGGGTTTTCAGGTTGATAAGTTGCAATTTTGTGGTCTGTATAGCGTTAAGAATTATGGTCCCATTTTTAATCCCAACTTAACTGCTGATATAGATAGTACCTGCTTCAAATTTCAGTCACATAGCTCAATTATTGTAAATTGTAGAGTGATTAAAACATACGGACATGGCTACATCGTCTTCGAAGTTTACGACGATTAAGAATTTATGTATATCGGGATTTCATGCCAAGTGAGTCAATTTTCAAAAGCGATGTCTTCTGATCGTGATAATAGGCGATGACTGACCTACTGAATAGTAGTTATTGCACAAAATTTCTACGAGATCGGTTAAGGACTGTCCGAGTTGGAGGGTGTTGAATTTTGACATTTTTGTCAAACGGCCCTGTTTTCCTTCGCAGTCTTTCTTTTAAAAAATAAAAAAAAAAATTGGGATTTTTTTTAATTAAAGCTTGTTTTTTTATCTAAAACCACATTTTTTATTTTTTTTTGCTCAAACTAAAAATTAGGTAATTTCCTTTAAGAGTTTTGTGGGCCAATATCGGGATGGGGCTTTTTTGTCTATCCAAACTAAGATACAAATTTAAAAAACTAGATTTTGAACCACATATTGTAGCATAACTCGAGAACCCTTTATCCTAATTGGTTCAGGAAAGCTTTAATAAATCCTAAATTAAGTAGCCTTTATCTTCTTATAATTCAATTTTTCATCCTATCAGTGGTTGCAAAGATATTTTACAAGATTTTGAGAAAAATCGCATCTTTTGAGCCAATTTTAATATTGTTTTAATTAAAATCACATAAAACATCGAAAAATATACAACTTCCCACGTAAAAGTTACGTTTTAAAATTGTTATAAAAAAATGCTGATAAATGATCAATGATTTTTCCTTTAGTGTAATGCCTCAACATTCCGGTTAATGTTGGAACACCACTTCATCCACCACAATCATATGGCTGCTGCAGCTGGCCTTGCAGTAGCCCATCCTGTGTCGACCCAATTTTTCAACACATTTTTGATTGTGCGGCCCTTTATAGCTACAATTTCGTGTTCCAAGAATCGTCTCCGGATGGTTGGCTTAGCACTTATAGTTAACGGCTCCCCACAAAAAATAGCCCAACGGAGTCAAATCGCAGCTGCTTGGTGACCGTAGTTCAAAAAGCAACCGTTAGATGGATCACCCTTACAATGGACAGTACATTAAGTCTGGATGACAATTTATTATCTAGATTTTTGGTTAGGTTAGGGTGGCAGCCATATTTTTTTACTAGCTCAAATAGACCAGTTTAGGTCCCTAGTGTTACCATGGGCTGAAATGCCCCTCATCAAAACCAACCTATTTGCCTAGAAAGGCCAACCCTAGTACGTTCAGTCGTCTATTACTCAAAGCGTGACAGTCGCATAGCAAGTGCTCAATGCTCTCCACTTTTGAGACTAATTCCTAGAAATTTTGCACTTTCAGAAAAAAATAGTTCTATTTCATTTATCCGAGGAAGGTCTACAAAATGGGACCTTACACATCCTAATAAATACAGGGTGGCCCAAATTACCAAAGCAGTTTAAGTGCATTATAACTTTTTATTTAAGACATAATTATTATTTTTATTTAAATACAGTAAAGAATATTTTTATGGGAGAATATTTTTAATTTAATTATGAAAAATTATATCTCGCAATCTTGACGAACACAATGGACCAAATGGTCTCCGAGTGAAGTGGTGCACGCCAGCAATGGTAGTGTGCCGCGCGTCCTTAAGCTAATCTATATCTCTGCTTCGCATATTCGTGCTCCTTCAATTGTGTAATATTCCAAGTATTTTTCACTAAATACTGAAAATAAATAAAAACAAAAATTATAATAAAAATATTATAAGGAAATCAAACCCCTTCGGTAATTTTGGGCCACCTTGTAGAACCAATTTTGTCCTGTTTGAGTTATCGCACAAACCCGCTACTACGCTTCTGCCCCATCTAGCCACATGTAGGATGTCTCTGCAGACGCTGGGGTATTTGACAGATACTGTGATCCCAGCGTCGTCCCCACATACTGAAAAAAAATTCTTAAGATTAATGATTTGCGCCAAAGACGTTCTTAATCATTAACATAAGGACATTTTGAATTTAAAATATAGATAATCTTATCAATATTAATTACATTTTCTTAAGTTTAAGTACAAAACGTACTTATTTCAAAGATTAAGGGCGTCATTAGCGCAAATCTTTAATCTTAAGACAAAATGTTTTTTTTCTTTTTGCAGCCCCAACGTTCTAGATCTAACAGGATTTCACACACCGTTAGTTTAGAAATTAGTGGAGAGCTTATGGTATCCTCTTTGAAAAATGCCGTGTTGCCCTGCGATAATCAGAAAATTTTCATAAATTTTTTTTTGTTCCTTAATTTTAATTACTAAATATCCTTATTTTTAAGATTAGTATATCTTTGGCGTCAACACACTTTCAATTTGAAAATGTGTTAAATTTCAGAAAATCTAGCTTAGCGCTACTACAGTATAAATTAAAAACAGCGTCCGCTTAACTATGAACTAATATTGAAATATTATATTTTCCGCATATAAATATTATTATGAAATAGTGACCTTGCAACGTCAACTGCAACATTTCCATACCTCAGGGCAAAATTAAAACTTATAGAGAAATGGTCGTTTGCTCATTTGATTTGATTTATTTTAATTAATATTAATGTCCTTTTTGCTGTGCTGAACCTGCCAACTAAATTTTTGCATTTTTCCGTTTTTTCTCGTTTACTTGCAGGAGGCCAAGGAGACTTTGTGCGATCCCGAGAAACGTGCCAATTATGATAAATGGCGCAACAGTGGCATCGCCATGAGTTACAAGAACTGGGTGGGCATGAAGGAACACGTCGGTCAGGTGAGAAGATACACTATAGCGGAGAAAGTGGATAAAGAGGTATGGAACACATAAATGGGAAGACAACCAACAAAAACAGAAACAATTTTAATATGGAATGCGTCATAAACCCCTTCTTCCACAAACACAACCATCAATCAGCAAGCACCACAAAGCATCAATCAAGAACCTCTACAATATGTGTGCCTTTTTCCGTAGAAACGTGTGTTTTGCTCGTCTCAGTTAAATGTCAACCCTTTTATCCTGACGGCCATGTGGTCCTTTTTTTCCCCCAACTAAGCATGGAACTATATACTAAGTCCTTGTGAATACTGAAAGGAGAAGCAGATAAGGAAAAACTGTAAACTAAGCATATTTCTCAGAGTTGGGATTTGTGATTACGTGGAAAGTGTAGACAATCCTAAGCTGGTAATGGGTTAGAAGTTTTTCTTAAGGATTCTACATTTAACAAGACTTTTTTTATGGAATTTTTTACTTATTGATGAATTTAATCAAGAGAATGTTTTTATAGAGGAGTAGAGAATAAAATATAGATGAACTAGTTCAATTTTTTGGCAATGCCTAATTGTAAAATTGAATGATATTGAAAAAAGTACATAATAGAGTAACATTGCTCGTTTAACGATTCGTGGTACCATGCAAATTGCCAAATTTCAGCCACATTTCATCCGAACCCTTAGGAATTGGTTTTCTATGGCGCCAAGAAGATTGTCTAATTGGTTCTAGGAAAAATTAAATGCAAATAATCAAACCTTATTGTTTCAAGAAGTCAAATTCTGCGGGATTATTGTGCGAGGGTGGTCCCAAAGTTAGCCGACCTAACAAAGAAAACACAACAAATTTGGGAACATTTCTGAAAAAAGTCTTCTCATCATTTCTGGCAAATCTTTTTTCGCTGAACAATTTTTTCAAATTTGGAGACAAGTCAAGTTAGATTTTTCGGATCAAAAGGTATATACGTTTCTCTGTGAGCTCCGGTGTAAACATTTGTTTTCCGTGGCCAAACTACAAGTCAGTGTCCAAAAAGTTAAGTTTCCCAAAAGATTGGTGAAAGCAGTTCATTGTGCGGGCGGTAATGTTGATATTGGCGACATCGAAAAACACTCCATTTTCCGAGAAAAAAATAAATAAATATTTAACATTTGTACAAATTTATTGGAAAACTCAATCAATGTTAACCGGTGAAAGAAATAGATGAAAATAAAAACAACAAAACCAATAGAAAACAGCTGACTGTGACCACAGATGCCTTTTTTAGGTGTAGGCCGTGTTTTCGGCACAGCTTCTTCATCATTAATATGCGATATATAGCATTTTTAGACATTCATATGACTTTTGCTAGCTCACGAAACTTCAACCGACGGTCATCCAACACTTCAGCTAGCTCACGAATCTTCAACCAACGGTCATCCAATACCAATGTGAGGATTTTTTTTACCACTGCGGTCAGGGACACCTCAATTGGCCTCTCTGTCTGTCCTTGTATTCTTGCATTCAAAGTGCATGTCGTTCATTTCTTAGACTAGAGACGATCCCTATTGAAAATGGGGCATATCGGTCCATGATTTGATACAGCCCCCATATAAAGTTCCCCACCGATGTCACTTCTTGACACTCTTGTTCTCTAGAACAAGATCAGATCCGATCTGGCAAATAATCAAACTTTAAGAATTTACCCTTTATAATGATCCAACAGTCCCTAGTAAAAATGGGGCACATCGGTCCATGTTTTGGTATAGCCCTGACATAAAGGGCCCCACCGATGCCACTCCTTGACGCTCTAGAGAACGGATTCTTCAATTGATCTGGCTGAAATTTGAGAATTCATACTTAATATTGGCCCTAATCATTCCTCGTAAAAATTGGGAACATCGGTCTATGTTTTGATATAGCCCCCATATAAAGGTTCCCACCGATGCCACTTCTTGACGCTGTAGAGAACGGATTCTTCAATTGATCTGGCTGATATTTAAGAATTCGTAACTACCTGACCTAATCATTCCTAGTAAAAATGAGTGACGCTCTGGAGAACGGATTATTCAATTGATCTGGCTGAAATTTAACAATTTAGACTTTATATTGGACTTTGTCGTCCATAGTAAAAATGGGGTATGTTTTGTCCATTTTATGGTATATCCCCCATATGAAGGTTTCCACCGATGTCACTTCTTGGCGCTCTAGAGAACATATTTTTCAATCTGGTTGAAATGTAAAAATTTACACTTTATATTGCACTTAATCGGTTCTATTGGAAATGGGAAACATTGGTACATATTTTGATATTGCTCGTACATATATAAAGGTCCCTTCCGATTATACTTCTTGGCATTCTAGGGAACGCAATCATGCTGAAATTTAAGCCTTTGTACTTCATGTTGAATTAAATCGTCTCTAGTGAAAATGGAGTATATCGGTATGTGTTTTGATAAGTATAAGCCCCTTGCATTTTTATAACCCACACCACACTGTGGTACAGGGTATTATGACTTTGTGCATTTGTTTGTAACGCACAAAAAGAGAAGAAATAGAACCATAGTTTATTATACCGATCGTCAAAGAATTAATTTTTGAGTCGATTTAGCCATGTCCGTCTGTCTGTCCGCCTGTCTATGTATTCTTGTAATGAAAGTGCAGGTCGTATTTATGGTCCGATTATGATTAAATTTAGCAAAGTTCTCTTTTTTGGGCCAAGGACGATCCTATTGAAATTGGTCAAAATCGGTTCAGATTTAGATATAGCCCCCATATATATGTTACCCCCGATTTGATATGTAAGCGCTGTAGAAACTGTATTTTATATCAGATCAGTACGAAATTTGGCAGAGAGAGTTCCCTTATTATATGAATGAACACTGCTAAATTCGGGGAAAATAGGTTCAGATTTAGATATAGTCCCCATATATATGTTACCCCCGATTTGGCATGTAAGCGCTTTAGAAACTGCATTTTATATCTGATAAGTGCAAAATTCGGCGGAAAGAGGTTTCATATTACACTAAGGAATACTGCCAAATTCGGAGAAAATCGGTTCAGATTTAGATATAGCCCCCATATATATGTTACCCCCGATTTGAAATGTTAGCGCTATAGAAACCGTATTTTATATCTGACTAGTGCGAAATTCGGCAGAAAGAGGTTTCATATTACACTAAGGAATACTGCCAAATTCGGAGAAAATCGCTTCAGATTTAGATATAGCCCCCATATATATATGTTACCCCGATTTGTCATGTAAGCGCTGTAGAAACTGTATTTTACATCCGATCAGTGCGAAATTAGGCAGAAAGAGGTTCCTTATTACATGAAGGAATACTGTTAAATTCGGAGAAAATCGGGTCAGATTTAGATATACCCCCCATATATATGTTACCCCCGATTTGGCATGTAAGCGCTTTAGAAACTGCATTTTATATCTGATTAGTGCAAAATTCGGCGGAAAGAGGTTTCATATTACAATAAGGAATACTGCCAAATTTGGAGAAAATCGGTTCAGATTTAGATATAGCCCCCATATATATGTTACCCCCGATTTGGCATGTATGCGCTGTAGAAACTTTATTTTACATCCGATCAGTGCGAAATTCGGCAGAAAGAGGTTTCTTATTACATGAAGGAATACTGGCAAATTCGGATAAAATCGGTTCAGATATAGATATATAGGCCCCATATATTTTACCCCCGATTTGACATGTAAGCGCTGTACAGACTATATTTTATATCCGACCAGTACGAAATTCGACAGAAAGAGGTCTTTTTACATGAATGAGTATTCAGGGAAAATCGGTTCAGATTTATATATAACCTCCATATATATGTTCCTCCTGATTTGGTATCAAAGCGCTTTAGATGTTGTACTTTACTTCCGATCATTACAAAATGTTCCTTAATTTTCCTTAATTTTCCTTAAATTGCTTAATTAAGCGATTATCGGTTTTGAATTAGATAAAGTCACATGTATATGTTCATACCCATTTACCAATTATTCCAAATTAGTATCGCAATGACCCTTATCGCATTGTTAGGGAGGTGTAGGGTATAATATAGTCGGCCCGCCCGACTTTCTGCCTTTCCTTACTGGTTTTCCTTATAAAATATACTATAGATGTAAATCAATTAATCGTAAACTAGAAAATGACGAACAAAAATGAAAAAAAATGTGTTTGTAGGGCAAATAAACCTATATTCCTACAGCTTCAAACAAACAAAATATACATAGTTCGAAAGGTCTAATTCTCTTCTTTCTAAATTCTTTTAGAGATTGGAAATCGATTAATAATTAATTAATTAAGTTATAGGCGTTCAAGTGAAAAAAAGCAAGAAAATCGTTTTTTTACCCGTAAATCCGGATTTTGGGGGTGTCCGGCAAATTTCGTAGAACAAACGTTGTGCTACTCGCCAAGACCCACAAGAAAAATAATATCGCGGTTTTTGGACTGTCGCACTGTGTTATTTGTTGTCCTAAAAGATACGAGTAATTCCCCTGTCAAATCTTATATTTCGCAAAATTCAAATTTCAAAACCTTTCTGGATTACCAAAAATTCAAATTTCAAAACCTAAAAATCTACTGAGTATACGAGGGTAGTCCCAAAATTAGCTGATCTGACATATAGTATTAGTTTGGAAAAAAAGTGAAAAGTGGAAACTTTCTAAAAAAAAGATGTTTTAGGGCGCCACGTTGGTTTTTTTTTAGCAATTAAAAGTAAACGAATTTGTAAACATGGCAAAAATCGGGCACCGAGTAGTACAATTCTTTCAATTTAAAGGCCTCACTCAAACCATTATTAAACCCAAGTTAGATTATCTTTGGGGGAGTCTGCTCCTTCCTTTAAAACTATAAAATATTGGGTGGCAGAGCTTAAACGGGGCCGTACGAACATACAACACGAACACCGTAGTGGTCGACCGATTTAGGTAACCTCTCTAGAAATGGATGAAAAATCCACAAAATGGTATTGAGTGACCGTCGCTTGAAGGTTTGTGAGCTAGCCATAGTCATGAGCATTTCAAAAAGAGCTATACATCGCATATTGACGGAAAATTTGGTGATAAGATAGCTGTGTGCAAGATGGGTGCCGCGTTTGCTCACAATCAAGACAATGCACAAGTTCACACATCCACTATTGCGATGGCCAAAATCAATGAATTAAAGTTCGAATTGCTTCAGCACGCACCTCATTCGTCAGATTAGCTCCCTGGGATTATTTTTTGTCTCTAAACATGAAAAAATGGATCGACGGAAGAAGATTTGCCAGCAATGAGGAGGTGGAGGTTGCTGTTAATGACAATTTCCAGGAGCTAAACACTTCTTATTACAAACAGGGTATCGAAGCTATTGAAGATCGCTAGAAAAAGTGTATCGAGCTAAAAGGAGATTATGTATTTTAACCGAAATTATAGAAACTTTTGTTGTCAATTATCATTCCCCCGTCAAAAAATGCCAGGGGAATGACTATTACTAAAAAGCAAGACCACCAGGATTGTCGATCTGATGGCATATTTGAATGGAGTACCTCAAAATACGAAGAACAGTTAACGAGCATTTTATCGATATCTTGCTTAGTTATCGGAAGATAAAGTTTGCAAAAAATATTTTTTTTTTTTGTAAAATGCCATCAATAATAATAGAATATAAAAAAACCAATAATATATTTTACATAACTAACCTAGTTACTGATATATAAAAAAAAAAGACAAAACTCGATAACTTCCTTGTAGTCACTAGAATTCCTTTGTCAAAAATATGCCGCGTGAAGGACGATTAAGAAGTGAACTACATATAAAGGACAACCACCAGGATTGTCGCCTTCATATTCAACGCTCGATTCTCCACAGAACCACCCAAGATTTGTAGTTTAATAAACTATTCTTTCTTTTTTCTTTCAAATATTCCCCCTCTATACGGCATTAGTGTATCAACTTATAAATGATATACATCATCGATGAAAGTCACACATATTTACACAAGTGACAAGTTTGCGATTATATGATTGAATTCGTTACAGTTTTCCCTCTCGACCTTCATAATACACTGTGTGTGACCTTTTTCCATTTTGGTTAACTTGTAAGTGCTCAAGGGAATTTTTTTATACCAAATTTGTCCTTTTGATGTAAAGTATTTTCATATGAAAATGTTTTCCAAGTATTCGTTATTTGTTCAATAATTTTAATGTGATATAATATAATTTTGTGTGATAAGTATTCAGAGAATGTATAACAAAGGCACATACTCGTACATATACGAGTATATGCGGTTTTCTGGAATAAATGTTTAGTAGATGTCAAATACTTTTTATTCACTATACAATATGTGCCTACTTTAAAAGACTCCATCTGCTAAAGTATGTTTTGGGACTCAATTCTGAGAATTGGACGTGAAAGTAGAACCAAAAATAAGAACTTCTGCATCATTCGTTTAGTCAAGTTGGCTCAATTAATAATTTAATGGCCATACGAATTTATTTTGCTCAAGGTGGATTTTTGGCACGTTTTCTATATTTTAACACGGTTATATCTCGGTATACCGGACCGAATATCTCTTTTGTTTCTGAAGCAAAGTTGAAGATATTGAATAGGAGAAAAAAATGCGAAACAAACCTACGCAAAAAAGTGCATCCAGTGCCTTAAAAATCGAAAAATGTAAATTTTTGACCTTTTTTGCTCAATAACTGATTAAAAACCAGAAAGATGCTGTTTTTTTTTTTTGAGGGGCCCATTCACAATACCGTCGATGTTCTATAGGAAATGGTATAATGAAATGCAGAACATATAAACACAGCTGCATAAACGCTCATAAATGTGCATGGACGCCGAATTGTTATTCTTGTTCCATGATGATACCTCCTCCGTCCAAAGGGAGAAAAGGGAAGTGAACTTTTTGATTGATGTGTGTTTTTCCGTGGGCTACGTGCACCAGGGTATGAAGACGACGCGGCGCTAATCGGCGGCGCGCCGCAGCCGGCCATTTATTTCCAGCCGGCGCCGCCGCCGATTTCAGCGTCTCACATCGGCTGAAACTCAGCCGCCGAACATTATTTAGTGAGTCAAATTTATTTTATTTATTTTATGCAACCATGAAAATTAAGAAAGTGACTTCTAAGTAATACAATAGGGTCAGAAATTTTAATGAAGTTCATTTTGTGCATAAAAATTTATAAAAAGTTTCTAAATTAATCTCGCTATCATTTATTTAAAGAAATGCGTGTTTTGGTTTTTACGGAAAATACAATAGCTCTTGAGCGGCCGAACCAATGTTTACAAAGTCTACGTCGTTCTAGAGAGAAAACAACAGGCGGTATGTCATTCACAATAAATTCTCTTTTACAACAAAGACTAATAAGTAGACATTTATTGAACTGATTTTCGACATTAAATCAAAACTCCCTTAACTTTTCTTAAATTTTTGTGTTAGGGTATCTCTTAAATACCAGTGAATGCGTCCGGCGTCTGTCAAACTCAAATTTCATCCTATTGTTTTCTGTGCATACAACAAGACTTTGACAGACGCCGGACGCAATTCACCGGTATTTAAGAGATACCCTTGTCTGTTTTTGTCATCTAATTGTAAATATCTTAAAGCGCCATTTTTGCCTGAAATTGACATTCGTGCGCCATCGTTTGTTGGAACTTTGTCGGCTCAGCCGATTGTTGAAATTTGATCGGCTAAGCTGATCAGCCGCCGCCGCCGATCGGTATTTTTCAATGCGCCACCGCCGCCGATAATTTTGGTCGGCTTCATTGCCTGACGTGCACACATTTATGAGTCTTAATTTTTTTGGAAAGTTTAGACAATTTTTAAATGCACGCGTGCGTGAACAAATTTTGTAAGGATGATAAGTACCAGTCAGTAAAATATTGAAAAATACGTAGTATTTATAGGTGTTCATTGCGACGAACGCGAAAAGTAAAATTTTTAAATTATAATTTACATAGAGTGAAAAATATTTTAAAAGGCAGAAAAGCACACCCATGAAAATAATTGGTTGAAATTCGATTGTAACAATAAAAAAATAGTACTAGCAAGAAAAAGTATATTGCCTACACCGTCTGTCGGCTGTATTTATAAATAATTAGTTGAAACAACAATAATAACATGGATACGATCAAATGAAAATGCTTGCAACTAAATCGATGGTTGTATCAATCGAATTAAGATTGTTTTTTTATTGACACTCGGTTAGTTGTGGTAACCGATTTTAAATTTTCATTATAGTACCGTATGATCGATTTTTGGTTGTGACAACCAATGTTTTATTCTTGACAACAGAAATTGTATCAATAGACCAAAGATTATTATTGCAACGAATAATTGGTTACTACAACAGAAAAAATACTAATAAATAATCGTTTATTGGTTATCTCAATCATTTCCCAAATGTATTTTAGGAAACACAACCGAAAGATTGGTTGCTGTTCTTTTGCTGATACATGACAAACAAAAAATAAAATTACTCGACATAAAAAAATCTTCAACATTTTGTTCAAGAACGGTATAGGTAATGAAAAATAATCTCGTGTGGATAATAATGTGTGGAATGCAGAATATGTTGTGCAAAATGTTTTACATAAATAAAAAATAAAAGCAACCATAATGAAATTGAAAGCACAGGGTTAAACGTTATTTGCATAAAAGTTTTGTGTTTTTTTCGTGTACTAAAGTGTGTCAAATATTTCCATATTTCATATAGTGATGAATTTGTAATATGGGATTTTTAATTTTGCTATGAATTGTTTTGTTTTTTGTTCAATAAATAAAATAAAAATTAATGAAAACTGTTTTTAATTAATTGTTGGTAGTAATGACTGGCAAATTGTCAGAACAACCAATTTTTTACAACAGTTGGTTGTGGCAACTACAACAGATAATTTAAGCCACCATTTTCGTAGTTGGCGCAACAACATGTCAACATGGAAGCAGAAGTATACCACAACCAAAATATTGGTTGTCCTGATGGAATCGCATGATAGTAGACAGAACTACCAAAATTCGGTTGGCAAATAATTCGGTTGAGGCAACCAAACTGTATTCTGTGTGCATTCAAAATTTCAATATGGAAAATAACAAGTGCCCAAAATTGGATGATTTTTGATACGTTTGTGGTCATATCGTCTAAAAAATAGACAAATAATTTTTTGGATTTTCAATAACTTGTTATGCTGTTGTTGGCAACACTGACATTGCTCCAATTGTTGCGGGCGAATCGACTCATTTCACTACACCGGCGGATCAATTAGAGTAATAGCGTTGCCAAATGAAAACGATCAATAGTTAGTCCCGATTTACACTGGCTAAATGTTCAGCAGATTATCGGCGTTTTGTTGGAGAGAGAGGCAGTCGGCAAGAGGGGGGGAAAAACTATCCCTGAACGTTTTGAGTTATTCGTGCAAGTTCAAAAGAGAATTTGATGATAAGCTGCTGAAAAAACTTGCCTAGTGTAAATTCGGACTTAATAGTCGCTTGGATGGATGATTATGTGGGTTGTAGAGTGGATGTAGCGCAATATATTTGCACAATTTCAAAGCCTTGTTCTATTGTTAGTCTTTATGAAATCACAACCTCAACTGAGCTCAATAGATAATTTTTTTCCTATCTCACCAATGTGTGACCGTCTAATCTATATCGAAAATACCTAAATATACCTAAAAATACCCACTTGATGTATTTAAGTCACTCGCAACCTTTCTAATCTCGTAATGTGAATTTGCAGGGGTTTAAATATAAAACCTGGTCTCCTTACATAGTACATTGTCGCTATTTGGGTCAACAGTTCAAGTGTTGGGCGCTAATGCAGCGATGCAGAAATGATGAAAAGATGTGAAGAATATCGCTTACAACTTAGTTGTGTATACAAAAAGTTTTAATGGGGCAAAGTTAAAGTTTATATGGAATATTGCAAAAAGCGCGCTGAAGTAGAACTTCGTAGTAAGTTTACCTGGTGGATTTCAGTGATGGATGGAGGAGATGAACATGACAATGTTGTATATTCGTTAATGTCAAAGTTTGATGTCGGAATGGCGGTATTTGCAAAATTATTTAAGTTTTGCCAAACGAGATTTTAACGATTTTATAATATTGCAATAAATTCAAACGTATTACATTTTCCTAATTGACTTCGTAATATTTCAAATTGCAGCAAATTAGAAATGTAATTAAATTAATGAATAAAAATCTTCTAGTCCTTAATGTATCTGATTGTTTTAATTAAATTGAATTAGATTAATCTCTATATTCTCTGTGCATAAATTCTAGCCCTTTTACATGGCGTCGTATCCTTGTCAGGGATTTGGTTTTGTGAATATAGCTTAAGTTTTTAACGACAATGAAATAAAAATGTAATTGAAAAAGTAATTTATTCCTATGGTTTTTTGGCTCGTAAAATCTCATCACTTACGCATTTATCCATTCGATGGCAGAATCGTGCTGGCGGAGGTGCCACCTGCGAGTTTCTGAATTTGGCATACCACCACGTAGGTTCACTGTAAAGAGAAAAGAAAAGTGTGGGGAAAATTCAATTACTAAAACATGTCCATCAAAATATCGAGTACATCACCCGCACAGATACCTAGAAAACGATTTAGCATAGCTAATAAAGGTCACAAATCATACAATCCCTCTCGTCTCATCGTTAGGTTCATTGACAGCTCCTTTTTGAGCGACATGACTCCCTATGAATGTGGTGTACAATTATTTGTAATGGCTCTCCTGGAAAGCTTACACATGAATGAAGCGTGTTTTAGTCTTAGTCGGAAATACAATTTCTGGATTGATTTTAAGCTCTCACATATTACACTATGCGAGATTATGCCAAATTTGTCAATGCTCAGCTGTTAAATACGATTTCTATAGCACGTAGATGCGAAAACTGAGGTATATATATGGGGGCTATAGCTAAATCTAAACCGATTTTCTTCAAAGTTGGCAATCTTCATTTCTGTTTCAAGAAACTTCTTTCTGCCAAATCTTATGATGGTCGAATGTAAAATTAAGTTACTCTGACATGTTGGTACCAAATTGGAAGGAACTTTATATTGGGCCTATATAACGATCTGAACTGATTTCTTTCAAATTTGACAGTGTTTATTCTTGCACCAATTACCTACTTTTTGTCAATTTTTGTAATGAGCAGATAAACAAGTAAGAAAGTTTTAGTCGGGTAAACCGACTAAGGTATACCCTCACTTTGTGAGTAATGTAATATATAATATTACACGAATTAATATTTGAACTTGTGTGGGAGGTACCAGAAGAGGTTTAACAAATACGCCTATAATTCAGTAAACATTAGATTCGTTAAATACATTGCACTGTGCCGAATTATAAGCGTTTATGTGCACTGGTATATACATATATTAACATTGTGTGGGAGGTACAAAAAGGGGCGTGGTGATAACGCCCATCTTTCACAGCGCTATAGGTGCATTAGTACTCACGCTATAACCTGTTAACTTTTTGTACAAAATCGGTCCATTTGTGTGGGAGGTACCAAAATGGGCTGTACAATAATGCCCATTTTTTACCAGACTATGGGCACTATAAAAACATTATACTGTACACAATTTCAAGTATTTTTATGTACTTGTATTAAAGTTATAAGCTGTTAACTTTTGCTGCAAAATTGTGCATTTGTCTGGGAGGTACCAGAAGGGGCGTGGCAACTTCACCCACTTTCCTTGAGGTGATAGTGACTAATGAAATAATACCACCATGTGGAATTGTAATAAATATTATAGAAGTTATAAAAGAATCAATATTTCACTAAATGTTAACCCGTTGTGTGGGAGGTACCAGAAGGCGTGGACCAATATGGCCTATCTTCGAACTTAGCCGGAGATAGAAAAAAATATTACCGTATACCAAATTTGAAGTCAATCGGTTACTCCTTTCGAGAGTTATAGTGCGCACCAGCCAGCAGACAGACTGACGGACGGACGGACATTGCTCATTCGACTTAAAATGACATACTTAGGGTCTCAGATCACTCCTTCGATGTGTTACATGTGTATCATTAAAGTGAGGGTATAAAAATATAGTCCAAATGCTAAAGGAAACTTCCATACAATTTGAATTAAAAAACAATTAGAATAAAAAATGTCTTATAGATTTCGTGTTTATGCTACGAGGCAAAAGTGTAAAACATCGAAGGAGTGATCTCAGACCCCAAGTATGTTTGGCGGAAATTCGATTTTGGTCATTTGAGCCATGTCCGTCCGTCTGTGCGTCTGTCTGCTGGCTGGTGCGCACGATAACACTCGATAGGGTTAAGCGATCGACTTCAAATTTGGTATGCGGTAATATTTTCCACTCCTTCTAGTACCTCCCCCACAAAGGGTTAACTTTTAGTGAAATATTGGTTATTTAATTCCTTATATGCTATACTCAAATTCCACACAGTATTAGTTTATTAGTCGCTAACAAGAAAAGAAAAATAAGCGAAGTTACCAAGCCCTTTTTAGTACCTCCTACACGAATGGACCATTTTGCACCAAAAGTTAACTGCTTATATCTTTAATACCGGTGCATACAAATATTTGAAATTTTGTACAGTGTAATGTTTTTATAGTACCTAGAATCCAGAGAAAAGTGGGCGACTTTTTTGGAACATCCCACACAAATGAACCATTTGCACCAAAATTAGTAGCTTATAACTGTAAAACAATTACATACTTTAAATTTATTAAATGCGATTTAAATTGATAATAGTTTAATTAAAACAAAATAATAAATAAATTTGCGAATATTTTTTGGAACTCAATCAAGGTGACGGGATTCATAAGTCGGTTTACCCGACTGAACATTCTTAATTGTTTTTAACATTGATATTTAATAGTGCGACAGCCTGCCTTCCAGAGTGAAATAATCTCAAACTGGGGCGAGCAGTCATCTTTGCCGCTAATATTTAGCTCTCCGCCCTTAAAAAATGCAAAAATGCATTTTCACTTTATTCGCAATTGCTCATATGCGATTTGTTCAACCTCCATTGTGTTTTTGTGCCAAAGTCTTTATGCGATATACGAAAATCGTTAAGCGGCGACGATGGAAACTTATTGAAATGTTGAGGTTTCAGGACAGCAAAAATAAAGGATCAACATTTTTATTGACATCGAAGCCTGGTAGTGGCAGCCCGTGTTAGTATGTGAAGCTTTGGGTTATTTGGCTTTATTGCAACAAAAGCAAACATTCGAATTCACATTCTCGTTCGTGTTGCAAACGATTTTCAAAACGTTTTTCATATTGTAATTTTTCTCGGGTTATTTAATTCCCTTTTAGGGTCAATATAGAGGGATTATTATGTGCTGCCACAAAGATTTTTACGAACCGTCGGCTAGCCGATTATTTCAAATTGTTTTTTGGGGAGGTTGTGGGAATCGCATGTTTTTCTAGTCAACTTTGAGATTATTGAGGTCATAACATGTATCCACATAGATAGTTTTATGGATACATGTCAAAAGTCAATAAGGATTAGACTTTGTACGAATACGAATATGAAAAATTAACACATTCAATGCATTTGAGGTGGAGACAAAATTAGTTTGTGACAAATGTGATGATAAATTTGTACATCTGCATGGTTTTCTATGAAAATCATTCATTACACAAAAAAATACTTAATTTCAAAGATTTCGCTTCGAAAATGAACCCAATTTTAAGGACTTTGCTCCAAAGACGTCCCAATAACATAAGTTTACCGACTTAAGAATCCCCTCAGCCTCAGTCCCAAAAAAGATATAAATATGGACTATTTATTTTGCAAGTGGCGTAAACGCCATTCTTCTTTTGAACCATGATTAGTATCGTTAAAAGGCTATGTGAATAATAGATATATATTATTTACATGCAGTTCATCTCAAGACTTTAATGTTTCTATATTAAGTGAAAGTTTTTGCATTCTAGTTTTATTAACTCCCTTTTTCTAATGTTGAATCGAGTAAAACAGAATGGCGTTTACGCCACTTTCACAATAAACAGTTAATATGTAAATTTATTTATTTTTTGGTTTTTATTAAATTATTATCAATTTAAATTGCATTTAATAAAATTAAAGTATGAACTGATATTAACGTTATAAGCTGTTAACTTTTGCTGCAAACTGATCCATTTTTGTCGGGGTTACCCAAAGGGGCGTGCCAATAACTGTCATTATTCTCCGGACTCTAAATACTATAAAAGCCTTACACTGTACAGAGTTTCAAGAATTAAAGCTGTAATCAGTTAAATTTTGGTGCAAAATGGGCTATTTGTATGGGAGGTACCAAAAGGGGCATGGCAACTTCGCCCATATTTTTTGAGGTGTTAATAAACTATTACTACGTGTGGAATTTCAGAAGTTTCGAGTAAGTGGTATATAAGTTATTAAAGAATCAATATTTCGCTAAATGTTAACCCTTTGTGGGGGGAGATACTAGAAGGAGTGGACCAATAGTGTCCATATTCGAACTAACCGGTCATAGAGAAAAATATTACCACATACCAAAAGTCAATCCGTTAATACTTTCGAGAGTTATCGTGCGCACCAGCCAGCAGACAGACAGAGAGACGGACGGACCGACGGACGTTGCTCAAATGGCTTAAAAAGACCCAAATCGAATTTCCGCCAAATATACTTGGAGTCTTAGGTCACGCCTCGAAATTTCACACAATATTTTTAAGAGGTTCTCCATTCAAAAGTTAATATAAAAATAATTGTGAAACAAATTACAAAAGTTACCCCCCTTAAGTTAATTATGAGGGCTACAAATGTAACGTACAGCCTTTGGTTCATCAAAAATATGAAAAAAATATATTTTTTAAAGCGCTCTTAGCTGTCACCAAAATATCCATTAACAAGTAAGAAAGTTCAGTCGGGTAAACCGACTAATGGATCTCCCCACCTTGAGTCGGGCAAATGCTTGCCGCGGCTTCTGTGGCATACCTCTATCCGATGGTCCATATTTTCAATGACTGTGAGACATAATTGAGTTTCAATGTCGTTAATGTGCTGAATTATCTCATCCTTTAGCCCTTGAATTGTTCTTGGCTTATTGACGTACACTTTTTATTTTAAATATCCCCAAAGAAAGAAGTCCAATGGTGTCAAATCAGATGATCGTGGCGGTCAATTAACATCTTCACGGCGTGACGGTCATTGAATTTCTCGCGTAAAAGAGCCATTGTTTCGTTGGCTGTGTGGCAAGTGACACCATCCTGTTGAAACCATATATGGTCCAGGTCCATATCCTCAATTTCAGGCCACAAGAAGTCTGTTATCATCTCGCGATAGAGAACACCATTCACGGTAACTGCTTGGTCGACCACATTTTCGAAGAAGTAAGTCCCGATGACGCAGCCAGCCCATAAATCACACCAAATATTCATTCTTTGTGGATGCATAGGCTTTTCAACAAACACTCGTGGATTCTTATTTGCCCATATGCGGCAATTCTCCTTGTGAACTGAGGTGAAAGTGTGCCTCGTCGCTGAAGATGATTTTCTTTGTAAAGTCACCATTCACTTCTGTCTGTTCAACCAACTATTCGGCGTATTGACGACGCTTGAAATGGTCAGTAGGCTTCAGCTTTTGAGCCAATTGAACCTTGCAAGCGTGTAAATTCAAATATTTATTCAAAATGCGCATCAGTGATGTTTGTGGGATGTTCAATTGATCGGCACGACGACGAGTCGAGGTTGCGGGTCTTCTGCCGCACTATCGCGAACAGCATCAATGTTTTCCGCGGAACGAATGGGCGAGCATGCACAGGTGTTTTCACATTTCCTACAGACCCGGTTTGCTTAAATTTGCGCACAATTCTACCGATTGTGGACACCTTTGGTCGATTATGCTGACCAAAAAAATCGCAAAGTCCACTAAATGTATTTTGATTGAACGCCCATTTTCGTAAAAGGCTTCATCAATCATAACGCACTGCTCAATTTTGGACCTCTCCATGGTCGAATTTGTCAAACCCTGAAACAAAGAAATGTCAAATTAGGTTGGGCAAAAAACTTGAAGTTAAGGATGTGGCTCACAATTAACATAGTGCATTATGGTTGAGATATCTTGCACAATTTGTCAGCGAGAGTGCTGTAATTTGTTATGTATATGTATCTTGTGGCAGTCTACGTGTTTGTCCACAATTGTGCCGAATCGGACCAATGGGCGTGGCCCCAACGTGGTGATAATAACATTCTAGAAATAATAATAATAATTGCATTGTCAATATCCGTTGACAATCGACTTAATTTTCCCTCTGTGTATCTATTTAAATTTTGATATCATAACTTTAGTGGTGGAGAGTACATATACGAGTAGGATATTTGTCTGTCTGTCCGTCTGGCTGAAGCGTACGGTAACTCTCGAAAAGAGTAAGCGATTGACTTAAATTTTTGTTCTACTCCATCTAGTACCCCCACAAAGGGTTAACATTTTTTGAAATGTTGATTCTCTAATAGCGTATATACTTCTTATCTGAATCTGAAAATAAACACTTACAATTCGGTACAGAGTAATGTCTTTGAAGTACCTACTGTACCTCATAAAATAGGCGTAATTGTCAAGCCTCTTCTGGTACCGCCCACACAATTGCCAGATATATTTTAACACCATTTAGCCATAAATTATGTAGCAATCTTCTAAATGATTTCAAATTCTATATTTTTGACAAATTTTTCAACGACTGAGCAAAATGTTTCCACCTTTCTGACTTATACACAAAGTATCATATTCTATATTCGGCTTAATAGACTGAAATTTTCTTATTTGTTAGTATACATATGAATCCATTTTTCAATTCAACATCCTATTTTTCCATTTTCTGCACGTTTTAATAATTCTTTTGGTTTTAAATGTTAATAGAATCTTTAAATTTCCAACAAATATAATATAAAATTTAAAATAAATCAATATAATTAAACTACAATTAAGGCCAAATACCAGAACCAAAAATACTATCCCAGCAACCAAACAACCACCACCTCTTGATCCATAAGTATCCAAAAAAAAGAACCAATCTCGATGTTGTAGTAAACCAATCCAATCGATGTGTTTTTTATGTACAATTATAATTTTGAGAAATATTTTAATAATTTTGTTATTTTCTCACCTTTTTTCCCCTCACACAAGTCCATGCATTGGGCCACACCCAAAACCAAGGATCGTATGTTGCCCGAGACGGCAGGAGCCGGCACTAGTTGCCTATCGGCAGCATCACCTAATCCAGCCCATCGTAGGGCCTCTGAGGGAGGAGCCGCCCTCTACTATGGCAATCGCAAACAGGAATGGGGTACCGACAACTCCGAAGTGGCCAATAAATTCCGCAATTATGAAATCTAAACTAAACAAAAGTCGAGTTAAGGCGATGCGAAGAGAAATGGATAAGCGAATAAAATCAAGAACAAACCAAATATGAACCAATTTTTTCAAAAAAAAATAAATAAAAAAATCTCAATAAAAAAGGACATTTTGTTAGTTACTAAGCTAGGCAAAGAAGAACGAAGCATTTTAAGAAAATCATCATATCTAGCGTTAAGCAAACCCGTTAAGAAAAAAAGGAAAATTTATTGCAATAAAACAGTGAAAATATGAAAATTTCTCGGGGGCAAGACACACGCCCAGACTTATATACAGTACATACATATCTATATATGTATGTAAACCATTCCCATATAAAGCGATACCCACATAACTAATATATATTTAATGCAGTAAATGTTTTTAGATGTTTGACTTAATGTTAACGATTAACTACTAAACATATATATAAATGTGACAAATAATAAATACAAAAAATATCTATATAAATAAATGAAAACAACAAAAAACATAATTAAGAAACTGTAATTTCAATAAACCCCTCCCCACCCTAAACAACATCACAGGGCGGGGGAACATTCAATTAATATAATTAAAGCAAAAAAAAAAGAAATATTTAATTTAAAAGAAAATGTTAAAATAAAATTTAAATGAAAAATAAAAATAAAAGCGAACAACTTTTTAAAAAATAAATCACAATAATCTTTGATGTCTTTATTGAGAATTTTTAACTGGCAAATTTTAAGCTATCTACAAATAAAAAATATTATTACTACAATAAAAAATATATTATATATGTGAATGTCGATCAACAGAACATACCCCTCTAGAGACAATCCCTCTTCAAAAGTACCACTGACGATGAAAAACAAGAATTTTTAAATTCATCAAAAGAAATGAAACTAAACTGAACTAAAAAGAACCACCTTATTTTAAAAACAAAATATATCAAAAAAAAAAACTACAAAAAAACACACAAGAGTTTAAAACAAACTTTAAAAGCACTATATGAATATATACGACAGTATTAAAAAACAAATACAAACAAAAAAAACAAATTATGAAAACTATTTTTAATAAATGTTGTTAATATATTATAGACAAATTTAAAAAGGCGATAAATACATACATATATTTACTATTATAAAAATAACAAACAAAATCTAGAAAAGCGTATTTCGTTAGGTGTCCCATTTTTAAATCAAAGTTGATAAAATGCAACTTAAAGAATTTTTACTTGAGCAAAGTTAAAGAGCATAAAAACACACAGCAACAACAACATACATGTATGCATACAAAAAATTGATTATTTATCACTATGAAGCACATGGAAAAGCAACAAACAAAGCAAAATACAAAGCAAATAATAATTTTTAAAAATTTAAAATCTAAGTGTTTTTCGGTATTGGTGTCCAGCATCAATCGTTACAAAAGACAAAAGATTTAAAATTAACAAAGAAAAAAAAAACACCCACGTCTATTTAAAGGAATTCAATAAATGCAAAATAACAAAAATCAGTTTTTAATTCGTGAAAGCTAAATATTCATAATGCAGCATATACACAGAAAGAAAAACAAAACAACTCTAAATCGATTTTATTTAACACAAAACAAAAATGAAATTAGTTTTTTAAGTTTAATATGGTTTTAGCAAAAATCAAAACAAAGAAGCAAAAAATGCTATTACCAGCGAAATAAAAATAACATATGATTTTTGTCTTACGATTGAAGTTTCGAAATAAATGACGACTGGACTTCAACCCATTGAAAAAATAAGCGATACATTTTTTTACGTACAAAAGGCTCTATAATGGTAAGTAACTCGACTGTTGGTAAGTAAGACTGTTTAATACCAATACCCGGTTTACTGAAAATTGTGCGCAAATTTCAGTAAACCGGGTCTGTAGGAGATCTGGAAACACCTGTGCATGCTCCCCCAGTTCGTTTGGTGCGGCTTATGGGCTGGCGACGTCATCGGGCCATACTTCTTCGAAATGAGGCCGGTCAGGCAGTTACTGTGAATGGTGTTCGCTGTCGTGAGATGATAACGAACTTTTTATGGCCCGAATTGAAAGATATGGATGTGGGCAATATGTTGTTTCAACAGGACGGTGCACAGTGTCGTGATTTCATATAAGAGGTGGCCAAAAATAGAAGGAGCCGTCGCAGGTGAATGAAATTTTGCATAAGTCGTTTTTTTCGGTCGGAAAGAATAAAAACGAAGTTTTGGAAAAATTGACTAAAGGACAGATATAGCCCCCATATATATGTTTTGTCCGATTTGTCTCTTTAGCCCTATAGAAGCTGTACTGTACATCCAATTGTTTTGAAATTTAGCATGGAAGAGTTTCAAGACCCATAGACCAGTATTGCCGAATTTCAAGAAAATCGGTTCAGATCTAGATAAAGCTACCATATATATGTTTAGTCCGATTTGGCTAGAGAACGAATCGTTTGTAAAGAAACCCGGCTCAAATTTTTAAGTTCACCTTCATTTTCAATTTTGATTTGTTTTTAATTTTCGTTTATTTTTTGGATTTTTATCACATATGCATTTTGGACGTAATAGTAAATGTCCAAAAAACGATTTAGTTTTCCATAATATATTTACAGCAAATCTTAATACATTTTAACACATTGCGAAATGAACTTTTTATTTATTTGAGATAATATGTAATAAATACAGATATACTCGTAAGTACGAACAAATATACTACTCACTATGCTGTTAACTTTTGGTCTAAAATGGTCCATTTGTGTGGGAGGTACCAAAAAGAGAGTGGCCACTTCTCCCATTTTTCTTGGCGTGTTAGCGACTAGCAAACTCATACTACCCAGCAAAATCTTGGGAAGTACATGTCATTACCACCTGCATTACCAGGTAATTATATCTCATTATATCCAGCATTACTTTCGGTAAAAAAAATAATGACAAATATACGTTATTTGCTAGTAATCTAATTTAGAAAATCTTATTTTTATTTATAAACTTTTCGCTAAATGATTTTTACTTAAATGATTTACGTATATACGTTGTAGTTGGTATTCAGTTAAATCATTTAAAGAAAAGTTTATAAGTTCAAATTAGATTCTCTAAGTTAGATTACTAATAATAACTTATTTATGTTTTAATTTAGTTAGTCGTTATTTATTTACCGAAAGTAATGCTGGCGATATTGAGATATCATTACCTGAGATATCAAGTGGTAACGACATTTACTTACCAAGATTTTGATGGGTTATATTTTTGTACTTGATTTTTAAGCGATTTGTCTACTAATCGCGAGATAGGCCAGTGGTTGTGATGCAAAACTACGAAACCAGGAGGTCGCGAATTCAATCCCACCTCCCGGCAAATGAAATTTTTCGTCATATGACGACAACAATCGATAACTACTCCCTCACAGTTATACGCTCTACCCAATGTTGCGCTCATCCCAATGTTACGCTCTTCCCAATTTTACGCTTTTCTACTTTCTCACCGCATGCCACCACTGATGGTGGTGAACAAGCAGTAGCAACTCAGAAATATCTACGACCCACAAACACACTCATAAAAGTATTACTTACGTCCACGCTTACTTTTTAATAATTGTAAGCGTGGGGGTAAGTGGTTATTTTTCAGCTTCTGGTATGCTTGAGTGGAAGCACTTTCCTCCAATGACATGCATGTGTAAAAATAATTCGAAGGGAGGCCAAATTATAAGCAGTTACTAGATTTGAATTTTGCTTACACGTCAGGTTATTTGGTAATGGGAAATTTTGCTGGGTATGTGTGAAATTTCAGAAGATTCGAGTAAGTAGTATAGAAGTTATTAAAGAATCAATATTTCACTTAAAGTTAACCCTTTGTGGGGGAGGAACAAAGTATAAAATATATACTTATAGCTAAAACATATCAAAAAATTGGAGAGATGTTTTTTGATGTTTTTTTTTTTTAATTGTCTACGCAAGTTTGTGTATATTGTCAAAACCTGACTTCACACCAGACCTGTCTTCTTTCTAACGGTACATCACATATGATCAATATATGTAAACTGTAACAGTGTTGCAATTGTAGCAATATGTAGCACTCTTGCATTTCAATGGCATTTTGTACCAACCGTTAACAAAAAATTTGAATTTAACCACTTGTTACTGGATACGAAATTTCATTGTGTTTCTTAACAATTATCATTTTGCAAACAAACCATAACTTTGAGCCACAATAACTCAAAAACTGTTCAATATTTTTGGATAATATTTTACACTTTTTTTAGTTGTTGTGTTTTTCATAAAATTGTGTAAAAAAAAATCAATCCAATTCCAAAATCAGCTCTTACCATTTTTGGCCACGCTCGTGACACTGTGCGGTGCCACTTGCCACACAGCTAACGAAAAAATGGCTCTTTTGCGCAACAAAATCAATGGCCGTGTCATCTCATGTCGCGGCGATGTCATTTGGCCGCCAAGATCATGTGATTTGACACGGTTGGACTTCTTTCTTTGGGGTTATTTGAAAGAAAAGGTGTACGTCGATAAGCCAGCAACAATTCAAGAGCTAAAGGATGAGATAATTCGGCACATTAACGGCATATAACCAACATTATGCCTCAGCGTCATCGAAAATTTGGACCATCGGATGGAGGTGAGCCGCCATTTGGCCGATGTTTTGTTCCATACATTATAGAACCATACCAGTATTATCATAAAAACCAGTAAGGAAAGGCTAAAGTCGGGCGGTGCCGACTATATAATAGCCTATACCACTCTCGTAATATTGAATAACTCTGATATATAAATTTTGTAATTCATGTATAAATTGTTTACATAAATTTACTTTTGGGACATTTTATACTTAAATAATACCCTGTACCACAGTGTGGTGTAGGGTATAAAAACGATTGGATCTAAAGAGCCAAATCGGATGAAACATATATATGGGAGCTATAGCTAAATCTTAACCGATTTTCTTCAAATTCGGCAATGTTGGTTCATGGATCAAGAAACTCTACCATTCTAAATTTCTACACGATTGGATGTAAACTACAGCTTTTATAGGACTAAAGGGCCAAATCGGACGAAACATATATATGGGAGCTATAGCTAAATCTTAACCGATTTTCTTCAAATTCGGCAATGTTGGTTCATGGATCAAGAAACTCTACCATTCTAAATTTCTACACGATTGGATGTAAACTACAGCTTCTATAGGACTAAAGGGCCGAATCGGACGAAACATATATATGGGAGCTATAGCTAAATCTTAACCGATTTTCTTCAAATTCGGCAATGTTGGTCCATGGATCAAGAAACTCTACCATTCTAAATTTCAAAACGATCGGATGTAAAATACAGCTTCTATAGGACTAAAGGGCCAAATCGGACGAAACATATATATGGGAGCTATAGCTAAATCTTAACCGATTTTCTTCAAATTCGGCAATGTTGGTTCATGGATCAAAAAACTCTACCATTCTAAATTTCAAAACGATCGGATGTAAAATACAGCTTCTATAGGACTAAAGGATCAAATCGGACGAAAGATATATATGGGAGCTATATATAAATCTGCACCGATTTTCTTCAAATTCGGCAATGTTGGTCCATGGATCAAGAAACTCTACCATTCTAAATTTCAAAACGATCGGATGCAAAATACAGCTTCTATAGGACTAAAGGGCCAAATCGGACGAAACATATATATGGGAGCTATATCTAAATCTGAACCGATTTTCTTCAAATTCGGCAATCTTGGTTCATGGATCAAGAAACTCTACCATTCTAAATTTCAAAACGATCGGATGTAAAATACAGCTTCTATAGAACTAAAGGGCCAAATCGGACGAAAGATATATATGGGAGCTATATCTAAATCTTAACCGATTTCAACCAACTTCAATAGCGATCTTAACAGCCGCGAAATACTCTAAACTGCAAAATTTCAGAACGATCGGAGTGAAATTGCGACCTGTAGTCGACGAACAACTTTACATGGACAGACGGACGGACGGACGGACATCGTTAAATCGACTCAGCTAGTGATTCTGAGTCGATCGGTATACTTTAAGGTGGGTCTAGCTGTGTTATTTTAAGGTGTTACAAACATCTGCCGTGAAACAAACTTATAATACCCTGTACCACAGTGTGGTGTAGGGTATAAAAAGAAATGACAATAATTTCCTAAATAATTTGTGTTTTAATCAAAATCAATATCGGCACTTACAATTTAACTACACTTTATATTACATATCCTAGAAATAAAATCGTCTCCTCAATAAAGCAATAGCGTATACTCATACTCGTATACAGGGATGTAACGAATATTCGCATTCGCAAATGCGAACGCGAATTATTCGCATGATTTTAACATTCGCTTTCGCATTCGCAAAAACCATCTTTGGATTATTCGCTTTCGCACTCGCTTTCGCAAAAATATATTTCAATATACGCTTTCATTTGTTAAAAGTGTAAAATCTCCTTCTCCTTTCACACAATTTGAAGAAATTAATACCAATGAAAACCTATCCACTTCTTGTTTGTCCTTGTAAGAAATAAAAATTACCATTTTTTTCAAAATGACCGTTTTTTACTGGCATAAAAAAACGATAAACCAGTAAGGAAAGAAGAAAGTCGGGCGGGTCCGACTATATAATATCCTACACCTCCCTAACAATGCGATAAGGGTCATTGCGATAATAATTTGGAATAATTGGTAATTGAGTAAGAACATATATATGTGGATATATCTAATTCTGAACCGATAATCGCTAAATTAAGCAATATTCGTTCCTCAATTGAGAAACATCTTTCTGGAGAATTTTGTAATGATCGGAAGTAAAGTACAACTTCTATAGCGCTTTGTAACCAAATCAGGAGGAACATATATATGGAGGTTATATATTAATCTGAATCGATTTTACCTGAATACTCATTCATGTAAAATTAAAACCTCTTTCTGTCGAATTTCGTACTGATCGAATATAAAATATAGTCTCTACAGCGCTTAAATGTCAAATCGGGGCTAACATATATATGGGGGCTATATCTAAATCTGAACCGATTTTCTCCGAATTTGGCAGTATTCCTTCATGTAATAAGAAACCTCTTTCAGCCGAATTTCGCTGTGATCGGATATAAAATACAGTTTATACAGCGCTTGAATTTCAAATCGGGGGTAACATATATGTGGGGGCGATATCTAAATCTGAACCGATTTTCTTCGGATTTGGCAGCATTCTTTCATGTAATAAGAAACCTCTTTCTGCCGAATTTCGCTGTGATCGGATATAAAATACAGTTTCTACAGCGCTTGAATTTCAAATCGGGGGTAACATATATATGGGGGCTATATCTAAATCTGAACCGATTTTCTCCGAATTTTGTATTGTCTCTAAGTGTATCATGAGACTACTTTCTGTCAATTTTTGTACAAATCGGTTCAAAAATTTTGTTTATACAGTGCATATATGCCAAATCGGAGGTACATATATATGGGAGCTATATGTAAATCTGAACCGATTGTAACCAAATTCAATAGGGATCGTCCTTAGGCATAAATAAAGATATGTGCAAAGTTTTGTTGAGATCGGACCATAATTGCGACCTGTACTTTGATTACAAGAATACATCTACAGACAGACAGACAGACAGAGTTAGCTATGTAAATCGACTCAGAAAGTGATTACAAGCCAATCGGTTTAATAAACAATGGGTCTATCTCTTCTCCTTTTGGGTGTTACAAACAAATGCATAAAGTCATAATACCCTGTACCACAGTGTGGTGTAGGGTATTAAAATATCTCTGCCAAATTTCGTACTGATCTGATGTAAAATACAGTTTCTACATATGGGGGACTATATCTAAATCCGAACCGATTTTGACTAATTTCCATAGAGATCGTCCTTGGTCCAAAAAAAGCACTGTGCTAAATTTCATCACAATCGGGCCATAAATACGACCTACACTTTTATTAAAACACATGGACATACAGACAGACGGACATGGCTAAATCGACTCAAAAAGTGATTCTATATCGATCTGTATAATAAACTACGGTTCTATTTCTTCTCATTTTGGGCGTTACAAACACACGCACAAAGTCATAATAAAATGTACCACAGTGTGGTGTACGGTAAAAAATATGGTCCACATTACATGACTATTGGAAATAAAAAAATAATGCCCTCCCTCAAAGTTTTTGTAAAATAGTGTAATTTATCATAAATTGAGGATACATATTTCATGTGCTCATTTGCTCACTACGAATAGAAGTGGAATTTGAAAGCCACATTTTTAACTTATACATTTTTTTTATTATAAAGTATTGCAACCGGTACTATATCTAACAAAGTTATTCTATATCTATTCTAATTTTAAATGCACAGCATTGTTAAGATTATAAGGCATCATTAAATGTATAACAAGGTCGTCGCTCACTTTGGTCACGTTCACGAATCCAGCGGTTTTGCACTAAAAAAAAGAAACGCAAAAAGTAGATAAATCAGAAAATATAAAATATATTCATCAGGGAAAACCTACCCCATTTGGAGCCCACAATAATGGGACAAGCACCATGTAGGGTACGTTCATCGGGTTCACCGGACGCATGTAGATTGTACCAGAAAGCGGCGGCTCCCTTTTTTGGCATCTGCATCTGTTTCATATAGGGATAGGCAGTGCCACCACCTTGTTCCACATCAGATAACTGTAGTAATAATAGTAACAAAAAACGTAGGGTATTAAAATCAATTCTCTCAGAAATAAATCCATATCGAAGGACCAATACTTTACATAAAACAAAAGGGTTGCAATGCGATTTCCCATGGACTCATAGCTTGCTATTGTTTCTTTTTTAACCTAAACTCAAGAGACAGGATTAAAAAATGGTTTTAGCGATTTGTGCGCAAACTCACCGCATTGAGAATAAAATAATCATAATGTTCACTATAGTGACCTCCAATGCCATAATTGGCAAACTGATGATCTTCGGAGTATTTCATATCCAAATTTGTCATATCCTCTACACGCTGATCGATGGTGGCCAAAAGAGGATGATGGGTCACCGGTATGAACTGAAATTGACTGGTACGCACTTGAGACACCACCGAACCATTGGTGCTCATCACAGTTGCCCGTTGAATACTGGTGGTCATTTGTTTCAGGGTTTCGATCTCATTGTCGTACAACACATCGTAGAACACCACCAAAAGTGGATCGTGATTCAGCTCTTCAACTTTGATGGGGGCCAACAAAAGGAATGGATGCGTTTCGACGAGGTAACCGCAGCGCAATTCTCGTTCCTCCCAGGGCTCCTTTTTCAATAGACCCGAACAGGCGTACTTGAAAAGGTCATGTCTTGGGGCGGTGTAAATATTTTCTGGAGGAGGCTGAAAAAGGCAGGTTAAATTGGAAAGTTTTCTTCGAAATATTTTGGCTATCCAAAACCCATAATATATATAAATTAATTCTTCTTATATTAGACCAACTCACAGTATGTTCAATTGTATAATCGACGGTATATTCGGGAGCTCCCATCGAATTTTTAGCGAATTCCGAAAACAATTTGGCCACCTTTTCACTTTCAGGATGTAGTCTGGACAGTTCAGTGTAGGTCTGATTGGCACCTTGAATATCACCCAATTTAAAGCGGACATCGGCGATGGCCAATTCAATATCCAATTTGTCCACCGTCTCATCGGATGAAGATCTCTTCAGAGCTTCCGAAAACCAACCATAAGCCAGTTTATTAAACTCTGTCTCCAAGGCTCGCTTGCCCATATCGAAACAATGACGGGCATTAAAATAAACACTAAAATGAATTTGAATTCATGATTAATTTTAAATTGAGATCTCAGCTGGAAATGTCAATTTTGACTTACTCATACTGAACACCCTTCAAAAGACCTCGAGCAATATCGGAGGTATTCAGTCGATAGACATCCTGCAATCTTAATACACCATCCAAAGCTCCATCCAATTCAGATTTTTCCACAATTGTATTTTCGATCTTTTTCAAAATTTCTGTGTAATTAAATTTAATTGATATTAATTTTTTCCGTAAAAACTTCCTGCTAGTGTCTAGTGTTTCAATGACTAATCGGAGCTATATTTGATAAAAAAAATTTACGCAAGCGAAGAAAAATTCAGAAAAAATTTGTTTGTTCCATTTTTTGAAAGCTAGCATCCTAACGAAAAAAACAATGCCTTCTTGCTGAAGTCTATGGATAAAGGTATAAATTATGACCCATTTTGTAAAAATAGGGAAATTCAAAAAATCATTTTTCATATTTTTTATTTTGGCAATTTTGTTTGGTGGAGTGCAATAACATCCATTTTTATCCCCCACCTTAGAGAGGAGGGTATATATCATTTGCTACGAACCAAAAGTGTAACACATCGAAGGAGTGACCTAAGACCCTAAGTATGTTCGGCGGATATCCGTTTTGGTTCATTTTAAGTCGAATGAGCAATGTCCGTCCGTCTGTCTGTCTGTCTGCTGGCTGGTGCGCACGATAACTCTCGATAGGAGTTACCGATTGACTTCAAATTTGGTATGTGGTAAAATTTTCTCCTATCTTCGGCTATGTTCAAAGATGGGCCATATTGGTCCATTCCTTCTAGTACCTCCCCCACAAAGGGTTAGCATTTAGTGAAATATTGATTATTTAATAACTTCTATACTACTTATTTAAATCCTCTGAAATTCTACACGCATTATTAGTTTATTAGTCACTATTAGCACGAGAAAAATGGGCGAAGTTGCCATGCTCTTTTTGGTACCTCCCACACAAACGGAAAATTTTGAAATAAAAGTTAATAGCTTATAACTTGGTAGCTCTCACACAAATGGACCATTTTGTAAAAAGTAAACAGCTTTTAATTTTAATACCAGTACATACTTTAAATTCATTAAATGCAATTTAAATGGATAATAATTTAAATAAAACAAAAAAATAATTATATTTACTGATATTTGTTTGAGACTCAAGGTGAGTCCGTTTAATTAGTCGGTTTATCCGACTGAACTTTCTTACTTGTTTAATATACTATGTGTACTATAAAAACATTGCACTGTACAAAATGGTGCAATTGTATGTGTGGTACCAAAAGAGTAGTATAGAAGTTATGAGATAATCAATATTTCACTAAATTGTGACCCTTCGTGGGGGAGTTACTCGAAGGTGTCGACCAACATAGACCACCTTTGACCTTAGCATGAAATAAAAAATTATTGACACATAACGGGTTTTTCAATAGGGATGATATGATTTTGAAGTGACGTTTCGGCCATTTGTAATATGTCATGATCTGTCATTTGTTTTTCATTGTATTCAGTAGTGTTTACAATTTCATCATGGAGAGATATACGCAAGAACAACGTTTACAAATTATTCTGTTTTATTATCAAAACTAGCTGGACCCGGTCCACTTCGTTGCCCCAGACTTCAGATTTCCGATCCCGTTAATTTTTGGACTAATTACGAAGACTGACACCAAATATATATGCACATAATTACATTGATCTCTCTAACAAATTGCTCACGATACATATATCAAACACAAAATTTAATTGGCTTATATGGGCGGACCACTCCCATTTCTCCGACCCCGTCCATTTTTGGACCAAGCACGTAGACTGCCACCTAATATATATGCACAAAATTACAGTAATCTCGCTAATAATTTGTGCGAGTTATGTCAATTTCAAAACTGGGTTTATATTGGCGGGGCCACGCCGATTGGTCCAATCCCGCCAATTTTTGCACCAACCAATTAGACTACCACCTAATACATATGCAAAAATTACAGCACTCTCGCTAACAAATTGTGCAATATATGTCAATTTAAAATCTTTGTTTATATGGGCGGGGCCACGCCCATTCGGCCTATATTTGGACAAATCACGAAGACTACCACCAGATACATGGCCCAAAATTACAGCTCTCTCGCTAACAAATTGTGCAAGATATCTCAAATTCAAAACTTGGCTTATATGGGCGGGGCCACGTCCATTGGTCCGATTCCGTCCATTTTTGAACCAATCACGTAGAGTGCCAGCAGATACATATGCACAAAATTACAGCTCTCTCGCTAACAAATTGTGCCAGATATCTCGATTTCAAAATGTGGCTCAAAAGGGCGGGGCCACGCCCATTAGTCCGACCCCTCCCATTTTTGGACCAATCACGTAGACTGCCTCCATATATATATATATGCAAATTTCTAGTTCTCTCACTAACAAATTGTGCAAGATATCTCAAATTCAAAATTTGGCTTATATGGGCGGGGCCACGCCCATTGGTCCGATCCCGCCCATTTTTGGACCAATCACGTTAGTCGCCAGCAGATATATATACACAAAATTACAGCTCTTTTGTTAACAAATTGTGCAAGATATCTCAATTTCAAAATTTAGCTTAAAGGGGCGGGGCCACGCCCATTAGTCTGACCCCGCCCATTTTTGGACCAATCACGTAGACTGCCTCCAGATATATATATACACAATTTCAGTTCTCTCGCTAACAAATTGTGCAAGATATCTCGATTTCAAAATTTGGCTTAAAGGGGCGGTGCCACGCCCATTAGTCCAACCCCGCCTATTTTTGGACCAATCACGTAGGTCGCCAAAAGATATATATAAACAAAATTACAGTTCTCTCGCTAACAAATTGTGCAAGACATCTCAAATTCAAAATTTGGCTTATATGGGCGGGGCCACGCCCATTTGAAAGAAACCAGACTCCCTTCAAGCTGTACAAGTCAACATTGAACATGCCATTCATGACATACGACTTGATTTAGTGGATAAAGTGCTCGAAAATTGGGTACATCGACACAATAATTTGAGAAATGAGAACAAGTAAAAAGTTTAGTCGGGTAAACCGACTTATGAATCCCCTCACCTTGAGTCCCAAAAAACTATTAGTAAATGTATTAATTTTTTTGTTTTAATTAAATTATTATCAATTTAAATTGCATTTAATAACTTTAAAGTATGTACTGGTATTAAAGTTAAAAGCTATTTACTTTTGGTACAAAATGGTACATTTGTGTGGGAGGTTCCAAAAGGGGCGTCCCGATAACGGTCACTTTTCCCTGGACTCAAGGTACTATAAAAGCAATACACTGTACGAAATTTCAAGTATTTGTATGCACTGGTATAAAAGTTAAAAGCTATTAACATTTGGTACAAAAATGTCCATTTGTGTGGGAGATACCAAAAGGAGCGTGGCAATAATGCCCATTGAATGCCCACTGTATATTAGGTACTATTAAACCATTAAACTGTACAAAATTGCAAGTCTTTGTATGCACTGGTAATAAAGTTATACGCTTTTAACGTTTGGTTCAAAATTGTCCATTTGTGTGGGAGGTACCAAAAGGGGAGTGGCAACTTCGCCCATTTTTCTTGAGGTAATAGCGACTACTAAATTAATACTATGTGTAGAATTTCACATAGTAGAAATAGGTAGTGTAGAAGTTATTAAATAATCAATATTTTACCAAATGTTAACCCTTTGTGGGGTAGGTACTAGAAGGAGTGGACCAAATTGGGCATCTTCGAACTTAGCCGGAGATAGAAGAAAATATAGCTACATACCAAATTTGAAGTCAATCGGTTACTCCTTTCGAGAGTTATCGTGCGCACCAGCCAGCAGACAGACAGACGGACGGACGAACATTGTTCATTCGACTTAAAATGACCCCAAACGGATATCCGCCGAACATACTTAGGGTCTTAGATCACTCCTTCGATGTGTTACACTTTTGGCTCGTATCACATGCTATATACCCTCCTCTCTAAGGTGAGGGAATAAAAATAGGGGAAGTTGCCACTCCCCTTTTGTTACCACTACTCAAAAGGACACTTTTTTACCAAAAGTTAAAAATGTATAACTAATACCAGTATATACATTTAACAGTTTCGAGAAAATACATTTGAAGTGTTTGCGAAATGATACTTCTAGAAAATGAAGTTATACTCGTATATGAGTCATTCCATGCCAAACGAGACGGTTTTTGACATCACTGTTTTTGATTGCTTCGAAATTTTGGGTATGCATGATTTACCTAAAAATATCTTATACGTAGTTCAAGAAAAAATTTTAAAAAAATTTCTTTAAGAGTTATGAGCAATTTAAAGTTGACGAAATTACGTTTTTTTTTTCTAAAAGGTGTGTTTATCCTTTAGCTTGTATCTCCTAAAATACGTGACCGATTTTAATGTGCTATACCTTGTTTTGAAGGTAATTTCAACTACTACAACTAACATAAAGTAAGCACTGCAACAAAAATAGTAATTTTTAATGTTTTTGCCCTTTTATACTTTCTATTGCGATTTTCAAAATGATTACACCCTTCGATTTTTTTGAAATTTTAATGTCGTGATCTGAGATGTCTTTGTTAGCTACTGTATGAATTTGGAAGTGGAGAATTGATGGGAACTACGAGTTTTTATAAAAAAAACATTTGCATAATTTCTGTGAATGTGTTTTAAATAATTAACAGAATGATAATTTTTAGCCGTTAGTTTATTAAAAAAGTAAAACATTAAGGAAAAGAATGACAATTATTAATAATCAGTATTAATGTAAAAATAAGAACAATAAAAAATGTATTAGAAAGATTCGAATCAAGTATACTATTAACAGTAAAAAAGAAGAAAATGGGTATACAAATATTAATCATTGTACACCGTCTTAACACAGTACTTTTCGGAAGTTGATGATGTCTGAACTCTAATTTTTTTATCGGACGTTTTAGTTTTGAGTTCAATAAATTACTTTTGCTTTATAATTGCTTTCCTTTTTCTTTGAATTGTCGAATTGAATGTGAAAAACGGACTAACAAATTTATTGTATTTTTTTCTCCATCTAAAACTGAAATCCAGGTTTCTGTGATTTTAAAAACATTTACATCTCAGAGTATAGTTTAACAAGTACTTTCTTATCTTTTGACTCTTGCTATTGTTAAATAAGTTTTGTTTTTTAAATATCAAGTCATCGCTGATTCTTGCGTTTTTGCAAATAATTTTGCAAAATTAATAATATTTATTGTTGTTATTGTTATATTAATAAACTAACGGCCAAAAATTACCATTCTGTTAATTATTTAAAGCACAGAAATTATGCAAATGGTTTTTTTTTTATAAAAAATCGTAAAAAATAGTTCTCATCAATTCACCACTTCCAAATTCATACAGTAGCTAACAAAGACATATCAGAACACGACATTAAAATTAAAAAAAATCGAAGGGTGTAATCATTTTGAAAATCGCAATAGAATGTATAAAAGGGCAAAAACATTAAAAATTAGTATTTTTGTTGCAGTGCTTACTTACAGTTAGTTGTAGTAGTTGAAATTACCTTCAAAACAAGGTATAGCACATTAAAATCGGTCACGTATTTTAGGAGATACAAGCTAAAGAATAAACACACCATTTAGAAAAAAAGTAATTTCGTCAACTTTAAATTGCTCATACTCTTAAAGAAATTTTTTTAAAATTTTTCTTGAACTACGTATAAAATATTTTTAGGTAAATAATGCATACACAAAATTTCGAAGCAATCCAAAATAGTGATGTCAAAAATCGTCACGTTTGGCGTGGAATGACTCATATGTGTAATTGCGTAATATATGTAATTGCGTATTTTTATTAGATGGTAATCTGGGTTGTACTGGGTTGCCGAGGAACACACACATTTGTTTCGTCAAAAAATAATTAAATATGTATACACCTATTTTTTTTGCATAGTTTATGCAAACTGCATATTTGCATATATCGTGCATATGCAAAATTATGCAAACTCTTTTATGTTTAAAATTCAGCTCAAATTCCATTTTGTACTTTTGTCCTAAAAAAAGAATTTTCTCATTTTTATTTATTTTAATATGTTAATGTGTGTCGCCTAAAATCTGAAGAAAATCGTCATTTTCGATATGTTTGAATTGAAAGAAAATATATTTGGAAGCAAAATTTTTAAATATTATATGTTTTTGAACAAATAAATTTTATTTGAAAATCAAGAAATTTAGTTTGGAACGCATATATTAATATATTAGAACACAATATATTTGCGAACTGACTTTCACAAATAAAATATGTGTTTAAACACAACCAAAGTTATTGCTTAAGAAGTTTTCCAAATAAAATTTATTAAAAAGGATTTTTAAAACTTTGCTGTCTTTTTCGAATTTTAGTTAAAAAATTTTTTAAGTTAAAAATGTCGTAATCAGCATTACATTTGGTTTTGCAGCATACATTTTTAATTTATAAATATTCCAATTCATCACGTTTTGTCAATTCATCAACGCAAATTATAGCTACGAAAGATTATACAATTTAAATTTTATCTAATTTTACAAACATATGAAAATTCTAAAAAAAATCTTTGTTTCGAAAATATTAGTTCCAAATAAAAACATATATGGATGAAACCATACTTTTGTTTAGAACAACCTCTTTATGCGTATCAAATATCATATATTTGGAGTGTATTCTAAACGTATGTATGATTCCAGTACAATATGTTTGGATCAATATACTACAGAATGGATTTTTTTCAGCGTGTGGTTACCATAATTCTGAAAGGGCGTAATAATTTTATATATCTTTATATAAAATTATGTTTCAAAAATTTGTTCATTTTTTCCAATTTGCCGATGCATATTTTTTTACATATGCAACTTTTTAGTTGAATAAAATACTGGTAACCGTAAGTCATTTATAAAATCCTTGCGATCAATCATTAAGAAACTGGACACGATCATTAGAATACTCACTCTCTCCTTCTTTATATTGTAAAACATTCTCAAGTCGCTCCCAATCGGTGGTTAATCGTTTGGTGAGTAAATATTTATTGACGGGATTTTCAAAATACACCGGACCAGTTTCCAAAGCTTCATCACGTTCTCTCTCATACTCAGCCAAGCGCCTAAAGAGAGATCGAGAGACGTGGTTAAATAATCACACTTTCATAACCACAAAATAAAGTTCTCTCAGTAAACTTACTCTTTGAGGAAATTCAATTTATTTTGATTTTTCCCAATGAACTTTTGCATATTTTGCAACATTTTCATTTCGAAATCCATGACTTTGGACATTTGATGTATCGACGAATAGAACTCAGCATTGGTGTAAAGAAATTCAAACGAAGCCAAAATTGAGGCTATCACAATTAACCAATTCATAGTAATTATTGTTAAAAAAAACACTGTTTGGGTGAAATATGTGCTTCGATGTTTTAATGTTTTATGTTTAAAGTTCTAAAAGTTACTAACTCGTGGCCATTATCTGTTTTATCTTCTGACCTCTACGCTTCAGTTAAGAACAATAATGTTAAAAATGAGAAAGCTTTTGTTATGGCCACAATCAGAAAACAACAGAGTTTGAGCTTTCCATCTGCTATTAATTACGAGATTTTTAGTAGACTTTTACAAGACATCTGCCAAAGGTAAACCCGTTTTTGGGTTTTAATTAATTCCTACCATCTCCGCTGTTGGAATCTTTCTCTTCACAGGTCATTGTTCTTCGCTTGGAGGGGTCAACAAAACACGCTTTAGGCCAAAATTATGCTGGTATCTTTCTGGAAGGTAGCTAATTATAAACATCATCTGCTCTAGAGACAAAACAAGACGAACGTTTTTACCATTCAGCCAGATTATCTAATAAATGTTTTTGAAATGAAAACTAAGCCAAATATTGTTGAAATGATTGAGCATATTTTGTACATACAAATAAACGGCCAACGACAATAACTACTTTAAAAGGGGGGAGGCGAGACATAAAACATATAAACTAATAAATGTTTATTGTCAATTATTCCAATAGCAGGTGTGAAAAGTAGGTCAGGGAATATACTTATTAGGAAAGGAATATAAACATAAGGTGATGTTATATATGTATGTCAGAGTTGTAATAGTGAAGCAGTATTACAAATATGATAGTAATTCTTGAGTGCTTTGGTAGCAGCACTAACTAAAAGTGTTCACGAGTGAAATAAATACACTAGTATACAAACAATTTGCCGAAGGGCTGTTCATAACAATTTCAGGTGTAATCTGGTATCATAAGCACGAAAAAATGGTAAAAATTTGTGTTTTTTTAAATTTTTTAAATTAAAATTTTCGTGGAAATTGGCTTGAACCATATTTTTTTAAGTATAAGCCCAAAAGACGATACACGACAAATTTAAGGAAATTACAGCTCGAAAAAAACCATAAAGAATAGAAAATATAGCAAGAAATATTTTATTCCTTTTTTTAAAGTTAGATCACTACCTTGTTGCAGCAAAGGTTCGAACCCGCCTAAATGTGGCGAGAAACATACGATCTGACACAGCGCGGAAGCTGGACGTCGGAAAGCTGCAGACACAACAGACAGCAATGGCATACTCCACTCGACTAACCCAATTGCTTGAAGAAAGCACTCCTTGTCCCGATAATATTGCTGCGCAATGGCAAAACATTGCACACTCTATGGAAAACGCCGCAAAATCCGTACTTGGGTACCAGAAGCCTCCCCCAAGGAACCCATGGTACGACCAAGAGTGTCGCAATGCTACTGAAGCGAAGATGCAGCATACAGGGCAACTCTGCAGTCAGTAGCAACGCGCCAAGCAACGGAGAGGTATCGGGAGAAAAGGAGAAACGTCTAATCCGCAGGAAAAAGAGAGAAATGGAAAGTCGTGATTGTGAGAGAATCGAGATGCACAGGAGTCAGAATGAAGTCCGAAAATTCTACCAAAGAGTGAAACACCAGACAGAGGGCTTTGGTACAGGCACATCCTCCTGCAAAGACAAAGAAGGTAATCTGGTGACAGAGGCAGATAATGTGCTGAGCATATGGAAAGAACATTTTTCCCAACTGTTGGTATCCGATTGTAGCGGCGACGAAGATGCCCCAGAACCAATCCCAGACGACGGTATTGAGTGTATACCGCCTAGCCAGAATGAGGTCATAAAAGCTGTATCCCGGCTGAAGAATAATAAGGCAGCAGAAGCCGATGGATTGCCTGCTGAACTACTTAAGACCGGTTGTGACATGCTTATAAGGCGTATGCATCAGCTTGTCTGTAGAATCTGGGTAGAAGAACGCATACCCGATGATTGGAACCTCAGCATATTATGTCCCGTGCACAAAAAAGGAGACAAGACAGTATGTGCCAATTACAGAGTAATAAGTCTCCTTCCCATCGCATACAAAATACTGTCCAGCGTAGTGTATGAGAGATTAAAAACTAAAGTCAATGAGATAATTGGGCCATATTAATGCGGCTTTTGACCTGGCAAATCCACCATTGACCAGATATTCACACTACGCCAAATCCTAGAAAAGACCCAAGAAAAACAAATCGACACTTACCATCTATTTGTCGACTACAAGGCCGCTTTCGACAGCCCTATACGACCAAAGGTGTTTCAAGCCATGTCTGAGTTTGGTATCCCTGCAAAACTAATACGGCTTTGCAGGATGACATTAACTGATACGCGATCCTCAGTTAAAATAGGAAAGAACCTCTCCGAGCCGTTCAGTACCAAACGAGGTTTCAGACAAGGAGATAGTCTGTCGTGTGACCTTTTTAACATCCTGCTGGAAAAGGTTATGCGAGACGCAGATGTGAATAGGACTGGCACGCTATTCACGAAACAACACATGCTGCTCGCATATGCCGACGATATCGACATCATGGGTCGAACATTGCGAGCAGTAACTGCCACCTTTGATAAAATCGAAAAGGAATCTGCCAAAGTGGGTCTGGCAGTCTGGGAATCTGCCAAAAGGCCGATAAAACCAAGTTGATGGTATCTACCACCAAAACTTCCGGCAGACTCGGACGAACAGTGGAAGTTAAAAACCACAACTTTGAGATTGTCAACGACTTTATCTACCTCGGTACCGCCATAAATAAAACAAACAACATCAGTTTTGAGATAAAACGAAGAACAATCCTGGCTTATATATGCTACTTCGGACTAAGTAAGCAGTTCAAGAACAAAGCCATCTCTCGACAAGCAAAAATCACACTCTACAAGTCGCTGATACTACCCGTGCTGTTATATGGTTCTGAAGCATGGGTACTTGCGAAAGCAGACGAGGCAGTACATGGAGTATTCGAGAGAAAAATTCTTCGTAAAATCTATGGACCAATCTGCGTTGACGGAGAATATCGGTGTCGTATGAACCACAAGCTGTATGAGCTATTTGCCGACATTGACATAGTTAAGCGTATTAAATTACAGCGATTACGTTGGCTAGGTCATGTGGTGGGAATGAATGAAGATGCTCCAGCAAAAAAGTCATTTCAATACGAACCTGATGACGGTTCACGCAGAAGGGGAAGGCCAAAACTCGGATGGACAGATCAGGTGGAGGATGACATCTCGAAACTTGGTGTCACAAATTGGAAACGAAGCGTAGAAGATCGAAGCGCTTGGAAATCTATTCTACGTTCGGCATCAGGAACTAATGTTCTGTAATAGCCGATAAAGTAAGTAAGTATCCTAGCGAAGGAAACAATGCCAACTTAACGGAAATCTAGGGATAAATGTATATGATTTTCAAAATAAATGAAACCATTTTCAGCAAAAAAGAAACCCTTGTCAAAGGAACTGAAATAATTTTTTTTATAAAAAGAATTACACTATGCAACAAAAAAATGTTTGTTTGTTTCTGGGACCTAATTTTTTTAATTTTTAATCGAAATATAAGATTTTTTTTAAATAATAGTATAATATCCACGGCTCCTCGATCTGATAACATATTTGTATAGAGCACCTCACAAAATAAGATTTTTTCAAACTGCATCGTCCGATAATTCGATAACTGAACAATATAACTATCAATAAAATGACCGTTAATTTATCTTCTCATTTTGAGGTGCTTGACCCAAATTGTAATCAAATTCAGAATTCTAGTGGTCGCTCTTTATATTTCTCTTGCTATTCGACATTCCTCTGGCGTATTTTTGACAGGGGAATGCAAATGACCGCAAGGTAGTTATTGAAAAAAATTATTGAGTTTTTCGGAATTTTTACATATCAGTAACTAAGATAGTTCTCGACAAATATTATTAATTTTCTATACACTACTGATGTCATGTTACCAAAAAAATTATTTTTTTCGATTTTTTCTAACTTTGTCGTTTGATAACTCGATAACTAAGCATGTTATCGATAAAATGCTTGTTAATTTTTCTTCTTATTTTAAGGTGAGATATCAATAAAATGTCACCTCATTTTTCTTATTATTTTAAGGTGCTCGATACATATTGTCATCAGATCGAAGATCCTGGTAGTCGCCATTTATAGTTCCCTTGGTTTAAATACTTGCATTACAAAAATGTGATTGGATCGGAACTTGGTTTTCACAATGAAGTTAAAAAGCGCTACTTACTTTATTAATATTGTTGACGAAACACCAACCACAAGTATAGGTAGTACATTTAGTATTCTTTATAATTCGAATTATTGGAAATCAAGAATTGTTTGGAAATTTGAATTTGACGGAATATGAGATTTTACAGAGGAATGACGCATATCTTTTGAAATAGAAAATAAAACTATGCAACAAAATGTTTGTCGAAGCGATGTGTATAACATTAAAGAAATTAAAAACAGTTTTACGGTAATTTTTTTTTAAATTTTATTGAAAGGTGACTTTTGTATTTGGACTATATTTTTGGCAGTACATGCTTAATAAAGCCGGGATACAATTTAAATTTAAGAAAATTATAAAGACTACAAATGTTAATAATAGCATTTGTAGTCCTTATAAAATAAGTTTTTAGTCGTGAAAATATAAGTTTGTTTAAAAAAAAAAATAGTTTGTTGTTGGCACGAAAAAAAACTTAAAACTAAAAAAAATTAAAAATATATTTGCTATAGTTTTTGAAGGATGGCATCTTAACGAGAGAAAAAAATGCCTATTTGAAGAAAATCTGTGGATAAATGTAGAGAACTTTTGGTAGAAATAAGAGAATTTCAAAAACTCGGTTTTTGTAAACAATGGTATATATCAGTGGCCACAAGTGTAACACATCGAAGGTGTGACCTAAGAGACACCAAGAATATTTGGCGGAAGTCCGTTTTGGGCCATTTTATGCCCTGTCCGTCTGTCTGTCTCTTTGGTGCGCACGAAAACTTTCGACGGGAGTAACCGATTGGCTTCAAATTCGGTATGTGTTAATATTTTTTTCTATCTCAGGCTAAGATCGAAGATGGACCATGTTAGTCCACTCCTTCAAGTACGCCCCCCTCGAAGAGTCAAAATTTAGTGAAATATTTATTAGCTTATAACTACACCCAGGAAAATAATTGTTTGGAATTCGATAGTAACAATAAAAAATATACCGTGTGCCGGTTGTATTTATAGCATTTTCAGACTAAATGAAACCATTTTCAAATTAAACGAAACCTTTTCCAAATGAAATGAAACCATTTTCAAATAGAATGAAACCTTTTTCATCTGAATTGAAACTATTTTCAAATGATATGAAACTTTTTCACTTTCAAAGAAACCTTTTGCAAATAAAATGAAACCATTTTCAAATGAAATGAAAATTTTTTCAAATTGAATGAAACTTGATTTTATTAAACTATTTTAAATCCAAATAGTCCTTCAATAAATAATATAATATTACCATTTGATGTACAACTCCTCCATTATTTATCGCAACAATTAAAGGAACATTACGTCCTCTCAATGTGGGTACATCGATGCCACTGGTGCTCACTCTGGATCGAGCTTGAGTTGTACAAAGATGAAGGTTGAATTCATTATTCATTCTTGGGCATATTTTTGACGCAAATCTAAGTTGCTGATACCATTTTGGAAGTAATCTTCAATTCGAGGAGTAAATTGTCTATAGAGGACATTGAAAGGTTAAAATTTTTTGGCGAAACAATTTTTTCTTAATATATTTAGAGTAATTCCTGAATCTCTTTATACGTACTGTTCGATCTATTTAAGAATTTCTGCTGTTATTTTTTTTCTAGTATCACGTTTTAGCAGTATTTAGTTTGATTGATGTAAGTTGGGCAGCTTCGGCAATGGGTTTTCCTTCCTAGTACAATTTAAAAAGAAGCATTTGCATATCGTTCGTTATTTTTTATAGGGTCCCGATCGTTCTAATGCTGAATTACTTTGTGTCAGTATAGGCCGTTGTCCACGATTTGTCTCATGTTCTTCACTAATATCTGAAAGATTTAAAGATTGCTCTGAAGGCATCCAATTATCAGAACTTCCCGAACTAAAATCTGCTTTACTCAATTTTAATCATTTATGGTGATGTTACTAGATAGGGTCATAAAAAAAAGTTGCGTTTGTCACCCCCTAGATTTGAAGATTATTCGAAGACAATTTCAGAAAATTTTTTTTTAATTTTTTTGGTGCACCCTACATACCGCCCTTTTAGTTTTCTTTATCCTGTGTTGCTATTTGAAGTCCGATCGTAACGGGATGTATACAGTTGTTCACGTTTTGGAAAGGGCTATATTTCGTCCAATGGCCATTTTTGACTCCGAGGTCAAATTCGATTATTGACCTCTGTTATCTCTTTTTCTACCCCCCTTATTTGGACTTATTTTGAAACGATAATAAAGGCATTTACAAATAATTAAACTTTCGTCTTTAAAGTACTCAGTTTTATTCATAAACAAAAAAGTTACATAGGGTTCAAAATTGTAAAATATGTGCTGAGGTCAAATTCGACTAGTTTCTTTTGGTCTCGTTTCTGTCTCACTCTCTCTCGCAGACACATGAATAACCCAATGCCACAAACACACAACGACTATGGCGGTTCTTTACAGCATCAACAAATTAAATTTGCGGGATTCTCTAACAAATTTTGAATCTTTTTTAAGGAAGAATATAAGAATACATTCACTTTGTTTTCCCATTCACCCTACACTCCACCAAAATAGTATTTTTTCCACTAATTCCTGATTTAATCTAGTATGATATTTTTGTATGATACGTCGATGATCATCTCTTGACAACGACAACACTTCTTCCTTACTTCAGTTTTGAATCCGAAGTAAATTTTTACTAGTGACTTCAGTTATTTGATTTTCAACCCCCGTAAATAACACTTATTTTGAAACAGGCATCTGGAAAATCTGGTAAAAAATCCAAAGTGACGTATGGAAGAAAAGTAGACCTTATAGAGATGATCCACGAGGTATCATACGTAAAGATAGGATAATAAATATGGAGTCAGTGGCAAAAATACTATTTTAGTGGAGTGTAGGGTGAATGTGAAAACAAAGTGATTTTATTCTTCCTTAAAAAGCTTCAACATTTGCTAGAGAATCCCGCAAATTTAATTTGTTGATGCTGGACCGAACTGCCATACTGATTGTGCGTTTGTGGCATTGGGTTATTCATGTGTGTGTGAGAGAGAGACAGAAAACGAGGTCAAAAGAAACTAGTCGAATTTGACTCCAGCATATATTTTACAATTTTAAACCCTATGTAACTTTTTTGTTTATGAATAAAACTGAGTACTTTAAAGACAAAAGTTTAATTATTTTTAATTGCCTTTATTATCATTTCAAAATAAGTCCAAAAAAAGGGGGGTAGAAAACGAGATAATAGAGGTCAATTATCGAATTTGACCTCGGAGTCAAAAATGGCCAGTGGACGAAATATAGCCCTTTCCAAAACGTGAACAACGGTATACATCCCGTTACGATCGGACTTCAAATAGCAACACAGGATAAAGAAAACTAAAAGGGCGGTATGTAGGGTGCACCAAAAAAAATAAAAAAATATTTTCTGAAATTGTCTTTGAATAGTCTTCAAATCTAGGGGGTGACAAACGCAACTTATTTTTCTTGGTTGGGCATCGACCCTATCTATGATGTTACGTTGATCAAGTCCAGTGAGGTACTGGACAATGTACCTCTTCAAATGAAAATATTTCTGAAATAACTGTAGTCCAGAAGAAGAGTATGGTGCAAAATAACGATAGTAGTCCATTAGAAATGTAAAGAGAATATTATATTTTTGTACTGTGTCTTGAATGAAAGAGAGCAAATCTGTGTACGCTATTGATCCAATGTTAAGAAGACCATTCAGAGTTTATATTCAATGAATATGGTACTACCAAGCTCGCATAAGTTCAACTACTGAAATGGTTGATTTTATTTTTTAATAATTATAACCAATATTCAAATGTACTAACTAATATACTTAAACTTCTTAAATTACTTACATTTGCTCTTAGTTTTTTTTATAAATTCGAAATCTATTAAAAAAATTTCCTTCAATATGAAAAACGTTTAATTTCATTTGAAAAACGTTTCATTTCATTTGAAAATAGTTAAATTTCTTTTGGAAATAGATTCAATTCAGCTGAAAAAGGTTTCACTTCATTTGGAAAATGTTTCTTTTAATTTGAAAATGGTTTCACTTAATCTGAAAATGCTATATACATTATTAGTTAAAATGACAATAATAACATGGAAACGATCAAATGAAAATGCTTGCAACTAATTAGAAGGTTGTATCAAGCGATTAAAGATTGTTCCTTCATTGACACTCTGTCAGTTGTGGTAACTACTTTTAAATTTTCATTATAGTACCATATGATCGATATTTGGTAGTGACAATTAATGTTTTATTCTTGACAACGGAAATTGTATCAATAAACCCAAGATTATAATTGCAACGAATAATTGGTTACAATAACAGAAAAAATATAAATAAATAACACTATGCAACAAAAATTTTGTCCAATGGGTAGCACTTTCTGTTGTAATTTGGTGTCACAAACACGAAAAAAATATTAAAAAAATTTTTATGGTAATTTTTTTTTTCAATTATTTTTTTTTAATTGCAACTTTCATGGAAAGTACTTTTAGTATTTGGAACAGAATTTTACGCCTGATTGAGCGTGTTATGCGTTAAATTAAAGGGAATTGTGAGGGCTACAGATGCTGCAAATATCGGTTGGTTTAGTAACAGTTGTCAAAAATATGAGAAAAAATGTTTTTTTTTAAAACACTTTTTCCCTGTACAAAAAAAAATAAAAAAAGAAAAAAATATTTTATCACATTTTTGAGAAGCTAGAATGCTAACGAAGAAAACACTGTCTATTTGAAAAATATCTACGGATACAGGTGCGTTTAGTAAAATAATAAAAGAAATATATGTGCAATATTTTGGTATACGAGTTAAAAATATGAACGAACCGTGGACACCTAGTATTTTGTGTAATTCGTGCCATGTAAATCTTACTCCATGGAGTAGAGGAAGCATGCGGTAAGTACTTTACAATTAATGTATTACAATGTTTTGTGGAATAAAACGTTTTAATTTTAGACATAACGTGCAATTTGGAACGCCAATGATTTGGAGACAACCATTCATTCGCGATACGGACTGCTTTTTTTGTCTAAGTAAAGAGATTGGAGTAGGAAGGAGCATTCGCTGGAATTACGCAGAAGTAAGATCTGTCACTTTGCCAGTTGCACATTCGGAAACTATACCAATTCACAAGTGTCCAAGTATAGCTAAGATGTTAACATGTCATATCATGTATGTATGTAAACAATTTTATACATCTGTGGATAACATATGCTTTTGCAAGGACATTCCCGGATTGTTCGAGGAACTTAATCAAACAAACAACTCAAAGGAATGGCGGTTATTTGTTGACAGCAGTAAAGAAAGTTTGAAAGCAGTACTTTTGCACAACGGAAATCAGAAACCGTCGATTCCCATTGCTCATCCTGTCTAAGGAATCATACGAAACACTGGAAAATTTGCTGCGATTTAAAAGTAGTTGGTATGTTATGCATCTGGGATGACCGTGTTCGCGAAGATCATTGCAGAAGAAGAAAATAGCCAACAAGAAAACACATTACATTGGGTGAAAACAACATAAAATACACACTTCACGTCCAAAAAGAAAACATTATTTTGCCACCACTGCATATTAAGCTGGGGCTCTTTAAAATTTTTGTAAAAGCCTTAAGGAAAGATGGAAATTCACTCTCATCTTAGCTTATTTAAAAGTTTTTCTTTTCAAAAAGTCGAAGAAGGCGTTTTTGATGGGCCTAAAATAAGGAAACTGATGATGAAGATGTAAATTCCGAATCATATTTGACGTCGGATGAAACTGCAGCATTTTCCTTGCATCCAATAAAAGCCCGCAATATGAAACAATGATTAATGATTTGTTAAAAAATTATGAAAAAATTGGTAAGAAATATATTTTTCTATATTTATGTATATAACACATATGTATGTATGTATTCTTATAACTTATTTTTCGCTTTATGTATTCCAACAGGTGTAAATATGTCCCTCAAAATGCATTTCTTGCATTCTCATTTAAACCGTTTCCCCGAGAATCTTGGAGACGTAAGTGACGAACATGGCGAAAGGTTTCACCAAGAAATGAAGTCCATCGAGCGGCAGTACCAAGGGCACTGGGATGAAAGAATGATGGGAGATTATACAAGGTGGCGCAAAAGTAATCCTCCTATCAGAAAATGCTAAATTTTGCGATTGGCCCCTAATGTCAGTTCTGTTTTGACATTTATGTAGACACATGCGAAATACACGTTAATAAACAATGTTACGCTACACTGCTCCAGAACGCGGAATATTGCTGACTATTTATTTGACCAATAACCATTTCAGCAGATAAGGTTCTTGTCAAAACTCTTGGATTGTTTTGTATGGCATCAGCTACAGCAGCGATTGTTTCCTCCGTCCGAACTGATGGGTTTCGATGGTAAGGTCTTCTGTTGACTGTCCCATGCTCGGAAAAATTGTTAACAAGTCTCTTTATGGTTCATCTGTTCGGAGGATTGCCTCCCAACGTGCCCATACACTCTCTTTCAACCGAAACTACGGACTTCAGTGCGTAATGGCGGCGGACAATCCAAATTCTTTTTTCAGTGTCCCAATTATCCAATTTTGTTCAATCTAATGGCGATTTCTTTTCTGCAAAAAAGTGCAACACTTCCGTTGCCCTTTTCCCGATATCTGAAGTTTTATACCATATTTTGGAATTTTGAAATAGGAGCTAAGTTTATTACGAGGGACTGCATATGTTCCACCGAAAAAGGGCAAATATTTTTCAGAATTTCGAGTAGACGGGGCAACATGCAAAATAAAAAAAATTAACCAGATTCATTAAATAGAAAAAAAAAATTTTTTGTAGCAGCTTTCATCAGCCACCCTGTTTTCGTGCAAAATAGTCCATTTGTGTGTACAAAAACAGGCGTGCCAATAATACCAACTTTTCTCCGAACTCTAGGTTCTATAAAGGAATTATACTGTACAAAATTTCAAGTATTTGTAGTCACCGGTATTAAAACTATAAGCTGCTAACTTTTGGTGCAAATGGACCGTTCGTGTGGGAGGTACCAAAAGGGGCGTGGCAACTTCGCCCACGTTTCTCTGGTACTATGAAATCTAGAAACTCTACAAAATTTCAAGTATTTGCATCCACTGATATTAAAGTTAAAAGCTGTTAACTTTTGGTGCAAAATGGTCCATTTGTGTGGGAGGTACAACAACGGGCGTGCCAATAATTCCCACTTTTCTCTGAACTCTAGGTACTTTAAAAGCATTACACTGTACAACATTTCAAGTATTTGTGTGCATTGGTATTAAAGCTATAAGCAGTTAACTTTTGGAGCAAAATGGTCCATTTGTGTGGGAGGTACCAAAAGGGGGGTGGCAACTCCGCCAATTTTTCTTGACGTTTTAGCGACTAATAAACTAATGCTATGTGAGGAGTTTCACAAGATTCGAGTATGTACTATAGAAGTTATTAACGAATCAATATATATCACTAAAAGTTAACCCTTTGTGGGGGAGGTACTACAAAGAGTGGACCAATATGGCCCATCTTCGAACTTAACCGTAGATAGAGAAAAATATTACCGCATACGAAATTTGAAGTCAATTGGTTAATCTTTTCGAGAATTATCAGCCAGCAGTCAGACACACAGACAGACAGAGACGGACGGACATCGCTCAAACGACTTAAAATGAGCCAAATCGAATATCCGCCAAACAAACTTGGGGTCTTAGGTCACTCCTCCGATGTGTTACACTTTTGGCTCGTAGCAAATGATATATACCCTCCTCTCTAAGGTGATGGGATAACAAGTAAAGACGGATTAATCTTATATACCATCCACCATGGATCGCATATGAATGGTTTCGGGTAAAAATAAACTCATTATGCCAAATTTCAGCTCAATTTGTGAAAATTTTAGGTTTTTATGGCGTTACGAAGACAAATCTAGAGGGACCTTTGTATAAGGGTACATAAAAACATGGACCTATGACTAACGCCGTTCGTGTGAAGGATTCTGGGTATAAAGAAAACCAGTTACCAATTTTTAGCCCGATCAGTTGACATTTGTGGTCTGGATGGGGTTTAGAAGTCAAATCGGGGAGATGCTATATATGGGGGCTATATCAAATAATGAACCGATAGTGTCCATTTCCAATCCCAAGTTACTTGTAGCTATAAGAACTATCTATACCAAATATCGGTCATCTATGTAACTCAATTATTGTAGATTGTAGCGTGATTACAACAGATGGACGGAAACTTCAAATGGATACAGAAAAAATTCTATATAATTTTATAAACAGATTTATTTGGGTTGTTGATATTTTATACAAATTATATTGTGCCAATAGTTTGATGTACTTTCTTTGAATATTTCTAGTCTAGTGATAACTAATGCTTCTTTTCGGTGTCGAACGTGACAATAGAATGTGTAGTATAGAGATAAGCCAAGAATTACCGTTATTCCTCATTCTTTTTGCTTCGACACTTTCATTTAAGATTACTTTTGCTCTTAGAGAGATTATTTACAATAAGCCTCTTTTTACATAATCCTCTATTTACGAGGTTAATTTTAAAGAATGTGTAAATGAACCAAAACTACACCTTTCCACTACGCAATTCTTTTTTTCTTAAAATGTTGAGTAAATACATGTGAAATTTTTTCATAATATAAAAATTTTAATATTTTTGTATAATAATAAACTACATTAAGGTGATTTTAATAACTTAAATTTTTTTATCACGGTAGACCTTTTGATGGAATTACCCATATGTTGAATGAAAAATACATATGCAAATAAAAAATTGAATATGCAAAAAATTCGCATCGGTAAACTGGAGAAAATTAAGTAATTTTTGAAACATAATTTCATATAAAACGACAAGAAATACCCTCGAAAAAATTTCAAGAATAAAGCTTCAGCCGTTTGTCTGTTACGCCCTTTCAGAATTTAGGTAAACATGTACTGATTTATGGCGACAAACACTACCATAAAAAATTAAGGAAAATCTTTTTTTTAGAAAAATAATAGCCGGTACAGAATAGAACAACATCAAATGATCGAAATTGCGCTGAATTTTAAACATAAATGTGTTTTCATATTTTTTGCATATGCACGATATATGCAGTTTGCATAAAATATGCAAATATAAATAGGCGTATATTTAATTATTTTTCGAAGAAAAAAATTTGTATGTTATCGGTTTTGCGTAAAACCAACCAATAAAAATAGGCAAATGCATATATTCCGCTGTCTACTCATAACTTATATACTTCTACCCATAATCTTTCACAATTCCACGAATAGTACTAGTTTGTTGGTCGCTATCATTTTGAGAAAAATGGACGAAGTTACCACTTCCCTTTTGGTACCTCTCATACAAAAGGCAATTTTTCAGAAAAAGTTAGCGGCTTATAACTTTTTTTCCACCCAATGAAAACATTTAATCCCGGGAAAAATGGGCGTTATTGCCACGCCCCTCTCGATACCTCCCATACACATAGACTATTTTGCACAAAAAGCGGAGGCTTGTAATATCCATTCCAGCATACAAGCACTTGGAATTTTGTACAGTGTAATGGTTTTATAGTACCCATAGTACATTGAGAAATGGGCGTTATTGGCACACCCCGTTCGCTATCTCCAAAATGGCCAAAATAAAAAATATCAAAAATAATTTTTTGAGTTTCCCATACTTTTACAATATGGGTTTTAAATTTTTACTTTTGTCCATCAAATGATTTGCAAATAGGCATTGTTTTCTTTGTTAGGCTGCTAGCTTTCAAAAATGGACCAAACAATTTTTTTTATTTTTTGAAGGTAAGGTTCCGCAGTTCCAGCCTCCACGGTTGTCTTAAATTTAAATGGTATCCCGACGTTATTGAGCTTAGACATAAAAAATAGGGTCCAAATACTAAAGGTACCTTCCATAAAAGTTGGAATTGTAGGAAAAAATTAAAAAAAAAATATTACCATTAGAAATTTTTTGGTTTTGGGTTTTTATAGTTTTTAGTTTCATGTCAAAAAAACATTTTTATTCCCTCCCATGAACAAAACTTCCTGTAGAACAATTATTTATTTCATGAAGTTATTATTACTATTTCCTTTGAAGTCACCAATCTGGAACCTTTATAAAATACTGTGCAGCGTCCTGTTAAATGCTCAGCCATATTAATATAATAAAACGATTCGCTCACAAAGGAAGTACGAAAAATTAAATAATTTATTTATCACAATTTAATATTCATCATTTGTAACATGGCCTCCTAAACGTTTGAGCTTTGGCACGAATCCATTTATTACAGACTGAAAGATAAAAACAAAAACAAATATGATACAAAAAACATGAAAAGTCAAATGTTGTTCGGAGGCTATTTTGATGAGCCGAAAACCTACTCCACTTGGATCCGACTAAAACTGGGCAGGCGGCATGTAATGTGCGCCAATCACCCTCCAAGTCGTTTTTCAGATTATACCACACCAGAGCAGAACCCTTGCGAGGGAATACAGCTGTGGGAATATTTGGAAAAACAGTGGCTCCACCTTGTTCCACATCGCTCAGCTAAGGAAATGAAAGGAAGAGTTGGATGATATGCTTAAGGATTTTCTGATCAATTGAAAAATAAACTGAAAAAGCTCACATAAATTAGGACGGTGGCTATGCGATCACCCTCTTCTCGGATCACTGAATTGCTCTGAAATCAAAATAATTATTGAATATTATAGATTCCGAGAATCCTTATACATTTCACTTACCTCGGAAACATTAAAGAAATCATAGTGGGTGTCATAGTGTCCTCCCAGCCCATAATTCATAATCTGCAATACTTCTGAGCCATTGGTCTCAAATCCCGTCATATCTCTAATGCGCTGCATAAGACGTATCGTGATATTTGAACTGTCGTCAGAAAATCCAGAAGATTTCGCCGTTCTGGTATTGACCACCATAGGTTTATTATCATCACTATACACAGCGGCTCTTTTAAGCTTAGGTCTAGCCATGCTCTTGAGTTCTTCGATTTCTTTATCCGACATTATATCATGGTACATGGCCATATAAGGTTCTAACTGCAGCACTTCCATTTTTAGAGGAGCCAAGCGCAAAAATGGCGATACGGTGTTATTGTAGAGACAAGATAAATTTGAGATATTTTTGGAATAAAAACCACGACAACCCATTTCATAAGGATCGGCATCTGGTATTAAGAACTGCATAAAAAGATTAAAAAGCTTCTTAAAAGGAAATCAAAAAAAAGGTGGACCTACATCTTTTGCCCCATCCTCGGTAGTGCTTGCCAATAATTCAATTTCATTTTTACGTCTCAGTAATAGGGCATCCTGAGGATTTAAATCATAGGCATTTTGTATGGATATCAGGGCATCATTGGGACGATCTGTAATGCAAGCAATTACTAACTTGTGTTGGTTTCGAAGAATTTTATACGCACCTTGTTTCACTAGAGTTTCAGCATATAGACTGTAGATTTTTTCCTTGCTAAAATCCACAATTGTATTATATTCCGATGCTTCAAAGGACGTTATCGACTCATAGGTCCAATATGCCGAATGGACATAATTGGCCTGACCAAAGAGATAGTAACCCAAGAAATAACGGTCGATGGATTTCATATGGATGCTTTAAAAAAGACAATATGTATTACATTTATTCAGTTGATTTAGATGCCTTAAATAAAAGGTGTTTTTTCTGCACTCACTCGTATTTTTGGCCATTCAGTACACCCTCCATCATATCTCTTGGATCTAAGCCATAAGTAATCTGTAAACGATATAGGGCTTCGGAAGCTTCCACGAGATCATTCCAAGTAGGCATTTGGGGTCGCAGCTCTTGTATTACCTTCACATGAGCTAATTTTGGGAGGATTTTAAAATAAATCGGTTTAATTGAAATGCAATCAAGGATAAAGGTACGATAAACTTATCAATATTCAGGAGATGAAAAGATTTTGCGACTAATAACTATTCATCCGCAGTGGGGAGTGGGACGCTAGAGTTTTTATTTAATCGCCAAAATAGTAAGGAAAGACTAAAGTCGAGCGGGACCCACTGTATAATACCCTCCACCATTGTTTGCCAACACATGCACGGTGAACCATTTTTGCTATGAATTGTTGCAGGTTAAGTAGAGTACGATTCTAAATTCTAGCTACATGGGTTTAAAAACTTGGAATCTATACCGCGAAGAAGTCAAATTCGACTGTGACCTTCATAAGGGGATTATACTTATAATAACATGGATCGATAAACTCCATTTTCACTGGAGACGATTTAATGCAATGTGAAGTACAAATGCTTAAATTTCCGCATGATGTTTTACATAAGGCGTCCAATAGAACGTCAAGAAGTAAAATCGGAAGGGAGCTTTAGGTGTGGTCTTTATCAAAACAAGGACCGATGTTCTTCAATTCCACTAGTGAAAATTAAGTGCAATATAAGGTATAAATTCTTACATTTCAGCCAGATCAGCATCTAATAAGTACACTATAAAGTATAAACTCTTAACCTTCTGACAGATGAATCGAAAATATGTTCTCTAGAACGTTACAGGGGGTTTTTATATTGGGTCTATTCCAAAACTTATATTGGGTCTATTCCATCTTCCGGGCGGCGGCCGGAAAATGAGCCCCAAGAAAATGCACTCCAAATTGAAAACGAAAGTGCGCCCCAATTTTGGGGCCTATATTCGTTACAAAAAGTTCTTTAGGAAATTGCACCCCAATCAAAAAAAAACAGCATAAAATGAAAATACACCCCAAAAAAACTAAGAAATGTTCTCTTCGTGGCGGCCGGAAGTTGGACCCCAAGAAAATGCACCCCAAATTGAAAATGAAAGTGCGCCCCAAATTTGGGGCCTCTTTTCGTTACAAAAACTGATTTAGGAAATTACTCCCCAATCAAGAAAACAGCATGAATTGAAAATAAGCCCCAAAAGAACTAAAAGTTTTCTCTTCTTACACCTGGGAAGTACGCAATAATACACGTAGGCAAAACCTATTTTCTAATTATAAATCTTTTCCTGTGCGGTCGGCCTACGGCCTGCGGCATCTGTTTAAGACTTTCCGCTATGGACAGGATCCCAAGTTGGCAACGTGGAGCTAATATTGGGGTGCATTTTCCTGGGGCCCAATTTCATTCCGCCTCTCTTCTTAAATCTGGGTAGTACGTAATAATACACGTTTACGAACCCATTTTCCAACTATAAATCTTTTAAAGCGCGGTCGGCCTACGGCTTTCGGCCTCTATTTAAAACTTCCTCCTATGGACAGGATCCAAAGTTGGCTACGCACAGCAAATCTTTTATACGTAGCCTCTCCTGTTTCTTAATTTATAGATGAAAATAAGCCCCAAAAAGCTTAAAAAAATGAAATTAAGCCCCAAAAACCGGACATATAATAAAATGAAGCCCCAAAAAAATTGTTTTTGTTTGACATGTAATTTTTTGGGGCCCATATTCATAAAAATATTGGAGTGTATTTTCCTGGAGCCCAATTTCATTCCGCCCTGATGAGCACCATTCTATGGACTATTAGATCAAATATGAGGTATAAATTCTAAAATTTTAGCTTGATAAATAGAAAACCATGTTTTCTAGTGCTCCTAGAAATGACACCAGAGGTAACCTTTATATGGGAGCTATGTCGATGTTACCGAGGGCTAAATCAAAACATAGGCCAATGTGCCTCATTTTTACTAGGACGATTGTGTGCAATATAAAGTAAAAATGATTAAATTTCTCCCAAATCAATTGAAAATGTTGGTCTGTGGAGGTTAAGTTTTAAATTTGGGTCCCCTATGTTATGCAGACAACCGGTGCTACAGGGCCTCAACGTTGACCAAAAGTTGTACAAAATATTTAATTCCATGTAGAACGTTATTTGGTACTGTGGTCCACAATACGCTTTATACATCTCAGAGGTATCTCGCATAGTTCCCGAGATATCGGCAATTGAAAATTGAAATTTAAATGTCTTTCCCGACTCTGTATTAGCATTAGTTATTATAATTATTTTATTAAAATCAGGGCAGAATATATATGGCGTTCTTGGTACACCTTCTGGAGGAGAAGTGGAAAAGGTCTCAGACGCCGCTAGGTTGTGGAAGATACTATCCGCTACACTCTGTACAATGAGCTACTTGCAGGATAAGGTAAATAACTGGACAGAAACAGCAAGCAGTCGCTGAAACTACTGCTCGACACACATTTCCCGGTGAGCTAACTGACAGATCTCGGGAAATAGCAGGACCAACAAGAGAACGTGTGGATTTCTAGCGTCCGTAGATTGTTGACTGAGAAATCTAGAATCAGCTGGGCGATTAATTCATTTGAGCCGTTTATATCACCTGGGCCATACGGCATAACTCCAGCAGAAATGCAGAAGAACATTATCCTCTGGGTGATGAATATTTATGAAGACTGTAACAGACTCTCATATATCCAAAATAAATGGTATTCATACACACGGCGGGGAAGATATCGTACACTAGGTAAATTTATCCTATTGAAGTTCAAGACTTTTAGATTCTTTCATTAGAGAAACCCTTATACAAAACTCCTGTCCGAGAACCAACATGCTTTCAACAAGGCAATGCATCTGCTATGCACGAACTTGAGAGCCCTATCGAATCGTCCCTACATGTCATGACATAGAGAGAACTTTTAACAACATTCACTCAGTTACTGTAATTGCTGAGCTGTCACATCTAAGGGTGAACTTTATCTTAATTAGACTAATTCATAGCCTACTTAACAGAAGTCGCATAACAGCAAGTCTTGCGTCTACAGAGGGACCCGACAGGGAGGAGTACTGTCCCCACTAATTTGGAACCTAGTGGTGAATGAAATCCTGTTAGATCTAGAACGACAACGAAATGACAGTATATGACAAAATCCCCAGCTTCCTCAGAAACATATTACAGGTAGGTGGCTCTGAACAAATTGGGTAGATGGGCCTGAAGCAGCGTTTGGGCGTTCACCCAAAGAAGACAAAATTGGTTCTTTCTACTAGGAAGTATAACAGAGATATTTTTTTCTGAAAGTGCACAATTTCTACGATTAATTATAGATACGAAATTGTCATTCAGACATAATGTACTGGAACGTGTAAGGAAAGCTAACGTGTCCTTATATTCCTGCAGGAAAGCTGTAGGGTCCATCGTCCATCTTCTATACAAAGGGTGGGCCATTTAAAACATTGGATTATTTTCTGTGGGGAGCCATTAAGAATAAATGTTACGCAAAGCACCCAAATACAGTTGACGCGTTGAAACATTAAATCGAAGTTGCCATTATAGAGATTCGACCCGAAAAATCGAAAATGTTTGAAAAATTGGGTTGATCGGATGAGGTACTGTCGAGCCAGTCGTGGTAGTCATATGCACGATATTGTATTCCATTATTAATCAAAGTTCAACCTTTCCAATAAAACCAGAAAATTTGAAAAAAATATCAGTACTTTTTTTATAGCCTATTCAATTTTAAAATTGTAATTGGCCCACCAATATAATATAATAAGGAGAGTGTAATGTATAAAAGAGAGTGTTTGTTTTTTGGTCCGTATAGACGTCTAAACGGCTGGACCGATGTTCTTGAAGTTTTCACAGAGTGTACATGTGTAGAAGGTGGTGAAAATAGGGTACTTAATTTTTTTCCGATATATCAAGTTCTCAATATGCATTTAGGGACAGTTTATAAGATTGGTCCAAAAATGGGCGAAATCGGACCAATGGACGTAGCCTCGCCCATATAAGCCAAATTGTGAAATTGTGATATATTGCACAATTTGTTTGCGAGAGTGCTGTAATTTTGTGTGCAAGTATCTGGTGGCAGTTTCCATGGCTGGCTGAAAAATAAGCATGATCGGATCAATGGGCGTGGCCCCGCCCATATAAGCCAAATTTTGAAGTTGAGATATCTTGCAAAGTTTGTTAGCGAATCTGCTATAATTTTGTGCATATATCAAAAACCACAATGAGCGTGGCCCCGCCCATATAAGCCAAATTGAGATATCTTGAACATTTTTTTTTGTTTTATTCGATCTGCTTTCATAGTACATATTTTGTTTTTGTACTCAGGCTCAAGATCGTTATTGTTGTTTTCAGTATATGAACAATTTGTTAGCGGCAGTGCTGTAATTTTCTGTATATGTATTTGGTTTCAGTCTACTTAGTTGATCCAAAAATGGGCGGGATCGATTTTGTTGCGAGAAAAATTTGCAGATTCGATTATTTCAAGAAATTATGATATTGAATGGCCTCCAAGAAGTTGTGATTTAACACCATTAGACTATTTCTTGTGGGGTTATTTGAAGTTATTGTTCTTTCAAAATAAACCAGACTCTCTTCAAGCTTTACAAGTCGATATTGAAAGTGCCATTTTTGACATACGACTTGATTTAGTGGAAAAAGTGTTCAAGAATTGGGTTCATCGAAATCGTTCCTGCAGAAGAAGTTGTGGAGGCCATTTGAATGACGATTTATTTAGATCTTAATTGTATCGATTGTACTTCACATTAAATAAAAATGAATTTCCTTAACAATAAGAGTGTTTTTTTCAAAGAAATCTTATCACTCTTATTGAAAACTCGTATATAGCAGTAGTTCGTCCAATACCGTTGTACGGAATTGTCGTTAAAAAATTAGAAAATCGTCGATTTAAAAAAAATACACGTATTTTGCTGCCGCGAAATAATCCATAAAAAACGCAAAAAGTTATTTTATTTCATTTTTTAAATGGCATCCTAAAGAAGACAGCAATGACGACTTAAAAAAAATCAATGGCTAAAAGTCGAAATTTTATTTGGCGGAAATCTATTTTGGGTCATTTAAATTTATTTGAGCAATGTCCGAACGTCCGTGCGTTCAATAGAAAATGCGAATTTTTATATTTCTCGGGCTACGTGCATTCGATTAGCGTATTTTTTATGTTGGCGCACTTGAATTGAATTCGAATATATGTTCTTAATTTAGTTTGTTTGTGAGAGATATAACAGTTCGATGTGTTTTGCTTGTTCGGCGATTCGGTTTTATCTCCTTAACCGTCGCAAAACGCCGTCCTTTCATCTGTAAAATTTTGCGAACGGGAAAAAGTCGTAGCGGCCAAATCTGGTGAATACGGTGGTTGAGGCATGATTACGGTATTCCTTTCTTCCAAAAATTACGAACATTGCGACGCTTTTTTTTTTTTGTAAAATTTTGGAACGAATTTCGCTGCCACACGCTTCTTGCCCAAAATTTCCATATTGTCCATTTGTGGGGAGGCAAAAAAAGTTGCCATTGCTCAGTGAAAATCGTATTCTAGGGATCAAAATAAGAAACTTTGCCGAAGGAACCATACCTCTAAAACGAATTCTGATGTCCCGGAATTTGGGTCGAACTTTTGGGTAGGGGCAAATTTTGAAAAATCCCACTTTGACCCATTTAGAGTGCTCCAATCGAGTCCAAATGTATGACCAACCCCCACTCAGTGAAGTGCTCAGTGAAATTCGTATTCTAGGGATCAAAATAAGAAACTTTGCCGAAGGAACCATACCTTTAAAACGAATTCTGATGTCCCGGAAAAAATCCCACTTTGACCCATTTAGAGTGCTCCAATCGAGTCCAAATCCCCCACTAACTTTGGAGGCCCGACCCACCCAAGCCAGTGGCACACCCCCTGGGGGTTCCATACATTTGGACTCGATTGGAGCACTCTAAATGGGTCAAAGTGGGATTTTTTCCGGGACATCAGAATTCGTTTTAGAGGTATGGTTCCTTCGGCAAAGTTTCTTATTTTAATCCCTAGAATACGATTTTCACTGAGAAATGGGCGATTTTTAAATCGACCCGCCCTAGTCCACAGATATGCCGACAACTGCAACTGATTAGACGATTCTCCATAACAATTTTTATCACTTTCTTCGGTTTTTGATGTGATGGATCTTCCAGGACGATCGTCGTCATTCTTTGAAAAGCTTGTATTTACGACTTGTAAAATTTTTTTCTGTTCATAGTACAATCACCGTATGTCACACCCAACATTTCAAGTGCTTTTGAGCAATTAATTCAATGTTTTACACAAAATTTTATGCATAATCTTTGATCCATTATTTTTCACAGCAGCAAATCGTCGAACAATCTAAATACTTTTATCTGTAATGTCTCTCACAAAAAACTCATCTAAGAACATATCGCTGACTCACTTCAAGAGTGACATAACTCAAAATTTAAAAGTGCCAAGATGTGTGACTTTAAGTCTGTATAAATAGATACGTAACATTAAATAATGTGTTTAAATACGCTTGAATAATCCTAAATGTGGTTGTTTACCTATAGACCAAATTTCGCTGAAATTAATTTATGGACATTTGCGAAATTCGGATTTTTGTAAGGCAACCTCAAAAATTTTAAAATTTGAGTAATGTCACTCTTGAAGTGAGTGAGCGATATGTTCGAGACAAATGTGTCAACTTAACCCAAAAACAAGTAAAAAAGTTATAGTCGGGTAAACCAACTGTCGATGCTGATCAGTCGTAGTGAACGGACGTGTTTAGCACAGAGCGGATAGTTAAAATCTATTATACCTATTACGCAATCGCAAAAAAATAAAACAAAATCTGTACAAAGTCTGGAAGGCCTACATCGTAGTACCTATTACGGGCTAATACGGAAAAAAATCATTGGCGGGGATGCCTTCGCGTTCCGATGGAGCGGGGTTCCCCAATCGTCCTACTGTCCGTCCGTTGGTCTTGGCCAAAGCCGACCACACCAAACATGGTGAAAATTTCCCCCCAGTACTCACAACAGGTGGTACGGTGAGGGGAAAACGTCACGTCCGACCGTCAAAACGGAAACACAATGAGCACCGGATAGCGCTCAGAGTTCTGACGAAGTTGGAGGCTGTTGAGGTTTCGGCTCTTACCGAAAAACAAAAAGAGTCACTTACCTGGGCTAAAGGCGTCTTAGATGCTTCTAAGGCCAATCAGCGGGCTGAAAGAGCCACAAATTCAGCTGTGTTAACGGCTAATAAAGTCAAAAGAATCAGATCACCTGATGAACCCCTGCCCTCGAAAAAGGCAAGAGGCCCAAGTGTCACTATCAACAGGACACTCACCAAGCCCTTCAATGAAGTGGCGAAGGAGAGTCTAGTGATGGCCGTTATAGACAGAAGTAGTGAGGATGGATCCATCCTCAAGGACAAATGGAGCCATGTGCAATCAGCCATTATGGCTCATTACCTCGATGTCCGTAGAGAGATGCCGGGCACACCACCAATCTGCAACGATGCAGGATGGCATCAGGGGAGAGTAAAGCTCTTACATTTCGGTGATGCCAGATCAGTAGACCTGTATAAGGCTGCTCTGAGTCGAGCGGGTGAGGTGTGGCCGGGTGCCCAGTTGGATATTGTCGAAAAAAACAACATCCCTAGTCATCCTAGAGCCATCACCTGGGTTACAGAAGAGCCCTCCAACCCGGCTGACATATTAGAAATAATAAAAGATTCCAATCCTGGTCTGCCCGCCCATAATTGGAGAATCAGCAAGGTGGGTGAGGCGGATGGTAAAAAGCGGCAGGTCAATTTGATCCTTAACGCTGAATCCACCTCCCATATACAACGTGCAAGTGCAACCCTACAGTATGGCTTCGAGACTATAGTCTTGAAGGTATACAAGCAGGATATAGTTCCCACTGCGGAAGGTGAGTCGTCCACCGCGGTTGAAACACAGCTTTCAGGAAGTGCGGAGGTATCCACGCCCATTATTTCGGGTGACTCCAACTCTAACAGAAGATCTGTAACGTCCTACTCTGAGGACGAAAGCTCTACTTCTGACACAGAGGGGCTGAGGGGAGTCTCCGGACTCTTTGACGCATCTGGCGGGGACACGCTTCTCGATGATACGGACGAAGAGTTCGATAACACCCTTGTAGGGGTGGAAGTTAATCTGTCAATTACCAATGATGGTAAGAATTTTACAGATTAACCTCCATCACGCTAAAGCAGCCTCAGCGGCTCTATTGCTGCGCCTGTCCACAGGTGCAGTAGACATCGTCCTGATACAGGAGCCCTACGCAGTGGGAGGAAGGGTGTGCGGTATCAGGACACCCAACTTTAAACTGCTTGTGGCCAACTGTGAAGGCACTCCAAGAACCTGCATTTTGGCCAGGAAAGATCTAAGTATCTTTCTCCTGGCTAATTTAAGTGGTAAAGACCAAACATCTGCTAGTCTGGAGATCGGTAATCGCATATATTGGGTGGTCTCCAGTTACTTGCCTTATGAAGCTGTAGTACCGACTGCTCTATTCAGGGAAGTAGTAGAAGAAGCAACATCTGACGAGGTCGAGCTGATTGTTGGCGCAGACACGAACGCTCATCATACTATCTGGGGTAGTACGGATATAAACAATAGGGGTGATTCGCTTCTTGACTTTATTCTAACTACCAACCTAAGTATTTGTAACATAGGTAATAAACCGACCTTTACAATTAAAGACAGACAAGAAGTACTCGACGTAACGTTTGCTACTGACCGGCTGTCAGACAAAATTATTGGGTGGAATGTACTAGACGACCACTCATTCTCAGATCACCATTATATTGAGTTCAAACTCGCTGAAAAAGCGCCTGAACCTGCCGTCCACAGAAATGTGAGAAAGACAAAGTGGCACCTGTATGAAAAGAATTTCAAGAAAGTCCTCAACTCCAAACTTCTGTACGAACCGAATGACAAAGCCGGTCTGGATCATCTGGTCGAGCATATCACCACATCATTCAATAGTTCCCTTGAAGAAGCCTGTCCAAAAACAAGGTACAAGGGTAAAACTAAACCCCAATGGTGGACTTCTGAGCTAACGGCTATGAAAAAGACCTGCAACAAGCTATTCAACAAGGCTAAATCTACTGGGGTCGCTAATGTTTGGGATGCCTATAAAGAGCAACTCAAGATCTATAAGAAGGAGCTTAGAAAGGCGCAAAGACGCTCTTGGTATACTTTCTGTGGCGAAGTGGAAAAGGTCTCCGACGCCGCAAGGCTGAGGAAAATATTATCAGCTTCACCCTGTACAGTGGGTTACTTGCAGGATGAGGCAAATAATTGGACCAAAAACAGCGAGCAGTCGCTCAATGTACTGCTCGACACACATTTCCCGGGGAACTCTCTAACAGAACCAGAGGATCAGCAGGACCAACAAGAGTGCGAGTGGACTGCGAGCGTCGCTAGCTTGTTGACTGAAAGATCCAGAATAAGCTGGGCTATTAATAGCTTTGAGCCCTTCAAGTCACCTGGACCAGACGGCATCACTCCAGCAGAAATGCAGAAAATGTTGAAATACATTATCCCCTGGCTGGAGAAAATTTATGTAGGCTGTATCAGGCTTTCATACATCCCGAATCGATGGAGGGATACCAAAGTGGTATTCATACCAAAAGCGGGGAAGATATCACACACTAGGCCAAAAGACTTCAGACCAATTAGCCTATCCTCCTTCCTATTGAAAGGTCTGGAACGACTTTTAGATTATTTCATTAGGGAAAACCTGGATACAAAACTCCTGTCAGTGAACCAACATGCTTACAATAAGGGGAAGTCTACAGAATCAGCCCTGCACGAACTTGTGAGCACTATCGAATCGTCCCTGCATTTCAAGGAATTCACCATGGTGGCATTTCTTGACATAGAAGGGGCTTTTAACAACATTCACTCAGATGCAGTAATTGCGGCACTGTCACATCTTAATGTTAACTTTAGTTTGATTAGACTAATTCAAAGTCTGCTCAACAGAAGACGCATAACAGCATGTCTTGGGTCCACAACTCTAACAAGGTTTGTAAACAGAGGGACCCCACAAGGAGGAGTACTGTCTCCACTAATTTGGAACCTAGCGTTGAATGAAATTCTGCTAGATCTAGAACGTTGTGGCTGCAAGGTCGTGGCATATGCGGACGACGTTGCAATCGCAGTGAGTGGCAAATTCGAAAACGTCCTCCGAGACATTCTACAGGTAGCTCTGAACAAATTGGCTAGATGGGCCAAAAGCAGCGGTTTGGGCATAAACCCAAACAAGACAGAATTGGTTCTCTTTACTAGGATGAATAAAGTCCCACATGTGGACCCTCCACCTCGGATAAATGGAACAGATCTAGTCTTTTCTGAAAGTGCAAAATTTTTAGGAATAATTCTAGATAGAAAACTGTTATTTAGACTTAATGTATTGGAACGTGTAAGGAAGGCTAACGTCGCCTTATATTCCTGCAAAAAGGCTGTAGGGTCGCGGTGGGGCCTCTCTCCTAAAATCGTCCACTGGATATATATAGCAGTAGTTCGTCCTATACTGCTATACGGCATTGTGGTATGGTGGACGGCAACTGACAAACTAACCATCACCAACCTACTAACAAAGGTTCAGAGAACTGCCTGCCTGAGCATAAGCGGAGCCTTAAGGACTACAGCGACCGAGTCTCTACAAGCCCTACTCCATATACTGCCGATTAATATTGTGGCGAGAGAAGTTGCAACCAAAGCGGCAATAAGATTAAACTGCCTATCAATGTGGAGGTACAAAACCTACGGTCACATGAGAATATCAAAGTGTAGTGCTATGGTAACCGACCGAGTGGACTATATACCAACGGTGTACACCTTCGAGAGAAATTACATCACTATGATTCCCGCGAGAGATGAATGGGTTGGAAGAAAACCAGGTAATAGAAACCATCTCCAATTTTACACGGATGGTTCGAAGCTTGATGAAAAGGTTGGCTTCGGAGTACACTGTGCAGAGCTTAGATTGGATATAGCTCACAGACTACCAGATACCTGCAGTGTCTATCAAGCCGAAATAATGGCAATATGGGAAGTAGCCAAGTGGCTGAGTCGCAACATAGTAACCAACACTGGCATTGTCATTTACTCGGACAGCCAGGCTGCCATCAATTCTCTGGAGGCAACATCCCTAAATTCACAAACAGCCCTCGACTGCCGCAGATCTCTTAACGAGATGGCTGAGCAGTTTAATATACACCTCATATGGGTGCCTGGGCATACGGATATCCCGGGGAACTGCAAAGCCGATGAACTTGCTAGGAAAGGGACGACATTACAAATTCTCGAAGAATTTGCATATTTTGGTGCGCCACTATCCACGTGCAAGCTTTGGCTTAGGCAAGAGGCAATCAGGCAGTCCAACGAAAGATGGACAGAAATCGGCACCTGCAGGGTAGCTAGACAAATCTGGCCAAGGTATGACCTGAGAAGATCAAAATATCTCCTCGCACTAGAGAGGCAAAGATTGTCTACGTTAGTATCAGTTCTGACGGGACACTGCTTGATCGGCGAACACGCCAAAAGATTGGGTATTGACTCTAATGACTTCTGCAGAAGCTGTGGAGATGAGGAAGAGGTGGAGAGCATTGAGCACTTGCTATGCGACTGTCCCGCTCTGAGTAAACGACGACTGGACATACTGGGGTCGGCTGTTCTAGGCAGCCTAACAGATCTTTCCAGTACCGATATTCGTAATATCGACAAATTTGTATATCAAACAGGTTGGTTTCGATGAGGGGCATTTCAGCCCGTGGTAACACTAGGGACCTAAACTGGTCTATGTGAGCTTGTATAAAAAATACGGCTGCCACCCTAACCTAAACCTAAACCTAAAACCAACTAAGGTATACCCTCACTTTTTGAGTAATGTAACATGGAATATTACACGAATTAATCGGGCAATTTGTGTGGTAGGTACAAGAAAGGGTTGAATAAATCCACATATTTTTCTACGAAGAGTAGATACTTCAAATACATTGCACTGTACCGAATTGTAAGCGTTTGTGTGCACGGGTATATTAATGTTATGATATATTAAATTTTGCTATGATTTGGCAATTTTGTGTGGGAGGTTCCGAAATGGGTGTGTTGATAACGGCTGATAAACTAATACTTCATATATGTGGAATTACAGAATATCCGGATAAATAGTATAGGAGTATTAAAGTATCAATATTTCGCTTAATTTCATCCCTTTGTGAGAGAGGTACTAGAACTTTTATACTAGTACTTTTTATTCTATCTCAGACTAAGTTCGAAGATGGGCCATATTGGTCCACTCCTTCTGGTATCTCCCCCACAAAGGGTTAATATTTAGTGAAATATTGATTCTTTAAAAACTTCTATGCTACTAATTCGAATCTTCTGAAATTCCACCCATATTATTAGTGTATTAGTCGCTACCACCACTGTAAAAACTTTACTTTACTTTTTATATCCGATCAGTATGAAATTCGGCAGAAAGAGGTTTCTTATTATATGAATGAACACCTCTAAATTCGGAGAAAATCGGTTCAGATTTAGATATAGCCCCCATATATACGTTACCCCCGATTTGACATGTGAGCGCTGTAAAAATGTTATTTTATATCCGATCAGTGCGAAAGTCGGCAAATAGAGGTTTCTTTCTACATGAAGTAATACTGCCAAATTCGGTAAAAACCCGGTTTAGATTTAGATATAACACCCATATATATGTTACCCCCCATTTGACCTGTAAGCGCTGTAGAAATTGTATTTTATATCCGATCAGTGCAAAATTCGGCAGAAAGAGGTTTCTTATTACTCGAAAGAATACTGCCAAATTCGGAGAAAATCGGTTCAGATTTAGATATATGTAACTCCCATATATATGTTACCCCCGATTTGACATGTAAGCGCTGTAAAAACTGTATTTTATATCCGATCTGTGCGAAATTCGGCAGAAAGAGGTCTTTTTACATGAATTAGTATTCATGGAAGATCGGTTTAGATTTATATTAAAGCTCCATATATATGTTCCTCCTGATTTGGTATCAAACCGCTATAGAAGTTGTATTTTACTTCCGATCATTAATATTTTCCAGAAAGATGTTTCTCAATTTAGGAACGAATATTGCTTAATTTCTATACCCTACACCACACTGTGGTACAGGGTATTATAACTTTGTGCATTTGTTTGTAACACCCAAAAGGAGAAGAAATAGACCCATCGTTTATTATACCGATCGACTTAGAATCACTTTCTGAGTTGATTTAGCTATGTCCGTCTGTCTGTCTGTCTGTGCATGTATTCTTGTAATCGAAGTGCAGGTCGCAATTATGGTCCGATCTCGACGAAACTTTACAATTATTTTTTTTTGGCCCAAGGACGATCCCTATTGAGTTTGGTTAAAATCGGTTCAGATTAAGATAATGCCCCCATATATATGTTAGCCCAGATTTGACATGTAAGCGCTGTAAAAACTTTATTTTATATCCGATCAGTCTGAAATTTGGCAGAAAGAGGTATCTTATTATATGAATGAACACTGTTAAATTTAGAGGAAATCGGTTCAGATTTAGATATAGCCCCCATATATACGTTACCCCCGATTTGAAGTGTAAGCGCTGTAAAAATGTTATTTTATATCCGATCAGTATGAAATTCGGCAGAAAAAGGTTTCCTATTATTTGAATGAACACTGTTAAATGTGTAAGAAATCGGTTCAGATTTAGATATAGCCCCCATATAAACGTTACCCCCGATTTGACATGTAAGCGCTGTAAAAATTTTATTTTATATCCGATCAGTGCGAACTTCGGCAAAGAGAGGTTTCCTTCTACATGAAGAAATATTGCCAAATTCGGAGAAAATCGGTTCAGATTTAGGTATAGCCCCCATATATATGTTACCCCCGATTTGACATGTAAGCGCTGTAGAGACTGTATTTTATGTCCGATCAGTACGAAATTCTACAGAAAGAGGTCTTTTTACATGAATGAGTATTCAGGGAAAATCGGTTCAGATTTATATATAACATCCGTATATATGTTCCTCCTGATTTGGTATCAAAGCGCTATAGATAGTTGTACTTTAATTCCGATCATTAAAATTTTCCAGAAATATGTTTCTCAATTTAGGAACGAATATTGCTTGATTTAGCAATTATCGGTTCAGAATTAGATATATCCACATACATATATGTGCTTACCCATTTCCAATTATTCCAAATTATTATCGCATTGACCCTTACCGCATTGTTGGGGAGGTATAGGTTTTTTAATATTTTATGGAGTTTATAGGTCTCTGAAATTGAATATTGCATTTTTCCCCAATTTTTTCCTAGAAATCGGTATTCAAAGAATATATGTGAAGAAAATCAGGTGTCTTGGAAACTCTGGCTCACTTTGTATGACCGCATTTTTGGCAACCAAAATATTGGACAATGTCGTCAAAACATCTTGGGGCAAATCACCGAATAACATTGCAAGTGGTTGTTTGTTACCGCGAGTAACAGCTTTCCTGATACTCCTAACTTGATGGCCTAATGATAAAAGCTTTGCTTTAATATCATCCACAGATTTTTTTAGTGAAGACGGACATAACCTGTGTATTGATATTTACAACATCAGCGACAAAGATGGGCGGCGAATTGGTTGTAGAAATAACATTGGTGGTATTTTCTATTCACCTTCTTCGGTTGCAATGACATCGAATTTGTTGGATGACGCATAATTCAGTTGAATTATGCAGTCGTTGTGGCTGGAAAATATCTAATGAACCTGTTTATCTCCCTCCGCTTGCTCGTGAGTACTACCTGCTGCCAGTTTGAATCGTCGTCATTGCTTTCTTCAGTTGCACTTGCATTGTCCGTCTGCATGCTGAAAAATGCACTTGGTACAATTGTTGTTGTACATAAAATGTGCATGCACAACGGTTGCACTTAATTGTTTTGTTTTTTGTCTGTTTATGTAACTGAGCTCGTTATTTGCACAACATTAACAAGAATGTGTAGTAATTGTAAATAATCAACAAATTTAAGATACCGCAATACGTGTTGTATATACCATGGTTACGCACAGACTGACTTCGGAAATTGAAATGGAAAGGTACCCACTCTACGGACAAAGTTGGAAATCCGGAAATCTCATGGAAAACATGGTAGCTCAGAATGGGTACCACTTATGCGACATAGTTTTTTAAGTTTAAATTAAAATTTTCCATTAATGATGTACATATACTAAAAAAATATAGACCATTAAAATCCACTCGTTTCTTTTGCGCCAGCCTGTAGTTTTTTTTTTGCACAACAAATCTGCGATTGTGATAAAATGGCATGACGTTTGAGAGCACAGCACAATGTGCTGCAATTTATTATGACACCCAAGTTGATCATTTATAAATGATCCATAGTTTATTTTACCGATCGACATACGAGGGCGGTTCCAAAATTAGCCGACATAACAAAGAAAATTCAACAAATTTGGTAAAAAAATAATCTCCTTTTAGCTCGATACACTTTTTCATTAGCTTCGATATCCTGTTTATAGGAAGAGCTATTTTACACATTGGAATCACCATCAACTGCAGACTCCACCTTTTTAATCTTGGCAAATCTTGTTTGGAAATAGAAAAGAAGTCTTGATGAAACAACACTTTCTTTTTCGTCAAATACGGCCATTTTTCATAATTTCTCCACATAACCGATACAAGTTATGGTGTTTTCTTTTGTGCCAAAAAATGCTACATTTTTTATGCCTTTTGCCCCAAAAATTTTTTTTTGTCTTCCATTGTAAAATAAATGCTGCACTGTGAAAGGGTTTCGTTTTCTTTTGTAAAAAATGCCGCACTTGCACGAGGCAAAAATGCAACATTTCAGCCATGTATTTAATCGAAGGGGTGGACGCTGTCCTACAAAACAGATGATTTTTCGACGTCGCACGATGGGAAAATATGATGAAATATGCGCGCATAGGACTTTCAAAACAACTTTTAAAAATCAGTTTTTTGGGATTGTTGTTTTATTGTGGATAACATTTAATGAAAATACCTTCAAATTTTATGAAAATATCTCTAGGTGATTCCGAGTTATGATCATTCAAAGTTTGTCTTTTTTACTCATAAATGCAAATAAAATTGCGATGATAAAATGTATATACTAAAATGCTTGTATAATTCTCGTTTGTTGGTGAAATGCGACCGGACTTGTAACATATTATAAGGTTATATTCATCTTATTCGTTATATTCGTCTTTAAATGAAGAGATATTTCAAATCAAAAATACAGTTTTTTTTTTGTTTTTCAAAAAAATTATCCACAGTAAATGGAATACAACTTTTTTGGATCACGTGGGATCACTACCACATGACATAGAGAAGAGAGGTGACTTAGTGGTGAATCCAACAGTACCAAGTTTATATGCGACTTTTTGCGACTATGGCAGTTTTTTGTACTTTAAATATGTCCTTTTTTACTTTAAATATAGAAAAAATGTGTGGGAGCTACATCGAACTATGAACCGATTTTCCCGAAACATATGAATTTCGACAAAATCGGACAATAAATACGATCGGAAGATGTCCGGCTGCAAGTTTGTAGTGTCCCACGATCACAAATAGTGATCTTATTAATTTTATAAGAATTATATGTGTAATTATTATTGTTTACTTCTTCTACAAAAACTATTAAAATATAGTTAAACGCTTCTGTAGTTTGTGTATATTAGGGTGGACCGATTATTTTCTGTTCTTAATTTAACTTTTCTTTTATTACCAGTCGACGACCCATTGTGTAAGAGCATTATTGGAACACTTCAGCTTTCAAAAATATTGCAGACTACGATTTTATCATATTTATGTTGTTTTGGTTTCAATTTCAAAAACATTGCCCTGTTTTGTAGACTTTTAACGCAATATTGACAAAAATAAGTTTGAATTTCAATGGTCTATATATTTAAAACGCACCAACACACAATCAAGTAACTCAAATAGATTTTGAACTAAATATTGTCAGCTCTAATTTAAAATAAAGATCACTGAAGTTGGTACGATATTCCGATTTTTACACTAATTTCCACAAAGTCGCTTTTGTAGCCTCACTGTGCGATATATGGTAACAGTAAAATAAAATCTGGGTACAGCTATTTCTTCTCCAAAGAATTCTCTTGAATATGGTCCAAACCGTAGGACTCTATCTCTAACGGTATAGTCATGAAATAGAAAATATTGCTATGCGCGCGTATTTACCCCTTTTTTCCCATTGTGCGTCGAGCGAATAGCCTAAATACCCGCGAGTGTCCGTGCGTGCTTTTTTATAATGAAGTTTGGTCAGATGCTTTATTTAGGCGGCGCCGTGGAGTATTCTTTGTTTTTAGTTTACTTTTAGTGAGTTAGAAGGCTGGTTTTTCGCATTTTTGTTATCGATTCTGACTATAAAAAATGCAGCAGTACAGGAGGGCATAGGCGATATTATTACTATGCTGCTCTCTGACAGGGCAAACTCTTTTTTAGAAAAGAAAACACCATTAGTTTTAAAATTCGCCATTTGTTTTTTTCTTTGCCTTTCCCTTTACGGCACCTATTATCACGAGAGCAACGCTTGCAAATTGTTAAAATTGGCTATTAAAATAATAATTTTGTACGTCATATATCAACTTTTTTCAGCGATTAAGTTCTCTCTTTGTTGAGTGGGTACTAGTATGGGTCGAAAAAAAGTTCAAGGCAAAAACACCCCCTGGTAGGGTGGACCAAAATGACAAAGTTTATAATTCTTAAGCTCCACCAGGCACCAGGTTGTTACCATATTTATAAGTACTGCCTAGGCTAAATTTGAGCCAATCGGTATGTGTGAAACAAAATACAGTCCAAATGTTATTCACGGCTTCGGTGGACTATGACTCTGAGACATAGTTCAGGTTCAATGTCGTTAATGTGCCGAATTATCTCATCATTTAGCTCTTGAATTGATATTGACTTATTGACGTACACTTTTTCTTTTAAATATCCCCAAGGAAACAAGTCCAGTGGCGTCAAATCAGGTGATCGTGGCGGCTAATTAAAATCGCCACGACGTGAAATAACACGGCCATTGAATTTCTAGCGCAAAAGAGCCATTGTTTCGCTGGCTGTGTGGCAAGTGGCACAATCCTGTTGTAACTACATATTGTCCAGGTCCATATCCTAAATTTCTGGCCATAAGATGTCTGTTATTATCTCGCGATAGCGAACACCATTCTCGGTAACCGATTGGCCGACCCCATTTTCGAAGAAGTACGGCCCGATGACACAGCCAGCCCATAAAACGAACCAAACAGTCACTCTTTGTGGATGAATCGGCGTTTCAACAATCACTCCTGGATTTTCATTTGCCCACATGAGGCAATTTTGCTTGTTAACTAACCATTCGGCGTATTGACGACGCTTGAAATGGGCAGTAGGATGCAGCTCTTGAGTCAACTGAACCATGTAAACGTGTAAATTAAAATCTTTATTCCAAATCCTCATCAGTGTTGTTCGTAAAATGTTCAATTGTTGGCCACGACGACGAGTCAAGGTTGACGGCACTTCTGCCAACCTATCGAGAACAGCATCAAGTTTTCCGCAGAACGAACTGGGGAGCATGAACATGTGTTTTCACACCTCCTACAGATCCAGTTTGCTGAAACTGCACGAAATGAATTTTCGATTTAAACCCCATTTTCGTAAAAGGCTTCAACAATTTGTTAAACACTGATACCAGGAAATGTCAAATTAAGTTGGGAAAAAAACTTGACGTTAAGGTGTGTCATGCTGTCTTCTTCCTGCATTATAAGGAACATTCTACCCCCCTCGTTATTAATTTTAATAACAATTACCTCAAATATGTCAACTAGATTTCTTTTGAATATATCTTCATTGAATCGACAGATTCCCAGATTACGCTTCCGACTTTTCTTTAAAATTTTACATTTACCCAGAGGGGCAACCCTTCCAACTGACATAAAACTCGACGAGCTGAATATGCGTAAACATTTGTATGCAACGAGGCCCAATTAGTTATTCGTATAAGCGTTGTTTGTGAATACATTACTTGGCGTGTTTATTATTAAGTTGAAATAACAGAAGTGAGTAACACTTCTTCGTCATTCCGAAGAAGCTCATCCTTATAGGACTGACTTTCAAACCAAATAATTACATCTAAACTTTTATTTTTGCTGTCAAATAGTAGCAGTTTTTTGCATTTAAAAAAAATGCATTAGAGAGGTAACGATTGTCTACGTTAGTATCAGTTTTGACGGGACTCTGCCGGATCGGCGAACACGCCAGAAGTTTGGGTATTGACTCCAATGACCTCTGCAGTTCTGGATTTGAGGAGGAAGTGGAGAGCAATGAGCACTTGCAACGCGACTGTCCTGCTTTGTGTAAACGACGTTTGGATATACTGGGGTCGGCCTTTCTAGGTAGTCTAACAGATCATTCCAGTAACGATAATTGTACTATCGATAAATTTGTATATGAAACAGTTTGGTTTCGATGAGGGGCATTTCAGCCCGTGGTAACTCTAGGGATCTAAACTAGTCTATGTGAGGTGGTGAAAAACGGCTGCAAACTTAAACTATATTTAAACCTTGATGTAGTCCCTGCATAAAGATTTACTCCAGTTTAAATTATTATTGCCATATTATGATGTGATTTCGACTTTAATGATTCGACTTCTTGATACTTTATATTCAACATTTTCCGAACTGGCTGAATTTTGGAAAAGTTAGCCTAATTTTGATCTAGTAAAAAGGGACCATAACCGGCAATTTTTCAATTCCTATTGCTTGACGCAAATTTTCAAGAGATGTGACTGAAAATTACTATGTTTATACCCTACACCACACTGTGGTACAGGGTATTATGACTTTGTGCATTTGTTTGTAACACCCAAAAGGATAAGAGATAGACCCATTGTTTATTATACCTATCGACTTGTAATCACTTTATGAGTCGATTTAGCTATGTCCGTCTGTCTGTAGATGTATTTTTGCAATCAAAGTACAGATCGCAATTATGGCCCAATCTCAACGAAACTTTGCACATATCTTTCTTTAGACCCAAGGGCGATCCCTATTGAGTTTGGTTAGAATCAGTTCAGATTTACATATAGCTCCCATATATATGTACCTCCGATTTGGCATATTTGCACTGTATAAGCAACATTTTGGAACCGATTTGTACAGAAATTGACATAGAATAGTCTTATGATACTCTTAGAGACAATACAAAATTGGGGAAAATCGGTTCAGATTTAGATATAGCCCATATATATATGTTACCCCCGATTTGAAATGTAAGCGATGTAAAAAGTGTATTTTTAATCCGATCAGTACGAAATTCGGCAGAAAGAGGTTTCTTATTACATGAATTAACATTGCCAAATTTGAGGGAAATCGGTTCAGATTTAGATATAGCCCGAATATATATGTTACCCCCGATTTGACATGTAAGCGCTGTAGAGACTGTATTTTATGTCCGATCAGTACGAAATTCGACAGAAAGAGGTCTTTTTACGTAAATGAGTATTCAGGGAAAATCGGTTCAGATTTATATATAACCTCCATATATTTGGTATCAAAGCGCTATAGAAGTTGTACTTTACATCCGATCATTAAAATGTTCCAGAAAGATTTTTCTCAATTTAAGAACGAATATCGATTAATTTAGCGATTACACTATGCAACAAAAAATTTTTTTTTGTTTCCTAGACCTAAAACATATTTTTTTGTATAGATTGTTGCATACTGTTATATAAAATCAAAACCAAAAATTTGTTTATGGATACATTTTTTTTAAATTTTGTATTAAACATACTAATATCGTCGAAGGTACGTACCCTTAGTATTCGCACTATAATTTTCGGAGTATATGCCCGATCAGGTCGACTTATACGTTAAATTGAAGCTATTAATGTGGGCTACCAATGTTGGAAATATCGAACCGATAATTATCGGTTCAGAATTAGATAATATGTTCCTACCCATTTATCAATTATTCCATGTTATTATCGCAATGACCCTTATCGCATTGTTAGGGAGGTGTAGGGTATTATATAGTCGGCCCCGCCCGACTTTCTGCATTTCCTTACTGGTTTTATATTATTTTAGCTGAGATATTTCACAGTCAAAACGATTATATCGGTCCACGTTTTGATATATTTATTATATATTGATCCCCTCCAATTTGAATTTTGAAAATGGTGTAAGGTTATTTACATAGTTGTCTCGGCCCGCTTTACTTTAGTCTTCCCTTACTTGTATTTTTTTTGGGTTTTCATTCCCGTTCAGACATTCATTTCACCAATTAATCTTCATAAGTTCATCTCCCGAAAATTGTTAACTTTAATAACTTCAACAACCACTTACCATTATTTATTGGTTCACTCATAAAGAGTTCAATATTGGGCCAATCATAATACATGCGACGTATCAGCGAATAACCATTTAATGGATTGTGAAGATATTCCTCTGGACTTTCGAGAGCTTTTCTACTTTCTTTTTGCAATTCACTTATTAAACTTTAAAATTTCAAAACATTTTCATACAGATCTTGTCTCGTTTCTCGTTTAAACAGCTTTTAAATTCACACTCACTTTTTCAATCGCTGAACTTTAGTTTCCATCTCTTCGGTGAATTTTTCCACACTGGCAATTAATTCTCGTTCCATTACCAGCAACTGTTCCATGCCAGCTATGGAGGTGGAAAAACTTTTCTCATGCACTGTCGAACATTGAACAAAATTTTGCGGCAACAGCAAAAAAATGAAGGCAACTATTGAACATAGTGCAGCAAGCATTTCCGGTTTGAGAAAAAAAAATCCGTAAATTGTAATATTTTATAAACTTCCTACCGCAAATGACGTCTACCATTCACGCGTATGTTTCTTACACTAATTTTACATATATTTTTTTTCACTTTCATAAGCTGTGATTTCTGTTGCGGCGATGAATGGTCAGTGGAATGATTGAAAATAAAACAATTCTTTTAGAAATGGAAAACATTAAAACTGTTTCCATTCATAGTGGTTTTCTCTACGTCATGTAATCGTACATAGTTATGGTTAATATGTTTTTTGTTGTTGTTTCATTTCTATTTTCTAACTCACCTATATTTAATTAAAGCAAAGGCCGTTTCGCTTGATGGAAGCGGCTGCGCGGCAGCGGAGGGGTTTTCTAAGTTGTATTTAGTTGTAAGCTAGAGTTTTTCAAATCAGTAGCGGTACTTAACGGCACTTCAGTGTATTCACTCACTTACCCTTCGCTAAAGCAAATTTGTGAAAGTTTAAAACACTTGGATTAGTAATAAAAACGAAAAGGTAAATGTGGAGCACACTGACCTTCCATAGGGAAGTGATTTAAATAAATGTACTTCAGTGGATTGGTAAGAAATGAGTTATAATAAGAACCGGTATGGAAACTTCACAGTCATGCTGGGTCGACTAAATGATACCCTACACCACTAATGTGAAGCTAGTAATGAACTCAATATATGAGAGGAGCGTATATTTCATTTGCTGTGGACCAAAAATGCTGTTGACCTAAGACCCTAATTATGTTCAGCGAAAATCCGTTGTGGGACATTTTAGGTATTTTGAGCAATGTCCGTTCTTCTGTCTGGCTGAAACGCATGATAACTCTCGAAAGGAGTAACGGATTGACTACAAATTTGGTTTGTGATAATAGTGGGTCATATTGGTCCATTCCTCCTAGTACCTGCCTCATAAAGCGCTAAAATGTAGTGAAATATTGATTTTCTAATAACTTTTATATTACAAAACCGACTGCTCTGTAATTCCACACATGCACGGGACAAAAACGACTTTCTTGATATGTTTGAATCGAACAAAATTAATTTGGAACACAATTTTTAAATGCTTTATATTTCTGAGGAAATAAATTCTATTTGAAAATCAATAAAATTTATTTGGAACGTATATGGGCATTTCCTGCGTTGCGGACGGCAGGAATTTCATTAGCTTTTCCCCAATAGCTTCCTTGATGTTGATCATAGGAATATTATTGTTATTAGCTAATTTTAAAAGTCTATCCAGCTTTATAATACCGAATGTATAGAATTTTGAAAACGTTTTTAGTTTGCATAAAAATCGACAAATGGCGTGACGGACGTCACGAAAAAAACACGATTATTGAGTGATTTAAAAATTTTAACGAAACTTCTTATATAGGGTGATCCATTTCGAGGTTCCCTACTTTTTTACAGAAAAAAACACAGGCAATTCAAATTGAATGGGGAATGTTTATTATCATTTGAAAGAACATTCTTTGGCATTTTTTTTTTTGAAGATTATGTCTATCAAATGTTGGCCGCGGCTACGTCTCAGCGAATGACACGCTTAATCGTTGTTCAGGCGTAATTCTTTCCATGATGAAATGCCAAGCAATACCTAACAAATATAACATGACAGCATGACACGACTCACACGTCATCTGTCAAAAAAAGGCTATTGGAAAAAGTTTCTCTACTTGGATCACCCGTTATAACATTACACTAATTAATCTGTCAATTTGTTGTCAAAACGTTGTAAGCGTTATTCAGGCGTAAGTCTTTCCATGATGAAATGCCAAAAAATACTTAACAAAAATAACATGACAGCATGACACGACTCACACGTGAGCTGTCAAAAAAAAGCTATTGAAAAAGGTATCTCTACTTGGATCACCCTATATAAATAATAGCTAACTTAGTGCTTGCATATACCCGTACAGTTGCGCTCAAAATAATAGTAGTGCTGGTTTTAAATTGGCGCTAGATGTAATATTTGTTTTATACCTCATATTTTTATACAAAAGTGTAACACATCGAAGGAATGACCTAAGACCCAAGTATGTTCGGCGGATATCCGTTTTGAATCCTTTTAACCCTTCTGTATGCGACAGCTTTAGTACCGATACGTGTGCAACAAGGTCCGTAGGGACCTGCAAGTGAAATATTTGATATTATAATGCTTCTTATAGGTTGAAATGATATTTTATTGAATAGAACAAACGAAAACATTTTTTAATAATTCATTGTAACTAATATTTATACATTAACAAAAAAAGTGAACAACTATTTTTTTTCTGATAATTGCTTGCATGTTTCACATCTGTAAATTGTAGATGAATGCTCCGCACAAACGGCATTTTTGCAAGAATGACAGTATGATCTAGTTTTCCGCTGACGCTTGTCCTGCTCACGACAAATTTGGCATACTGGTCTATTTGAGCGTGGTGCACATTGAGGTATATCGTCCACTATTTCAATGTCTGATCTAGCAGAAACCTGTAATTACATGAAATATTTAGCCAATTATAACCATACATATATTACTAAAAGGTACTATTTACCTTTATGTCAAATGCCTCCAAAGCATTTCGGATATTGGGCCAACGTGTTACGTGAGTATTTGTTGCTCTTTCCTCCATATTTGCTCTTGCTAATTGTATCACCAGAACTTTCAGGAATACTCGTCTCTTATATGTTCGATTAGAGGGATCAATTTCATTGAAAATAATGAATGCTGCCAAAGAAGCTACATCCAGCATATTGTAAAATAATGCAAGTGGCCATCGATTTGTTGATCGTTTGCATGTGTAGGTTCCAAGCATTTGATCCATAGTGTCCACACCAGATTTATTACTATTATAATCCAGGATTGCCAATGGCTTATGTTTTTGAGAGTCGGTGTCAACATCACAAGTGTAGTGCATTGTGGATAAAAGTAGGACAGCTTTGTTCTTTTTCGGAACATATGAGATTAGTGAGACATCCCTTTCATAAAAACCAAACAATGTACTACAAATCGGACGAGCAGAGTTTTTTTGAAATTCTTGTGGTATAAAAGTTTTATTTGAGCGGACAGTTCCTACGAAACCAGTTTTCTGTCTCAATAGGATTGTTGCCAAATCCAAACTTGAGAAAAAGTTGTCGGCATAAACTGTTCTGCCTGTGTTGAGGTATGGTTCAACAAGCTGAAGCACTATTTTTTCTCCCTGATTGACTTCTCGATCTTGACCAGGTAATTTGCCTGTAATTTGCCTGTAATTTACCTTTTAGGGGGTAGTATGTCTTCGAGTCACACAACCACCATATTTTTATTCCATACTTGGCAGGTTTAGACGGAATATACTGCGTAAAGCGAGTCCGACCCCTGTAAGCAAATAACTGCTCGTCCAAAGTCAGGGCATCATGTGGAAAATAGGCCGCTGACAAGTTTTGTTGCAACATCAACCATATATCGTCGATAGCAGCTGTTTTGCTTGTTTTCATTCTTTCGGGACGTGTTGATCCGTTATCAAATCGAATAAATCTTTTTATAGCGCAAAACCTGTTGAATGACATTGCTGCTTTGTAGAAAGGATCTCGTGCTTTGTCCCATAGTTCCTTAGCAGGCTCAGTATTGGACTTAGAAAGTCCAGCATATAACACAATAGCTACAAATGCATCAAATTCATTTAGAGTAAATGGTTTCCAAACCTTTTTGTTTGTCGGGTTGTCTGAATTCCAAGCTAAAGTTTCCTCATTTGCTTTCCGATTTGTTTCGCGAATTATAACATATGCAATATCTTCGGTTATTAGGGAACGTAAAATTGTCAGCGGATCATGTGCATTATTCACTGGTCCAGGTTTCTTTCTTCCATAGTTGAAGATGTTGTGAGACCGAATACGGCTACATGGGTGTGGATCTTTGTGCCATTTGGTTCCATTCTTGGAATAGAAGTAAGTGGAGTCACCCACAACGCCCGGCTGGTCTGCCACTTCTTCATAATCATCGTCATCTTCATCCGTCGCAACGTTGATTTCGACATGGGCTTCATCTTCGACATCAGATGCGTCCCCAGGATCGCCAACCATATCAGCAGTGTCATCGCCTTCAATTTCAACACCAACATAATCATCGTTATCTTCGTCCATAAAACTGGCAAATCTTGAATCCTCCTTTCTTCCTCCGTCATTTGCTGATATCTCGAAGTATTTCGCAATACCATATCCGTGATATCCCAATCTGATTCGGACATTTTTCTATAATTTTTTTATTTTTTTTATAAAATGGAAGTTACGTTCACGTTCTAAATTTTTTTTCACTGTTCCACGTTCACTGATCACCAAAACTTACTGACTGCTAATAAAAACGATAAAAGTCACAATGGAAAGAGAGAAATTGTTCTCTATAACGGTACAATCATAAAAAGCATCAGTGTAGCCAATTGTATCAAAAAAAAAATCGCTAAATTCTAAACCGGTCAGAGTGGTTACGAATAAAATCGTCTAGGTCCCACGGGACCTTATTGCACACACACATAGTAATTTTATAAAAACTCAGTTTTAATCCGAAAAAATTGTCATATTACTTGAAACTTGGTTTTAATCAATATAAAACACTTTACTTTTGGAATACATAAACAATCATGATTTTCATCCCAAGAGATACACAATTGTAAGTAAATAAAATCCAAAAAGGTCCCTGGGGACCTTGTCGCATACAGAAGGGTTAACTCTCGTAAGGAGTAACCTTACCAGTACATACAAATACTTGAAATTTTGTACAGTGTAATAGTTTGAAAGTACCTACAACCTACTGAAAAATGGATGTTATTGCCATGCCCCTTTTGGTTCCTCTCACAGTATCAGAAAAATATTACCTCTCAGACAAAGTTACCATTTGGTACGAAAAGTTAACAGCTTATAATTTTTGCACAGTGTATAGTTTGCAAAATACGTATAGTACGTTTAGTACCTAAAGCCCAGTGAAAAGTTGGCGTAATTGGCACGCCCCTTTTGGTACCTCCCACACAAATGGACTATTTTGAACCAAAGTTAACAGCTTATAACTTTAATGCCAGTGCATACAAATACTTGAAATTTTGTACAGTGTAATGGTTTTAAAGTACCTATACTCCACTGAAAAATGGACGTTATTGCCATTCCCCTTTTGGTACCTCTCACAGTATCAGAACAATATTACCTCTCAGACAAAGGTACCATTTGGTAAGAAAAGTTAACAGCTTATAACTATAATAATAGTAAATTTTTGAACAGTGTATAGTTTTTAAAATACGTACAGTCCTGCTTAATATGGGAGTTATGGCCACGCCCGTGTTAGTACCTCCAATATTCAAATATTCTAAGTTCAGTTTTACAAATTTTTGTACAGTGTATAGTTTTTAAAATACGTACAGTCCTGCTAAATATGGGAGTTATGGCCACGCCCGTTTTAGTACCTCCAATATTTAAATATTCTAAGTTCGGTTTTACAAATTGTTCAGGAGGAAGAAAAAACTTTTTAACTTTTTCAGTTTTAAATATTTTTGCATTCTGCCAATGTAGGAATCTTCTTTTATTTGCTCCGCTTAAGTATCAATAATCGCCTGATTAAATCAAAATGCACGAATGAAGTAATCCGATATTTTTGGGCTTAGCATATTTGCATATTTGCATTTTATGATTTTCATTTTTTTGTGGACTTACCATATTTTCTTATAGACAGATTTTTATTGTTCTTTAAAATATTAAAAGAGTTGTTAGGTTTTTTATTTTTATTAATTTTAAAGATATTATAAGGGAAAAGATAACAACATACCACTAGTGCTACATTAAAATGCAACAGATTCCTTCCACAAAAACAAGTAAGTAATTTTAGTCGGTTAAACCGAATAAGGTATACCCTCACTTTGTGAGCAATGTAAATATGTACTGGTATATGTACTCCTATTATGAGCTATTTAATTATGGTATGTCTTGGTTGTTTTTGTATAAGATGTACTAAAATGGGTATATGGTGATAACTCCCAATTTTAGCAAGACTGTAGGAATTTTAAAAACTTTACACTATGCTAAAATGTTGAATATGAATTGGTATTCACGATATAAGCTTTAAACTTGTTGTAAAAAATGGTACGTTTGTGTGGGAGGTACCAAAAGGGGAGTGCAAATAACGGACCGACGGACAGATGCCCGTCTGTGGAAACCTCGCTACATGTTGACCAAATTTGACAAAAATATTTATTATAATTACTGGTAATTTCTGATTGAAAAAGATATAGCTGTCAAAATATGAACCGACTCCCAAATATTTATTTATATGAATTACAATACAAAGTAAATTTATATTCTAATTTTACGGTCCAGGGCAAAGCCGGGTGATAAGGACCATGTTGCTTGTTATATTTTTGTAGCGACAAACCAGAGCCTCCCTGGTGGGAATCGAACCCACGACCCCCAAACTCATAGGCGACCCGCTACCAACTCACCTACTGGGGCACTCCGCCCTCAAAAACTATGCATTTTGGACATTTGACCAGAATGCATCACAACAAAAAATAAGAAAAAATCAATGTTTGTTGTCAATAAAAGATTTCAGACAAATAGTTTGACAAATGCGGCATATATGGCTAAGATAAATATATAGGGATTTCATTTGAAATGAGTCAATTGTTAAAAGCTCCAGATCGGGATGAACTTTGGACGCTTTGTCCCATTGGATAGTAATTATGACACATGAGTTGGAGGATGATGAATATTAAAATTTTGGTTAACATAAAGATAAACATCTAAAAATAGAGGTTGATTGGCCCCATAAATATGAACTTATGCATCACTCCTTTAGTCACGTTGGCTCAATTAATAATTTAATGGCCATACGAATTTTTTTGCTCAAAGTAGATTTTTTTTGCACTTTTTCTATATTTTAATACGGCTATATCTCGGTATATCGTACGGCATATCTCTTTTGTGTCTGAAGCACGGTTTTAGATATTGAATAGGAGAAATAAACTGCGGAACAAAACTATCCAAAAAAGGGCATCCAGTGCTTTAAAATCCCAAAAAAATACAATTTTTCACGTTTTTTGTTCAATAACTGGACAAATCTAGAAATATCCTGTTTTTTGGAAGAGCCGCGTGAACGCTGAATTGCTCTTCATGATGCCGCTCACAAGTGGAAGTGGATTTTTATTGATGTGTGTTTTTCCGTTGGCTACCAGTATTGAATGAGTTTTTTACAGAAATTCCACCCACATTTATGAGTCCTAGCTTCTTCGAAAGTTTTGGAAAATTTTAAACGCACTCGTGCGTGAATAAATTCATAAATCATAAGTACCTGTCAGTAAATATTGAAATACGTAGTATTTATAGGTGTTCATTGATCGATTTTTGTCACTCAAAAACAAGTGCAGACGAACGCGAAAATTACAATTTTTAAATTTAAAATTATAATTTAGAGTGAAAAACATTTTAAAAACATTAAAAATTTCAATATGGAAAATAACAAGTGCCCAATATTGTATAATTTTTGACACATTTGTGGTCATATCGTCCCAAAAATAGGTAATCAGGATCGAAAAAACTTGTTTACTGAGGAATTGAAAACTTAGTATTGTCATTATTAATGACACGGTAATTGGTGAACATACTGAACAAAATATGCCCTTGAATGTTATGTCTTACTCGGATGATGATGCACTCAGAATATGAATATGTACAACCTACGAAGAAAACAAGATCATCAGCATAAAAAGCGCCAACTTCAACGAGGATGAATATTGACAATAACCCCTCACCTTACAGAGGAGGGTATATATCATTTGCTACGAGCCAAAAGTGTAACACATCGAAGGAGTAACCCAAGACCCTAAGGGCCTGTTTCTCTAACTTTTTTTCGTCCGTCTACTGCGAACGATCAAAAATTACTCAATTATTCCGAGAAATCTATAAGTCACAGAAGTTTATAATTCGTTGTGTCTGTATAAAATCATGTAAAAAGCTTGTTCCTAAAATATTTCTAACCTGCGTTTTATAGAATTCAGGTAATAGCTGAGAGAATTTTGATCGTTCGCCGTAGACGAACGAAAATAAGTTACAGAAACAGGCCCTAAGTATGTTCGGCGGATATCCGTTTTGGGTAATTTTAACTCGAATGAGCCATGTCCGAGCAATTTTATATGACTGACTTCAAATTTGGTATGTGGTACCACAAGGTGTTAACATTTAGTGAAATATAGATTACTAGCTGACCCTAGCAGACGTTGTCCTGCCCGTCCCAGTTGGGATGTATTGGTTTGTTATTCATTGATATTTCAGTCAAAAATTCATACATCCCGAGTTTCAGGAAAAAAATTATATTGACCATATGTCCACTACAGCGCCATCTACCGATTAGAATCCAACATACAAACTATTATCAAGACAAACCACACATAAATTTCAGTCAAATCGCTGTGGAAATACGAATTTTGCAAATACCTTGACCACTCCGCTATTTATCGCGGTAAAAATAATTCTAAAACACAAATGACCTGAATATATTGTTAAATTTTCAGCCCATTTGCTTTTATGGTTTCGGAGATCATGCGTTACTAACAAACGTACAAAGGATTTTATATATAAAGATTTAATAACTTCTATACTACTTATTTCAATCCTCTGAAATTCTACACATAGTATTATTTTATTAGTCACTATTACCTCGAGAAAAATGGGCATTATTGCCACGCTCCTTTTGGTACCACACAAATGGACCATTTTGTACCAAAAGTTACCAGCTTATAACTTGAAAACGAGTACATACAAATACTTGAAATTCTGTAAAGTGTAATGCTTTTATAGTACCTAGAGTCCAGAGAAAAATGGGCGTTATTGGCACGTGGTACATCCCACACAAATGGACCTCTTTATACCGAAAGTTAACAGCCTTTAACTTTAATACCAGTGCATACAAATACTTGAAATTTCGTACAGTGCAAAGCTTTATAGTACCTAGAGTCTAGAGAAAAGTGGCCGTAATTGGCACGCCCCTTTTGGTACCTCCCACACAAACGGACCATTTCACACCAAAAGTTAACAGCTTAATACTTTAATACCAGTACATACTTTAAAGTTATTAAATGCAATTTAAATTGATATTAATTAAATTAAAACAAATAAAAAATAAATTCACTACATAATATTTTTTGGGACTCAAGGTGAGGGGATTCATAAGTCAATTTACCCGACTGAACTTTCTTACTTGTTTTTTTTCATGCTTTGATAACATATAAAAATCTCATATTTTCTGTGTAAGAATAGCTGTTATATGAATCGAAATTTATATTTTCATGCAAAATAAAGTTTATAAAGAAAAAACAGCATATTTGTGGATTTGTAATCCAGTTCTTGAGCAAAAAAGGTGAAAATGGGGAAAATTTAAAAAATGGATGCACTTTTATCGGGTTGATTTGATCCGCCTATTTACATAATTTCTACGACTTTGCTTCAGACACAAAAGAGATATTCCGTCCGGAATACCGAGATGTAACCGTGTTAAAATAAAGAAAAGTGCTAAAAATCCACTTTGAGCCAACTTGACTAAACGAATGATGCAGAAGTTCTAATTTTTGGGGATACTTTCACATCCATTTCGTTTTTTATACCCTACACCACACTGTGGTACAGGGTATTATAACTTTGTGCATTTGTTTGTAACACCCAAAAGGAGAAGAAATAAACCCATCGTTTATTATACCGATCGACTTAGAATCACTTTCTGAGTCGATTTAGCTATGTCCGTCTGTCCGTCTGTCTGTCTGTCTGTCTGTCCGTCTGTCTGTCTGTCCGTCTGTGCATGTATTCTTGTAATCAAAGTACAGGTCGCAATTATGGTCCGATCTCGACGAAACTTTACACATATCTTTTTTTTGGCCCAAGGACGATCCCTATTGAATTTGGTTAAAATTGGTTCAGATTTAGATATAGCCCCCATATATATGTTAGCCCCGATTTGACATATAAGCGCTGTAAAAACTTTGTTTTATATCCGATTAGTATGAAATTCGGCAGAAAGAGGTTTCTTATTATATGAATGAACACTATTAAATTTGGAAGAAATCGGTTCAGATTTAGATATAGCCCCCATATATACGTTATCCTCGATTTGAAGTGTAAGCGCTGTAAAAATGTTATTTTATATCCGATCAGTATGAAATTCGGCAGAAAGAGGTTTCTTATTATATGAATGAACACTATTAAATTTGGAAGAAATCGGTTCAGATTTAGATATAGCCCCCATATATACGTTATCCCCGACTTGAAGTGTAAGCGCTGTAAAAATGTTATTTTATATCCGATCAGTATGAAATTCGGCAGAAAAAGGTTTCCTATTATTTGAATGAACACTGCTAAATTTGGAAGAAATCGGTTCAGATTTAGATATATCCCCCATATAAACGTTACCTCCGATTTGACATGTAAGCGCTGTACAAATGTTATTTTATATCCGATCAGTGCGAACTTCGGCAAAAAGAGGTTTCCTTCTACATGAAGAAATACTGCCAAATTCGGAGAAAATCGGTTCAGATTTAGATATAGCCCCCATTTATATGTTACCCCCGATTTGATATGTAAGCGCTGTAGAGACTGTATTTTATATCCGATCAGTACGAAATTCGACAGAAAGATGTCTTTTTACATGAATAAGTATTCAGGGTAAATCGGTTCAGATTTATATATATAACATCCGTATATATGTTCCTCCTGATTTTATATCAAAGCGCTATAGAAGTTGTACTTTACTTCCGATCATTAAAATTTTCCAGAAATATGTTTCTCAATTTATCCGATCAGTACGAAATTCGACAGAAAGATGTCTTTTTACATGAATGAGTATTCAGGGAAAATCGGTTCAGATTTATATATAACATCCGTATATATGTTCCTCCTGATTTGGTATCAAAGCGCTATAGAAGTTGTACTTTACTTCCTTAAAATTTTCCAGAAATATGTTTCTCAATTTAGGAACGAATATTGCTTAATTTAGCGATTATCGGTTCAGAATTAGATAATATGTTCCTACCCATTTACCAATTATTCCAAATTATTATCACAATAACCCTTATCGCATTGTTAGGGAGGTGTAGGGTATTATATAGTCGGCCCCGCCCGACTTTCTGCCTTTCCTTACTGGTTTTATGTACTGTTAATGAATCAAATTTTTCCTTTAGTGAACTATTGTCGAAGTAGAATATAAACTACAAAGTTGCATTCAAATTCCTTGTGTTTTTATGGCTTAAAGAAATATATTTGAGAGCGACTTCTATAGGGGAGCTACATTAAAACATTTACTGATACGTCAAAAAATATCTCTACCAAATTTAATCAACCTACCTGTATTACGGTCTGATCAACCTACCTCTTGTAAATATTATGACTGAATCGAATATACATACATATATACTTTATAGGGTCTCAGATCAATATTTCGAGGTGTTGCAAGCGGAAGGATAAAGTTAGCATGCCGTAATCTAGCGGAGGTGCGAATAATGCCAGACAAAGTAAAGGAAAACAATGTTTTGTATGATGTTACGTGTAAGGTGAATGAAGGGGAAATGTGTAGCAGATGTATATTAGAGTGGCTTCAAAAAAAGTTGCCATTGTCAAAGCTTACATGCAAGTTTGGTATGTTTTATGAATGTATATACCTAGTTTTATTTATTTATACACTAGATTTAATTTTTATAAACCATTAACAATTTCGAGGTCGAAATATTGGGTGTAGGATCCTTTTCAGTTCAATAAATTTGGGACCAACAACCAAACAAAAATTTCAGGGTTAAAAGAGCAAATTTTTTGCAAAAATTAAATCTAGTGATCAGCAGTTCTATAATAAGCTATGGAATGATAAAATCGGACCTACATTTTGTATTTAAACCTGAAACAGCGACCTTCATTTTGAAATATTTTATGACGTCTGATAAAAATGGCTCGGTATTTGTCTAATGTTCGATTTCGAAAAAAAAAATAGCACTGGAACGAAATATTTTGGGAATATGCTTAAAACGTACCAATTTTTTATAAAAGCTTTGAACATCACCAACTTGATTCTCTCCATTAAAATGCAGCCACTCTAGTGTACTCGTATATGGGTACGACTAAGAGAATGTTGATTGTGAGGCTGAACGAGCACACAAATCCGACGTAAACAAAGGCAAAGAAAGCACAGCTTTTGTGCAACATATAATAGAGTGTGGTCATATGGCAGACTTAAAAACAGTGTTGCCAATTTGGCTCTTTTCGCGCCATATTTAGCGCTTTTTGAATACCCGAAAAGCGCCATATTTATAAAAAGCGCTTTTACAGAAAAAAGCGCCGTAGAGGCTCCTTTTGTTTTTCAATTTGGCGGATTTAGCCTTTTTTGTCTGTTTGTTAATTACAGAAAATCTGTACAACTTTATACAACTATTCCCTTCATAATATCGCTCATTTAGTACAAGAGCGTTAAAACTCCAAATTGAAATTAAGTTGATCATACCAAATTGTCCTACATTTCGATATCAACTGGATAATTCATGCTTGGGTGATCCTGAGGAACAGCAATATTTGGAGCAATTTAGAAGAAAACCATACGCTTTTTTAATTATGTATCGATTTTCTACGAGATAGTCTCATTTTATTTATGGTCGATGAAACATTACGAAACAATTATGAAAAGAAAATAGCTTTGCATTTTGTTATGTTATTTTATTTATCTATACGAATTACAATACAAAGTATATTTGTATTCTAATTTTGCGGTCCAGGAAAAGCTGGGTGACAATGACCACGTTGCTTGCTATATTTTTGTAGCGACGGACTAGAGGCTCTATTGGGAATAGAACTCACGACACCCAAAGCGAGCATGCTACCAACCCACCTACTGAGGCGCTCTTTTTGTTAGGTTTTTATGACAAATTTATTTACAAATTATCAAAATTGTCTCAACAAATAATTTTTGTTTGCAATATATTGTCATATATCTTCGAAACTGTTGAACTGATGAATAAATGTTAAGGGTTGTTTAATGTCCAAATGTTTAATACTATTAAACAATTGAGATGAAAGGTTCTCGAGTTGTACTGAAATATGTGGTGCAATCTCTCCATTTTTGCATATAGCGGTTTATCACGAGAAACAGAGTCAATTCAAAGAATTTAATTTATATCCTGGGAACTGTACTATTGTATATGTATATCAACATCCACTATGCAATGTTATTCATTAAAAACACTTCCCAGTGTTATTAAAATGCTACTAAAAAGTACAAATTAATTGAATGTTATGTACACTCATAAAAAATTTGGAGACTTTAAATGAAATGAGCTTTGGCTTTTTTGTCGCATTTTGTGTCTGTGAGTTTGGGGGCATTTTGTCGCAATTTGAGGCACCGCCCGCGCATTTTGTTTTTCAATAGCTGGCATCACTGCTAAAAAATGTGAAAATACTTGACAGAGAGTGTGAATGGAAAACAAGAGATATACTCCAGAGAGGCTTCCCAGTGGTAAATGAAACGAAGTACCTAGATTATAACCAATGACATCAGCGAGCGATTTAAGTACTTAGAATTGTATACGTATGTAATCAAATAAATATCGTCCACTTATTACAACTCCTATTACAATATAAGCGGAGAGTTAGTTCGAGTGAATATACACAAAAAATGCAAAGAAATAAAAATTCCGTTATAGCGGCTTTGGAAAAAATACATAAATAACAAAAGAAATATGTATGTATCACTATTATTGATGTTAGTTCAAAGTTGATCGCGCAACAATGAGGTTGTTGAAAGTTGGTAAACAAAATAATTGTTTTAAGTTAATAATACTCTACATGATGCGGTTTTCGGTAAGATTGGTTTACTCTTTTTATATGTGTATTTATACTGGTAATTTTCTATTTGTTTGTTTGCAGATGCTGTCAAGGAAGTGAGTTTGATGATTGAAACATTTAAAAAAAATTTGAAGCATTGTTTTAAAAAACTCAAAATAGGCATTTTGAAAAAAAAAACAGAGATAAAAAATGCGTATTTAATAATTTTTTCACAATTATCTCAAACCTGAAAATCTGAATTTGTGTTGTGATATTTAGTATACACTTTAGTATGTGCCTTTTGTTTTTGTTGTGAAATTAATTAATTTATTTTTATTTAAGTTTTTTTTCAATCGTATTTAAGTTTTTTTAAATAAACAAATGATACATTTAAATACATGTTTATTAGACTTTCAATTACAAAATCATCAGGATTAGTCGTACCATCTCAAAACATTGCCTTACAAGTGCAAATAAGACTGTAATCGGCGTGCATTGCATTCTAATTTGCCTGCATTTATTGAAGTGCCTTCAGGCTTGCTTATAACTCCACTTATAACGTAAGCGCATTTGAAATGGCACTTACTGACATCTTCCATTACTTTGTAAGCGAGAGAGCACCGATTAAGCAGCCTATGACACTCGTGTGTAAATGTAAGCAGAAATATAAGCGATAGAATCATCACTGATTGCTACTAAATATTGCTTACATCAGCGATTAAATAATGGGTATTTTTACCGCTGGGTTCCTATACACAAGAGAGATTGTACAAATCAATAAATACCAACGAAGATAAAGACATCACGATACCTCATATACTCAGTTGCAGGTATTTAACGTGATCGCTTCCTGGGATTTTGGTGAATATTTGGCTTTTGTTGCAATAGAGAGGGTATTATATGTTTGAAACGCAAACAAGTAAAAACATTTCAGTCGTGTACACCGACTAAATTATACTCTCACTTTGAGTGTAATGTTAACTCAGGTGGGGGAGACCAGAAAGTTAAAAAAATGTTTAATTCTTTCTCAGTCTGTAGCCATTTCGAATTTTCGAAATCGACAGCACAAAAATTTACCAATTACATAAAATTTTTGCGTTTTTTCAGGCGAAAATCATATTTTAGAGACAGATATGTATTTATAGGTCAGCGATGGGCAAAAGCACTACCCGGGGTTTTTGCTCTCGCGTGTACATGAGCACACCAGGGATGCAAAAGTTGGTACAATTGTACTTTTTTGGTACATTTTGAGCTTCGACCGTACCATGGTACTACAGCGACCAATTTGGTAGATTTTTATATTTAGTGTTCATCAAATTAATGTCGATGTTATGTACGGATGGAATGGACAAACGATACCTATAATTAAAATAACACGAGGATTATAAAATCTGAAATTATACAGGTCCAAATCCATATTTCCCAAAGGATTTCTTCAAGGAAAAATTAACTTCAAGAAACTAGTTCTGTGACCGGTCCCAGGTGGGTAATCAAAGGTCCCAGTTTCGGTCACAATATATATTAGGGACATGCCCCTTTTATAGTTTTCTCTTCTGATGTGGCAAGTTACTCCCTAGGACATGCCTGGGACCACACCTCAAAAGGCGTATTATGTATTTGAACTATCGTACGATGTCTGTCTTTGGAAAAGCCCCAAACAACATGACTTGAATCACTTATGACTCGACATAAAAATAAATATATTTTAAATTTCCATTTACAAATCCCAGGACTGATTATATCAAGACCTGGTACTGATCTGATCCCTAACGGACTGATTGATGTCAATTGTCAAATTTAGACGTACCAAACAAAAATTTCCAGTGAAATATAAAGGGTGATCCATTTCGAGGTTCATTACTTTTTCAAAGAAAAAAAATACAGAAAATTCACATTGAATGGGGAATGTTTATTATCATTTGAAAGAGCATTCTTTGGCATTTATTTTTTGAAGATTATGTCTATCAAATGTTGGCCGCGGCTACGTCTCAGATGGTTCATAGGTTGAGTCCAATTTTCGATGACTCGTTCGAGCTTTTCGACTGGTAACTGGCGAATGACACGCGGGAAGATATGCTCCAAGGTCTGAATCGAAGTGGGTTTGTCCGCATAAACTTTAGACTTTACATAACCCCACAGGAAAAAGTCTAACGGTGTGATATCACACGATCTTAATGGCCAATCGACCGGCCCAAAACGCTAAATTATCTGCTCACCGAAGTGTTCTCTCAATAAATCCATTGATTGATGCGATGTGGGAAGTGGCGCCTTCTTATTGAAATAAAATGTCGCCGAGATCACGATTCAATTTCAGGCATCAAATAGTCGGTTATCATGGCACGATAACGGTCGCCATTGATGGTTACGTTCTCACCGGCATCTTTTTTGAAGAAATATGGACCGATGATTCCGCTACGTCGGATCGGGAATCGGTCAATGGCAAAAATATAGCTTTTAACGAGAGCTAAAATATTGCTCATGGGTGTCAAGGTCGTGGGTCGACTGGAAAGTGTTTTTTTTTTGGATTTAAAAAAAATGGACTTAGCGCAATTGTCGAACGATAATAAAACTGAATAATTTGTAAACGTTGTTCAGGCGTGTCTTTCCATGATGAAATGCCAAACAATATTTAACTAAAATAACATGACAGCATGAGACGATTCACACGTGATCTGTCAAAAAAAGGCTATTGAAAAAAGTATATCTACTAAGATCACCCGTTATAATTTTACATAGAAAGATCAACGGGAGTGTGCAGGATATCTGAAGGAATCCTTAATATAAGACAAATTTGTTAAGTTTTCCTGGGTTTTCCCATATCATAAAAAATCGTCATTTCGGGGCAAAAATCGTCAAATCGTCATGTCCTATTTTTGGGCTCTAAAAGTATTTATATTTACAGGTATTTATGTTATTAGCTGTTTTTGTGCAAAATGGTCGCTTTGAGTTAAAGGCACCAAAAGGGGCGGGGCCATTTCGACCATTTTCCTCAAGGTGATATCGAATAATAAACTGTTAATATGTGTGGAATTACAGATGACAAAATTTCTGTTTTTTGACCCAAGGAGTGGATCAATATTACCCATCTTCGAACTTACACTGAGATAGAAACTAGTAAGGACAGACTAAAGGCGGGCCCGACCGTATATTACCCTCCACCATTGTTTGCCGACAAATGCAACATTATTACTATTAACAGCTGCAGGTTAAATAAAGTACACTTCAAAATTTCAGACACACATGTTAAAAAAATTGACCTTAAAGAGGGTGTTATACTTATCAAAAAAACGGACCGATATACCCCAGTTTCACTAGAGACGATTTAATTCAATATCAAATACAAAAGCTTACATTTCCGCAAAATTCGTCCCCTAGAACGCTAATAAGTCTAATCGGAAGGGACCTTTATATGGGAGCAATATTGTGTTAAAAATGTGTTTTCTACAGCGCCATGGACATGAGACGTTTAAACGTCTCCTCTCTTCAACCTAACCTAACAGCGCCAGGAAGTAACATCAGTGGGGACCTTTATATGGGGGTTATATCAAAACATGGACCGATGTTCCCCATCTTTACTACGGGCGATTAGGACCAACATTAAGTATGAATTCTCAAATTTCAGCCAGATCACTTGAAGAATCTGTTCTCTAGAGCGTCAAGAAGTGGCATCGGTGGGGACCTTTATATGGGGGCTATACCCAAACATGGACCGATGTGCCCTATTTCTACTAGGGACGATCAGGTCTAATATAAAGCGTAAATTCTAAAATTGTAGGCAGATCAAATGACAAATGTGTTCTCTAGAGCGTCACGAAGTGAAATCGGTGGGGACCTTTATATGGGGGAAATATCAAAACATGGACCGATATGCCCAATTTTCAATAGGGATCGTCCCTAGTCTAAGGAATGCCTCTGTACCAATTTTCGTAGAGATAGCTTCATATTTGCGACCTGCACTTTGATCACAAGAATACATGGACAGACAGACAGACGGACATGGCTAAATTGACTCAAAAAGTGATTCTATGCCGATCGGTATAATAAAGATGGGTCTATCTCTTTGTGTTTTAGGCGTTACAAAGAAATGCACAGTCATAATACCTGTACCACAGTGTGGTGTCGGGTATAAAAATGTCATCAAATACCAAATATGAGGTCAATCCGTCACTCCTTTGGAGAGTTATAGTGCTCTCCAGCCAGATTGACGGACGGACATTGCTCAGGGACTTGCTTAGGGACTTGTGTCACTTCTTCGATGTGTTACACTTTTGCCCAGTAGCAAATGATGAGAACTGGTAGATCCATCGTTTATTATACCGAGCGAAGCAATGCCTAGTTTATCTATTAATAAATTTATAAGTTATGAGCCATATTGAAAATGTAAGGGAAATTAAAAAAAAAATTCGTATGTGTTATTTTGACCATTTTGTTTGGGAAGTACCAAAAGGGGTGTGGAAATAACAACCATTTTTCAATGGAATATAAAAGCATTACACTATATAAAGTGCTTGTATGCGCTGGAATCGATGTTATAAGCTTTTAGAAAAAACACCCTTTTATGTGCCTAAATTTGGATTTACGTATAACCCTCTCATATATTATTCTTCCGATTTGGCATCTAAGCATTATAGAGGCCGCAAACAAATGCAAAAACCAACAAATCGATTTGTTTCCGATTAAAAACACCTGATAACACTGTACAACAATTTCAAACTTTTTTCAAAATAACAGGGTTCTGTTAGTGGATTCTGGTAGAGGAGACCAAAAAATATATACGTGTATCTGCGTTTTGAAAGACCACATCGAAATTTTGTTTTAGGGGGGGTTAAAGTTTTCCCCCCCTTTGCTTGTTCGTGCAGAATATCGGTATATAAAACTACGTGTTCTGTTCGTCTGAGGTGTAGGGTATCTTCAGCAACTTTGTAGCAAATGTTAAGGCCTATATTTTTGTAAAATATATTAACCCTCTTGCTTCCCCCCATAACGGTGAGTTTTGCCTATATTTTAACAAATCGTAAAAAACTCCCCTAAAAATGGGTGGGGCGGGGTTGAAATGTTCTACAAAAATGATGGCCATAAAATATTACTATATATGTCAGAACACACCAAAGCCCAATTCAATTTTTATTTATTCACGTATACAATTTTATCTTACATAGACCTATATACATTTTTGAGTTTGTATCATTTAGATATTTCAGCAATTGTATCAACGTATGGTACTTAAATATAAAACAATTATTAATTACTACAGTCCTTTACAAAGGAAAAAGTGTTAATTTAGATATTATATAGTGTTAGTACCAAAAAGGTCTTTCAAAATTGGATTTTTCGGGGTTGATGTGAGTGATGCAAAAAAATAATGATTTTATTTTACAATTAAATAATATTTATTTTATATTAAATTTTACTTCATGTCTATAAACAAAAAATCTATTAATAACGCATATACAAGGAGAAATACTTATTAAATACATAAGTTCATTTATTTTTAATTCACTTTTCTTTTCACTCTTGGCAATTCGACGCCATTATCAAACAATGTCCAACATAAATCTGTTATAAGAGACAAAGTGCTCTGATGTTGACGACTGAAAATCAAAATATAAATATATGTATATAATCAAATATAAATCAAAACTTTTATTACCTTTAGACCACAGCATCAAACCGATATAGTAATTTCGGCAGATATGTTTTGGCACACATGGCTAATCGGGAAAAACTTCCAGTTCAAAATAAATTTAATATATCCTCCACTTTGCTCGTGATGATGAAACCCTATGTCGCAAAAGGGTATGCTTGCCACAGACGTAGCAAAACCAGTCAAGTTTTCCCAAACAGTCAGTCATTTTTATTCTTACAAATTCCCTTGTAGAATAATGTAAGAAAATAAAAATATTAACTGGCTGACCCACGATGTCAAACGTTAACGTTCATAAGTAACGTGCCACTCAAAAGTTTCGTTATGGTAATTTTGAGTGACAAAATGCGAGGAATAACAAATTAACCCTTAACAGGCAATCTTGAAATTGGCCGGTTTTGTGGTGTTTGTGTTAAGTTTTGGGCTTTGGTGTGTTCTGGCATATATAGTAAAAACATTTCATCCCCGCCCCACCCATTTTTAGGGGAGTTTTTTTACGATTTGTTAAAATATAGGCAAAAATCACCGTTATGGGGGGAAGCTAGAGGGTTAATATATTCCACAAAAATAAAGGCATTAACATTTGCTACAAAGTTGCTGAAGATACCCTACACCTCAGATGGACAGAACATATAGTTTTATATACCAATATTCTGCAGGAACAAGCAAAGGGGGGACAACTTTAACCCCCCCTAAAACAAAATTTCGATGTGATCTTTCAAAACGCAGATACACGTATATATTTTTTTTGGTCTCCTCTACCATAATCCATTGACAGAACCCTGTTATTTTTTTTTTGTGTTGTACTGTGTTTACTCCACACTTTAGACTGATTCTACAATCAATATTTAAGAAATCTCGGCACACATTTGAAGTATATATGTATGTACATACGAATTTCATCGTTGTTCCGTTCCACTTGTCCACATTTCATGTGCAACCGCAATTAAGTGATACAAAACGTAAACGAGTATCTTATCACTTTTCCAAAGAATTCAGAGATTTGTATCTCATCGACCCAATTGAAGTCGATGTGAAGCGAATCAAGGCTAAAAGTGTGTTTATGACATTGAAATCAAACATCCGCCACAACAAATTCGACATTATTGAATGTATTGTTGATGTTAGAAATGTCACTGACAACAGTGAGTGATAAGTCTGTCTACATGTCAACAGATATGGATTTTATTAATAAATGTACCATGAATAGCTAAAGCTTCCAGGCAAAAACCTCTGAAAAGTGAGAGTTGCACAGTAGGTATTTGGTATTCTGGATCAAATACGTAAAGTGGGGAAAAATTATAACAAAACAAGTAAGCATTAAATTCGGCTGAATCTTATATACCCTCCACCATGGATAGCATGTGAATATTAAAAAACCGGTGAATTGTCATAAAATTGTATTCTGGGCACCTATAGTGATTATTTACAAGGAATCTTTTTTTCGAATACATCAACAACAAATCCATCGATTTCTACTACTTTTGATATACAGGGGTTTTCAATAGGAGTGATATGATTTCTTTGGAAAAAACACACTTATTGTTAAGGAAATTCAAAAGTTTTTTATTTAATGTGAAGTACAATCGATACAATTAAGTTCTAAATAAAACGTCATTCAAATGGCCTCCACGACTTCTTCTGCAGGAACGAATTCGATGAACCCAATTTTCGAGCACTTTTTCCACTAAATCAAGTCGTATGTCATGAATGGTACGTTCAATATTGACTTGTTCAGCTTGAAGGGAGTCTGGTTCATTTCGAAAGACCAATGTCTTCAAATAACCCCACAAGAAATAGTCTAATGGTGTTAAATCAAAACTTCTTGGAGGCCATTCAATATCACAATTTCTTGAAATAATCGAATCTCCAAACTTTTCTCGCAACAATTCAATTGTTTCATTTGGCAAAAAGATAGCTCTTAACGAGAGGTAAAATATTGCTCATTGGTCTCAAGGTCGTAGGTCGACTGGAAAGTGTTTTTTTTTTTCAAAAAATGGACTTAGCTCACGAAAAGTTGCAATTGGAGAACGTTATTTTGATAATAAAACTGAATAATTTGTAAACGTTGCTCTTACGTATATCTCTCCATGATGAAATTGTAAACACTACTGAATACAATGAAAAACAAATGACAGATCATGACATATTATAAATGGCGGAAACGTTATTTGTAGGGAGATTATCAGGGGTTTGGTCATCAGCGGGGGTGGCGTATGTGTTGGAAGAAATACTTCCTGAAGTGTCTCCTCTATTTTGTTCTTTGATGCGGAACATCTATTCCGAAGCCTTCAAGCCACAAGCACAGTGAAATATGAATAATTTTAGGCCCACTTTCATCCAAAGCTTATATGTTAGAGAATTAATAGGTGTTTAAAATATAAAAAAATTGCGAAAATCGGAGAGTACGAACAATTTAAAAATTACATTTAAATTTCGAAACATAAAAATCGCACACAAAATTGTATATTTCTGAAAATTATCGAAATACATCCAAGGTTTCAAAAAAAGGTTTTCCAAATCGGACCATAACTTAGAAGTTAATACCAAAAACCCGATACACAGAGTGAAATTTAAACGATTTTTTTAAATATCAATAACATCTGAAAGAGTTATAGGAAAAATCTAAAAAAAATCCACAAAGCGTTACATCTGGTGTACTAAGAAATATAAAACAAGTAAGAAAGTTCAGTCGGGTAAAACGACTAATGAATCCCCTCACCATGAGTCTCAAAAAATATTAGTAAATTAATTTATTTTTTTGTTCTATTTTAATTATTATCAATTTAAATTGCATTTAAAAACTTTAAAACATTTCTCTAGACTCTAGGTCCTATAAAAGCACTGCACTGTAAGAAATTTCAAGTATGTATTTGTATGCACTGGTATTAAAATTAAAAACTGTTAACTTATGGTACAAAAAGGCCCATTTCTGTGGGAGGTACCAAAAGGGGCGGGTCAATAACGCCCATTTTTCTCAGGACTCTAGGTACTATAAAAGCATTTCAAGTATTTGTATGTACTGCTATTAAAGTTATAAGCTGGTAAATTTTGGTAAAAAATGGTCCATTTGTGTAGGAGGTACCAAAGGAGCGTGGCAATAATGGCCATTTTCCACTGTATTGTAGGTACTATTAAACCATTACACTGTACAGAATTTAAAGTCTTTGTATTGGCTGGTAATAAAGTTATACGCTATTAACTTTTGGTTAAAAATTGTCCATTTGTGTGGGAGGTACCAAATGGCGCGTGGCAACTTCGTCCATTTTTTCGAGATAATAGTAACAAATAAACTAATAATATGTGTAGAATTTCAGAGGATTCAAATAAGTAGTATAGAAGTTATTAAATAACACAGTGCGACAGTCCAAAAACCGGGCGGGGCCGACTATATAATACCCTACACCTCCCCAACAATTCGATAAAGGTCATTGCGATAATAATTTGGAATAATTGGTAAGTAGGCAGGAACATATTATCTGTTCTGAGCCGATAATCGCTAAATTAAGCAATATTCGTTCCTAAATTGAGAAACATCTATCCGGAAAATATTAATGATCGGAAGTAAAGTACAACTTCTATAGCGCTTTGATACCAAATCAGGAGGAACATATATATGGAGGTTATATACAAATCTGAACGGATTTTCCTTGCATACTCATTCATGTAAAAAGAAACTTCTTTCTGTCAAATTTCGTACTGACCGGATATAAAATACAGTCTCTACAGCACTTACATGTCAAATCGAGGGCTATATCTAAATCTGAACCGATTTTCTCTGAACTTGGAAGTATCCCTTCATAAATTAAGAAACCTCTCTGTGTAGATTTTTTTACTGATCGGATATAAAATACAGATTGTACATGCTAACATGCTATATCTAAATCTGAACCGATTTCCCTTAAAATTGGCAGTGTTAATTCATGTAATGGGAAACCTCTTCTGACAATTTTTTTACTGATCGGATTTAAAATACAGTTCTACAGCGCTTACATGTCAAATCGGGGGTAACATATACATATATGGGGGCTATATCTAAATCTGAACCGATTTCCCTCAAATTCGGCAGTGTTAATTCACGTAATGAGAAACCTCTTTCTGCCAATTTTTTTACTGATCGGATATAAAATACAGTTTCTACAGCGCTTACATGTCAAATCGGGGGTAACATATATATGTGGGCTATATCTAAATCTGAACCGATTTTCTCCGAATTTGGCAGTATTCCTTCATGTAATAAGAAACCTCTTTCTGCCGAATTTCACTCTGATCGGTTATAAAATAAATTTTTTAAGGCGCTTACATGTGAAATCGGGGGTAACGTATATATGGGGGCTATATCTAAATCTGAACCGATTTCTTTCAAATTAAACAGCGTTCACTCATATAATAAGAGACCTCTTTCTGCCGTATTTCATACTGATCGGATATAAAATAAAGTTTTTACAGCGCTTTCATGGCAAATCGGGGCTAACATATATATGGGGGCTATATCCAAATCTGAACCGATGTTAACCAAATTCAATAGAGATCGTCCTTGGGCCAAAAAAATTATATGTGTAAAGTTTCGTCGATATCGGACTATAATTGCGACCTGTACTTTGATTACAAGAATACATGCACAGACGGACAGACGGACAGACAGACGGACATAGCTAAATCAACTCAGAAAGTGATTCTGAGTCGATCGGTATAATAAACAATGGATCTATCTCTTCTCCTTTTGGGTGTTACAAACAAATGCACAAAGTCATAATACCCTGTACCACAGTGTGGTGTAGGGTATAAATATTAACACATACCAAATTTGAAGTCAATCGGTTACTCCTTTCGTCAGTTATCGTGCGCACCAGCCAGCAGACAGACAGACACACAGACAGACAGACGGACGGACATTGCTCATTCGACTTAAAATGACCCAAAACGGATTTCCGCCGAACATACTTGGGGTCTTAGGTCACTCCTTCGCTGTGTTACACTTTTGTCCGTTGCAAATGATATATACCCTCGTCACACTAAAGTGAGGGTACAAAAATTACGGCATGCAAAATTTTAATCAATCAGTTGCTCATTTCTAGAGATATCGTCCGCACGAGCCAGTAAACGGACTGATATTACTCATTCGACTTAAAATGTCCCAAATCGGATATCCGATAACAAACATAGGGTCTTAGGCCACTCCTTCGATGTGTTACACTCCTCAAGGCGAGGGTATAATTAAAACAACGTTTCAAGACAATTTCTGGATTCGTTTTAAAAAGAAAATAGAAAAAAGTAATTTTTTTCAAAAATAAAATTTTTTTCTGAATCGAAAAAAATTGAAAAAAAATTATTTAATTTTTTAAAAGCATCCTGACAGATTAAATAATGCCAACTTCAAAATATCTATGAATAAATGTCGAAATATAACCATTTTTGTATAAGTAAGAAATTTTAAAAAAATTATGCTTTTATCCTCTCACCTTGCAGAGGTGGTTATAGTATATCATTCGCTACGAGCCAAAAATGTAACACATTGATGAAACGACCTAAGACCTCAAGAATATTTGTCGTAAATCCGTTTTGGGCCTGTTAGGGCATTTGAGCAATGTCTGACTGTCCCTCCGTCAGCCTGTCTGTCTGCCTAGTGCGCATGATAAATATCTAAAGGAGCAACCGATTCACTTCAAAGTTGGTCCACTCCTTCGAGTACCTCCCCCAATTCCACACATAATATTACTTTATTAGTGGCTATCAGTTTCAGAAAATGGACGAAATTACCACGCCCCTTATGGTACCTCCCCCAATTTTGCATGAAAATTTTAAAGCTTATAACTATAATACCCAGCAAAAAATAAAAGAAGTACTTCCAAAAGAATAACATCATAAGTACTTCCAAATCATAAGTATGAAAATTTTTTCGGAATTTAATGAAGTTCTTCTAAATAACTAACCAAAATATAATTTTGGAGTATAAATTATTAACCAAGCAATGCATAATTTCAAAACAATTGGAAGTAAAATAAAGCATCTGAAGTGATAAAAGCCCAGATCGGAAGGAACATATATATGGGTGCTATGAAATATATGTAAAATACTCTTTCTATAGTGCTAAAGGTCAAAATCGGAAGAAATATATATTTATATGCGGGTATATCAGAATTAGTGAATGGTTCTGGAAGCTGAAAGTCGACTTTTTCATCATTCAAATTTCTTTTTAGGCGACTAGGTCGATTAATCGAACCTAAATGTAAACTTTTTCATAGTCGATTAAAATAAAATTAAGTCATTTTTTCATAGTCGATTAAAATAAAATTAAGTCATTTTAAAGTATGCTGGTTTTCTTCGAAATATGTTAAATTGTAATACATTGGATTGCGATAAAAACGGAATTTATTAATAACACTTTATCCTTTCCAAAAATTTTGATATATGAGAATATACATGCTTCTTAAGTTCATATTTTGTGACCTATGGAAAAAACGTGGCGAAACTGAAACGAAAATACTGCTCTAATAAAGCGAAATGGGTTCTAGTTAGTGACCGAGTATATTTAAATCTAACTTAAATCTTAGTTTAAAAAAATCGTCATAGCAATCGTGATAAGTATGAGTTTGTATAGTATGATAAAATAAAAATGGGCTTTATTTTAAAGGCTCCATCTTTATTTATTTCAGATTTAGAGAACAATATATATGTTTTTATTCTCTTCTAATAAGATAGTGTAGGGCATCATATAGTCGGCTCCGCTAACTTTTGGTTTTCCTGACTGGTTTCCAAATACATCTTTGGAAGATGTTGACAAATACTTGAATTATTCTCTGAACCAGGGCTACGGAAAATACGTAGCGCCGCACCAATGTGCTATGTAAAGGGTTTTCCAACAAGATGTGTTATTTTGGTATTCAAAAAAAAATTCAATTTTTTGAGATAAATGATCGGATGTTTATTTCATAATAAAGAGGAAGGTATGCCGTTAATAATGAAAAACAACATCAGCCAAATGGCCACCACGACCACGCTTACAGGACCATATCCTTTTCATGAAATTTTCCATAACCAAATCGCAAAGTGGCTGCTCTATGTCCTCGATAGCCTCGCGAAATCTATCTTTGAGGGCTTGCATCGACGCTGGGCTGTTGGCGTAGACCTTATCTTTCATGTGGCCCCAAAGGAAAAAGTCGCAAGGTGTTAAAACACAAGATCTCGGTGGCCAATTATGATCACCTCTTCGAGAGATAACACGGTCCGGAAACTTTTCCCGTAACAGAGCAAAGGTTTTGTTGCTTGTGTGGCACTTAGTGCCGTCTTGTTGAAAGTAAACGTTGTCCAGATCAATACCATCCAACTCCGACAATAAAAAATCATTAATCATCTCTCGATAGCGCAATCCATTCACCGTAACTGTTGATCCAACCTCATTTTCGAAAAAGTAAGGTCCAATGACACCGCCGCACCATAAACCGCACCAAACAGTCACACGTTGAGGGCTTTTCAACAATAAATCTTGGGTTTTCCGAGCCCCAGATGCGACAATTTTTATACCCTACACCACACTGTGGTACAGGGTATTATAACTTTGTGCATTTGTTTGTAACACCCACAAGGAGAAGAAATAGACCCATCGTTTATTATACCGATCGACTTAGAATCACTTTCTGAGTTGATTTAGCTATGTCCGTCTGTCTGTCCGTCTGTGCATGTATTCTTGTAATCAAAGTACAGGTCGCAATTATGGTCCGATCGCGACGAAACTTTACACATATCATTTGTTTGGCCCAAGGACGATCTCTATTGAATTTGGTTAAAATCGGTTCAGATTTAGATATAGCCCCCATATATGTGTTACCCCCGATTTGACATGTAAGCGCTGCAAAAACTTTATTTTATATCCGATCAGTATGAAATTCGGCAGAGAGAGGTTTCTTATTACATGAGGATACTGCTAAATTCGGAGAAAATCGGTTCAGATTTAGATATAGCCCCCATATATATGTAACCCCCGATTTGACATGTAAGCGCTGTAGAAACTGTATTTTATATCCGATCAGTGCGAAATTCGGCAAAAGGAGGTCTCTTATTACGTGAAGGAATACTGCCAAATTCGGAGAAAATCGGTTCAGATTTAGATATAGCCCCCATATATATGTTACCCCCGATTTGATATGTAAGCGCTGTAAAAACTGCATTTTATATCCGATCAGTATGAAATTCGGCAGAAAAAGGTTTCATATTATATGAAAGAACACTTTTAAATTTGGAAGAAATCGGTTCAGATTTAGATATAGCCCCCCATATATAAGTTACCCCGATTTGACATGTAAGCCCTGTAAAAATGTTATTTTATACCCGGTCAGTGTCTGTACTTTATATCTGATCAGAACGAAATTCGACAGAAAGAGGTCTGTGTACATGAATGAGTATTCAGGGAAATCGGTTCAGATTTAAATATAACCTCCATATATATGTTCCTCCTGATTTGGTGTCAAAGCGCTATATAAGTTGTACTTTACTTCCGATCATTTAAATTTTCAAGAAAGATGTTTCCCAAATTAGGAACGAATATTGCTAAATTTAGCGATTATCGGTTTAGAATTAGATAATATGTTCCTACCTATTTACCAATTATTCCAAATTATTATCGCAATGACCCTTATCGCTTTGTTAGGTAGGTGTAGGGTATTATATAGTCGGCCCCGCCCGACTTTCTGCCTTTCCTTACTGGTTCTTGTTGACGTAGCCACCGAGGTGGAAATGGGCCTCATCAGTCAAGATGATTTTGTATCGTTCGAATCGTTTTTTGATTGTTTTGTATCGTTCGATGATCGTGTATCGTTCCATTTTTATACCCTACACCACACTGTGGTACAGGGTATTATGACTTTGTGCATTTGTTTGTAACACCCAAAAGGAGAAGAGATAGATCCATTGCTTATTATAACGATCGACTTGTAATCACTTTCTGAGTCGATTTAGCTATGTTCGTCTGTCTGTCCGTCTGTAGATGTATTCTTGTAATCAAAGTACAGGTCGCAATTATGGCCCGATCTTGACGAAACTTTACACATATATTTTTTTTGGCCCAAGGACGATCCCTATTTAATTTGGTTAAAATCGGTTCAGATTTGGGTATAGCCCACATATATATGTTAGCCCCGATTTGACATGTAAGCGTTGAAAAAACTGTATTTTATATCCGATCAGTATGAAATTCAGCAGAAGGAGGTATCTTATTATATTAATGAGCACTGTTAAATTTGGAAGAAATTGGTTCAGATTTAGATATAGCCCCCATACATACGTTATCCCCGATTTCACATGTAAGCGCCGTAAAAAATTTATTTTTTAACCGATCAGTGTGAAATTCGGCAGAAAGAGGTTTCTTATTACATGAAGAAATACTGCCAAATTCGGAGAAAATCGGTTCAGATTTAGATATAGCCCCCATATACATATATGTTACCCCCGATCTTACATGTAAGCGCTGTAAAAAGTGTATTTTTAATCCGATCAGTACGAAATTCGACGGAAAGAGGTTTCTTATTGCATGAATTAATTCTGCCAAATTTGAGGGAAATCGGTTCAGAATTAGATATAGCCCCCATATATATGTTACCCCCGATTTTACATGTAAGAGCTGTAAAAAATGTATTTTTAATCCGATCAGTACGAAATTCGGCAGAAAGAGGTTTCTAATTACATGAATTAATACTACCAAATTTGAGGGAAATCTGTTGAGATTTAAATATAGCCCACATATGTATGTTACCCCCGATTTGACATGTAAGCGCTGTAGAAACTGTATTTTATATCCGATCAGTAAAAAAAATTGGCAGAAAGAGGTTTCTCATTACATGAATTAACACTGCAAAATTCGAGGGAAATCGGTTCAGATTTAGATATAACCCCCATATATATGTTACTCCCGATTTGACATGTAAATGCTGTAGAAACTGTATTTTATATCCGACCAGTGCGAAATTCGGCAGGAAGGAATACTGCAAAATTCGGAGAAAATCGGTTCAGATTTAGATATAGCCCCCATATATATGTTACCACCGATTTGACATGTAAGAGCTGTAGAGACTCTATTTTATATCCGATCAGTACGAAATTCTACAGAAAGAGGTCTTTTTACATGAATGAGTATTCAGGGAAAATCGGTTCAGATTTAGATATAACCTCCATATATATGTTCCTCCTGATTTGGTATCAAAGCGCTATAGAAGTTGTACTTTACTTCCGATCATTAATATTTTCCGGAAAGATGTTTCTCAATTTAGGAACAAATATTGCTTAATTTAGCGATTATCGGCTCAGAATTAGATAATATGTTGCTGCCGACTTACCAATTATTCCAAATTATCATCGCAATGACCTTTATCGCATTGTTAGGGAGGTGTAGGGTATTATATAGTCGGCCCCGCCCGACTTACTGCCTTTCCTTACTGGTTAGTAATGGCGTAGTTTCTACTTGTCAACTGTCAAAGAATAAAAGCTTCAAAAGTTACAGCTACCGAAATACCGGGTGATTCAAAAGAACACCTCTTTTTGGAAAGCCCTAATAAATACAAGGTGGCTCAAAATGACCGAAGGGGTTTGAGTTCATTATAACATTTTACTTATTTACTATGGACAAAAGTGTTACACATCGAAGGAGTAACCTAAGACCCTAAGTATGTTCGGCGGAAATCCGTTTGCCCATATTGGTCCACTCCTTCTAGTATCTCCCTCACAAAAGATTAAAATTTAGTGAAATATTGATTCTCTAATAACTTCGGTCATTTTGGGCCACCCTGTATGTATACAAAAAAAAACTGAATATTCTTCCTATTTTCAACATATGCATGTTTCAACCAGAATATGTTTGGGACAATATACTACAAAAGTGTTTTTTTTCAGTGTGCATCAATTTTTTATTTATCTACAAAATGTGGTTGAATAAAACTTCCAAAATTGCTGATCCTGTATCCCTTATTCTTAGGGGTTCTTTTCGATATGTTCTCAGGAAAAGCCTGAAACAGTGTTCTGAACACATGAGGTCTGAAGAATTCTACAAAAATGTTGTCGTGTCATATTTACTGATGGCGTTTTCTTCTCTAAAATAAGATGTTGCCCTGTTAGACAGAAATGGTTTGAAAATGTCGGCTACAACCTCTTGGATCGTAGCATTTTTAATGGCAGGAATCGAAAAGTGCAGATTTGCCATAGCTCAAACTTGGCCACAACAGTCAAATTATATTTGTGTTCTTACTCAGAAAGGGTTTTGTTGAAAATGAAAAAAAAAAACAACACACAAACAAACATTTGCTAATTTTACGAAAAAACGGCGCGCTGATATCCTCCGAAAAACCGTACGACAATCATGTACGTTTGTCCAGTCCGTAGAGGTTGAACAAACTAAAAAAGTCATAGAAAACGGCCAGTGTTCTATGACTATTAAACGTTCACCCACGAACAGTGCAGTTTTAGTTTATGAGACAAGAATCGTTACCCAGTGAATACCATAAATGCTGTGTTAAATAAAAAACAAACACACTATAACACACTTGATCAAATAAGCGTTTTGCTTAACAACTAGAATGTACTTATTTTTGAAGAAAATCTCGAATTTTATATTATTCGATTCCAATGTAGTTGGCACTCAGTTATTGCTGTTCAGCCATCCAAAATGTACCAAACTTTTTTTGGATTATTTCTCATTTTCGTTTTTTGCGTTGGTTGTGTACCATGTGATTACTATACTTCAATATCGGGTCTAGAAAAATTGCTGGGAGTGGAACGAATTTATTTGGAGGCTTTGGACCGACATTTACTGGAGGTGGAAAGACTAAAGAGGGAATTTGATAGGTATGAATAAGAGTACAAAAAGATTATAATTTTTAGTAGTGAATGTATTATTTTATATAGTTTCCTTAACGAACTAGAAGTGGAGCATGTTAAGTTACAAAACGAAACCTTGGAATATTATGAAAAGCCAGTGAATGCTTTCAGAACCATTAGAAGACATGCGGTTGATTGGCAAGAACTGCAGACGTGGACTGAACAAATACAGAACTTAAAAGGTAAGGAGAACCGAAAATGTGAAATAAATGCTAGGCAACTACACTGTGTATTTGCGGCAACCGTGATTTATTTAGAAAATAATAAATAAGTACTAGATTTAACCCGGTGCGCTTCGCAGCCCCCATCATTTATTTATTTTCTGTTTAGGGTACTGTAAAATATGTAAAAACAAATGACTATTCCATATGGGGAAAATTAACGTGTACAATAAAATACGTAAATCTCCGATTAATTTAATCATTTTCTCTCCATTGTACCACATTTAACCCTATGCGTCATAATTAACCATTATCACCACTGTACAACATTTAATAGTTTTTGCCCCAACAGTGCCACTAAAAGTGTGCATTTAGAGAAAATCGTAGTTTAGATTCGCATCCATAGGACGTATTTTACCCTTTATGTCCCATATCTGTGACACTTTTAACTTTTTACCATATTGTGCCTTCTTTAGCTTTTTTGTCCCACGGTTAACATAGAAGCTTCGCACTCTGCCCATGAATCACTGTACCACTTAACTTAAATAAATATTTAATTATTCCACTGTTCTTCTAAAGTACGAAATTGTATACATATCTGGAACATATAAAACATTTTTTCCCCACTTACCACATTTAATCATTTTGCCACACTTTACCATTTGTAACCATTTTGGCTTCACTGTACCATATTTAACCCCTTTTGCTACAATAAACCCTATTCAACACCTTTTAGCCACTCTGCACCATAATTTTAAACTTAAACTAAAAGCATAACATTTGAAAAAGGACTTCTTAACTCATATTTATGTTCCATTTTTTTGCCCAATGTACTAAATGTAACGTTTTTTGTCCACAGAATCATATTTAACACCTTTTTGTCCTACAGTACCATTTTTGTCCTACTGTACCATTTTCCCCACTGTACCATTTTCAACCATTTTTGACCCACTGTACAATAGTCAACCATTTTTTCACATTGTACCATATGTAATCATTTTTGTCCCACTGTACCATAGTTAACACATGTTTGCCTCACTGTTTCCGAGGTAACGCTTTTTGGCCCACTGTACCATATTTAATCAATTTTGTTCCACTTTACCATTTTACCTAGTTTTCCCCGCTGTACTGTGGTTAACCCTTTTTTGTCCCATTGTGCAATATTAAACCCTTTGCCTCACTGTAACATATTTAACACTTTATGCCCCACTGTACCATATTTAAAACTATTTGCTCCACTGTATCATATTTAACACCTTTATGCCCACTGTACCATACATAGTTAACCATTTTTGTCACACTGTTTCATGTATAATCCTTTTTTCCCCCACTGTATCATAATTAATACATTTTTACCCCACTGTACCATACATAATCCTACTTTACCATATTTAACTACTTTTGCCCCCACTGTACCATAGTTGGTCATTTTTGTCCCACTGTGCCATATTTAACCCTTTTTGTCTCACTGTACCATATTTAATACTTTTTGTCTCACTGCACCATATTTAAAAATTTTCACTTCTCTACCATACTTGACCCACTGTACCATAGTTAACCATTTTTGTCACACTGTACCATATTTAATCCTTTTTGCCCCACTTTATCATATTTAATACATTTTTGCCCCACTGCTCCATAGTTAACCCTTTTTTGCCCCCACTGTACCATATTTAATCCATTTTGTCCTACTTTACCATATTTTACTATTTTTGCCCCCACTGTACCATAGTTGGTCATTTTTGTCACACTGTTTCATATTTAATTCTTATTCGCTCAAGGTATCATAATTAATACATTTTTCCCCACTATTTTATCCATTTTGTTCTACTTTACCATATTTAACTATTTTTGCCCCATTTGCACTTTGTCTCACTGTACCATATTTAACACTTCTTGTCTCACTGCACCATATTTAAAAATGTTCACCCCTCTACCATACTTAACCCCTATTTGACCCACTGTACCATAGTTAACCCTTTTTTCCCCCACTGCTTATGTTTAATCCATTTTGTCTCACTTTACAATATTTAACTATTTTTGCCCCACTGTACCATAGTTAACCCTTTTTGGCCCACTGTGCCATATTTAAACCTTTTTGCCTGACTGTACCATATTTAAGACTTTTTGTCTCCTGTACCGTATTTAAAATGTGTCCCCACTCTACCACACTTAACCCTTAACGCCCACTGTACCATATTTAATCACGTTATATCCACTGTACCACTTTGGCCCACTATACAGCATTTAATGTTTTTGACCCACTGTGCTCTTCACACCTCAAGTTTAAGTTCCAATTTTGCCAGATTTATTCATTTTTGCGCCAATGCATCATTATTAACCCGTTTTGTCCCACAATTCCTCTTAAAGTTATAATTTCCAAATATCACTTTCGATCTCTAGTTTATGTTAAAAAAGCTACCCTAGAACCATTGCACCATATCTAACATTTTTAAACCGCTGTACCCTATTTTACACTTTTTGCCCCACTGTGCCCCGAAAAGTACGATTACAAAAAAAAGCTGACTACCCCGATCAATTTTCACCATTCTAATTCTAGACGTCAAACTTGGCGGTGGTACCATATTATACCTTTCTGTGCCACTGTGCCCCAAAAATTTTTAAAAATAGCTCCTTGTTCTAGTTTACGTCCCCAGAGCTACTCTAACAGCAAATTTCACGATTCTAGTTCTTGCCATTTCGATTTGGCTGTTGTACCACATTTATCCCTTTTTGAACCACTGCGCGGGTAAATGTTCGGATTTTAAAAAAAAATTCAGTCAATTTCTGGGTCGACCTCATAAGGGCTAACCTCACATCAAATTTCACGATTCAAGCTCATTCCGTTTAGATTTGGCGGTGGTACCATATTTATCCCTTTTTGACCAATTATGCGGGTAATAGTACGAATTTCGAAAAATCCCGTCTTATTGCTCGTCTACAACCCTCCCACCAAATTTCATGATTCTAGCTTCAGCCGTTTGGTCTGGGCGATGATCAGTCAGTCTGTCAGCCAATCACGCAACAATTTTATATATATAGATATAAGATATATTATTATGACGAATAGGTCAGGCAGCGAGCAATTGTATCAGCCACTGGCTGTAGATCCGCCGGCGAAACATTGTCTGGTAGAAAATGCCGCCGCCCAATAAACCTCACAAAACAGTGAATTTTTAAGATGCATTGGCAGCTCTTGAAACCCCTCTGGCTTGTATATTCAGAACAAATTCGGCAATTCTGCTTTTGACGTACCCATTGACACAAAAGCTAACATTGTCGCTGACGAAGATTTTTCGATAAAAAAGGTGGTGTTCTTCGCTAAGCAACATTCACCGAAAAGAGATCGTTGTGATATATCGCTGGGATTTAGCCCCTGCTCCATCTGTATTTCGTATGGCTTTAGACTGTGGTCTTTACGTACAATCTCCCAGGTGCTCGATTAACAGAAACACAATTGCTGCGGTGGGCGATGGATGGGCAAATCGTAATCTTCAGCACTTTTGCCGGATACATCAGCACTTTATTTATAAATTTGAGATCGTCATCTAAGTAATTGTTCGATTTAACATGGAATGAACTATGACATATGTATCTTCTAGTCAATGTGAGCTTAATTTCTTTCATATGTATTTTACGCGAGGAGCCGCGGAAAGCCGTTCTTTACTTGTTGAAAGAAATTACTTGTTGAAAGAAATTGCCCAAAAGCTTCTTACGAAGAAGCTATGAAAAATATGTTTCCTAAATTCAATGAACAAAAACCATGTTTTTAGTTCACAACCATTAAAATCTATAACATTCACTTACACATACGTATTTATTTCAGTATACAATGAAACGGCTATAATTCCGGATGATGGCGTTACTCTCCCCACCGATTATGATCTGCAAGGGGCTGCAAAAGGTTTGTCAAATCTGCAAAACTTATATAAACTTGACATTGGAAATATGACAAAAGGTTATATAAAGGGTCAGAAGTATAGTTCAGAAATGTCGGCTTACAATTGTTTCATTTTGGGCAAAAGTCTCTTTGAATCGAAGGAATATTTACCAGCGAGTGAATGGTTAACTGAGGCTTTGCACAAAGTCGAGGATATCGAAGTGGAAGACAAATGTGAAATCGACGATAATGTTGACAATGTGACGGATTATAATTCAGATATGGATGATAATAGCGAAGACTTGCCTACCGATGGAGATGACTTGGATCAGGCAGATGTAAAAACACATGGCATCTTCCCTTATGTATCAATAACTTATATTTTGGAATATTTGGCACCCGCTTTATTTAATGCCGGCAAGCGCGAATTAGCCTTTGCCATGAATTCCAGACTTCTTAAGATTGATCCGGAAAATGAATACGGTTTGAAGAATAAGTCTATGTTTGAAAGTGGTGCTAAGTCCGAAAGACGTACGCGGGTATTGACCCCATCCCCCGTAGTAACGGATATCCAACGACTCTATGAGCGGGTCTGCAGTGGTGAATTACAACAAACTCCTCAGGAGAAACGTCAACTACGTTGTCGTTATACAAATCGGAATGTGCCCTATTATATTCTGGGCCCTTTGAAAATGGAAGTCCTAAATACCGAACCATTTGTTGTTCAATATCATGAAGCCATATCAGACAGTGAAATTTATGAAATTATTAAGGATAGGAAAGATTCCATTGAGAGATCCACAATTGGTAACGCTGACGATGGCCGTATAGCTGAAGAGCGTATTAGTAAAAATTCTTGGTTGAATTACGATACAATGTTTATGCAAAAAATCTCACAACGTTTGGAAGATATAACTGGCTTAAGTATGGAGACCTCGGAGGAAATGCAAGTGGCCAACTATGGCATAGGAGGTTTCTATGGAACACATTATGATTTTTCGGAGGTAAGTTTTAAAAAATTGACTTATAACTTGCATTTGAATTTTAAATTTATGTATTTCTCATTATTAGAACACAGCAGAAGATCCCCCTGAGGTGGGAAATCGCTTATTGACCGCAATGTTTTATGTAAGTAAAGTTTCCTTAAGATCACTCCCAGCTTCCTCAGACAGACGGGTATATATGATTTGAGAAAAGAAAATAAAATACATCGAAACCGTTTTTTTTTTTGGAACATAGGATGTGTTTGAGTCTTCGATAGATGTATGTAGCTAGCTCATAGTGGAAAACTTGCACGATTTTTACGTAGGAAACCACTCACCTTCTTCGTGGAGGAGGGTTAGCGATCCAGCTATCTTCGAGTGCGTACATCGCATTGATTGCTTCGCATTCTGGTCAATGCTCTGCAGTTCAAGAATAATTATCGTCACCAAAACTGAGAACTTCTAACATTTTTCATTGGTACATAGTATGAATTCAATCACGTTCGACTTCTCCATTATGGTTATGCCCTGTCTCTCGAACATCTGAGAGTATTGTATAGCACGATTTGAGTCTTCTTGTTCCTCCACACAACTTGGGCACACATGCGAGTTACCATTCCACATCAGTGCCGATACGGGTTTTCCAACAAGAGGTGTTATTTTGAATCACCCGGTATATCGGTAGCTGTCACTTTTGAAGCTTTTATTCTTTGACATTTGACAAGTAGAAACTACGCCATTACTAAAAATGGAACGATACACGACTCAACAACACATTGAAATTAAAAAAATTCACTACAAAAATGGTGAAAATCTTGCAGTCACAGTTCATCAAAAATCATCTTGACTCATGAGGCCCTTTTCCACCTCGGTGGCTACGTCAACAAGCAAAATTGTCGCATCTGGGGCTCGGAAAACCCAAGAGTTATTGTTGAGTAGCCTCTCCATCCTCAACGTGTGACTGTTTGGTGCGGTTTTTGGTCCGGCGGTGTCATTGGACCTTACTTTTTCGAAAATGAGGTTGGATCAACAGTTACGGTGAATGGATTGCGCTATCGAGAGATGATTAATTGGCCACCGAGATCTTGTGATTTAAAACCTTGTGACTTCTTCCTTTGGGACCACGGGAAAGATAAGGTCTACGCCAACAGCCCAGCGTCGATTCAAGACCTCAAAGATATAATTCGTGAGGCTATCGAGGACGATTTGGTTATGGAAAATTTCATGAAAAGTTTATGGTCCAGTAAGCGTGGTCGTGGTGCCCATTTGGCTGATGTTGCTTTCATATTTAACGGCATACCTTCCTCTTTATTATGAAATAAAAATACGATCATTTATCTCAAAAAATGGCATTTTTCGTTGAATACAAAAATAACACCTCTTGTTGGAAAACCCTTTACTTTCGGTAACATCCATGACCTGTAAAGAAGTATGGTAGGTAATCGTTTGTGTCAGCAGTGTCCCTACGCAGCCATTCATGTATATTTGGGATAGGGACATGTGTCCACACAACTTTCGTTGACCAATGCCTGCGACTCCGCCTTGTGGCGATTGATACGGACGCTCTTCCTTAGATATTTCGAGCCGCTAGTTTTACACACCGGGTTTCTGCCATAAATCCTCTCCACACCGTCACCTATTATATCGATAGGAATAAGCCCTGCAGTCACACCTGCTGCTTCATTCGATATAGTTCTACAACCACAAATCGTACGAAGGCTGCCCAGTCTAGGCGCAGACACTACCTTTTAGAATTTAAAGGCAGGCCATACTCACAGGGAACCTCGGACTGTGTAGTATGGACTGATATCCGTCGTAATGCTCCTCTACACAGCTTTGGCAATTAGTAGAGCTATAATATCAAAATCTGTGGAAGCATCCATGATCTGTAACGAACTGTGTCAGGTAATAGTTTGTGTCAACATGTTCCTCTTCGGGTACACATCTATTCCTTTCGTATGCCTATTGCACCAGCTCTTCCAAGCGATGATCGATACAGATCGCTCTTCCTTGGATATATCGAGCTTTTGTCATGCGGGTTTCCGTCATAATCCCTCTTCATCTCGGCTGCTTTTAAGTCGATGTGCATAAGTCCTGCAATCACACCTGCTGCTGACATGGTTCTGTACCCACAAATCGTGCCTTCAGCTCCATTGCATCTGATGATTAGTTTATGCATAGAGGATCACAGAGTTGGCTTCAGTTGCTACTAGTATACGTCTCGCGAGTTTAGGGTCTCCTATGTTGGGTGGCATCCTTGCCTGTGTTTTGGCATTCTTCTCGATGATATACTCTGATCTGATCCTTAAATCGTAGCCTATTGTCTATTATAACGAATGACTTTATCCTTAACGATTACATTTATGTTCTTATGGTCTTCTTCCTGCTTGTAATGAGGACCGTGTTGGTTTTGTGGGTAGCTAGGTGTAAGTGGGCTAACTCCATCCATGCTTGGAGTTTCTGTTTCAAACGGCTGAATATGCGTGATCAGATAAGAGAGTCTCGTTCCCGGTTAGTGGACTAGAAGCTGTTGAACATATTGATAGTAACGATAGCATCAAATGCCGTATCAACTAGCAGTTACACAGCGTGAACCGCAAACCAATTTTAAATCCAAATCTGCCTTCCTTTCGTCAACCAATTTCATCGAGTCTGCCAAGTGGCGATTGATACAGATCGCTTTTTCTTGGATATTTGGAGGCTCTGGTTCTTTTTCTTCTGGTCTCCTGTCATATATCATCTGCACCTCTTACAAATTCCACGGACTCTTCCAAGTGGTGATCGGTGCAGATCGATGGCTTTCATCATGCGATTTTCTGACACATATCCTCTTTATTTCGGATGCTACATAAAGCCTTGCAATCACAACTACTGCATCCTTGGATATGCTTATATACCCACAAATCGTAGGAAGACCACATAGTGTCTGTACGGAAGGTACATTTTTCCTCTACGAGTATATGTAACGTCAGCTATATTGCACCCGCCTAAACGGAAAATTTATAGAGGATCATAGAGTTGCCTACGTTTGATAGTTGGAAAATTCGTTCTCGAATAAACCTCTAGTATTAATGTTATAAAGAATAATCTTGCCACCTCTGGATTGTGCCTTAATTTCTACGTTTGGGTTTCTATCAGGGCCCTTTGTTGTCACCTTCTTTCGCGAATACTTCTTTGAGCTCCTTCCAGGCTATATATGCTGGACAGCTTCTTTATCCGATTTCCGACAAAGGATGCTAGACAAGCGGAAGTCATTAAGGGAACGGTGTTCCAATTATGTTTCTCAGTCCTCTATACTACAGTCGCCTGCGAGGTATTCCTCTATTCAAGAGTCGACCTATGAGGTATTCTAACATCTTCCTCTAAACTAGAGGAGACTTCTGAGGTCTTCCTCTATACTAAACTCTGGGGTCTTCCTCTATACTAGACTCTGAGGTCTTCCTCTATACTAGACCTCTGAGGTCTTCCTCTATACTAGACCTCTGAGGTATTTCTCTATATTAGACCTCTGAGGTTTTCACTATCCTATACCTCTGTGGTCTTCTTCTGTACTAAGTTCTTCGTCTATACTAGAGTCGACTACTGAGGTCTTCATCTATAAGAAAAGGTCGACCTCTGAAGTCATCTTCTATGCTAGAATCGACCTCTGCGGTCTTCCTCTATACTAGGGCCGACCTCTGAGGACATTCTCTATAGTAGTGTCGATTAGAATAGCTTTGCTAAAGTTTTCTCTATACTAGAGTAGACCTCTGAGATATTTTTCGATACTAGAGTCGACCTCTGAGGCCATCGTCTTTAAAAGATTCGAAATATGAGTTATTCGACTATACTAGAGTAGACCTCTGAGGTCTTCGTCTATAATAGAGTAAACCTCTGAGGTTATTCTATGTCCTGGTGCAGACAAGAGTAGCCTTGCTAGAGTCGACCTCTGAGGTCTTCGTCTATTCTAGATTCGACCTCTGAGATATTCGTCTATACTAGAGTAGACCTGTGAGGTCTTCCTCTATACTAGAGCCGACCTCTTAGGTCTTCCTCTATACTAAAGCCGACCTCTGAGGTCTTCCTTTATGTTAGATTCGACCTCTGAGGCCTTCCTCTATACTAAATGGGACCTCCGAGGTCTTCCTCTATACTAAATGGGACCTCTGAGGTCATTCTTTATACTAGAGATAAAGTATAAGTAAGTACTCTATACTTAAGTCGATCCCTGAGGTATTTATCTATACTAGAGTCGACCTCTGAGATATTCGTCTATACTAGAGTGGACCTGTGAGGTCTTTCTCTATACTAGGGCCGACCTCTGAGGTCTTCCTCTATACTATAGCCGACCTCTAAGGTCTTATTGTATACTAGAGTCGACCATTGAGGTCTGCGTCTATACTAGTAGACCTCTGGGGTCTTCGTCCATAATAGAGTTAACCTCTGAGGTCCTTCATTATACTAGACTTGAGGTCTTCCTCTATACTACAACTCTGAGGTCTTCCTCTATACTAGAGCCGACCTCGGAGGCCATTTTCTATACTATTGTATTGTAGGCTGTGTTCTCAGTTACACATTGAACTTAAGCACACTCGCCCAGTAACATCCGCATTCTTAAATACGCCAGTTTTTTCAAGATGTCAGGAGCTGATCTCCATTTAGGATTTTCTTAACCCAGCTAACTGCTTCGTGTAGTTCTCCAAGCATGGGATACGTCTTAACCTTGCTTTGAAAGTCGGTGTATGCTATTTTGGCAGAATGCAGCCAGAGTCGTCTAATCATATTAAGGTGGTTTCCGGGGTCAGTCTTAATGTCAATCTCTTAAGCTTTTAGTTTCACAGTTTGGACTGTGTTGCAGGGTTTCCATCGTTGTCATTCGTGGGAGTGGATATGCACTTAGTTAAGAACGGCGCTATCTCGTCCTGTCGCATATGATTAATTAAGTTTTTAAGGCCTGTTGAACCTCAACCTCATCCTTCTCCTTTGCCGTTCTTGATCGGGACTGCTTCTATATCTGCAGCTAGTCTAGCCATTCGGCTACCCGCCATCTATCTAACCCCATAATAGATTGAGCTCAGCCCAATTCAGAAATGATCAAAGTATTTATAGGAAATCCGTTTCAGGGCCTTTGAGTCATTCTAACTGGAGAGAACTGTAACTATCGAAAGGAAGTAGCGACGGAATTAATTTTTGTTATTTCATGTAGTTATATTCCCTCAAATTTTATTGACACTTCGTATTTGAAGGATTTCTTTGCGAAGATTCCCATTCATAGTTTTTGATATTTTAATATGTTTTTTTATTTTTACTTTGTTCACAGCTCAGTGAAGTAGATTTAGGTGGTACTACGGCATTTCCCCATCTACGTCTCGCTGTACCACCCGTTAAGCGTAGTTTGGTCGTATGGTACAACTTACATAAATCACTGGAACCTGACTATCGCACTTCACACGCTGGATGTCCTGTTTTGAAGGGCTCCAAATGGAGTAAGTTCCTTGCTATTATAAATATATATATTTTTGATATGTATAAATAATTTGTTCAAATTTGTTCCTTTAGTAGGTAATGTGTGGTTCCATGCTGGGGGTCAGGAATTTAAACGAACTTGTGCTTTAGAAGCAGATGATGCCATTTCGAAGCCGTATCAAGCCTTTGGTCTGGACTAATAAAAGCAAAAAACAATATACTTAATTTGGACATTATGCCAACACATATCGTTAGCTCTACTCCAAAGTATGCTAAGTCAAAAGTTATTCTTTTTCAGTTTTTTTTTAATTTGCATGGAATTTTCTTATGCTCGTGATGTAAATTCTATAATGTACACATTTTTGTGCATACTTTTGTATGCGTTGACCGATTAACACCAACTTTTGACTGAACATAAATTGAAATATTAAAAATGTATGAATGCAATATCCTTTAAAACTTGCTCAGTCGACACGTTTTCGAATGAAGGTGTCGATATGTTATACACAATTTAATTTTTAATAAATAAATAAACCATATTTAGTTTTGTTTCATTTTTTCTCATTCCTATTTGAAATCAAAAATTATCTGAGGGCATCATCTGTTTAAAAAAACTAGCAAATGATCAAGGTTACCATATGTCCTCCCATCGGAGGACATGTCCTCCCTTTTAACCAGTGTCCTCCCTCCTTTTTCAAAAATTGTTGTTGCAAATTCAAAAGCTAGAATATGAAAACCTTTACCACTTTTATATGTAGTAATGTGTTACATGGTAAACTGCAAAAGGAATTTTGAGATTGGTTGAGATTCAAGAGGATCGGTCCAGATGTTTAGGCGTCTATAAGGTACAAACCAACAAACAAACATACACAGATTCTCTTAACCCTTCGAGATCGCGTCCGATATCTGCTCGCTAGGATTCGATTTGAGCAGTGCAATATTGTAAGCCAGTGTAAAAATGCAACGCAGATTTTTTCAAAATAGATTTTTTGTGTTCTGGTATATCTGGCTATATAATGCCAAAATTTTATGTTATTAATCGTGTTTCTGGTCCACATCTTAAAGTAAATTCACTTTATAATACGAAAGAAATAATGAAAAATTATTAGGTTTGACATTTAAAATTTCAACAACTTTCGTTGTGGATGTGATGCCATTACGAAAATTTGTCTTGATATAGTAAACGGATATAGTAGTTTAAAGATACAGAATCCCATCCGCGAAACAGAATTGAAATCGCGAAGAAAACATATGTCGCGAGAAAAAAGTATTAAAATTAAATATGTTCATACAGTTATCTATGTACATTTTGTGCGTTTCTAAATAGCTGTCATATAACCAATGGTTAATTCAAATCGGTGCACGTACATAGTCAGGAGTTACAATGGTCAACATTTCAAACTTTGATACCCTGTATCTTTGTATCCTATCACGTTAGGAAGCTGTATTTTTTGCACATCTTCTACCCATAGTACTTCTGCAACCCCACCAAGTTTTGACGCGATCGGAAGAAAATTGAAAAAAAAAATTAAACTGTCTTCTTACTTTCTACACCCTCCACCATAGGATAGGCGTACACTAACTTTGTCATACCGTTTGCAACACCTTGAAATATTGATCTGCGACCCCATAAAGTCCGTCTGTCTGTTGAAATCACGCTACAGTCTGTTATAATAGAACTAGGAAATTTGATAGAAATACTTCTTATAGTTGCAAGTCGTTTGGGTTAGCAAATGGGCCCTGTCGGTCAATGTTTTGATATAGCTCTCCTATAGAGGTCGCTGCAAATACTACTTTTGAGCCATAGATACCACATTTTTAAAGCAATTTTGCTGAAACTTTGCCATTTGTATTCTATTTTGACAAGAATTAATCACAGTACAAATTTTACAAATCGGTTCATATTTTATAATAGTCACCCTATAGAGGTCGCTCCAAAATAAGCTTATTTAAGCCATAAATACCACATTTCCTAAGCATTTGAAGAGAATCTTTGCAGTTTGTATTTATATGTAGACAAGAATTCACCACAGTAACTTTTTTTTAATCAATTCACAGTTTGTTATCGTCCACCTCCCAAAAAGGCTTATTTAAGCCATAAACACCACATTTTCTAAGCAATTTGGCTGAAACTTTGCTGTTTGTATTCTAGTTTGGCAAGAATTTATCTCAATAAAATTTATACAAGTCAGTTTATGTTTTTTTGTAGTCCCCTGTATAGGTAGCCCTCAAATATGCAAATTTAAACCATAATTCCACAATTTCCAGATGAAGAGTTGGCTAAAGAATTTGAGGCCTACAATTTGGCTAAAAATTCAAGCGTTAGTTTTTATCCCCTCACCTTAGAGAGGAGAGTATATATCATTTGCTACGAACCAAAAATTCAAAAGTATGTTCGGTGGATATCCGTTTTGGGTCATTTTAAGTCGAATGAGCAATGTCCGTACGCCTGTTTTCTGGCTGTTGCGCACGATAACTCTCGAAAGGAGTAACCGATTGACTTCAAATTTGATATGTGGTAATATTTTCTTCTGTCTCCGGCTAAGTTCGAAGATGGGCCATATTGGTTCACTCGTTCTAGTACCTCCCCCACAAAGGGTTAACATTTAATGATTACCTCGAGAAAAATGGTTGAAGTTGCCACGCCCTTTTTGGTACCTTCCACACAAATAGACCATTTTTGTACCAAAAGTTACCAGCTTATAACTTTAATACCAGTGCATACAAAAACTTGAAATTGTGTACAGTGTAATGCTTTTATAGTACTTAGAGTCCCGAGAAAAATGGGCATTATTGGCCCGTCCCTTTTGGTACCTCCCACCCAAATGGACATTTTTGTACCAAAAGTTAACAGCATTTAACTGTAATACCAGTGCATACAAATACTTGAAGTTTCGTACAGTGCAATGCTTTTATAGTACCTAGAGTCTAGAGAAAAGTGGCACGCCCATTTTGGTACCTCCTACACAAATGGACCATTTTACACCAAAAGTAAACAGCTTTTAACTTTAATAACAGTATATACTTTAAAGTCATTAAATGCAACTTAGATTGATAATAATTTAAATAAAACAAAAAAATAAATAAATTTACTAATGTTTTTTGAGACTCAAGGTGAGGGGATTCATTAGCCGGTTTACCCGACTGAACTTTCTTACTTTTTTTAATAATTTGCTTAAACAAAAAGGATGGACCCAGGATTTGCTCCATATCCAAAGATTTTTCCAGTAATAGAATTGTATGCAATTCACGGTGGAGGTTATGTAAGATTCGGCATGGCCAAACTTATGGCTTTTACTTGTTAAATACTTTCTCTGACTAGATGTGTAATCTAAAACCTCTTCAAAACGAAAATACTGTGAATAATTTAAAATAAAATTACAAAAAATAGAAACCATAAAAGTTCTTAAAATTTATTTATTTCATAGTTAGTGGTCAATAGAGTGGGTCGCAAAAAAAAGTTGCACCGGTCACCCCTTAGATTTGAAGATTATCTAGAGACAATTCCGGGGAAACAAAACATTTTTTTTCTGTGCATCCTACATGACGCCCTTTTAATTTTATTATCCTGCGTTGCCATTTGATGTCCGATCGTAACGGGATGCATATCGTTGTTTGAGTTTTAGCAAGGGCTACATTTCGTCCATATGTCAATTTTGACTCCGAAGTCAAATTCGATAAGTGACCTCTGTCATCTCGTTTTCTACCCCCCCTATGTCGGGAATATTTTGAAACGCCAATAAAGGTCTTCATAAATAATGAAACTTTTGCTTTTAAAGTACCCACTATTATTCATAAACAAAAAAAGTTATACTAGTTTTGAAATTACAAAATACATGCAGAGATCAAATTACACAATCTACTTTTGACGTCGATTTCTGCCTCTCTCACACACATACACACAGATATACCCCATTCACATCCCCTATGACGGTTCGGTTCAATACGAACGAATTAAATTTGAGAGCTTCGTCGCCAAATGTTAAAGTGTTCTAAGGAACGAAATCAGAATATAATCACTGTTTTCCCATGCACCCTACACGACACCAAAATAGTAGTAATTTTGTCACTGTGTGCTTATTTAACGTATGATCTTAACGTATGATACGTCGTAGATGATATCTTCACAATGGCTACACTTCTTCCCTATGTCAGTCATTAATCCGAGTCGAATTTTTACTAGCGACTTATCCGATTTTCTACCTCTGTAAAGTAAATAACTTTGAAATAAATATTTTTTCTTTTACGATTTTTATTTTTATTCATAAATATATACTCGTATATTAAATTTACAGTCCAAGAGAAAACTTGAAACGTATGTCCAAAACTAAGAGCACAATTATTTTCGTTGCTGGTAATTTCGGAAGATCGAAGTTAATGGACAAGAAACAACAATCAAGGTAATACAGTTGTAATGCTGTTTTTCATCTCTTTCTCTCTTTGTATTAGATTCTCAGTCTTATCTTAAAGTTTCACTTTCTGTAATTGAATTTTAGAAGCTTATGTTAGCTTTAACACTATATTAATTAATTTTAATTTAATTTTACGTGCCATTCTCAAAATATGAATTTTTTGTGCTGATTGTTAATAAATCAGCAAGTAAGGATATGTGAAAAGCGGATTGGGTATATATTTTCCAAAATAAGAAGGCGGGAGCGTTATAGTAAACTGGATTTACGTCAGTATTATCTTCAATGCCAAACATACCATTAATAATAATAAAAATATTATGAATGCAAATATAAATCGGGAAAGGAAAATTATTTATAAAAAATAAATACTATTTACATGGGCAGAAAATCGGATAACTGAAGTCACTAGTAACTGCATTTGTTTAAGTGGAGTCTCGCAAATTTAGTTCGTTCGTACTAAACCGAACTCATAGTGGATGTGCATTTTTGGGTACGGGGTTTACTTGTGTGTATGTGTGTGTGAGAGAGAGACAGAAAACGACGTCACAAGTAGATAGTGTAATTTGATATGTGCATATATTATGTAATTTTAAAACTATTATAACTTTTTTGTTTATGAATAATTGTGGGTACTTCAAAAACAAAAGTTTCATTATTTTTAAAGACCTTTATTAGCGTTTCAAAATATTCCCCACTTAGGGGGGTAGAAAACGAGATGACAGAGGTCACTTATCGAATTTGACTTCGGAGTTAAAAGTGACATATGGACGAAATATAGCCCTTGCCAAAACTCGAACAACAATATGCGTCCCGTTACGATCGGACAGCAAATGGCAACGCAGCATAATAAAACTAAAAGGGCGTCATGTAGGGTGCACAGAAACATTTTTTTTTTGTTGCCCCGAAATTGTCTCTAGATAATCTTCAAAACTAGGGGGTGACTGGCGCAACAATTTTTTTTTGTATGGGGACCGACCCTTACTAGTGGACAACATGAGAAAGATAAGTGTAATAATTTAGCAAAATTGAAAAAAAATCATGTACCTCAAAGAATGTTTTGCCTCCATTTACAACAATCTTCGTCATAATGTGAAAATGTAAAACGTCAATATCACGATAACCAACATTTTAAGATTTTTTTCGAATACACATTTTAAACAACTATGTATGTAGAATGTTTTTGAAGTTTTGGGGTACATCTGAGATATGACCGAATTTTCCGTTCGGTTTGGCATGGAATGACCCATATACTTTTTTCCCAAAAAATGACAGTACCTCTTCTACAAACATGCCAAATTTTTCGCAATCGGTTGTCTTGTGAAGAAACGGCCGAATTATTTCCCTTTTTAATTCCTCCCACTGTGCTACGTACCATATTACATTACTCCCAAAGTGAGGGTATACCTTGGTCGGTTTACACGACCGAAATTTTGTTACTTGTTGCGAAATGCATTCTCTTAGAGCCACAGTGGTTCAGAAACGTGGTAAGTATAGTACGGTGGTAGCAAAAAGGGTTAAAGAGATTAAATATGATATGTGGGAGCAAGGGTAGCTCTTGGAAACTAAACTTGATATAGGAAGCTTGTTCGAAATACATACATGTACGGACGTAATGGCACAACAGGGGTGCCAAAAGTAGGGTGCAGTGTGACAGAAATGTGTTAAATATGGTAAATTGGAGCAAACGGGGTTAGCTATTGTCAAGGGAGTGAGGGTACCTCTTACAACATAAACTAGAAACAAGAAGCGTTGTTTAGAAATTCTTACAAAAGGACAGAATATATTAAATATTTATAAATAGCATATATATATAAATCTGATATATAAATTTTGTAATTCATGTATAAATTGTTTACATAAATTTACTTTTGGGACATTTTATACTTAAATAATACCCTGTACCACAGTGTGGTGTAGGGTATAAAAACGATTGGATCTAAAGAGCCAAATCGGATGAAACGTATATATGGGAGCTATAGCTAAATCTTTACCGATTTTCTTCAAATTCGGCAATGTTGGTTCATGAATCAAGAAACTCTACCATTCTAAATTTCAAATATAGCTTCTATAGAACTAAAGGGCCAAATCGGACGAAACATATATATGGGAGATATAGCTAAATCTTAACCGATTTTCTTCAAATTCGGTAGTGTTGGTTCATGGATCAAGAAACTCTACCATTCTAAATTTCAAAACGATTGGATGTAAAATACAGCTTTTATAGGACTAAAGGGCCAAATCGGACGAAACATATATATGGAAGCTATAGCTAAATCTTAACCGATTTTCTTCAAATTCGCCAATGTTTGTTCATGGATCAAGAAACTCTACCATTCTAAATTTCAAAACGATTGGATGTAAAATACAGCTTTTATAGGACTAAAGGGCCAAATCGGACGAAACATATATATGGGAGCTATAGCTAAATCTTAACCGATTTTCTTCAAATTCGCCAATGTTTGTTCATGGATCAAGAAACTCTACCATTCTTAATTTCAAAATGATTGGATGTAAAATACAGCTTCTACAGGACTAAAGAGCAAAATCGGACGAAACATATATATGGGAGCTATAGCTAAATCTTAACCGATTTTCTTCAAATTCGGCAATGTTGGTTCATGGATCAAGAAACTCTACCATTCTAAATTTCAAAACGATTGGATATAAAATATAGCTTCTGTAGAACTAAAGGGCCAAATCGGACGAAACATATATATGGGAGCTATAGCTCAATCTTAACCGATTTTCTTCAAATTCGGCAATGTTGGTTCATGGATCAAGAAACTCTACCATTCTAAATTTCAAAAAGATTGGATGTAAAATACAGCTTCTATAGGACTAAAGGGCCAAATCGGACGAAATATATATATGGAAGCTATATCTAAATCTGAACCGATTTCAAACAAATTCAATAGCGATCTTAACAGCCGCGAAATACTCTTAACTGCAAAATTTCAGAACGATCGGAGTGAAATTGCGACCTGTAGTCGACGAACAACTTTACATGGACAGACGGACGGACGGACATCGTTAAATCGACTCAGCTAGTGATTCTGAGTCGATCGGTATACTTTAAGGTTGGTCTAGCTATGTTATTTTCAGGTGTTACAAACATCTGCCGTGAAACAAACTTATAATACCCTGTACCACAGTGTGGTGTAGGGTATAAAAAGTGATAAATATGGTTCCAGGGAGCAAGGGTAGCACTCAGAACGTAAGCTATATTTTATTGTATTTATATTTTATTGTAAACAAGAATGAGCGCCACAGGGAGTCGCGGTTCCGATTGCCACTGAGACAATCTAGTCTATGTCGCACTCTAACAGCCTTGGTCTTTGTAACTCGGCGTGAACCGTACAATTAAATATAAATTTACTTTGTATTGAAACTCATATAAATAATTAAAATAATTTTAATAAATAAACCAGTAAGGAAAGGCTAAAGTCGGGCGGGGCCGACTATATAATACCCTACACCACTCTCGTAATATTAAATAACTCTGATATATAAATTTTGTAATTCATGTATAAATTGTTTACATACATTTATTTTTGGGACATTTTATACTTAAATAATACCCTGTAGGGTATAAAAACGATTGGATCTAAAGAGCCAAATCGGATGAAACATATATATGGGAGCTATAGCTAAATCTTAACCGAGTTTCTTCAAATTCGGCAATGTTGGTTCATGGATCAAGAAACTCTAACATTCTAAATTTCAAAACGATTGGATGTAAAATACAGCTTTTATAGGACTTAAGGGCCAAATCGGACGAAACATATATATGAGAGCTATAGCTAAATCTTAACCGATTTTCTTCAAATTCGGTAGCGTTGGTTCATGGATCAAGAAACTCTACCATTCTAAATTTCAAAACGCTTGGATGTAAAATACAGCTTTTATAGGACTAAAGGGCCAAATCGGACGAAACATATATATAGGAGCTATAGCTAAATCTTAACCGATTTTCTTCAAATTCGGCAATGTTGGTTCATGGATCAAGAAACTCTACCATTCTAAATTTCAAAACGATTAGATGTAAAATACAGCTTTTATAGGACTAAAGGGCCAAATCGGACGAAACATATATATGGGAGCTATAGCTAAATCTAAACCGATTTTCTTCAAATTCGTCAATGTTGGTTCATGGATCAAGAAACTTTACCATTCTAAATTTCAAAACGATTGGATGTAAAATACAGCTTCTATAGGACTAAAGGGCCAAATCGGACGAAAGATATATATGGGAGCTATATCTAAATCTGAACCGATTTCAACCAAATTCAATAGCGATCTTAACAGCTGCGAAATACTCTAAACTGCAAAATTTCAGAACGATAGGAGTGAAATTGCGACCTGAAGTCGACGAACAACTTTACATGGACAGACGGACGGACGGACGGACAGACATGGTTAAATCGACTCAGCTAGTGAGTCTGAGTCGATCGGTATACTTTAAGGTGGGTCTAGCTGTGTTATTTTCAGGTGTTACAAACATCTGCCGTGAAACAAACTTATAATACCCTGTACCACAGTGTGGTGTAGGGTATAAAAAGTTTATAGCCAGTAATATGTATTCTTTAATTTTTTTTTCAAAATTATAGCATTTCTAATTGGAAACAATTCGAGCACCGAACCCTGTATACCTTTTCGTTGAACCGAGATATTTCTGGAGTAACAGCCTAGCACAGGAATTTTAAAATTGCAGTTACATGTCACCGAGCTACACAATGGACATTCTGCATAAGCCATTTAAGGAAAAATTTTCTCTCTCGCGGATGTGAGGTGAATAAAGATCTTGAGTGGTGATCCTGCTAGACTCTAACTGTTGTGGCTGGAAACGCCATCATAATACGTACTCCAAAAATGCACTAATTAATCCAAAATGGTTTTGAAACTTTTTAAAGCCTTACCTGTCTAGTATCTAGGAGATACTGCAATCGAAAGTGTATTTTGTGTTTCCAGAAAATTTTGTTTTTTTTAATAGGCTGTTATCCAGAAACACAAGACAGAAATAAGTATCATTCCAAACATATCGCTAACGAAAAAATTTTCTTAATGTTCATATACCCTACAACATTTCTCCGAATTCTTACCTTAATTAAAATGAATTCCACATCAAACGCAATCAATGGAGGATTTAATTGTTCGACCCGATAAAAAACAATTAAAAGGTTGGTATAAAAATGGAATTTATTTATCACAAATTAAAATTCGTCAAGACGCATAACAAGGTTTCCTAAATATTTGGGCCTTTGATCGAATCCATTTATTACAGACTGGAAATAAAAAAACCACAATTTTAGTGAGGCTAATTTTAGAATGTAATCCCAGCGATTCCACCTACCCCACTTGGAGCCAACAATGACGGGACAAGCAGCATGCAGAGTTTGCCAATCGCCTACAACTTGATTGTTCAGATTATACCACATCACAGCGGAACCTTTGCGGGGAAAGACGGCTTTTTGAATATTGGGAAAGACAGTACCGCCTCCTTGTTCCACATCAGTCAGCTATATAACGCAATTTTGAAGCTATAATTTATGAATCTCTAGAATGGGTTAAGCAGTCAAACTTACATAAAATAAAACGGTTGATATACGATCCCCCTGCATACGCACCACATCAGCAGTCTATAATTTTAAAATCAAATATCAGAATCTCGGGTCTTTGGTCTTTGGTCCTCTAATTTACCACTTACATCCGATACATTAAAGAAATCATAATGGTTATCATAATGACCGCCGAGCCCGTAATTCATCACCTGCAACATTTCCGAACCATCTATATCGAAACCAGTCATATCGACGATACGCTGATTAATACGAATGGTGGTGTTGGATGTGCCATCATGGAACCAAGAAAATTTCGATGTTCTCGTCTCCACCACTTGCGATTTTCCAGCTTTCTCACTAAAAACAGTCGCTCTCTTCAGATTGGGTTTTGCCAAACCTTGCAAATGTTTGATCTCACTATCTGACAAAACATCATGAAACATGACCATATATGGATCGAGGTTTAAAATTTCCATTTTTATTGGTGCCAAACGTAAAAAGGCCGAGGTGGTGGTGTTGTAGACACAATGAAGACGGGATGGTTGGTTAGAGAAAGCCCCACGACATCCCAATTCATAGGATGTAGGTCTAGGTTTGTTAAACTGAAATGAGTTGGTGCAATATTTGGTATTCGTTCAATAAAAGTATAACACTATGCAACAAAATTTTTGTCCAAGGGAAGTGAATAACACAAAACAAAAAAATATTAAAAAAAATGTGTACGGTAATTTTTTTTTTCATGGAAAGTACTTTCAGTTTTTGGAACATAATTTTTCAAGTATAAGCCTGATTGAGCCGTGTTATGCCTCAAATTAAAGGGAATTATGAGGGCAACATATGCTGCAGATATCGCTTTCACGTACTAGAATCTCAGTCGTCAAAAATATGAGAAAAAATGTTTTTTTTTAAAAAACACTTTTTCCTGGTACAAAAAAAACCTTAAAAAATCGAAACAATTATTTTATTACATTTTTAAAAAGCTAGCTTCCTAAAAAAGAAAACACTGTCTATTTGAAAAAAACGATGGATAGATGTAAAAGTTATGAGCCATTTTGTAAATGTTAGGGAAATTCAAAAAAATCGTGTTTCATATTTTTTCGCTTTTAAATGACGTTTTTCGTATATTGAATTCGCCATATTTGAGAGAGACATATAAGAGACATTGCACTTGCATTTTATTTTATGAGGATTGATGTGGTTGTTCGCAACCATCCATAAAACATGATATGCAATGTCAGTGTAATTCAGCGCCTTAAAGAGATAAGTCGATTTTCTGAAAAATATTATAAAGTTATATTTCGAAATATGAGTAAACGGCAAAGAACTTTTCAATGTGTAAATAATCCCGACAATTTCTGCTACATATGCGGAAAATATGTAATTAAAAAAATCGACGTGCGTTTAGTAAAATAATAGAAGAAATATATGTGCTATATTTTGGTATACGAGTTAAAAATATGAACGAACCGTGTAAATCTTACTCGATGGACTAGTGGAAGAATGGGGTATGTACTTTAAAATTAATGTATTACAATGTTTTGTGGAATAAAAAGTTTTAATTTTAGACTTCACGTGCAATTTGGAATGGCAATGATTTGGAGACAACCATTCATTCACGATACGGACTGCTATTTTTGTCTAAGTTAATAGATTGGAGTAGGAAGTGTCCAAGTATAGCTATCAGCCTAATTACGGAAACATCATCAAGTTCAACTGAGTACTCAACTCTGAGCGATTCAAGTTTGAGTCAGAAGTCATCGCTATTAACTCAGTTTCAACTCATTGATCTAGTGAGAGACTTGGAACTGACCAAATATAAGGCAGAACTACTTGCATCTGGGATGAAACAGTACAATATTTTGGCCCCAGATGTTAACATATCATATTATAGAGTCCGTGATATACCTTACAAACAATTTTATACAACTGTGGATAACAGATGCTTTTGCAAGGACATTCCCGGATTGTTCGAGGAACTTAATCAAACATACAATTCAAAGGAATGGCGGTTACTTGTTGACAGCAGTAAAGAAAGTTTGAAAGCAGTACTTTTACACAACGGAAATCATAAACCGTAAATTTCCATTGCTCATGCTGTCAACACTAAGGAATCATACGAAACAATGGCTAAATTGATAAAATACATAAAATATGAACATGACTGGAAAATTTTTTTGCGATGTAAAAGTAGTTGGTATGTTATGCCTCTGGGATTGCCGATATTTTGCCACCACTGCATATTAAACTGGGGCTCCTTAAAAATATTGTGAAAGCCTTAAGGAATGATGGCAATTCACTCTCATATTTAAAAAGTTTATTTAAAAGTCTTTCTTTTCAAAAAATCGAAGAAGGAGTTTTTGATGGGCCTAAAATAAGGAAACGGGTGAATCATATTTGACGTCGGATGAAATTGCAGCATGGAGGTCGTTTAAGCGTGTAGCTTCAAATTTCCTTGGATCCAATAAAAGCCCGCAACATGAAACAATGATTTGTTAAAAAATTATGAAAAAATTGGTTAGAAATATATTTTTTTATATTTATGTATATAACACATATGTATTCTTCCAACTTATTTTTCGCTTTATGTATTCCAACAGGTGTAAATATGTCCCTCAAATTCATTTCTTGCATTCTCATTTAAACTTTTTCCCCGAGAATCTTGGCGACGTAAGTGACGAACATGGCGAAAGGTTTCACCAAGAATTGAAGTCCATCGAGCGGCGTTACCAAGGGCACTGGGATGAAAGAATGATGGGAGATTATATTTGGTTCCTCATTAGAGAAACCCATTCCGAAATCTTCAAACGTCAACAAATAACTCACAATTACTTCTAATGAAACTCGTTCATGTAAATAAACTCAAATGTACATAATAAAAGTAAAAGTAATAAATAAAATCGCAATTTAAACAGAAATTTAAAAAAAAAAATTTGAAATTCTCTTACCTCTACCAAAAGAGCTATAATTTCTACATTTATCCATAGGCATTATTTTCTTCGCTAGGATGCAAACTTTTAAAAAACAAAATAATATTTTTTTTTTCGATTTTTTTCTATTTTTTATGTTTTTTTTCTGTCCCAGGATTTTTTTGTTTTGAAAAAATCAACTTTTTCCAATTTGTTTAATGACTGTTACTAAACCACTGTTTCTAATTGAAAGAGATATTTCCAACATTGGTACACAGAGAGAAAAATGTCATACTAAATTCAAGTAAAAAATTCTTAATTTAAGCCGAAATCGTACTTGAAAATTTAAGTACGTTCGAACTAAGTTTTTCTTAAAACAAGTATAAATCGGCCTAAAATGAAAAAATCAAGCGCTGAAAGGCTTAAAATAAGCATTTAATGCTTGAAATCAAGTAAACATTTCTTGAAAAGGGAAATTAAGCCTAATATGGCTTAAAGTAAGAAAAAAAAGCTTACTTTAATCTCTGAGAGACAGAACCATTATAGAGCACAATAAAATTACCTCCCAACCACTCTCATGCAAGTGGTTGATTTTGGCTGACGCAACATCAAACACACATGCATTAAATTGTCGATGTATAAACATTTGTGCGCGACCATATCCAATTCGTTTCTCGTTCAAGCATTGTTTGCAAATACATTACTTGGCGTGATTTTTTATGATTTTAGTTTTTTGAAGTTGTTAGTAATTCTTATTCATTTCGTTTATGCTATTCCTTATATGTTTCATATTTAAATCGAATAAATGCAGTAAAACTTTTACTTTTGCTGTCAAGCAATTGTATTTTGATATACCATTTTAAAAAATTGCATTCTTTGCAAAACGAACGAAAGCACAATAAATCTAGTATGACCAGGCTTAAATCAAGAACTTATCTGGCTTAAATCAAGTATTGTTTAGGATTAAATCAAGAACTGATCAGGATTAAATAAGTATTATCAGACTTAAATCAAGCTTAATTCAATCAAAAATTTCTTCATTGAAGCCCGTTTCGCACTCAAATGAATCCGATAAAATTCTTAAATTAATCGCTTTATGCTTAAAATAAGAATTTTTCGACTTCAAATCAAGCCTAATCAGGCTTAATTAGCGCTAATATTAAGAATTCAGGGCTTAAAAATCCGTGCTTGATTCAAGTATTTTGTACTTGGTTTAAGAAAATCCGTACTTAACGTACTTTTGACACCGCTACGGCTTGATTCAAGTACGGATTACTCAATTTTTTCTTTCTGTGTAGCCCACATTAATAGCTTCAATTTAACGAACAAGTCGACCTGATCGGGCATATACTCCAAAAATTATAGTGCAAATACTAAGGGTACCTTCGACGATAATAGCATTTTTAATAAAAAATTTCTTAAAAAAAATTCATCCATAAAAAAATTTTTGGTTTTGATTTTATATAACAGTATGCCACAATCTATACAAAAAAATTATTTTTAGGTCTAGGACACAAAAAAAAATTGTTTTGTTGCGTAGTGTAATTACGTGGTTTAATTTATCTTGCTACCTTCTTCGGATAAAGGAGTATTTATTGGAAAAGCTAGGTTTAATTGAACATATGTTTCTTTTTCTTCAACTAGGTTCACTTTACTAGATCTAGGCTTACTGGATTAATTAATTTTTTCTTGGATGAACTAGGTGTATTTGGATAAATTAGGTTTATTTGGATAAACTTATTTTATTTATTTTAGATTTATTTGAATAAATTAAGAATGTTTAGATAATATACATTTATTGGAATAAACTAGTGGGATTTGGCTAAACTAGGTTTATTTGAACAAGGCAGTTTTATTTTAATATAAATACAAGGCTTATTTAGGTAAAATAAGGTTTATTTGGATAAACTAGGTTTATATGGATAAATTGTTTTATTTGAATAAGATAAATTAATCTGGATAAAATAAACATATTTGGATAAACTATGCTTAAGAGGATAGACTAGATTTGTTTGGATAAAGTAGCTTTATTTGAATATATTTACTAAGTTTATTGTATAAACTAAGTTCACTTTGCTAAAGTAATAAAAAAGGATAAATAGATTTGCTTAAGAACTAGGATTGATTGTATCTATTAGATTTATTTGGATACACTTTGAACAAACTAGTTACTTTGAAAAACTAAATTTGTTTCGAAAGTTAATTTAGACAAAGTAAGTTTATTTGGATAAACTACGTTTATTTTGATAAACTACGTTTATTTTGATAAACTACGTTTATTTGGATAAACTACGTTTATTTGGATAAACTATGTTTATTTGGATAAATTATGTTTATTTGGATAAACTACGTTTATTTGGATAAACTACGTTTATTTGGATAAACTACGTTTATTTGGATAAGCGAGGTGTATTTGAATAAACTAGGTTTACTTGAATAAACTATGTTTATTTGAATAAACAAGGCTTATTTGGATAAACTCGGTTTATTAAAAAAAATTAATGAGTCACTTGAGTGAACTATGTTTAGTTGAGTATATAGGTTTATATGGAAAGCTATGTACTAGATTTACTTGGATATACTAGTTTAAAATGGGGTTAAATAGACTATATTAACTTTAATAAACTAGATTTAAGGTTCGTACGCGTAAACTTAGATGAATAGGCTACACGGGGCAAAATCGCCTTTTTTGATATGTTTGAATCGAAAGAAAATATATTTGGAACACACATTTTTAAATATTATGCATTTCTGAGCAAATAAATTTTATTTGAAAATCAATAAAATATATTTGTAACTCATATATTAGTATGTTACAACATATAATATTTGCAAACTAAGTTTCTAAAATAAAATATGTGTTTGAATACAAATAAAATTATTGTTTAGGAATTTCTCCAAATATATTTTATTTAAAAAAGATTTTCGAAACTTTTGTTTCATTTTTCGAATTTCAGTTTTAATTTTTTTTAATTTGGCATTGAACCTCCCAGATATGATACCAAATGCAGCATTAATTTCTGTTTTAAATCAATCATTTAAAATTTCTGAGTATTCCAGGCCATCATTAGTTGTTAATCCTCCAATTAATATATTTCGATTCAAGATTATACGATTTCAATTATTATTGTTTATTATTTTTACGACATGAAAAATTTCTAAAAAATTAACTTTGAATCACGGATATATTTAACACAATTTAGGTATTTTCTGAATATTTGATTAAATGCAAATGAATATTTGCTTCGGAAAAAAATCGTCCAATGTAAATACATGTTGCGATGTAAAGAAAGATTTGTTTAGAACAACATCTTCCCAAATATATAATTTTTGTGTGTACCAAATATTATATGTTTAGAGTGTACCCTAAACATATATATGTTTCAAGCCGAATATGTTTGGGACAATATACTGCAGAAGCGATTTTTTTTCAGCGTGTAGAATGAACTATTTTTTGGTAACTTATTTACTTTATTTATATTCAATAAATAGACTAGATTAACCTACTTATTTGGGTGGGTAAAATAGATTTAAATAAATAATCTTTAAAATATGTAACTTAAGTAAAATATAAAAAATATTGAGAAATTAGTTTAACTTACCGTTATCGGAGGTCCATCGATAGTTTTCGCTATTTCTTCAATTTCTTTTTTGCGACTGAGGAGAACTGCATCCTCGGGACGTAGATTGACGGCTTTTTCTATGGAAATTAGAGCGTCTCGATGTCGATCTAAATTAAAAAGACATTTTGAGCTAGATCAGTCAATACCATTTAAGTATAGATAAAACAAAATCCCATTTACTTTGCTTCCATAAGGTTTCTGCATATAAGGAATAAACCTTCTCCAGGCCAAAGTCAACAATACGATTGTAATCCGATTCCTCATAAGAATCTATAGCACTGTAAATCCAAAAACCCGAATGATAGTATTCCTCTTTGCCAAACATATGAAGTCCCATGAAATAACGATCGATCGATTTGAGTTTAACTCTAAAAAGGAACACAGTGAACGTATAAAAGCTTTACCTCTTCGAGTTTCCATAAGACTTACTTATATTGTTTTCCGTTTAATATACCTTTGGCAATGTCATCAGCTTTGAGATCATACGTCCGCTGCACACGATATATCGCTTCGGAGGCCTCCGTCAAGTCTCTTGATGTTGGCATTTCGGGGTGGTATCTTCGTATAACATCCAGGAAGGCTGAATAAAAGTTATGCAAGAACTGGACATGGACTTGACTGAATTTTGTAACAAGTAATACTTACATTCACCCACCGGCTGTGTCATATATAATTCGATTTTAGTCCAATCATAAGACATGCGACGAATTAATGAGAACCCATTCAAAGGATTGTATAAATATTCTTCGGGATTTGTTACACCCTTTTGATTTTCAGTTCTTAAATCGTTCACTAATCTAAGGGGAAATAAGTTATACTCAATGACGATTTTTTATGAACAATAATTTGGATTCCACTATTACGAAAAACTTAAATTGTATTATTTAGATCTCGCTATCATTGAAACAAATTCCATCATTTTATGAGAAATTTAAATTTAAAAAAAATCATTATTTAGTTTTCCGAAATTTGTAATTGCTCTTGAACGGCTGAATGTGACGAAAGAGAAGAACAATTTCCATAATTTCGAGAACTACCTTCGAACTACGTCCATAACTTTTTGAGTCCGCGAAATTCCGATTACTGTTTTTCGTTTGTGAGAGTCGGGTGCAATTAAATAAATACAACTAAAATTCCACAAAAAACGACCTGGTATGTTCTATTTCAAACGACGTAATTTTTGTAAAAATCGGTTCAGTAGTTCAAGAGCAATTACAAAATTCGCAAAACCCAAAAATGCATTGTTAAAAATTTAAAATCTCCATAAAATAAAAAATTTTGTAAAAATCGAAAACCCAAAAATGCATTGTTAAAAATTTAAAATCCGCATAAAATTTTAGAAAACAATATTTTTCAAAAAATAAACTGTAGCGAGATCTTGTTATACCTTTTATTAACTTTTAAGTAAAAATACATTTTAATAAGTTAATATTAAATATTTTGACCCAAGTATTACTTTGTCGAAAATGCAGAAGAATCTCAAAATCAACATTGCTAGTAATTGATTCACACTTTGAAGTCCTATAAAACAAATTTGGTTTTTGGGGATTTTGGAAGCAGCGTCACCTAAAACTCTACATGCATTGATTTTTTTATTGAAATGTACAGGTCGCTTCTCAAAAGAGGTAATCACAAGAAGTCAGCGCCTATTGGTAAGATTAGTACGAACATTATTTTGCATCTCTCTCATAGTAAGGTACTCAGACTTGACATAGTTCACGGACTAACAGATACCTGCAGTGTCTATCAAGCTGAAATAATTGCAATAAAGGAAGTCGCAACATAGCGCCCAACACTGGCATTGTCATATACTCGGACAGTCAGTCTGTAATTAATTCTAGGAACACAATATCCCTTAATTCACAAATAGTCCTCTACAGACCTAGATCGAGACAGCAGAGCAGTTTAACATACACCTCATATGGGACCTGGTCATAGGAATATCCCGCGGAACTGCAATGCTGATGGACTTGCTAGGAAGGGGACGGCATTAGAAATTCTGGAAGAACTTGCATATATTGGTGCGCCACTGTCCATATGTAAGCTTTGGCTTAGATAAGAGGCAATCAGGCAGTCCAATGAAAGCAGTCAATTCTCCTAAAGACTGTGTAATGAGTAGGGTGTCCAAAAAACCGGTTATTTTTGAAAAAACGGTTTCCGGTTTAACAGAAATATTACTTTTTCTAAAACCCGGTTTTCGATCGAAACCGGTTAACCGGTTTTAGGCCGGTTTTTAAATAATATACGAAAGTGATTAAAATTTTATGAAATGTTTATTGTAAAACAAAAAACAACTAACAGTCATTTGTAGTAAAAATTAGTAAACAAAAATAGATTATTATTTCGTTTACTACAGGTTTAATTTTTTGGTTTACTTTAAATAGAATGTATTATATTTCTGAAATTACCTTAAAAAAATAATAAATCATTTAGAATGTTTTTTTTTATAATAATATCTTAAAAAGAGAAACAATTTAAATGATTATTTTTAAACGATTTTTCTTTTAATTTTTTATGTAACTTGACGTTGAAAAAACTCACAAACGTTGATGTAGTCAATATTAATTAGTCCGATAGTCATTAAAGCGTTGTATAAGCAACACAGCTTCTCCGTTTTCTTCTTAAGCTTTTCAAAAAAAAACAAAGTCATCATACAATGTTGCTTGCCTTTCGTTTTTCGATTCTGTGTGTGACATAAATCCAAAATTAAATTATTTGACTCATCATTATAATAACTATATATCAAACCGAATAAGAGGTATCTGGCTGTTCTGTCGGGATTTAACATCGCAAAAAAGTCGAAGCTATTTGCCTTTCCGTTCTTGAACATATGCTTGAAGTGTTATGTGCTTCATGGACGACTTATTGAATGCTTTGCTGTACTTCCTGACTTTATTTATTACATCATGGATATCAGGAATAAAACCAAAATCATTTTCAAGATCAGAGTATTAATTTTCAAGATCAAAGTATTCAGAACAACTGTCAGATTTATCCACCTCATCGTTGTTATTTGTTGCATCTTATATAAATGGTATCCACAACAAGTAGAAAAAATAGATCAATACTTTAATTTTTGTTTTAAACAATAAATAAAAAACCGGTTAACCGACATGAAAAAACCGGCTTTCTCGGTTAACCGAAAATGACATTTTTTAAGAAACCGGTTACGGGTTTGGTTTGCAAAACCGGTTAACCGGATAACCGGTCCCGGTTTTGGACACCCTAGTAATGAGAGATGGCCTGAAATACCTAGACAAATCTGGATACGATGCGGTCTTTCTAAAAAGTTATCAAGATCTGGCCGGTATCGATATCTTCGGTGGCCAGCCTAACATAGCATAACTAACGATACGATGACGTTTTTAAGGGCCAACGTTTGTAAATTTTTGTTGGATTTTTTGTTTTAATTTTTGAAAGGAGAATCTCTTCAAAATATTGTGTGACAATTTGATATAAATCTGAGCAAAACTAACGAAGATACAGCAGTCTAAGAATCCGCGCCTCATACGTGACTCAGTACATCAGAAAAACTTTAAAGCGTTATTCCAACAACCCATGTTTATCAAAGTCGGTGTCCATCATAAATCCAAAACTGCTGCACCGATCGTTTTGAAATTTTGAACACTATTTCTGTACATAATTAAGGAGGTAACGCTGGAGAGTGTCTTGAAAATTTGTTAATATTTTTTTATTTTACAATAACAAGCCTACATTTTTTGCGATAAATCCAAATCCAAAATCCAAAACTGCTGCACCGATCGTTTTGAAATTTTGAACACTATTTCTGTACATAATTAAGGAGGTAACGCTGGATAGTGTCTTGAAAATTTGTTAATATTTTTTATTTTACAATAACAAGCCGATATTTTTTGCGATAATCGCGTTTTTCACTTCCAAGTGTTCCCAAAAATTTAAATTCCGAAAAATCTTCCCAGAGTTGCCTGGGAAAAACGATTTTCTAACGAAATAATTTTGGTTTTTAGATTTCAGATGATCCATCATCGAGATATGATGGACACCGCAAATCAAATTTTTTCCGAGACGCTTCCGAATAATTGCTGCCATTGCCATATCTTTTTAATATTTCTTCATGCAATTTTTACATAATATACTTCGATATTACACTATAACATTTTATAATTTTGAAAGCTGACATGAAACAAAACAAAACAGTATAGTTTTTTTATTTCCGGACATACAATTTATTATGGATATACATAATTATTAATTTTATTGTAATTTTTCTGAAAGTCCTAATAAGACAAAGTGGGTACCAAATTAAAGGGCACATTTTGGGCTTTCTGAATAAAATTTTTGTTTTTAGAATGTGGAACTAAAAAGTTGCAAAAATGGACTTACAAATTTTAGACCTTCATTATCCTTTAAGATCTACGGTAGACAATTTTGAAAAAAATATATTTTGCGGATCTTACTGTTTAGTAATTCATATCCGAATTTTAGCATTCTAAGTCGATTAGTTTGTTTTCGGGTCCGAGGGCGAATCCTATTGAAAATGGTGTAATTTGTCTATGGTTTAGACAACTCCCATATAACGGTACAGTCCTATGACACTATGTCGACGGACAGTGCATTTCTTGGTGTAATATGATGTCGTGTAATATAGCGTCCTAAACACGAAAAACATATTTAAAAAATATTTATCGTTAATATTTTTTTTAATTTTCATTAAAATTTCCATTTTCTTGGAAGGTATTTGGACCATATTTTTTGAAAAATGTGATATGATCGTTAAAACAGGGATAATCATTAAATTAAAAGAAATTATGAGGACTCCAAAACGGCACAATCATGACACATTCACCTGGAAATAGAAGTTTAGTAACGGTCGTTAAAATAATTAAAAAAATTTGATTTTTACTGCCAAGAAAAACCATAAAAAATAGAAAAATAATATTGTTTGAATTTATGAAAGCTAGCGTCCTAAGGAAGAAGACAAAACCTATATATATATAAATAAGAGAATTTAAACATAATCCGGTTTTTATACCCTCACTATTGCGAACAAGGGTATATATCAGGTGATGCAGGCCAAAAGTGTAACACATCGATGAAATGACCTAAGAGACCCCAAGAATATTTGCCGGAAATACGTTTTGGGTCATTTTAAGTAATTTTAGCAGTGTCCGTCTTTTCTGTCTGGCTTGAGCACGATAACATTCGATTGAAGTAACCGATTCACTTAAAATTTAGTATGTGTTAATATAATTTTTTTTCTCAGGGTAAGGACAAATATGATCCATGTTAATCCATTCCTTCGAGTACCTCCCCCACAAATGGTCAAAATTTAGTGAAATATTGATTATTAAACATCGGAATCTTTCGCAATTTCACACATAGTATTGCTTTCTTAGTCGCTACCACCTTGGGAAAAATTGACAAAATTGCCACACGCCCTTTACAACCTCCCATACAAATTGACCAGTAAGTACGTGAATTAAACAGCTTATAACATTGATTCCAGTCAATACAAATACTTAAAACTTTGTGGAGTGTTATGTTTTTCCAGTACCTATAGTCCCGTGAAAAATCGGCGGTATTACCACGCAGCAAAAGTTATCGGCTGAAAACTTCGATTCCTGCGTAAACAAACACTTGAAATTTTGCACAGTGTAATGCTTTTACGGTACCCATAGTCTATTGATAAAATTGGAGTTATTTCCACAGCACTTTGGTTACTTCCAAAAAAAATGGCCAAAATAAAACTATGAAAAATTAATTTCTACATTGATTCTTCCATGGCATAGTTTTCTGCGTTAGAATGTTATACTCGTATTTCAAACAATCGAACAAACTTTTTTGTGTAATTTTTTTTCTATTTTTGTTTTTTTTGTGCTAACAAATTTTTTCTAATTGTTTTAACGACAGTTAATAAACTTCTCCTACTACATAAAAGTGATGTTTTCAGCATTTCTAGCCCTACACGCTGAAAAAAAATCGCTTCTGTAGTATATTGTTCCAAACATATTTTGCTGGAAACATACATATGTTTAGGGTACACTCCAAATATATAATATTTGACACTCACATGTTTGTGAGGATGTTGTTCTAAACAAAATTATGTTTTCATCCTAATATTTTTTTATTTGGAAATAATATTTCCCAAACAATGATTAATTTATATTTAAGTATTTTGGCAATGTATCGATGCGTTAATTTAAAGGAAAGTTTTAAGTGTTTTATAAATTTTATATGTTTGAAAAATTTAAATCGTATAATTTTGGGTTACGACGAATAGCATTGGTGGATTAACAATTGGACTATTTATAAAAAAAAATAGTGCTGTAAAAGAAAAAGTATAACACAAAATCGAGGAAAAAATAATATAAAAAATTGCCCATGTCAACAAAGTTTTAAAATTTTTTTTAAATATAATGAATTTGGATAAATTCTTGAACAATATCTTTGTTTGATATTTTATTTGTGACAGTAAGTTCGCAAATATATTTTGTTGTAATATATTAATAGAAACAAAATTTCTTGATTTTCAAATAAAATATAATAGTTCAAAAATATATAATATTTAAAAATTTTGGTTCCAAGTATATTTTCTTTGAATTCAAACATAACAAAAATGACGATTTTCCTCCGTGTAACAATTTCCCTTAATTTAAACAGTATTTCGGCTTTATCGAGCTAATACTTCACAAAATATGGTTCAAATACTAAAGGTAACCTACATGAAAATTGGAAAATTAGGAAAAAAAAATTTAAAAAAAACTACAGCATAATTTTTTTTTCTTTTGGTTTCATAAAATAGTATGCCTCAATTTATTAAAAAAAAGTTTAGGTCTCGGACAAAAAACATTTTTGTTGTATAGTGTATTTATTAAATTTTTGTGTTTCAAACAATAAACAAATTGAAATTTTAAAACTGCCATCACTAACAAGTCAATCGGTTTATCCTTTCGAGAGTTATGTCCCTCAAAATTCATTTTTTGCATTCTCATTTAAACTTTTTCCCCGAGAATCTTGGCGACGTAAGTGACGAACATGGCGAAAGGTTTCACCAAGAATTTAAGTCCATCGAGCGGCGTTACCAAGGGCACTGGGATGAAAGAATTATGGGAGATTATATTTGGCTCCTCATTAGAGAAACCGATTCCGAAATCTACAAACGTCAACAAGGAACTCACAATTACTTCTAATGAAACTTGTTCATTTAAATAAATTCAAATGTATATAACATAAATAAAAGTAAAAAAATAATAAAATCGCTATTTAAACAGAAATTTAAAAAAAAAGATTTTTTGAAATTCTCTTACCTCTACCAAAAGGACTATAATTTCTACATTTATCCATAGATTTTTTTTCAAATAGGCATTATTTTCTTCGCTAGGATGCAAACTAATTTTTTTTATTTTTATGTTTTTTTTTGTCCCACATTTTTTTTTTTGAAAAAAATCTGCTTTTTCCAATTTGTTTAATGACTGTTACTAAACCACTGTATCTAAGTGAAAGAGATATTTCCAACATTGATAGACCACATTAATAGCTTCAATTTAACGTATAAGTCGACCTGATCGGGCATATACTCCAAAAATTATAGGGCAAATACTAAGGGTAACTTCGACGATAATAGTATTTTTAATAAAAAATTTTTTAAAAAAAAATTTATCCATAAAATAAAATTTTGGTTTTGATTTTATATAACAGTATGCCACAATCTATACAAAAAAAAATAATTTTTAGGTCTAGGACACAAAAAAAAATTTTTTTTGTTGCATAGTGTAATGTGTGGCTAATGGTAATTTTTTATTTTTTCGCCTTTCTATTTCATGTTTCTCACTTTTTCAATGAATTAACTTTCGCCTGCAATTCATCGGCATATTTATCTACAGTGTTGATCAAAACTTGTTCGGTAATCAACAGCTGTTCCATACCGGCGACGGAAGTGGAAAAACTTTTCTCTTCCGCATCTTGACCGTGCGCAATGGTCAATAAACATATCGTTACAAATATGAAAACTGAATTCGAATATCGATAACGGTTCATATTCGGTATCCGTTTTTTTCACGACGACGACGGCGACTGCGGATCTTCGACGAGTGATGCACCGACTTTGACGAATTGTAGACTATTTTCTGGTGGAAATGATGAGCGTTACCTTAGCCATTATTTGTCATTGCCGGTGCCGGTGTCGGTTCTGGTGCCTCGTTATCGGTTTCTGAGATAGTTAATAACTCTGTGCCATTTGGCAAAAGTATGCGCTCAGCTAGTGCTTCGAACTATGAAATCGAAAAGAAATACACACAAATGAACATTGCATATGTCGTCACCCACAATTATTGGCTAATGAAAGACATACGACGAAGTTCCATTTATAGTTCAGATAACATTTTGTGTTTAATATTTTTTTCTTATCTTCTCCAGTTGCATTGTTATTTACTATGTTGTGTTGCTTGGAGTGTGGTTGTTTCGGTTTTGTATCAATTTCAAAATTAATTAAAAATACCAGAGGCGGTAATGTTTTTTTTTGCAGTTAAAAGTAAGTTAAAGTTACTAAATGAATGTTACTATTCCGAGAATAACTGAGAATAAAATTTTCTAGAAAATTTCCCATTTTTATCGGTTAAACTGATATATATTAACAGTCAATATAATCAAATCAAAGACTGATTATATATATTATCAGTCAGCCACGCGAAGACACTGCACAGTGGGCTTTTTTAAAAAATCATATGGCAAAAAGAAACATGAATGGAAACATTAAAGTCGGATGGGTTAACTGTAACCCTTCATATCAAAATTTACATTATTGAGTGCAGCTAATGACTTACTAGCATTAATAATACACAGACGGGAAAAATTGTAAAATCCGTACTTGAATCCAGCCAGTGACGGTTTTTCATAAACCAAATACAAAATACTTGAAACAAGTACTTGTTTTAAGCGCTGAATTCTAAATTTTAGTGCTTTTTAAGCATCATTAGGCTTGATTTTATTTCAGGAATAAAGCGGTTGATTTAAGAATTTAATGGAATTGACTTAAGCCTGTCCAATACTTGATTTAAGCCTGTACAAACTTGATTTAAGGCTGATAATACTTGATTTAAGCATGATCAATACTTGATTTAAGCCTGATCATACTTGATTTTGTGCTTTCGTTCGTTCATATATGCCATTATCACGAGTATACCATTCTTGCCTCTGTATTGCTATCAAAGTTTTTTTAAACGGTATGACAAAGAACAATTATTATTATTTTGTTGTGGCCTGCGGTAGCTCAGTGGTTAGTGCATTTGACTTGGATCCCGAGGGTGCTGGGGTCAATGCCCAGCCAGGGCACTGGAAAAATTTAACATCAACATGTTCATGTTTCCATCATAATTCGAGTTTCTGCAGCAAAAAATATCTCACCGGTCGCACTACCACTACAACAACATCTGATCACTCAAGTCCACAGGGAAGCTAAAAATATACATAACACCAAGACGACTATTAACTGAAATGCAGCGCTTCTAGTGGATAATAGAAACGGCAACACTCAAATAACATCCATTTCCTCAATTAACATATGTTAATTTAGAACCGGACAACATTGAGTAGATGAAAACAACATAAGGTTCCCGCAATAATCGGATAGATGCCAGAACAAAGTCTGTAATAGAAATTGTACTTAAGGATTATCAACTCAGCGTCTCCGACTGCTAAAACAACAACAACTATTATTCGTCAGCAAAAGGAAACGTTTACCTGCAATTATTCGATTTAAAAATAAAAAATATTAGGAAACGAATAAGAATTATTAATCTCTACTGTCATCTAAACTATAAAAACAACACGTCAAGTAATATATTCACTTCGTTATGGTCCATTCCGGAGTAGCTAAATAATAGGGGAAGCTCAACATCTTCAATATTACTACACGACAAGATGCACTGAAAGAAAAATTATACGTCAAAATAATGTAAACGCGTTATTTATTGAATTAATGTAATATTTCCACCGATTTAATGAGTACCTTCTTCAATTTGATGACTGCCAATTTGATTAAAATTTTCAAATACATCAAAATAATGCAATTTCTTACATCAATTTTTTTAATTTTTTCGGAGTGACCTCTACATCTGTTATATGCAACAATTATATTTTTTTCTGTACAAATTAAAAATTCAATTTGAATGAGCCGGGGTTTGAACACTCACCACGAATGCTCCTACCTTTTAAAGATAGTTTTGCATGTTATAAGCCACCACACCACCAATCAAGGCACATAAGTATGAATAACTACCCGGTTGTTAATGTCTGAAAGACATCCCTGATGCGGGCCAAGGCCTTTCTTAAGTCGTTGAAGACACTTAGAGGACAACCAAAGAGAATCCTCGACGACATTTTCACAGAAATGCCAAAAATAACATGCAGGACATTGTATTGAAGCAAATCATTGACGATCCATTGGCGGTAGTAGTTTGAAAAAATACTTTCGTGAAAAGCGGCAACCTTCTAAAACATGTTTTAAGTTTCAAGGCGCCAAGTTGTTTAGTTTTTTTTATAATACAAAAGTAAACGTGAATTTGTAAACATGGAAAAAATTAGGCACCGATATGTAATACAATATTTTGATCTGAAAGTCCAATCAATATTTAAACCGAGCTAGATTCTACATTGGAGGAGCAAACTCCCGTTTCGTTTACAACTATAACATATTAAGGGCCGGAGTTTAAACGGGGCCGTATGAGCTGCCAAGAAGATCTCCGTAGTGAGGTGTCCACGCCGGAAATGTTTCAAAAAACCCACAAAATGGTATTGGATGACCGTCGGTTGAGGGTTCGTGAGCTAGATGAAGTAGAAGAAGTGCTATACATCGCTTATTGACGCAAAATTTGATGACATTAAGGCTGTGCGCAAGATGGGTGCCACGTTTGCTCACAATCAAGACAAAGCATCAGTTAACACATCCACTATTGTGATGACCAAATTCAATGAATTAAAGTTCGAATCGCTGCAGCACGCACCTTATTCTCCATATAATCCCTCGGATTGTTTTCAAGCTTGAAACATGGCTTGGTAGAAAGCGATTTGCCAGGAACGAAGAGGTGGAAGTTGCGGTTGGTGGTTATTTTCAGCAGATATTTCTAACTATAAGCTGGATATCGAAGCTACTGAAAATCGCTGGAAAAATTATGTCGAGCTAAAAGGAGATTATGTAGAGAAATAAAGAAAATGTTTCCCAAATTTGTTGTGTTTTCTTTGTTGGGTCGGCTAATTTTGAGACCGCCATAGTACAAAAAAAATATTCGTATTTATAAGAAGATTTCTCAGGCTGATGACACTTTTTAATGTCAAAAATCTTATACACGGAGAACAAAACAGAAAACTAAATATGTTTGTGAGGAAAATATAAATAAAATATATTTTTGTTCAAATATTTTATACTCCCATACCGACAAAAATGTTAGAATATTATTTCTCTTTAAGTTCCAGTGCAGATTATTTAAAAAAAATTACAGAGAAGTACTTAAATAAGTTACGGGATTTTTTCCAACTTATAGAAAAAAAGTGAATTTTCCCAAAAATACTGTGTTTCCAAAAATATACTACAGACTTGATTTTATTTTTTAGGTTAACATGTCATTGTATCTTCTAATTCTCCTAAATATGTAAATTCGATTTTTTAATAAGTGCTTTTTGCCTTCGAATTGCAAATCGAGCGCGTTTCCATTTGTACCGGCAAAAGTTGCCAAATGACCGTTCCTGCCAACATTACCACACAAAATGGAATTAAAAATTATTGTTATTATTTATTAATATTATAATAAGAAAATATAATATGTTTGCTGGTTATTACTAATTTTTATTTTACTTGAAATAACACTATGCAACAAAATTTTTGTCCAAGGGATGTGGATAACAGTTTCTGGTGCAGTTAGGTGTCACAAACACGAAAAAAATATTAAAAAAAATGTTTATGGTATTTTTTTTTTAAATTCCAGCTATCAAATAGAATCACGTAGAATCTTTGGTTTAGTAACAGTCGTCAAAAGCTAGCATCCTAACGAAGAAAACACTGTCTATTTGAAAAAAATCTATGGATAGATGTAAAAGTTATGAGCCATTTTATAAATGTTAGGGAAATTCAAAAAAATCTTGTTTCATAATTTTTCGTTTTTAAATGATGTTTTTGCTTATATTGAATCCGCCATATGTTAGAGAGACATATAAGAGACATTGCACTTGCATTTTATTTTATGAGGATTGATGTCAGACATTATAAAATTATAGAGAGGACGAGGTTTTATGGCCGTTCGTAACCCTCCATAAAACATGATATGCAACGTGAAAGCTATATTGGATGAGATCCGCTCAGATAGAGGGTCATTCAACAATATTTGTGTTTTTTTATTTATGAGGTTTCCATTCAGTTACGCCTTTTAGGCGCATGGACATCCCAGTCGTATATATGTACAGTAGGCCGGGTCGATTTGTGGGGAGGCAAAAAAAGTCGCCAGTGCTCAGTGAAAATCGTATTCTAGGGATCAAAATAAGAAACTTTTCCGAAGGAACCATACCTCTAAAACGAATTCTGATGTCCCGGAATTTGGGTGGAACTTTTGGGTAGGGGCAAATTTTGACTTGACCATTTTGACTCATTTAGAGTGCTCCAATCGAGTCCAAATGTATGACCGACCCCCACTAACTTTGGAGGCACGACCCACCCATGCCAGTGGCACACCCCCTGGGGACTCGATTGGAGCACTCTAAATGGGTCAAAGTGGGATTTTTTCCGGGACATCAGAATTCGTTTTAGAGGTATGGTTCCTTCGGCAAAGTTTCTTATTTTGATCCCTAGAATACGATTTTCACTGAGCAATGGGCGATTTTTAAATCGATCCGCCATTGTACAGGTAGTAAAATTATATGTACGCAATACAAAGTAGTACGCGGCAGTCTTTAAAATATTGGGTGTCTACTTTCGAAGCAAACTATATGTCTGCTACAGGTACTGCAACTTATGAACCTTAAACCCGGAATTTATGAATGAAATTTCTTATTAATAAATTAGTGTAATTCAGCGCCTTAAAGAGATAAGTCGATTTTCTGAAAAATATTACAAAGTTACATTTCGAAGTATGAGTAAAAGGCAAAGAACTTTTCAATGTGTAAATGATCCCGACAATTTCTGCTACATCTGCGGGAAATATGTAATTAAAAAGATCGACGTGCGTTTAGTAAAATAATAGAATAAATGTATGTGTAATATTTTGGTATACGAGTTAAAAACATGAACGAACCGTGGACACCTAGTATTTTGTGTAATTCGTGCCATATACATCATACTCGATGGACTAGTGGAAGAATGCGGTAAGTCCTTTAAAATTAATGTACCCGTATTACAGTGTTTTGTGGAATAAAACGTTTTAATTTTAGACTTCACGTGCAATTTGGAATGCCAATGATTTGGAGACAACCATTCATTCACAATACGGACTGCTATTTTTGTCTAAGTTAATAGATTGGAGTACGAAGTGTCCAAGTATAGCTAACAGCCTAATTACGGAAACATCATCAAGTTCAACTGAGTACTAAACACTGAGCGATTCAAGTTTAAGTCAGAAGTCATCCCTTTTAACTCAGTTTCAACTCATTGATCTAGTGAGAGATTTGGAACTGACCAAAGATAAGGCAGAACTACTTGCATCTGGGATGAAACAGTACAATATGTTGGCCCCAGATGTTAACATATCATATTATAGAGTCCGTGATATACCTTACAAACAATTGTGGATAACATATACTTTTGCAAGGACATTCCCCGATTGTTCGAGGAACTTAATCAAACATACAATTCAAACGAATGGCGGTTACTTGTTGACAGCAGTTAAGAAAGTTTGAAAGCAGTACTTTTATACAACAGAAATCAGAAACCGTTGATTCCCATCGCTCATGCTGTCAACACTAGGAATCATACGAAACAATGGCTTAATTGCAAAAATACATAAAATATAAACATGACTGGAAAATTTGTTCCGATTTAAAAGTAGTTGGTATGTTATGCCGCTGGGATAGCCGATATTTTGCCACGACTGCATATTAAGCTGGCGCTCTTTAAAATTTTGTAAAAGCCTTAAGGAAAGATGGCAATTCACTCTCATATTTAAAAAAGTTTATTTAAAAGTCTTTCTTTTCAAAAAATCGAAGAAGGAGTTTTTGATGGGCCTAAAATAAGGAAACTGATGGAAGATGTGAATTTCGAATCATATTTGACGTCGGATGAAATTGCAGCTTGGAGGTCGTTTAAGCTTGTTGTTTCAAATTTCCTTGGATCCAATAAAAGCCCGCAATATGAAACAATGATTAATGATTTGTTAAAATATTATGAAAAATTGGTTAGAAATATTTTTTTTATATTTATGTATGTATATAACACATACGAGTATGTATGTATTATTCCAACTTATTTTTCGCTTTATGTATTCCAACAGGTGTAAATATGTCCCTCAAAATTCATTTCTTGCATTCTCATTTAAACTTTTTCCCCGAGAATCTTGGCGACGTAAGTGACAAACATGGCGAAAGGTTTCACCAAGAATTGAAGTCCATCGAGCGGCGTTACCAAGGGCACTGGGATGAAAGAATGATGGGAGATTATATTTGGTTCCTCATTAGAGAAACCGACTCCGAAATCTACAAACGTCAACAAAGAACTCACAATTACTTTTAATGAAACTTATTCATGTAAATAAACTCAAATGTACATAATATAAATAAAAGTAATAAATAAAATCGCTATTTAAACAGAAATTAAAAAAAAAAAGATTTTTGAAATTCTCTTACCTCTACCAAAATCGCTATAATTTCTACATTAATCCATAGATTTTTTTCAAATAGGCATTATTTTCTTCGCTAGGATGCAAACTTTTTAAAAAATAAAATATTTTTTTCCTATTTTTTATGTTTTTTTTTGTCCCAGGATTTTTTTTATTTGGAACCACTGTTTCTAGGTGAAGGATATGTTTCCAACATTGGTAGCCCACATTAATAGCTTCAATGTAACGCATAAGTCGACATGATAGGGCATATACTCCAAAAATTATAGTGCAAATACTTAGGGTACCTTCGACGATAATAGTATTTTGAATAAAAAAATTTTTGGTTTTGATTTTATATAACAGTATGCCACAATCTATGCAAAAAAAATAATTTTTAGGTCTAGGACACAAAAAAAATTTTTGTTGCGTAGTGTAATCATTCTTTAAATGGATTTAAATTTGATTTTGTTACGGCCCTATGCTCTTCCTAGAAACTATGGGAAATATAAGTGGATTTAAAGCAATGTATTATTAGTTTCTGTATTTATAACGGATAAATAAAATAATGATCCCTAGTGGGCAATAGATGCATCAACAATCGATGACAATGTTAGCAGCTACGATCAAACAACTCTGACCCACATGACATGTATGTGTACTGCGTGTGTGGTTGGCGACTGTCTGAAAAGGGGAATGCGTTGGACGACTCGAGTTCAGTTTGCTGGAGGACGGTCACTGTGTAAATGTTAAAGATCAATCATGCGGCTCAGTGCGAGTTCAGCATTGTCCGTACAAATAACATGTGGTTGTTTTCAATAAAAGTTGATCAAGAAATTGTGTCAGATTAATTAATCTGGCAATGCCAAATCAAGCGGCGGGGCGGACAAGTTAAATAAATTTCAACTTTTCTGACACCCTTCGCCATAAGACCTTGTAGACATATTAGACGGGTGGCTTAGTAAAATAGTTAGAATATTGAGTGAGGAGTTGATCTTCAAGCTCAGTTTTTCGACCGTAGGCTATTGACTGAGGAGTTGATCTTTATGCCCCAAACAGTTCTTTGACGATAGACTATTGAGCGAGGAGTTTATCTTCAAGCTCAAAAGAATACTTTGACCGGATACTAGACTGTTGAGGGAGGAGTTTATCTTCAAGCTCAGTTTTTCGACCGTATACTATTAAGTGAGGAGCTGATCTTCCAGCTCAAAACAGTTATTTGACTATAGACTAGACTATTGAGAGGGGAGTTGATCTTCAAACTCAAAACAGTTCTTTGACCGTAGACAAGACTGTTGAATGAGGGGTTGATCTTCAAACTCAAAACAGTTCTTTGACGATAGACTAGACCTACAAGACGGCGCAAAAGTAACCTTTCGATGTTTTTTGTGCCAAAGTCACCGACCGATTATTGGTCAAATAAATAGTCAGCAATATTCCGCGTTCTGGAGCAGTGTAGCGTAACATTGTTTATTAACGTGTATTTCGCATGTGTTTACTACACAAATGTCAACAGTAGGCATTAGGGGCCAATCGCAAACTTATATCATTTTCTGATAGGAGGATTACTTTTGCGCCACCTGTTACTTATACCGTAGATAAGACTATCTAGTGAGGAGTTTATCTTCGTGTTCGAATGAACGGTGGATTGAGGCGAACATTATTGATAGATATCGGATGAAATGTCGCGTATTATAATTAGTGGAATAGAGTTTATAATGTAATAGAAACGAAAGTGTGTATTCGATCTCTTTTTTGGCAGTAAAAACAAATGGTTAACGATCCTGGACATCCAATGAGCTTCCCTCAGTTAATAGTGAAAAACATGTCGTTACACACCACTGATGGAATTTCAAAAAAGTCGAACTGTACCATAGCGTCAAAAATATTGTACCAAATTTGAGCAAATTGTACCAAATGAACAAATCTGTTTTTATTTCCGAAGTTCACATAAAAAGCTACTAATTTTTTGTTTAAAAATAAAAAAAATGTGGTAAATTGTGTTCTGCGACAAAACTGGTAAGAATCACCTCCAAACGGTTAGCTTTTGTACCTGCGAAAACTGTTGTTTTCGTTTCTGCTGTAAAATCATCAATCGTGGTATTACTTGTGGCTTCACTTCTTAACTTTTCAAAAATCATACGAACACAGTTATTTTGACTTTTTTGGTCTTTTCTTCTTACCAAACTTGGCCGTTCACATTCGCAGAAAAGCACAATTTGAAATTATTGAACCTAAACGTTAATTGTTCCAATAGTATTACCAAAGACAATTGAAGGTATAGACACCCCATCGGAGTTGACATTCAAACTAAAAACAAAGCTTTCTGTAGATGGCTGCCTAAAAATCTTCTCACTCGCATACAAACGTATGCGAAATTGACTTTTTCCCCATCTTGTGGAAAAATGTTGCAAATACACTAGGATGTCTATACTTTAAGTTGTCATTGGTATTACAGGAAATCAGCTGATTTGTTTTCACATACTACGAACTACATAAGTCCCGATTCACACGGGAAGAATTCCTCTTTCTCCTATGAACTTCCGAATTTCCGCAACTATAGTTGCCATTCGAGACTATTATTGAGAATCGTATCGTCCGTCACATAGTTACAGCGTACTGAACGTAATTTTTATTGCGAGACTATTTTACTAACGAGCTAAGTGATTTCAGTTTCGATACTAATATTTTATACACAGTTAGAGGTGATATTAGGGCGGGTCGATTTAAAAGTCGCCTATTGCTCAGAGAAAATCGTATTGTAGGGATCAAAATAAGAAACTTTGCCCGAGGAACCATACCTCTAAAACGAATTCTGACCCGTAGGGAGAAATTTTAAAAATCCCACTTTGACCCACTTAGAGGGCGCCAATCGAGTCCAAATGTATGACCGACCCCCACTAACTTTGGAAGGCCGATCAACCCATGCCAGTGGCACACCCCCTGGAACTCACCTGGGGGGTTCCCCATACAAACATTTCAAAAAAATCACCATTTTTGGCACTTTACATGACAAAATCAGCGAAATGTGGGTTCCAGGGGGTGAGCCACTAGGTCGGGCCTCCAAATTTAGTGGGGGTCGGTCACACATTTGGACTCGATTGAAGCACTCTAAATGGGTCAAAGTGGGATTTTTCAAAATTTGCCGACCCAAATTCCGGGACATCAGAATTCGTTTTAGAGGTATGGTTCCTTCGGCAAATTTTCTTATTTTAATCTCTAGAATACGATTTTCACTGAGCAATGGCAACTTTTTTTGCCTCCCCACAAATCGACCCGGCCTAGGTACAGATACCAAAATCTGGCTATCTGTACCGCACAAATTGTACCAAAATCGTCATTTGTGTACCAAAATCGTCATTTGTGTACTAACGTACCAGTCAAATACGAATTGTACAGCTTTTTCCATCTAAAGGGTGGTTAAATTTTAAGGGCCGATGTTGATTTTGAATAAAACACAAATTATTTAGGAAATTATTGTAATTTTTTTTATTATGATAATATTGGTATTATAACAGGTGGCGCAAAAGTAACCTTTCGATGTTTTTTGTGCCAAAGTCACCGACCGATTATTGGTCAAATAAATAGTCAGCAATATTCCGCGTTCTGGAGCAGTGTAGCGTAACATTGTTTATTAACGTGTATTTCGCATGTGTTTACTACACAAATGTCAACATTAGGCATTAGGGGCCAATCGCAAAATTTATAGCATTTTCTGATAGGAGGATTACTTTTGCGCCACCTGTTATATGGCCAAATGGACGCCGCGACCTCGGCGGCACACCTCCATCCGATGGTCCAAATTTTCGATGACGCTGAGGCATAATTGAGGTTCTATGCCGTTAATGTGCCGAATTATCTCATCCTTTAGCTCTTGAATTATTGCTGGCTTATCGACGTACACCTTTTCTTTCAACGAAGTCCAACAGTGTCAAATCACATGATCTTGGCGGCCAATTGACATCGCCACGACGTGAGATAACACGGCCATTGAATTTGTTGCGCAAAAGAGACATTGTTTCGTTAGCTGTGTGGCAAGTGGCACCGTCCTGTAGAAAAGACATATTGTCCATTCATATCTTCCAATTTGGGCCATAAAAAGTTCGTTATCATCTCACGATAGCGAATACCATTCACAGTAACTGCCTGACCGGCCTCATTTCGAAGTAGTATGGCCCGACGACGAGGGCGAGCATACACACATCGGCCCTTACGGTTTAACCATCCTTTATATTACACACTATGCTACGGTAACAATGCTAGAACACTTCGCTTATTGACGTCTATATTATTATTATATATAAGCGGTACTGTTATAACAGTACCGCTTATATTCTCAATACGAACAGATACACGATGCTTTCACCGAACTTGTCGCCAACGGATTGTCATGCCCTACAATCTTGAACTTTGTGTTGCATTTTGTCTTCAACATAGTTCTATGCACCATTTAGTCATGGAACATGTCCAGCAAAAGGTCGTGAATAAAGTCTTCCTTATGTTGTCGTGATTTCCTAAAATACAATGTCTTGCACGAATTTTTTTGCATTTTTGTATATGAAAATGTCGTCGAGGATTCTTATTGCGTGTACTTTACGTGTCCTCAACGATTTTTAAAGGTATTGCACCAGCTTCAGGCATGTCTTTAAAACATTACCAACCTGGAGGCAGCCAAACACACCACCAACCATTCAACGCATGGACCACCAGACAAAAAGACGGTGGAGTTGTTTAGTGTACTTGCGTTAGAGCGTTTACGCAAAGAAAAAATTCGTTTCAGCGAAACGAAATATTAGACAACTACAATTCTCGTTTACGGCTACTGAAATTTCTTTTGGTGAGAACAAACAATTGTTTACGCAAGTTAAGTTCCTGTCACAATAAACGAATTTTCAGTTCCTGTAACGAGAGTTGTAGTTGTCTAACATTTCGTTTCGCAGAAACGAATTCCTTTCTTTGCATGTATGTATATGGAAATAATTCTCAACGACTAAATGTTGGCATACGGATAAGTTGTGATGGCTTGGTCAACAGAAACAATAATTGTAAAGCATAACAGTAATCGAACAAATTGCCAGAACGCAGAAGAGGACATTTTTTTTTGGAAATTTTGGTATTTTATACAAATTCTATTTGTACCAATAGTTTGATGCACTTTCTTTGAATATTTCAGGTCTACTGATAACTAATGCTTCTTTTCGGTGTCGAACGTGACAGTAGAATTTGTAGTAGACATAAGCCAACAATTACTGTTATTTCTCATTCTTTTTGCTTCGATACTTTTATTTAAGATTACTTTTGCTCCTAGAAAGAATATATATAATAAGCCTCTATTTACGAGGTTAATTTTAAAGAAATGTGCAATAGAAATGAGTAAATGAACCAAAACTACAATTTTGCACTACGCAATTGTTTTTTTTCCTAAAATGTTGAGTAAATACATGTGAAATTTTTTCGTATTAATAAAATTTGAATATTTTTGTATAATAATTAATTACATTAAAATGATTTTAATAACTTTAATTTTTTTGATTACGGTAGAACTTTTGGTGGAATTACCCATATTTTATTTGTGAATATTAGTTAGCAAATATATTCGTTGTAATATATTAATGTATGCCTTCCAAAAAAATTTTATTGATTTTCAAATTAAATTTATTTTCTCAAAAATATATAGCATTTAAAAATATCTGTTCCAAATATATTTTCCTTCGATTCAAACATATCAAAACAGGCGATTTTGCCCCGTATAATAAATAAAAGCATAATTAATGCCTAAGTAAGAATAATTTGATAAATTCATCAAATGTTTTTCTTCATTTCAATGGAATTTTGCCATTAATTAAATGTAAAATACTTTAAATTAATGTTAGAATATTTGAATTTGGTACTGGATCCTCTACACATAAAAAAATATTTGACAGAATGGGATAACCTATCTTGCGCCAAATAATGTTGTCTTCCTCAGGAATCAGCCCAGATGAAATAGTGAAACAACGAGTATCAATGTAAACAACAGACGGGGCAAAATCGCCATTTTGTTTTTGAATCAAAAGAAAATATATGTAGATCACAAATTTTTAAATATTATATATTTCTGAGCAAATAAATTTTGTTTGAAAATTAATAACATTTATTAAAACAAAATATATTTGAAACCCAATTTTCTCTAGCAAAATATGTGTTTATATACAAATACATTTTTTTTGGGTATTTCTCCAAATAGATTTTTTTAAACAAGATTTTTAAAATGTTGCAGATTTTTCGAATTTCATTTTTAATTTTTCATTGATTTCGAGTTAAATCTTATAATTTAAAATGACTTCAGTAGCAATAACATTTGTTTTAAAGGAATAATTTTTAATTTATATTTATTGTTGTCAACCCATCTTGCATAATGTATCATTTTCCAAGACTGTACGGTCTCAATATATAGGAATTTAGAAACATTTAAAATTTCCGAAAAAATACCGTTGAATTACCGAAAAACATAAAAAATTTCTTAAAATTAAGATATTGATATATTTTCCAAATAACAAGTATTAGGACAGAAATAAAGATTTGCTTTTGTGTGTGCTAAATATAATATATTCACAGTGTACCCTAAACATTTGTATATTTCAAGCAGAATATGTTTGGGAAAATATACTACAGAAGCGATTTTTTCTCAGCGTGTACAAATAGTAAGGCTTTCTTACCTCACTAAGTTTATTCTTAAATGTTGCACAAACATATTTTAATGTTATCGTATACATTTTGTCCTACCCTGTATGACCTAAACAAATAGACACAGAAAAAAACACCTTAAATGTACATCACAGTCTGCATTCTGCCCCAAAACACTTGTTCATATATCATTTACTATCCATCCCATCATCTACTTAATGATCATTTCACCTAATTGGGAAATTTTTATATAATCCAAAATTCAGTTTATAATCATACGTCACAATCGACGGCAAGACGGAGGAGCCTCGAACAAAAATGAAATTATTTAGAAATGTGTTAAAATTAGTTTTATTGCTGGCAGTTGCTGGAAAAACGAAATGTGATTATTATACTTCAATTTCGGGTTTGGAAGAATTGTTGGTGCTCGAAAGTCATTATGTGGAATCATTGGAGAAGCATTTGAATGAAGTGGAAAGGCAAAATAACCAGTTTATAAGGTATTAGAAAATTGCAGCGAAAATCTATAAAAGTGGAGAAAAGAAGTGATAAAAAATAATAACAAAATTACACTATATGTATAATAAAAATTTTATTACAATTTACATGGAAGGTTTCTTTAGTTTTTGGACACTATATTTTAACAATAAACCCGATAGAGAGTTAATAGACGTTTAGTCTGAACTATGTTTTGAACGACTTCACAATTTGGAATATTGGAATAGATATGGCACATGGGGGTACGAAGAGTCAAATCCACCTCAAGAATATTTGGCGGAAATAAAAAAAAATATGAAACATGATTTTTTGCATTTCCCTTACTTTTACAAAAATTACATATCCATATACAGGCCCGTGCGAAGGGGGTAGTTTTCGGGGGTTCAAACACATAATTATTTCTTCCTACAGATAATTATAGCTTTGGACAAATTTCTACAATACATAAATATAAATGGTTGGCGTACTACGCGAATAAAGTCGATGCTTTCTGTAAAATATGTGTATTATTTACTCCTAGGGATACAGAAGTGCATAACAAAATTAGAAAACTTGGTATCAAGACCATTTACCGTACTACGCGAATAAAGTCGATGCTTTCTGTAAAATATGTGTATTATTTACTCCTAGGGATACAGAAGTGCATAACAAAATTAGAAAACTTGGTATCAAGACCATTTATTAATTGAAAAAAAGCTCTTGAAATATTTCGCCACCACTCATCACTCAAATACCATAAAAGCAGTGTATTCAAAGCTGAAATGAGATTGAATTTAGATAAGCAAGCGTCCATCGATAAACAATTACAAATTCAAGCAGTTCGTAAACGCAAATAGAAAGCATTTGGAATCAATAGTTTAAACAGTCGTCCTTTGTGGTCGACAAGGCTTAGCACTAAGATGAAAGTTGTGATACAGGCAGAATCGATTCAAATGAAGCTTTTTAAAATGGTGGAAATTTTAGAGCCTTGCTTAGGTATCGGGAGATAACGGATTCAAATTTGAATAGTCACTTGAGAAATCGTGTTCAAAATTTAATTATAAGTATTTGTCACTCTCTTATACACCGACTGCTTATTGAGAGAATCAATAATTTCAAAGTTTTTTACCATTATGGCGGACGAATTAGCTTGTATTTCAGGGGCTGAGCAAGTTTCAATGTGTTTTCGGTAACTCAATGAAAACGATGGGCGATCTAAAAGGCAAATAACTCTTCAAGAAGCAATTTCTAATAACAGGAATCTCTGTGATGATAAAAAGCAGAACAACATAGGTCTGTTGAAAGATATCTTCTCCTACAAGTAGCCGTTATCGATGCTTTGGAATGCATTTACTCCACCTGGTCTGATCAGAAAACTACAACATCTGCATTTCAGTTGTTGGTGGCTATACGTTAAAACGTTAGATTTTCAAGTTTCGGTCCATGTAGTTCATTCTGTTCACTGCTTGGCATTATCATAAAGTCGCGTTATTCAAAGAGAAAATCAAGATTTAGCTGAAGCCGTCCGTCCATCTGGCTAAAAATGTGAAAAATTAATTGATCGACATTCGCGAAAATTGTACTCACCATATATGTAAGTGCGACTTTTTCGCATGTTAAAACATTCAAATCAAGAAACCTAGGATTTCGGACCGAAAAAGCCATTCTTGCAATATTGATGCAACAAATATTGAAGAATATTATAAGATTTCGACCTATATTCCATAGCTAGATTTATTCATCACTCATCTCGAAGATCGCTCTTTAAAACACCGTGCAATTCTGTCAAATTTTCAACGTCTTTTCCATCTAAAAGGACAGTACTAAATGAATAAATTTGTAAACAATTATTTGAAAAATATTCATCAATTTGCCTGACAGTTCTATGATGCGTGGATTGCTTCGGCTGAAAAATTATTTGCGGTCAACCATGACTAAAAATCGTTTTTGGCTTCCCTGAATATTCATCGAGACATTCCAGTAGATGTAAACGCAGTATTAGACGAATTTTTTATACCCTACACCACACTGTGGTACGGGGTATTATGACTTTGTGCATTTGTTTGTAACACCCAAAAGGAGAAGAGATAGATCCATTGTTTATTATACCGATCGACTTGTAATCACTTTCTGAGTCGATTTAGCTATGTCCGTCTGTCTGTCCGTCTATCTGTCCGTCTATCTGTCAGTCTATCTGTCCGTCTGTCTGTAGATGTATTCTTGTAATCAAAGTACAGGTCGCAATTATGGCCCGATCTTGACGAAACTTTACACATATATATTTTTTTTTGGCCCAAGGACGATCCCTATTTAATTTGGTTAAAATCGGTTCAGATTTGGATATAGCCCCCATATATATGTTAGCCCCGATTTGACATGTAAGCGCTGTAAAAACTTTATTTTATAACCGATCAGTGTGAAATTCGGCAGAAAGAGGTTTCTTATTACATGAAGGAATACTGCCAAATTCGGAGAAAATCGGTTCAGATTTAGATATAGCCCCCATATATATGTTACCCCCGATTTTACATGTAAGCGCTGTAAAAAGTGTATTTTTAATCCGATCAGTACGAAATTCGGCAGAAAGAGCTTTCTTATTACATGAATTAATACTGCCAAATTTGAGGGATATCGGTTTAGATTTAGATATAGCCCACATATATATGTTACCCCCGATTTGACATGTAAGCGCTGTAGAGACTGTATTTTATATACGATCAGTACGAAATTCGACAAAAAGATAATAATAATAATAATAGTAATAATTTATTGAAGGTTTGTATATGTTAATATTAATCATTGTAAATCAATTATATAAATCTCTCAAAAATATTTACAATATTTATACACCAGTGTTGATGAGATTTTTTTAGTTGATAGTATTATTAACAAAACCAAAACTTAAATTACACAAGAGTACAAGAATTTTTTTAAAGTATGATCATTATTAAAAATTTAAGTGTTTTAAAATTGGAGTAAAGTAAAAATACCTCTTATTAATCTAATGCTGATTTCGATTCGAAAAATGTTGCACCGTCGCCGGGAAATTCTGAAAAATATTTGACCTTTTGGTTGGAACTGATGTAGTCCCTCGAATTTAAGATAGCTCATATTTCAAAATGTGGTATAAAAGTCCAGTTTTCGGGAATAGGGCTCTTTTTGTAGTTGCACTTTTTGCAGAAACGAAATCGGCATAAGTATTGGAAGTACATACAATTACTTAATCATCATCATTGATTTTTCACTTCAATGCACAATATATTTGAAATAATTTTATTTATTTCTTTTGAAATGACATATCAAAGCTGTTTTTAACATATTCAACGGCGCTATACAGTGAACTGTGCGACGAACAGTTAGTCGCAGCAATGTTTACAAGACAAAATGTTGGTTTTTCTTTGTTTTCGTCTTTTGCAAAACACGAAAACTGTTAATCCTAAAATATAAAAATTATTTTCAATTAAAAAATTACACCTTTATGAATGAGAACCAAAATAATTCATTGGCGAAGTTGACACGCCCCTTTTGGTACCACCCACAAAAATTGACTATTTTGTACCAAAAGTTAAATGCTTATAGCTTTAATATTACTTCACACAAATACTTGAAATTGTATAAATTGCATACAGTGGGAGGTACCCTTTTGGTACCTCCCACACAAAAGGTACCATTTTGTACGAAGAGTTAACAGCTTATTACTTTAATACTATGTAGTGCATACAAAAACTTAAAAATTTCTATAGTGTAATGGTTTTATAGCACCTACAGTCTGTCGAAAAAAGAGCGGTATTATCACGCTGCTTTTTGTACCTCCCACACAAACGTACAATTTTGTACAAAAAGTTAACAGCTTATATCGTGAATACCAATGCATATATATACTAAAAATTTTTGCACAGTTTTTACATATACTAATTTAAAGTTTGAGTTGGTAGTGACCGACCAGTGCAGCTTTCAAGTATGATTGCTGCTGCATTTGAAACTAATATATCCGAATGGGTACTGATTGGTGATATGTTCTGGCTTTACCAGTCCTATTATCGGTAAATTGATGTCAATTGACACCGCTTTTCCCGTAGGTTTTAGAGTATACTCCGAATATATAATATTTGACAAAAACAAATATTATATGTTTGGGAAGATGTTATTCTAAAGAAATATTTGTTTAGTATTGGAAAGTGTATCGACACCATAGTTGTAAGCAAAGTGTTTCAGTACTTTAAAGCTCAATCTTTAGAAGTTTTAAATTTTCGTAAAATTATTTTATAACTGAAATCATATAATCGACTCAGGAAGTGATTCCAATTCGATCGGTTTAATAAACTATGAGTCTATCTCTTCTCCTTTTGGGTGTTATAAAGAAATGCACAAACTCATAATACCCTGCACCACAGTGTGGTGTAGGATAAAAAAATGGTCCAAATACTAAGAGTCATTTCCATGAAATTAGAGTTAAAAAAAAGAAATTGTACCATAAAAAATTCTATAATATATTTTGTGTTTAGGACACAAAATTAAAAGCAACTACACGCTGAAAAAAATTGCTTCTGTAGTGTATTGTTCCAAACATATTCGACTTGAAACATATATATGTTTATGGTACACTCTAAACATATAATATTTGGTACAGACAAAAATTATATATTTGTGAAGATGTTGTTCCAAACAAATCTTTGTTTACATCCCAATATCTGTTTATTTTGGACTATTTTTTCCGAAACAAATATTTATTAGCATTCAGAAAATACCAAAATTGTGTTAAATTTTTCAGTAATTCAAAGTTAATTTTTTAGAAATTTTTCATGTCGTAAAAATAATAATAATTGAAATCGTATAATCTTGGATCGAAATATATTACTTGGAGGATTGACAACTAATGATGGCTTGGAATACTCAGATTTTTAATTTAATTTTAAAAACAGAAGTTAATGCTGCATTGGTATCATAACTGGGATGTTCAATTCGAAACCAAAAAATAAAACTGAAATTCGAAAAACTCAACAAAAGTTTCGAAAATCTTTTTTAAATAAAATATATTTGGACAAATTCCTAAACATTCATTTTATGTGTATTTAAACACAATTTATCTTTGACAGCTTTTCTGCGGGAAAAATTTGGTCTCTGACTCTTTTTCCTTAATCTTTAACTTTTTGTGCAAAATCGTCCATTTGTACGGGTGGTACCAAAAGGGACGTGTCGACTTCGCCCATTTCTCTCAAGGTGATATCGACCAATAAACTAACTAACTATGTGTGGTATTGTGAAAAAATCTGATCAGTAGTATAGAAGTTATTAAAGAAACAATATTTCACAAAATGTTGACTGTTTGTGGGGGAGGTACTCGAAGGATTGGACCAACATAGCCCACCTTTAATCTTAGGCTGAGAAAAAAATTAGAACATGCACCAAATTTTAAGTCAATCGGTTACTTCTACCGAAAATAATCGTACGCACCAGCAAGACAGACGGACAATGCCTAAATGGCCCAAAACGGATTTCCACCAATTATACTTGGGGTCTCTTAGGTCACTTCTTCGATGTTTTACACTTGAAGTCAGCAGGATCCGATAGTTCTGCGGACTTCTTTATTGCATATTCGATTTTCGTATGCAATCAACCATATTACAAATACAATTATTTTTTCAACAGTTACATTACAATTATTTTCTTTTATAGATTGTTAAAAAAATAAGCGACACTTATAAGATTTTCCGAATTTCGGATTTCTGTCCAGTTTTGAATATTTAGAAGCCAGGACATCTCATTTCTTCCTCTGGTACGTTTTTCTTCTATATTGGCTTGGAGAATTGTCTGTGTATTCTGTACTTGGGATTCCGCATTATATGTCCGAGATATGAAGAAGTATCTTTTAAAGTCCATTCTCCTACAGAGGGTATAAAACTTGATTTTGTTAAGATTCTCTTATTGCTACCATTAAAATTCTCTTACTTCTAAATTTATCCATAATTTTTTCAAATAGGCATTGTTTTCTTCGTTAGATGGAACAAATAAACAAATAAATGGAACAAATATTTTTTTTGTGATTTTTTTCTATTTTTTTGTTCATGCTAAAAAAAGGATTTTTTGAAAAAAAAAAGGATAACAATTTTTCTAATTGTTTTAATGACAGCTACTAAAGAGCATTTTCTACTTGAAAGCGATTTGTAGCCCTCATAATTTCCTTAAATTTAAAAAATATGGTCCAAACTTGAAATGTGCGAAATCAGTTTTCCTTAGGAATATATGGTCTAAGACAAATTCTCCTTAGGTAAAAGAGGCTTTATGACAACTTTTCCGAAGGAAAAAGTGGTCTCGGACAATCTTTCCTTAGGTAAATGTGGTGTCTGACATATTTTTTCTTCGGAAAAGGTGGTCTTTGACAACTTTTTCTTGTGAAAATGTTGTCTGTATCGACTCTGAAAACTATTCCTCTGACAACTTTTTGTTAGGTGAATGTGAACAGTGAAGACAGCCTTTGTAACCTTTTCTTAGGAAAAGGAGGTTTCTTATAACTTTTCCAAAGGAATAGGTGGTCTCCGTTAACTTGTAATTAGTAAAAGGCATCTCTGACATATTTTCCATTGGAATATATGGTCTCTGTTGTACATAGGAAATAGGGTATCGGACAAATTCTCCTTAGGTAAAAAGGTTTTATGACAGATTTTTTTAAGGAAAAGTGGTCCCGGACAACGTCTCCTTAAGCAAATGCGGTCCCAGACAATATTTACTTAGGCAAATGGTATCTAATAACTCTTTCTTAAAAACGTGGTCTGCTTCTTTTAGTAGTAGTCCTTGAATACACATCCTTATGAAAAGGCGGACTTTGTAACCTTTCCTTAGGTGATCTCTCATAACTTTTTCATAGGAATATATGGTCTCCGTTAAGTTGTAAATAGTAAAGCTTAGGAAAAAGTTGTATCGGACAAAGTTTCCTTAAGAAAATGTCGTCTCGGACTACTATTCCTTAGGTAAAAATGGTCTCTGACAACTTTTCCTTAAAAAATGTGGTTTATGTTCCACGGGAAAAAGTGATCTCTGACAACCTTTCCTTAGCTGAGAGAAGTTCCTGACAACTTATAAAGAGTTTTCCAACAAGAAGTGTTATTTTGGTATTCAAAGAAAAATTCAAAAACGACCACGCTTACAGGACCATATCCTTTTCATGAAATTTTCCATAACCAAATCGCAAAGTGGCTGCCCAATGTCCTCGATAGCCTCAGAATTCTATCTTTGAGATCTTGAATTGACGCTGGGCTGTTGGCGTAGACCTTATCTTTCACGTGGCCCCAAAAGAAGAAGTCGCAAGGTGTTAAATCACAAGATCTCGGTGGGCAATTGTGATCACCTCTTCGAGAGATAACACGGTCCGGAGACTTTTCCCGTAACAGAGCAATGGTTTCGTTGCTTGTGTGGCACGTAGCGCCGTCTTGTTGAAAGTAAACGTTGTCCAGATCAATACCATCCAACTCCGACAATAAAAAATCATTAATCATCTCTCGATAGCGCAATCCATTTACCGTAACTGTTGATCCAATCTCATTTTCGAAAAAGTACCAGTACCGCACCAAACAGTCACACGTTGAGGATGGAGAGGCTTCTCAACAATAACTCTTGGGTTTTCCGAGCCCCAGATGCGACAATTTTGTTTGTTGACGTAGCCACCAAGGTGGAAATGGTCCTCATCAGTCAAGTTGATTTTTCGAATTTGAATAATCGTGTATCGTTCCATTTTTAGTAACTGCGTAGTTTCTATTTGTCAAAAGTCAAAGAATAAAAGCTTCAAAGGTGAAAGCTACCGAAATACCGGGTGATTAAAAATAACACCTCTTGTTGGAAAACCCTGTACTTATGAACACGTAGTTCATAAGTATAACCTTTCCTTAGGAAAAGGTCTCTGATAACTTTTACATAGGAATAGGTGATCTCCGTTAACTTGTCGTTAGTAAAAGAGTTTTCTGACACATTTTCCTTGGGTGTCTCAGATAACTATCCTTACAAAGAGATTTTCCCTGACAACATTTGGAAAAGTTGTTCTCTGACCAATTTATCTTAATTCTATCGTGCGACACGACTTCCCTCCCAACAACGTGACTATATAGAAGTGAAACTATAGAGCAACAGTAGATGAACTGCATACTTCGTTTTTTATTTGGCTCAGAATTTTTAATATTAACCTATGAATTTTATTCATGCCAAAAAAGTTTATAAAAGGTTTGTAAATGGTAAAACAAGTTCCCGTCATACCAAAATTTTTTTGAAAAAAATCTAAAATTTTATGGGGATTTTAAATATTAAAAAAAAAAATTTAAAAATTTATTTTTTGGTTTTACGAAATTTTTGGATTGAATGTCGTTTGAAAGATAACACGATGATTTTTTTTTTTTAAATTAATACAATTTTTTTCTGAAATTTTGTTTGAAAACCTAAATTAAAAAAAAAAACAAAGATAAAATATGCATCAGACTCTTACAAATCTAAAATAGTTATTGGATGTTTGGGGACGCAATATTTGTAAAATATGTACGAAATACTAATGCAGGTCTGGCAATTTTTGAGATTTTTCCTCTTTTTCTGCAAAACACTACGTGCAAAATTTCTTAAAAGGGTTTTTAAAATAAATATGTGCTGAAACGAAAGAAAAATATCCCAATCTGCCGGACACGCCTTCGTATTTCGCCAATAAGTTCAACAAATACTCATATTGCGTCCCAAAAAATCCAACTAATGTTTCAGATTTGTGATTTTGAAAAAATCAAGGGGAAAAAATTTTTTTTAAACAAAAGTTTTTAAAAAAAATTGGGAAAAAAAGTTATAAGTTTATAAAAATGTTGCCCAAAAATGGTCCGTTATATTCTCCTTCAAACGACGCAAAATTTCCAAAAATCGGTTCAGCCATACAAGAACAATTAAAAATTTTGTAAAACCAAAAAAATTACTTTTTTAATTCTTTTTTAAATTTAAAATCGCCATATACTTTTGGAAAAAACAATTTCAAAAAAAATTGCGAGATCTTATTTTACAATTTACCGATCATTTATAAACTTCTTAGGTAAAAATAAAATTCATAGCTTTATATTAAAAATTCGTACCTATTTGGGATCGTTTGTCCTTTTTACAGGACTTTTAATATGTCAATGATAACATTTTTGAAATATTTTGAATTGCACTTATTAGAATGTGAATTGATAAATATGCATGTCAAATGAAGGGGGATAATCTCTGTTATTCATACATTTTTCAAGGACGAAGGATATAAAAAAAACTTTTAAACTTTTATCCTTAAATATCCTTTTACGTAGCATGTATATATTGATATATGTAACTGCACGCTTATATTCTGTCCAATTGTCAACAGTGGTTTATTTTTCAATATCTCTCAAGCCTTCTAGAAGAAGTCGAATTGGAACACTCGAAGATGACAGAGCATAACACCACCCAGTATTTTGATGACCCAATTAATGCTTTCAAAGTAATGCGACGAATTGTGGTTGATGTACCACAAATGGCTGAGTTGACATCGCAGATCTGGAATCTAAAAGGTACATTTACAGTTGATCCCAACAATATTTTCTCTAAGTTCATATTATTTTTTAATTTCAGTTTTCAATGAGTCGATAAAATTTCATGCTGACAAATTTACTCTTCCCACTTTGGATGATTTACGGGGAGCTTCTCTTGCTTTTTCACGTTTACAACGAATGTATAAACTCGAGACTGGGGACATGGCTAAGGGTTATCTAAAAGGTCATAAATATAGTTCGGCAATGTCCGCCCATAATTGTTTTATCTTGGGTCAAAGTCTCTATGAGGCGGGAGAGTACAATTTAGCCAGTGAGTGGTTACTCGAAGCTTTGCTGAAGGTGGAAGATATGGAAAATGGTTTAGTGGGGGAAGATGAAAAATATGTTGGCGAAGATGAGGAAGATGCAGATGATGCCGAGGAAGATGAAACTGATGATTCTGATGATGAAGACGAAGATGAGTCCGAAGATCAAAGCGAACATGAAAATGATGACGACAAAGCATATGATGAAGATGATGATGCTGATGAAGTTGATGATATTGATGACTCCGATGAGTCCCCGTCCCCCAAAGAATATTACATTTACCCATATATTAATGCCCAGGATATTTTGGAATATCTACCAGCTTCTTTATTCAATGCAGGTCATCGGAAATTGGCTATGAGCCTAAATGCCAAACTTCTGGTCATAGATCCACAAAATCAATACGGTTTAGCTAATAGGGATATCTTTACCACAAGTATCAAGGCAGAAAGACGTAAGAGAATAATGGATAAACCTTCTGTCAAGGTGTCCGAAAAACAACGTCTCTATAACGAAGTTTGCAGTGGGGAAGCCGAACAAACGGCCCGAGAAAAACGACATTTACGTTGTCGTTATGTCACTAACAATGTACCCTTTTACTTTGTGGGACCCCTGAAAATGGAGGAGTTAAATACGGAACCCTTTGTGGCCTATTATCATCAGGTTATTCATGATAATGAAATTGATCAAATTATCGGAGCCGCCGAAGATTCTATAGAAAGATCAAGAGTTGGTGAAAATACAAATTCACGATATGACGAAGTACGTGTGAGTAAAAATTCCTGGTTAGGTTTTGCAGAGCATGAATTTTTGGATAAGATCGCAATACGTCTGGAAGATATAACGGGGTTAACTATTGCAAGCGGCGAACCATTGCAGGTGGCCAACTATGGCATTGGGGGTCATTATGGACCACATCATGACTTCTTCGAGGTGAGTGAGAATAATCTCGAATAATTGTTGACAAATAAACATAATTTTCTAATTTTTTCTCTTTAGACTCCCAACAAGATCGTTAGAGGTAATCGAATTCTTACGGCTTTATTTTATGTAAGTATAAAAAAAAATTGAAATTTGTTCTACATTGTCTAAAACCAAAAACAAGTAAGAAATTGCAGTCGGGTAAACCGACTTAAGAATCCCCTCACCTTGAGTCCCAAGAATTATTGGTAAATTAATTATTTTTTATACCCTACACCACACTGTGGTACAGGGTATTATGACTTTGTGCATTTGTTTGTAACACCCAAAAGGAGAAGAGATAGACCCATTGTTTATTATACCGATCGACTTGTAATCACTTTCTGAGTCGATTTAGCTATGTCCGTCTGTCTGTCCGTCTGTAGACGTATTCTTGCAATCAAAGTACAGGTCGCAATTATGGTCCGATCTCAACGAAACTTTGCACATATCTTTTTTTAGGCCCAAGGACGATCCCTATTGAATTTGGTTAAAATCGGTTCAGATTTACATATAGCTCCCATATATATGTACCTCCGATTTGGCATATATGCACTGTATAAGCAACATTTTGTAACCGATTTGTACAAAAATTGACAGAGAGTAGTCTCGTGATACACTTAGATACTTTGGGGAAATCGGTTCAGATTTATATATAGCCGCCATATATATGTTGCACCCGATTTGACATGTAAGCGCTGTAGAAACTGTATTTTATATCCAATCAGTACGAAATTCGGCAGAAAGAGGTGTCTTATTACATGAAGGAATACTGCCGAATTCGGAGAAAATCGGTTCAGATTTAGATATAGCCCCCATATATATGTTACCCCCGATTTGAAATTCAATAGCTGTAGAAACTGTATTTTATATCCGATCACAGCGAAATTCGGCAGAAAGAGGTTTCTTATTACACGAAGGAATACTGCCAAATTTGGAGAAAATCGGTTCAGATTTAGATATAGCCCCCATATATATGTTAGCACCGATTTGACATTCAAGCGCTGTAGAGACTGTATTTTATATCCGATCAGTACGAAATTCGACAGAAAGAGGTTTCTATTTTACATGAATGAGTATTCAGGGAAAATCGATTCAGATTTATATATAAGCTCCATATATATGTTCCTCCTGATTTGGTTACAAAGCGCTATAGAAGTTGTACTTTACTTCCGATCATTACAAATTTCTCCAGAAAGATGTTTCTCAATTTAGGAACGAATATTGCTTAATTTAGCGATTATCGGTTCAGAATTAGATGTATCCGCATATATATATTCTTACCCATTTATCAATTATTCCAAATTATTATCGCAATAACCCTTATCGCATTGTTGGGAGGTGTAGGGTATTATATAGATATTTGTGTGGGAAGTATCAGAATGGACGTGGCAATGATGCCCATTTTTCAATGGACTAAAAACATTATACTGTACGAAATTTCAAGTATGTGTATGCACTGGTATTAAAGTTATAAGCTGTTAACTTTCTGTGCAGAATGGTTCCTTTGTGTGGGAGGTACCAAAAGGGGCGGGGCAATAATGCCCATTTTTCACTGATCTGTAGACACTATAACAGAATTACACTGTACAAAAATTTAACGTATTTGTATGCATATGTATTAACATTTTAAGATTTTCATTTTTTGTGCAAATCGGTCCATTTGTTTGGGAGGTACCAAATGGGGCCGTACAAAAATGCCCATTTTTTACCGGAATGTAGGCACTATAAAAACATTACAGTGTACAAAATTTCAAGTATTTTTATGTACTGGTATTAAAGTTATAAGCTGTTAGTTTCTTGTGCAAAATTGTGCATTTGTGTGGGAGGTACCAAAAGGGCCGGGCAACTTCGCCCATTTTTCTTAAGGTGTACGCTACTAATAAACTAATACTATGTGTGGAATTTCGAAAGATTCGACTAAGTAGTATAGACGTTACTAAATAATCAATATTTCACTAAATGTTAACCCTTTGTGGGAGAGGTACTAGAAGGAGTGGACCAATATGACCCATCTTCGAACTTAGCCGGAGATAGAAAAAAATATTACCACATACCAAATTTGAGGTTTTGGAGAGGGGAATTGTGAGCTCAATTTTATTGACATTTTATTAAACTAATTTCAATTAGATCAATGCTATAGTTATAAGAGAATAATGAAAATTATGACATTTACAAACAAAAATTTAGATACATATATTTGACTTTTTGTTCAAATATTTATAAAGTTAGAATTAAGTAGCTCTGGAATAATTTTTAGATAATTTTATTGATATATTATTAAATTAATGTCAATTAGATCAGGTCTTTAGTTATTCAGGCAAAAACCTGCTAAAATTGTATGTCAAACGTTTTCTTAAGGGAACCGAAGGAAATCTGAAAAAGTGATTTTGAGGGAATTTATTTTTAAAATTGTTGAATAGTGTTCTCAAATCTCATACTTTTCCTTCTTACATGTATATTGCAGATCAATGACGTGGAGTTAGGTGGCGCCACTGCTTTCCCTGTTCTGCGTCTTGCCGTACCACCCGTTAAGGGCAGTTTGGTTGTGTGGTACAATTTTCACAAATCCATGCAACCAGATTATCGCACCTGGCATGCCGGTTGTCCTGTCTTGCAGGGTTCCAAGTGGAGTAAGTTCCCGAAAATAATTTATTAACCCAAATATCTTTCTATACGATGTATATTTTTTTTCAGTTTGCAACGAATGGTTTGGTTCTGATGAACAGGAATTTAAACGTCCCTGTGGTCTGGAAGCGGACGATGCAATTTCTAAGCCATACAAAAATTGGGAATAATGATGCATTCAGTTTATTGTTGTAAATAAAAATGATTACATAATTATAACTTAATAAAAATAAAGATGTATAACATATTGTTATAAGATGAAGCGAATTAAATGTATAATTATAAAAAATAAATAAAAACGAATTAAATAATTTTCTGGCTTTCTAAACTCAGCGAAAAATATTGTAAATACATTGTTTTTGTTTCGTTGATTCACAGTTTTATTATTCTGTCTATATTTTGAGACAGAAACATCCTATCAAACACAACTTGATGTCAGTTCTTAAATCACTGTGTGTCCCAATAAACTCTCAGAAAACTGAAGAAATATACACATATTTTAAATTGTCCCGAAAATATTTGGATTCTACTGAGCATTAGACCATTTATAATTTTTTCGGTACTGATTTCCGGGCCGAAAAAGTTTCCATTTGACCTACAAACCTTCAATAAAAAATTTGGTGCCGATCGGATAACGCTAAGGTCTGCCCAAAGTTTTTTGAAAACACAACACTCACTTTCCATGAACAAAATTTGGGTTTTAATCAAATGTCACATGTTCAAGTAATTAAAAAATATTTTATTAGCATGAAAAGTTTTTAAATGATCTTTGAAAAAAATTTTCTTTCTTACAAGTCGTAAACAATCAAAATCGGACGAAAAACGAAAAAGTTACAGCAGTTTTCATTTGAATTTTACGTCATGACAGGACATGCATGCACACCGACATGGCCTCAGGCATATATAAAAAATAGATCATTACATAACATGGTTGTGAATGCATGAAAAATAAAACAACAAACAAAAATGGTTGGATCTACATGTTGGACGGATTTGCATGATAGTTGATTTTTCGCATCAGTCTGACATTTTTTACTGGTCAAATAAGAAAACATAAGCAGAACTTTGCAGCGCGCTATACGCCCATGCAACAGGGTCGTTTACAGAACGCGTTCTGCCTCCAGCCTAAGTGAATTGAGAAAGGGACAGCTTCGCACAAAATTTAATTTTAGTCATATTCTTATTAGTCTCCAGATCGACCACATCCAAAATGGTTACTAGATCCAGTTATAAATTACGCACCGTAGAATCAGTTGGGCATGTATCACATACAATATCTGGAGCCAAACTGCCGTCAAACAGACAGATATTGCAAGTTTTCTTTTTTAATATGCGATTTGTTAATGTTAGCAGAAAAAACTGTGCAAAAGATAGTGCTACGCTGGCAGTGGATGCAGTTATAATTTTTTGGCAACAGGCGCGAATACCGACACGTGATAAATATAAATGTCAAGATAAATTGCTAAAGTTGTACGGCGACTGGAGAAATGTCCACAAACAAAGTGCAAACCGGAGATCGGATAAAACAAAATTAAACGTGAACATTTTCAAGGAAAAAATGGATGATCTGTTCGATATAGCTAGTGCAAACGCCCTGAACGAGATGTGTATAGAAGAAGACAAGAAGTTTTTGTTGATGCAAAGACAGAAAGGCATACCAGGGTGCATGGCAGGCGTTGACATGAAATTGTACGGGCGAGAACAGCGATCCGAGCAACGAATACAAAAAGCAGAATCGCGAAAGATAAAGCATTCAGAACGTAACAATCAATCTTGTAAGTTAATAAATTGAAGTGTTTTACTCGTAATTCCTTAAAACAACTGTTATTGTGTAGTACTCGATACAGTTTACATTGGAAGTGACGATGAAGATGAGTTCGATGATAGCATTTCGGATACGGATATGACATGCGAGTTTCATACCGATGATGACGATGATCACACCAAACGTCTAAGAGGACGACAACATTGGATCTCGTCACGTCTTACAATAGTCCTTGATAAGGCCAAAGTTAGCTGTTCAGATGCTGTACATATTTTGATAGCATGCGCTCATCGCATATGCCGAAATCGACCGAGATGTGTCTGAAGCGGTTTTGAAGAAATGGAAACATCATTTGTGGTATTTGGCCCCAGAATCAATGGCTTTGGCATTTTTCGATTCGGATGTTTCACTCGAAGAGAAACGAAAAATGGTTAAGCATCTGCAATCAACAGAACCCGTCGTAAATCTGGAAAACGATCGAAAATTCTCCGACCCGAAAGTATTGCTGTGTAATAATTTGAGCGATTTCGTCTCATACAAAACCAAACATTTTTTCGGTGCTTTTGGATTGAGTACTGAATTTGTAAAGCATGACACATCCATTTGGGAAGATTATCAAGATACTCTCGATGTTTGTCGTAATCTGTTTGTTGTTAACTACACTGCTGAACGCGGTGTACAATTTATGAATGATTACAACAGAATACTTACGAAAGACGAAGAACAAAATCAATTTATATTACAGTGCATTAAAGAATATCGTAGAAAATGTCCCTCAAATAACAAGTCAGATCTAATATAATATTGAATTAATTGTATTTTTTGTTTTTTTCATCGATCTTAATATTTAAAAACTATTTATTAATTAATAATACAAAGAAATGTAATTTTACTTCTTTAAACATACGATTTTTGAATAAAAAAAATATTTCCCCTATAAAGAGTGTTCTAAATTTTGAATGAACTTTGGGCAGACCCTAGGGTTATCCGATCGGCACAAAAATTTTTATGGAAGTCTTGTAGGCCAAATGGAAACTTTTTCGGTCCGGAAATCGAAGATCGCAGCAACTTTCACTTTTTGCATCATGTGCTATAAACGGTCTACCCCATATATAGCATCTCCCCGATTTAACTTTTTAACGTCATAGAGACCACAAATGTCAACTAATCGGGCAGAAATTTTGTAACTGTTGTTTATTTATGCCTGGAATCCTTCACACGAACAACGGTAGTCATAGGTCCATGTTTCGATATATCCCCCATACAAAGGTCCCTTTAGATTTGACTTAACGCCACAAAAACCTAAAATTTCAACGAATTGGGCTGCAATTTGGTATAATGTGTTTATTAGTACCCGTAACCATTCACATGCGTTCCATGGTGCAGGGCGTGATAATAATGCCCATTTTTAATATGCTATGGGTACCATACAAACATTACGCTGTACAATATTTGAAAGTGCTGTAAATCAATTTATATGATACAGGATGGCTGATGAATATTGCTACATTAAGAAACTCAAATAACTGTTTTTTCAGTGTATGGAATTAGGTTTTCTTTTATTCATGTTAAAGCTCATTAAATTTAATTAAATATAGCTTAATTAGTAATAATGGAATTTAAATGCACCCCCTGCTCGTTGATGGATGTGTGGCATCTTACCAAAAAGTTGTTCATTACTGCTTGGAGAGTTGAGACGGGAATAGCCGCAATTGTTTCTCGAATGGATTGCTTTAGTTCAAATTTGTTCAAATTTGTTGGTTTTGCTTTGTAGACTTCCTGTTTGCAATAACCCCATAAGAAAAAGTTAGGTCCAGTAAGGTCAGGCGACCTGGGGGGCCAACGGAATGTGGAGTTTCTGGATATCAGCTTATTGAGAAATTTTCGCCGCAATTCTGTCATAACAGGCCGGGCTATGTGAGGAGTTGCACCATCTTGCTGAAACCACACAGAGTTGAAAGAAATTCTCATTCGGCGTAATTCTGGATAGAAAAACTCTCTCAACATGCTCAAGTAACGGCCTCCAGTAACTGTAACGGTGTGACCGTTTTCTTCGAAGAAGTAGGGCCCGACAATGCAGCGTGATGAAACTGCACACCACACTGTGACACGAAGTGTCACACGGGAAGTCTGCATCTTTGGCATCTACGCGGCATAGACTCCACAATGTGTATCAAATCTTTACGAAATTTGGCATAGGAAAGTTGTTTGAGCTTATAATAAACTCTGGAAAATTGTATGCAGGATTATATCTTTTGAGTATAAGCGCCATAGAATACGCTTTTCTCATCAGATCTACTTACAGTTTTTAGTTTAAAATGACATACAGTTTAGAATCGACATTGTCAACAGATCTTTATAATTTTTAACAGATTCTTGCAATAAAAACGAACGTTGTCAAATTTGACGAAAATAGGTTCAGTTTCAGATACGAGCATGTCCCCTGTATGCATCTATATCCTGATTTGGAATCTAAGCATAATAAAATAAAAATTTTTAAACCTTTTATTTTCATTAGTAAAATAACGTTGACAAACATTTTCAAAACATATTTCTTTTAATTCTGCTCTGATGGGGTCGTGTAGGGTATAATGTAGTTGTCTCCGCCCGACTATATAGTTTGCAATTTACGCCCTTTTACGCTTCTTTCAATTGTTTATTACGCTTTTACTTCGGAAAAAGTTAGCATCACTGCTACATCCCATCACAAGTCCTCAAAGTTTGGACAAGGTGTACAATTTGTCACTTTTGAGGCCTATTAAACCGCTTTTTGCAAAGGAGAATGTAGTTAAGACACTTTCAAAACAAACTTATTATATAAAAAGTTTGCTGAGATGAGTCAAGCCAGGTAATGAGTCGGACTCGAAATATAGATCATTTGCTGCAACTTAGAGACATTTCCCCGACGGATTGTTTTTAACAACTAATAAAACATTCTTACATAAGATAAATATCCATATTCTCCCTAAGAATTACCTGTAATAAACAACCGCACGGTCAACTACAATATTGCTCTTTATTTTCATTATTTTTAGGAAGATTAGTTGGATACTATTAATTTTAACCGGAGAAGATTTTATGTTAAATTTTTATTGCAGCTCGTTTTTTAAAACGAAATTTCATTTTAATTAAACTCATTAATAATTTTAAAACTGCATTAAATGTTGGTATTTTACCAATATTTTATTAATAAATCATGACTTCCATATCCATGGTAATTGGAGTTACAGCGCTTTAAAACAAACGTTTTTATAATTTTGTAAAATTGAACGAAAAGTTCAGTTCCAAGATTTGTTAGCCACGTCCGTCCGTCCGTCGTCTGTTGTAATCACGCTACAATCTATAATGCTTGAGTTTATTAGTACACGTAAACATTCACGCGATTCATGGAGGAGGGTATATAAGATTCGACATGGCCGGACTTAACGCTTCTACTTGTTTCTATTTCTTTTCAGTACTTTGTCAAAAAGGCTTGCGGAATTTAAAATTAAACAGTACAATATTGAACGAGCAGGAATATGCGAGAAATAATTTTTCATAATTATATTAAAACCAGTAAGGAAAAATTAAGCAATATTCGTTCCTAAATTGAGAAACATCTTTCTGGAAAATGTTAATGATCGGAAGTAAAATACAACTTCTATAGCGGCTTGATACCAAATCAGGAGGAACATATATATGGAGCTTTAATATAAATCTGAACCGATCTTCCCTGAATACTAATTCATGTAAAAAGACCTCCTTCTGTCGAATTTCGCACTGATCGGATATAAAATACAATTTCTACAGCGCTTACTGGTCAAATCGGGTGTAACATATATATATGGGAGTTATATCTAAATCTAAACCGAGTTTCTCCGAATTTGGCAGTATTCCTTCATGTAGAAAGAAACCTCTTTTTGCCGACTTTCGCACTGATCGGATATAAAATACAGTTTTTACAGCGCTTACATGTCAAATCGAAGGTAACATATATATTGGGGCTATATCTAAATCTGAACCGATTTTTTCCGAATTTGGCAGTATTCCTTCATGTAATAAGAAACCTCTTTTTGCCGACTTTCGCACTGATCGGATATAAAATAACATTTTTACAGCGCTCACATGTCAAATCGGGGGTAACGTATATATGGGGCTATATCTAAATCTGAACCGATTACTTCCAAATTTAAAAGTGTTCATTCATATAATAGGAAACCTCTTTCTGACGAATTTCATACTGATCGGATATAAAATACAGTTTTTACAGCGCTTACATGTCAAATCGGGGGTAACATATATATGGGGGCTATATCTAAATACGAACCGATTTTCTCCGAATTTGGCAGTCTTCCTTCATGTAGTTAGAAACCTCTTTCTGCCGAATTTCGCACTGATCGGATATAAAATACAGTTTTTACAGCGCTCACATGTCAAATCGGGGGTAACATATATATGGGAGTTATATCTAAATCTGAACCGATTTTCTCCGAATTTGGCAATATTCTTTCGAGTAATAAGAAACCTCTTTCTGCAGAATTTTGAACTGATCGGATATAAAATACAATTTCTACAGCGCTTACATTTCAAATCGGGGGTAACGTATATATGGGGGCTATATCTAAATCTGAACCGATTTTAACCAAATTCAATAGGGATCGTCCTTGGGCCAAAAAAAAGATATGTGTAAAGTTTCGTCGATATCGGACCATAATTGCGACCTGTACTTTGATTACAAGAATACATGCACAGACAGACGGACAGACGGACATAGCTAAATCAACTCAGAAAGTGATTCTAAGTCGATCGGTATAATAAACGATGGGTCTATTTCTTCTCCTTTTGGGTGTTACAAACAAATGCACAAAGTTATAATACCCTGTACCACAGTGTGTGGTGTGGGGTATAAATAGGCCCCATTAATACATATATGTACTGTATTTAAAAAAAGTAATAAGTTTGTCTTATATAAAAAGTTATAATGAACGGTCATTTTGGGCCACCATGTATATCAACCCATATACAATATGTTTTCAAATAGTGCTTCGAAGATTTAAAAAAGCGCATTTTTCATTCGATTTTTGTGAATTCTGAAATTTATGGTGTTTTCTTTTGTGCCAAAAAATGCTACATTTTTTATGCCTTTCGCCCCAAAAATGCTTTTTTGTCTTCGATTGTAAAAAAAATGCTGCACTGTGAAAGGGTTTCGTTTTCTTTTGTGAAAAAAGTCGCACTTGCACGGGGCAAAAATGCAACATTTCAGCCCTGTATTTAATTGAAGGGGTGGACGCTGCCCTACAAAACAGATGTTTTTTCGGCGTCGAGCGAATAGCCTAAATAAACGCGTGTGTCCGTGCGTGCTTTTTTATAATGAAGTTTGGTCAGATGCTTTATTTAGGCGGCGCCGTGGAGTATTCTTTGTTTTTAGTTTACTTTTAGTGAGTTAAAAGGCTACTTTTTTGCATTTTTGTTATCGATTCTGACCATAAAAAATGCAGCAGTACAAGAGAGTGTAGGCGACGTTATTAAAATGCTGCTCTTTGACAGGGCAACATCTTTTTTTAGAAAAGAAAACACCATTAGTTTCGAATGCTTCGAGTTTAAATGTAATGATTTCGGATATATAACTACGATGTGTGTATTTATAATGTTGTAACAATGTGTTATAGGGTATCATATAGTCGTCTCCGTAAGACGTTAGTTTCTTTCCTTACTGGTTTTTAATTAATTTACCTGTGCGTTGTTTGCTTTATCTACAAATTATCAATGTAACTACAGTATTCAATCGCATTTGTTGTCATTTCTCCTGCTGTTGCCGCTGCTGCATTGTGTTATTGTTTATCTACTGAATGATGTTTATCGTTTATCTATATCACTTGTCTTGTCTATCAGTCATTTGTTGTTTGTTCTTTGGTTCGTTCGTTTGTTACAATATTTACACAATTGTCATTTAGTGAAACATCAGTGATGTACTCTCTCTTTCTCTTCCCAAATTCCAGCATTAAAGTCAATACAAATACGGACACACACGTTATAGTTTAACATACAAGAGTCTGTGTAGTTGAATCAATTGACAGTACACTGAACACATAGCCATTGGACATATCCCAGGGGCGGAAATCGATAGCTGAAAGGCCTTCTCTATCAGGCCTGCTTAAGGTATCTGAAGGCCTTTCAAAAACATTACCAACTCCCTTCCATTTAGCATTGCGTGAGATTGGAAGGTAAGGCCTTTCTCCCCGTTTCTTAGAAGAAGGCCTCTAGAAGGTCGGTCAGATAATGCATAACGCATGCCGCAAAAAGCAGGCCTTCCAGAAGGACATAAAAAGGTCTGCTGAAGGCCTGCATAAAGAAGACATAAATCCTGTTTGATCCAGGCCTTGCGCAATGACATAAAACAAAGGCCTGCTAAAGGTATGAAGTCACATAAAAAGGACCAGGAAAAGGCAGAAAAACTAGCATTATATAATGCTTGCTTCTAGTTTAGTTATTGAAGGTCGTCTGTTTAAAAAAATAATATAAAAAAAACTTTTTTAATAAAATTAGTTTTTGTTTTATTTTGATATAAGTTTCAAAACTATAAATAACAAAAAGTAAAATAATGCGGTTCAATGAATAGTTGTTTTAGGACAACTTTATTTTCCCGCAGTTCCCCTTTAAAATTGCACAACCGAATGGGTCAATGCTATAGGAGAACTGATAACAACTGATAGCGTTTTATGAGATCTGTTTTTTATACCCTCCACCATACGATGGGGGGTATATTCATTTTGCCACTCCGTTTGTAACACCTTTAAATATTGAAACGAGGCCCCATAAACTATATACATATATTCTTAATCATCGTAAAATTCTAAGACGATTTAGCCATGTCCGTCCGTCCGTCTGTTGAAATCACGCTAAATACAGTCCGTAATAATAGAGCTAGATTGATGAAATTTGGTAGAAATATTTATTATGGTTTCAGTTTGTTTGGGATTGCAAACGGGCCATATCGGTCAATGTTTTGATATAGCTACCCTACAGAGGTCGCTCCAAAATACGGTTTTTGAGCCATAGATACCACATTTTTAAAGCAATTTAGCAGAAACTTTGCAATTTGTATTCTATTTTGACAAGAATTTATCACAGCAAAAATTTTGCAAATCGGTTCGTATTTTGTTATAGTCACCCTATAGAGGTCGCTCCCAAAAAGGCTAATTTTAGCCATAAACACAACATTTTCTAAGAAATTTAGCTGAAATTTTGCAGTTTGTATTTTATTTTGGCCAGAGTTTATCTCAATAAAATTTCTACAAATCAAATTTTATTTTGTTGTAGTCCCCGCTTATTTGTAGCTCTCAAAAATGTGGCCTAAAATTTGACTAAAAATTGCAGCGTTCCTTTTTAATAATTTACTTAAACAAAAACATGATTTGCTCCATATCCAAAGATTTTTCGAGTAATCAAATTGAATACAATCCATGATGGAGAGTATATAAGATTCGGCATGGCCAAACTTATCGCTTTTACTTGTTTGTTTTGTTTTTACTTGCTCTTTTCATCCCCCTATGCACGTGTACTTTTTATGTACGGGCCATTCGTTATTGCATTCTCTCCACATTCTTTTAAAAGGCGTGGATCAGTCTATCTAAAAGGAAGACTATCATTGGAATTTGTATAACGGGATAATGTTGTTGCTCTTTTATCTGTTGTAAAGGGTGGTCCAACCATAATAAAAAGTTGATATGAAAGAAATCGCTGTATATTCTGCTACCACATTCACAAAATCCTAGGACAAGTTCGGGAAGAAAATGAATATTTTAAATTTAAAACTTAACTCACTAATACCTCTTCTATATGTATGTCACTTTTTTTCGCAATCGGTTGTGAGAAAGGGCCGAATAGTTTCCCTTTTTTGAATTCCTTCCACTATCCGTCTGTAGATGTATCGTAATCAAGGTGCAGGTCGTATTTATTGACCGTTCGTGATTAAATTTAGCAGACTTCATTTTGGGTCCAAGGACGATCACTACTGAAATTGGTGAAAATCGATTCAGATTTAAATAAAGCCCTCATATAAATTAAGCTCCGTTTTGGTATTTAGACTCTGTAAAATAATCATTGTTTCACCGCGTGACATAAATAAAAATTGAAAATTTTAAAGACGAGTAGATTTAAATTAGTATACTCGTAAACAGATAAATAACATAAAATAAAACGTTCAAAAACGTTGGAATGATCCGTAATGTGCCTGTTTACTTAAAAATTAATTAAACTAAAATTCGCTGAGATTAATATATGGACATTTACGCATTTCTGCAAGGCAACCACAAACTTTTGAGTGATGTCCCTCTTTAAGTGATCGTGCGATATGTATGTATATGATGGCGCATCGGTTTAAAAGAATATGTTTTGGCTATGTTTATTTTACTTTCAAGTCGGAACAACTCTGTTGACCCACCTTAGTATACCATAGAATAAGAAAAAATCTTTGTATTTCGTACCAAGCTCTAAATTTTATGTATTATTTAATATAACTGTTCCACATATCCTAGACATTACGATGGCTTTCAAATATAGAGTTTATTTTGCAGAGACATTATTTGAACTGGGAACATCTACTTAAATCTAATCAATAGTTGGGAACAAGTGTAGCCGATGTTATAAAAAAGATAATTAATTTTATTGGCCATAAAAAGAACGTTTATAATCAACTTTCAAATGTCAACGACAAAAAAAACACATTTGGGCTATTTCATTGCCCAAATGTGTTTTGCACACTGCAGTTGAAGTCATTTGCATAGCAATATAATCTATGGTATACTTTTCTGGCTTTGTGTACAGATTTCGGTGTTAAAATTAGATAATCCAGAAACATAAAAGTTTTTCCCAAAAAATCTTGTTGTTTTAACAAACTTTAAAAGTTATAACATTTCAGAAATATGAATAAATCTCAGAAATGTTCATATCTTTGCCCATTCTTTTATAAGTTGTAGCCAAACTATTCATTCCGAAGGTACAGGTCAGTTACGAAAAATACGAGGGTCACCAAGGAAGCGATTATAGCGGCATGAAGTACCTACAAATCCATATAAAGGGTGGTCCAGCCACAATGCACGATGTTAATTGTGCGTTACACGTGGCGATCTTTTGGCCGATATTTAGTTTCACACATAATTGTCATAGCTCCTTCTATCATAAGAAAAACCAGTAAGGAAAGGTTAAAGTCGGGCGGGGCCGACTATATAATACCCTACACCACCTCGGCAATGTACATTAAGAATTTCTTTTTGAATAGTTGGAATAATTAGTTTCCTTTCTTTTACGAAAGTACTTAGCTCCCCGCTACGTCAAGGCTTATTCCAAAGAAGAGTTTAATATAATGTGTGGAATTAAAAATTGAACTAATAATAATATTCCACATATTTGCATTTACTGTGGTTATTATTAGCCTTAACACAATAAATAGTCCGATTTTTGGTCGTACACAATATAAGTAATATATGCAGGGTATGTTAGGTAGGTACTACCTTGAAATAATTGGTTTAAGTAATGTTTTAGTTTTCATTTCCGCTGAAGCCTTTCAGGTCTCTAAAATAGCGCTTATATAAAAAATTAGGAACATCTTTCTGGAAAATTTTGATCGGAAGTAAAGTACAACTTATATTGCGCTTTGGTACCAATTCAGGAGGAGCATATATATGGAGGTTATATATAAATCTGAGCGGATTTTCCTTGAATACTCATTCATGTAAAAAGAAACTTCTTTCTGTCAAGTTTCGTACTGACCGGATATAAAATACAGTCTCTACAGCACTTACATGCCAAATCGGGGGTAACTATATATGGGGGCTATTTCTAAATCTGAACCGATTTTCTCTGAATTTGAAAGTATCCCTTCATATAATAAGAAAACTCTTTGTGTAGATTTTTTTACTGATCGGATATAAAATACGGATGGTACAGCGCTTACATGTTAAATCGGGGGTAACATATATATGGGGGCTATATCTAAATCTGAACCGATTTCCCTCAAATTTGGCAGTGTTAATTCATGTAATAAAAAACCTCTTTCTGCCGAATTTCGCACTGATCAGATTAAAAATAAAGTTTTTAGAGCGCTTACATGTAAAATCGGGTGTAACATATATATGGGGGCTATATCTAAATCTGAACCGATTTTCTCCCAATTTGGCAGTATTCCTTCATGTAATAAGAAACCTCTTTCTGCCGAATTTCATACTGATCGGATATAAAATAAAGTTTTTACAGCGCTTACATGTCAAATCGGGGCGAACATAACCAAATCTGAACCGATTTTAACCAAATTAAATAGGGATCGTCCTTGGGCCAAAAAAAAAGATATGTGTAAAGTTTCGTCAAGATCGGGCCATCGGGCGACCTGTACTTTGATTACAAGAATACATCTACAGACGGACAGACAGACGGACATAGCTAACTCGACTCAGAAAGTGATTACAAGTCGATCGGTATAATAAACAATGGAAATATCTCTTCTCCTTTTGGGTGTTACAAACAAATGCACAAAGTCATAATACCCTGTACCACAGTGTGGTGTAGGGTATAAATATTAAGATAATTCGCCGAAACCCACTTAATATTCTATTCCCTCTTCATTCTCTTAGAAGGCCTGTAACAGGCCATCTAAAAGGATACTTCTACGATGGAATTTGTATAATGTGATAATTATTTTATACCCGACACCACATTGTGGTACAGTATATTATGACATTGTGCATTTGTTTGCAACGCTTAAAAACAAAGAGATAGACCCTTAGTTTATTATACCGATCGGCATAGAATCACAGTTTATTATACCGATCGGCATAGAATCATAGAGTAGATTTAGCCATGTCCGTCTGTCTGTCTGTCTATCCTCGTTTTCTTGTAATCAAAGTGCAGGTCGTAAATATAAAGCCATCATTACTAAAATTGTTATAGTGGAATTCCTTAGACTAGGGATGATCCCAATTTAAAATGGGACATATTTATTGGTCCTTGTTTTGATATAGCCCCCATATGGAGGCCCCCTCCGATGCAACTTCTTGACGCTCTAGAAAACACATTTTTTAATTGATCAGGCCGAAATTTAAGAATTTCGACTTTATATTGAACATTATCGTCCATACTAAAAATGAGGTACATCTGTCCATGTTTTAGAATATCTCCCATATAAAGGTCCCCTCGGATGCCACTTCTTGACGCTCTAGAGAACGGATTTTAAATTCATCTGGCTGAAATTTGAGAATTCATATTTAATATTGGACCTAATCGTCTCTAGTAAAATTTGGGAACATCTGCTCATGTTTTGATTTAGCCCCCATATAAAGGTTGCCCCGATTCCACTTCTATTTTAGTATAGCCCCCATAAAAAGGTCCCCACCGATGTCACTTCTTGACACTCTAGATATCAAATTTTTCAATCTGGCTAAAATTTAAGAATGTATACTTTGTATTGCACTTAATGGTTCCTGGTGGAAATAGGAAACATAGGTCCATATTTTGATATTGCTCCGATATAATGGTCTTCTTGGTGTTCTAGGCAACGCTTTTTTAACCCATAGTGCGAATGTTTAATCTTTTGTACTTCATATTGAATTAACGCCGACGTACCCGATACAGAGGAAGTTAAATGGGCTATTCTAAAACTAATACACACAGAACACAGTTTGATTGCCTCAACCGAATTATTTGCCAACCGAATTATGGTAGTTCTGTCTACTGCCATGCGATTCCATCAGGACAACCAACATTTTGGTTATGGTATACTTCTGCTTTCATGTTGACAACAATTATATTTGGTTGCGCCAACTACGAAAATGGTGGCTAAAATTATCTGTCGAATGTTGCACAACCAACTGTTTTCAAAAATTGGTTGGTGGTCCGTCATATACTACCGACAATTAATTAAACACAGTTTTCATTAATTTTTATTTTATTTATTGAACAAAAAACCAAACAATTCATAACAAAATTAAAAATCGCATATTACAAATTCATCAAAATTATGAGATGTGGAAATATTTGACACAAATTTTAGTACACGAATTATTATCCACACGAGATTATTTTTGACTACATATACCGCTCTTGAACAAAATGTTGAAGATTTATTTATGTCTAGTAATTTTATTTTTTGTTTGTCATGTATCAGCAAAAGAACAGCAACCAATCTTTCGGTTGTATTTCCCAAAATAAATTTGGGAAATTATTGGGATAACCAAAAAACGACTATTTATTAATATTTTTTCTGTTGTAGTAACCAATTATTCGTTGCAATAATAATCTTCGGTCTATTGATACAATTTCTGTTGTCAAGAACAAAACATTGGTTGTTACAACCAAAATCGATCATATTGTACTATAATGAAAGTTTAAAACTGGTTACCACAACTAACCGAGTGTCCATGAAAAAACAATCTTAATTCGATTGATACAAACATCGATTTAGTTGCAAGCATTTTTATTTGATCTTATCCATGTTATTATAGTTGTTTCGACTATTTATATATAAATACAACCGACACACGGTGTAGGCAACATACATTTTGTTGGTAGTACTATTTTTTTATAGTTACAATCGAATTCCAACCAATTATTTTCCTGGGTGTACGAAATAAGGCACCAGGAGATGATGGAATTCTACCTGATCTCCTACAGACAAAAAAAAAATCATCAGTAGCTGCGGATATATTTTTCCCACATATTCGAGACGCATGGATCTATGAACGGTTCCAAGTACAGAGATTAAGGGAACAATTATAAAGGATTGTAATAACTGGAGGGGCAATACTCTCCTGAACACTATTTACAAAATTATGGCCATCATAATAAACAAGCGTCTGCAGTGCATATAACAAATGCTGAGAGACACACAGAAACTGCCTGGACCAGACAAACACATTGCGTATTATAATAGAGCAGTCTTTGTAGACTTCAAAAAAGCCTTTGACTCAATAAAAAGGAGAGCTGTTTGGGCTAATAGCCAGGGGTGTTCCACTAAAAATAGTAAAGTTATACAAGTTATGTATTCCAATGCTGCACGAAAAAAAGGGGAATCGTATGAAACTTCAATAGGCATTTTGAAGACCTCAATTTCGCAGATGCCATATGGGTCCTATCGCACAACATAGCCGATATGCAAAACAAATTAAATGATTTGTGGGATCTTGCAAGTATGTACTTTTGAACAAAAAGTACGCAATTGAAAAAGCCTAGGTCCGCATTTGGACGACTTAATGAAACACGGCGATCTCCACAAAAAAACACAAAATTACGTATATTCAACGCGTGCGTTAAATCTACTGATAGCACTATACAACAAAATTTATTTTTGTAACCGGCAAAAATAATTCCTATTTTCATGGAAGGTTCCTTTAGAATTTGAACCATATCTTTGAAGTGAAAGCTTGATAAAGCCGAGATACCAATTAAATTAAAGGAAATTATGATGACTAAAACATCACTTTCATGTAGAAACTGATGTTTAGTGCCTGTCGTTAAACAATTAGAAAAAATCGATTTTTTCAAAAACATAGTTCTTTTGCTGGCACGAAAAAAAAACAAAAAATATAAAAAAGCGCAAAAAAAAGTTTGTTCCATTTTATTAAAGGTGCATATAAAATCTATGGATAAATAAATAAATTATGACTCATATTGTAAAAATAGAGAATTCAAAAAAATATTTCTTTGTATTTTTATTTTAGCAATTTTGTTTGGGGGGTACCAAAAGGGGTGTGGCAATAACGTCCATTTTTATACCCTCACTTTAGTGATACGAGGGTATATATCATTTGCTACTGCCAAAAGTGTAACACGTCGAAGGAGTAACGTAAGACCTTAAGTATGTTCGGCGGATATTCGTTTTGGGTCATTTTAAGTAGAATGAGAAATGTCCGTCCGTCTGTCGGTCTGCTGGTTTGTGCGCACGATAACTCTCGAAAAGAGTAACCGATTGACTTCAAATTTGGTATGCGGCAATATTTATACCCTACACCACACTGTGGTACAGTGTATTATAAGTTTGTTTCACGGCAGATGTTTGTAACACCTGAAAATAACACAGCTAGACCCACCTTAAAGTATACCGATCGACTCAGAATCACTAGCTGAGTCGATTTAACGATGTCTGTCCGTCCGTCCGTCCGTCTGTCCATGTAAAGTTGTTCGTCGACTACAGTTTAGAGTATTTCGCGGCTGTTAATATCGCTATTGAATTTGGTTGAAATCGGTTCAGATTTAGATATAGCTCCCATATATATCTTTCGTCCGATTTGAAATTTAGAATGGTAGAGTTTCTTGATCCATAAACCAACATTGCCGAATTTGAAGAAAATCGGTTAAGATTTAGCTATAGCTCCCATATATATGTTTCGTCCGATTTGGCCCTTTAGTCCCGTAGAAGCTGTATTTTACATCCAATCGTTTTGAAATTTAGAATGGTAGAGTTTCTTGATCCATGAACCAACACTACCGAATTTGAAGAAAATCGGTTAAGATTTAGCTATAGCTCCCATATATATGTTTCGTCCGATTTGGCCCTTTAGTTCTATAGAAGCTTTATTTTACATCCAATCGTTTTGAAATTTAGAATGGTACAGTTTCTTGATTCATGAACCAACATTGCCGAATTTGAAGATAATCGGTAAAGATTTAGCTATAGCTCCCATATATATGTTTCATCCGATTTGGCTCTTTAGATCCAATCGTTTTTTTTTTAAGTATAAAATGTCTCAAAAGTAAATTTATGTAAAATATTTATACATGAATTACAAAATTTATATATCAGAGTTATTCAATATTACGAGAGTGGTGTAGGGTATTATATAGTCGGCACCGCCCGACTTTAGCCTTTCCTTACTGGTGTTTTCTATCTCCGGCTAAGTTCGAAGATGGGCCATATTGGTCCACTCCTTCTAGTTCCCCACACAAAGGGTTAACTTTTAGTGAAATGTTGATTCTTTAATAACTTCTATACTCCTTATTCGAATCCTCTGAAATTCTACACATAATATTAGTTTATAGGTCACTATTACCTCGAGAAAAATGGGCGAAGTTGCCGCGCCCCTTTTGGTACCTCCCACACAAATGGACCATTTTCCACCAAAAGTTAACTGCTTTTAACTTGAATACCTGTGCATACAAAGACGTGAAATTTTGTACAGTGTAATGGTTTTATAGTACCTACAATCCAGTGAAAAATGGGCGAAGTTGCCACACCACTTCTGGTACTTTCCACACAAATGGACCATTTTGCATCAAAATTTTACAGCTTATAATTTTAATACTAGTGCATAAAAATACTTGAAATTTTGTACAGTGTAATGCTTTTATAGTACCTACACTCCTGTGAAAAACGGGGGTTATTGCCACAACCGTTTTGGTACCTCCCACACAAATGTACCATTTTATACAAAAAGTTAACGGATTATAGCGTGAGCACCAATGCACGAAAATTCAACAAAATTTTGCACAGTGTAATATTTTTACAGCACTTGTATTTTAAAGCACTCCCACACAAAATGCCCAAATCAAACCAAAATTGGATAGATCATAACTTTAATGTACCAGTGCACATAAACGCTTATAATTCGGTACAGTGCAATATATTTGAAGTATCTACTGTTTAGCGAAAAGTAGGAGTATTAGTTAAACTCCCTCTGGTACCTCCCATACAATTTGACAGATTAATTCCTGTAATATTTAATATTACAGTACTCACAAAGTGAGGGTATACCTTAGTCTTTTTACCCGACTGAAACTTTCTTACTTATTTAATATACTATGGGTACTATTAACACTGCTACAGTGGAATCAAAGTTATAAGCTTTTTATACAAAATGGTCCATATGTCCATAACGAAATAAATAAATAAATAATACAATGTGTTCAATTGTGAAAGATTCTGGGTAGTAGTACATATATAAGTTATGGGATAATCAATATTTCAATTTTGACTCTTCGTGGGGGAGGTACGCGAAGGAGCGGACCAACACAGTCCATCTTTGACCTTAGTCTGAGATAGAAAAAAATGTTGACACATAGCAGATTTTAGGACAATCAGTTAATCCTGTCGAAAGTGATCGTGCGCACCAACCAGACACACAGACAAAAACATAAGCATACAAAAACATACACTTTTGTCCAGTGAAAAGTGGGCGTTATTGGCACGGTCCTTTTTGGTAACTCCCACACAAATGAACAAGTTGAACAAAGTTAACTGCTTATAGCTTTAATATCAGTCGATACAAATACCTGAAATTTTGTACAGTGTAATGTTTTTATAGTACCTACAGTGCAGTGAAAAATGGGCGAAGTTGACAAGCCCCTTTTGGTACCTCCCATACAAAGGTACTCGTACTATTTTTAAGCAACAGTTAACGGCTTAAAACTTTAATACCATTGTATACTTTAAAGTTATTAAATGCATTTTAATTGATAATAATTTAATGAAAACAAAAAAAATTCAGTTTTTTTTTGAACTGGAGGTGAGGGGATTCGTTATTCGGTTTTCCCGACTGAACTTTCTTACTTGTTTTAAAAGGCCTGTATCATAAGTCATAAGCTTTTCGCTGGCCTCATATAAGTAAGTCCTGCCAAATAAGGCCCTCCACATGCTTTCCGCCGCTGGGTGTATTCAGAAATATGAAACGTGTGTGTGAGTGCGTGTATACGACCTGATCACGAACTCCAATTTAACATAATTTTGTTCATTGTCCATTGAACTATCGAAGGAATACATGCCTTTATTTACGATTATGTTTGTCAACTGTAATAAGTTGAACATATGTATTTATGTGTGGAAGCACTCGGATCAGGACCAAGTCCCATGCATTCATTGTTACATTGTCTAATAAAGATACATATGCGGACTGACCACACAATCCTCTGTTTGACATGACATGGAGCAAAATATTGTTGGCAGCTCAGCACAAGTTCATGGATTCCAAATGCTCTACTTATTATATAAAAGTGTTTCATACTTTTTGTTTTACCTTCTGCTTCAATCTATCGCACCGTGTTCCATCGCAGTGACAACGAGTAAGGAAAGGCAACAGTCAGGCGGGCCGAATATACCATAGTATTAGAGCTGGATAATCATACATATTGTGGCGGAAACCACTACCGATTGGAATTTTAGTTAATTAATATCGAAACTTCTCATCTGTGCCAAATTTAATCTAAATCAGGAGGAATATACGAGGAATGTTCAAAAAATATCGCGAATTTTGTATTTTTTCAAAAAGTATTTATTTATTCATGAATATCTATTTTGTCCCCTTCAAAGTAATTCCCCTCGGATATAATACACTTCTGCCAACGTTTTTTCCAATCCTCGAGGTACTTCAAATAATCATTTTTTGTGATCTTGTTTACCTCCTCCTTCGATGCCGTCTTTATCTCCTCAATCGTGGCGTAGCGTCGTCCTGGGAACAATAAATAGTCACAGGGGGCTAGGTGACCCTCTGGAGCTAATTTGGGTCGTCACTTACCGAGTTCAACATCTCCTGAGCAATGTTAACGCGATGCTGTTTTTGGTCCAAATTGAGCAATTTTGGCACGAATTTAGCGGCGACACGACTCATGCCCAAACCATTGGTTAAAATCGAATGGCACGAGCCATTCGATATGTTTAGATCCTCAGCAAATTCTCTAACTTCTCTCACTTTATCAATGTTTTCGTTTGTTGTTGACGTGTTCGGGCGTCCGGCACGCTGTTCGTCCTTCGCATCTTCTCGGCCCTCTAAGAACATTTTGTACCACCGATAAACGTTGCTTCGGTCCAAGGTAGCTTCACCATATGCCACAGTCAACATTCGGAATGCGTCAGCGCACTTTATTTTGTTTTTCACACAAAATTTGATGCAGATTCTGTGATCCATTTTCTGAAATAGATAAAAATCGAAGACAAGTTAAAACACATCCAAGCACAACAGCCGTCAGAAATTAACTAAACATTCAAAATGGCCGACCTTGTCAGCATAAGTAAGGGACGCTACAAAAATATCAAAAATCAAATACACATAGCCCGCGAAAACTAAAAATGAGGGCTACTTATAAATATGGAACCGAATTTCTTCAAATTTGACTTTGTTTGGTCCAGGGTCAAGAAAATACCCCTTTTCACATTTCGAAATGATGACATGTCAAAGTAATGCCATCATGTGAATTGGCTACCATTTTGTTAGGCAAAAAATGGTTCTACATTGTTGCTGGAGTTATGTAAACAATTCAGCAACTTGCGGAAAAAACACATTTAACGACTGCTTGCAATGCTTACCAGATACGGTAACGGTGGTTTCATCGTCGCGCATTATGATTATACCCTCACTTTAGTGTGACGAGGGTATATATCATTTGCTACGGAAAAAAGTGTAACACGTCGAAGGAGTGACCTAAGACCCCAGGTATGTTCGGAGGAAATCCGTTTTGGGTCATTTTAAGTCGAATGAGCAATGTCCGTCCGTCTGTCTGTCTGTCTGTCTGTCTGCTGGCTGGTGCGCACGATAACTCTCGGAAGGAGTAACCGATTGACCTCAAATTTGGTATGTGGTAATATTTTTTTCTATCTCCGGCTAAGTTCGAAGGTGGGCCATATTGGTCCACTCCTTCTAGTACCTCCCCCACAAAGGGTTAAAATGTTGTGAAATATTGATTCTTTAATAACTGCTATACTACTTATTCGAATCTTTTGAAATTCCACACATAGTATTAGCTTATTAGTCGTTATCAACTCGAGAAAAATGGGCGAAGTCGCCACGTCCCTTTTGGTACCTCCCACACAAATGCACCATTTTGCACCAAAAGTTAACAGCTTATAACATTAATAACAGTGTATACAACTACTTGAAATTGTGTACAGTATTATGCTTTTATATTGCCTACAATCCAGGGAAAAATGGGTGTTGTTGTCACGCCCCTTTTGGTACCTCCCACACAAAGGAACCTTTTTGCACCAAAAGTTAACAGCTTATAACATTAAAACCAGTTTATAAAAATACTTGAAATTTTGTACAGTGTAATGTTTTTATAGTGTCTATAGCCCTGTGGAAAATGGGCGTTATTGCCACGCCCCTCTTTGTACCTCCCACACAAAATGCCCAAATCATACCACAATTTAATGTCTCATAACGTTTATACCAGTGCACATAAATGCTTATAAGTCGGCACAGTGCAATGAATTTAAAGTATCTAATGTTCAGCAAAAAAAAGGTGTATTTGATAAACCCCTTCTGGTACCTCCCACACAAATTGACAGAATAATTCGAGTAATATTCAATATTACATTACTCACAAAGTGAGGGTATACCTTAGTCGGTTTACCCGACTGAAACTTTCTTACTTGTTTTGGACATAATTTTGGTGTACCAACTCCGGCGGTGCTCATTTGACCGATATAATTTTTTCAACTTAATGTAATAAATTTACGTCTCGAAATAAACTTTTCGTGGAAACAGAACTCGTTTTTTTCAAAATGGTAGGCAATTCAAATTATGACATTACTTTTGCGCCACCTTGTATATAAAGGAGAATGTATTGTTCGTTCCGTATAGACGTATAAGCGTCTGTACCGATCTTCTTGAAATTTCCACAGAATGTAGATATGTAACCGGTGGTGAAAATATACTACATGAATTAAAGTTGGCGAGGCCCGTCCACATAAAACAAGTTTTATAATTGCGATATCTTAAAATAAAGTGCGCTGACGCATTCCGAATATTGACTGTGGCATATGGTGAAACTACCTTGGACCAAAGCCACGCTTATCGGTGGTACAAAATGTTCTTAGTGGGTCGAGAAGATGCGAAGGACGAACAGCGTGCCGGACGCCCGAGCACGTCAACAACAGACGAAAACATTGATAAAGTGAATAAAATAATATTGGCCAATCGACGAATTACCATTAGAGAAGTTGCTGAGGATCTAAACATATCGATTGGCTCGTGCCATTCGATTTGGGCATGAGTCGGGTCGCCGCTAAATACGTGCCAAAATTGCTCAATTTGGACCAAAAACAGCATCGCGTTAACATTGCTCAGGAGATGTTGAACTCGGTCCGTGTCGACCCAAAATTGCTCCAGAGGGTCATAACTGCTGACAAATCATGGGTTTATGGTTACGACGTGGAAACTAAAGCTCAATCATACCAATGGAAGCTGACACATGAACCAAGACCGAAAAAAGCGCGCCAAGTTCGGTCGAACGTAAAGGTTTTGCTCACAGTTTTCTTTGATTGCAGGGGCGTGGTGCATTATGAGTTCTTGCCACAGGGTAGTACGGTCAACAAAGAATATCACCTGCAAGTTATGCGCAAATTGCGCGAATCAATCGGCCAAAAACGCCCGGATTTGTGGAAGAACAAAAACTGGCTTTTCCGCCCCTGCACACACATCGTTGCTTGTGCGCGAATATTTGATGCCGCAGCCACCGTATTCGCCTGACCTAGCCCCATGTGACTATTTTTTGTTCCCAAAACTGAAAAGGCCCATGAAAGGACGACGCTACGCCACGATTGAGGAGATAAGGACGGCATCGAAGGAGGAGCTGAACAAGATCACAAAAAATTATTATTTTAAGTGCTTCGAGGATTGGAAAAAAACTTTGGCAGAAGTGTATTATATCCGAGGGGAATTACTTTGAAGGGGACAAAATAGATATTCATGAATATATAAATAGTTTTTGAAAAATTACAGCGCTCTCGCCAACAAATTGTGCAAATATCTCAATTTCAAAATTTGTCTTTAAGGGGCGTGGGCGGGGCCACGCCCATTGGTCCGATTTCGAACCAATCACGTAGACTTCAAGCTGGACCGCAGAAAGCCCACGACTGGTGGCCCATCTGGGATCACGGTCTAGTCTACATCATAGAAGTAGGAATCATTCAAAAAATAATAACTCCAAATTGGCTTATATTGGCTGGGTCATGCCCCCTAAATCAAGAACTAGTATAGCGTATGTCACCCTCTAGTATAATATAAAGAATACTTAAAAATTTCGTCAAAATCGGTCGAGCCATTTTGGAGTTCATACGTAACACACATACATACACATCCATTTTTATAAAGGGTTTTCCATAAGGACATAACTTAACTTAACGACGTGGAATCGACGACGATATTTTCGTCGCTTCGAGCGGCACGGCGTCTCTTTGGCGCCGGAACATCCAAAAGTGAAAATTTGGATTCACATTTATCCACTATAGGGTGCGACGATTATTACGGCCGCAAATTGGAGTAAGCGCTCTTAATTTAATTTTTAATGATTCGCAAACGTTGCACGTAAGTGAACTTTACTATGATGAAAATGTTGACATCGACTAACACTTTGACACTGAAAGACCATTACAAATGTTTGGGGATTTTCGAATTTGTCATGGGAATTGTGGGATTTTTCTTTTTCAAAAGTTTTTCCTTAAGACAAATTCTAACATTATTATATTTGCAAAGGAAAATCGCACAATTCGCAAAATACTCATAAAATCGAAAATCGCCGAAAACTGATTTTTTTTTATTTTTTTCCCAAAATCTATTATAAAGGGTCCGCTATCTAACGTTTTTTTTCAATTAGTGCTTATTTCGTGAATGGTAACACTTAGCACATGTCTGATTTGACAGATAATTTGTTTTATCCTTCCGCTGAACGAATATGTTTGTGTATACGCTTGAACAACGCTGGGAGCGATCGACTTACAGAAGATGCCGATTTTGCCAAAAAAAATAATCTTTTCAGATGAAGCTCATTCTGATCTTGGCGGGTATGTAAACAAGCAAAATTGTCGCATTTGGGGCACAGAAACCCCGCACGCATACATTGAAAAGCCGATACAGCCAAAACGAGTCACTGTTTTGTGCGGATTTTGTTCCGGAGGCATAATTGAGCCATTTTTCTTCGAAAATGATCAAGTGGCCGTTACAGTCAATGGCGATCGTTATCGGCCATGTTGAACGAATTTTTGTTCACAAAAATTGAAGAGGAGGATATTGGCAACATTTGGTTTCAACAGGACGGCGCTACGTGCCACACAGCCGAAGCTACACTCGATGTTTTGCGCGATGTTTTCGAAAAAAAAAGTTATTTGGCGGACCCTTTACGTGAGAAATGTGAGATTAATCGTTTTATATTCTGCACTAATATTAAGAAATTGCTAGGACAGGATTAGGAAAAAATCAAATGCAGACAGAAATGTTATAACACCTTAAAATATTTAAAAATTAATACATTTCAATATAATATTTTGTAGTTTGTAGGACTTCACATCACAAATCGAAGGTAATTCGCGAAACATAATATTTACAATTCCCGAAATAATTTAGAAAATTAGCAAAAAATTTTCTTTTTCCCCTATATCTACTACACTAAAAGCCGGGCGTCATATTTCCCTTTGCACTTCAACGTGAAACACCGTTCCATACATACAAATAATAAAGGTTTTAATATTCTACCTTTGCAATTGAAGAAAATGTGGGATACTTTTGAAATGTGTGTAAAAAATGGTCTAAATTGGAGAAGCTTGGCAGCAATACTTTTTTGACCCGATCTTTCTGGAGAACATTCTCTAGGAAGTTTCATTTAAGATGAATATAAATATGTTATACATTTTTGAAATAACTTCTTCTATATCTCAAAAATACGACATATATAGGGTGATTCATTTCGAGGTTCCCTACTTTTTTAAAGAAAAAAACACAGAAAATTCAAATTGAATGGGGAATGTTTATTATCATTTGAAAGAACATTCTTTGGCATTTATTTTTTGAAGATTATGTCTATCAAATGTTGGCCGCGGCTACGTCTCAGATGGTCCATCCGTTGAGTCCAATGACTCGTTCGAGCATTTCGACTGGTAACTGGCGAATGACACGCGTAAACTTTGTTCAGGCGTAAGTCTTTCCATGATGAAATGCCAAACAAGACTTAACAAAAATAACATGACAGCATGACACGACTCACACGTGATTTGTCAAAAAAATGCTATTGAAAAAAGTATCTCTACTTAGATCACCCTATACTATTGCCTAAAAATGACAAAAAATCACATTTTTTTTGAAAATATAACTTCAAGTTGTCATAACTTTTGTCTTATTAGATAAGTTAATTTGAAAGATATCGGTGCCTATTCTGCTCCCATATTCACAAAATACTAGGATAGGGTCGGGGAAAAAATTAAAAATTTAAGTTTCTATTGCAGATATCTAGGTAACTATACAAGATAACTCTTGGGTGTAAAAAGTGTAAACAAATTTATGAATAAGACGAAAGTTACACGCGCTTAAATGTTTTGTTCACCTGAGGTGGCCAACTTTGAGGCCCTGTAGCTTCGTTCCGGTATGCCAAATGGACCCAAATTGAAGACATAACTTCTCTTGTCAAGTTTTGTCGCAATCGGTTTTCTGGTTAAGAAAAAGACGAGTTAATTCCCTTTATTTTAATTCCTCCCATTGTGAAACGTTGACAACTTCAAGCGAAAATATTTTTCTTATAACCATTTAGACGTCCTCTGATTCTGTATGTCAGACTACTTTTCCAATGGCTAATGATTGAATCGGAATGAGCAACATATTTCCACGGTACTGGCATCTGCCACACAATACGAGTATAACCAAATTCCGTACTTTATTTCTTTAATCGGGTTGCTTAACTGAAATGTTCTTATTTCTTTATATTAATTTCTCTATTCGTTGGAATCCTACAAAAACTGCATTTAGCAAAATTTATGAACATTTGCTGGTTTATGCAACATTCTAAGAGGGCCAATAAAATATGGTCGACATAAATGAACATGGATGAAAATGTACTTCACAAGTGTCCTTAAGTGGCATAGTTTTTAAACCTAATATAAATCCAAGCGCTACAAAATTGTGAATAGCCCATTTGTAGCTTCGACACCTAGAGTATGCTCATCTTAACAAACCATTATAGTTTTGTGCATGCGTACGAGTATACCATCGAAGAGCAACATAGTATTCATATACGTGTATTAAGAAATTGTTAAGAATACAATTCTGAAATTCATACACAGCAAGAAAGAACGGTAAACAAGTTTTGACCTGACCTTTGGTAACCCCCACCAAAAGAATGAAAAAGCTTTTGATTCGGCGCCAAAACTTTCGTAACATCTCCAGGTAAAATTGGAAACTATTCTGACAAGAGATTTAGTTGGCTAAAAGATCTCAGAACGTTAACAACTTTATCGAAAAATAAGTATAGATTTTCAAAATACTAAACCAAAAAACGAACTAAAGAACAAAAAATATTCATAATTTCAAACATTAATATTCAAATTTAAGCAAAAGAAATATTTCATTAGTAACAAAAGGTAGACCCAAAGGCAAAGCCGTGAACTTGACCATAGAACGGCGGTTTACGAAGCAACAAAAACAACAATAATAGCCAAAGGTTTCAGCCAGCGGCATAACTCATTTAAGACAAACTCAAGTAGTCTATAACAAAAAAAAACACGTCTAAATACCCCAACATCTCAAAAAAGGCCAGTGAACTCTAGGTGACGGATAACAAATAGCAGAAAAACCATCGATAACGATAGACCGCATTCAAAATGAGGTTTTTAACGACGGCATTACTGCTGCTGGTGACCCTTCTACACATCCAATCGAATTTCTGGGTGAACGGCGAACTGACGGTAACGTCAAGCGGCCACGATGATCTGCTGGAAATGCTCAACACTGAACAAGTTTTGATTGATGGCCTTAGGCATTACATTCAAATCCAAGAACAAAAATTGAATGACTTAAAAAGGTACGAATGAGTGAAAAGAAATATTGTCAGTGTTTAAAAAATGAACCAAAGAAATTAAGCTAATCATACTCGTATTATACAATTTTTATTTTAGAAAAACTCAAGAAATTCAAAATATTCACGATGAAGTTGGCGATAATCGGGAAAATTATTTGAACAATCCCATCAATACGGTAACGTTGTTGAAGAGAATCACCTCCGACTGGAAGGGAATGACGGATTATGCTGAAGACTATTTGGATACTGAAGGTACGTTAAATACACTACACTGTGGTATATGGTATTATAACTTTGTGCGCTTGTTTTTAACACCCAAAGGGATAGGAGATAGACCCATTGTTTATAATTCCGATCGGCTTAGAAACATTTTCTGAGACAATTTACCTATATCCGTCCGTCTGTCTGTGCATTTATTCTTGTAATTAAAGAAATGATCGCAATAATTGCCAGATCGCGTTGAAATTTGTCATGTATATAATTTTTGGCCTAATTTTTGGCCCTGTTTACCAAAATCGGTTCATATTTTGATAAACATAGCATATAACTGGGCAAACCAAGGGGACTAAAAGTCAACCCAGACAAAACAGAAATATGTCTATTTACAAGGAAAAGGAAGATTCATCCTTTTACCGTGCCTCGTTTCCTGGATAAGAATATTCCCATATGGAAAAAGATAAAATACTTGGGAGTAGTTTTGGATCAGAAACTGTACTGGAAAGGTCATATTGAAGAAAGCGTTACAAAGGCCCACAGATGTTGGTCGTTGTGCAGAAGAGCTATAGGTTCAAAATGGGGACTACGTCCAAATATGACACTCTGGCTTTACATGAGCGTGATTAGACCAATAATAACCTACGCCTCTGTAGTGTGGTGGACATCAATGGACAAAAAGTACAACGTAATACCATTGCAAAAAGGGCAACGTATGTGCTGTCTAGGCATAAGCGGGGCAATTAGAACCCCGAGCGGTAGAAGAGCGTTGGAGACTATACTGCATATCCAACCAATAGATATTCGTATAAAGTATGTGGCAGCCCTCACAGCAAGACATCTACAAGTGATGGGTGAATGGATAAATCGAGACCACAAGTCGTACCATCAGAAGATATTACAATCACTGGTCGGTCGTATTCAAAAAACGGAAATCTCCGACCGCATTCCTGAAGTGCGGCTTACAGCTACCTGTGATACGTTCGTGCCAGACAGACGCTCCTGGGAAAACGGAACACTAGCTCATGCGCCAGTGGGAACCAGCTGCTACACTGATGGGTTCACGTATGGCTCAGTAATACCACAAAGCCCAACTATGCCAACATATTCACAGATAGCCAAATGGCGATCAAAGCAATAACATCGGAAAAGGTAAAATCCAGAACAGTGTTAGACTGTAAAAGAACGATAAATAATTCCTCAGTACATGGTCAACTGCGTATTTTCTGGGTACCGGGACACAACGGAGTGATTGGAAATGAACGAGCATGAACTTCGAGTAATAAACTTGGACAATTGGAAACCTTTCGAAGCCACGAAGAATGAGTTGAAGCACTGGACAGTGATGGCTCACAAAACTGTGTGGATAGAGCAACTGTAGAGGCAACTGCAAAGATACTGTGGGGTAACCCAAATGAGAAGAAAATCAGTAGTTTTCTGAAACTAAACAAGATCGAGATTATTAAGATGATAAGTGTTCTAACGGGACACTCAAGCTTACAGGCACATCTTCAACGCATAGGACTAGCAGAAAACGACGAGTGCAGGGCATGCAGGGAAAACATCGAAACGATGGAACATTTTCTGTGTCACTGCCCAGATTTCACACATGCAAGATCCCGATATTTCGGTTCCGACATATTGCCAGACTTGACTCATCTCAGAGGATATGACTGGAAGATACTGAGAAAATACGTGTCTAGTACCGATTTTCTGTAATCCGTGGGTTATAAAAATCATAAATAAGGAGCGCACAACAGGCCGAACCACTGGCTTAAGTGTATGTCAATGGACATGAGACGTTTAAACGTCTCCTCTATTCAACCTAACCTAACCTATAGTGGCACCAGGCACAGCTAAATTTGAGAAAATCGATCCAGATATAGAAATAGCACCCATATACTTAATATATGGTCCTTCAGATTTACCATTAAAGCGCTAGCATCCTGGGACCATACTTAGCCATTTTCGCCAGTACGAATTAAAAACACTCCATTTATCTCTGGTTAATGTACCAAGAACTAACATCGCACCCAGCGACCACATTTAACCTTTTTTGTCCCACTGTGCCCCTAGAAGAAATTTTTCATTCTGTGTCAGTTATAGTCATTGGAAATATTGTCTAAAATTAAAAAAAAGGTAATTGCTGCAGAAGGTATGGGAATGTAGTGTTCGAATGAATCTGTCAATTTGTGTGGGGGTACCAGAAGCGACTTGACAAATACACCTATTTTCCAACACTGTATCGAATTGTAAGTTCAATTTTAGAAGAATTATGCCATTTTGTGTAGGTGGTACCAAAATGTGTGTGGCAGTAGTGCTCTTCTTTTTACCGGACTGTAAGCACTATAAACACAACATAATAAGTATTTATAAGCCCTAGTATTAAAGTTATTAGCAGTTAACTTTTTGTACAAAATGGTCCAGTTGTGTGGGAGGTTCCCAAAAGTGAGGGGCCAACCCCTTGTTGAGTGAGGAACAAGATGGAGTGGACAAATATGGTCAATCTTCGAACTTAGCCTGAGAATGAAAGAAATATTATTGGGGAATTCCACGACAAATCAACGATTTCAACAAATTTCGGTTAAGAATTTTCCCATTTTTTATATTTTTTAATACGCCTGAAGAAACGATTTTGTGGAATTTTTTGACATTTTTCCCATAACTCGTTCAGAAGTTATCGATATTTAAAAAAACGTTAAGATATCACTCTGTGTATCGGGTTTTTGGTCGTAACTTCTTCAATTATGGTCCGAATGGAAACATTTTTAAAAAATGTTGCTATTTTTCGCTACATTCCAGATTTTTTAAACCCTCACTTTAGTGTGACGAGGATATATATCATTTGCTACGAAAAAAAGTGTAACACATCACATTCTAAGACCCTAAGTTTGTTCGGCGGATATTCGTTTTGGGTTATTTTATGTCGAATGAGCAATTTCCGTCCGTCTGTCTGACTGTCTGCTGGCTGGTGCGCACGATAACTCTCGAAAGGAGTAACCAATTTACTTGAAATTTGGTACGTGGTAATTTTTTTTCTATCTCCGGCTAAGTTCGAAGATTGGCCATATTGGTCCACTCCTTCTAGCACCTCCCCCACAAAGTGTTAAAATGTTGTGAAATATTGAATCTTTAATAACTGCTGTACTGCTTATCCGAATCTTCTGAAATTCTACACATAGTATTAGTTTATTAGTCGCTATCAACTCAAGAAAAATGGGCCAAGTTGCTACGCCCCTTTTGGTACCTCCCACACAAATGCACCATTTTGCCCCAAAAGTTAACAGCTTTTAACATTAATACCAGTGTATAAAAATACTTGAAATTTTGTACAGTGTAATGCTTTATAGTGCCTACAGTCCAGTGAAAAATGGGTGTTATATTCACGCCCCTTTTGGTACCTCCCACACAAAGGTACAATTTTGCACCAAAAGTTGACAGCTTATAACATTAATACCAGTGTATAAAAATACTTGACATTTTGTACAGTGTAATGCTTTAAAAGTGTCTATAACCCTGTGAAAAATGGACGCTATTGCCACGCCCCTTTTTGTACCTCCCACACATAGGTACCATTTTGCAAAAAAGTTAAGAGCTCACAGCATGAGTACCAATGCACGAAAATGCAACAACATTATGCACAGTGTAACGCTTTTGAAGTGCCTATAGCCCTGTAAAAAATGGCCGTTATCACCACGCCCCTTTTTGTACCTCCCACACAAAATGGCTAAATCATACCAAAATTTAATATCTCATAACGTTAATATGCCAGTGCAAAGAAACGCTTATAACTCGGCGCAGTGCAATGTATTTAAAGTATCGACTATTCAGCGAAAAATAGGTGTATTTGTTAAAAACCTTCTGGTACCTCCCATACAAATTGACAGAATAATTCGTTTAATATTCCATATTACATTACTCACAAAGTGAGGGTATACCTTAGTCGGTTTACCCGACTGAAACCTTCTTACTTGTTTTTTTTAAATATAAAATTTTTTTGTTTTGCGATTTTTAAGTTTTAAATCATTTTTTAAATTGTTTGTACTCTTCGATTTTGGCGATTTTTTATATTTTAAATTTCTATCAATTCTCTAACAAATAAGCTTTGGATGGAAGTGGGCCTAAAACTAACAAACATTTTTTAATTTTAAAATTTAAAAAAAAATCTCTGCTAGCCACTGTGCTTGTGGCTTGGAGGTTTAGGAATAGATGTTCCACGTGAAAGAACAAAATAAAGGAGACACTTTAGGAGGTATTTCGTCCAGAACATCCGCCACCGCTACTGATCCCCTTAGCACTGATAATTTCCCAATAAAATACTATATATTAAACCAGTAAGGAAAGGCAGAAAGTCGGGCGGGGCCGACTATATAATACCCTACACCTCCCTAACAATGCGATAAGGGTCATTGCCATAATAATTTGGAATAATTGGTAAACTGGTAGAAACATATTATCTAATTCTGAAACGATAATCGCTAAATTAAGCAATATTCGTTCCTAAATTGAGAAACATCTTTCTGGAAAATTTTAATGATCGGAAGTAAAATACAACTTCTATAGCGGTTTGATACCAAATCAGGAGGAAAATATATATGAAGCTTTAATATAAATCTGAACCGATCTTCCCTGAATTTCTTGAATTTCGTACTGATCGGATATAAAATACAGTCTCCACAGCGCTTACATGTCAAATCGGGGGTAATATATATATGGGAGCTATATCTAAATCTTAACCGATTTTCTCCGAATTTAGCAGTATTCCTTCATGTAATAAGAAACCTCTCTTTGCCGAATTTCGCACTGATCGGATATAAAATAACATTTTTACAGCGCTTACATGTCAAATCGGCGGTAACGTATATATGGGGGCTATATCTAAATCTGAACCGATTTCTTCCAAATTTAACAGTGGTCATCCATATAATAAGAAACCTCTTTCTGCCCAATTTCGTACTGATCGGATATAAAATAAAGTTTTTAAAGCGCTTACATGTCAAATCGGGGCTAACATATATAGAGGGGCTATATCTAAATCTGAACCGATTTTAACCAAATTCAATAGGGATCGTCCTTGGGCCAAAAAAAAGATATGTGTAAAGTTTCGTCGAGATCGGACCATAATTGCGACCTGTACTTTGATTACAAGAATACATGCACAGACGGACAGACAGACGGACATAGCTAAATCGACTCAGAAAGTGATTACAAGTCGATCGGTATAATAAACAATGGATCTATCTCTTCTCCTTTTGGGTGTTACAAACAAATGCACAAAGTTATAATACCCTGTACCACAGTGTGGTGTAGGGTATAAAAACACGGTCTTTTGAATAAAAGTGTATTGTGTGCACGTATAGAAATTTTTTACAAGGAATCTTTTTGTCGAATACCAAAGCCAAAAATCCATCGATTTCTACTACTTTTGATATATAGTTATTTTGTAGAAAGATTATCAGGGGTAAGGAAGAAACACTTCCTGAAGTGTTTTCTTTATTTTGTTCATTGACGTTGAGCAACTATTCCGAAGCCTTCAAGCCACAAGCACAGTGGCTGGCAGCGAATGTATTTTTTAAATGCTAAAAATTAAAAAAATATATAATTAGTTCTAAACCCACTTCCATCCAAAGTTTACCTGTTAGAGAATTAAATAAAAAACCAGTAAGGAAAGGCAGAAAGTCGGGCGGGGCCGACTATATAATACCCTACACCTGCGATAAGGGTCATTGCGATAATAATTTGGAATAATTGGTAAATGGGTAGGAACATATTATCTAATTCTGAACCGATAATCGCTAAATTAAGCAATATTCGTTCCTAAATTGAGAAACATATTTCTGGAAAATTTTAATGATCGAAAGTAAAGTACATCTTCTATAGCGCTTTGATACCAAATCAGGAGGTATCAAAGCGCGACCTGTACTTTGATTACAAGAATACATGCACAAACAGACGGACAGGCAGACAGACGGACATAGCTAAATCAACTCAGAAAGTAATTCTAAGTCGATCGGTATAATAAACGATGGGTCTATTTCTTCTCCTTTTGGGTGTTACAAACAAATGCACAAAGTTATAATACCCTATACCACAGTGTTGTGTAGGGTATAATTAGCAAAAATCGGAGAGTACAACCAATTAAAATTATTACATTTAAATTATAAAACTTAACCAGTAAGGAAAGGCAGAAAGTCGGGCGGGGCCGACAATATAATACCCTACACCTCCCTAATAATGCGATAAGGGTGATTCCGATAATAATTTGGAATAATTGGTAAATGGGTAGGAACATATTATCTAATTCTGAACCGATAATCGCTAAATTAAGTAATATTCGTTCCTAAATTGAGAAACATATTTCTGCAAAATTTTAATGATCGGAAGTAAAGTACAACTTTTATAGCGCTTTGATACCAAATCAGGAGGAACATATGTACGGATGTTATATATAAATCTTAACCGATTTTCCCTGAAAACTCATTCCTGTAAAAATACATCTTTCTGTCGAATTTCGTACTGATCGGATATAAAATACAATCTCTACAGCGCTTACATGTCGAATCGGGGGTAACATATATATGGGGCTATATCTAAATCTGAACCGATTTGCTCCGAATTTGGCAGTATATCTTCAGGTAGAAGGAAACCTCTCTTTGCCGAAATTCGCACTGATCGGATATAAAATAACATTTTTACAGCGCTTATATGTGAAATCGGGGGTAACGTTTATATGGGGGCTATATCTAAATCTGAACCGATTTCTTCCAAATTTAACAGTGTTCATTCAAATAATAGGAAACCTCTTTCTGTCGAATTTCATACTGATCGGATATAAAATAACATTTTTACAGCGCTTACACTTCAAATCGGGGGTAACGTATATATGGGGGCTATATCTAAATCTTCCAAATTTAACAGTGTTCATTCGTATAATAAGAAACCTCTTTCTGCCGAATTTCATACTGATCGGATATAAAATAACATTTTTACAGTGCTTACACTTTAAATCGGGGGTAACGTATATATGGGGGCTATATCTAAATCTGAACCGATTTATTCCAAATTTAACAGTGTTCATTCATATGATAAAATAAAGTTTTTAAAGCGCTTACATGTCAAATCTGGGGTAACATATATATGGGGGCTATATCTAAATCTGAACCGATTTTAACCAATAGGGATCGTCCTTGGGCCAAATAAAACATATGTGTAAAGTTTCGTCGAGATCGGACCATAATTGCGACCTGTACTTTGATTACAAGAATACATGCACAGATAGACAGACGGACAGACAGACGGACAGACAGACAGACGGACAGACAGACGGACAGACAGACGGACAGACAGACGGACAGACAGACGGACAGACAGACGGACAGACAGACGGACAGACAGACGGACAGACAGACGGACAGACAGACGGACAGACAGACGGACAGACAGACGGACATACGGACAGACGGACATAGCTAAATCAACTCAGAAAGTAATTCTAAGTCGATCGGTATAATAAACGATGGGTCTATTTCTTCTCCTTTTGGGTGTTTCAAACAAATGCACAAAGTTATAATACCCTGTACCACAGTGTGGTGTAGGGTATAAAAATCGCAAACAAAAAATATTTTAATATTTTTTTTTCTGAAAAGTAACGTAAAACAGCAACATTAAAAAAAAGATTTTTGAAAACGGACCATAACTTAAGAAGTGAACAGTTATCCGAAAAATCTCAAAAAAATCCACAAAGCGTTTCTTCAGATGTACTAAAAAATATAACAAATATGGGAACAATCAAAACAATCCGCTACTCCCTTCTAGAGTTATCGGACGCTCCAGACAGACAGACAGACGGACGGACATTGCTCAAATGACTTAAAATGTCCTAAAGCGGATTTCCACCGAACATACTTGGGGTTTTGGTCTCTAGCTAATGATATATACACGGGGCAAAATCGTCTTTTTTCATATGTTTGAATCGAAAGAAAATATATTTGGAACAACAATTTTTCAAAATCATTTATTTCTGAGCAAATACATTTTAGTTCAAAGTCAAAAAAATATATTTGGAACGCATATATTACTATATTACAAAAAAATATATTTGCAAAGAAAATTTCTCAAATAAAATATGTGTTTAAATACAAATACAATTATAGTTTAGGAATTTCTCCAAATATATTTTATTTAAAAAAGATTTTCAAGACTTTTGCTGACTTTTTCGAATTTCAGTTTTAATTTTTCCTTGGTTTCGATTTGTACCTCCCAGTTATGATACCATATGCAGCATTATCTTCTGTTTTAAAACAATCGTTTAAAATTCCTGAGTATTCCAAGCCACCATTAATTGTCAAACCTCCAAGTAATTTATTTTGATCCAAGATTATACGATTTAAATTATGAATATTTATTATTTTTACGAACATTTAAAATTTCTAAAAAATTAACTTTGAATTACTGAACAATTTAACACAATTTATGTATTTTCTGAGTATGTACATGCAAATAAATATTGTTTCGCAAATAATCCCAGCAAAATCTTGGTAAGTACCTGTCATTATTCCCTGCATTACCAAATAATCACATCTCATTATTCGCTGCATTACTTTCGGCTTATTAATAATGACTTACCAATAATAACAGAAATAAGTGATTTTTTGTTATCAAAATCATTTTAGCAAATTGTACAAGATTTATTTATATTTCAACATGTTTTCAAACAATACGTGCAGATTTGAATGAAAATACCAGAAATTCGAATCTGCCCAGCAAAATTTCTCATTACCAAATAATCCGACGAGTAAGCAAAGTTCGACAATGGTAAGTACTTATTGTTTAGCCACTTTTCTCATTATTTTAACATGGGGATGTCATTGGTGGAAAGTACTTCCCAAAAGCATACAAAAAATGTACTTGAATAATGCATTGCCAATAAGTTATAAAATAAGTATTAGATATGTAGAAATGGCCATTTAAAATGATTTTTTGCGTATTGTCGCGCATATTTCTCGAAACAAAAAGTTTCCTCATGCCAGATTCGAATTTCTGGTATTTTTATTCAAATCTGCACGTATTGTTTGAAAACATGTAATATAAATAAATCTTGTACAATAACCCACATATAGCAAAAATTGCATTATATTAAAATGTGCCGAAATGATTTTGATAACAAAAAAATCACTTATTTCTGTTATTATTGGTAAGTCATATTTAATAAGCCGAAAGTAATGCAGCGAATAATGAGATGTCATTATTTGGTAATGCAGGGAATAATGACAGGTACTTACCAAGATTTTGCTGGGTGACATGAGAAAATTGTTTGTTTCGAGAAATATGCACGACTATATGCAAAAAATCATTTTAAATGGCCATTTCTACATATCTACTACTTATTTTATAACTTATTGGTAATGCATTATACAAGTACATAAAATCGAGCTACAAATAAGTACTTATTATGCTACTTTATTCTATGCTTTTGGGAAGTACTTTCCTCCAATGACATCCCCATGTTAAAATAATGAGAAAAGTGGCTAAATAATAAGTACTTACCATTATCGAACTTTGCTTACTCGTCGGATTATTTGGTAATGAGAAATTTTGCTGGGATAGTCCAAAATAAAACTTATTGGGATGTAAACAAAGATTTGATTAGAACAACATCTTCCCAAACATATAAATTTTGTGTGTACAAAATATTATATGTTTAGAGTGTTCCCTAAACATAAATATGTTTCAAGCCGAATTTGTTTGGGACAATATACTACAGAAGCGATTTTTTTCAGCGTGTACTCTCCTATAGTTTGTTCCGATTTTGAAAGCTAACATCCTAATGAAAATTTGGTCCAAATACTAAAGGCATCTTCCCAGAAAACCTGAATTAAAAAAAATTACCACGAACATTTTTTAAAATATTTTTTCGTGTTTAGGACAACACTATTACACCAGCAAATGTTATGTACAGCCCTTCGACAAAAATGTTGTAAACTAGTGCTATATACGGGTCAGAATATTTAGTATCGAAGTATGTAGTTAATTTTTGGCTAAAATGTTTATAAGCACTTACAAATAGGTAAACTAAGATCTCGCTATAATTTTTTTGAAAAAATTTTATAGGCATTTTAATTTTTGAAAAAATTAAAAAATGAGTTTTTGTGTTTTACGAAATTTGTAATTGCTCTCGAAAGCCTGAACCGATTTTTCCAAAGTTTACTTTGTTTTAAAGGGGACACAATGTGGTATTTTTGAAAAATTTTTAAACAAATTGTTTACGAAAGTTTTTTTTTTGAAACAACCTTTGCAGAAAAAAATGCTCAATTTTAAATTTTTCAAATTTTCACGGAATATTCACAAATCCCGAACAGTAAAAAAATGAGTTTTTGTGTTTTACGAAATTTGTAATTGCTCTCGAAATGGTGAACCGATTTTTCCAAAGTTTACTTTGTTTTAAAGGGGACACATTGTGGTATTTTTGTAAAAAATGTTTTTTTTTTTTTGAAATTTTTAAAAAAAAATGTTTACGAAATAAAATAACGAAAAAAATGCTCAATTTTAAATTTTTCAAATTTTCACAAATCCAGAACAGTAAAAAATGAGTTTTTGTGTTTTACGAAATTTGTAATTGCCCTCGAAAGGCTGAACCGATTTTTCCAAAGTTTACTTTGTTTTAAAGGGGACACAATGTGGTATTTTTGAAAAAAAAAATGTTTTTTTTGGAAATTTTTTAAACAAATTGTTTACAAAATTTTTTTTTGAAACAACCTTTGCAGAAAAAAAGCTCAATTTAAAATTTTTCAAGTTTTCACAGAATATTCACAAATCCAGAACATTAAAAAAATTTTGGGAGACTCAATAGTTGTAAAAGTTTTGGGAGAAATACCAAGACTAGTCTGACAAATTTCGTCTGTTTTTGGAAAACACTGCACAGTGGTACGAATTCAAAAGGGGAAACAATTCGACCATTTCGTAACGAAACAACCGATTGCGACCAAACATGGCATGGTAGATGAAGAGGTGTTAGAGAAGCTAAGTTTTATATTTGGCCTCCCTATGTCAGACAGGGGCGGAGCTAGAGGGCCTCAAAATTGGCCACATCGGTTGGAGAAAATGTTCAAGCGCGTGCAACTCGTCTTTCTCTTCCGATTTATAAAATTTTAAAAACTTTTTGTGTGAAACTTTTTACACCTAAGAATTGTCTCGTATAGTTACCGAGATATCTGCAATTGAAAATTGAATTTTTAATTTTTTTTCCCTTACCGTAGTATTTTGTACATGTCGAAGCACAATACGCACCGATTTCATCCGTAAAAATTAATCCCTTTGTTTTCATAGAAAAGGGAAAACCTGCGGACCAAATCCTACTCTTAATCTTAACCTATCACGCGTTTGGTATTATGCCGCTCCAAATTCTTGTAGGGAATTTATACATACATTTTTCGATTTCCCGTTACATCAAGAATTGTTCAAAGTAAAATTAAATTTCCACAAACACCAAATTCACTCGTCCACAATGAATATCTTCTAATTGGAACTTCTGAGAACAAAATCAGAGCAAGAAATACCTCCTCTTTATTGTTGTTATTAGCGATTCCTTTCCAAGAAATTGAATAAACATTTACTTTAAATTTCGATTTATCATTTCAGACTTAACCAAGAACATTACACAGAAACAAGACCTCTTCTTCCCCTCGGAGACTGATTACGAGTCGGCATTGATTAGCTTGCTTCGCATTCAGGATATGTTCCAATTGGAACCACAACGTCTGTCAGTGGGCGAAGTGAATGGCATCAAAATTGGGTAAGTGCTAATGATAATAATTCACGTTTATTTTAGCGCAATTAGAAAATTAATAAGAAACAATTCAAATTAACACAATTGCTTTCCTATCCCTCCTACGCCTCCATCCGCCCACCTCCGCATGCTTAGATCGGAAATGTCCTGGAGCGATTGCTTGGAAATTGGTTTGAAGTCAAGTAAAAATGGCTATCAGACTTATGCTAAATACTGGATGGAAACGGCTCTGGCAAAAATACCAAATGTCGGCAGTGGCCAACAGTCAAACGCAAATGACTCGCAACTGGAGGAAAAGCAAAACACGACCGCCTCCTCCCACAATCCAGATGAATACAACATCAAAGCTCGCATAGAAGTATTCAGGGCTCTGCTCAATGTGGAATACAAAGCAGGTAAGTCAACCATAGCGGGTGGTGTGGTTGGGGACTATTGCAGAAGATTTAACATTTGATTTACATCGTTCTTCCCGCCCACCCCCAAACAAAAATATGATTTCAATTTATGCGCATTTTATGCAAATTCACTTCAAAGATTTAAATTGAATTTTTTCTTAGAATTAATTTTTTGGTTGTCGTTCTCACTTTTAGGTAATTTGCACAAAGCTCTCAAAATTGCCAATGAAATGCTGGAAATAAACCCCAAGCAGAAAAATGTTATTAAAGCCGTTAAACAAATTAAAGCCGATATGAAAAAGAAAAACTTCAATTTCAATAAAAAAGATCAGACAAAAGAAGAGAAAAAGGTAAGTAAAACTCAAGTTGAATGCAATAATTTATAATTTCAGAGAAATGGACTAATTGGTTAATAGACTAATAGATAAATAGATAAATAAATTAATATATTAATAGATTAGTAGATTAATAAATTAATAGATTAATAGACTTGTTTACGCCGTCGGAGGCGTATGGGAGCAAAAGATAAATAAATAAAAATACAAGCGGTGGTTAGTTCTTTCTAATAACAATAGGCAAGGTGCCTGTTGGTTTACTTGGTGTTTTTGCTGCTAAGTTTGGTAACGAAGGTTTACCTTTATACAGCAAGATGTACTTATTCGAGCGACATGTGTCGAGCAACGGTCCAAGATGGAGAGAGATGGCGGAGCAAGTGTCAGTAATAAAAAAACAAATCATTACTCGTTAAAATCTGCAAAGCTAATATCACAAGGATGTAGTAATGAGGAGTAGGCAGATTTTAACGAGTATGTGTGCCCGATAAATTGGCTAATATATGTATGCACCGAAAGAAATCAATGACATAACCGAAACTCAAAGAAACATTCTAACTTAAACATTCTGGCCACCTTGCAACATCAAGGAAATGTTGCGACTATAATTAATTATATTTTTTTCATAATATTTTCAATATATATATGTATAAGTGGGTCGTAAGGGATCCCGATATAAGGACAGGACCATTGAGGTGCCTGTGACGGGTCATTAGAGACCACGAGTGAGGGACACAAGGATCCTGTGACGTTTATAGTCATACGGACTAAAAACAATGGGCCGTGAGAGAACCCGCTTTAGGACAAGGTCACTAGGGACCCTGTGACGGAGCCATTAGAGACTCCGAGTGGGGCCAGAGGGGAACCACACGCAGGAACGATCTAATCTATAACTAATATTAAGTTAGTAAAAAAGGAACGTAATATAAGCGAGTTAGTTTATATAGACTCCGACGAAAAACAAATGTAGGTGGTATCAGTTTGGTTTATTTAAGTCCGTACAAACACGATCAGGACAATTTCTATATCATTTTCAAATAAGTTCAAATGTACCGTGTAAATTATAAAAGAAACGATGCGAATTTAAAAGAGGTGCGACGATAAATACGAACGAAGGGCAAGTAATTCAAGATATATTGGCTTTTGACGAAAATGCACGAACTTGTTCGGTAGGAAGAGTACCTGTAATTACCCAACCAAATACAGTATTCTGAGCGAGCAACGATCCTGACGAATTTCGAAGAAAACCTTCTAGAAGAATTTTAGGATATATGTCAGCTCATGTCAGAATATCTACTGGGCGGGAATCAAACAAATTGGACTCAGCCAAACGAATATTGGCGTAAGGTACTTTGAGGTCCGAAGTGACCGTAAAGGAAGGCAGGTTTCCCGAAATAGAAGGAAAGACTGTGGCAGTGGTCTTTAGTAGGAAAGAGGAGTCAATAGAAGAGCCTATATTAAATTGACAACTTTTTCCAGAAGTGGCCGAAACTACGCCGTTTATTCGAGAAATATTGTTAGCGATGGTACGTTATGGCGGAAGCTTCAACCGATTTTTAAGACTGTCCATATTATTAAAGAGCCCTCATAAGCTGTGTCACTCAACGCCATTGCAGAATACGAAACACCGTGATGAACGACATTCACCATGGCTGTTCCCAATATGACAGGTTTATTCTGCGCGACATGAAAATATTGACGAGATGCACATCCAGCCGATGTGGATGGTTCAAAATGTTCAAGTGGAGGAGCAGAAGATACATTTACGTTTGCTGAGCTTGCCACTCGAGTCGAATTACTCGGAGTTGTTTCGTCGCGATGCAACAAAGTATGATGATTCCTATTGCATTTCAAACAACGACGTTTGCTATCACATTTCTTGACTTCGTTGCCTTTACGCAGACAATTTACACATAAACGGTGGCGTTTGGCTTTAAAGAATCGATCGATAAAGAAAAGATCCCAAAGACGTTCCATTAGTATGAGCATGGACCTTCTTCCCATTAGAGTGCTTTGGAGATTCATCTCCCCTCATACCATGAATGCACATAAGCGTGCGAATTCTATCAGTCAAGAAGGCATACAACTCTTCCCACGATGAAAGAGACGATTTATCCTTCACACTTTGTTCCCACAACGTTAGTGTAGGTTTGGTAACTGTTGGAGGCAAATAAACACTACTATCGGATCCTAATTATCCGTCGAAATTTCATAAATGGACATCGCCGATAGACATAGGATTGATTTCAATCTCGAACTAGTTTCGTTTTCAAGGATCGGAGGGGAAATTGTTTATGTATACGGCCGTAAATAAGTCTCTTAATGTGGGCCACGATAATAAATCGCCCTCAAAAACGTCAATGTCACATGACGGGAGCGAAAGATTGGTTACGCTGTCACTAGTTAGTTGGTCACTTGCCATGCGCGAGTTCCTATTACTATTCTGAAAACCAAACATTGACGAAGAATCCATTTACGTACCGCTTTCTCGAGAAGAATTTGTTGAAGTACCCATATCGTTCAAGAAGCCTGTATTTGGCATGTCCCCTAGAGTTTGTTGTTTCAATGAAACAACCGAGCAACTGTTAGTCGAATTGAGGGACAATCTAAGAGAGCTGTTTTTAACCTGTGTCAATTTTCTATTGACAGCGGACAGACAATTCATATATGTTTGATGGGACACATCATATTTACTGTCCACCGAGTCGATGTCCGCTTTCCCCGCGTCTTTTGGAAGAAGACAAGTAATCAATACATTTATCGAACATGTCCTGGGTACCAGAACTGCGAACCTCAAGATCATATACATCTATATCCTCTTCTTTAAGAAGACGGAAATATGTGTCAAACTTGACTAGAGCATTCGAAGCTCTTACGAAAAAGTCAAGGGGAGTAAGAGACATTTTTAAGAAGTGTTCTTCCAAAGGTAAACGCTAAACAAATTTCGAAAAGGGACAAAAAACAATCGAATTTCGCTAAGTGGGAAGATTCCAAAAAATTAAATACCAAAAACAGCAATGGCTGATCGAAAAACTCCAAATGAGATCAAAGAAAGATTCCAAATTATAAATAAACGACCAAAAATTAATAAATTCTTCAAAAAAAAAGCAAAGATAATTTCAAAAATTACGAAAATCGATTAAGATGTTGAGAAAATGTCCACAAATTTTCAATAAATTTCTCGCGGTGTACCGAAATGTCAATATTAAAAAAAAAATATTTTTATAGTAGATTATAGGTTGAGTTGACCGAATGTAGGGTGCACGTTGATCGTGTGCCGAAAACCCACCGAAAAAATAATCAATCGAATCGAAAATCTGCAAAGCTAATATTACAAGGATGTACAGTAGGGCTCAATGAAAATCGTATTCTAGGGATCAAAATAAGAAACTTTGCCGAAGGAACCATACCTCTAAAACGAATTCTGATGTCACGGAAAAAATGCCACTTTGACCCATTTAGAGTGCTCCAATCGAGTCCAAATGTATGACCGACCCCCACTCAGTGAAGTGCTCATTGAAAATCGTATTCTAGGGATCAAAATAAGAAACTTTGCCGAAGGAACCATACCTCTAAAACGAATTCTGATGTCCCGGAAAAAATCCCACTTTGACCCATTTAGAGTGCTCCAATCGAGTCCAAATGGATGGAACCCCCAGGGGGTTCCAGGAGGTGTGCCACTGGCATGGGTGGGTCGGGCCTCCAAAGTTAGTGGGGGTCGGTCATACATTTGGACTCGATTGGAGCACTCTAAATGGGTCAAAGTGGGATTTTTCAAAATTTGCCCCTACCCAAAAGTTCGACCCAAATTCCGGGACATCAGAATTCGTTTTAGAGGTATAGTTCCTTCGGCAAAGTTTCTTATTTTGATCCCTAGAATACGATTTTCACTAAGCAATGGCGACTTGTTTTGCCTCCCCACAAATCGACCCGGCCTAATGTACAGGGTTTTCCAATAAGAGTGATATGATTTCTTTGAAAAAAACACACTTATTGTTAAGGAAATTCAAAAGTTTTTTTATTTAATGTGAAGTACAATCGATACAATTAAGTTCTAAATAAAACGTCATTCAAATTGCCTCCACGACTTCTTCTGCAGGAACGAATTCGATGAACCCAATTTTCGACCACTTTTTCCACTAAATCAAGTAGTATATCATGAATGGCACGTTCAATGCTGACTTGTAAAGCTTAAAGAGGGTCTGGTTTATTTCGAAAGACCAATGACTTCAAATAGTCTAATGGTGTTAAATCACAACTTCTTGGAGACCATTCAATATCACAATTTCTTGAAATAATCGAATCTCCAAACTTTTCTCGCAACAATTCAATTGTTTTATTTGCTGTGTGGCAAATAGCCACAATCAGTCAATGGCAAAAAGATAGCTCTTAACGAGAGCTAAAATATTGCTCATTCAATTATGTATGGAACAAAATATCGGCCAAATAGCCGCCGCGACCTCGGCGGCACTGCTCAATCCGATGGTCCAAATTTTCGATGACGCTGAGGCATAATTGAGGTTCTATGCCGTTAATGTGCCGCATTATCTCATCCTTTAGCTCTTGAATTGTGGCTGGCTTATCGACGTACACCTTTTCTTTCAAATAACCCCAACGAAAGAAGTCCAACGGTGTCAAATCACATGATCTTGGCTGCCAATTGACATCGCCACGACGTGAGATACCACGGCCATTGAATTTGTGGCGCAAAAGAGCCATTGTTTCGTAAGCTGTGTGGCAAGTGGCACCGCCCTGTTGAAACCACATATTGTCCACAACCATATCTTCCAATTCGGGCCATAAAAAGTTCGTTATTATCTCACGATAGCGAACACCATTCCCAGTAACTGCCTGACCGGCCTCATTTCGAAGAAGTATGGCCCAATGACGTCGCCAGCCCATAAGCTGCATCAAACGAACTGGGCGAGCATGCACAGGTGTTTTCACATCTCCCGCAGACCCGGTTTTGATTGTGTATCTTTCCACGATTCAAATTGAGTTAGTCTGAATTGAGAAATGTCAAATGAAATGCTGAAAAAACTTGACGTTTAGGTGTGGTTCACATTCAAGATCGGCTCTTACAATTTTACTTCCCTTTATTAATACATTAATAGATTAAAATCTTAATAGATTAGTACATTAATAGATTAATAGATTAAAAGATTAATAGATGATTTCACTTGTACTTCATAGTAGATGAATAAGTGGAATTCAAAATTTAGATAGCCTTATAACTTGAATGTTATCTCAGAATCACCAATTGACAACTTCTCAATTGTTTCTAGCAATTGCAATAATTGATTTTCTAATCACCCTCTTTTTCCATTTATTTCACACATACACAGACTGCAATCAAAAAAACCGACGAAGAACTGATGATTGAGGAAATTTGCCGGGAGGCCACCACCAGCCAACAGATGCAGCAAATCCACACAGCTCAACTAACATCATCACCCACTCCTCCTCCCGCCTGTGCTTTGGTAACATACAATCTACCATCACTGATATTGCAGCCCCACAAAGTGGAATTGTTGAGTGTGGATCCTTTCATTGCCATCTATCATGAGACTGTGAGTGGCACGCAATTGGAGGAATTGAAGGAGTATGTTGTGGAGAAGGAGGACAACGACCATGGAAATAGCGATGATGACTCGTCCTTGCAGTTGACGAAAATCGGTGTGAAAAAAATGCGTCAAATTAATGAAAAATTGCATATTGTCACTGGTCACGGACGTGAGACATTGGATGCTCAAGATTGGCTTTTGAATCGTTACAATTTCGAAAATATGATGGAAGTGAAAAGGACAGCGGTGCTCAATGTCAAAAGACAAGCGGGAGTTTTATTTAATGTGAGTGTTGGTCGACAAATATTGGCATTTTAAGTACAGCATTTTGATTGCGTTGAAACGTGTTTTTTTCTTCTTCACAGATGCAACAACCCTTGATGGGCGGTTCAGTGATATTTCCCCAGTTGCAAATGAGTGTTAACTTACCTAAGGGAGCTTTGCTGTACTGGTCCACTCGTAATGAGTTTGGATCACAAGATTACCGATCAAAATATCATATATGTCCCGTGATTGGGGGTTCACAACTGAGTAAGTATTTGGGAATTTCGTTTGAAGAACATATTTGGATGCAGATGAGGATACTCCCATTAAGAAACGTTGTCGAGTTTTCAATGTGATTTTTCTTTCAGTGTAATGTCACCAACATTGGCCTAAAATTACAAAAAAAAACCAGTAAGGAAAGGCTAAAGTCGGGCGGGGCCGACTATATAATACCCTACACCACTTTCGTAATATTGAATAACTCTGATATATAAATTTTGTAATTCATGTATAAATTGTTTACATAAATTTACTTTTGGGACATTTTATACGTCAATAATACCCTGTACACAGTGTGGTGTAGGGTATAAAAACGGTAGGATCTAAAGAGCCAAATCGAATGAAACATATATATGGGAACTATAGCTAAATCTTAACCGATTTTCTTCAAATTTGGCAATGTTGGTTCATGGATCAATAAACTCTACCATTCTAAATTTCAAAACGATTGGATGTAAAATACAGCTTCTATAGAACTAAAGGGCCCAATTATATATGGGAGCTATACATGGGAAACATATATATGGGAGCTATAGCTAAATCTTAACCAATTTTTTTCAAGTTCGGTAGTGTTGGTCAATGGATCAAGAAACTCTACCATTCTAAATTTCAAAATGATTGGATGTAAAATACAGCTTCTACAGGACTAAAGAGCAAAATCGGACGAAACATATATATGGGAGCTATAGCTAAATCTGAACCGATTTCAACCAAATTCAATAGCCTATAGAATTGATAGGTTAATAGATTAACAGAAGCTGTATTTTACATCCAATCGTTTTGAAATTTAGAATGGTTGAGTTTCGTGATCCATGAACCAACACTACCGAATTTGAAGAAAATCGGTTAAGATTTAGCTATAGCTCCCATATATATGTTTCGTCCAATTTGGCCCTTTAGTTCTATAGAAGCTGTATTTTACATCCAATCGTTTTGAAATTTAGAATGGTAGAGTTTCTTGATCCATGAACCAACACGGACGGACGTACAGACATGGTTAAATCGAATTAGCTAGTGATTCTGAGTCGATCGGTATACTTTAAGGTGGGTCTAGCTGTGTTATTTTCAGGCGTTACAAACATCTGCCGTGAAACAAACTTATAATACCCTGTACCACAGTGTGGTGTAGGGTACAAATATTTATGTAGGGTATAAATATTTATACCCTACACCACACTGTGGTACAGGGTATTATAAGTTTGTTTCACGGCCAAACCAACCTACCGAATTTGAAGAAAATCGGTTAAGATTTAGCTAGAGCTCCTATATATATGTTTCGTCCGATTTGGCCCTTTAGTTCTATAGAAGCTATATTTTACATCCAATCGTTTTGAAATTTAGAATGGTAGAGTTTCTTAATCCATGTACCAACATTGCCAAATTTGAAGAAAATCGGTTAAGATTTAGCAATAGTTCCTATATATATGTTTCATCCGATTTGGCTCTTTAGATCCTATCGTTTTTATACCCTACACCACACTGTGTACAGGGTATTATTGAGGTATAAAATGTCCGAAAAGTAAATTTATGTAAACAATTTATACATGAATTACAAAATGTATATCAGAGTTATTCAATATTACGAGAGTGGTGTAGGGTAGTTTTGTTTTTGACTATTGAGTTCGAGATCGTTGTTTTAGTTTTCTGTTAAAAAGAAAAGCAAACCTTCCTTGAAAATGAAGATTAAGAAATATGTAAAAAGTATTAAGGGTGGTCACTGGTTGGTTGAAGATATCGTTTCGGAAGCTACGAAGGAACCTCATCGGCACCTTGGATATACTCTGTCAATAATTGGCACAATATGAGAGCAGCTCAATATGCAATAATTGAAAAGTGCTTTCAAAGTCTCATATCTCCAAAACATTGCAGACAGAATTTCTCAATCTTAATACATCCCCACACTTCTTGTTTGGTTATTTGGATGTCCCTGCAACTTGCGGGGAAGGCACACGATTTGTTATTGTTGTCGCTTTCAACAGCGACAACAAACGTTTGGCCGTACCCTCATTCATCATACAGTAAAACATTCATCATAACAAAAACAAAAAACTATGATTAATATTTATATGTAGGGCGGATTTGATAGAATTGTTAATTTATACCATTTAACCCCCTATGAATTTGATTGTTACATTTTTTGTTAAAGAATATATTACACGGTTTTTTAGATCAACAAGTTAATGAAATAATTAATATTGTGATACAATTATTTTCTAACCTAATACCCTAGGTCTCAAACTTCATGATTTTCCGTAATAAATATCCGATTAACATGAATCATATGTTATTATGGACGTATCTTCGTCGTCAGTTGTATTTTGAAAATTGAATGTGCCCCTATCGTTCCTACCTTCCTCAAAAGCAAATAGTTTATTTAATTATCTCCATAAATTTCTGTTTATAATCTTAACTCTTCTTATTTGTTTTTCTATTACAGCTGCCACCACCTTCGTGAAGCTGCAGTGACGGGGGCCATCTTGTCTGGCGATTAATGTCAAACATTAGTTAACTATTATTTTTAAGAATACTCGTATCCATTTAAGACTTCAATAAAAAAAAGCAACAACTATGAAATATAAACAAAATAAAGTTTATTTATGATGTAGACAGACCCGCAACTGTCTGTCTATCTGTCTGCGGTGATGTTACCCATCAGTGGGATCTGTGGTAGGTATTTACGAGTAATATGGTCCCCGCCTTTTCCATCTGGAACTCGAAAAACATCTTTGCTTCTGATGCCGTGATCGTGAGTTGTGTGGTGTCATCGCAGAAATGTCATGGCAATAATAAAATAGTGTCTAAATTTATTTCAAAGTAAAGGAATTGTCATTTGCTATTTTCTTGTGTAAGTAACTACCAGCGACCACACATAACCAACCAGATAACCAGTTTTAGACAATCGATTTTGCTAATGGCCCTAAAGTTCAGGGAAGACAAGGAAGCAAAGTACTTGAACAGAAATGCTAAATGTATGTAATGCTAAACGAGTATGTACTACATGATATTTGGAAACTATTGTCGACAACAATTTAAGTTTTGTTTTGGGAAATGACATTAAACCATACATTTGGTTAGATATAATAATGCACATCATTGCAATACATATATAATTTAAGAAGACAAAAAGTAGTAGTTGACATTTTTTGGTTTTTGTTTGCGTAAAGAAGTAAAATCTAGAATCACCTTTGTATGGTAAAGGCCCAGCAAAATCTTGGTAAGTACCTGTCATTATTCCCTGCATTACCAAATAATGACATCTCATTATTCGCTGCATTACTTACGGCTTATTAATAATGACTTACCAATAATAACAGAAATAAGTGATTTTTTGTTATCAAAATAATTTTGGTAAATTTTAATATAATGCTATTTTGGCTGTATATGGGTTACTGTACAAGATTTATTTATTTTTCAACGTGTTTTCAAATAATACGTGCAGATTGGAATGAAAATACCATTAATATTTTCGTATATCTTATGATGTTAGACCATTGAATATTTTCACATGGGGGTTTGGGTTCAGAAATTCGAATCTGGCATGAGAAAATTGTTTGTTTCGAGAAATATAGGCGACAATATGCAAAAAATCTCTTTAAATGGCCATCTCAACATATCTACGATATCTACTACTTATTTTATAACGTATTGGAAATACTTTATTCAAGTACTTAAAATCGTGAAAATATAAGCACATATTTATGTGGTATGCCTATGCTAGAAATAAGTACTTATTATGCTACTTTATTGTATGCTTTTGGGAAGTACTTTCCTCCAATGACATCCCCATGTTAAAATAATGAGAAAAGTGGCTAAATAATAAGTACTTACCATTATTGAACTTTGCTTACTCGTCGGATTATTTGGTAATGAGAAATTTTGCTGGGGGGCTCTTGGTATAAATACACGGGGCAAAATCGCCTTTTTGATATGTTTGAATCGAAAGCAAATATATTTGGAACACAAATTTTAAATATTATATATTTCTTAGCAAATACATTTTATTTGAAAATCAATAAAATATATTTGGAACGCATATATTAATATATTACAACAAATTATATTTGCAAACTGAATTTCTCAAATAAAATATGTGTTTAAATATAAATAACATTATTATTTAGGAATTTTTCCAAATATATTTTATTTAAAAAGATTTTAAAAACTTTTGCTGACTTTTTCGACTTTCAGTTTTAATTTTTTCTTGGTTTCGAATTGTTATGATACCATATGCAGCATTAACATATGTTTTAAATCAATCATTTCAAATTTCTGAGTTAGTATTCCAAGTCACATTACTTGTCAATCCTCCAATTAATTTATTATGATCCAAGATTATACGATTTCAATTATTGTTATTTATAATTTTTACGAACATTAAAATGTTTTAAAAAAAAAATAACTTTGAATTAGTAGAAAATTTAACACAATTAACGCATTTTCTGAATTTTTAAGTGCAAACAAATATTTGTTTCGGAAATAACAGTCCAAAAAAAAAACATATTGGGATGTAAACAAAGATTCCTTTAGAATAACGTTTTCCCAAATATATACTTTTTGTGTGTACCCAATATTATATGTTTAGAGTGTACCCTAAACATATATATGTTTCAAGCCGAATATGTTTGGAGCAATATACTACAGAATCGATTTTTTTCAGCGTGTATGTACTCCCAAAATACCAATTTTCAGCCCGATCAGTAGAAATTTGAGGCCTCTATGGCGTTAAGAAGTGAAATCGGACAGATGCTATATATGGGGGCTACTTATAAAGCGTGATCCATTTCGAGGTTCCCTACTCTTTTAAAGAAAACCAGTAAGGAAAGGTTAAAGTCGGGCGGGGCCGACTATATATTGCCCTACACCACCTCGGCAATGTACATTAAGAATTTCTTTTTTAATATTTGGAATAATTAGTTTCCTTTCTTTTACGAAAGTACTTAGCTCCCCCGCCACGTCAAGGCTTACTCCAAAGAGGAGTTTAATATAATGTGTGGAATTAAAAATTGAACTAATAATAATATTCCACATATTTGCATTTACTGTGGTTATTATTAGCCTTAACACAATAAATAGTCCGATTTTTGGTCGTACAATATAAGTAATATATGCAGGGTATGTTAGGTAGGTACTACCTTGGAATAATTGGTTTAAGTAATGCTTTAATTTTCATTTCCGCTGAAGCCTTTCAGGTCTCTAAAATAGCGCTTATATAAAAAAATTAGGAACATCTTTCTGGATCGGAAACATCTTTTGATCGGAAGTAAAGTACAACTTATATAGCGCTTTGGTACCAAATCAGGAGGAACATATATATGGAGGTTATATATAAATCTGAACGGATTTTCCTTGAATACTCATTCATTGAAAAAGAAGCTTCTTTCTGTCAAACTTCGTACTGACCGGATATAAAATACAGTCTCTACAGCACTTACATGTCAAATCGGGGGTAACATATATATGGGGGCTATATCTAAATCTGAACCGATTTTCTCTGAATTTGGAAGTATACTTTCATATAATAAGAAACCTCTTTGTGTACACGCAAAGAAAAAATTCGTTACTCCCAAACGAAAAATTAGACAAACGAATTTCGTTTGTGGTGTATGTTTGTCGCAAACGATTTATGTTTATCCCAAAACCCAGAGAAACGTTTATAGCAAACGGTTAGTGTACTTATCGTAAATGATTTATATTTATTACAAACCCTGTGAAACGTTTAGTGCAAACGGTTATTGTGTTTGTCACAAGCAATGCCTGTTTATCCCAAACCCTGTAAAACGTGTGTTGCAAACAATCATTGCGTTTGTCACAAGCAATGTCAGTTTAACAATAAATGAGAAAACGATTGCCACAAAAGAATAATTTTATTGAATTATGATATTTAATGTTTTGTAAAATTATGTTTATATTCAAAAATGTCACAATTTTTAGTAAAATGTCCCCGGGAGCTCCCCGACAAAAACCTCTGCTATTATTTGGCTGCTATCTTCTAATTGAGTTGTAGACAAACTGTAAAAAAGAAAGCATGTATGTTAGAACATATTAAAAATGTATTAGTCCATTGTAGGGATCAAAGCGAGATGTCATCTTACCATATATGTATCAAACTTTTTAGTCAAAAGTGAATTTTATAGGTCAATATTCTGACCCAAATGCTGACAAATCAAAAGTTTACACGTCCATGAATAGAATACTAAACTACATCAGAAAATAACATGAACAACTTCGGGTGAAAAAAAAACGTGTTGCATAATGTCATCAAAAACAAAGTTTAACTGTTTAGTGTTGATAATATCAGCAGTTTCCAGAAGTATCCAGTTGTATTGTGCCTGAATTTATTTCACAATTACCATTAGCAGCTTCAGTACCTAAACGTGGGATGATTGATTGTTAATGATTTTAATTTGCTTATTCACAATTTAAGGCGTGTGGAAAAATAACCAGTTAGTCGTTAACAAAAGCAATAGATGGTCTCAGTTTCTGTTAAAATCTGTTGTTTTTGTTATTCCGGGTTTCCACAAAGTATTCAATATTTTCATGCAGTGCTCGATGCATTTCTTTACTATTAACTATCTGGTTATTTTCCCACATGTCTTCACTTCATTTACCACCTCCGATAATTTAGATTCTTTGATTTAATTAATTATTTGACTAAAATCATTTTAAGTTAACTGATAAAAATATTTGTAATATTGCCAATAAATCTCAACCGATTTCCCTCAAATTTGGCAGTATTAATTCATGTAATAAGAAAACTCTTTCTGCCGAATTTCGTACTGATCGGATTAAAAATACACTTTTTACAGCGCTTACATGTAAAATCGGGGGTAACATATATATGGGGGCTATATCTAAATCTGAACCGAATGTAATAAGAAACCTCTTTCTGCCGATTTTCACACTGATCGGTTATAAAATAAATTTTTTATGGCGCTTACATGTGAAATCCGGGGTAACGTATATATGGGGGCTATATCTAGATCTGATCCGATTTCTTCCAAATTTAACAGTGTTCATTCATATAATAAGAGACCTCTTTCTGCTGAATTTCATACTGATCGGATATAAAATAAACTTTTACAGCGCTTACATGTCAAATCGGGGCTAATATATATATGGGGGCTATATCCAAATCTGAACCGATTTTAACCAAATTAAATAGGGATCGTCCTTGGGCCAAAAAAAATATATGTGTAAAGTTTCGTCAAGATCGGGCCATATTTGCGACCTGTACTGTGATTACAAGAATACATCTACAGAAGGACAGACGGACATAGCTAAATCGACTCAGAAAGTGATTACAAGTCGATCGGTATAATAAACAATGGATCTATCTCTTCTCCTTTTGGGTGTTACAAACAAATGTACAAAGTCATAATACCCTGTACCACAGTGTGGTGTAGGGTATAAAAACACAGAAAATTCAAATTGAATAGGGAATGTTTATTATCATTTAAAAGAACATTCTTTGGCATTTATTTTTTGAAGATTATGTCTATCAAATGTTGGCCGCGGCTACTTCGCAGATGGTCCATCCGTTGAGACCAATTTTCGATGACTCGTTCGAGCATTTCGACTGGAAACTGGCGAAAGACACGCGTGATGTTTTGCTCCAAGGCCTGAATCCAAGCGGGTTTGTCCGCATAAACTTTAGACTTTACATATCCCCACAGGAAAAAGTCTAACGGTGCGATATCACACGATCTTGGTGGCCAATCGACCGACCCAAAACGTGAAATTATCTGCCCACCGAAGTGTTCTCTCAATAAATCCATTGATTGATGCGATGTTTGGGAAGTGGCGCCGTCTTGTTGAAACCAAATGTCGCCGAAATCACGAGCTTCAATTTCAGGCATCAAATAGTCGATTATCACGGCACGTTCTCATGGCACGTCGCCATTGACGGTTACGTTCTCACCGGCATAATTTTTGAAGAAATATGGACCGATGATTCCGGTACGTCGGATCGGGAATCGGTCAATGGCAAAAAGATAGCTCTTAACGAGCTCATGGGTGTCAAGGTCGTGGGTCGACTGGAAAGAGTTTTTTTGGATTTAAAAAATTGACTTGGCGCAATTGGCGAACGATTATTTTGATAATAAAACTGTATACTTTGTAAACGTTGTTCTGGCGTAAGTCTTTCCATGATGAAATGCCAAACAATACCTAACAAAAATAACATGACAGCATGACACGACTCACACGTGATCTGTCAAAAAAAGGCTATTGAAAAAAGCATCTCTATTTGGATCACCCGTTATTAAAAAATGTAGTGTGATCACAACGGACGGACAGACGGACATGTCTATAAATAATATATATACTTTACGGAGTAACAGAATTAATATACCCTCTATCCTATGGAGCGGGGTATAAAAATGGACAACAAATTAAAATAGGTACGTTTGTCGTACAGCAAATATTTTTCTAGCAGTAGTGTTGCTTTCAAGCAATATTCTAGTTTCAAATTAATTTAAATATTTTCACAAAATAGCAAAATATGGGATTTCCGTTAAGTAATTCTGCATCGACTAAACAAGAACATAAATACGTTATAACTACTTCATTAGAAAAGTTAATATGGAAACATTATTCTTAACAAAAAAAAAACAGTCCTTTTGATTGCTTTGCAATAAACGATAGATAGATGCACATTAAATGCAATTAAATATAGACTATTTAGAAATGACATTTCTAAATGTCTACAGACGATTTCTTAATGGTTGATGGATTACGCAATGGATTTAAGCAAAAAGTATGTATCTATATGTTTTAGCCAGCTCGTTTTGCTATGCCACTCTAAGGGGACCTTTCTTTTTTACTAAAAATGGTTTTGCGTCAGAATATTTTATATGTATTTTATTAATATGTATTTTATTTTTGGCTAAAATGTTTATAAGCAGTTACAAATAGGTAAAATAAGATCTCGGTATAATTTTTTTAGAAAAAAAAATTATTTTGGAAAAATTTTAATTTTTGAAAAAATTCCAAAAAATTAGTTTTTTGTTTTACGAAATTTGTAATTGCTCTCGAACGGCTGATCCGATTTTTGCAAAGTTTCCAGAACAGTAAAAAATTTTTGGGAGACTCAATATTAGTAAAAGTTATGGACGAAATACAAAGACTAGTCTGACAATTTTCGTCTGTTTCTGCAAAACACTGCACAGTGGTACGAATTCAAAAAGGGAAAATAATTCGACCGTTTCTTAACCAAACAACCGATTGCGACCAAACTTGGTATGGTAGATGAAGAGGTGTTCGCGAAGTTACGTTTTATATTTGGGCCCCCTATGTCAGACTGGGGCGGAGGTATAGGGCCTTAAAGTTGGCAACATCGGGTGAAGAAAATTTTCAAGCGTGTGAAACTCGTGTTTCTCTTCCGATTTATAAAATTTCTTTTTGTGGGTGTTCTACTAACTGAGATTTTTTAATTCAGTTTATTTGTAAAAAAAAATTCAAATATTACAATTATTTACAATAGATTTAAATATATATACATATATATGCCTCAGCGCCGCGTGGGCATTTTTGAGGCTGACTGGCAACATATTTCTTCTGTTCAATTTACATTTTGATTTAACAAAACCATCAACAATAATTTACAATGACTATAAAGTTTATACTGTAATGTTTATAAAAGAAGCGTTTCAATATTGCGTAACAAATGATTCTTTAATCTAGCCTTAAAGACGGAAATGGTTTCTGAATTTTTAACTATTGTTTGCAAGTTATTATAATCCACACAACCTTTATAATCAATTCTTTGCTTGGTGATTTCTAAACGGCATCTGCACACGCGTATATCGGCTCCATGTCTAGTGTTGAAGTTGTTCTGTCTTCTTTCCAAACTTATGGTATGGTATCCAATATTATGTACAACCTTGTAAACATATGTTAACAGTTGCATCATGTGTATTCCATAAATAGGTAATACTGTTACAGCTACTTCCTTGTATAATGATAAAGTCGAGTACGTCATAGGGAGCTTAAATATATTTTTTTATTGCTTTGTTTTGAATTACTTGTAAAGACTTTAAAGCGGCATTCCTTCTATGTGCATAAACTTGAGACAGATACCTTAATTTACTTTGTATTAATGATTCAAATATCATCATTTTTGTCCTTTCGTTTAGTTTGTTCCTTAATTTGTATAAAATACCAGTAATTGGCGATACTTTAGATTTGAGGTGTTCAATGTGACTATGCCATAAAAGATTACTCTGTAGATATGCGCCTAAGTATTTGACTGTGGTGACTTCTGGGATCAATTCTCCATTCAGATCTATGCCACCGTTGTTAATGTTACACTGTTGCGGCTTAAAACGAATAAATTTTGTTTTCCCAGCGTTAAGAACCAATTTGTTTAATTTAGCATATTTTGAGATTAACAGCGCATCATGAGAAATATTGCTTTTTAATAGTGTTTCTTGATGATAGGGGTAAAGGATGCATAAGTCATCCGCATACAAGAAAATCTTTCCTTTTTGCCCAATGTTGTTTATATCATTCAGATATATCCTGAACAGAAGAGGGCCTAAAACACTACCCTGGGGGACCCCAGATTTTACAATTTCTGTCGAACTCCTGCACGAGGCGACTTGAACGTACTGCTTTCTGTTAACAAGATAACTTTTGAAATATGCAAGCTCTCTTCCAGAACAACCATAAAAAGATAATTTCTCAATCAGAATTCCATGATCCACCAAGTCAAAGGCTTTCGTGAAATCGTAAAACATTCCACCTACTCCACAGTAACCCCTATCCAAGTTATCACATATATAGTTCACCACATTAACTACAGCTTCATCAGTTCCACAGCCTTTTCTGAATCCATACTGATTATCCGATAATAAATGCTCACTTTCCAGAAATGATGAAAACTGTTGATATAATATCTTCTCAAATATTTTATCAATTGTGGACAATATTGATATGGGTCGATAGTTTTCCACAGATATCGAATGGGACTCTTTTGGTATCGGAATAATTTTCTGTATTTTAAGAATATCAGGAAAAACAGAGTTATTTACTGAACTATTAAATAAACAAACGAGGTACGGCAACAATTCACTGGAACATTTCAAAATTATTTTTGTTGAAATTTTGTCAGAACCTGATGCTTTATTCACATCCATACCTGAGATCAGGTCAGCGATCTGTGTTTCATTAGTTTCCTCCAATCTGAAAAAATTTTGATGGCGTCTAAGAGTTCGAAAAGCATACCAACTTTCATCTTCACTGCGGTCAAAGTGGCGCCTAAGCTCATGAACCGAATTTATAAAATATTGGTTTAATCTTTCAGCTTTATCCTTATCAAGCCGTATCATTTCCCCACTGACATCTTTTAAGACTATATCAGATTTCCTCTTCCTGCCTAAAGTTTGGTTCAAAAATCTCCAACATTTTTTCGGATCGTGTTGTATTTTTGATAATTTGTCTATATAATAATCATTCATAGCTTCTTTAGAAGCAATTTTAATAACTTTACTTAATCTCTTTAAGCGAATATCCACGTCAATCATTCTAGATTTTCTTCTCAGTTTTAGGAGTTTATTTTTAAGTTGGATCAAAGATTGTAGATTAACATTTAACCATGGTGCAACTTGGTACTTAAGTAAAGATCTTTTCTTTATCTCCGTTGTCCCATGAGAAATAGCATTTGATAGACAAGTTACAAATTTTAAGGTGTCACTTGAAGGGTTTCCGGATAATTGTGGTAACTGTAAATTCTGTCGAAAATGTTGCTTTACTAAGTCATAATCATAATAAGTATAGACATTTTCCTAAAAGTCATGTGCCTGATATTGGGATTCAATTCTGCAGAAAATCATGTTGTGGTCCGATAGTTTACATTCAATCGAATCAATTTTAAGCTTATCATAAAATATTACTGAAAACAGTATCAATTGACGTTCCGCTTCTAGGTCTTGTTATGAATGTATGACAATTTTTAAAGTCATATGATTCAATGATTGAATTTAACTCCTGGGACATTGATTCATCCAAAAAGTTTATGTTCGAGTCTCCAACAAATATGCAGGGGAATCTACCAAAACCTAAGAATTATCTCGTATAGTTACCGAGATATCTGCAATTGAAAATTGAATTTTTCATATTTTCCCTAACCGTATGCTAGTATTTAGTAAATATCGGAGCACAATATGCGCGGATTTCATCCGTATCAACATGTCTGGATGGGCAATAAAATTTCAAATATGACGAAAAAATGAATATACCCCCATCCTATGGTGGAGGGTATAAAAATTGGTTCGATATACCCAATAGTACAAAAGTTATGACCACTTGAAGTTATGACCATCATACACGGGGAAAAATCTGCATTTTTGATATGTTTGAATTGAAAGAAAATATATTTGGAAACGATTTTTTAAATATTTTATATTTGTAACAAATAAATTTTATTTAAAAATCAAGAAATTTTGTTTGGAACGAATATATTAATATATTAGAACATAATATATTTGCAAACTGACGTTCACAAATAAAATATGTGTTTACACACAAACAAAGTTATTGTTTAAGAAGTTTTCCAAATATATTTTATTTAAAAAAAGATTTTTTAGACTTTGCTATGTTTTTCGAATTTTAGTTAGTTTTTCCTAGATTTCGTGTTAAACTTTATAGTTAAAAATGTCTTTAGCAGCATTAGCTTTTGTTTCACATCAAAAATTTTAATTTATAAATATTTCAATACATCATTTTTTGTCAATCCATCAATGCAATTTATAGTTATGATTTAAGTTTTAATTGCATTTTACAAACATAACTTCCGAAAAACAGAAAACTTGTCTTTAAATTAAGACATTGATTCGTTGCCAAAATACATAAATACAAATTAATCTTTGTTTCGGAAATATTACTTCCAAATAAAAAAAATATTAGAACGGGAACATATTTTTGTTTAGAACAATATCCTCCCAAACATACAGTATTTGTGTGTGCCAAATATTATATATTTGGAGTGTACCCTAAACATTTGTATATTTCAAGCAGAATATGTTTGGGACAATATACTACAGAAGTGATTTTTTTCAGCGTGTAGAACCAATACGAACCCATCAATCCCAAAATTATAAAATCAAGAGATTCATTCTCGCATTTTGAATTTGTGATGACCGTATCGCGTCGATTTGAACAATCCTTAATTTTGCTCCAAGGTGTCCCTCCCTAGTGCCAATACGAATCCATGAAGATCAAAATTACGAAAAACAATCGATCCATTTTTGAGTTATGAAGTTGTCTTGGCCGCGCCACGTCCATTTGCCCAATTCTAAAGTTGTGTACATACACTGAGCCAAAAATTAACCTTATATAAGGTTAACTTAACCATAAATAAACATGATTTGGAGTCTACGTTATATAAGGTTAATTTGAACATTTTATTGTTGACTGGTATTTAACAATAATAATATTTAATATTTTTTAACCATGAAAATTGTTAATATTATAATAATAATTGTTACTTTAACAATGCATTTTTGAATTTGTTAACCATGAAAATTGTTAATATTAACATTTCATAGTTAATTTATTGAAGCAATGAATGTTCAATTTAACAATGAAATTGTTAATATTATTAACTATGAAGATTGTTATTGAAACCTTTTTTATTGTTAATTTCACTATTTAGTGGTTACTTCATGTAACCAGAAACATAGTTGTTTCAATAATTTTTAATATTTATATCAAATAAAACAAGAAAAATTTAACTTTCGCATTTTTATTTTTTATTTTGTTTACAAAATATATGTTAATATATATATGTATAAGAAACACCTGAAAAGAAAAAAAAAACAAAAAGGTTAGAAAATATAAGTATAAATGTAATGTGCAATTCTAAGAAGATCTTTTGACTTTTTACCTAAATTCTGTAGTTCAAAGAGCATAAGCTTTTACCGATGGGCTGATCTGATGGAAAAATCTGCTCTGTGACTATAAGTGCCTACGTTTCTGTGCTTGACCAACATGTGATCAGTCCCCGCTCAAAAGGTGGCGTCCACGTAAACTCCCTGAATCTTTCGATTATTAAGGGCCCAGGACGGTCAGGCACTTAGTTTGGGGTACTGAGCTTAGTCCGATCTTACGCCAAACTTATAGGAGAGAGGAGATTAATAACAAAGGCAATCTGATAGAAAGCCGATGTCCCACCAAAATCATAATCGGAATAGATATAAAAATCAAGGATTGGGTAAGTCAATGGATGATACTTCAAGGAAGTGCACTGAATTGTATATTAAAAACAAGTAAGAAAGTTTCAGTCTGGTAAACCGACCAAGGTATAGTTGTTATTAAAGAATCAATATTTCACTAAATGTTAACCCTTTGTGTGGGAGGTACCAGAAGGAATGGACCAATATGGCCCATCTTTGAACTTAACCGGAGATAGAAAAAAATATTACCGTATACCAAATTTTAAGTGAATCGGTTACTCTTTTCGAGAGCTTTCGTGCGCACTAGCCAGCAGACAGACGGACGGACATATCTCATTCGACTTAAAATTACCCAAAACTAATATGTGCTGAACATACTTATGGTCTTAGATCACTCCTTCAATGTGTTATACTTTTGGCCCGTTGCAAATGATATATACCCTCGTATTACTAAAGTGAGAGTATAAAAAAACAAATGTATGCATGCATACCACTTTTCCTGTAATTACTTCGCACACTACAACTAGTATTGATACAGCTTATCAACAGTTTCTAGTATTGGCACAACTTACCAACAGATTCAAGGCCGGACTCCCAGCACAAGCAGCCGCAAGCCACAGAAAAAGAAACAACTAAAAAGAAAACAAGTAAGAAAGTTTCAGTCGGGTAAACCGACTAAGGTATACCCTCACTTTGTGAGTAATGTAATATATAACATTACACCAATAAATCTGTCAATTTGTGTGGGAGTTACCAGAAGGGGTTTTCCAAATACACATATTTTTCGGTAAACAGTACATTCTTAAATACATTGCATTGTGCTGAACTATAAGCGTTTATGTGCACTGCTATATTAAAGTTACGAGCTATGTTATTTTGGTATGATTTGGTCATTTTGTGTGGGAGGTACAAAAAGGGGCGGGGTGATAACGCCCACTTTTTACAGGACTATAGGCACTATAACAGCATTACACTGTACAAAATTTCAAGTATTTGTATGCACTGGTATTTAAGTTACAAGCCGTTTACTTTTGGTAAGAAACGGTCCATTTGTGTGGGAGGTACCAAAAGGGGCTGTACGATAATGCCCATTTTTTACCGGACTATAGGCGCTACAAAAACATTATACTGTAGAAAATTTCAAGCATTTTTATGCACTTGTATTAAAGTTATAAGCAGTTAAATTTTGATGCAAAATGGTCCATTTGTGTGGGAGGTACCAAAAGGGGCATGCCAACTTCACCCATTTTTCTCGAGTTAATAGCGACTTATATACTAATATTATGTGCAGAATTTCAAAAGATTCGAATAAGTAGTATAGAAGTTATTAAAGAATCAATTTTTCACTAAATTTTAACCCTTTGTGTGGGAGGTACCAGAAGGAGTAGACCAATATGGCCCATCTTCGAACTCATCCGGAGATAGATCAAAATATTACCACATACCAAATTTGAAGTCAATCGGTTACTCCTTTCGAGAGTTATCGTGCGCACCAGCCAGCAGACACACAGACACACAGACAGACAGACAGACAGACAGACAGACAGACGGACGGACATTGCTCATTCGACTTAAAATGACCCAAAAAGGATTTCCTCCGAACATACTTAGGGTCTTAGATCACTCCTTCGATGTGTTACACTTTTTTCCGTAGCAAATGATATATACCCTCGTCACACTAAAGTGAGGGTATAAAAACAAAAACATCGTTTATATGTATGTATGTTGGTATTACGAAAGCACTTCTAACAACATATGTATGTATGCACATTTAACAGTATCAACATCGCACAACAAAAAAAACTAACGTATGTATGTACGGCGTGGCAGCCACTAGTGTTCAAACGAAAAGACAAGATGAACACATACCCACACGTACACATCACTTCTCTCCGTATGTTTGCTTGCTGCTGCATATACTTACGTACATACATTGTTGTTTTTTCATGCTCAGTTAATGCAACAGCGTGTACATATTTTTTTCCACTCTTAACCACTGAATTTCACAATTGTAATGGCATAATCACAAAAAATAATATTAATATTACATTCGCCTTTACTATAATTAAACAGGCACAAAACACTATTAACATTTTTAACACACATATTTTATTATTTCACTTTTTAAATACACATATGTACATACATACTTATGAATGTAGTTCTTTACAAAATGTTTTACTACTTACCTCTATACCAACAGCTTCCGACAACAGCACTAGTCCCATCGACTATTCAACACCAACTGAACTCCCGCACTCGATCAAGCACCGAAGCTGGCATTTGGTGGTCTTTTGAATGAGCGAGATAAATTCTCTTATGACGACAGTCGCATTCGTTTCAACTTCGTTTAACTTAATACTCAACTTCGTCTAACACAAAGCAGTTGAAAAACGTCGACCACAACAGAGCCGAATTGTTGTTTATCTCGCACATTTTTCTGCCTCTCTTTCAAAAAAACCAACCATATATAATGTTAACTTAACCATTTTTCATGTACATTTGAACTTATATAAGGTTATTTTTGTCTTCGTAATCAAACATTTACCATGAAAAATTTAACCAGACACATGGTTAAAAAAATCATTGTATTTTCGGCTCTGTGTATGATCCTTCCTTGGTTCAATACGAATACAACAAGCCCGAAATCGTGAAAATTCGAACTTTCCACACTCGAGCTATTAGGATATGCCGGACGCGCAACATCCATTTGACCAATCCTAAATTTTTCTCCATAGAGTTCTTCTAATTTTCTCAAAAAATCCCCGATTTTGAAATTGAGATATCTTACACTATTAGTTAGCGAGAGTGCTGTAATTTTGTGCATATGTATCTGGTGGTAGTCTACGTGATTGGTCCAAAAATGGTCTGGATCGGGCCAAATGGGGTATAAACCAAATTTCGAAATTGAGATATCTTGCACAATTAGCAAGAGTGCTGTATTATGTGTATGTATATTTGATGGCAGTCTATGTATTTTGTCCACAAATGGCGGGATCGGACCAATGGCCGCGACCGCGCCCCTTTGAGTCATGTTTTGAAATTGATATATCTTGAAGGATTTGTTAGTTAAAGTTCTCCAATTTTGTGTAAATGTATTTGGTGACAGTCTACGTGATTGGTTCAAAAAATTGACGGGATCGGAAATCTGAAATCTGGGGCCACGAAGTGGACTGGGTCCAGCTAGTATTATTATAATACTCCATATGTGTATGCAACTTCTAAAATATAATACAGGGGCATTTTTTGTCAGCAAGTACATTTTTGGTTGATTTGGGCATTTTCTACGGGAGGTACCAAAACGGGGCTGCCAATAATGTCCATTATTTACCAGAATGCATTTGGTATAAAAGTGTTATATGTACTCGTATTAAAGTTATAAACAAAGTTTTATTTAAGTATTCAGAAAGTGTGTATGTATCGACCTTATTTTTTTTTAGAAATTTTTAATGTTTGCAAAAATACTTTATCGTATAATCTATATATATAAAAATGAAACGGTCCATCTGTGTAATGGCATCACGTCAGAACGGCTGGAGCGATTTGGCTCAATTTTTTTTTCAGTTGTTCGTATTTGCCTGGAGAAGGTTGTTACGAAAGAAAATTTTGGGAAAACCCTCCGGAAAAGTCGGAAAATTGGGAAAATCGAAAATTGCTATTTCTTGCGAGATTCCTACTGTTCCTATCTACTGCTCTCTTTTTCAATCCAAATTTTTTTATTAATTTTCTATTAAACAAAAAAGTTTTCTATTAAACATATGTACGAGTATGTGCTATTTTTCTTGGTGCAATTCATTCGAGTTTTGCGTATTGTTACACTGATTTCGCGTATCACATCGGCAAACGGTACAAGCATTACGATCAATTAAAATTCACGATATTTATCAATTCGAACATTTTTTCAGATAATAAGTTTGAGTATAAGAGGTAAGGTTATCTTATTGGATTGCGGGCATTGCAAAATCATAATTTCGGATGAATGCACGATGGCGCATAAACGAGCTCTGGAGGCAATTGACCGAACGATGAAGGATTTACGACGTGATTTGAGACAATTTGGTGAGTCTGATATTGCTCTCCGGAGATTTTCGTCAAACGCTTCCCGTCATCCCGAAATCTACTGCCGATGAAATTAATGCATGCCTGAAATAGTGGTCTTTGTGGCTGCATGTCAAGAAGTTATGTCAAGAAGTTGAAATTGACCACGAACATGAGAGTCGCGTTGCAGAACGACTCATCGGCTCTTGAATTCTCGAAACAACTGTTGGCGCTTGGCAATGGCCAAATTACTATTGATGTTTCCACTGCATTGATATCGTTCCCGGCAAATTTTTGAAGAAGTTGAAATTGACCACGAACATGAGAGTCGCGTTGCAGAACGACTCATCGGCTCTTGAATTCTCGAAACAACTGCTGGCGCTTGGCAATGTCCAAATTACTGTTGATGTTTCCACTGGATTGATATTGATCCCGGCAAATTTTTACGAGTTCACATCGTCGAAGGAGGAACTCATCACAAAAGTGTTTCCAAATCTCGATTAGATTAGTGAATGGGCAATATTAGCAGCGAAGAATAAGGACGTCGATAGCATGAATTTTATTATTCAAAGTAAAATCGAACTCGCTTGATGTGCCAGGAGCTCCGCCGCATAATTTACAGCTGAAGGTGGAATCGATCATAATCATGTTGCGGAATCTGAATCATCCGAAATTGTGCATAGTTCGCGGTTGTCCATTATGAAACTGATGGACAATGTGATTCAGGCGACGATCATCAAGGGAAAATTCAAAGGAGAGGAAGTCCTTATCCCACGAATTCCGATTATTCCAACTGATCTTTCATTCCAATTCAAGCGGATTCAGTTCCCTGTACGATTGGCTTTTGCGATGACAATCAATAAATCTCAAAACCAATCGTAGGAAGTCTGTGGAATTAATCTCGAATTTCCCTGTTTTTCGCACGGTCATCTGTACGTTGCCTGTCTTCTGTCTTCGTTGTTTGTTGTTTATCATCTGATTCGATTTATCTCTACTGATTTCGATTCCTTTTAAACAAATCGCATTAAAATTTTAACTATCTGTGTTTTATTATCACTCTGGAGTTTATCTGAAGGCGTTAAATTGGGGCGAGGCGAAGTTCGCCGGGTCCGCTAGTCTTGAATAAAAATAATTTAATTGAAGGATTGATAACAAATGATGAATTGGAATACTCGGAAATTTAAAACAAGTAAGAAAGTTCAGTCGAGTAAACCGACTTATGAATCCCCTCACCTTGAGTCCCAAAAAATATTAGTAAATTGATTTATTTTTTTGTTTTAATTAAATTATTATCAATTTAAATTGCATTTAATTACTTTTAAGTATGTACTGGTATTAAAGTTAAAAGCTGTTTACTTTTGGTACAAAATAGTCCATTTGTGTAGGGGGTACAAAAAGGGGGATCCCAATAACGGTCACTTTTCTCTGGACTCTAGGTATTATAAAAGCATTACACTATACAAAATTTCTGGTATTTATATGCACTGGAATAAAAGATATAAGCTATTATCTTTTGGTGTAAAATGGTCCATTTGTGTGGGAGGTACCAAAAGGGGCATGCCAACAACGCCCATATTTGTCTGGACACTAGATACTACAAAAGCATTACACAGTACAAAATTTCAAGTATTTGCATGCACTGGTATAAAAGTTATAAGCTGATAACTGTTGGTACAAAATGGTCCATTTGTGTGGGAGGTACCAAAAGGAGCGTGGCAATAATGCCCATTTTTATTGTAGGACCTATTAAACCATTATTACAAGTCTTTGTTTGCACTGGTAATAAAGTTATAAGCTATGAACTTTTAGTGCAAAATTGTCCATTTGTGTGGGAGGTACCAAAAGGATCGACAAGTTCGCCCAATTTTCTCGAGGTAATAGTGACTAATAAACTAATACTATGTGTAGAATTTCAGAGGATTCAAATTAGTATAGAAGTTATTAAATAATCAATATTTCACTAAATGTTAACCCCTTGTGGGGGAGGTACTAGAAGGAGTGGACCAATATGGCCCATCTTCGAACTTAGCCGGAGATAGAAGAAAATATTACCACATACCAAATTTGAAGTCAATCGGATACTCCTTTCGAGAGCTATCGTGCGCACCAGCCAGCAGGCAGACAGACAGACGGACGGACATTGCTAATTCGACTTAAAATGACCCAAAACGGATATCCGCCGAACATACTTAGGGTCTTAGGTCACTTCTTCGATGTGTTACACTTTTGGCCGAAGCAAATGATACATACCCTCCTCTCTAAGGTGAGGGGATAATGAGTGATTTAAGACAGAAGGATTATTCCTTCAAGGAAAAATTAAAATTTAAGTTCGAAAATTTCAGCAAAGTTTTGTAAATATTTTTAAATAAAATATATTTGGAGAAATTCCTAAAAAATAATTTTATTTGTATTTAAACACACATTTTATTTGAGAAAATGAGTTTGCAAATATATTTTGTTGTAATATATTAATATGCATATTAGACTGGTCGCAAAATTTTTTTTCTTCAATTCATATATCTGCGCTGTCTAAAATATGAGGTTTGCTGTCATAAATGCGGTCTTCATTTTTTAGCTCGATCCGTCGATGCCGTCTGGTGCCTAGTGGGGCTCAAAGTACCCGATATTATGAAAAACACACATTTAGCCCTATTTTTGTTATAACTATTCGGTAGAAAGATAGAATTCATTGGATAAAAAGCTATTTTATTTAAATTAAAGATAAGAAATTGGTTATTAATTTATAGTTTTTTTTATTAATTCATGAGTGCGAATTTGTTGTGAGATGGATATAACTGACGATAGTGCTCTACAACTTGAAGTAGGAACTGTTTATCTTCCTCATCGTAGGTCAAAAAACGAATGATGTCCGTTATAAGTTTAATTGCTCTCTCTGCTGCATCGTTCACGACGTGCAAATTTTGACAGACTCTTTTGTCAGCACAGTAATCTTTTCTTTCCTGCAATTCAGATGGGTCGAATTGTAAAAATGATACATCTATAGACAATCTAGTAAAAAATCTTTTTGTCCGTGAAGAAACGAAAAACGAGATATATTTTGTACTGTAAGAAAACATTTCTTCCATTGTTACAACAGTTCTTTTCGATACTTCTTCATTATCGATGCAAGTTTTTGGATCATTTTCTTTTTTACTTCCAATGCTAAACTTTCGTCAAAAAATTAAAGGCCAACTGTTTTTTCTGCTAAATACCACAAATGTTTTCTTAGTTTTTGCAACAATTATTTGTCGAAATAAGAAACAACGTTTTGTATAATATCAAGTCTTTCTTCGGCCCTTCAATGGCATTCACACATCGGAACCAATAAGGAACATAAATAATTACCAGGAATAAACAAGTACTGCGAAGAATTTTCAATTCCGCCGCTGTCATTTTGAATTGCCCGCGAAACAAAAAAATTTTCAAGCAATAAATAGACTTTGACATAAATCGAGCATGTGATGTTGCAGGTAAACGAAACTGAGTAAAATTTGGCACATACTCTCCAATAAAATGAAGTGTTAACTGAAGCAACTCTTTATAGTCCGCACGGACGTAATGACATTTTAACGCATTCAGGCAAAAATTCTTTACGTATTCCAACTGGGATTATGTTAAATTCCGTAGAACTTCTTCGTCCAATGTCCCTTTTTTGAAGTTGCTAGCTGCAATGTTTTTCCAATACTTAGCAAATCGGTTGAAGAGAACAACTTCAGGTCCGGATCTGTTTCAAAAATTCAGTTCAAACACTGACCGTACTAATAATTCGCTGATATGGTGGCGACATGGAAGAAAAAGTATTTTTCGTCCCAACTTTTTTCGAGTAAATATGCAGCGCCGTTATTAATCCCAGTGTTAGTGGCTGTGGTTTCAAAAGATACAATTTCTACCAATCCATCAAGTGTCCAGTGTCGCAAAAAATTTTATGTGGCTTCAGCTATATTTTCCCCCTTAGAATTTTCTTTTTTTGGTATACCCAGTAATTTTTCCATGTTTCCACTGGTTACAACGAGAGACAGTCGATCTTGTTTTTCTATTCCTTTTATGTCTGGAAGGAGTTTGCTGTCCCAGTGCAGAACAAATACTTCAGGAATCTGTAACAAATAAAATACATTAAACTAATTTTAAAATTTAATATTAAATCAACTACATTGAATTCATCGATAATCCACTTAGCTTGCCTTCTACGGTAGTCTCTTCGCATTGAATGAATCGGTGTTCAATTTAATACCAGACCTTCCAAATTTATTGCTGTAGAAGCAAGCAAGCAAGCATTTGTCCATGCTTGCTAGGATTCTGTCATCAATAAATTGAATAGTACCGCGAGATTGAGTCTGTGTTGCATTCATATTTTCGAACACATTCTCATCCGAGACATTTTGGGAGTCAATTGCATGACTTAGTTCAACATCTTCGGCTTCTATGTCATCTGCAATCATCGTGGCTAATTCAGCTAAAATTATTTTCCAACGATTTTTTTACAGAAACAGTATAAATATAATAAATTAATAATAAATAATACCTTGAGCTTTATTCTTTGCAACACGATTACTTTCTTCTTCCAATCGCTTCTCTTTACGTTTTATTTTTTCAGGAGAATTGTATCCAGACCATGCATTATTCCTGAGCGACCTCTCTTTCTTTGAAACGCTAAAAAATCGTTGTCTTCTTTTATTTAAATTTTTTCTAAAGCATCTGGGGTTGCGATATCAAAAATAACATTTTCTATTTCATCACGAAAATACTGTTCTTATTTTCTATATTTTTCATATGGGTTTCCACAATTCTTTTTTATTTGTCTCCATTTTCCATATATTTTTTCAATTTCCGCATACAACTTGTCTCATGAATCGTTGGAATGTGTGCCCTTTTCCAAAATTCGAGGGTAACGGCAATAGTACCTTTCATACTACTCGTACTTAACAATGTCTTATGTTCAACCCGCATTTTGTAAAAAAGTAATTGAAGCACCTGCTTAATCGAAGGTAGTTTTGCTCCCTAAATATCATTTGCACATTTGCCCACTGTATTCTTAGAAATCATACTTCAAACACGAAGACTTCACAATATACTATTTATTAGTTATTAGTTTGCACGACTTATCACGTCATCGATTAGAACAGTATATCAGCAAAACTAAATGAAACTTCTGTCAAGTCACACCGTGATATGTGTATTAATAAGGGGAACCCCCTTTTATAAACTATGCTTACGTACATCGATGTTAGTACTGCTTCACACGATGCAATTTTTTCTAAGCAATTGTCAAAGTTTGGAGAAGAGAGAGGCAGAGAGCTCTTTCCGCCTGCCTCTCTCTCCAACAAACTTTGATAATTGCTTGGAAAAAATTGCCTCGTGTAAATCTGGACTCATTAAGAACGATGATTCTTCACTATTTTTGATGCGCGTGTTTCGCAAAAAATGTTGATCATTTGCTGACATGTGAAGAATATAAAACATTTTATAGGTAATATTAAGCGCAATAGGAACTGCAATGCTTAAATTACCATACGAGTGGCAATTTTTAAAGCTTTAACAATAATTTCAGTATAAAAATACTTATTAGATAATAAAATTTTTTTTTGTCCAATGAATACCATCTTTCTACCGAATAGCTATAAAAAACAATAAAAATAGGGCCAAATGTGCGTTTTTCATAATATCAGGTACTTTTGGCCCCACTAGGCACCAGAATGCACCGTCGGATCGAGCTTAAAAATTAAGACAGCATTTTTGACAGCAAACCTCATATTTTAGACAGCGCACATACCAAAAATTAAAAAAAAAAAATAAAATCCCATACAAGCTGCGATCAGTCTAATATATATGCGTTCCAAGTATTTTTTTGGATTTTTAATTTAAAATGTTTTTAAAAATGTTTGTTCCAAATTTATTTTCTTTCGATGTTTTCAAAATACTTAAAGCGGTTAAAAAGATATGACAATTTTAACAAATCGTCATTTTGAGAAAAATCCCTGAGAAGCTCTGTGTACCTTTGGAGCTCTGTACCACAAAAACTACAACGAAAATTAAAAAACTTAACAGGTCAAAAATGTATACACTCGTGAAGTATTATTGTGTCAATTATTGTTTTATTGAATTCGAAAAGGGACATTAATAAAATGTGTGTTTCTCGATTCATTTGCTTTGGAATTACACTGCTAAATTAATATCTGCAACTCCTACGACAATTTGTAAATATTGACAAACTTGTTAGTCTGTTGTTTAAACTTTCTGACCTATATATAATTAATTTTATTAAATTAGTCATGGTTTTTAAGTCTGCTGATTCGTCTTCAACTTCTACGCATACAAGTGAATGACCTACCAAACAGTGACGTTTTTTATACAAAAAAAATATTTACACAGTGTAAAAATAAAATCTCTCTATTATGTTATATTTCTAATAAGGGCATTAAGACTGCTGCTCATTTTAAAAAATCATTAATTTGAATTTTTATTTGGTGTTTTATATGCGTAAATTGAAACACATATTAAAACGTGTTGCGTTTGCAAAACCAAAATAATTTATTCAAAAATTTCGAAATCATAAATAAACTTTAATTTGGCCAAAAAAAACAGAAGACGTGAAAACAAGAGTGACTTAAATCGTGCAATAGACAAACTAAGATATTCGCAGTGTGTTGACCATTATCGTATGATTAAGGTAAAGTGCGATTAATTGGTGGATCGATTTGGGGAAAATTTAAGGTGATGTTCAAATTTTTTTTATTTTTAATATTTGTATAATAATTTGGGTATTCTAAGAAAAACATTTGCGAGTTAGTCTACCTGCCATTTCAACTGTCCATATCATTCCGAATAAATTTCTTTCTCATTTGGTAGGAAAGCAAAACCCATATCAAGTTCTGACTATTAAAATACAATTTATCAAACTTCAGTGGCTCTTCATTCAAAAACTACGTTTCCATCAAATGTCAGGCATAATTAGCCCAGACTAGTGGTGGTCTATGGAGCGTTTTATGACACAACAATCAAGTGGATATTTGCATGTATTATAAAATGGATGATCAGATTTTATGACTAATGCGCTAATGTAGTGATATAATGATATGGCTTTTAGCTAACGAAATATAGCCTTTATATTTATTCGAAAATCCTGAAACTGTTAAAGATAGACTGTATGCAAATTATTCTGCTCCTACCAAGGTTCATGGGGAACAACTTTAAGATAAATCATGTAGATTGAATAATTTAAGCGGAAAATTTAAAAAAAAAATATCAAACTACCGATAAATATATAAATAAATTGAATTGTGGAGTGAAAAGAAGAGCCATTAAAATGATCGCTTAATATTTAAAATCTATTAAGTCCAAATAAATATCACTCGTTATGTATTACCTGTACACCAACAGAGCCAGATTATTTTATTATAGTCGCTCCATTAGCGACTTTTTTTATTTATTTTTCTTTCTCTTGTGTTTTCAGATTTGGCGGTTTATTTTTATTACTTTTTTTGATATTAGATCTACAGCCTTAGCGACACAGCCGCATCAGAAGCAAAGGCAACTGCATAAAACAATGTATTGAATATTTATTAATGCACTATGATAAACATATGTATATATTTTCTTGCTTTTTATGGCTTATTTTTTATTTGACTTGTCATAAAAACCAAAATCTTTAACTAAATTGGAGTTTCTGTGAATTGTCCCTAAATGCGTTAATAATGGCTGATACTAATGGCCAACCTATTATCCAACAGATATAGTGGATTAAAATATGTTAATGCCAAATCTACACTGAACAAAAATGAGTATCGTAAAAATAAAGTCAACCTAATACTCAAATAAATCATATGCCTCAATCAGTGAGGAATTACTGGAGTTGCTTCTGGTAATTCTATGACTCAACAGGAATTGCTGTTAAAGTAGATCCCTCAGGCATTACCGGGGAAATTGAAACTGAACCCAGGATATTATGATTGTTAACCGTTGAAATCGCCCGTACCAGATATGGGTTCACCGACAGAATTACCGGTGGTTGATAGGTTAATACTGTTCCGTCCCCACACTAGAATTGGACAAAATTAGAAGGAGTTGTCAGAATACAATGAAATTTCATTTCTAAATGGATTATGATGCGCTGAATTAAAAAAAGTTATCGGTTTTTACGTAACATTTACGGCTTTCTTGTAAACTCAATCTGTTTGGTTGTGTTTCTACTGACTCAATGGCTTAATCAACTATGGATGCTTAGGGAACAATTCTCTGAAAAATTCACCATAATTTTTCAAATTTTAACAACCCTATGGGAAAAGCAGTGAGAATTAACCTGACAGTTTCCATTCGGAAATATTAGTTTCATGAGTCTGCGGCAAATGTAGCAGCAATTTTTTATTGATACAACTTGTTCACCTAATTATAATTTTCAACAAAATAGTATTCTCCTGACATGTTTTGCATGTTGGTGTTTACTGCATATCATGACATATAATTATCGGAGAATACAATTTGTGTAAAGTATATTTAAGATATCAATAAGAATTACAGATTTCCAAATAGTCCCAGCTAACTCTGGTTCTATGATTATTAGAACTAATTGCAGCTAACATTCGAATTTAAAATTTAATTACTTCGTGCATTATTTGGACGGTATTGGTTGATGAATAATTATGGGTTTCATTCATAAAAGTACTTTTTTATTTTGAAAATAATTTATATATTTTAGGATTAATAAGCTTTTCGTGTTTCGCGAAAAACAAAATAAGAAGTGGCTAACTGGTCGTTGTATAACACACTGTATAGCGTCGTTGAATATGTTCACAATGGCTTTGATATGTCTTTAAAAAAAATTAATTTTAAATACTTTTTGAATTGTAGTGAAGAAAAAGTAAAATATTATCAGTTATTGCGAAAATCAGATAAAATAGAATATTAATATGGGTCAGAATTGTTAATATCGACTTATGTAGTTTATTTTTTGGCTAAAATGTTTATAAGCAGTTACAAATAGGTAAAATAAGATCTCGCTAAAATTTTTTTTTAATTTTCGAACAAATTAAAAAAATGATTTTTTGTGTTTTGCGAAATTTGTAATTGCTCTCGAATGGCTAAAGAGGACACACTGAGCCATTTTTGCTCCGATATTTACAGAGTACTAGCACACGGTAAGGGAAAAATGAAAAATTTAATTTTCAATTTCAGATATCTCATTAACTATACGGGATAATTCTTAGGTGTAAAAAGTTTTTTTGTAGACCTCAGGTAGTATAACACACAGAAAATAGGTGGCCCAAATATAAAACTTAACTTCTCTAACACCTCTTCATCGACCATGCCAAGTTTGGTCTCAATCGGTTGTTTGGTTAAGAAACGGTCGAATTATTTACCCTTTTAGAATTCGTACCACTTTGCAAAAACAGACGAATAACTTTTACAAATATTTAGTCTCCCCTTTTTACTGTTCTGGATTTGTGAGAGTGCGACGAATATTCTGTGAAAATTTGAAGAAAATCTAGGGGAGCATATTTTTTCCACAAAGGTTATTTCAAAATAAATTTTCGTAAATTTTTTTTTTAAAAAATTTCCAAAAGAATTTTATTTTACAAAAAAATGGCGCATTGTTTCCTCTTTAAAACAAAGTAAACTAAAATCGGTTCAGCCGCTCGAGCGCAATTATAAATTTCGTAAAACAAATAAAATTAATTTTTTTAATTTTTTCAAAAATTAAAATGCCCATTTTTTACCTATTTGTAACTGTTTATAAACATTTTAGCCAAAAATAAACTACATAGGTCGGTATTAAATATTCTGACCCATATAACGGGTTTTCCAATAGGGATGATATGATTTTGAAGTGACGTTTCGGCCATTTGTAAAGGGTGATTTAATTTTAAGGGCTGATGTTGATTTTGATTAAACACAAATAATTAGCAAATTATTGTCATTTCTTTTTATTATGATAATATTGGTATGGTTCAATCATGTATGAAACAAAATATCGGCCAAATAGCCGCCGCTACCCCGGCGGCGCACCTCCATCCGATGGTTCAAATTTTAAAGCCGTTAATGTGCCGAATTATCTCATCCTTTAGCTCTTGAATTGATGCTGGCTTATCGACGTACACATTTTCTTTCAAATAACCCCAAAGAAAGAAGTCCAACGGAGTCAAATCACATGATCTTGGCGGCCAATTGACATCGCAACGACGTGAGATAACACGGCCACAGAATTTGTGGCGCAAAAGAGCCATTGTTTCGTTAGCTGTGTGGCAAGTGACACCGTCCTGTAGAAACACCATATTGTCCACATCCATATCTTCCAATTCTGGCCATAAAAAGTTCGTTATTATCTCACGATAGCGAACACCATTCAGTAACTGCCTGACCGGCCCCATTTCGAAGAAGTATGGCCCGATGACGTCGACAGCCCATAAGCCGCATCAAACGAACTGGGCGAGCATGCACACGTGTTTTCACATCTTCTACAGACCCGTTTTGTGGAAATTTGCACACAATTCTTCCGATTGTGGACACATTTGGTCGATAATGCTAATCAAAAAAACATCACGTAGTGCACGAAATGCATTTTTATTTGAACGTCTATTTTCGTAAAAGGCTTAAAAAACTTTAACGCGTTGCTCGATTGTGTATCTTTCCATGGTTCATATTGAGTTAGTCTGAAATTGAGAAATTTCAAATGAAACGCAGAAAAAAACTTGACGTTTAGGTGTGGTTCACATTCAACATCGACTCTTACAATTTAACCACCCTTTATGTCATGATCTGTCATTTGTTTTTCATTGTATTCAGTAGTGTTTACAATTCAGTTTTATTACCAAGATAATCGTTCTCCAATTTCAACTTTTCGTGCGCTAAGTCAATTTTTTTAAATCCAAAAAAACATTTTCCAGTCGACCTACAATGAGCAATATTTTAGCTCTTGTGAAGAGCTATCTTTTTGCCATTGACCGATTCCCGATACGACGTACCGTTAAGGAGCTAGAGCAAAAATAAACTTTCCGTTCACATTTGAAAATGATGCTAAGTCCATTTTTTTTAATTAAAAAAAAAACACTTTTCAGTCGACCTACAACCTTGACACCCATGAGCAATATTTTAGCTCTCGTTAAGAGCTATCTTTTTGCCATCGACCGATTGTGGCTACGTGCTAGCAAATTAAAAAATTTGATTGTTGCGAGAAAAGTTTGGAGATTCGATTATTTCAAGAAATTGTGATATTGAATGGCCTCCAAGAAGTTGTGATTTAACACCATTAGACTATTTATTGTGGGGTTATTTGAAGTCATTGGTCTTTCGAAATAAACCAGACTCTCTTCAAGCTTTACAAGTTAATATTGAACGTGCCATTCATGACATACGACTTGATTTAGTGGAAAAAGTGCTCCGAAATTGGGTTCATCTAATTCGTTCCTGCAGAAGAAGTCGTGGAGCCCATTTGAATGATGTTTTATTTAGAACTTAATTGTATTGACTTCACATTACTTTAAACAGCTTTTGAATCTCCTTAACAATAAGTGTGTTTTTTTTTCAAAGAAATCATATCACTCTTATTGAAAACCCCTATATAAATAAAGGAAAATAAACTTAAGATAAATGAAGAATGTTGAAAAGAGGTTTAAGCGCACAAATCAAGGACTAATAAAAAATGACTAACCCATTGCATTTAAAAACAATAAAAAAGGACAATAAAGAAGTCCATGTAAGTATAATAATATGTAATTATAAAAAAGATTTTATGTTTCGTTGTAATACTGACAAGTCCTATATGTCTTAGGTCACCGCATTGAAGCATTTAATCCGAAACAAATTTGGAAAAAATATCTCCCTACTTCTGTCAGACGAAATAATTTACAAATGCAATATCGGTGATATCCATGACAAAAGGAGTTTGAAGAATTTAACAATTTAGTATGACCCACCTAAAGGTAAATTCGTATGTTTCACAAAACATACATGTTTAACAATTGTTCTAACATATTTTCGACATATTTCCAGAAGCTGTAAGTGCAGATCCTTGTACAATAAAAAAGGGGTAACGACGAAATTAACGACAATGAAATCAATGATGGAGAATAACTGAATGTATATCCCGATGTCCTTTGAAATACTTTGATTAATATCACTACGCAACAAAAAATTTTTTTTTTGTGTTCTAGACCTAAAAATGATTTTTTTTTGTATAGATTGTGGCATACTGTTATATAAATACAAAACCAAAAATTATTTTATGTATAAACTTTTTTTTAAAAAATTTTTTATTAAAAATCCTATTATCGTCGAAGGTACCCTTAGTATTTGCACTATAATTTTTGGAGTATATGCCCGATCAGGTCGACTTATGCGTGAAGCTATTAATGTGGGCTACCAATGCTGGAAATATATCTTTCACTTAGAAACAGTGGTTTAGTAACAGTCATTAAAAAAATTGGAAAAAGTAGATTTTTTTCAAAAAAAAAAAAAAAAAATCCTGGGACAAAAAAAACATAAAAAATAGAAAAAAATTATTTTATTTTTTTTTAAAGTTTGCATCCTAGCAAAGAATATAATGCCTACTTGAAAAAAAATTTTTATTATTACTTTTATTTATATTATGCACATTTGAGTTTATTTACATGAACGAGTTTCATTAGAAGTAATTGTTAGTTCTTTGTTGACGTTTGAAGATTTCGGAATCGGTTTCTCTAATGAGGAACCAAATAAAGGGTCCGCTATCTAAAGTTTTTTTCAACTAGTGGTTATTTCATGAATGGTAACATTTAGCTCGTCTGATTTGACAGATAATTAGTTTTATCCTTCCGCTGAACGAATATGGTTGTGTATACGCTTGAACAAGTGGGCCTGCGATCGACTTACAGAAGATGCCGATTTTGCCAAAAAAAATCATCTTTTCAGATGAAGCTCATTTTGATCTTGGCGGGTATGTAAACAAGCAAAATTATCGCATTTGGGGCACCGAAAACCCGCTCGAGTCACTGTTTGGTGCGGATTTTGATCCAGAGGCATAATTGGCCATTTTGTACTTTCAAATAAAAAAAGAAATTTGAGAAAATATTCAGTAGTTTGTTTTAATAGCATTTTCAAAAAAAAAGTTTTTTGGCGGACCTTTTATAATCTCCCATCATTCTTTCATCCCAGTGCCCTTTGGTACCGCCGCTCGATGGACTTTAATTCTTGGTGAAAGCTTTCGCCATGTTCGTCACTTACGTCGCCAAGATTCTCGGGGAAAAAGTTTAAATGAGAATGAAAGAAATTCATTTTGAGGGACATATTTACACCTGTTGGAATACATAAAGCGAAAAATAAGTTGGAAGAATACATATGTGTTATATACATAAATATAAAAAAATGTATTTCTAACCAATTTTTTCATAATTTTTTAACAAATCATTAATCATTGTTTCATATTGCGGGCTTTTATTGGATCCAAGGAAAATGCTGCAGTTTCATCCGACGTCAAATATGATTCGAAATTTACATCTTTCATCAGATTCCTTATTTTAGGCCCATCAAAAACTCCTTCTTCGATTTTTTGAAAAGAACGACTTTTAAATAAACTTTTTAAATATGAGAGTGAATTGCCATCTTTCTTTAAGGATTTTACAATATTTTTAAAGAGCCCTAGCTTAAAATGCAGTGGTGGCAAAATGTCGGCTCTTCCAGAGGCATAACATACCAACTACTTTTAAATCGCAACAAATTTTCCAGTCATGTTCATAATTTATGTATTTTATCAATTTAGCCATTGTTTCGTATGATTCCTTAGTGTTGACAGCATGAGCAATGGGAATCGACGGTTTTTGATTTCCGTTGTGTAAAAGTACTGCTTTCAAACTTTCTTTACTGCTGTCAACAAGTAACCACCATTCCTTTGAATTGTATGTTTGATTAAGTTCCTCGAACAATCCGGGAATGTCCTTGCAAAAGCATCTGTTATCCACAGTTGTATAAAATTGTTTGTAAGGTATATCACGGACTCTATAATATGATATGTTAATATCTGGGGCCAAAATATTGTACTGTTCCATCCCAGATACAAGTAGTTCTGCCTTATCTTTGGTCAGTTCCAAATCTCTCACTAGATCAATGAGTTGAAACTGAGTTAAAAACGATGACTTCTGACTCAAACTTGAATCGCTCAGAGTTCAGTACTCAGTTGAACTTGAAGATGTTTCCGTTATTAGGCTGCTAGCTATACTTGGACACTTCCTACACCAATCTATTAACTTAGACAAAATTAGCAGTCCGTATCATGAATGAATGGTTGTCTCCAAATCATTGGCATTCCAAATTCCACGTGAAGTCTAAAATTAAAACGTTTTATTCCACAAAACATTGTAATACATTAATTGTAAAGTACTTACCGCATGCTTCCACTACTCCATCGAGTAAGATTTATTTTTATTTTCGTTCATATTTTTAACTCGTATACAAAGGTATTGCACATATATTTCTTCTATTATTTTACTACACGCACGTCGATTTTTTTTAATAACATATTTTCTACAGATGTAGCAGAAATTGTCGGGATCATTTACACATTGAAAAGTTCTTTGCCGTTTACTCATACTTCGAAATATAACTTTATAATATTTTTCAGAAAATCGACTTATCTCTTTAAGGCGCTGAATTACACTGACCATAAAACCTCGTCTATCTAATAATATAATTTTATAATGTCTGCAATGTCCCTTATGTGTCTCTCTCACATATGGCGAATTCAATATAAGCAAAAACATCATTTAAAAATGAAAAAATATGAAACAAGTTTTTTTTTTGAATTTCCCTAACATTTACAAAATGGCTCATAACTTTTATATCTATAAATAGACAGTGTTTTCGTCTTTAGCATGCTGGCTTTTTAAAAATGTAATAAAATAATTTGTTCGATTTTTTTTTCTATTTTTTATGGGTTTTTTTCTGTACCAGGAAAAAGTGTTTAAAAAAAATCATTTTTTTCTCATATCTTTGACGACTGTTACTAAACCAAATATTCTACGTGAAAGCGATATTTGCAGCATATGTAGTCCTCATAATTCCCTTTAATTTGAGGCATAACACGGCTCAATCAGGCTTATACTTGAATTATGGTCCAAATACTGAATGTACAACTTTCCATGAAAGCTGGAATATTAAAAAAAATTTCCATAAAAAAAATTTTTAATATTTTTTTCGTGTTTGTGACACCTAGTTGCACCAGAAACTGTTATCCACTTCCCAACAATTTTGTTGCATAGTGTATAATGTATTTTTTACTATACGAAAAACAACTATATTTTTATTAATTTTTAATATTTTTTATTATTGCTAAATAAAGAGTTGTGAATATTCGTCGAATCTCCCATGCTTCCTTTTTTTACCTATTTTAACTGTGAAAACTTCCGAAAGGAAGAAGATCCGGTTCTGATATTTAAGAAGAGGGGATGATTCAGAACAAAGTCCCATTAGCTGTTAGTAGGGTATGCAGACTAGTATATTTTTCTAGAAAAAGGTCGAAGTCTCAGAAGCAATTTACTGTAGTTTGGATTTCGGAATATTCCAGTCTATTTGTGATGATCAATGAGTAATATTTTGCTAATCATTTAAAATTTGCTGAAATTTAACTGACAATTTTAATTGGTTCTGATTCATTACATTCAGTGTTCGACACTTTACTGATCAATTTAACACCGAAAAGCATTAAATAATCAATTGAAAATACTTGACATGTATTTCGAAAGTCCACGTAAGTTAACTCGATCGAGTTCATTGTTCCATATTTCAAAAGTCAGACATGTCACATAAATTCTATCTGTAACACTCGTTCCTAATTGTGTACACAATTTACGACATTATCAAAAAATGCAGTATTTTAGTCAGACAATGATTCAACATCTCGAAATTTTAAGGAGTATTTCAAAAGAGGACGTAGGATTAGTATAAATACTGTGAACTTTAAGTATTTTAGAAGATATCGCTTAATCATACATGCAAAGAAAACATTTTTCTACAGAAACAGTGTTTAAAATATTTCGATATTTTTCAGCCGAAGAAAATTTTGTTTTTTTTCATCAGACTTGCCCATTATTCCAAACAAACCTATCTCAAATAAAAAGAAGCGATTCTTTGGAATAATGAAAAATTTTCTTTGTTTTAGAAATAGTGAAACATTTCTTTGAATCAATTAGGTTATGTTTGTTTTAACGAACAATTTCTTTGTGTGTACTTTACTTACGGCTATACAGTTTTCTCTTCTGTAGCCAAAAAATCATTGTGTTATGGTCTAAAATGCAAGTCTCTTTAAATAGGGTATTATTCAAATATAGGAGAACAAATCATTGAATTTCCCCCTAAAAAATCGGCCTGCTCCGCCAACTATTAATTCCTTGCCTATGCTACTTATTTCTCCAAGTGTAACCTGTGTAGCGCAGTACCTAAGTAGTGCCAGATGAAAAGCCATAAAGTTGCAGACTTTTCAAAAATTAGCAATAAAACAAAGGTTTTGGAGAAAAAAATCGCAACGACTAAAGTTAGTCGCTTATCAATCTTTGAACGAACAACAACTCGTAACAAATTCCATGCGACCGTCGGGCTAATCCGTCTGCCTTTGTGTCAAGCGAGAAAACAAACATCGTTTAAGGCGTTTAGCTTTGAAACTTATTCAAAAAAGTTACCCATCTTGTTTTTTTTTTCGTATTAATTTTCTTGTTTGCTCTGACAGACAGTCGTCACACCGGTGTGTCTAGCGGGAGTGCTAAATAAAATAGCTGCCGCATCTCTAATTAATCTAAACACTAAAGCATTGATGTGAAGCCAAGCGTAGAATAATAAAAGAAACCATCGCGTGTGAAGTCGAGCCGGTGGATTCTGAGACACCACTCGAAATCTCATAATTATTAGACACCATTAGCACTGTCATCGTCATAATTTGTTTGTCGCAATCATCGTCATCATCAAGCGCGGCAACGCGGACATGAGCGCGAAAATGACTTTGAATACCGCCGGCGCCGGAAGACTTTTCACTTTCATACTCTGCTCGCTAATCTGGAGCTGCAGTCCGGTTGAGCCGTCAAGTGATAATGAATATTACGCTTCGGTGGCGGGTTTAGAAAGACTCCTGAAAACGGAACAGATCCTATTGGGGGATCTTAAGAATTTTGTGGAGACGACTAAGGAAAATATTGAAGTGTTGGAAAAGTGAGTGGAAGAGTGAGTGAAATACATTTTGAATGTCAAGAAAAATGAAAACGGATAATACAAACTGTCATTATGTTTACTATTAAAGGCTACTGAAGTACATTTATTAAAAAAAATTATATAATATGTGAATTTTAAAATATTCCAATATCCTGATAATTAAGTACATTGAAAATCAACTAAAATAAAAAACATCTAGCAGAAACAATAATTTCAAATATTAAAAATAAAATCAATGGATTCAAACCTATTATAAACAAAGATGTGAAAACGAATAACAAAGGTCCCAAAATTGCTAAGAACTCAAACTTTGGTTTATTTCTAATATGAAAATTAATTAAGACCATTATTAATACTATATAAAGGGTGGTCCAAATCCGACCTTCTATTTATATCCTCACTTTAGTGTGACGAGGGTATATATCATTTGCTACGAAAAAAACTGTAACACATCCAAGGAGTGACCTAAGACGTTTTGGGCCATTTTAAGTCGAATGAGCAATGTCCGTCCGTCTGTCTGCTGGCTGGTGCGCACGATAGCTCTCGAAATGAGTAACCCTTTGACTTCAAAGTTGGTACGTGGTAATATTTTTTTCTATTTCCGCCTGAGTTCGAAGATGGGCCATATTGGTCGACTCCTTCTAATACCTCCCCCACAAAGGGTTAAAATGTTGTGAAATATTGAATCATTAATAACTGCTATACTACTTATTCGAATCTTTCGAAATTCCACACATAGTATTAGATTATTAGTCGCTATCAACTCCCGAAAAATAGGCGAAGCTGCTATGCCTACCTTTTGGTACCTCCCACACAAATGCACAATTGTTCACCAAAAGTTAACGGCTTATAACATTAATACCAGTGTATAAAAATAGTTGAAATTTTGTACAGTGAATTAATAGTGCCTACAGTTCAGTGAAAAATGGGCGTTATTGCCACGGCCTTTTTGGTACCTCCCACAGAAAGGTACCATTTTGCACAAAAAGTTAAGAGCTTACAGCATAAGTACCAATGCTCGAAAATACAACAACATTTGGCACAGTGTAACGTTATCACCATGCCCCTTTTTGTACCTCCCACACAATACGGCCAAATCATACCAAAATTTAATATCTCATAACTTTAATATGCCAGTGCACATAAACGCTTATAATTCGGCACAGTATTTAAAGTATCTACTATTCAGCGAAAAATAGGTATATTTGTTAAAAACCTTCTGGTACCTCCCACACAAATTGACAGAATAATTCGTTTAATATTCCATATTTAAGTACTCACAAAGTGAGGGTATACCTTAGTCGGTTTACCCGACTGAAAATTTCTTACTCGTTATAAATTAAACAAGTAAAAGCGTTAAGTTCGGCCATGCCGAATCTTGTATACCCTCTACCAATGTCAGGTCACATCACAAAATAACTCAAACCTAAAGAAAAACTAACACCGAAAAACACACAAAAAAATACAGTAGATGAGAACAGTAGGAATAACAACAAGTTAGATGCTATAGTTGGGAGCTATATCTAAATATGGACCGATATCGCCCATTTTACCTGCCAAGTTACCTGCAGCTATAAGAATTGTCTATACCAAATTTCAGCCACCTAGCTCAAGTATTATAGATTGTAGCGTGATTACAACAGACGGACGGAGTCGGCATGGCTGAACTTAACGCTTTTACTTGTTTAGTACTCAAAAGTAAACAATCTCACTAAATTTGTAAACACGGAAAAAATTTCAGTACAACATTTTTCAGCTCATTGATTTGGGACTCAATTCTGAGGATTGAACGTGAAAGTAGACCCAAAAATATGATCTGCATCATTCGTTTAGTCAAGTTGGCTCAATTAATAATTTAATTGCCATACGATTTTTTTTGCTTAAGGTGGATTTTTAGCACTTTTTCTATATTTTTTCTTGATATACCGTAAGGAATATCTCTTTTGTGTCTGAAGCAAAGTTGTAGATATTAAATCGGAGAAAAAACTGCACAACAAACCTACCCGAAAAAAGTGCATCCGGTGCCTTAAAAATCGCAAATGTCAGACGCTTCATCAATCATAATTTCGTCAAAATCATTATTCTTGGTGAAAAAATTGGTAATGTTCTTTTGCCTCATTGGGAGAATATTCTTTGTTGATTAGCAATTAGTTTTTATGGGCGGCTGAGATCAAGTCGATTTCAGCCAATTATATCGGCAGCGGCGCATTGATTGAAATAATTGGCGGCGAAGACGCGCCGCCGATTTACGCCGCTTCGGCTCCTAACTCTGGTATTGACTTTAATGACTTCTGCAGAAGCTGCGAAGATGAGGAAGAAGTGGAGAGCATTTAGCACTTATTATGCGACTGTCTCACTTTGAGTAAACGACGACTGGACATACTGCGATCGGCATTTCTCACAGCGCACAGTGCACAGTGCTCTGTCTTCATGTATCGCTGTGACAAACACAGAAGGAGTAATTGCAGAACTTTGAAATTTGGTACCAAGCTGTATTTGGTTATAGTTAAGAAAAATTTTAAATTTGGACCAAATCGGACCGCGGGTCTCGTAAGCTTTTGCAAATTATTCCCGGTTCTTAAAAATTCACCAGACTATATCGCTAAATTGGAGCATTCTATATTTATGAAATTTAACATGTCATAATATTTCATATATATCAGTGCGGTGCAAAATTTCGACAGGATATAGCGAGTCCTTTTGGTACCTACCACACAAAGGGTTCAAAGGACTTAAAAATGAACAAATTTTTGGAGGAATTGTTTCAAGATCCTTCAACATAGCCACCTAGAAGATCTTAAAAAATGGGTTTTTGGTCCAAATATCGTGCGACCCATCAAATTAAAGGGAATTTTGCGTAGATTACAAATATGGGAGAACAACTAGAAGACTCAAAAGGGAAAATTTCTGTATTGTACTGTAAATATTGTTTCATTTTAAAAATATAATGCATGTTATTATCAGACGAATTTCCTTCGTTGACTTCTAAAATAATATTATATTATAATATCTTCGTCAAAAATTTCATCAAAAATACCGCCTTGATATATCTTCGTTTAAAGGATACTTGTTATATTACTCTGAAAAATATAAGCAACTAGCTGACCCCAGCAGACGTTGTCCTGCCCGTCCTGTTTGGGATGTATTGGTTTGTTATTCATTATTATTTCATTCAAAAGTGCATACATTCCGAGTTTCAGAAAAATTTATATTGACCATATGTCCACTACAGCGCCATCTACCGGTTAGTTCATACATACAAACTATTATCAAGACAAACCACACATACGTTTTAAATTTCAGTCAAATCGATCTGGAAATGCGAATTTTGCAAATAACTTGACCACTCTGCAATTTATCGCGTTGATAATAATTCTAAAACACAAATGGCCCGAAACTGAATATATTGTTCAATTTTCAGACTATTCGCTTTTATGGTTTCGGAGATCATGCGTTACTAACAAACGTACAAAGGATTTTATATATAAAAATAAAGATGTTAAGATTTTTAAACCGTATTGAACATATAATAGGATCAGAATTTATTGTAAGGTACATCATTAAACCTTTGTTTGTGTTTTTTCGACAATTTTTTCCTGGTATGAAACACGCGAGCTTCTCGAATAATTTTGTGATTGGCTTCTTCAGATAAACAACCTTAAATTAAATAAATGTTTTCGGAAATAGAATTGTCAATATTTATATACCTACTGGCAAATTAAATTAACTAATAACATCGTAACCATGAATTAGTACTTTATGTACACTACTGACATATAATATCATCGGAAGCGCACCAAATTATTATCCTTGTTGCTATTAGGAACTCCTTAAATGCATTACAGTTAATTTTTTGTCGCAAGACAATTTTAGACCTAAAGCAAAATTACATTTTCGTAATTTTGTGCGCGAATAATTGGAACTTTTATATTTTATTTTTAAAGAGGATATGGCATTAATAATTTTTGCGAAAAAAAATTTAGATCTTTACGATTTTTTTTCTGATGAAATAAATATTTTTTTTTTGTATTTTTCGACATAAAAATACAATATTAAATAGATTTTTATAAATATGATTTTTTTGTATTTTTATGAATTATGTCAACTATTAGGCTCCAAAAAAGTTGTTCTACAAGTTAAAGGAGATGGTTTTTGGAAAACTACCTAAAAACATTTTTAGACCTAAAGCAAAATTACTTTTTCAAAATTTTGTGCGCGAATAATTTGAACTTTTATATTTTATGTTCAAACAGGACATATCATCAATTTTTTGCGATGCCATACAATATTCAATATTTTTTTGATTTTTCGGCATAAAAGCACTATATTAAAAGCGATTTTTTTATGTTTTTCTCACCAATAATTTATAAGTATGAATTGTTATATTTTTAAGAACTGTCACCTTTCTTGCGCAAAAAAAAATTATGGGGTTGGTGAACACGTTAAGCGTTGGCGTCTGTTTTTGGAACACACCAAAAAATTTATTCGAAAATAAAATTTTTAGAAATAAACCAGTAAGGAAAGTCTAAAGTCGGGAGGTGCCGACTATATAATACCCTACACCACTCTCGTAATATTGAATAACTCTGATATATAAATTTTGTAATTCATGTATAAATTATTTACATAAATTTACTTTTGGGACATTTTATACTTAAATAATACCCAGTAGGGTATAAAAGTGGGGTAGGGTATAAAAAAGATTGGATCTAAAGAGCCAAATCGGATGAAACATATATATGGGAGCTATAGCTAAATCTTTACCGATTTTCTTCAAATTCGGCTATGTGTGTTCATGAATCAAGAAACTCTACCATTCTAAATTTCAAAACGATTGGATGTAAAATACAGCTTTTATAGGACTAAAGGGCAAATCGGACGAAACATATATATGGGAGCTATAGCTAAATCTTAACCGATTTTCTTCAAATTCGGCAATGTTGGTCCATGGATCAAGAAGCTCTACCATTGTAAATTTCAAAATGATTGGATGTAAAATACAGCTTCTACAGGACTAAAGAGCAAAATCGGACGAAACGTATATATGGGAGCTATAGCTAAATCTTAACCGATTTTCTTCAAATTCGGCTATGTTGGTTCATGAATCAAGAAACTCTACCATTCTAAATTTCAAAACGATGGGATGTAAAATATAGCTTTTATATGACTAAAGGGCAAATCGGACGAAACATATATATGGGAGCTATAGCTAAATCTTAACCGATTTTCTTCAAATTCGGTAGTGTTGGTTCATGGCTCAAGAAACTCTACCATTCTAAATTTCAAAACGATTGGATGTAAAATACAGCTTTTATAGGACTAAAGGGCCAAATCGGACGAAACATATATATGGGAGCTATAGCTAAATCTTAACCGATTTTCTTCAAATTCGGCAATGTTGGTTCATGGATCAAGAAACTCTACCATTCTAAATTTCGAAACGATCGGATGTAAAATACAGCTTCTATAGGACTAAAGGGCCAAATCGGACGAAAGATATATATGGGAGCTATATCTAAATCTGAACCGATTTCAACCAAATTCAATAGCGATCTTAACAGCCGCGAAATACTCTAAACTGCAAAATTTCAGAACGATCGGAGTAAAATTGCGACCTGTAGTCGACGAACAACTTTACATGGACAGACGGACGGACGGACGGACATCGTTAAATCGACTCAGCTAGTGATTCTGAGTCGATCGGTATAGTTTAAGGTGGGTCTAGCTGTGTTATTTTCAGGTGTTACAAACATCTGCCGCGAAACAAACTTATAACACCCTGTACCACAGTGTGGTGTAGGGTATAAAAATATATTTTTTCTTTAAGTTTGTGCACTTTTATTTTAGGTTTTTATATTTTTTATTTGATAGTAACAGTACATACATTGTTTTTGAAGAATAAAATTTTAGGGATCTGTTCCTAACTATTTTTCTCATTCCAATTAAAATTGTAAATTTTTTTCATTTAAAAAAAAATACGAATTTTCCAAATCAATTTTAAATAGCACTATTGCAATTTTCTGCCGACTTGGCATTTTTGTATTATTAGGAATTCGATTTTGGCTTAATTTCCCTAATAAACGAATTTTATACAGCTATTTACAACATACATTTATTGCAGTTTATTTTTTGGTCGATTTGCGTATACAAAAATTGACTTTGGCGCCCTCTCGCGGTGTCAAAAAGAGGTAAATTAAAAAATATTGTTATTATTTATCTTAATTGGTTTGTTAAGCTATGATGAGTACCAATTTAACCATTATTTAAGCCAGTACATTATTATAGATGTTTGTCAATGGGACAGAGCACTGTGCAGCGTGGCCTCAAGGGTTCAAAAGTTCGCCTAGTTTGACGCCAAAAACTGTTAACGAGGATTTGTTTAGGATCATCCCCTCTACTCAACTGTGAAGAGATCAAATCTGCTTCGCTCCGCGAGATATCGCTAAAACAGTAAAAAACGATGTTAGTTGCAATGAGCTATACAAAAAATTTCGGAAATTTAGAACTGTAACAATTTCCAATAAATATGAGTAAATATGAGTAATTGTAAGTCGTTTTTCAATTTACGCGATATTTGCAATATCACCATATTGCAATTTTTTAATCTATAAAACTACCTAACATTTTCGTATAATTTTTCAACGCACCACATTAATAATACGAAAAAACAAGTTAAAAAAATTTTCTTGAAGGTATGTCAAAAATATGACATATACATAATTTTTTTCCTAAACAAATGCCAAAAAAACTGAAATTTTTAGAACCTTATCGGATGGAATTTTTTTTCATCATATAACAAATTTTGTAACCAATTCAGAAAAGTTAATGTGAAAGAAATCTGTACGTATTGTGCTACGGTCGGGAAAAATATGAAAAATTCAAATTCAAATCTTCTACACGTATGTCAAGTTTTATCGCAATCGGTTGTCTGGTGATGATACCACCGAATTGCTTCCCTTTTTTTAAGTCCTCCCACTGTGCGACAGTAGATGTATCGTTGTAATCAAAGAGCCGGTTGTATTTATTGTCCAATCGTGATTCAATTTACCAGTGTTCTTTTTTGGTCCAAGGATTCTATTGAAATTGGTGAAAATCGGTTTAGATTTAGATTTAGTTAAAGCCCTCATATATATGTAGCTCCATTTGGGTTTTAGGCTCTGTAAAGTCCACATCTTTGCACCAATCTGTATATATTTATTTCTAGTTGCAAGAACAATAGCTACCAAATTTGGAATAAATCGGTTCAGATTTAGATATAGCTTCTATATGTACTTCCTCTCCGATTTGTTATCTAAAGCCATAGAAGCTACATTTTAGATTCGATCGTTATGAAAAATTAAAAATGTATCCTAACTAATTTGAAGGAAATCGGTTCAGATTTAGATATAGCCTCCATATACATATATGTTTCTTTAGATTTAGCATCTAAACATCCGACTCTCTTGAGACACCAATAACCGCCGACACTAAATTTTAAAGAATTCGATTCAGATTAAGATATAGCCTCCATGTATTTGAAGAAAATTGAAAACAGATTTAGATATATCCCCGTATATACATATATCCCTATTTTGCTTATATTCAAAAATAAAAATGTTTGAACAGATCATTATTAATAGACCAGCAACATTGCTAAACCTTGACCAGATTTCTTCACATTCGGCTCTGAGAGGGTGGTCTAGGGAATCATATAGTCGGCTTCGCTCGATTTTAACCCGTGCTTACTGGTTACGTCTGGGACAAAATACATTTTTGTTGTAATTTTATGATTACTAACTTTTGTTGTTTAAAGGGTAAATTTCGATAGCTTGGAGAAAAAACTTACCAACGAGTTATTTCTGTCATCTGAAAAAGGCGTGATCCATTTCGAGGTTCCCTACTTTTTTAAAGAAATAAACACAGAAAATTCAAATTAAATGGGGAATGTTTATTATCATTTGAAAGAACATTCTTTGGCATTTAGTTTTTGAAAATTATGTCTATCAATGTTGGCCGCGGCTACGTCTCAAATGGTCCATCCGTTGGGTCCAATTTTCGATGACCATTTCGACTGGTAACTGGCGAATGACACGCGTGATGTTTTGCTCCGAGGCCTGAATCGAAGCGGGTTTGTCCGCATAAACTTTAGACTTTACATATCCCCACAGGAAAAAGTCTAACGGTGTGATATCACACGATCTTGGTGGCCAATCGACTGGCCCAAAACGTGAAATTATCAGCTCACCGAAGTGTTCTCTCAAGAAATCCATTGAATGATGCGATGTGTGGGAAGTGGCGCCGTCTTGTTGAAACCAAATGTCGCCGAGATCACGAGATCCAATTTCAATTTCAAATAGTCGGTTTTCATGGCACGATAACGGTCGCCATTGACGGTTACATTCCCACCGGCATTAATTTTGAAGAAATATGGCCCGATGATTCCGGTAGGTCGGATCGGGAATCGGTCAATGGAAAAAAGATAGCTCTTAACGAGAGCTAAAATATTGCTCATGAGTGTCAAGGTCGTGGGTCGACTGGAAAGTGTTTTTTTTTTTGGATTTATAAAAAATGGACTTAGCGCAATTGGCGAACGATCATTTTGATAATAAAACTAAATAATTTGTAAACGTTGTTCAGGCGTAAGTCTTTCCATGATGAAATGCCAAACAATACTTAACAAAAATAACATGACAGCATGACACGACTCACACGTGATCTGCCAAAAAAAGGCTATTGAAAAAAGTATCTCTACTTAGATCACCCTAATATATATAAGTATATATTGGTCGAAACAAGATTTGATCGGCAAATGTTAAAGTCGATATAAATAACATGTAAGAAAGTTCAGTTGGGTAAACCGACTTAGGAATCACCTCGACGTGTTATAATTTAGGCTCGTAGCAAATGATGGGATAAAAACGACAAGTGTTTAAGTCTAACACATTGTACCTGTGAAAAGCATTTTTTTCTTTCAGTCCATATGTATATGATGGCGCATCGGTTTGAAAGGAAATTTTTTGGCTATATATATTTTACTTTAAAGTCGGAACAATTCAGCTGACCCACCTTAATATATAAGACGACAATTTCGTACTGAAGGATAAATGTACCACCTTTCTAATTTAATTGATTATTTAATATACTCGTAAGTGTTCCACACATCCTAGAAACTACGATGACTTTCAAATATACCGGTTATTTTGCAGAGACATTATTTGAACCGGCAACATCTACTCAAAATCTAATCAGAAGTTGCTAACAAGTGTAGCCAATGTTATAAAAAAGATAATTAATTTTATTGGCCATAAAACCAACTTTTATAATTAACTCTCAAATGTCAATGACAAAAAAAAAAACACATGTGGGCAATTAAATAGCACACTGTAGTTGAAGTCATCTGCATAGCAATATCATATACTTATATAAACAATTGGTGACTTTTTAAAACAAATGATTTAATTGTTTTATATAAAAACAATAATTATATAATATGTATTATATTTTTTAGTATATATTTTTAAATATTATTAATAGTATATTTTAAACCTTAGGGACATTTTTAAAATAGAAAAGGAACATGAATTGGCCTCAGCAGATAATGAAAACTACTTAACCAATCCGGTGAATGCTTATAAACTAATTAAAAGATTATATATCGATTGGCAGAAATATGGGGAACATTTTGCTAAAGACAAGGGTAAGACAAATCTTTGTTTTTATGTGTAACTTCAAAGAATCGAATTAAATAAAATTTTTCAACTTTTCTAGAGCATATACAGACATGGCAATCGAAGAAAGCCCAACTGGCATTTCCCACTCAAACCGATTTCCAAGAATCCGCTTTGGCCCTGGTACGATTGCAAAAAACCTATAATCTAGATGTAGCCCATGTGGCTTCCGGTATTTTGAATGGTGTAAAATATGGGTATGGTTGAGAAGAAATCTGAGGACCAATCAATAGATAGAAAACTAAAACTATTCAATATCATCATTTCAGTAACGATATGTCATGGTCCGAATGTCTGCTCTTGGGTCAACAACTGATAAATGCCAAAGCCTACAATCAGACAAAGGACTGGATCCAAGAATCCGTCAAACGTTACAATGTCGAGGAATCAACTTCAACGACCGATCAATCTTTGGACTTTATGGAGATATTGGGTGAACACCTATTGAAAACCGGAGACACAGAAGCAGCTATGAAAGTCTTCCGTTCGTTGGTAGTAAAAGATCCATCTCGGTTGAAAACGGTGTCGAATATTTACGACAATACAAATGTTTTGCCCGATAATAACATTGAAGACAGAGAGTATTATGTAAGTTCACAATAAATTACACATGTATATAGTTCGTAATATATCACAAGATCTGGTACCGTTTATCTCACAGAATTGAGTTTCAACTCAGGTTTAGCCTAGTCGTGCGTGACCCCTGTGTCCATTTGACCCCCACAAATGAACTATTTATTGTATTTAACTAGTCACCTAATAAAATATGACTAATGCAGTGTTAAGGGGGGTAACGTTTAAAAACTATTTTTGGCATTTTTTTTTTAATTGTTTTTTCTGAATAGATAACCTTTCAAGAATATTGTGTGAACATTTGAGGTGAATCGGAGCAAAACTAACGAAGATACAAAAGTCTAAACAACCGCGTCTCATATGTGACTCAGTACATCAGAAAAATTTTGAAGCGTTTTACCCACTACCCATGTTTTCAAAGACGGTGCCCCTCATAACTCAAAATCTACTAAACCGATCCTTTCGAAAGTTTTAACACTATTTCTTTACATAATTTACGAGGTAACGCTGTCGAATTTTTCATTCAAAGTGTTCCCAAAAATTGAAAAATTCAAATTTCGAAAAAACTCGATAGCTTTACCTGGCTATAACGATTATCTAACTAAATAAATTATTTTTTTATACCCTCCACCATAGGATGGGTGGTATATTCATTTTGTCACTCCATTTGTAACACCTATAAATATTGATCTGAGACCCCATAAAGTATATACGTATATTCTTAAACGTCGTATTTGGATATAGCTCCCATATATAGGATCTAACTTGTGATTCCTACTGTCCTCATCTACTATATTTTTTGTGTTTTCGGTGAGGTCACATGCTATCCATGGTGGAGGGTATATAAGATTGGGCATGGCCGAACTTAACGCTTTTACTTCTTTACAAATTTAACCGTTTCGTCAGAAAAAAATCATAAAAATGTGCCTTTTGAAGACTTCGTGAAGATTCGGATAAGTGAGTGTGTCAAAAGTTGTCGTAGCATTAGTTAAACATTTATTGTCTCAGAAACTATTGACCGTAGAAGAAGGAAAATTGGATTGTAAATTATTGGAGTTATTATCTATTAGTAATTCCGCTAAAAGTGGGAAAAAAGTAATTCCGAAATGTCTACTTTCCAGTGGGAACCCTTCTAGCGAATTATAACCCTAACCTTTCGCATTTGGTTGTGGTACAATAACTAGTATCCCTTTTTGCCTGAATCTCACGTCAACGTCCCACTCATACCCTCATATCAAATTTCGTAATTTTAGCCTTAGACGTTTGACCTGGGCGTTAATGATATTTTCCACCCCTCAGTTTTGTTCCTTAGGTGTCAACATTAGAAAATACTAATTTTATCAATATTGGTTAATAGCCTATTTCTCTATCTCGAACGAACACTTTCGTTCGCCTTCTAAGCGAATGAAAATCAATTTGGGTTTCTCTAAATGCGAAAGTCAAGGCAGAAAACGTAAGCCTTTTCACACAAATTTCTCTATCTCGAACGACCATCTGTAGGAACGAAACGTCAAAATCAGTCACTTGTTGCTTCGTGTGCGACTTAAAGAAAAACCAATTTTTATTGATTATCGAATACTTCAAAAAGCGGAAAAAAGCACAGACCTTAAATTATACAGATGTGCCGTCAGCCAGAAACGTCAAAATCTATCAGTTACGAACGAATAGGAATGAAATGTCACACGCGAACAAACAGGTTTCCGCGAACATAGTTTGAACTTTTTTTGCACTAATCGATTGATATTAATTTTTTAATTGTGACAATTACAAAAATTCGGGAAAATCAGTCCGAAATCCGCGGAAAAACTCACTCTTTGAACACCTACTCGTTGAAATTTATATTCGTTCGTAACTGACAACTTACTCGTTCCGGGATGACATATCTTATTATTCATTATTTTTGGAAAAAGTACAGAAAACAAATTTTAAGTATATATGAATGTATCATAATTATATTAAAATCTAATTTGCCAACTAAATAATCAAAAAGTATGTATGTATATACAGGGTTGCCCATATTCGACGGACCCATCTGGCAACGCCATAACTTTTGACAGAGATGTCAGATCGCTTAATGACATACCGCGTTTGAAGCGTCAGTCCAAGCAGACCATGGAACAATACACGCCACGCGAGTGCTCTGAAATAGTTGAAATTTACATTCAACAGAAGAAGTCAATTGTGAAAACTCAACGTGCTTTTAAAATATTAAAAAATGTGAGAAGTGCGCCTTCTAAGAACACCATTAAGCGTTTATACGAAATTTTCGCCACTGAAAATCCTCAGGAGATTCAAGAATTGCCTCTTCATGACGAAAAAGTCACAGTTTGGTGCGGCGTTAGTGCGAAAACGGTCATTGGTACCATCAACCAGGAGCGTTATCGCGACATGATGACCAATTTTGTGATGCCAATTATTCGTCGAAAGCGTATGAGGCAGTTCTGGTTTCAACAAGACGGCGCTCCACCGCACACAAGTCGCATAACAATCGATTTTCTGAAGAATTTGTTTCCGGGCCGTTTGATGTCGAAAAGTGGTGATTTGGACTGGCCACCGCGTTCGCCCGATTTGACGCCGCCTGACTTCTTCTTGTGGGGATATTTGAAGTCAAAGGTTTACGTTAACAAGCCAAGGACCGTAGAAGAGCTCAAGGACAACATTCGTGAAGAAATAGCCGCTATTCCGGCCGAAATGTTGGCGAAAACGATGGAAAATGCTGCAAAAAGGGCACAATACGCCATCAACGCCAGAGGCGGCCATTTGAGAGATATCATATTCAAAAATTGATGTAAACAAATCTACTTGGAACAAATTAAATGATTAAGATTGCCAACCGCCAAATTTTTATTTTTTTCTTTGATTTTTTTTTAAAAAAACATGGGTCCGTCGAATATATATATGTACATTTCATCATACAGAAGTGATAATAGCAGCAGCTCTGTATGTCGCTGATGCACAATGCGACCGCCAGTTGCGCATGTGTGGCGGTTTTCACAACCAAAAACAGAAATTGGTTGTTGTTTTGGGTGAATTCTTGTTTTGGTTGTGGCCATCACTACGCATACTGAACAGAGTTGGAAATATTTTGTTCGAGTCTACAAAAATTTATGCTTTTTTTGGTCAGTTATGCTTTTGCTTTGATATAGGTGAAAGATCCAGAATAAGCTGGGCTATTAATAGCTTTGAGCCCTTCAAGTCACCTGGACCAGACGGCATCACTCCAGCAGAAATGCAGAAAATGTTGAAATACATTATCCCCTGGCTGGAGAAAATTTATGTAGGCTGTATCAGGCTTTCATACATCCCGAATCGATGGAGGGATACCAAAGTGGTATTCATACCAAAAGCGGGGAAGATATCACACACTAGGCCAAAAGACTTCAGACCAATTAGCCTATCCTCCTTCCTATTGAAAGGTCTGGAACGACTTTTAGATTATTTCATTAGGGAAAACCTGGATACAAAACTCCTGTCAGTGAACCAACATGCTTACAATAAGGGGAAGTCTACAGAATCAGCCCTGCACGAACTTGTGAGCACTATCGAATCGTCCCTGCATTTCAAGGAATTCACCATGGTGGCATTTCTTGACATAGAAGGGGCTTTTAACAACATTCACTCAGATGCAGTAATTGCGGCACTGTCACATCTTAATGTTAACTTTAGTTTGATTAGACTAATTCAAAGTCTGCTCAACAGAAGACGCATAACAGCATGTCTTGGGTCCACAACTCTAACAAGGTTTGTAAACAGAGGGACCCCACAAGGAGGAGTACTGTCTCCACTAATTTGGAACCTAGCGTTGAATGAAATTCTGCTAGATCTAGAACGTTGTGGCTGCAAGGTCGTGGCATATGCGGACGACGTTGCAATCGCAGTGAGTGGCAAATTCGAAAACGTCCTCCGAGACATTCTACAGGTAGCTCTGAACAAATTGGCTAGATGGGCCAGAAGCAGCGGTTTGGGCATAAACCCAAACAAGACAGAATTGGTTCTCTTTACTAGGATGAATAAAGTCCCACATGTGGACCCTCCACCTCGGATAAATGGAACAGATCTAGTCTTTTCTGAAAGTGCAAAATTTTTAGGAATAATTCTAGATAGAAAACTGTTATTTAGACTTAATGTATTGGAACGTGTAAGGAAGGCTAACGTCGCCTTATATTCCTGCAAAAAGGCTGTAGGGTCGCGGTGGGGCCTCTCTCCTAAAATCGTCCACTGGATATATATAGCAGTAGTTCGTCCTATACTGCTATACGGCATTGTGGTATGGTGGACGGCAACTGACAAACTAACCATCACCAACCTACTAACAAAGGTTCAGAGAACTGCCTGCCTGAGCATAAGCGGAGCCTTAAGGACTACAGCGACCGAGTCTCTACAAGCCCTACTCCATATACTGCCGATTAATATTGTGGCGAGAGAAGTTGCAACCAAAGCGGCAATAAGATTAAACTGCCTATCAATGTGGAGGTACAAAACCTACGGTCACATGAGAATATCAAAGTGTAGTGCTATGGTAACCGACCGAGTGGACTATATACCAACGGTGTACACCTTCGAGAGAAATTACATCACTATGATTCCCGCGAGAGATGAATGGGTTGGAAGAAAACCAGGTAATAGAAACCATCTCCAATTTTACACGGATGGTTCGAAGCTTGATGAAAAGGTTGGCTTCGGAGTACACTGTGCAGAGCTTAGATTGGATATAGCTCACAGACTACCAGATACCTGCAGTGTCTATCAAGCCGAAATAATGGCAATATGGGAAGTAGCCAAGTGGCTGAGTCGCAACATAGTAACCAACACTGGCATTGTCATTTACTCGGACAGCCAGGCTGCCATTAATTCTCTGGAGGCAACATCCCTAAATTCACAAACAGCCCTCGACTGCCGCAGATCTCTTAACGAGATGGCTGAGCAGTTTAACATACACCTCATATGGGTGCCTGGGCATAGGGATATCCCGGGGAACTGCAAAGCCGATGAACTTGCTAGGAAAGGGACGACATTACAAATTCTCGAAGAATTTGCATATATTGGTGCGCCACTATCCACGTGCAAGCTTTGGCTTAGGCAAGAGGCAATCAGGCAGTCCAACGAAAGATGGACAGAAATCGGCACCTGCAGGGTAGCTAGACAAATCTGGCCAAGGTATGACCTGAGAAGATCAAAATATCTCCTCGCACTAGAGAGGCAAAGATTGTCTACGTTAGTATCAGTTCTGACGGGACACTGCTTGATCGGCGAACACGCCAAAAGATTGGGTATTGACTCTAATGACTTCTGCAGAAGCTGTGGAGATGAGGAAGAAGTGGAGAGCATTGAGCACTTGCTATGCGACTGTCCCGCTCTGAGTAAACGACGACTGGACATACTGGGGTCGGCTGTTCTAGGCAGCCTAACAGATCTTTCCAGTACCGATATTCGTAATATCGACAAATTTGTATATCAAACAGGTTGGTTTCGATGAGGGGCATTTCAGCCCGTGGTAACACTAGGGACCTAAACTGGTCTATGTGAGCTTGTATAAAAAATACGGCTGCCACCCTAACCTAAACCTAAACCTAAACCTAGGTCAGGCGAACGAACGAACCTTAGAGAGACCCAATTCCTGACGAAAGTGAGTGACTGGTTTTCTTTTGCTTAGGTTTTCGTTCGAGATAGAGAAACAGGCTATAACAGAAAATTGCTTTGAATACTATAATTTCTGTCTTATGTTTTATAAATGCAATATAACATCGTCTCACTCAGCTGAGAAAAATTAGGTGAATTTTCCGTTCATACAAACATTTGTCTAAAAATTTTAGAAAAATATTTGTATGAATAAAGTGTGGGCCATTTAATATTTTAAATTTAAATCGGTTATAAAAAAAGTACTGAAATTTTTTTCAAATTTTTGGTATTATTGGAAAGCTTGAACTTTGCCATTTAATAATGGCTCCCCACAGAAAATAATCCAAAGGGCTCAAATCACAAGTCACAGAAATCGGTAGTTTAAATTTAAAATTCTAAATGTCTCAGCCTTTAGATCATAATTTTGACATTTTTTATTTTGAAAAGTATTGCATTTGACTAAATACACATTAATATTCTCTCTCTAAATCTCCATAGAAAACGAAAGAATTTGAATTGTACCAAAAAGTCTGTCGTGAAGAAGTCATCCGGTCTCCAACGGAAGAACGCCATCTACGCTGTCGCTACTATTGGGGCGTCGATAATGCCTTTTGTCTGTCACCCTTCAAAATCGAAGAGATTAATGACGATCCCCACATAATGGTCTTACATGACATGGTCACAGATAAACAAATTGCCACAATCAAGGAACTGGCCCTACCCATAATGGAACGGTCTACGGTCCGTGACGATGGAGGTGCTGCCCCAAACAGGCCTAATTATCGCATCTCGAAAAGTGCTTGGGTAGAGTATACATTACATCGTCACACAGAGAAGTTGTTGCGTGACCTGCATTATGCGACCGGACTAGAGACACAATTCAGCGAAGAGCTGCAAGTGGCCAACTATGGATTGGGTGGTCACTATGAACCACATGTGGACTTTTATCTGGTGAGTGTGGGCGAGTTGAATAGTTTCGCAGCACAAACTACGAGTATGCATAGACCTCGTCGAGTACATACCGATACCTCTATTCCAAAGAATGCTAAGTCGAAACAGGTAGTTCAGGAAATCAGGAGAACCGAAAAAGTTTTGTGACATTTTTAAATTGGTAATTCCTGTATAATGCAAATCGAATGGCCTTTAATGTTATAAGGATAAGTTTTTAATTGGTTTGGCGAATAAATGCCAAATTTTGACTTAATATATTTTGGAATATTAAGAATTTAAAACTACAATGTAACTAAAAATATGCCAAAATCGACTTAGATTACTTTGGAATGCAGGTATTGATATGTTGAACAAACGGTTTATGGTGGGTTTATTGGATGGTTAGTATACAGGACTGTGATTGCTCTGTCAGTGGGTGATGTATACTCACATACATTCCTGTGCATACACAAGCAAGTGTGTGTATACTAGGCTGTAACGAATGGACAACAAATTCAAAACCTAATTAAATTATGAAAACCAAGGAATATTTAAAATTAACCTAATCATTTCCATAACATTTTTTATATATTTTCACAATTTTCATTTTTGGCATAATTTGTTGACGCTTTATCCTCCCTAATGTCGTCTCTCTGAAACTTGTCCTAACTTAAATCATTTCTATCTTTTGTTCCATGTCCACTTGGCCATTGTGATGATAATGATGATGACGATGATGGTCCTGTCTATGCTGTCATTGTGGATGACTGACTATAGACTGGCGTTACGGAGGAGCATACCAATCGTATATCCACCTCAATTTTCTACGTAAGTAAATCACTGCTTTCAGACGAACTTTCAGAGAGTATTTTGCTTTCCCGCATTATTACGTTATATGAACGCATGGCTATGTGCGTGGCATGAATGTAGATGGATTGGTAGGTTCGGTGCCCACAGATACACTGTATAGCTGCAATCTGTTAAGCTATTGCATTACCCTGTCAAACCATTCTAATCTCAGTAGTAGGTGTTCGCACTGTGGCCTAAGGTGGATAAAATGAGGCATTGATGCAGAAGAATCTTCTCCAATATCACAAAAACATTGAAATTTCATCAAATGCCTCATTTTATTCAGAAAATATTCATATGTAATATAATTTTTGAAAAAATAATTTAGTTAAAATAATATTTCTTGGCATATTACGAGTATGGTTTATTCGAAAGAGCAAAAATTTCATTATTGCTGGAAAACGATGTAATTTATTTGGCTGCCTTGGCAGTAGCGCATATTATGTGGAATTAAAAAGGGAAACAAATCGGTCATTTCAGTATTAGAGAATTTAAGTTTCGGCCCCTTATGTTAAACAAGGGAGAAGCTACAGGGTCTCAAAGTTGACCACTTCGGTTATACAAAATGTTTAAGGGGGTATCTTTTTTTGTAGTCTCTTCCGATCCGAAATTCACTTATCTATCTGATTTCTACTTTCTACCAAGGTATATAAAAGACTTTTTACACATAAGAATTATCTCACATAGTTATGGAGATATCTGTATTTGAATGTTGAATTTTACATTTTTTTCGTCCCTGTTCTAGGTTTTGTGAATATCGGAGCAGAATATGCACCGATTTTTTTCACTTCAACTTTTCTGAATTGGCAATAAAATTTGATATATAATACAAAAAAAAAATATATATAAAAAACATCCGATATAGCTTATAAGACTAAAGTTAAGGTCATTTAGAAATATATTTTCAAAAAATGTCGATTATTTGAATTTTTTGCATTAATCTTAAAGCAAACTTCCTAGAGAATCTTCTCGTCTATATGCGTTGAACTGCAAAGAGAATTTGGAGCCCGGCTCGTAGTCTAGTAGATATAGGGCAAAATGCAAAAAAACCTATTTTTGGTTTTTGGGAGTTTTCGTTTTTTTTTGGGAATTGTGAAATTTTCCTAGACATGTTGGAATTAGCCTCGATTTTCGTACGTTATAATGTGTTTTATCGTAAACTGCAAAATGAATTTTGAGCCCGACTTTTAGTATTATATTTTTTATGTTTTCTTAATATTTTATGAATTTATAAACTTTCCGTTCGATCCTAGCATAAACGGTGCAAAATCGGCTTTTTTTGATATGTTTGAATCGAAAGAAAATGTATTTGGAACAAAAATTTTTAGATATTATATATTTTTGAGCAAATAAATTTTATTTTAAAATCAAAAAAATTTATTTGGAACGCATGTTTAATATATATATTACAACAAAATATATTGGCAAACTAACTTTCTCAAATAAAATATGTGTTTATTTACAAATAAAATTACTGTTTAGGGGTTTCTCCGAATAAATTTTGTTTAAAAATGATTTTAAAAACGTTGCAGATTTTTCGAATTTAATTTTTCTTTGATTTTGAGTTATAGCTTACATTTTAAAATGACATAAGTGACAATAATTTTTTTAAAGCACTAATTTTTAGTTTTTTAATTTTTTTAATTTCTATTTATTCCAAGTAATCACGTGTTGTCAACCCACCAAGCAATGTATCATTATGCAAGGTTATACGATTTCAGATAAGAAGGAATTTTACGAACATTTAAAACTTTGGAAAAAATAACGTTGAATTCCTAAAAAATATAAAACTTTTATTGATATATTTTCTGAATATATATATTTTTCGAAAATTATAGTCCACAATAAAAAACATTAGGATATTGATGTTTGTTATACACACATTATTTCGAGTGTACCCTAATATTCATATATTTCAAGCAGAATATTAGAGCCGGATATATACCGATTCCTTTTTCATTATCTTTTCTGGATAGACAACAAAATTTGCTATTTGCAAAAGTTATGGCCATTAGAAGTTACAGTTCAAGGTCAGGAAAATATAAGAGAATCAATTTCATACATTGATACATTACAATGAAATATTTGAGGAAAAACATAAAATAACATCAACTACAGATCAACCCCTCATAGGAAATCATCAAAGTGTTTTATAGTTTGTAGGACTTGACATCAGAACATAGACATCAGACATTTTTGGATGTTCCCCTATATCTATCTACTACACTAAAAGCCGGGCTCGAACTGTCATTTGCAGTTCATTGTGCAACACCTTATCACATATAAAAATGATAAAAGTTTTAACATTTCAGCTTTGCGATTTTGTACAAATTGGTGTGCATTGGAATAGCTTGGTAACAATACCTGTAAATATTTTTGACCCTCCTTTCTTCCATAGGTTAGGTTAGGCTGAAGAGAGGAGACGTTTAAACGTCTCATGTCCATGGACATACACTTAAGCCAGTGGTTCGGCCTGTTGTGCCAAGTAAAGAAAGTTCAGTGTGGTAAACCGTCTTATAACTCCCCTCACCTTGAGTCCCAAACAAATATTCGTAAATTTATTAATTTTTTTGTTTTAATTAAACTATTATCAATTTAAATTGCATTAAATAATATTAAAGTATGTACTGGTATTAAAGTTATAATTTGTTAACTTTTGGTGTAAAATGGTTCATTTGTTTGTGGGGTACCAAAAGTGGCGTGCCAATAATGGCCATTTTTCTCTGGACTCTAGGTACTATACAAACATTACACTGTACAAAATTAAAAGTATTTGAATGCACTGGTATTAAAGTTATAAGCTGGTAACTTTTGGTAAAAAAAGGTACATTTGTGCGGGAGGTACCAAAAGGAGCGTGGCAATAATGTCAATTTTTACTGTATTCCAAGTACTATTAAACCATTACATTGAACAAAATTTCAAGTCTTTGTATGCACTGGTAATAAAGTTATAAGCTATTAATGGCGAATTCTTGTCTGCAAAAAAGTGCAACATTTTCATTGCCCTTTTTCCGAAAACGGCACTTTTGTGATACTTTTTTGAAATTTGGAATTTAGGTTACTCGAATTTAGCACAACTAAAATTTTAAAATTTCAAAAAAGCGATATTATAGTGCAGTTTTCGGAAAAAGGGCAATGCAAGTGTTGCACTTTTTTGCAGAAAAGAATTCGCCATAACTTTTGGCTCAAAATTGTCCATTTGTGTGGGAGGTACCAAAAGGGGCGTAGCAACTTCACCTATTTTTCTCGAGGTAATAGTGACTAATAAACTAATACTGCGTGTAGAATTTCAGAGGATTCAAATAAGTAGCATAGAAGTTATTAAATAATCAATATTTCACAAAATGTTTACCCTTTGTGGGGGAGGTACTAGAGGGAGTGGACCAATATGGCCCATCTTCGAAATTAGCCAGAGATAGAAGAAAATATAACCACATACCAAATATTAAGTTAATCGGTTACTCCTTTCGGGAGTTATAATGCGCACCAGCCAGCAGACGGACGGACATTTTTCATTCGACTTAAAATGACCATAAACGGATATCCGCCGAACTATCATTAGGGTCTTAGGTCACTCCTTCGATGTGTTACACTTTTGGCTCGTAGCAAATGAAATATACCCTCTTCTCTAAGGTGAGGGTATAAAAATACAAATGCAATTTTCAAATTCAGGTATCTCGGGAACTTTGATTATTAAAACTTAAATTCTCTAATACGTCTTCTACGAACATGCCCAGTTTTGTCACAATCGGTTGTCTGTTGAAGCAACGTCGATATTATTTCCCTTTTTGAATTCCTCCCACTGTATAGCGCGTTCTGTCACCTCAATTTGTTGATGGTTTCTGACACTACATAACGAATGGCTTGCTCGAAATTCGCTTAAGGGCCTAAATCGTTAAAGGATTGTTCGCATAACATCAGTCCTTCACGGTACTCAACAATAAAAGTCTAACAGCGTCAAATCTCAGTCAATTGACATCATGATTCAAAAACACACCACTAGATGGACCACGCTTTATATAACACATGACTTACTGATCACCGCCTAGCACAAACGGCTGAAGTTATAATCTTCAAATTTGGTGCACAGAGTAATAAGAAAGAAAAAAATTGTACTGAGTGCAGACCTTATACAGAGAGTGGGACCAGAAGAGATTTCTCGATTTTTTTAGGCTCACAATGTGGCAAAAAGTTTATTAGAATTGCGTAGTTTTTTGCAAGGATTGTCTTTAAGACATAGGATAGGAATATGAAGCTATTTTCCGAAAATCGTTCTGTTAGGGGCGCAGATTGTAATAAGCGATGAATACGGTACCAGTGTGTAAGGGTAGCTCTAGGAAAATAAACTAGAGATAATAAGCGTTTTACTTCTAGGGAAAAAAGGGTTATCTATGATACAGTGGGGTAAAAATTTAAATGTGCGCGAGCAGTAATTGGAAAATAAAATAGACTATAGACAATAATTGTTTTGTTCGAAATTCATATATAAATTCATCGGCACATAGGGGCAAAACAGTGTTAAATATGGAATAGTGGAGGGGCGTAGCAATAGGGCCTCACGTTAAAAAGTATTACACTTCACAAACTATCAAGTATTTGTATGGACTGGAATCAAAGTTATTAGCCGTTAACTTTTTGTGCAAAATGGTCCATTTGAATGGGAGGTACCAAAAGGGGCATTTTTCTCAAGATGATAGCGACCCAGAAACTAATACTATGTGTGGAATTGTTGAAGATTCTGCGTAGTAGTATAGATGTTAAGAGATAATCAATATTTCACTAAATGTTAACCCTTCGCGGGTGAGGTTCTCGAAGGAGTGGACCACCATAGTAAATCTTTGACCTTAGTCTGAGATAGAAAAAAATATTGACACATACCGAATTTTATGTCAATCGGTTAATCCTGTCGAAAGTTATCGTGCGCACAAACCAGACAGACAGGATGAAGGTCATTGCTAAAATGCCTTAAAATGGCCCAAAATGGATTTTCGCCAAATATTCTTGGGGTCTCTTAGGTCACTCCATCGATGTGTTACACTTTTGGACCCCAGCATCTGATATATACACAGAAAGAAAAAATTGAGTAATCCGTACTTGAATCAAGCCGTAGCGGTGTCAAAAGTACGTTAAGTACGGATTTTCTTAAACCAAGTACAAAATACTTAAATCAAGTACGGATTTTGAAGCCCTGAAGCCTGATTAGGATTGAGTTTAAGCCGAAAAATACTAATTTTAAGCATAAAGCGATTGTTTTAAGAATTTTATCGGTTTAATTTGAGTGCGAAACCGTCTTCAATGAAGAAATTTTTGATTGAATTAAGCCTGCCCAATACTTGATTTAAGTCTGATAATACTTGATTTAAGCCAGATCAGTTCTTGATTTAAGCCTGGTCATACTAGATTTATTGTGCTTTCGTTCGTTATATACCATCTATATTAATTATACCATTTTTTAAAATGGTATGTCAAAATACAATTGCTTAACAGCAAAAGTAAAAGTTTTGCTACATTTATTCGATTTAAATATGAAACATATAAGGAATGGCATTAACGAAACGAATAAGAATTAGTAACAACTTCAAAAACTAAAATCAAAAATAATCACGCCACGTAATGTATTTGCAAACACTGCTTGAACGAGAAACGAATTGGATATGGTCGCGCTCAAATGTTTATACATATACATCTCGACAATTTATATGCATGTGTGTTTGATGTTGCGTCAGCCAAAATCAACCACTTGCATGAGAGTGGTTGAGAGGGTAATTTTATTGTGCTCTATAATAGTTCTGTCTCTCAGAGATTAAAGTGAGCTTTTTATTCTTACTTTAAGCCATATTAGGCTTAATTTTCCTTTTCAAGAAATGTTTACTTGATTTCAAGCATTAAATGCTTATTGTAAGCCTTTCAGCGCTTGATTTTTTCAATTTAAGCCGATTTATACATGTTTAAGAAAAACTTAGTACGAACGTACTTACATTTTTATGTGCAATTTCGGCTTACATTAAGAATTGTTTACTCTTTCTGTGTACTCTTGATATATAGCAAAAACGATTTTTTAAATCTAATTGTTTCTAATTGTCTTAACGACAGTTACTGAACTTCGCTTGCCACGTTGAAGTGTCATTATTAACATTTGTAGTCCTCATAATTTCCTTTAATTTTACATGTATCGATCATATGCTTCAAAAAATATGGTCCAAATTCTAAAGACATGTTCCAAGAAAAAGGTAATTTTAAAGAAAATTTAAAAAAGATGTACCTTACAAATGTTTTTAATTATTTGTTTACGTGGTTAGGACTTTATATTACACCAAAAAATGTTATGCACAGCTCTTCGAAAAATATTTTGGTAAAACGTTTTGATTCGCTCAAAATCTGTCATAGGATCACACGGTTTCCTATTCCGATTCATCATAAGAATGTACAAAAGGAGGAAGTATCGATGACTACCATACGTAAACTTTCAAATCGCCGATACACATATACTCTATTTTTACCCCCTCAATCAGAATCCATGGTCAGAACCTGTTATTTTTGTTTGTGTTCCGCAGTGTTATTTATCGAGTGATATTGAATTCTAGTATAATGTGTAGCATTCTTTTCATATGCAACCACTGTGCAATATAGCCATTCAGTTACTGTATATAATGCCAAGAGACACATATACTCTTTTGCATGCGAATAATTTCATAAATCATATTGAAAGCTCGTTTAGAATTTTTAGATTTACAGTCCATAACTCTTATTTCTATTTTATCTTCTAGTTATCCGATGTTGAACAAGGTGGCGCCACAGCATTTCCACATTTGAAAATTGCCATTAAACCAACCAAAGGCACCGTATTGTTCTGGTACAATTTGCATCGTTCGCTGGATGGTGATTATCGCACCCGACATGCGGGTTGTCCCGTCCTCAAGGGTTCCAAGTGGAGTAAGTATAAGTCATTGTGACTCTGGTCGTGTCTGTACACAACCCATCTGACCATTGTTCTTTGTTCTCTTCCTTGTCGTTGCAGTTGGCAATGTGTGGACACATGACCGGACCCAAATGGCAATACGTCCATGTGCCTTATATCGGGATAATGAAAGTTCTCTGGAGTATGTGGAAGTTAAATGAGATTTGCATGGAATGAAAATTGCAATGAGACCCTTTGAGGTCAATGTGATAATATTTACATATCATTTCATGCGCTCTGTTGTGACAAGTTGTTGTATTTGTTTGCCAATAGTCTTAATAGTTCATAAGATTAAGTAGATTAGAGTAAAGGATTTGTATATAAACTATGTTAAAGTTATGTGAGAGTTAAATTAAATGTAAAATTTGAAAACAAGAATAATTTTGCTAATCAACGAAAACAACGAAAGATGCTACACAGTGGGGGTAATTCAACAAAACATTTTAAAGAAATCTGCCGTTTTTAACCAACATCGTGATGTCAATGAAAATTCGCATACTTCTGTGGAGATTAATTTAAATTATGGACATACAACAAGAGCAAGGCCAAGGATTAGATAACTTTGTTTTTTCTAGTCGCTAACCAACAAAGTTACTAGTTTGGTACATATATGAAGCGCTCTGCTACTCCTCTTTAAAACAGTGGAATAAAATACGCATATCTTTAGGGTAACAAGTGGTCAATGTATAGAAAACATCCAAAAATAATATCCTTATAGTACACGCTGAAAAAACGCTATTATAAACGCTATATATTGTGTTTAAGACATATATATGTTTAGGGTATACTCCAACTATATAATATTTGGCAAACACAAATATTACATGTTTGGGAAAGTGCTGTTCTAAAGAAGTGTGTTTTTATACCCTACACCACACTGTGGTACAGGGTATTATAAGTTTGTATCACGGCAGATGTTTGTAACACCTGAAAATAACGCAGCTAGACCCACCTTAAAGTATACCGATCGACTCAGAATCACTAGCTGAGTCGATTTAAGCATGTCAGTCCGTCCGTCCGTCTGTCCATGTAAAGTTGTTCGTCGACTACAGGTCGCAATTTCACTCCGATCGTTCTGAAATTTTGCAGTTTAGAGTATTTCGCAGCTGTTAAGATCGCTATTGAATTTGGTTGAAATCGGTTCAGATTTATATATAGCTCCCATATATATCTTTCGTCCGATTTGGCCCTTTAGTCCTATAGAAGCTGTATTTTACATCCAATCGTTTGGAAATTTAGAATGGTAGAGTTTCTTGATCCATGAACCAACATTGCCGAATTTGAAGAAAATCGGTTAAGATTTAGCTATAGCTCCCATATATATGTTTCGTCCGATTTGGCCATTTAGTCCTATAGAAGCTGTATTTTACATCCAATCATTTTGAAATTTAGAACGGTAGAGTTTCTTGATCCATGAACCAACACTACCTAATTTGAAGAAAATCGGTTAAGATTTAGCTATAGCTCCCATATATATGTTTCGTCCGATTTGGCCCTTTAGTCCTATAGAAGCTGTATTTTACATCCAATCGTTTTGAAATTTAGAGTGGTAGAGTTTCTTGATCCATGAACCAACACTACCGGATTTGAATAAAATCGGTTAAGATTTAGCTATAGCTCCCATATATATGTTTCGTCCGATTTGGCCTATAGCTATAGCGATTTAGCTATAGCTCCCATATATATGTTTCGTCCGATTTGGCCCTTTAGTCCTATAGAAGCTGTATTTTACATCCAATCGTTTTAAAATTTAGAATGGTAGAGTTTCTTGATCCATAAATCAACACTACCGAATTTGAATAAAATCGGTTAAGATTTAGCTATAGCTCCCATATATATGTTTCGTCCGATTTGGCCCTTTAGATCTATAGAAGCTGTATTTTACATCCAATCGTTTTGAAATTTAGAATGGTAGAGTTTCTTGATCCATTAACCAGCATTGCCGAATTTGAAGAAAATCGGTTAAGATTTAACTATAGCTCCCATATATATGTTTCGTCCGATTTTGCTCTTTAGTCCTGTAGAAGCTGTATTGTACATCCAATCGTTTTGAAATTTAGAATGGTAGAGTTTCTTGATCCATGAACCAACATTGCCGAATTTGAAGAAAATCGGTAAAGATTTAGCTATAGCTCCCATATATATGTTTCGTCCGATTTGGCCCTTTAGTCCTATAGAAGCTGTATTTTACATCCAATCGTTTTGAAATTTCGAATGGTAGAGTTTCTTGATCCATGAACCGATTTGGCCTATAGCTATAGCGATTTAGCTATAGCTCCCATATATATGTTTCGTCCGATTTGGCCCTTTAGTCCTATAGAAGCTGTATTTTACATCCAATCGTTTTAAAATTTAGAATGGTAGAGTTTCTTGATCCATAAATCAACACTACCGAATTTGAATAAAATCGGTTAAGATTTAGCTATAGCTCCCATATATATGTTTCGTCCGATTTGGCCCTTTAGATCTATAGAAGCTGTATTTTACATCCAATCGTTTTGAAATTTAGAATGGTAGAGTTTCTTGATCCATTAACCAGCATTGCCGAATTTGAATAAAATCGGTTAAGATTTAGCTATAGCTCCCATATATATGTTTCGTCCGATTTTGCTCTTTAGTCCTGTAGAAGCTGTATTGTACATCCAATCGTTTTGAAATTTAGAATGGTAGAGTTTCTTGATCCATGAACCAACATTGCCGAATTTGAAGAAAATCGGTAAAGATTTAGCTATAGCTCCCATATATATGTTTCATCCGATTTGGCTCTTTAGCTCCAATCGTTTTTATACCCTACACCACACTGTGGTACAGGGTATTATTTAAGTATAAAATGTCCCAAAAGTAAATTTATGTAAACAATTTATACATGAATTACAAAATTTATATATCAGAGTTTTTCAAGATTACGAGAGTGGTGTAGGGTATTATATAGTCTGCCCCGCCCGGCTTTAGCCTTTCCTTACTGGTTAAATTCTAATATTCAATTTTTTGCATTTAGGATTTCAGAAAATGAATCGGTACCATAATTGTAAGCAAAGTTGTATCTGCTCATTAATTCCAAGCTCATTCGTTAGAAATTTTAAATTTTCCTAAAATTCCTTTATAATTGAAATCACATAATCTTTCATAACGATTATTGCCAAATGGATTGACAACAAATTATGACTCGGGATAATTAGAAATTTAAACTAAGGCATTTACATATGTATGCCATTTTTAACCGTAAGGTCAGAATTTGTAATGTTAACCTATGAAATGTATTTTTGCATAAAAACTTTGCTAAATGGAAAAATTCATTTATTTATTATTGAAAAAGCTGTAATTTATTTTTTGAAAAAAAGTAATTTATTTGTTGAAGAAAAATTTCCCCAAAATTATTTTAAATTTTACAAAAATTGAGAAAAAATCATTTTATTCTTGGCTTTTCATCTAGAAATATTTTTTTTATTTTATACTATGAAAATAATTTTGTATACTCGTATATTAAATGAAAATTACAATACTCAGAAGAATTTTTTCCACAGCTACCTTAGTATTTTGTCCATAACAATTACAAATATTGAGTCACCAAAAATTTAATTACTGACTTCACGACACAAACGGAGCGTGGTGTAAATCAGCTGAAGCCAAAGTGGCAGCATTTAAAGGTCATTTGGAAGAGACGTTTACTCCCTTTTCCTTCTCTAATGGAGTCGAAAATGCGGAAATAGCAGACTTTCTTTATGTACCATGTCAAATATATCGTCCAAAAAAAAACTTTAAATATTCGAGAAGGAAAACAAGAAATTTCGAAAATTAAAAATACAAAAGCTCCAGGATACGACAATATTGACTCTGGTGTAATTAAATTTCTTCCAAAAAAAGGGATTGAATTTTTAACAACAATATTCAATTCTATTTTACGAATAAGCCATTATCCGTCTCAATGAAAACTTGCAAAGATTATAATGATACCAAAACCAAACAAACCAGAAAATATAGTCACGTCATGCTGACCAATAAATTTGCTGCAAATTTTCTCAAAATTATTTGAGAAACTTCTAAAAAATAGATTAACAATAATTCTTGCTAGTCCCAAAATTATTCCGGATCACCAGTTTGGCTTCCGAAATCAACAAGGTACTCCAGAACAATGTCATCGCATTGTAAATGTTATAAGAGATTCCCTTGAGAAGAAACTTTATTATTCAGCAGTATTTTTAGATGTGAAACAAGCATTTGATAGAGTCTGGCACTTGGGGCTACTTTTTAAGTTGAAAAAGTTAGCGTATCAACTTTTTAAATCATACCTTTATTAAAGACACTTTTTTATAAATATAGAAGATGTTGACTCAGAGTTTGGCTCAACGAAATCTGGAGTTCCACAAGGAAGCATTTTGGGACCGATCTTGTATACCATTTTCACATCTGATATGCCATCTAATAATGACATAACAATTGCTACTTATGCCGATGAAACCGTAATTCTAGCCTACAATGAATCGCACACAATGGCCTCTGCTCTTGTTCAAAGTGAACTTTATTTAATAGAGAATTGGTGTAACAGAAGGGACATAAAAGTGAGTACTGATAAATCGGCTCATGTTATATTCACGTTAAGAAAGGAAGACTGCCGGATGTGTTTCTACATGGAAATAATATTCCGAAATGAAATACTGTGAAATATTTAGGAATTCACCTTGACAGAAGGTTAACATAGAAAAATCATGTAATAGCTATGTGAAAGCATTTGGATCTAAAGCTAAAAATATGCACTGGCTATTGGGACCAAAATCTCGACTTTCGTTGGAAAATAAGATTATTTTGTATAAAACAGTTTTGAAGCCAGCATGGACGCATGGGATCCAAATTTGGGGATTCTTTAGATATATCAATCGAAAACCTTAAGATTACTAGTCAATGCTTCATGGTACGTAAACAACCACAACATTCACAAGGACCTTGGGATTTGCCTTAGTCAAAGACAAAATTTCTCGATTCAGTTCTAGTTATTTAAACCGACTCAGTAATCCTTGTAATGTCCTGGCCATATCCCTGCTAGATGACAGTGAAGAAGTACGAAGATTGAAAAGGCCACTATAATCGATTTACAAATGGTGCGGGCCAAAAGTGTAACACATCGATGGCTTGACCTATGAGACACAAAGAATATTTGGTGGAAATTAATTTTGGGGCATTTGAAGTCATTTGAGCAATATCCGTCTGTCTGTCTGGTTGTTGCGCACGACAACTTTCGACCGGATTAACCGACTGACTTCAAATTTATTATATATCAATATATTTTTGTATCTCAGGCTATAGTCATAGATGGATTATGTTGGTCCACTCCTTCGAGTACCTCCTCCACAAAGGGTAAACATTTTGTGAAATATTGATAATCTCATAACTTGTTTACTTCTACTCAGAATTATTCAAAATTCCACACATAGTATTAGTTTCTTGGTTGCTATCACCTTGATAAAAAATGGTACCCTTTTGGTACCTCCCATACAAACGGACCATTTTCCACAAAAAGTTAACGCCTTTTAACTTTGATTGCAATCCATACAAATACTTGAAATTTTGTGAGGTGTAGTGATTTTTTTACTAGTTACTGTCCTGTAAAAAAATGGTGTTATTGCCTCGTCTCTTTTGGTACCTATCATACAAATGGACAATTCTTCACAAAAAGTTAACGGCTTATAACTCCGATTCATCTACATACAAACACTTGAAATTTTTTACTTCCAAACAAAATTGCCAAAATAAAAAATATGAAAAATTATTTTTTTTAATATCTCTATTTTTAGAATATGGGTCATAATTTCTACATTAACCTATCGATTTTTATACCCTACACAACACTGTGGTACAGGGTATTATGACTTTGTGCATTTGTTTGTAACACCCAAAAGGAGAAGAGATAGACCCATTGTTTATTATACCGATCGACTTGTAATCACTTTCTGAGTCGATTTAGCTATGTCCGTCTGTCTGTCCGTCTGTCTGTCTGTCCGTCTGTCTGTCTGTCTGTCTGTCCGTCTGTCTGTCTGTCTGTAGATGTATTCTTGTAATCAAAATACAGGTCGCAATTATGGTCCGATCTCAATTGAATTTGGTTAAAATCGGTTCAGATTTACATATAGCTCCCATATATATGTATCTCCGATTTGGCATATATGCACTGTATAAGCAACATTTTGTAACCGATTTGTAGAAAAATTGACAGAGAGTAGTCTCGTGATACACTTAGATACAATACAAAATTTGGGGGAAATCGGTTCAGATTTAGATATAGCCCCCATATATATGTTACCCCCGATTTGAAATTCAATAGCTGTAGAAACTGTATTTTATATCCGATCACAGAGAAATTCGGCAGAAAGAGGTTTCTTATAACACGAAGGAATACTGCCAAATTTGGAGAAAATCGGTTCAGATTTAGATATAGCCCCCATATATATGTTAGCACCGATTTGACATTCAAGCGCTGTCGAATTTCGTACATCAGTACGAAATTCGACAGAAAGAGGTTTCTATTTTACATGAATGAGTATTCAGGGAAAATCGATTCAGATTTTTATATAAGCTCCATATATATGTTCCTCCTGATTTGGTTACAAAGCGCTATAGAAGTTGTACTTTACTTCCGATCATTACAAAATTCTCCAGAAAGATGTTTCTCAATTTAGGAATGAATATTGCTTAGTTTAGCGATTATCGGTTCAGAATTAGATATATCCACATATATATGTTCTTACCCATTTACCAATTATTCCAAATTATTATCGCAATAATCCTTATCGCATTGTTAGGGAGGTGTAGGGTATTATATAGTCGGCCCCGCCCGACTTTCTGCCTTTCCTTACTGGTTTTATTTGACATTGTTTTTTTCATTAGGATGCTAGCTTTCAAAAAGTGGAACAAACATTTTTTTGCGATTTTTTTCTATTTTTTCATGGTTTCTTTCGTGCCAGAAAAAAAGATTTTTTTTGAAAACAAAAACAATTTACATATATATTTATGCTTTAACATCAGCTACTAAACTTTTGTTCTACATGAATATAATGTTTTCAGCTTTTCTAGCCCTAATAATTAATTTAATTTAAGTGGTATCACGACTTCAACGATCTTATAGCGGGTGATCCAAGTAGAGATACTATTTTAAATAGACTTTTTTGACAGATCACGTGTGAGTCGTGTCATGCTGTCATGTTATTTTTGTTAAGTATTGTTTGGCATTTCATCATGGAAAGACTTACGCCTGAACAACGTTTACAAATCGTTCAACGTTATTACGAAAATTCACGTTCTGCGAGGAATGTGTTTCGTGCACTTCGCTCAACATAATCGGCCTACTGAGCGTACTATTCGCAGCACCATCACCCATCTTCGTTATTGGATAATATTCGACCGAATAGACCACGTCCAGCACGCAGTGAAGAAAATGTAGCTCCCGTAGCTGAGAGTGTACACGAAGACCGTGGAGAGTCGATTCGGCGCCGTTCGCAGCAACTCGGACTGGCGTATGGAACGACTTGGCGCATTTTACGTCGAGATCTTAAATTGAAAGCATACAAAATACAGCTTGTGCAAGAACTAAAGCCGCCCGACCTTCCCAAGCGACATCGCTTCGCTCTATGGGCTCTTGAAAAGTTCCAAGAAGATCCGACGTTTTCGAGCCAAATTTTGTTCAGCGATGAGGCCCATTTCTGGCAAAATTGCCGCATGTGGGACGAAGAGCAACCTGAAGAGATTCAAGAGCTGCCACTTCATCCAGAAAAAACAACGGTTTGGTGTGGTTTGTGGGCCGGTGGAGTCATCGGTCCATATTTCTTCAAAAAGATGCCGGTGAGTACGTAACCGTCAATGGCGACCGTTATCGTGCCATTATAACCGATTTGATGCCTGAAATTGAAGCTCGTGATCTCGGCGACATTTGGTTTCAACAAGACGGCGCCACTTCCCACACATCGCATCAATTAATGCATTTAATGAGAGAACACTTCGGTGAGCAGATAATTTCACGTTTTGGGCCGGTCGATTGGCCACCAAGATCGTGTGATATGACACCGTTCGACTTTTTCCTGTGGGGATATGTAAAGTCTAAAGTTTATGCGGACAAACCCGCTTGTGTCATTCGCCAGTTACCAGTCGAACATTTGATAGACATAATCTTCAAAAAATAAACATACCTAATTCAATTTGAATTTTCTGTGTTTTTTTTTTTCTTTAAAAAAGTAGGGAACCTCGAAATGGATCACGCTGTACTTCAACAAATATGTTCCAAATACTAAGAGTACCTACCATGTAAATTGGAATTTTAGGAAAAAAAAATTAAAACAAGTAAGAAAGTTCAGTCGGGTAAACCGACTTATGAATCCCCTCACCTTGAGTCTCAAAAAAATATTCGTACATTTTTTTTGTTTTAATTAAATTAAATCAATTTAAATTGCATTTATTAACTTTAAAGTATCGGTATTAAAGTTATAAGCTCTTAAGTTGTGGTACAAAATAGTACACTTGTGTGGGAGGTACCAAAAGGGGCGTCCGATTACGCCAACTTTTGCCTGGATTCTAGGTACTATTAAAGCATTACACTGTATAAAATTGTATGAATTTGTATGAACTGATATTAAAGCTATAATCAGTTAACTTTTGGTGTAAAATAGTCCATTTGTGTGGGTGGTACCAAAAGGGGCCCGACAACTGCGCCAACTTCTCTTGAGCTGTTACCATTAAAAAAAATTTGTTTTAATGTAAAATAAAAAAATCGATATTATGAAAACAATCCATCAACGGTTCAAGCCATAAAGCGAATATCGAGCAAGCAATACGTGAGATACATAGAGTCAGAAAACGTACTAAGATCTTTTAAAATTAGGTTGGCAAGATACGATACTATGAAACCATCCGAGGCAGCCACATAAATAAGATCGTGTTCCATAAGTAATGACAATGTTTGCTCTTTTGAATCTGTCGAAGAAATATATAGTTGCTGTCTTTTTTTAATTTAAAAGAAATGGTTTGAGCCACCCTTTAGTCATTGCAAACCAATTAAGAATCAAATTATACTTTACCATTTGATTCATAATTGGTCCGTATATGTATGTATTTTTGCCGTATAACCATAGGTTAAAGGTAAATTAAATTGAATTTCCACATTGTCAAACATCTGAGAACAAGTGTTGAAACAAAAGGAGGCAAAGAAATTTTGGATTTTATAATTTTTTTATTTTGTTGTAATGTTTGTTTTTCTACTTTTGTAATACCTGTATTTTTATTGTATTTACAAATAAACCACTGTAAAACCAGAAGTCTTTTGATTCAGCCCAACTATGATTTTCCAAATCGACCAAAATATAACGTGATTATTATCAGGAGGTGATTGAAGTGTTAATAATGAGAAGTTCAATTTCATGGCTTATGAAGCTCGGCAAACAAAAAGAAAACAAGTTTTAATAGACGAGTATAAGTGCGCTTGCGTAAACATTTCTAAGCCGGTAACAACAAATATTCTTTTTTTAATTTACCCGCAATTCTGCGATAAGCAAATAATCAAATGTGAAGGGGTCGCCAATGAGTTAACACAAATACAAACAATGCTTAAATAAATGTGGTAATAATTTCACAAATCAATGACCGAGGCGAGAATCTGACGATCGCACAACAGTGAAGTCTAAGTGAAGAAATAACATTAAACACCACAAACATAACGGAATCTGAAACTCAGTCTTGCAAATGAAATTAGTTAAGAAACAAACGTCGTAGATTTAAGAACGTCCTCAGCGGAGGGGAATAAAATCAAGTAAACGAGTGATTGGAGTGAAAAAAAGAATAAATTAGAATTGCAGAAAATATAAAAATCTGTAAAATGTTCTCAAATCTAAATAAATTAATTGTAGTGCACTTAATCATTGCCTCTGCAGTGTACAATGGCTGCTTTGCCCAAGAATATTTCACCTCCACTGCCGGAATGGAGGTATTACTCAAAACGGAACTGCAACTCACAACGGAAATGCAAAATTACATCGATACTTTAAGCCTTCATCTGGATCTGTTGCAAAGGTAGGTGGCGGAAGCGCAGGCCGAGGGGTAGGAGGATGAGGAGGAGGATTCGCCGTAGTGAATCCTACTAATTATTCGAGTTCAATTCGAATGAATGTTTTAAAGTGTTTGCGGTTGAGTGAAGCATATGTCAATGAATACGAATATTTTCATTTGCAAATGTCATATACACCGTAAAAAATGCTTTACATTAATTCCAAAAAAGAAAACAAATAAGAAAATTGCAGGCGAATAAACCGACTAAGGTATACACCCTCACTTTGTGAGTTATTAAATATGGTACTTCGGGAGGGAGATGACAGATCGTTGAAAAAATTGTTCATTCTGTTATGTAAAGTACTGAATATCGGATCCACGTGTGGGACCTTATTCTTTCTAGTAAAGAGAACCACAACCAGGAAAATAATTGATTGGAATTCGATAGTAACTATACGAGTAAAAAATAGTACTAGCAACAAAAATTCTATTGCATACACCGTGTGCCGGTTGTATTTATATAAAAATCGTTGAAACAACAATAATAACATGAATACTATCAAATGAAAATGCTTGCAACTAAATCGATGGCTGTATCAATCGATTTAATATTGTTTTTTTTTTTTCATTGACACTCGGTTAGTTGTGGTTACTACTTTTAAACGTTCATTATAGTACCATTTGATCGATATTTGGTTGTGACAACGAATGTTTTATTCTTGACAACAGAAAGTGTATCAATAGACCAACGATTATTATTGCAACGAACAATTGGTTACTACAACACAAAAAATATTAATAAATAATCGTTTTTTGGTTATCCCAATAATTTCCCAAATTTAGAATAATTAAAAATTAATCAAAACTGTTTTAAATTAATTGTCGGTACTATATGACTGACAAATTGTCAGAACAACAAATTTTCAAAAACAGTTGGTTTTGCAACATACACAAATAATTTCAGTCGCCATTTTCGTAGTTGGCCAACCAAATATGATTGTTATCAAAATGGAAGCAGAAGTATACCACAACCAAAATGTTGGTTGTCCTGATGGAATCGCATGATAGTACACAGATCTACCAAAATTCGGTTGGCAAATAATTCGGTTGAGGCAACCAAACTGTATATATTCTGTGTGCAATTATGTCTTGTTTGGGTTTACGCCCAAAACGCTTTTTCTGGCCCATTGTTGCACGTCTTCAGCATATGCCACGACCTTGCAGCCGCAATGTTGTAGATCTAGCAGGATTACATTCATCGCTAGGCTACAAATTAGTGGAGGCAGTATTCCTCCTTGTGGGCTCCCGATGTTGAAAAACCTTGTTAGAGTTGTGGACCCAAGACTTGCTGTTATACGTCTTCTGTTGAGCCGGCTTTGAGTAAGTCGAATCAATCACATCTGAGTGAATGTTGTTAAGAATAACTTTATTCATAATTTCATAAAACATTCATCATTCCTCTTTTTACCGTCAGTAAAGGTTTCATAAATGTAAACAAAAATCGATGAATTATTTTTTGGAATTAATGAATATATGAATTTCTTTCAGTGCCTGTAAATTATTATTCATTTGACCTTTTGTATTGTGGGAAATGACATCGTTATGAATATTCATAAATGGACATTGTTGAAGAATTGCGATGCCACCGGATGAGTGAAAACGCATTGCATTGCAATCGATTTCCTAACATGCGGTTAATTACTCTTAGTTGGCTTTGATTCATGACATAATTACTTGCAATGATTGTGGTTACATCTGCGGGGGAGTTTGCTGAAGTGTTTTGCTTTAAAGTGCTTGAAACATTCGTGAAAGTTAAAAATGTCCACTAAGAATTTGTTTTTTGATTAGACCCGATTTTCTGCGAATGTCAATAATGTCTAACTATATGTGAGCATGGAAAATCAATAATATTATATTTGATAACATTAAATTATTATTTGACCAGAACACTTCAGAAGTTTGTAGCCATTTGTGTGACATTTAAATATATAATTTAAATGTCACAACGAGTTTTCAGAATTATTCATTAGACATACATATAGTAAATGAATATGTATATTTTACATCGATTAATTACAGAATATTCAATGAACAATGTTACAATTAATGTTGAAAGAAATCGGTCAAAATTTATGATTTTCGTACATTATAGCTGCCAAAACTATAAATGGTGAAAATTGCGGCTCAAACCTTTTGATTCCCTCAAAATATTAATAAAACTATATGATTATGAATTAGAGATTGTACACACAGAAAACAGTTTGGTTGCATCAACCAAATTCTTTGCCAACCGAATTTTGGTAGTTCTGTCTACTATCATGCGATTCCATCAGGACAACCAACATTTTGGTTGTGGATACTTCTACTTCCATGCTGACAACAATTATATTTGGTTGCGCCAACTACGAAAATTGTAGCTAATCTTTTGTATGTTGCCACAACCATCTGTTTTTACAAATGGGTTGTTCTGATAATTTGCCAGTCATATACTACCGACAATTAATTAAATTTTTTTGACATTTAGATTAGATTCTTTATTAATTTAAATTCAACTACATACGTACAAAATTCGTGATATTTATATTTCTATTAAAATTTAATAAAGATAATTTTACTTAGACAATGTTTTTTTTTATAAAACGTCTGTCTCTTCTGTTACATTCATGTACCAAATACTGCCCGTACTCGTAATCCATTGCGCATTTCAGGTATTTAATCAAGTGACTCCAATCGTCTTTTCTTTGACCATTCAATACGTGGATCATTTCGAATTCACTCAATAATGTTTTGCCAAAGTACAATAATCTAAACTCTTTTAAAACTGGGCATATTCCTAGGAAATGTTGTATACAGAAAAAACAAAGGTTTAAATTCAACAACAATTTTCAAAAACTCAAATACAAAAATTTTCAAAATTCCTGTGATAAAGAAAATTTAAGTTTCAGTAACGAAAACTGTGGCTCGTTCATTGAATATTTTTTCCATTTTCAATCAACAAACATAGTTAAATTTCAACAACAATATTTGTAATTTGTTTATTAAAAATATTTTTGATTTTGCTCAACAAATATATTTTCAAATCATTTATTGAAAATATGTTGGCTTTAAATTCAACAAATATATTGTCATATTAACAACCAAATTTGTTAATTGCCCTGTAAATTAATAGTTTTTATACAATGCAGCTATTGAATAAAACAATATTATATATCAATATTTTATTAGTGAAATGAGAGTATGCTTATTATATGCACTTATTTAAAATGGTACCGACTTCTTCCTCATTTATATTTAGGCGAAATGGGAAAGGAGCGTGCAGATTCCACAAGAAATTCAATAACGTTGACTCTAAAGAAACGTTAAAATAGTACAAAAAAATACAAAACATTATGTTAATGATCGATATTATTTTATGCAATAATACCTTACCTTCGTCGCAAGGATCTAAATTATTTAGCTTTTATATTTAGAGATGAGGTGTATGATTTTGACTTTGCTTCAGAACTTCCTCTAAAACAGGTTCACGTCATTTGCTCTTATATGTTTGGAACGCAAATGTATTACTGCGTCCAGTTAATTGCTCTCTGGAACTGGGTAAACAAATCTTAGTTAAAAACTAGTAAGGAAGTGCAAAATATAACATGCAGATAAAGAATTAGTGTAAAGTTACCGATATTGTTTTTCTAATGATAATGATCTGACGAAAATGTTGTATTTTGTAGCGCTTAGATTCAAAATCGAAATATAGGTATGTATATAAGTATACGCGGAAATATCTAAATCTCGGCCGATTTTCTTGAAATTATATGTTGAATCTTTTAAAGATCTGTATCTAAGGGCTATGAATTTTATAGCCCTTAGATACAAAATCGAGATAAAGTGTATGTATGTGAGCTACATCTATCACCACCACTGAAATGCGGAAACCACAGATATGCGGATTTTATAGCCCTTAGATGAAAAATCGGGATATAATTATGTGAGGTCGCTATATATAAATCTGAACGGATTTTCTTCAAGCCCGCCCTTGGGTTAAGCAAATTCAGTCCCCCAAATTTTGGAATAAATTGTTGTAAAATAGAGTTTCTATAGCGCTAAGAGGCAAATCGGATGGAAAATGTATATGAGAGATATATCTAAATTTTAGCTGATTTGGGATATCAGAGGTCCACATTTGTTAAATAATGTCGCTTCTATAGCGCTTAGATTCCAAATCAGAAGTACATACATATACGAGTATATGCCGGCTACATCTAAATCTTTTGACCACCTTCTTCCTGGCGTGAAATTCCGACTTTGTGAACAACATACGATTTACAGAGGGACGGACATGGCTAAACCGAATCACCTAGTGATTAATAGTAGATGTGTACTAAACAAGCTTATAATACCCTGGGCAACAGCTTCTTAATTTCACTTACCTCTTTATCCACAGTTATGCGGTCACTTGACACTCCCTATATTCTCTTAATATAAATTAAAAACGCGTTTGTTTTCGACAGAAAGGGCACGACAATCAATTTTTATTTTGAAATTTTTAATGACATTTTGTATGTACATATGAATTGTGTGTATAAATTTTAACAACAAACTCAATAAACGAAAAATATTACAAGAAATAAGTAAGACTTTGACAAATTTATCATTTGATTAGTTTAGGAATAATTTTGAAAATTATTTTCCAAATTTCATTAACAATCTTTGTTGAACTTCAGAAATTTTAACATACAGATACAATTGTTGAAATTTTTAAACTGTCTGTTTTTTCTGTGTATATTTTCAATAGCTTGCATATTTCAGAGGCTACATACAGGGTGGCTGATATGTAATGCAACAAAGTAAAGCGCTATATTGTTTAATTTTTTTTTTTTAATTTTTTTGTTCAAAAGCAAAAAATGTCGGAAGTAACATAAAATTTTAGAAACAGTTTAGATTTGTTCGAATTGGTCACCTTTGGCACGAATTATGGCCTTCAAACGGCCGACAAAGCCATCACACGCTGCACGAAAGTGGCTCTGCGGTATTTTGGCCCATTCCCGGCGAAGCGCCGTCTTGAGATGATCGATACTTTGGTATTTTTTAGTGCGAACCTTACTCTCTAAAATGCCCAGGCGCAAAAGTCCAACGGATTGAGATCCGGAGATCTTGGTGGCCTTTGTGCGGTAGAAATGAAGCGAGGAACCCGATCATTTTGTTTGTTCACAAACTGCTCAATTTGGAATGGCTTCTCATCGGAGAAAACCAAATTCGGTAACTGGCCACTTTCGTACAAGCGAAGCAACTCCTTGGCTCTTTCCAGTCTAACTTTTTTTTGTGCATCGGTGAGCTCTTGCACTTTTTGGAACTTCAATAGCTTTAGTCCAAGCTCATTTTTTAATATGTGTTGTATCCGTTCTCGCGATATGTTCAGCTCACGAGCAATATTTCTACCACTGCGGCCTGGATTTCGATCAAATCTGGCCTTCACTTTTCGGATCATTTCTGGTGTTGTTACCGTTTTTTTCCCGTCTACTTTCTGGACGCGATGCAACACTGCCAGTATTACGGTAACGAGCAATGGTACGAGAAACAAAAGATTTATTCACATTTAAATGCTGGAGGGCTCTAACGATAGCCACTTGTGTTTTTCCACCCAAATATAAAGCAATCACACTATCACGCTTGAATTCCATCACGAATAACTTTTTTTCTGAATGCAATAGATCAAAATGCTTTTGTAAGATTGTAAACAATAAAATGAACTGTCACTGAAATAAATCTGTCAGCTATCAGACTAACGGTTTAGAAATGATAGCAACCTGAAGTTGGTTGCAATACATATCAGCCTCCCTGTAATTTATGGGTATCTTCCACTCCAAATATGCTACCGTTCAGATTAAGTACACCGCTTCGCGCTTTGAAAATCCAAATGATGTTATCTGAAGTATATTTATCTGTAATGTACGATAGACCTTTGTTATAGTCAAGGTGCTTAATTAAATTATAAATCAATACGAATGTCGCATTCGACATTGGAGAAATGCCCATATGTATCTGTACGCTGTCTACGTGATTGGTCTAAAAATGGGCGGGATCGTACCAATGGGCGTAGTCCCGCCCAAGTGAGACAAGTTTTGAGCCCATATGAGCCAAATTTTTAAATTGAGAAATCTTGCCTATTTTGTTAACTGTAATTTTGTGTATATGCATTTAATGACAATCTACGTTATTGGTCCGAAAATCGTCGCAGGTGTCGAATCTTGGAGCTATGCGTATGAGCCCGAAACAAAACAGCAATCGACCGTGTGGGTCTTCGAAGACGAGCCAAATCCAACGAAAGTTGTTCGTGGAAGAATCACTTCGAAGCAAATGGTCGCCTGTTTCTTCGGCAAAACTGGTAATGTGGCGACCGTTCCGCTTGAGCAACGTAGGACGGTCAATTCAGAGTGGTACACCACAATTTTTGGCCTGAAGTCTTCGGAGGAATTCGAAAAATGAACGAATCATTGTGCATCATGATAATTCGAGCTCTCACACATCGGCTCAAAGCAGCGACTTTTGACCGGCCAAAACGTCGAATTGATGGGTCATACGCTGTAAAGCACTGACTTGGCACTTCTTTTTATTCCAGCAAATCAAGAAAAAAATGCGTGGTCAACGATTTTCGTCGCCAGAAGATGTTAAAGCGTGCAAAAATCATGTTTTCGAGGTGTCTCAATCGGAGTGGAAAAAGTGCTTCGGCAATTGGTTTGAGCGCGTGCAAAAGTGTACAATTCATGCTGGAGAATACTTTGAAAAACAATAGGCATGTTTTCGTTACAAGCTAGCGAGTTTAGATTAGCACTTTGCAACGAAAACAACTGACTTCCACTAACTAGCGCATAATCAGTAAGTGGCGGATTTCCAATATCTGGTGACAATGGTATCATGAGTTGCGAAGAAAGAACACTGCGAAACAGACAAAATATTCGTGAAATGTATTTATAAAACATAAATTTACTATTCTATGTTCAATTGTTTACACTCTTTTTGCAAATATTAAAATAATTTTCCATTTTTGTTGTTCTTCTTCCCGTTAATTCAAAATAATTGATAACAATCACTCCAAAAATGAGATGCCATACTGCGAAATATAGGATGCCCAATCTGGCAACACCATACTCGATTAAGACAGGAACACAAGCACCAAACTTCATCGGGAACTAATAATGCTTAAAAGTGCTTAGGTTCCCATACAAATTAAGCACCTATGGTATAAATTAAAAAAATTAACTTTGAATACCTGAAAAATTTAACTCAATTTAGGTATTTTCTGAATACTTAAATGCAAATAAATACTTATTTCGGAAATAATAGTCCCAAACTAAAAACATATTGCGATGTAAACAAATATTTGTTTAGAACAACATCTTACCATATATATAATTTTTGTGTGAACCAAATATTATATGTTCAGAGTGTATGCTAAACATATAAATGTTTCAAGCAGAATATGTTTGGGAGAATATACTACAGATTACTATTTCAACAAATCTTATCATCATCAGAACGTGATATACAAATCACGTTGTATAGTCGCAGCTACTTTCACTAAACATTTTTTATCAGATAATGCAGTGTTTCATCAAAAGCTCCCACTTCAATCTTCAAGATAATTGGTACAACAGTTCTCCATATTAAGCTATGAACACACGATTGTCAGCTCTAACAATATTGTCAGGAAAAAGGCGGAAAAATGCAACCCTTTGAACTTACAACCGCGTGAACATACAATTTTTGTCTTGCAACGATGGCAGAAAAGTCATTTTAAGACAGTGATATTGGTAGACATCTGGCAATCGTGTAAACACACAACGTTGCCATTGTGAGATAATTTACAGACACGTTTGATTGTCAGATGTGCGAAGTTTATGCATGTGACAAAGGCGCCATAGTCAGAGAAACATTTTATTGGAAACTCTTGCAGTCGTACACGCTGAAAAAAAATCGCTTCTGTAGTATATTGTCCCAAACATATTCGGCTTCAAACATATATATGTTTAGGGTACACTCTAAACATATAATATTGGGTACACACAAAAAGTATATATTTGGGAAAACGTTATTCTAAAGGAATCTTTGTTTATATCCCAATATGTTTTTTTGGGACTGTTATTTCCGAAACAAATATTTATTTGTACTTAAAAATTCAGAAAATGCGTTAATTGTGTTAAATTTTCTACTAATTCAACGTTATTTTTTTTTTAATTTTAATTTTCGTAAAAATTATAAATAACAATAATTGAAATCGTATAATCTTGGATCATAATAAATTAATTGGAGGATTGACAAGTAATGTGACTTGGAATACTAACTCAGAAATTGGAAATGATTGATTTAAAACATATGTTAATGCTGCATATGGTATCATAACTGGGAGGTACAATTCGAAACCAAGAAAAAATTAAAACTGAAATTCGAAAAAGTCAGCAAAAGTTTTGAAAATTTTTAAATAAAATATATTTGGAAAAATTCCTAAATAATAATGTTATTTATATTTAAACACATATTTTATTTGAGAAATTTAGTTTGCAAATATAATTTGTTGTAATATATTAATATATGCGTTCCAAATATATTTTATTGAGTTTCAAATAAAATTTATTTGCTAAGAAATATATAATATTTAAAAATTTGTGGTCCAAATATATTTTTTTTCGATTCAAACATATCAAAAAAGGCTATTGTGCCCCGTGTATGAACTTATAATTCACCTTTGCCTAACAATATGTCATTGTCCGTACATTTGCAGCAATTAAACAGGGTTGATGACATATTGTTAGGCCATAAATTCATCTGCGATCCTATGAAAACCGGAATACAAATTATAAAATTACGCCGTTAATAATGTTAATTCGGGTGTCATTTTTAGTTATTCTTCCTATCAACCAATATTTATTTGTTGTCACTGAAAGATGAGAAAAAAATTGTTGAGACCAAAACTACTTCGCTAACTAAAAATATAGATCGATACCTCTCTTCGAAAACATGCTAAGTCGAAACATATAGTTTTTCAGGAGAGGCGATGCATGTTTTATGAAATTTTTAAATTTGTATGGAACTCTTTTATAGCGCAAATTACTTATAATGCATAACTTATGATTGGGTAATATATAATATAATTTGAAATATTAAGAATTTAAAAATTTAATGTCCCCTAGAATGAAGGTATCGACTCTATGCAAAACAATGAAATTGGGAAAATTTGCAAAAATGGATTTGGTCTGTGTGCCGTTTCATATATAACCATATCCAATGTGCTTTATGTGTAAATATGCATATAATAAAATAAAAGTACAATTAATGAAGTGTAATTGAATGCCGTCAAATTAAAATCGTGGGAAATTAATGCAAAATATTAAATGAACAACGCAGCTCGGCGAATGGTTAATGGATATTGACATGCAAACTAATTGAAAAAGTGTTTCCATTACAGGGTAGCCTCAAAATAATATAAATATTTTACAACGCAGTTTTTTGTGTTGATTTCTGTTGCGTAGTTTTGTATCTGATTTGTGGCCGGCTAATCTTGTTTTTAGTTTGTTTTTGGTAGTTCCGATATATATTTTATTGCATTCTGTCGATGGGGTTCCGTTGCACTTAATTTGATATATAAGATTAGATTTTTCCATCTTGTCAATTGGTTCTTTCATATTTGTAAAAAGTTTTTTGAGTGTGTTTTTGGTCTTTGGTGCTAATCTGTAATTATTTTTGTCTATGCAGTTAGCATTGTCAAAACGTTCCGATAATTTTGGAACATAAGTTAACGATTTGAACCTTGTTGGTACAATCTCTTTGATTTTTGCTTCGCGTTCTTTATTTATAAGTGATGTTATTGTTCTTTTCGGAAAACCATTCTCCTGTAATATGTTAGTTATTCTTGTTAAATTTTTGTTGTGGAAAAAACTTTTTACAAATATGAAAGAACCAATTGGCAAGATGGAAAAATCTAATCTTATATATCAAATTAAGTGCAACGGAACCCCATCGACAGAATGCAATAAAATATATATCGGAACTACCAAAAACAAACTAAAAACAAGATTAGCCGGCCACAAATCAGATATAAAACTACGCAACAGAAATCTAACACAAAAAACTGCGTTGGCGGAACACTGTGCTGCAACCAAACACGAACCGGACTTAGAAGCAGTAAGAGTAATAGAGAGTGAGAGCAATTACAACAAAAGGTTAATGCTAGAGACACTGCACATCATCAACACAACAACAACACAACGCATGAACTACAAAGCTGACATAGAAGGGTGCGCAAGCAACTACCGACTCCTTATAAAGAAGTTAAACAGAGTCGAATAAGAAAAGGTTTAGTCAGTAAGAAAACAGACAACGGCAAAGCAAGATGTATGTCGCTTCATGTTTTGTGTTATTTCGTTTTTGTACTCGTAAGTTAACAATGTTTACAATAAGTTGAATACATGTAGTTATAATTTGTTTGTGTGTTTAACAATGTTTTAGATATCCCTGAAGATGTTCTTCAAAGAAGAACGAAATATTGGATACCAATAAATAAATAATAACAACACCTGACCTCGAGCTTGTCTTTTAATTACAAAAATAATAAAGAATAAAAGGTCGATTATTTAGAAAACATATTTCAAAAATTTTACATTTTATATTTACAACAACATTAACCACGCCGCCATCGTGGCAAAATTAGCTATGCGATTGTTCCTGACTTTCCAGGAGAGAAAATAAACTGTTTAATTTTTTATATCGCGATAATTTTAATATGATATGAATTATAAATTCGAACGTGTATAATATACTCGTATACCTTCGAATTCCTATTTCATATCATATTAAAATTATCGCGAAATAATAAAATTAAACAGTTCATTTTCACTTCTGAAAAATTAGGAACAAACACATGGATAATTTGACCACAACGCACTGTGAGCCTTTGCTCCAAACCCATGGCAAAAATAAAAAATTTGCTAAAGGCATTTGGCAACATTGATGATTCCATTCAATAGAGAACTTTCTATGGACCACAAATCTGAAAACCTTTTGAAAGTTAATTAAATATCGCTGTTTACAGAACCGTTCAAAGTTGATAATTTTTTCAATTCTCAAGAAAAAAATTGAGTTAAATGAAACAAAAGTTTCATGCTTATGAGAATTAGTTACCCAAATATTGCAGTTGAAAAAACACAATATTCGGATCGTTTTTCGACTTCGGTAGAATATAACTAAAAAGGTTTCGGTTATTTTCGGAAGTTATAGTTTGAGTGATTAAAGTTATAGTTAGGGTGATTAAATACTTATTGCTCTACCATATCTGATTAGACATCTTCTTTCTTCTCCATTTACATGTAATTACAATTAATGTACGACAACCTTGCAATAATAACACAGTGCAGCATTTTTCATTTCATTGATTTGGGGCTCAATTCCGATAATTGGAAGTGAAAGCAGCCGACAAAATAAGAACTTCTGCAACATTCGTTCGGTCAAGTTGGCTCAATTAATAATTTAATGGCCATACGATTTTTTGCTCAAGGTGGATTTTTAGCACTTTTTCTACATTTGCCTGAAGCAAAGTTGTATATATTAAATAGGAGAAAAAAATGCGAAACAAACCTACCCGAAAAAAGTGCATCCAGTGCATTTTAGGATATTTGTCGGTTTTCTGCTAAGGGGAGAACATTTCATTTGGTCGATTACTCAAAAATTCCAAAATCATCTACAACACAATTTCAGTTCACACCAAAAAATCTTAACTAAGTATTCAAGTACATTATAACTGCAATTCTGATTTCCAATTTGCATAAATAATTTCAAAGCGATAACAACAATCACCACCAATTCATGAAATACACAATTGAAAGAGTAATCAGTGAAACATAATTACATTTCGTCCCATTTGAAATCATGCGAAATTAATGCGAGACATGAAATGACCAACTCAAGTCTATACCTCCATTCTAAAACATGCTAAGTCGAAGCAGATTGTTTTTCTATGGAAAAGCGATCAGAGTTTTATGAAATTGTTTAATATGTATGGAATACCTATATAATGCAAATTAAATGACTTGTACTGTTTTGTGAATAACATTTGATTAAATATAGCATAATATAATATGACAGAATATAATGTGTAAGGTGTTGAATTTAAAAACGATATATCCCTTAAAACATATCAATTCGGCTTGGCATACTTTGGAATGAAGATATCAAAATATCAATGTATATTGATATTAACTGTGGCAATGGGTTTTAAACATTGTTGTGTTTCTCCTTTCCATATCTTCAAATTAATTATGAAATGTAACTGAAAAATTTTTTAATGGGATACCCTGTGGCCAGAAGTAATACGTCAATTTTGCAATTTGTTCGAATTTTAATAATTGATGGTAAACTTTAATTAAACTTTTTATTAAAAAGATGTAACTGAACATGCTAAGCGTGGCCATTCAATTAGTGTCACAACAATAATATGGTTGTAGTATTCATATAAGTATAATATAGTTTTAGATATTGTAGGGACTGTCCGAGTTGGAGGGTCTTTGAAATTTTCAAAGAATGTACATGAGATTAAAAGAAGGGATGAAGCTTGCACCAAGTTTAGACCTAGTGAGTAGTTATGACAATTTCAACGAGACTGCTTAAAGTCTGTTCGAGTTGGAGGGTGTTGAATTTTGAAATAAGGGTCAAACGCCCCTTTTTCCATCCAAATAACTAATTACCTATTGCGTTCAAAAAATTTTGACCAACATATTATCGATAGAATTTTCTTAAATATTTTTAATAAAATAATTTTTGCGAAATTAAAATTTGTTTTGACGTTTTTGTCAAAAACCCACATTTGAATTTTTTTGCTCACAATAAAGCTCAGGTCATTTACTTTAAGAGCTTTGTGGTCTATTACTGGGATGAGACTTGCTGATCTATGAAACTAAAGATAAACATCTAAAAAAATTGAGGTTGAATTATATATTTTAGCATAACTGGAGAACCGTAATTGGTCCAGGAGAGCCTTAAATAATTCTAAATTAAGCAGCCTTTATATTTTTGTAATAATTTTTTTTTTATCCCATGTGCGATTTTATAGATATCTTACAAGATCATTTAATAATGGAACATAATATATTCATATTCATAACTACCACCACTGGCTCGACAATTGAGAATTTTAGGGATGGACTCAGGTACGTGTGGGCCATTTAAAATTAAAACCGTCTGTACTGATAAAAGAAAGCATATGCAAATAGCGGAATTGTCGGCATTAAAATAAACCTAAGGAAATCAAAAATCATGAGGTTCTGCATGCACCTCCAATAACAACGCCATTATATTAAACGCAAACATCATCATAATTGAAGAAAAAGATAACGAAAACACGTTGGGAAACATTTTTATCTCCTCACCTTAGAGAGGAGGGTATATATCATTTGCTACGCACCAAAAGTGTAACACATCGAAGGAGTGACCTAATACCCTAAGTATGTTCGACGGATATCCGTTTTGGGTAATTTTAAGTCGAATGAGCAATGTCCGTCCGTCTGTCTGTCTGTCTGTCTGTCTGTCTGTCTGCTGGCTGGTGCACACGATAACGTTCGAAAGAAGTAACCGATTGACTTCAAATTTGGTATGTGGTAATATTTTCTTCTATCTCCGGCTAAGTTCGAATATGGGCCACATTGGTCCACTCCTTCTAGTACCTCCCCCACAAAGGGTTAACATTTAGTGAAATATTGATTATTTAATAAATTCTATGCTAAATATTTGAATCCTCTGAAATTCTGCACATAGTATTAGTTTATTAGTAACTATTACCTCGAGAAAAATGGGCGAAGTTGCCACGCCCGTTTTGGTACCTCCCACACAAATGGTCAATTTTGAACCAAAAGGTAATAGCTTTTAACTTTATTACCAGTGCATACCAAGACTTGATCTTTTGTGCAGTGTAATGCTTTCATAGTACCTAGAGTCTACAGAAGGGTGGTCGTAATTGGCACGCCCCTTTTGGTACCTCCCACACAAATGGACCATTTTACACCAAAAGTTAACAGCTTATAACTTTAATACCAGTGCATACAAATACTTGAAATTTTGTACAGTGTAATGCTTTATGGTACCTAGAGTCCAGAGAAAAATTACCGTTATTGGGACTCCCCTTTTGGTACCTCCCACACAAATGTACAATTTTGTACCAAAAGTAAACAGCTTTAACTTTAATACCAGTACATACTTTAAAGTTATTAAACGCAATTTAAATTGATAACAATTTAATTAAAACAAAAAAATAAATAAAGTTACTAATAATTTTTTGGGACTCAAGGTGAGGGGATTCATAAGTCGGTTTACCCGACTGAACTTTTTTACTTGTCTATATACAATTAGTTATATGGATGAGAAAGGGGGCCGTTTAATCAAAATTTCAAAACTCAACACCCTCCAACTATTACAAAAAAAATCAATATATGGTTTTTTTTGAAAAAATGTCAAAACAAGTCTTATCTTCGCAAAAAAATTCACAACAAAAGATTGAAGAAAATGCTATAGAAAACACTTGAGGCAAAACAAAATTGTTGAAGGGCTGTGCATAACATTTTCTGGATATTTAAGAAATTGTTAAAATTTTCTCGAAAAATCGAATTTTTGCAATATCTTGTAAGATATCTTTAAAATGGCTGATGGGAAATATCGGGTCCGTCAATAAGAGCGCTACAAAAGTTTTTTTAAATAAAACAAAAACGGTTTTGGATATCAATGAAATTCTTTATTCCTGTGAAAGTACGTTCGATGCCATTATGTATGGAACTCGATTTATTTTGCATGGCCACCATGAGCACGCTTGCAGAAGTCCAGACACTGAACCCAATTTTCGACGGTTTTCAAGCATAAATCGGCCGATACTGCTGCAATTTCACGTTCGATATTCGTACGAAGTTCATCAATCGTCGCTGGCTTATTGGCATAGACCATAGACTTGACGTAGCCCCACAGGAAATAGTCTAACGGCGTCAAATCGCACGACCGAGGCGGCCAATCGACTGGACCATTTCGTGAGATAACACGTTCTCCAAACTTGGTTTCCAATAAATTGATTGTGGCATTCGCTGTGTGGCTTGTGGCGATGTCCTGTTGGAACCACATGTCCTCCAAGTCCATATCATCCAATTGGGGCCAAAAATATTCGGTTATCACTGAACGGTAGCGATTCCCATTCACAGTAACGTGCCGGTCTTGATCATCACGGAAGAAGTACGGCCCAATGACGCCGCCGGCCCATAAACCGCACCAAACCGTAATTTTTTCGGGATGCAATGATGACTCATGGAGTACATGTGGATTGACCAATAACGCATATTTTGTTTATTGACGAAGCCATTCAGCCAGAAATGAGCCTCATCGCTGAAGATGATTTTTCGATTTTTCGCGCTCTTAACGTTGAGGCCACTGACTCCGAATTTCGGTAGTAAATTTTAATAATTTCGACTCGTTGTTGGCTCATATATCTTTCCATCATGAAATGGCAAACCTTACTGAAGAGAAATGTAAAAAGAGCGGCAAAAAATATGGCGTCGTTTGCTGTCCCTGTCGGTCTACTTTTGTAGCGTCCCTGTTGAAAAACCCTTTATTAAAAACATTTTTTTATTTAATGGTAACATTTTCTTTTATATTCCTATTTTCTTGGAATGTGTCTTTAGTATTTAGACCATATTTATATGGCGCATACACGGGGGAAAATCGCCATTTTTGATAGGTTTGAATTGAAAGAAAATATATTTAGAAACACATTTTTTAAATATTGCACATTTATTAACAAATACATTTTATTTGAAAATCAAGAAATTTTGTTTGGGACGCATATATTAATATATTAGAACAAAATATATTTGCGAACTAAATTTCACAAGTAAAGTATGTGTTTACACACAAACAAAGTTATTGTTTAAGAATTATTCCAAATATTTTTTATTTAAAAAATATAATTAAAACTTTTTAGAATTTTAGTTTTATTTTTTCCTGGATATCGTATTATCATGTGTTGTTAAAAATGTTATAAGCAGCAATAGCTTTTGATTTACAGCAATTAATTTTAATTTTTAAATATTCCAATTCATCACTCATCACTTCATAAGATTTATATGTTAATAGAATTTACAAATGTATAAAATTTCTAAAAATAATTCCATATTGAACCAATGAAAACTTCAAATCTTGTTTAGAACAATATCCTCCAAAACATATAATATTTGTATATGTCAAATATTATATATTTGGAGTGTACCAGTGTACCCTAAACATATGTATATTTCAAGCAAAATATGTTTGGGACAATATACTACAGAAGCGATTTTTTTCAGCGTGTATGCTCGATAAAGCCGGGATACCCTTTAAATTAAAAACATTATTAGGACTACAAATGCAAATAATGACAATTTCACGTGGAGACAGAAGTTTAGTAACTGCCGTTACATCAATTAGAAAAAAATGATTGATTTCACAAAAAATAATTTTTTGTTGGCACGAAAAAAAACATAAAAATTTAGAACAAAAATTTTTTTAAAGCTTGCATCGTGACAAAGAAAAAGCCTATTGAAGAAAACCTATAGATAAATGTAGAAATTATAGCACTTTTTGTAGAAATAAGAGAATCTCAACATAATTCGGTTTTTATACCCCCACTATTGTGAACGAGGGTATACACGGGGCAAAATCTCCTTTTTTGATATGTTTGAATCGAAAGAAAATATATTTGGAACACAAATTTTTAAATATTATATATTTCTTAGCAAATAAATTTTATTTGAAAATCAATAAAATATATTTGGAACGCATATATTAATATATTACAACAAATTATATTTGCAAACTAATTTCTCAAATAAAATATGTGTTTAAATATAAATAAAATTATTATTTAGGAATTTTTCCAAATATATTTTATTTAAAAAGATTACCAAAACTTTTGCTGACATTTTCGAATTTCAGTTATAATTTTTCCTTGGTTTCGAATTGTACCACCATTGTACCATACCATATGCAGCATAAACTTATGTTTTAAATCAATCATTTCAAATTTCTGAGTTAGTTTTCCAAATCACATTTCTTGTCAATCCTACAATTAATTTATTTTGATCCAAGATTTTACGATTTCAATTATTATTATTTATTACGAACATGAAAAATTTCTAAAAAAAATAACTTTTTATTTAAAAATTTAACACTTAACGTATTTTGTGAATTCTTAAGTGCAAATAAACATTTGTTTCGGAAATAATAGTCCCAAATAAAAACATATTGTGATGTAAACAAAGATTTCTTTAGAATAACATTTTCCCAAATATATACTTTTTGTGTGCACCCAATATTATATGTTTAGAGTGTACCCTAAACATATATATGTTTCAAGCCGAATATGTTTGGGACAATATACTACAGAATCGAATTTTTTTCAGCGTGTACATATATAAGTTGCTACGGGCCAATAGTGTAACACATCCAAGGAGTGACCTAAGAAACCCCAAGAATATTTCGCGAAAATCCTGGGCCATTTTAACTCATTTTAGCAATGTCCGTCTGTCTGGATGGTGCACACTATAACTTTCGAAAGGAGTAACCGATTGCCTCCAAATTTGATATATCGTCGGCTTAATGCTAACTTGGTCCATACGCCATTGTTGTGCTTTTTTGAGTTAGGAGTTGATAATATGGGTTTCAAGCATGCTCTTTTAGAATCTGCAATAATGTTTTCCTATCTCGTTTAGTTTTCGAAATATTGGTATGGTAAATCGATTTAACTCAGATTTACGGGAAATTGGTTTGATATTTCTGTTCTATATCTAAATTTTTCCATCGCCCTATATTTTTTACTCACTATTTTACCTTCTTTCGGTCACAATATATAAATAACTCTCCTTCAATACCGACCCTCTTTGTGGTCCATGAAATACAAATGGGTAAAAATAAAACAAGTGTGTCAACATTTTTTGAAAGGTCAAGATTTTTTTGAAATTTGTTAATAATCTGGTTGAGAATTTGAAAAAAATAAAACAATTTGAACCGTTTTGCAAAATTTTGATTTTTTCGCGAGATATGACCTATTCAATTTTTCCGAGTGTATTTAGAAAACTGCAATTTTCTCCGGAAATATTGAACGGATTCGACTAAAATTTTTGCAGGTCGGTCCGAAACATTTCCTAAAATCTAAATATATCATAAACTTTAATTACCAACTGACCATATGAAAAATATTGCAAAATATTTTTTGCATATGCGAATAATTTCACTTTCTGGAGCAGTGATTTGAAATATTTTATATTTAGAATGCGTCCTATATTGACGTCCACCAGAATCAGAAAAAACGTTTTGGTAGATCGCGCTTTGTAAAAATTTACAGCAAATTTACGGACACTACCTTTTTGAAAATATTTTTGGTTCATTATTACAGGACCTCAAGGACCTTACCAATTTTGTCAAAATTTACACAATAGCTGAATCCATTTGTTCCGAGTCCAAAAACGCATTAATTTTTTTTCAGCGGATCAAGTTCTCAGCATCGCGAGCTTCCAAACTGTGGATATATAATTTGCTATATCTCCGTCAATTCCTAATCAATCTGTACAAAATCAATGTCAAAAGAGACGTGAGAAAAGTCACATTCATATTTTGTTTCCTAATATATGTTTTCTTAACCCATTAAGAGCCGATTTTTTACTTTTTGTGTTAAATGCAATGATTTTGGAAAATGCGTTATGGACTGGACTGTGCGTGCGGTGGAAGTATAAATTGGCGATTCTATTAATATAGACAACATCTTAAGCTTTATTTCAAGGTATAAACCTTTAAAACCACTATAAAATTTAGCATATTGCCTCTAAAACTTTTGTCATACATTGAAACTAAAATTATGTTAAAAATTCTAAAGTCAATTCTGTATTATTTCATTACCACATAATACAATTTTGTATGGGTTACCATAAAATAGTAATATTTTATGTTCTTATGGGAAACATTGCTCATATAATACATTGAAATAAAGCTTAAGGTGTTGTTTGTATTAATAGAATCGCCAATTTATACTTCCACCGCACGAACAGTCGAGTCCATAACGCATTTTCCAAAATCATTGCATTTAACACAAAAAGTAAAAAATTGGCTCTTAATGGGTTAAGAAAACATATATTAGGAAACAAAATATGAAAGTGACTTTTCTCACGTCTCTTTTGACATTGATTTTGTACAGAGTGATTAGGAATTGACGGAGATATAGCAAATTATATATCCACAGTTTGGAAGCTCGCGATGCTGAGAACTTGATCCGCTGAAAAAAATTAATGCGTTTTTGGACTCGGAACAAATGGATTCAGCTATTGTGTAAATTTGGACAAAATTGGTAAGGTCCTTGAGGTCCTGTAATAATGAACCAAAAATATTTTCAAAAAGGTAGTGTCCGTAAATTTGCTGTAAATTTTTACAAAGCGCGATCTACCAAAACGTTTTTTCTGATTCTGGTGGACGTCAATATAGGACGCATTCTAAATATAAAATATTTCAAATCACTGCTCCAGAAAGTGAAATTATTCGCATATGCAAAAAATATTTTGCAATATTTTTCATATGGTCAGTTGGTAATTAAAGTTTATGATATATTTAGATTTTAGGAAATGTTTCGGACCGACCTGCAAAAATTTCAGTCGAATCCGTTCAATATTTCCGGAGAAAATTGCAGTTTTCTAAATACACTCGGAAAAATTGAATAGGTCATATCTCGCGAAAAAATCAAAATTTTGCAAAACGGTTCAAATTGTTTTATTTTTTTCAAATTCTCAACCGGATTAACAACAAATTTCAAAAAAATCTTGATTTTCCAAAAAATGTTGACACACTTGTTTTATTTTTACCCAAATACAAAAAAATATTGAAACAAAAAGGGATATGGGCCAAAATGCCATGTACAAAATTTGTTATAACTAGCTTATTTTCGAATTTAATGGCATAGATATGCATGATAATCATACAAGCACTATTGGGGTCAAATGTTAGTTATGAAGGGTCAAAAGTTAGTGAAATACTGATTATCTAATAACTTCTATACTTCTCAGAATCTTGTATAATTCCACGCATGGTATTAATTTCTTGGTCGCTATCATCTTGACAAAAATGGCCGAATCTTGACCAAAATGGCCAAATGAACCATTTTGTACAAAAAGTTAAAGGCTTATAACTTTGATTCCAGTCCATACAAATACTTAAAATTTTGTGGAGTGTAATGCATTTACAGTACCTATAGTTTCGTGAAAAATGGGAGTTATCGCCACGTCCCTTTTGGAACCTCCCAAAAAATGGCCAAAACATGAATAATGATTTTTTTTAATTTCCCCTACTTTTACATATTGGTCATAATTTATACATTTTAATCCATAAACGTGGTATTTTGCTAATTGCGACTAAAAACATTTTTTTAAATTTAAAAAAAAAAACTTTACCATAAACATAATGAGGTATACAAGTGAAACAGTATAGCTCAATATACTCAAAAAAATGTTTTTATGTCTCGGACACAAAAAAGAACTTTTTTGCATAGTGTAGTTATTTGTCAACAAAAGAGCGCATTGGTTGTTAAGCTCCGAGTGATTAAAATCAAAATTCGCCTCATATAAAAAAAATATTTGAATATAAGACTTTGTTGTTACATGGGAACAATAATATGGTCGTAGGTAACATAATTTAGGGACCATATTATGTGTACATGGAAATAAAACATGGTTAAAAGGTATTACGGTTACACGGCAACCACATTGTTGACCATATAATGGTTTCATGGGCACATAAAATGGCTACAAAGAGAAGGGAATATAACAGGATCACAACGTACACATATATCGGGTGATTCATCGTGAGGTTTGATTTTCAAAAATGCTGTTTTCTACAGATCACGCGTGACTCATATCAAGCAGCTGTGTCATTATTGTTCAGTATACCCGATGAGTATCAAGAGCTACCATTAAATCCATTAAAATCAACGGTATGGTGTGGTTTATGAGCTGGTGGAATCATTGGTCCATATTTCTTCAAAAATGAGGAAAATCAGAATGTTACCGTCAATGGTAAACGTTATCGCACCATGTTAACGGACTATGAGGGTTGCTATATATACTTCTGGCCTAGGCAACACTATGTGTTGCCTGGCGCCATTTAACGTTTCCATTGGAAAGTTTGACATTTTCTAGCATAAACGTACTCAGAACGTTTTGAAGTACGACCATCATTTGTGTTGTTTACAGTGACTTGAAAAAATCAATTTGGCAAAAAAAATGTAATTACTTGTGAACATTTTCGTGCGATCATTTTTCACATCTTTCGACGTGAATTATCACGACAAGAGTGCATCGATGAACTTAAATCTTTGTATGGCGATGAAGCACCATCCTATAGCACTATGAAAAACTGGTTTAATGTATTCAATCGTGGCCGACGCTCGCTCAAAGACGAAGGTCGTCCAAAAACGGCCATTGTGCCAGAGAATGATGTCGTGCGTGAACTGATAATGCAAGATCGTCATGTGACATACAGTGAGATAGAGGCATCCTTGGGCATTTCGTCCACCAGCATACATTCGATATTGCATGAACACCTGGTCGTAAAATTTGACAATCGCTCAAAAAAGGCTCGTGTCGATTGGTGCAAAGAAATTTTGAAAAAATACAATCGCGGTGCTACAAAATACGTTTATAAGAACGTCACAGTTGACGAATCTTGGATCTATGCGTATGAGTCCGAACCAAAACAGCAATCGACCGTGTGGGTCTTCGAAGACGAGCCAAATCCAACGAAAGTTGTTCGTGGAAGAAGCATTTCGAAGTAAATGGTCGCCTGTTTCTTCGGCAAAACTGGTCATGTGGCTACTGTTACGCTTGAGCAAAGTAGGACGGTCAATTCTGAGTGGTACACCACAATTTGTTTGCCTGAAGTCTTCGGAGAAATTCGAAAAACGAACAAGAGAAGACGAATCATTGTGCACCATGACAATGCGAGCTCTTACACATCGGCTCAAACCAGCGCCTTTTTGACCGGCCAAAACATCGAATTGATGGGTCATCCACCGTACAGCCTTGATTTGACACCCAATGACTTCTTCATATTCACTTACATCAAGAAAATACTGTTTGGTCAACGTTTTTCGACGCCTGAAGCAGCTGTTAAAGCGTTCAAAAACCATGTTTTGGAGGTGAATTTTCAACAAACTGTAACCAAAACAATTCGCGCTCAAATGACAAAACGGTCTGAGTGAAGTTATGCTAAAAAATGTCATACTTTCCAATGGAAGTTCCAGTTTTCATCTGGCAACACCAGTATTGCCAGGACCGAAATATAAATAGCAACCCTCGTATGTGCTTCCTGGAATTCAAGCGCATGGTCTCGTTGAGCTCTGGTTTCAACAAGATGGCGCTACGAGTCATGCTGTACGTGAAACAATGGCATCGTTGAGAAATAATTTTGGTGAGAACTTGTACGTTTTGCTACGGTAAGTTGGCCACCTAGTCGTGCTATATGACACCTTTGGACTATTTTCTCTGGGGATATGTAAAGTCTGAGATCTTCAGAAATAAGCCAGCTACGATTGACGCTATGGAAGCAAACATTACTCGTGTTATTTGCGAGATACCAGTCGCTATGCTCGAACGCAGTCATGGCCAACATTTACATGATACCATTTTCAAACAGCAAATGCCATTAATTGTTCTTTTAACCGATAATAAAAATTTTAAGTTCACTTTCAAATGTATGTGCTTTATTTTATTATAAATCAAACCTCACGATGAATCACCCATTTTAACATGATTACAAGGTGACCAAATTCAGGACATGGAGAACATATAATGTTTGAGTACCATATTATGGTAAATTCTGATTTTCTGTCATCAACACTGGAACCATATAATATTCACAGCAATAATGCCTCATGGCGGCAACAACCATTAAATCGCGCTCTGCAAATGTGATCAACGCAACCATATATTTTTTGTGCTTATGGAAAGAAATAATATTGGCCTTACATTTACAATTCTCCTCTACAGAAATGCAACGAATTATTAGGTCATGGTTGTTGTTCTATTGGTGTCGACATTAATTCAATGACACTAATTGCTACCCTTATTTGTTGCTTTAAACACAATCACTTCAAATGGCACTTCCCCTCGAACAAAGAGTTCCTGAGAAAAGTAAATAAGTCACACATTTTCCAGTCAACCCATTCATATTTTTCATAATTATTGAATGTGAATGCAATTATTAAATATGAACACTACAAATCGGCAGGAATCGCCGCATGACTTCGTCCACTACTTATACGAGTATATGGATTGACAATTCTCACACTCGAATTTCCGTGAAACGTGTGAGAACTCAAAGACACAATTCAGTAGAAACCCCAAACAATTCAATTTCAATTCAACACCAAATGAACAACAATAATCAAATGCAATTAAAAACGACAAATTAATTGAACAATTCAAATGTTGAAATTATTAATATGCCAGGGGTGAGTGAGGAGCGGAGGGGTAAGTATGACGAAAAGGGAAATATGATTTCTTGTTCTCATCAAAGGACTTCGCAAATCCTTTTGTATTTGCGTCGAACCAAAATCGCATTCAATTAATTATGAAATTTTCGTACATGCTGTTCATTTTCAGTTTATGCATATACATAAATGAATGTAATGTGATCGAATGCAGTTGGCTGCATCGGCAATGTTCATGTTCTGGACAAATGACAATTTTATTTTACTACTGAGTTGAACCCAGTGGTATATGAGAATGGCTAAAAGGAACTCATAGCGTATCAGCAATGGGATATGAATTAATATTTTCTTAAAACTTTCACAAAAAACATTAGCAGATACACACTCCCGCAACTTGAATAGCACCCGCTAAAATTTAAAATATTTATTGTACCCTATTTATTGTTGCAATTGCTTAAAGAAAAGTTTATATCCAGAGGAAAGAAGATCGTAACAAAAAAAATAATAAATTCCGAAAAATATTTAAAAAAAAAATGGACATTTTCAGTTTTTTACTATATCTGCCGTACTAAAAGCCTGTGTGATATTAGCAATAAGATGAATGAAAATACGAGCACATTTTGGAAGTATGATACAAAATCTTGCAATTCGGAATAGAATGGTAACGATACCAACAACAATTAATCAGTTATCATTGTCGGCTACCAATCATGGTAAGAATTTCACAACGCAAAACATCTTCAGCGGCACTACTACAGCGCTTCTTCACGGCGACATAGTAGACATCGTCATGCCACAGAAACCCTACGTAGTACGAAAATAGGTGTCTGCTATCAGAAACACAGGAAGGATCTCAAAATTTTCTTTTTTCTTACCTAATCTCAGGGGTAAAGACCAAACATCTACAAGTCTTGAGATAGGTAATCGGACGTACTATGCGGTCTCTCCTATTCGAACCGAATGGCAAAGTCTAATTGAATAATCCAGACGATCACATTACTACGTCTTGCAATAGTTCCCTTGAAGAGTAATGTCCAATGACATGACATGATCGGGATAACAACTGGACAAACCGCAGTCCCTCGAAATATTGCTCAATCCAAAATTCCCATGAAACTCCCTGACAGAGCTAGATAATCGAAGGGCACAGCAGTAATGAGGGTGGACTATTAATGTCGCTGAACTGTTGACCAACAAATCCAGAGTAAGCAGAGTCACTTAAATCAACTGGTACAGATGGCATTTCTTCAGTAGAACTGCAGAACATTTTGAAGCACATTATATTCTGGTTAGAGAAAATCTATGAAGTTCGTATGTATTAGGATCTCTAATATCCCCAATCGATCCACAGTGGTATTCATACTCAAAGCGTGAAAGATATCACACACAAGGCCAAAGGATTCCAGGTCAATTAGTATATCTTCGGTCCTGCTGAAAGGTCTGGAAAGTCTCTTAGATTCTTGTATTAGATTAGAGAATACTCGTACCAAAGTGGTACTCATACTCAAAGCGAGAAAGACATCACACATAAAGCTAAAGCATCCCAGGTCAATATCCTCTAGATTCTTGTATTAGATAAAATTAGGATCAAAAAAGTCTTGTCGCAAAACCAACATGCTTACGGAATTTGCAGAATCTACAGAATGGACCGATATTCTTATAGTCTACTCGGTAAATTACCATTTCACTATTATGTGATATCCGCACGTGGCCGTGGTTTTTGCACGTCCACATTGATAGACAATTTAATCTAAACCCGCAATATTAATCGACAGTAGGTGGAGTATCCCTACACGCAAAGAAGGGAATTCGTTTCTGCGAAACGAAATGTTAGACAACTACAATTCTCTTTTGCCGGAACTGAAATTTCGTCTGTTGTGACAGAAACTTATTTTGCGTAAACAATTGTTTGTTCCAAGGAAAATTTGTTCCAATTGAAAATCATTTCTATTCGTTCGTAACTCACGCAAATGTAAACAAAGTCACGACGGAACATCTGTGTAATAGAGAGTCTGTGGTTTGTTCTGCCCAAAAGAAATTTCAGTCATCGTAAACGATAATTGTAGTTGTCTAATACTTCGTTTCGCTGAAATGATTTTTTTCTTGTGTGCAGCAGGGACTTAGTCGCTGTAGTCCTTAAAGCTCGATGGATCGTCCGCCGCACGTCAATGTCGTACAATTGAATTGGACAAACTGCTGTAAAGTACAACAGTGGACAATATCAGTAAAGATTCTCTAACGTGTCCCTACCGCTTTCGTACGGAAAAAAGCGACATTGCATTTCTAAGAAACATAAAAAAATAAAAACGCTAATTGAACGCACAAAGCCTGAGAAATTTAAAAAAATCACCTTTTTAGTGGACTGATCTCGTACGTATGTATTGGTAGATGGTCCACATGCAAGCTTTGGTGTAAGCAAGAGGCAGTCAGGCTGTCCAATGACAGAGGGACAGAAATATACACATGTAGGGTAGCTAGACAAATCTGGACACGATAAGATTTGAGAAGGTCAAAATATCACCTGGCTCTAAAGAGAGAGAATTATGTCTGTCTACGTTAGTGTCACTTCTGACGGTACACTGGCAGATCGACGAACACTTCAGGAGATTGGGCAGTGAGTCAGATTACTTCTGCGGAAGCTGTGGAGACGATGAAGAATCGGAGAGTATTAAGTACCTGCTTTGTTACTTTTCCGCATTGAGTGAACGACGTATGAATATACTGGGGGCCGACCTTTCTAGGTAGTTTAACAGATCTTTCAGATACCCATATTCATATCGGGTTTTGCAAATAGAGCGCTACAAAAGTTTTTTTAAATAAAACAAAAACGGTTTTGGATATCAATGAAATTCTTTATTCCTGTGAAAGTACGTTCGATGCCATTATGTATGGAACTCGATTTCTTTTGCATGGCCACCAGGGGCACGCTTGCAGAAGTCCAGACGCTGAACCCAATTTTCGACGGTTTTCATGCACAAATCGGCCGATACTGCTGCAATTTCACGTTCGATATTCGTACGAAGTTCATCAATCGTCGCTGGCTTGTTGGCATAGACCATAGACTTGACGTAGTCCCACAGGAAATAGTCTAACGACGTCAAATCGCAGGACCGAGGCGGCCAATCGACTGGACCATTTCGTGAGATAACACGTTCTCCAAACTTGGTTTCCAATAAATTGATTGTGGCATTCGCTATGTGGCTTGTGGCACCGTCCTGTTGGAACCACGTGTCCTGCAAGTCCATATCATCCACTTGGGGCCAAAAATATTCGGTTATCATTGAACGGTAGCGATTCCCATTCACAGTAACCTGCCGGTCTTGTTCATCACGGAAGAAGTACGGCCCAATGACGCCGCCGGCCCATAAACCGCACCAAACCGTAAATTTTTCGGGATGCAATGATGACTCATGGAGTACGTGTGGATTGCTGTCTGACAATAACGCATATTTTGTTTATTGACGAAGCCATTCAGCCAGAAATGAGCCTCATCGCTGAAGATGATTTTTCGCGCTCTTAACGTTGAGGCCACTGACTCCGAATTTCGGTAGTAAATTTTAATAATTTCGACTCGTTTTTGGCTCGTATATCTTTCCATCATGAAATGGCAAACCTTACTGAAGAGAAATGTCAAAAAAACGGCCAAAAATATGGCGTCGTTTGCTGTCCCTGTCGGTCTGAAAAACCCTATACTATCGATAACTTTGTATATCAAAAAGGTTGGATTCGAAAAGGGGTACTTCAGTCCATGGTAATACTAGAGACCTAAACTGGTATTTGTGAGCTGGTATAAACGGCTGCCAACCTAGCCTAAACTTACTGTTCCGCATTGACTAAACAACGTCTGCATATGTTGGAAGTCTGACAGATATGTACGTCCGATATTTATATTATTGATAACAGATGTAGGAGCCTCAATTGGTCTATGTGAGCTGATATCTCCGGCTCTCACTCTAACGTAAGCAGTAAGACGGATATAGCTAAAGCAACCAAGGAAGCTACAGGTCTCCTCAGGTGTCACGGCTCAGAAATCATGATCCAGTATGTTTGCTAATACATATTTATACACCGCCATGTATAAAATACTAGTTTCTATAAAAATATAGAAACAAAATTGTCTTGAAGCCTGGAGAGTATCCTAGTTAGTTTCCTAATATTTTTAAAATGGCATCTGGTGAAAGAAATGTGTCTATGTTTCTGTTTATTATGGAAATTTCGCCCAGTTTGAACAGATTTGTAGAACACATATTTGTGAAGTATCAAATAAGAAAAAATGCCAAACATTTTTGGCTGCTTTTCCAAAATGTGATTTTTGTGTAATAATTTGTATACCCTACACCACACTGTGGTCCATTTTTATTATACCGATCGACTTGCAATAACTTCCTGAGTCGAATTAACCATCTGCGTCTGTCTGTTGATGTTTCGTTGTTATCAAAGTGCAGTTCGTGTTTGTGGTCCGATAGTGACGAAATATAGCTAATGGCTCATTTTTGGCCCAAGGATGATCCCTGCTGAAACTTGTGAAAATCGGTTCAGATTTTGATGTAGGCCCCATATATATTTAACTCCGATTTGGAATCTAAGCGCTACATAAATCGTATTTTACATCTGAGCATTACCAAATTTGGCATAAAGGAGTTCATTGCTTCAAGAATGAACACTGTCAACTTTTAAAGAAATCAGTTCAGATTTAGATATAGTCCTTCCGAATGGCCATCAACTTACTACAAAAAATTTATTTTACATCCGATCATTATAATCTTTGGTAAAGAGGAGTTTCTTGATACAGAAACGAAGATAGCTTTCATAAAAATCTGTTGAAATTTATATGTTGCCCCCATATACATGTATTCGTTCCGAGTTGGTATCAATGTGCTATAAATGCTTTATTTATGATTAGACGGAGTGGAGTTAATTGGGTTCACATTTAGATATCGACCACATAATATAAAAGTCGTGTAGAAAGTCGCCCGACTTAATCATTCCTTACTAGTTTTTTCAAATTTAATGTTAATGAATTTCCTTTGTTTTGAAGTTCGATAATGGTAAGTACTTATTATTTAACCACTTTTCTCATTATTTTAACATGGGGATGTCATTGGAGGAAAGTATTTCCCAAAAGCATATAATAAAGTAGCATAATAAGTACTTATTTGTAGCTCGATTTTATGTACTTGAATAATGCATTACCAATAAGTTATAAAATAAGATATGTATAAATGACCATTAACAATAATCTTTTGCATATTGTCGCGCATATTTCTCGAAACAAACAATTTCCTCATGCCAGATTCGAATTTCTGGTATTTTCATTCAAATCTGCACGTATTGTTTGAAAACATGTTGAAATATAAATAAATCTTGTACAATAACCCACTTATAGCCAAAATTGCATTATATTAAAATTTGCCAAAATGATTTCGATAACAAAAAATCACTTATTTCTGTTATTATTGGTAAGTCATTATTAATAAGCCGAAAGTAATGCAGCGAATAATGAGATGTCATTATTTGGTAATGCAGGGAATAATGACAGGTACTTACCAAGATTTTGCTGGGAACCAACACAAATATATCGCTTCAATGACAGCGAACAAAACTTAAGTCACAAAACTTTTTTTGATTTTTTAAAAAAGACTAATGCAACGATTATGATTAGTTAACTACTCAAAAAAAGTTTAAATTGAAAGGTTCATGCTTTTTTTGGCGGGTAGGGCTTGAAATATACAAAGTCATAATACATAGTGTGCACGAAAAAACGAAAAATTTTGTTCAATTACAAATTATTTATAGTTATTTACAATTTTGTTTGATTTGGAAACTGTAAATAATATTGTTTAATGAATATCTTCAACTGAGTTATTCATTGTAATTAAATAAGCCAATAACAATTGATCTGAAAATCTGATTAAAAAATTAATTAAATCAAATAAAAACTTAATTAGAAATTTTCCTGATTTTGTCAATAGCTTAATAGAATAATTCTCAGCTAAATTTATTTGTCTATGTAATGTAGGGTACAAAAACAAAAATGAAAAGGAATTTAGTTAGTCACCTTATGGAAATATATGTATATTAATTATTATATAATAGTCCCTTATAAGCATAGCTATTCTATATTATAATTCCCATTATGCATTTTATTTCTTTCTCTTAGCGAAATGGATATAATACGCCACGAACATTTGATGGCCTCAAAGGATCTCGAGGGTTACCTCAACAATCCAATAAATGCATACCGTCTGATTAAACGCCTCTTCTCCGATTGGCCCACTTTTGAAGAGTCTGTTGTGTCAGACACCACACGGTCAGGTAGGTAAAGGCTGGCGCATCATTACAACCAACCACGTCTGTTTTATACTGTTTGAATAAACATTGCGTTTATCTGCAGAACTCACAGGGTCTCATATGCCTGTGTGAGAAACTGCACATTGGGACGACGAAATTCAAAAAAATGTATTGATTTATGTATGTATTAAACGCAAATTGTGTATGTCTTCTTCAATTTTCAAAAACCTTCGTCACCCTTTGTGATGAAATCCAAAAATTACATTGGTTGTGCCAAAATTAATTATTTCTTATAGCGCGTAATTTTTTAGTTATGGACACATTTCGTATGTATTCTTCAATTTTCAAAAACAAAACGCGTTAAAAATCTGTCTCTATTTAGTTAGACATCTTCGTCAAAATGGGATCATAAAACTTAAAAAAAAAACTACTTCGTATAGATCACAATGGGTGACAATTTGGCTAAAAATATAATAAGTCTGACCGAAATACTATACACGACAAAATAATTTTCGATTCTCAGACTGTGATTTCTGTATTTTAAAAGTCCCTTGTTAGCCATGATCCTACTAACTTACTGACTTATCGGTGCTTTGAATTTCTAGGCTACAAGTCCATCATCGACGAACAGAGCTATCATTACCTTGTTTCCATACTATTTTCTTATGTATTGCCATGGGTCAGCCATGTCTATACATGCTTTCAAACCAATCTTGGCTTCCAAATACTTTCCCATCTTTTTGTTCCAATATCTTGGAGCTTGTTTTAGTCCGTAAACGCTTCTTTTAGTTGGCAGACCCTACCTGTGCCATCATTAAAATCTTCGGGTTGTTCCATATAGATTACTTCTTCTGATTCGCCGTATAAAAATGCTGTAGAAACATCGAACAGGTTATAAGTGATCTAATGGTTGTCATTTTCGCAACAGGACTAAATGTTTGGTCGTAGTCCAAACCTTTTTCTTGTTTAAAGCTTTGTATTTATCTGTAGTTCCGTCAGGATTTGCTTTTAATCATTTGTCAATATGTGGAATTTGGAATTGTTTGCAATTGATATTTATCTGTAGTTCCATCAGGATTTGTTTTTAATCATTTTTTATATGTGGAATTTGGAATTGTTTGCAATTGACATGCTTTTCATTGGCTTCATCGGCTGGTCCATGTGTTACTATTTCGGATAAAGTATCATTTGTTTCCAACAGGAGGTGTTATTTTTAATCACCCGGTATTTCGGTAGCTGTCTCTTTTGAAGCTATTATTCTTTGACATTTGACAAGTAGAAACTACGCCATTACTAAAAATGGAACGATACACAATCATCGAACGATACAAAACGATCGAACAAAAGAACGGTACAAAATCATCTTGACTGATGAGGCCCATTTCCATCTCGGTGGCTACGTCAACCCAAGAGTTATTGTTGAGAAGCCTCTCCATCATCAACGTGTGACTGTTTGGTGCGGTTTATGGTCCGGCGGGGTCATTGGACCTTACTTTTTCGAAAATGAGGTTGGATCAACAGTTACGGTGAATGGATTTCGCTATCGAGAGATGATTAATGATTTTTTATGGTCGGAGTTGGATGGTATTGTTCTGGACAACGTTTACTTTCAACAAGACGACGCCACGTGCCACACAAGCAACGAAACCATTGCTCTGGGAAAAGTTTCCGGACCGTGTTATCTCTCGAAGAGCTGATCACAATTGGCCTCCGAGATCTTGTGATTTAACACCTTGCGACTTCTTCCTTTGGGGCCACGTGAAAATAAGGTAAACGGCAACAGCCCAGCGTCGATTCAAGACCTCAAAAATATACTTCGTGGGGCTATCGAGTACATAGGGCAGCCACTTTGCGATTTGGTTTTGGAAAATTTCATGGAAAGGATATGGTCCTGTAAGCGTGGTCGTGGTGGCCTTTTGTTGTTTTTCATTATTAACGGCATACCTTCCTCTTTATTATGAAATAAACATCCGATAATTAATCTCAAAAAATTGCTTTTTTCTATGAATACCAAAATGACACCTCTTGTTGGAAACCCCTATATTTTTATTCAGCTTTGCAGTTTTAAATTTTCTCTTCAAACTTTATATCTCTGGATATTTCTACAATGTTTGTTTCGGGTATGTAAACCCTATACCTTACATCTCCGTCGTATCCAACTAAAAATCCTCTAATGACTTCTTGTCCATCTTTAAACGATTTTGCTAGGGTATTTTTACTTAGCAGCTTGATCCAATTATACGAAAATGATTTATTCTAGGTTTCTTCTCAAGCCATAATTCATGTAGTGTCATTCCAGGAACAGACGATTTTGAGGTTCTATTTAAACCGTATATATGTAGCTGTCTTTACTAATTCTGCCCATATTGCGTTAGGAAATTCTACATCAGGATATGAATACTTGAAAGTTCTCGCCATTTCAACCATCGTTCTATATTTTCACGTTCACATCGACCATTTTGTTGAGGTGTGTAAGGAGCGGTTAATCTTTGAGTTATTCCATTTGCCTTCAGAATTTTTTTATATCCTTATTATTGAATTCCAGTACATTATCGCTGATAAAAGTCTTAACTGTGTGTCCTTGACATGAGCCAACAACTGTTGAAGGGTATCTTTCACATCGGATTTATTATACCCTCACTTGAGTGTGACGAGGGTATATATCAATTGCTACGGAAAAAAGTGTAACACATCGAAGGATTGACCTAAGACCCCAAGTATGTTCGGCGGAAATTCGTTTTGGGTCATTTTAAGTCGAATGAGCAATGTCCGTCCGTCTGTCTGTCTGTCTCTCTGTCAGTCTGTGTGTCTGCTGGCTGGTGGGCACGATAACTCTCGAAAGGAGTAACCGATTGACTTCAAATTTCGTATGTGGTAATATTTTTTTCTGTCTCCGGCTAAGTTCGAAGATGGGTCATATTGGTCCACTCCTTCTGGTACCTCCCCCACAAAGGGTTAAAATGTTGTGAAATATTGATTCTTTAATAACTGCTATTATACGTATTCGAATCTTCTGAAATTTCACACATAGTATTAGTTTGTTAGTCGCTATCAACTCGAGGAAAATGGGCGAAATTGCCACGCCCGTTTTGGTATCTCCCACACAAATGCACCATTTTGCACTAAAAGTTAAAAGCTTATAACATTAATACCAGTGTTTAGAAATACTTGAAATTTTGTACAGTGTAATGCTTTTATAGTGCCTACCGTCCAGTGAAAAATGGGCGTTATTGCCGCTCCCCTTTTGGTACCTCCCACACAAATGCACCATTTTGCACCAAAAGTTAACAGCTTATAACATTAATACCAGTGTATAAAAATACTTGAAATTTTGTACAGCGTAATGTTTTTATAGTGCCTACAGTCCATTAAAAAATGGGCGTTATTGTCACGCCCCTTTTGTTACCTCTCCCACAAAGGCACCATTTTGCACCAAAAGTTAACAGTTTATAACATTAATATCAGTGTATACAATTACTTGAAATTTTGTACAGTGTAATGCTTTTATAATGACTATAGTCCAGTGAAAAATGAGCGTTATCACCACGCCTCTTTTTGTACCTCCCACACAAAATGGCCAAATTATACCACAATTTAATATCTCAACGTTAATATACCAGTCCATATAAACGGTTACAATTCGGCACAGTGCAATGTATTTAAAGTATCTACTGTTCAGCGAAATATAGGTGTATTTCTTAAACCCCTTCTGGTACCTCCCACAAAAATTGACAGAATAATTTGTGTAATATTCAATATTACATTACTCACAAAGTGAGGGTATACCTTAGTCGGTTTACCCGACTGAAACTTTCTTACTTGTTTTTGGCTACATATATGTATACAATCAGATATCTAAATCCTTGAAATGATGTATGGATTGGACCGCAAACATCAGCTGAAATGAGCTGTTGCAATCTCTTTGGTTCCAAATGGTCTACTAGATGCTTTACCAAATATGCATGGTTCGCAAATCTCATTTTGCATGTTTACTTTATTACCAAAATCGCTTTGTAGTTTATCCTCAATGTGGCGTTTATCTTGATGTCTCCACCTCTCGTGATACAGTTGGAGCATTGATGAATCTTTGCTTTTTGTCTGTGTTGTATATATCGATGCTTTATAAAGATCTCTTTTATTGACCTACCGCCGCACATAACTATTTGACCATTAACTGTTAAACAACACTTCGTTGCCGTTGATTTACAGCTACAATTGAGATTTCTATCTTGGGTGGCAAGAACTGAGAACAAATTGCTCGAAATATCAGGTACATACCATTCGTCTCTGAGTTCCATTTTTAGATTTCTTCCGTTTACCTTTGATATGATATCAATAGTAACTTTGCACAATGTATTAATGGATTCCTTACCAGCAGCCTGTATCTCTTGTGGTTCATTTAATTTAGAAAATTTTTAACACATCTCAAACGAATTCGTAACATGTTTCGTTTCTCCATTATCAACCCACCAACTGCCATCAAGATTTGATACATTAGATACATTTGTATCGACATTCAGTGCTACATTAACATCTGCGGCTGATTTGGATTTCTTGGATGGTTTCCCGTCTGCTATCTATTTTCGGTAATCTTTCAATTAGTGACCCTTCTTTGTACAATAGTGACACAATAGATTCATTCAATGAACATTTCGAAAATTTAAAACTTCATTCATTACATATTCTATCTGTAAACATGAGAAGCATTTCTTCAATACACAAATTTAATAAGTTCAAATCACTGATTAATGAGTTCAAGGTTTTGCCAGATATAATAGCTGTACAGGAGACGTGGTTCAAATCGAATGTTAAGCAGATCTACAATATCCCAGGCTACAGTTCAGTACACTGCTGTAGAAAGGATGGTTTTGGTGGAACTTCGATATTTATAAAGGAAATGATGCAGTACGTTATTGAGGAGTGTGAAAGCAAGCAGTTTATTGACAGAATACAAATCTCGCTCGATAATATTAGAATCAGAGGCAAACCTGTAAACATTATGTCATTTTATCGTTCACAAAAGTGTGATATGAATACTTTTTGTAATTTTATTGAAAACGAACTATGTACATCATAATATTCGGCAACCAAATATTTTGCTCGGAGATTCAAATGTCGATTTTCGAAATCCTGGTTTAGCAAGTGAAATTTTAAATCTCTTATATCAATTTGATTACGAAAATTGTCACTGTATGATAACAAGACCAATGAGTGGTACGTGCATAGATAACACATACAGCAATATCACAGACAAACTTGCTATTGACTCAATTAAATGTAAAATAACAGGCCACAATATCATATCATGCAAAGTACTATTAAATTTTGAAACAAGACTATGCACAACAAAGCTTTATCATCAGTGCGATTATAACGTTTTAAAAGAAAAAATTTGCGACAGTTTGAGCAGTACCCAAATATGTGGCAATCCTGTTGTGGACATGCACAACTTTATAAATGCATTTTCATTATGTATTTGGAACTCAACGGTTCAAAAAGAAAGTAATATATCTGCCAGAAAGTTAATCACACCCTGGGTAAATGAGAAATTACAATCTCTTATCGCATTAAAGAACTCATTATTAAAGAAACGTAGAAAGATGTGTGGTGATAGTGGATTGGAAAGAAGGTTGAAACTAATAAGCCAGATTATAAAGAAAGCGAATAAAATTTGCATGAATTAATTTTATCAAAATCAGCTTGAAGCTCTGCAACATAATCCAAATAAATGCTGGGAATTCATAAATGATCACTTGGGGAGATCTAAAAGATCTGAGGCAAAGTTGAGGGATGAAGATGGAGAACTTATAGTCGATAAAGGACGGAAATGTATTATATTTAATGACTATTTTCTGCAAATCGCATCACACATGAAAGCTAATATTATACCGTTACCTAATGACTCCTTTAATATGCTAAGAACTATGAGACAAAATCCGGTACATTTTTCTTTTAGTAACATTACTAACGAAATGATATTGGCAGATATTTCGAATTTGCAAGTTAAAAAAACTCCTGGTTATGACAACATTTCGAGTAAAGCTATGAAAAAATGCGGTGATGTGATCAGTACCAGGCTAACATTGTTGTTTTTACAGTATTGTTTATCATGTTATATGTATATCCTGATGTCCTTAAAGTATCTAAAATAATACCCATCCCTAAGGAAACAGATGCTGACACAGTTGATAAATACTGACCAATTGCTTTATTGCCGATAACAGATAAAATAATCGAACAAAACTGGCATAGAAAGCTAACATCATTTTTGGAGCAAGCAAACCAGTTCTATGAGTTACAGTTTGGATTTTGAAAAGGATGTGGAACTCAGGAGGCTGTGGTAAATGTTGTTAATTTGGTGGGATGGTTTGGACAATGGATACGGTGCAAGTGGAAATTCGTTCAATGTCTTAATTGGAGAAAACCGTGTATATGAGAGTAATTCATTACGATACTTAGGAATTTACTTGCAATCCAACTTATCGTGGAGCTTGCATATTCACCACATAAAAAAGAAAATTGCCCCTGCAATTGGCATATTATACAAATTCAAATACAAATTTGATGAAAAAACTAAACTCCTAATTTACCAAGGTCTTATACACAGTCATTTTAATTACTTGTCAATAGTATATGGACACAAGAAAAGCACAGAATTTCGTAGCCTTCAAAGATGCCAAATATAAATATTAACATTCTCGTCTTTTTCTTTGTATGCGAATATTTGTAAGAACATTTTGCCGTTATATGGACTTTTCAAAATGCAGCTATTGTTGTTCATGTATAAATCGATACAAAATATTGGACATCATGCTATTACATTCTCCAGAAATCAATCAACATTCAATACCAGAAACAATTCAAAGCTATGTGTGAAAAGATGCCGATTGGAAACAACAAAACAACGCATTGAATACATTGGTTGCTCTGAATACAACCACTTACCACAATCTATTAAGAATTTTTTGAGAATCTCATTATTTAAATTGAACTTAAAATCATATTTACTTCAAAATTTGGAAATGCTTCTTTTGTAGATTAATAATGTTTGGTATAAAAAAATTTAGATACATATTAAGTATTAATAAGTATTATAGGTAGTTATAATTTTTATTAGCTTCTTTTATAAACTTGCCAATTCGCCCCAATAATGTCTAAGTGGCGCTGGGTCATTCATAAAAATGAAAATATTCAAAATTGAGAAAAAAAAAACCTTCCTTCTAGGTAAATTTCTATGCAATATTTTCTTTTGTTCTCACCATAAGTACTTCTTGACTGATGTGCTGCCCTTGGACATCTTTTTGAAATATCGTTCATATTAACAAATTTACGTTATTAGATCATCTATTGTTTTGTCTGCATCTCTTGTGAGCATCATCAAACTTGAACAGAACATTTAATATGCAGGAGGTAAAATATGTAGTATCTGACATACTAAAAGCATATCTGGCAATATATGGTAATAATCCACTGTTTATTTCGTCTCACAAAACCTCTGAGTTTTGCAATATGTGTCGAAGCCATGTAAATGAAAAAAGATCAGTACATATCCTGAATAATTGGTCCTTTGTGGTAGCTTCAAAAATATTCTTTAAGGCATTCCATGTGTCGCATGCATTCTTTTTATCCATAATTTTTTTATATATTTCGTCTGATGTTGTATTTGTTAGTGTGGTTTTTGCATATGAATTGGCCTTGCGGTAGAATTCGACCTTCTTGTTGTGCTCCCTATTTTGCGCATCGCTTGCTCCTTCTCCTAAAGATTCTGGTTTTTCAATCTACTGGTCTATGACGTCCAGAGCTCCTTCATAAAAATTTAAAATATCTCTGACCTTCATTTTCCATATTGGCCAATCTGCCTCGCACGATAGCTGTTTCAAATACTTCGTAAACTAAATTTTTATAGGTTTCTTTTTTGCACACAGAAGATGTAGGTGGATGAATTCCTTTTTTGAGTTTTAAAATTGATCCCCTTTGGCTTGATTCCTTTATGAATCTTGAATCGTTTCTTACAAATCTTCTAGGTTACAAAATTTGGATAACGGTGTTAAAAGGTAATCCGGGCAACGCCGAGTATTTAAATGCTAGTTAGTTTATAGATGCGAAAATAGGACAGTTTGACTAAAATTCAACACCCTATAACTCGGACAGACCTTAACCGATCACATTGAAATTTTGTGTAATAACTACTATTCAATAGGACTAAACTTGGTGCAAGTTTCATCCCGATCAGAAGATATATGTTTAAAAAGTTAATTTGAATTATATATTTTTTTGTATTTATCTTTGAGTTTTACGCGAATTTTTCATGTATTCTAATATAGAAGACTTTGAAGTCACGTAAATTTTGTGGTCTGCGTCATAGCTAGATTTATTTAAATATACCCGTATGTCTTTAAGGCTATCAAATTTCGTCCCACTGTGCATTTCTTTACACACATCACATTTCTATCATCGTCATGACATTTTAACCACAACATTCTGCTGTTGATTTTATACGTATAGATTTTCTGGACAACTTTGAGGTACTCAAACGAAACTTAAGTTTTCCCACTCAAGATGATATGGTTGGTTCAACCAAGGCCTTGGTGCGCCTGCAAGAGACATATAACTTGGATGTGTCACAAGTGGCCAGTGGCATATTGAATGGAAATAAATATGGGTAAGAAAATTGGTGATGAACCCGATAATGATGATTTAATAAATCCATATTTATTTTATAAATAAATTAAAATTTTGTCTTGTCATCTAACGTTGCATAAAGATCATCCATGACATGGCAGGATTGTTTTTCTATTGGTGCATATTTGTATGCTTTGTCCGATTACAATCATACCATTCCCTGGTTCAAAGAGACTACCAGAATACTGCAAAGCCATGAGAATACACATGATAGTCATGAAGTTTTAGATTTTATGGAAATAATGATTGAATATTATCGTTCAATGGGTAAGTTAAGGGCGATACCTGTGCACGATATTGACCTATTTGAATTTCATATTTGTTGTTTATTTAGGATATTACGAATCAGCTTTGCAATTAGTGGAACATATTCTGGAACGGGAACCCGAGCGCGAAACAGTATTGGACATGAAATCACAATTGCAGGAAAAAATAAAAGAAGGTGATGAGGCGTCAGCATTAAAGGACAAAGTGGACGGAAATCCTTTTCAGGTAAGATTTTTTTCCAAAAAAAGATTTGATATAGTCCTGGTATTTCATAGTATTTATTAAAATACTTAATGTTTTTTGTGGTATACTACCTTTAGGAAATTAAATGTATGTAAATTCTAATAACATGTCGTCACCATAAATGCAAAAGAGCCAAAGAAGCAACAAATTCAACATTGAGTTAATAATAGTTAATGATACATTGCATCAAAAGTTGCAACAGTTGTTCTAGATACCAGGGGGATATTGCTCTACGCTCCGTGAACAGAGCAGAATAAAGTCTGCAGGGTCAGCTAGTATAATATATATTTTATATATCAAAAATTCTTTCACGCGAAATAATTCTTTACATATTTTTTTTTATTTTCAGAAAACCCACCAACTTTTCCAGCAAGTCTGCCGTGGCGAATACGAAAATGTCTATACACTCCATCAAAAATCTCTCTTCTGCAAATTATATACAAACAATAATCCATATCTTATCCTACAACCCTACAAAGTGGAACAATTATCACTGGATCCATATGTCATTCATGTCTACGATATTCTAACAGATGAACAAATTAAAACAGTAAAAACGATGGCAGGGCCTGATATGAAGAGATCAACAGTCTATAAACCAAGTACTGGAGAACCGGAAGAATCTGACACCCGGACTAGTAAGACTGCATGGTTTAGATATTATTGGCACGAACATTTGGAAAGAATGCGACAGCATGTGGCCCATATATCGGGTCTGGACTGTACAAATACCGAAGATATGCAAATTGTCAACTATGGCATTGGCGGTCATTATGGCCCACATTTTGATTTCTTTACGGTACCACAAACATCGATTGTTAGAGATATATTGTAATTAATTTCTGATATTTTTAAATTCTTCTAGGAAGCCTCTTGGTTCTCAGCAGATGTGGGAAATCGTATTTCAACTGCCATGTTCTATGTAAGTAATGGAAAAATGTAGATATTCTCTGCAGGATCTTATGCTCAAAATTAATTTTAGCTCTCTGATGTCGAGGAGGGTGGTGGAACGGCCTTCACTTTCCTAAAACTTCTGGTGAGACCTCGCAAAGGCTCCTTGTTGTTGTGGAATAATTTACATGCTTCAGGCAATGAAGATTATCGGGTCAATCACGGAGCCTGTCCGGTACTGAAGGGTTCCAAATGGAGTAAGTCCAAAATGAAATATATTTTTTTAAAAAATTCTTTAAATATTCTTTTTAATTTTTAGTTGCCAATGTTTGGATCAGGGAACGTGATCAATATCTGACGAGACCTTGTGATCTCACAACGAATCATGAAGTATCTTTAATTTATAAGAATTATGGTTAATAATATTTAGTGATAATTACCTTATGTTACACAATAAACACATTGAACTGATACATACCATGCATCACGCTGGGGTACGTGGTTTATTCTCGAGCAGATTTTTGTAACACCTACACTAAGAGAAAAATCGTACATCACAATAATGTAAAAGTGTCATCAATTGTTTTTTATGGAATTGATGTAATAATTCCTTCGATTTACACCCTGTTTCTGTAACTTAAAATTTATAGCCTGTTTCTCTATCTCGAACGAACACTTTCGTTCGCCTTCTAAGCGAATGATAATCAATTTGGGTTTCTCTAAATGCGAAAGTCAACGCACACGACAAGTCGAAAGAAAACGTAAGCCTTTTCACACAAATTTGGGTTTCTCTATCTCGAACGAACTGCCATCTATATGAACGAATCGTCAAAATCAGTCACTTGTTGCTTTGTGTGTGACTCAAAGAAAAAATACATTTTATTGATTGTCGAATACTTCAAAAAGTGGAAAAAAGTACTGAAAAGAAGTGCTAAGTATATACTCGTATGAATGTATTATAATTATTTTAAAATCTAATTAGCCAACTAAATACTCGTAATCAAAAATATGTATGTATATACATTTCATCGTACAGAAGTGATAATATCAGCAGCTCTGCATGTCGCAATGCAATGCGACCCCCAGTTGCGAATGTGTAGCGGTTTTCACAACGAAAACTAGAAATTGGTTGTTGTTTTGGGTGAATTCTTGTTTTGGTTGTGGCCATCGCTACGCATACTGAACAGAGTTGGAAATATATTGTTCGAGTCTACAAAAAAGTATGCTTTTTTGGACGGAAGTTGCAAAATTGTTTATCTGGCAATTATATTATTTTCCAATTCGTAAATTGCTTACGCTATAGACGTAAGGTCAGGCGAAAGAACGAACGAACCTTAGAGAAACCAAGTTCCTGACGAAAGTGAGTGACTGGGTTTTTTCACTTAGGTTTTCGTTCGAGATAGAGAAACAGGCTATTAGCTTTCGTTCGCCTGCCAGACGACAAACAGCTGATTTGGGTTTCACTACCTACCATCACAACGACAAGTCGCACGATAATGAACTCGTACAAAAACGTAATTATTTCAGTGAAAATTTTGGTTTCTGTCGGCCTGTTTCTGTATTTCTAACGAAAAACTCTGCGAACGAAAACCAGTCATAACTTTCGTCAGGAATTTGGTTTCTCTAAGGTTCGTTCGCCTGGCCTTACGTCTATAGCGTAAGCAATTTACGAACTCACGACCCTCGGCATGTATGTATAACGCACCTGCATCACACCAGGAATGATTCTTGCATCTTTTTTAATGTTATAAGATTCGTGTATGTTTGCCCACCAAACAAGCACATACCCTACCGCCAAAATAACTAGTATGTAGATAGAAACATACTAGTTGCTTTTTACTTCAAACTAGTTGAATATATGCCTTTTTTCATATAACAAACTACCAATTGGGTTTTCATAGGCGCGTAACTACTATTCTTAATACTAGTTAGTTACAATACAATAGCAAATGCCAAAAATGGACGGGAATTTTCCGTTTTCATTAAAAACAAGGAAATACTAGAGCAGGGACAGCCATTTCTCTGCACAATTGTGCATTACCACCTCAGATATATCGAGCCCTAACAGCGAAAAAAACTTAACCAACAAAAAGTGAATTTTTCAGGAGAAGGTTTTTTAGTTTTTTCTACATTCAGTGCAGGTAATAACATGAACTTTTCAAGTTAAGCTTTTTTTGGAGTAATTAAGTAGTATTAATCGTTGCATTAGTATTTTTTAACAAAAAAGTACGGGTTTTGTTACCTAAGTTTTTTTCGCTGTCATTGTAGTAGCTGAAGCGATGTATTTGTGTCGGTTAAGTTAAACACAATTGCATAGAAATATGCACTATCATCTTTTTATACCCTCCACCATAGGATGGGGGGGTATATTCATTTTGTCACTCCGTCTGTAACACCACTAAATATTGATCTGAGACCCCATTCGTCGTAAAATTGTAAGACTACTTAGCCACGTTCATCCGTCCGTCTCTCCGTCTGTTGTAATCACGATACAATCTATAATACTTGAGCTAGGTGGCTGAAATTTGATACATATACTTCATATATCGTCAGGTATGTTGGGATTGAAAATGGGAAATATCGGTCCAATTTTGGATATATATATATGGCATTTCCCCGATTTTACTTCTTAACGTCATAGAGAACACAAATGACAACTGATCGCGCTGAAAGTTGGCAACTGGGGTTTATTTATACCCGGTATCCTTCACACAAGCCATAGGTAGCCATAGGTCCATGTTTTGATATAGCCCCCATACAAAGGTCCCTCTAGATATGACTTCTTAACGCCACAAAAACCGACGAATTCAATGAATTGGGCTGAAATTTACTAATAAAATGAGTTTATTAGTACCCGTAACCATTCATATGCGATCCTTGGTGGATGGTATATAAGATTCGGCATGGCCGAATTTAACGTTTTTAATTGATTTAATTTAATTTAAAATTTATTTTGGAAATGTGGACGACTCAAAACAAAGGAAATTCATTAACATTAAATATAATAAAAACCAGTAAGGAAAGGCTAAAGTTAGGCGTGGTCGACTATATGATACCCTAAACCATTTTCATAGCAGAATAAATACAAAATGAATCAAATTCACAACATTGAGAGATACATTTTATATTTGTGGTCGATATTTAAAGTACACTCTGCCAAATTTTATAAATATTAAATAAACCTTCTACAGCACTTTGATACCAACTTGAAACATATATGGGGCAATATAAATCTCAACAGATTTTTATCAAATTAAGATATCGTTATTTCTGTGTCAAGAAACTCCTACCTGCCAAATTTTACGAGTATAATGAGCGGATGTAAAATAAAGCTTCTCTGGCACGTTGATACCAAATCGGAAGCAAAGCATATACGGGGGCTATATATAATTCTGAACCGATTTCTTTCAAATTTGAAAGTGTTCATTCCTGAACCAATGAACTCCTTTATGCCAAATTTGGCAATGATCCGATGTAAAATTTGATTTATATAGCGCATAGATGCCAAATGGGAGGTAAAAATATATGGGGCCTATAATGAGCATTCTGCTAAATTTCATCACGATCTGACCACAAATACGACCAGAACTTTGATTACAACGATACATCTAGAGACGGAAATGGTTAATTCGACTCAGGAAGTAATTCCAAGTCGATCGGTATAATACACTATGGATCTCTTCTTCTTTTGGGTGTTAGAAAAAGTGCACAATCTTATAATACCCTGGACCACATTGGGGTGTAGGTTATAAAAATCATATTTAGGAAAAAACATTCAAAAATGATTTGCATTTGTTTCTTATTGGACAGATCACATATGTATTGCAAATCTGGCCAAACGAAATTTCCATAATCAACCAAAACATAGTTACCTTTCTTCCACCAGATGTCATTTTAATAAATATTATCAAACAATCAATGCAAAAATTCGAACTTTTTTAACGCCGTTCAAATAAAATTCAGAATGAAAATTTAACTTAAACGACACTACGCGGTCAGGAAATTTGTAAACAAAAAGTAAATGTCGTTTGAGTTATTTTTGTTTTGTCTTTTTCTTCGTAACGGTACATTTGTCAGCTACGAAATTTTTACCGGTGATGGGAATTATGCTTCTTAATCGATTTTCATCAAATAACGAAAATCGATAATTTTGTCGGTTAAGTTTTTTTGGCGGTTAGGGCTCGATATTCTTATGCTTCTTCATATAGTCGTCGATGAGACTTCGACAAGGGTACATGTCCAGCGGATGCTACGATCTTTATTCAGTTTAACAGAAAAAACTTAAGATGGCAAAAATATTGTATGTTCAAAAATGCTTATCTTTATCATTTCCTTTATTTTTTATCAATAACAGGCTGGGGTCTGTTACTAACTTTTACTGGTTTACTCTCTCTTACTCACTACTACACAAGCAAACTAGTTTTGTCATTCCCTGCACTAGAGGGGGTGTTTCGCTTATTGTGCGTTGTTTCTATAAGGCACTCAGCTTTGCCAAATATTTTTTAAAAAAAATCTTCGAATTTCTCTCGAAAAATCTTATTTTGTCTTAAAAATCTTTTTTGGACAAAAAAATGAAAAAAGGAAGAACTGTCTATTTTTAATTTTATTTGTTGTAAGCGGTACAAAACATAACGCAAAAATATTTCTTATGTACATATGTATAAGAAGTATTAATTCATCACGTTTTAAGATCAAGTTAACTGCATAGAAAAATGAATTTTGTTTGATTTGTACTTAATAATTTCATAACAGACTGCTTCGGATCTTTTCTATTATCGTCCTCATTAGAAGTTACTAAAAGAATTAATACATGTACATATGTTTATACTGCCGTACTTAAAATTTTTTGTTAAATATTTGTCCTTTTTATAAACGCATTAACAACAGATAAACTTGATGACAGGGAAATGTATACACTAATGATGCATTCCAAAAGCAGAATGTTTGTTGCTGCTGTTAAACATAAAGAAAGTGGACAATATTAGCATAGCGAATCCAACCTAAATTAGAACGACGTTTTTGCTCGTAGCGCTGCATATTTAAAATGTGCTTAATTCAATGTAATAAGGAATAGTTGTTGAATATTTTGCTGTTACTCCCAGTATTAAAAGCGAAACTAAGCAAAAAACAAGGATGTATTGGTATGAGAGTTTCAGTATGTTGACTTAGTTCGGCAAAACTACTTCCATAAGTATTTCAGCTGATTTAAGTTAAAGACATACATTATTGAATTCTGAAGATGATAGAGTGGAGTCCATCGAAACTGCAGTCAATTCTACCAAGCAATTAAAACTCTACCAATTTTTGTAATTGTTTATATTAAATTTTTGAACTGAAACATATGGTATGAAACCGAATAAATTGTGACTGAATAACAAAAGCACAGATTATCAACAAATAACAACAACACAATAAAAAAAAAACCTCCACATTTAAAAAAAACAATTCTTGCAAAAAAAGATGTTAAATCTTTTCACCACTTCAAAAATAAGATAAATCTTCATATTTGACAACTTTTGAAATGTTTTCCACTAATATTCTTGTTCTCTACAAAAGAGAGTAAGTGGTGTATGGGAGAGCGACACTTGCTAGTAAAACAGCGCAGTCAATCGATTTTCACTTTGCACTGTGCTTGAAATGGACACTTTAAAAATGTAACAGAAATGAGACCCTATGGATATACCTATTTCAGCATTGCTGAACCCAGTGGTGCAGACCGTTTTTCTAGGTTAGCTCTTGTTTTCGCGATATTGGACCACAAAGTTTGCAAGCAAATCATTGAGGCTAGTTATCTCGGAGCTGATTTTGAAATGGAAGGCTTCGGAATACACGCTTGGTTCCAAAGAACGAAATAAAGGGAACCTTTCGAGAATTATTTCTCTCAAAATAGTCGACCAAGCTTCCCACCCTAAAAAAACGCAATCAAATCTTACCATATGTCAAACGTCATACAAATCCTCGAAATTTTTAGTTTGTGTCTTTGAGAAAAATATTCCTCGCGAAAAAATACTACGAGTCTCCTTTTAACATATTTATGAAAAATTAACAGGTTTCATAATTTAGCAGGTTTTTTGGTTAACTTTGAAATGTCCATTGACACTAACCAAAAAATAATTTATAAACATTTAAGTCCTAAAATTAAAAATACACAAATTATGTACTAACTCAAAATCTGCTTAATTCTCATAAAAAAGTTGAGAAAGGACTTATAGTATTTTTTCGCGAGGAATTTGTTTTTCAATGATGCCTACTAAAAATGTTGACGATTTGTATGATTTTTAACATATGATAAGATTTTATTGCACTTTTACCGCGAAAACCAGAGCTAACACAGAAAAACGGCTAATGCCACTGGATTCAGCATGGTTGAAATAGGTCTATCCATAGGGTCTCCTTTCTGTTACATTTTTGGACTAGCACAGTGTAATAAGCAAATATTATTATTAGTATAGAAAACTTCAGAATAGATGTTCCATGTCAAATAATGAAGGAATAGAGACACTTCAAGAATTATTTCTCCCAATACCCCCGATACCCCCGTAGAACTCGATGGATTTTTCGGGTGATGTACTCGACAAAAATATTCCTTGTAAGCGTGATTTCAACAGACAGACGGACTTGGCTAAATCGTCTTAGAATTTCACGACGATCAAGAATATACATACTTTATGGGTCGCAGATCAATATTAAAACGTATTGCAAACGGAATGACAATGTTATTATACCCCATCCTATGGTGGAGGGTATACAAACAATCAGAACGGCCGAAAACAAAGCATACGTCAAAACTAACCAAGGCAATAACATAGACATGGATTTAACATTGATGCCAATTTAATATTAATACATGCATACATATGTAAATAGCTTCTGCAATTGTTACAAACTGACCTTTTAAGCCTTGTTATCTAATTACGTTTTCCAACACTTCAGCTTTTCACATATGAAATCCTCAAAATGTAAGTTCATCAATAAAGTCAATTTAGGATTTTATATAATTTAATTTATAGAATCACACAGTTTGAATTAATTTCTAACACAACACAAACAATTATCACTTAGAAAACTATTGCAAGTGTTATAAATCGCGAGACCGGCAATAAGAACACGCGACCGCTTACAAAGCCCGAAAGAAACTGAGAAAAACAACAAAGGAAAGGTCAGAAAAAGACGGTTTTTAGGCGTTATTTTGAATCACCCGGTATTTCGGTGGCTGTCACATGCTGTCATGTTATTTTTGTTAAGTATTGTTTAGCATTCCATCATGGAAAGACTTACGCCTAAACAACGTTTACAAATTATTCAGTTTTATTATCAAAATAATCGTTCGCCAATTGCGCATTTGATATAACGGTTTTGTTTTAAATCCAAAAAACACTTGCCAGTCGACCCACGACCTTGATGCCAACGAACAATATTTTAGCTCACGTTAAGTGCTATCTTTTTTCCATTGACCGATTCCCGATCCGACGTACCGGAATCATCGGTCCACTTTTTTTAAAAAATGATGCCGGTGAGAACCTAACCGTCAATGGCGACCGTTATCGTGCCATGATAACCGACTATTTGATGCCTGAAATTGAAACTCGTGATCTCGGCGATATTTGGTTTCGGCGCCACTTCCCACACATCGCATCAATCAATGGATTTATTGAGAGAACACTTCGGTGAGCAGATAATTTCAGGTTTTGGGCCGGTCGATTGTCCGCCAAGATCGTGTGATATCACACCGTTAGACTTTTTCCTGTGGGGATATGTAAAGTCTAAAGTTTATGCGGACAAACCCGCTTCAGTCCTTGCAGCAAAACATCACGCGTGTCATTCGTCAGGTACCAGTCGAAATGCTCGAACGAGTCATCGAAAATTGGACTCAACGGATGGACCGTCTGAGACGTAGCCTCGGCCAACATTTGATAGACATAATCTTCAAAAAATAAATGCCAAAAAATGTCTTTCAAATGATAATTAACATTCCCCATTCAATCTTAATTTTCTGTGTTTTTTTCTTTAAAAAAGTAGGGAACCTCGAACCACTATATAGGTATATGGGGGATTTCATGTACAATGAGTTAATTTTTAAAAGCGATGTCTTCTGATTGGGATGAAACTTGCACCAAGTTTAGTCCTATCGGATAGTAGTTATGACACAAACGAGATCGGTTAAGGATTGTGTTGAATTTTGAAATTGTTGTCAAACGGCCTTTTTTTCTCATCCGTATCAAAAACAATATAATTTAAGAAGACATTCCGTCCCGTAGCGAGTATGTGTCAGCTACGAACGAATAGGAATGATTCCACCGAGTGAGTTTTTTCGCGGATTTTCGGACCTTTTTTTCCCGAATTTTTTGTAATTGTCACAATTAAAAAATTAATATTAATCGATAAGTGCAATAAAAGTTCAATCAATGTTCGCGGAAACCTGTTTTCTCACGTGTGACATTTCATTCTTATTCATTCGTAACTGATAGATTTTAACGTTCGCCCGGACGGCACATTTGTCTAATTTAAGGTCTGTGATCCATATAACTAATTACAAATAAATTTATGTTTCCTATAGCTTTTCTTCAAAAATAAAAAAATTAAAATGTTTTTTTTTTTTTGATTTTTATTGGCGAATTCAAAAACTAGTTTTGACATCTTTATCAAAAACTCATGTTTTTATTTTTCGTTTTTTTTTTCGAATGAAAGCATAGATATTTTAGAGCTATGTGGCTTATTAGTGGGATAGGACTTTTGTATCTATCAAAATAAAGGACAACTTCTACAAAATAAAGGCTGAACCACATATTTTTGCATAATTCTAGAATCAGTTATCCTAATTGTTTCAGGAAAACTTTAGAGAATTCCAAATTATGTAGGCTTCAGCATCTTCTAATATCATTTTTACATCTCGTTAGCGGAGATGAATATTTTGACAAGCGATAAATCTACCAAATTTACATTGATTCTTCCATTCTAACAAACTAACAAAATTCTAAAAATTTTGGTAGAAAAACCCAAAAACGGTAACACTGCACCGAGATCTTGTGATTTAACCAAAGATATGAATACCAAGATACAACGGTATCCATTCACAACGAATTCTTCACAACTACACGGAGGAAAATCGTCATTTTTGATATGTTTGAAACGAAAGAAAATATACTTGGAAGCGATTTTTTTAAATATTATATATTTGTTAACAAATAAATTTTATTTGAAAAAAATATATTAAAACATAATTTATTTGCAAACTGAATTTCACAAATAAAATATGTGTTTACACACAAACAAAGTTATTGTTTAAGAAGATTTCCAAATATGTTTTATTTAAAAAGATTTTTAAAACATTACTGACTTATTCGAATTTTAGTTAGCTTTTCCTAGTTTTCGTGTTACACTTTATAGCTAAAAATGTCCTTATTTATAAATATTCCTATTCATCACTTTTTGTCAATCCATCAATGTCGTTTATATTTACGAAAGATTGTTCGATTTAAGTTTTGATTAAATTTTACAAACATATAACATTTATAAAAAATTGCTCTTTGAAAATCTGAAAAACAGAAAACTTGTCTTTAAGTTAAGACATTTAATACATTACCAAAATAAATAATTACAAATGAATCCTTGTTTCGGAAATACTAGTTCCAAAAAAAAAAAAAAATTTGAATGGGAGCATATTTTTGTTTAGAACAATATCCACGCAAACATATAATATTTGTGTGTGTAAAATATTATATATTTGGAGTGTACCCTAAACATATGTTTATTTCACTGAAATGAAAATCTGATCAGAAAATCATTTAAATGCAGCGGTTGAAAATACTAGAATTATTTATTATTCCAAATAACTTGGGGAGTTTCTGAGATAATTTTGGGCGTGAAATATAAAAATGTCTAGCGTCAACTCTGGTTAAAATAGATACACAGAAAAGGTGCCTATCGACATCTATTTTACATTTTTAACAACGTGCAACGACATCTCTTGGAAATTGTGAACAATTTATTGTTGTATCTTGGTATTTATATCTTTGATTTAACACCTTGCGACTTCTTCCTTTGGGGTCACGTGAAAGATAAGGTCTACGTAAGTCTAGGTCGATTCAAGACCTCAAAGATAGAATTCGTGAGGCTATCGAGGACATAGGGCAGCCACTTTGCGATTTGGTTATGGAAAATTTCATGAAAAATTTAACGGCATACCTTCCTCTTAATTATGAAATAAACATCCGATGAATTATCTCAATAAATGTCATTTTTCTTTGAATACCAAAATAACACCTCTTGTTGGAAAACCCTTTAGTTTTGCACATGCGACACACTTTCTGCAAATCCATACCTCTGGTATTTCTATAATATAAACGGTCCTTGGCCAGATTTGTCATTCAATTGGATGGGTTTGTTGTTCTTGATTGCAAATAAAATATGTTTTTTTTTATTGGAAGATTTGGTACTCGTATGTGAGTATAGGCAAAACTAGTTTACACAATTTTTGTCGAAGGGCTTTGCTGTGAATAACATTTTCTGTTATAATACGAGTATGGTTTCCTAAACACAAAAAAATATTCCCACCTGTGCTGGCTTTCGCATCCGTAAAAATTTTGGGGATCCGGATTTGCGAATTGCACTTTTCTCGTAAATCATGCACATTTCGGATTTCAGTTTCTTTTGTAACACCCAAAGAACATAATGTTATAAAGAAGTTCCGTTCAGTAGCGAATAGTCTATCAGTGATGAACGAATCGAAATTTGATTTCAGCGAGTGATTTTTTTTGCGTATTTTAAAATCGATTTTCCAGATTTTTTTTAATTATCACATTTAGAAAATTAGTATCGATCGTTAAGTAAAAAAAGACTCCAGAAAACTATTTTTTTTTCGCGTTTGAAAATCATTTCTATTCGTTCGTAACTCACGAAAATGTAAACAAAGTCACGACGGCACATCTGTATAATAGAGAGTCTGTGATAACACCTGCTGTTAATACAAAAGAAACTGAAGTCCGAAATCTGTGTGATTTATGAGTAAAAAAGGGCATTTGGCAAATACGAATCCACAACATTTTTGTGGATGTGAAAGACAGCACAGGAGCGATTAACACATTTTTTATGTTATATTTTTTTAATTCCGATTTTCTGGATGTTGCCTTTAGTATATATATTGATATTTGAATTATAAGAACGAGAAAGCCGGACACCATTTAAATTAAAGGAAATTCTGATGGCTACAAATTTTTAAAATATCACATTCACGGAGAAACAATTCGAATAAAATCGTTTTTTTAATCGTTTATTGCTGGCACGAGAAAGAGTAAATAATCGCAAACAATTTGTTTTATCCATTTTTTGAAAGCTGACATCCTAGCGAAGTGCATAATTTTAGAAATGTTACCCTTTTGGTAGAAGTAAGAGAAAATCATGATTTTAAGAGAAATCATGTTTATAATGAAACGAGGATATATAGATCAAAGATGAACCATGTTGGTCCACTCCTTTGAGTACCGCCCCACACAAAGGTTCAACATTTATTGAAATACTGGTTCTTTAACAATCGGAAATTTTCACAATTTCACACATACTTAAGATTCTTAGTCGCTATTACATTGAGAAAAAATGGTGAAGTTGTCCCGTCCCTATAAGTACCTCCCACACAAATGGACCATTTGGCACACAAAGTTAACGGCTTATAACTTCTATTTAATTTCATACAAATACTTAACATTTTGTGGAGTGTAATGCTTTTACAGTACATATAGTCTCGTGAAAATGTGCGTTATTACTACAGCTCTTTTAGTACCCTACGAATGAACCATTTTCCATAACAAGTATAACTCCGATTCGTGCTCATACAAACACTCGAAATTTTGTACTGTGTAATGTTTTTATAGTACCCATAGTCTATGGGCGTTATGTCCACACGCTTTTGGTACTTCCCAAACAAAATTCCCCTACAATGCCTATTTGAAAAATTCTTCGTTATGATGCTAGCTTTCAAAAAATGGAACAACAATGTCTACGTGAAATTGATATTCCTGGATCTGGACTTGGACGATATGTGGTTCCAATAAGATGGCGCCACACAGACAACGAAACAATGCCTCTTTTGCGCGATGGCCGTGTTATCTCACGTCGTGGCGATGTTAATTGGCCGCCCCATGTGATTTGACACCGCTGGACTTTTTCTGGGGGTAGGTCAATAAGCCAAGTGCAATTCAAGAGCTAAAGGATGAGATAATTCAGCACATTAACGAAATTGAACCTCAATTATGTCTCAAAGTCATAGAAAATATGGACGGATAGAGGTATACCACCGAAGCCGTGACGAGCATTTGGCCGATATTTTGTTTCACACATAATTGTCATAGATCCTTCTAACATAATAAAAAATATTAAGATATTCTCTGAAACTTTTTTGTTTTATTCGCAATTAACATCGTGCGTTTTGTTTTGATATTTGCCTATGAGGGGTTGATCTGTTATTGGTGTTATTTTATGGTTTTTCACTGTGGAGTTGAGCTGAAGATCAAAGAGTTCCTTCTATGAAGGAAGGTTTAAATAGTCAAATGAAAAAGAAGACGACCTTGAAATCCAACACCAACCAAAGCATGACGCGTTTCGTTGGTGGTTTGTCAACTCTTTGGATGTAGTAGCGTTCTTTTTTTGACTGCGTTTTTGGTTGCACATTTTCAGTCCGTCCTTCCGTCTATCGGTTTTGTGCATTTTTTTTTTTGTATCTTTGGTTAAATTCGAAGATGGATCATTTTGGTCCACTCCTTCAAGTACCATCACCAAAGGGTTACAATTTACTGAATAATTGATTCCCTAATAACTTCTTTATTATTCTTCCTGATCTTCTGTTTTTGAACACATAGTAAGAGTTAATCTGTCGCTATTACCCTGAGAAAAATTGACTAAGTGACCCCGCCACAGGTTCAAGCAGGTTCATAATTTTTCTCTCCGCATTGTCCGGCAAGTTGTTTATTTCATCTACCGTAGAACGTCACCATGACTTATTCGGCCTTCCTCGTCTTGCAGATCCATGTGGGTTGTATGCCAATATAATACGTACTTCAAATGTTGTGTAGTCTATACTTTTACAATATCTACGTCCTTATGAAAAATGGGCGTTTTAGCCAGGCCACTTTTTGTTCGCCCACACAAAAAAATACTTAAATACTTACAATTCAATACAGTGTAATGTCTTTGAAGAATATACTGTTCAATAGGAGTATTTGTCATCCCCCTTCTGGTATCCCTACAGAATTTGACTTATTCATTCGAACACATTTGTACATTTTTTTTTTGTATCTTTGGTTAAATTCGAAGATGGATCATTTTGGTCCACTCCTTCAAGTACCATCACCAAAGGGTTACAATTTACTGAATAATTGATTCCCTAATAACTTCTTTATTATTCTTCCTGATCTTCTGTTTTTGAAGACATAGTAAGAGTTAATCTGTCGCTATTACCCTGAGAAAAATTGACTAAGTGACCCCGCCACAGGTTCAAGCAGGTTCATAATTTTTCTCTCCGCATTGTCCGGCAAGTTGTTTATTTCATCTAGCGTAGAACGTCACCATGAGTTATTCGGCCTTCCTCGTCTTGCAGATCCATGTGGGTTGTATGCCAATATAATACGTACTTCAAATGTTGTGTAGTCTATACTTTTACAATATCTACGTCCTTATGAAAAATGGGCGTTTTAGCCAGGCCACTTTTTGTTCGCCCACACAAAAAAATACTTAAATACTTACAATTCAATACAGTGTAATGTCTTTGAAGAATATACTGTTCAATAGGAGTATTTGTCATCCCCCTTCTGGTATCCCTACAGAATTTGACTTATTCATTCGAACACAACTTCCCATAACTTTTCTAGCAATCATTTATATTTTGAAATATCTTTATTTTAGACAACTGTACTGTGTAAAAGGTTTCCAACTTTCTGGCTCCCATACAAAATACATTATTCCTTATTACATGACTACAGACTGTGTAAAAAGTTTCTACCTTTCTGACTCCCATACTAAGTACATTATTCCTTAATACTTTATGCACAAAGTGAGGTTATACCTTAGTCGGTTTACTCGACTGAAATTTTCTTACTTGTTTTCTTTGTATTTATAATTTCATGGTCGCCAATTTCATGTTTTTCCAAGAAACAGAAGTTTTCTATTTTTTTATTTTATTTTTCCGAATAGTGATGTTTGTCGCAAAGCCTAACATTATTATACCCTCACTTTAGTGTGACGAGGGTATATATCATTTGCTACGGAAAAAAGTGTAACACATCGAAGGAGTGATCTAAGACCCTAAGTATGTTCGGAGGAAATCCGTTTTGGGTAATTTTAAGCCTCTATAAAGCCTATAAGGCGCTGGGGCTCTAAAGATATATTGTATAAACAAATCTATGAATAAAACTAAAATTTCTAAAAAAAAAAAAAAAGTCGGATGAGCAATGTCCGTCCGTCTGTCTGTCTGTGTGTCTGCTGGCTGGTGCGCACGATAACTCTCGAAAGGAGTAACCGATTGACTTCAAATTTGGTATGTGGTAATATTTTGATCTATCTCCGGATGAGTTCGAAGATGGGCCATATTGGTCTACTCCTTCCGGTACCTCCCACACAAAGGGTTAAAATTTAGTGAAATATTGATTCTTTAATAACTTCTATACTACTTATTCGAATCTTTTGAAATTCTGCACATAATATTAGTATATTAGTCGCTATTAACTCGAGAAAAATGGGTGAAGTTGGCATGCCCCTTTTGGTACCTCCCACACAAATGGACCATTTTGCATCAAAATTTAACTGCTTATAACTTTAATACAAGTGCATAAAAATGCTTGAAATTTTCTACAGTATAATGTTTTTGTAGCGCCTATAGTCCGGTAAAAAATGGGCATCATTGTACAGCCCCTTTTGGTACCGCCCACACAAATGGCCCGTTTCGTACCAAAGTAAACGGCTTGTAACTTTAATACCAGTGCATACAAATACTTGAAATCCTGTAAAAAGTGGGCGTTATCACCCCGCCCCTTTTTGTACCTCCCACACAAAATGACCAAATCATACCAAAATTACATAGCTCGTAACTTTAATATACCAGTGCACACAAACGCTTATAGTTCAGCACAATGCAATGTATTTAAGAATGTACTGTTTACCGAAAAATATGTGTATTTGGAAAACCCCTTCTGGTACCTCCCACACAAATTGACAGATTTATTGGTGTAATGTTATATATTACATTACTCACAAAGTGAGGGTATACCTTAGTCGGTTTACCCGACTGAAACTTTCTTACTTGTTTTTGTCACAAATTACTACAAGGAAAATTGTGAATGCAAATAACAAATCTGGTGAAATACTGTTTAACTCACACAAAACACCAGAGGTGTTTGCAGACTGTGTGTCGCATGTGCAAAACTAGATGATTGCCCAAAAATCTCCCCACTTTCCCATCTTGGAGAAAAAGTGTGCAAATGCTCTCTAGGTGGCCTTTATCTTTTGTTTGCTGATGTTTCCTTTGTTGTTTTTTTCAGTTTCTTTTGGGTTTTGCCAACGGTCGCGTATTCTTATTAACGGTCTCGCGATTTATACTAGTTACAGTCGTTTTCTCAGTGATAATAGGTAGTTTGTATTAGCATTTATTTGATTTTAACTTGTGTATTTCTATAAATTAAACAATATACCCGCAATATCAATAATAGCATTTACATATTACTAATTTGAATGCCAAATTCCACTTGCGTTTATTTTTGCAACTCTTATTCGCCATTTTGTCAATTATCAAAGAGTTTGGCAGTTGTTAGGGTGACCAAACTAGAACGTCACGACCAGAAAGCAATCATTCGATTACCTATTGTGGTTGTGATTGTTTATAAGGACACCTTAAAAGAGCGCGAGATTATCTATTTGTCTGCAAAAATAAAGTTACAGCCTGTTTATGTAACTTAAAAATTTGCTTTCGTTCGCCTGCCAGACGACAAACAGCTGATTTGGGTTTCACTAACTACCATCACAACGAGAAGTCGCACGATAATGAACTCGTACGAAAACGTAATCATTTCAGTGCAAATTTTGGTTTCTCTATTTCTCTTTGCTGTCATCTCGGCGAACACAAATGCCAGATCGAGTCACATTATTTTATTTGTCGACTGATAGGAACAATGACAAAATAAACATTATTAAGAGCAAAAAATAAGTAGATATTAATATAATTATGGTAAAAACAATTAAATAATAATAAAATTGTGTACATATTTTAGCATAAAGAAGTCAATATTGGTTGCTCGCTAAGATGGAAAAAAATGATCAGTGCACAATGAGAGAGACGTGAGAGAGAGAGAAAGAAATGAGAGGCTTGGTGCAGCTCAGCTGACCACCCAGGGTTGCTTTTTTGGCCACCGCTAGTGTAAATAGTACAGATATGTATTTGATAAGGTCGACCATACAAAAATGTGTGCTTTCTTAGACCGGAAGTTGTGAAATTATTGTTCTGGCAATTACATTATTTTCCAATTGGTAAATTGCTAACGTCATTGACGTAAGGCCAGGCGAACGAACAATAGAACGTTAGAGAAACCAAATTTCCGACGAAAGTGAGGGACTGGTTTTCGTTCGCAGAGACTTTCGTTAGAAATACAGAAACAGGCCGTTAGAGTGATTTGTGTGTGTCGTGCATTGCTGTTTCGTTCTCTTTCGTGGTTCCCCGCCGTCGACGTCGCTGTTACTTTTTTATGAGTGAAAGATTAACAACCTGTTTCTGTAACTTAAAATTTTGCTTTCGTTCGCTTGCCAGACGACAAACAGCTGATTTGGGTTTCACTAACTACCATCACAACGGCAAGTCGCACGATAATGAACTCGTACGAAAACGTAATCATTTCAGTGTAAATTTTGGTTTCTCTATCTCTCTTTGCTGTCATCTCGGCGAACACAAATGTCAGATCGAGTCACTTTATTTTATTTGTCGACTGATAGGAATAATGACAATAAAAACGTTATTAAAAGCAAAAAATAAGTAGATATAAATATAATTATGGTAAAAACAATTAAATAATAATAAAATTGTACACATATGTTTACATTTTTAAGCATAAAGAAGTCAACATTGGCAGTTTGCTGAGATGGAAAAATTCATCCGTGCACAATGAGAAAGATGTGAGAGAGAGAGAGAAAAAAAATGAGAGTGTTGGATCAGCTCAGCTGAACCACCCAGGGTTGATTTTTGGCCACCACTAGTGTAAAGGATACAGAGTTGTATTTTCTAAGGTCGACCATACAAAAATGTGTGTTTTTTTAGACCGGAAGTTGTGAAATTATTGACCTGGCAATTACATTATTTGCCAGTTGGTAAATTGTTAACGTCATTGACGTAAAGCCAGGCGAAAGAACGAACGAACCTTAGAGAAACCAAATTCCAGACGAAAGTGAGTGATTGGTTTTCGTTCGCATAGACTTTCGTTAGAAATACAGAAACAGGCCGTATCTTTAATTTTGAGAATTTTGTTTGTGAATAGCTGAAGTGCAGAATAACGAATTTGGTTCCCATACTTAAAAGGTGAGTTTTTTATATAATTGCATGTGTATGTATATATTTAACTTTAAAATTCCATTATTTAAATTTATAGTTTAAATTTTCACAGATCTGAAATCCATGTCATAATAGTTCTTAGGATTCGATCGTTCAAAACGTTGTTTCATATATTTCTTTAGCTAAACTTAAAATGGCAATGACAATATCTGGCAACTAAGCGTCATGCAGGTAAAATTACTAAAGTTAGTTATCTCTTATTTTTTGGCCAATGTTTTCAATTTCTTTAGCAACACTTCAAATGGTAACATGTTGCTATCTAAACGTCTTACAGGGAAAAGGGCGAGAAGTGTTTATTACTTTTTTTACCAAAATTTTAAATTTCCTTGAAATTTTGTTATGATTTATTTTTTGACCAACATTTTAAACTTCCTTAACTAAACTTAAAATTGTTATATCTCGTTATTACCATTTCAATTTCCGTCGAATTGGATTTCCTTAGGAAAACGCGTTAAATAAGCGTCCTACAACGAAAAGGGTGGAATTTAGTGATCACTATTTTTTTTTTGTCACAATTTTGGATTTCCTTAGCAAAACTTTAAATGGTTATATATCGTTAAATAAGCATCCTACAGTGAAATGGTATTTAGTGACCACTATTTATTGCATTTTCTTAGTAAAACTAATTTTGTTGGTTAACATTTTGGATTTCCTTAGCAAAACTTTAAATGGTTGTATCTCGCTAAATAAGAGTCTACAGCGAAAAGGGCGACATTAAGTGTTCACTTATTTTTTGGTCAACATTTTGGATTTCCTTAGCAAAACTTTAAATGGTTATATCTCGCTAAATAAGCGTCATACAGCGAAAAAGGGCGGAATTTAGTGATCACAAATTTTTTGGTCAACATTTTGGATTTCCTTAGCAAAACTTTAAATGGTTATATCTCGCTAAATAAGCGTCCTACAGCGAAAAAGGGCGGAATTTAGTGATCACAAATTTTTGGCCAAAATTTTGGATTTCCTTAGCAAAACTTAAAATGCAAATATCTCATAAATTCGCCATATGTGAGAGAGACATATAAGAGACATTGCACTTGCATTTTATTTTATGAGGATTGATGTCAGACATTATAAAGTTATAGAGAGGACGAAGTTTTATGGCCGTTCGTAACCCTCCATAAAACATGATAAGCTAAGTGAGAGCTATATTGGATGAGATCCGCTAAGATAAAGGGCCATTCAAAAATATTTGTGTTTTTTAATTTACGAGGTTTCCATTTAGTTACGCCTTTTAGAGGCATGAACATCCCAGTCGTATATACAGGTAGTACAATTATATGTACACAATACAAAGTAGTACGCGGCAGTCTTGAAAATATTGGGTGTCTACTTTCGAATCAAACTATATGTCAGCTACAGGTACTGCAACTTATTAACCTTAAACCCGGAATTTATGAATGAAATTTCTTATTAATAAATTAGTGTAATTCAGCGCCTTAAAGAGATAAGTCGATTTGCTGAAAAATATTACAAAGTTATATTTCGAAGTATGAGTAAAAGGCAAAGAACTTTTCAATGTGTAAATGATCCCGACAATTTCTGCTTCATCTGCGGAAAATATGAATTCAAAAAATCGACGTGCGTTTAGTAAAATAATAGAAGACATATTTTAGTGTAATATTTTAGTATACGAGTTAAAAATATGAACGAACCGTGGACACCTAGTATTTTGTGTAATTCGTGCCATGTAAATCTTACTCGATGGAAGAATGCGGTAAGTACTATAAAATTAATGTATTACAATGTTTTGTGGAATAAAACGTTTTAATTTTAGACATCACGTGGAATTTGGAATGCCAATGATTTGTAGACAACCATTCATTCACGATACGGACTGCTATTTTGTGTAAGTAAACAGATTGGAGTAGGAAGGAGCATTCGCTGGAATTACGGTGAAGTAAAATCTGTCACTTTGCCAGTTGCACATTCGGAAACAATACCAATTCCCAAGTGTCCAAGTATAGCTAACAGCCTAATTACGGAAACATCATCAAATTCAACTGAGTACTCAACTCTGAGCGATTCAAGTTTGAGTCAGAAGTCATCGCTTTTAACTCAGTTTCAACTCATTGATCTATAGAGAGATTTGTTACTGACCAAATATAAGGCAGAAATACTTGCATCTGGGATGAAACAGTACACTATTTTGGCCCCAGATGTTAACATATCATATTATAGAGACCGTGATATACCTTACAAACAATTTTAAACAACTGTGGATAAAAGATGCTTTTGCAACGAATTTCCCGGATTGTTCGAGGAACTTAATCAAACATACAATTCAAAGGAATGGCGGTTACTTGTTGACAGCAGTAAAGAAAGTTTGAAGGCAGTACTTTTACACAACGGAAATCAGAAACCGTCGATTCCCATTGATCATGCTGTCAACTCTAAGGAATCATACGAAACAACGGCTAAATTGATAAAATACATAAAATATGAACATGACTGCAAAATTTTTTCCGATTTAAAAGTAGTTGGTATCTTATGCCTCTGGGGTAGCAGATATTTTGCCACCACTGCATATTAAGCTGGTGCTATTTAAAAATGTTGTAAAAGCCTTAAGGAAAGATGGCAATTTACTCTCATATTTAAAAAGTTTATTTAAAAGTCGTTCTTTTCAAAAAATCGAAGAAGGAGTTTGTGATGGGCCTAAAATAAGGAAACTGGTGAAAGATGTGAATTTCGAATCATATTTGACGTCGGTTGAAATTGCAGCATGGAGGTCGTTTAAGCTTGTTTATGGTTTCAAATTTCCTTGGATCCAATAAAAGCCCGCAATATGAAACAATGGTTAATGATTTGTTAAAAAATTATGAAAAAATTGGTTAGAAATATATTTTTTTTATATTTATGTATATAACACATATGTATGTATTCTTCCAACTTATTTTTCGCTTTATGTATTCCAACAGGTGTAAATATGTCCCTCAAAATTCATTTCTTGCATTCTCATTTAAACTTTTTCCCCTAGAATCTTGGCGACGTACGTGACGAATATGGCAAAAGGTATCATATACTCCAAAAATTATAGTGCAAATACTAAGGATACCTTCGACGATACAAATTTATTAAAAAAAAAAACATAAAAAAATATTTGGTTTTGATTTTATATAACAGTATGCCACAATCTATACAAAAAAATAATGTGTAGGTCTAGGACACACATTTTTTTTTGGTTGCATAGTGTAATCATACTAACACTGTTGGGAACCCTATGGAATAAAAAGGGTGTAACTCTTTAGTTCCGCTTTTACTCCAGAATAGAGTGACATCGGTGGGACCTTGATAGATGAGCCCCAAATAAAAAAGTGTAAATGCTTAAATTACAGCCAGATCAATTGAAAAGTGTGTTTTCTAGATTGTTGAAAAGTGACATCAGAGTGGATTAATTTAAAAGTCTGATTTTTAGATCGTTAAGAAGTGACATCAGATTGGACCTTTATAAGGGGGCTATATCAAAACATGCAGCGATGAGTCCCATTTTATTCAAGTACAATTTTGTGTCAGATCAAATGAAAGCGTAAAGAAGTCTAATCGGATGCGGACTTTATGTACAGGCAATATGAAAACATGGACCGATGTGCCCCATTTGTATAAGTACCTTAATTTCAACCAGAATAATTTATCTAGATCGTCAGGATGTGCCATGGGTGGGGCCTTTATATGAGGACTACATATGTATATCAAAACAAGGACCGATATGGCCCGTTTTCAATAGGGCCGTACGTAGTCTAAGAAAAGCAAAATGCACCAATTTTTGTAAAGATCGTTTCATATTTACGGACTGCAGTGTCGTGTATCTATATGTATATATAAAGAAGAATGTGTGTTTGTTTGTTTGTACCGTATAGGCGGCTAAACGACTGGACCGATCTTCTTGAAATTTTCACAGAATCTACATGTGTAGGGGGTACTGAAAATAGGGTACTTGAATTTTCGATATATCAAGTAGGCGTGGACCCACCCATATGGGTAAAATTTTGATATTGAGAAAATTTTTAAGCTAGAGAGCTGAAATTTTGTATGTATGCATTTAGTAGCAGATTATGTACATTTTCCAAAAATGGATGGAATCGGACCAATAAGCTTGACCTAGCCCATATACGCTAAATTTTGAATTGAGATAGGGTACTTGAATTTTCGATATATCAAGTAGGCGTGGACACACCCATATGGGTAAAATTTTGATATTGAGAAAATTTTTAAGCTAGAGAGCTGAAATTTTGTATGTATGCATTTAGTAGCAGATTATGTGCATTTTCCAAAAATGGGCGGAATCGGACCAATAAGCGTGACCCCGCCCATATACGCTAAATTTTGAAATTGAGATATTTTACACAATTTGTTACAGAGAGTGCTGATATTTTGAGTATATGTCTAGTAGCAGTCTGCGTAATTGGTCCAAAAATGAGCGGGATCGGACCATTGGGCGTGGCCCCGCCCATATATGCCAAATTTTAAAATTCTGATATCCTGAACAATTTGTTGACGAGATTACTGCAATTTCGTGGATATGTATCCGGTGGCAGTCTCCGTTAATGGTCCAAAAATAGCCGGGATCGGACCTATGGGCATGGCCCCGCCCGTATAAGCCAAATTTTGAAATTGAGATATGTTGGACAATTTATTAGCGAGACTGCCACATGTCTCCGTTATTGGTCCAAAAATGGCCGGTATCGAACCAATGGGCGTGGTCCCGCCCATATAAGCCAAATTTTGAAATTGAGATGTCGTGCACAATTTATTAGCGAGAGTGCTGTAATTTTGTTTACATACATCTGTTAACAGTCTACGTGATTGGTCAAAAAATGGGCGGGATTGTATCTGGTGGTAGTCTACGTGACTGGTCCAAAAATAAGGGAGATCTGACAAATGGGCGTATCCCCGCCCAAATGGACAACATTTTTAAAATTGAGATATCTTGCACAATTTGTAAGCGAGAGTGCTGTAATTCTGTGTATATGTATCTGGTGGCAGTCTACGTGATTGGTCCAAAAACGGGCGGGATCAGACTAATGGGCGTGGCTCCGCCAATATAAGATACATTTTGAAATTTAAATATATTGCACAATTTGTTAGCGAGAGTGCTGGTATTTTATGTAAATGTATTTGGTGGCAATATTTCTGATTGGTTCAAAATGAACGGGATCGCAAATCTAAATCTGGGGCAGCGCTAGTAACGCTGGGGTTCAGCTAGTAAAGAATAAAAATTGCGTTATTTAGTGATAACTTCAAAATATGTATATCTAAAATTTTTGCACCAACTACAATAAACTATTGCAAAATTTGAGTTTTTATAGCAAAAATGCAATCCAATTTAAACTATTTCGGAAACCATTGCAATTGAAGAACATTTCGCCAATTATTGTAATTTTAAATTGTTTTGTAATTGAATGATTCAGAAGAAACCTCAAATATTTTTTTTAATTCACTATATTTCGCAATGTAGAAAAGTTCCATAATGAAACACAGTTTGTGTTAATTCCCGATAACACATTTTAGAGAGGGAAAAAGCACATACAATACATTTTTAAACAATTTTCTTGAGACCCTTCAAAGGGCTTTTTACAATATAAAAAATATAATTTCATTTATTTAGACTTTATTTACATTAAGTATATATTTATTTTTTTAACGTATTTCATTTCATTGATCTGCTTCCATCATTTTCCAAACCACATGGCATTGCTATTTCTTGGTAACCAGAATGAGACCATATATTACCAACTGTAAAGATATTAACAAAAAAGTATAAATTTTCTAAACATTTGCCAAAACGGCGACCAAAACCTACTTCGTTTGGAACCTTTTAAAACTGGACAACCTCCATGTAATGTCATAGTATTTGGTGCAAGAGATTTGTGTAAATTTGGCCACATTAACATGGCTCCCTTGATGGGTTTCACGGAAATATTTAATCGGGGGAAAACTGTATAACCGCCTTCAGCAACATCAGAAAGCTAAATGAGACAAATAACAGATTTAATTTTGTTAATCTAAACGAAGTCAATAACTATGCACTAAATAAAAAAATAAATTTATCAGACGGTGGTGTCCTCTAGAACTTATGCTTCATAAATTTCTATTGGTGATATTAAAGAATAGTCATTTGAAATTGAACCTTCGCACTTACATAGAACATACTTGTGGTAATTCGATCCCCTTTGAGACCCGAGGCTGAATTAGTATTCTAAAAAAATGATTATTGTTATTACTTTGAATTCGAATTTCGAAATATGTATAACTATTATTTGCAACTTACATTAAAAAAATCATAGTGTGGCACATACTGGCCCCCCACACCATAATTGGCCACCTGCATTTTCTCCACATTGGACATATTGAAACCGGAAATCATGCCCACGAAACGATACATAAATGCTGAAATGGGCATTTCAGGGCCAGCGACCCACGCCTGTTGACTGACTCGATTCTCGGTGGTCTCACTCACCCCAGGTGTTTTAACAACTTGAGATCTATGGAAATTCTGTTCAGCATATTGTATCAATTTTGAAATTTGATCATCATTCACTACATTATGGTACACTCTAATAAAGGGATCCAAGTGCAGGGGCTCAATTTGCAATGGGGCTATGGTGAAAAATGGATGCAGTGAAGAATCCAAGCGACAGCTGAGATTTTGACTTTCCTTTGAATTTCCCAGACCTTGACAAAGTGGAGCAAAGTTCATATAAAGCGCACTCTCTTTGATGGCTGTGTAATTAATTGGCGTAGAGGGTAAACGACTTATTATTTTCTTGCTTAACTTGGATGGGTGCATATGTTCGTCCACCAGATTTTCATTCAAGTGATCCAAGGCATTTTCATGATTGCCCAATTTTTGATGAAGTATAGCGAAATATTCTTTAATTTGTGTTGAGAAATATTCCTTTATATCTAGAGAATCTTGACTGGCTTGTAATTTGTTATATGCTTGCTGTAGCCACGCTAAAGCTAGGTCCAGATGTGATTCGTCCATCAAAATGGTGGCTATTTCGAAGCATTCACGCCATGTCAGAGGGTATCTAAAGGGAATGGAAAGAATAAGCTTATAATACTACTAGAAGAGATTTTAAAAAAATCGTCTTCTTTTGACGTTTGGGCGGCGCTGTACTAAATCTACCCCTATTTAGTTTTGTCATTACAACGTCTTTAATTCATATATTTTTATACCCTCACTTTAGTGTGACGAGGGTATATATCATTTGCTACGAAAAAAAGTGTAACACATCGAAGGAGTGATCTAAGACCCTAAGTATGTTCGGCGGATATTCGTTTTGGGTCATTTTAAGTCGAATGAGCAATGTCCGTCCGTCTGTCTGTCTGTCTGTCTGTCTGTCTGTCTATCTGTCTGTCTGTCTGTCTGTCTGTGTGTCTGCTGGCTGGTGCGCACGATAACTCTCGAAAGGAGTAACCGATTGACTTCAAATTTGGTACGTGGTAATATTTTTTTCTATCTCCGGCTAAGTTCGAAGATGGGCCATTTTGGTCCACTCCTTCTAGTACCTCCCCCACAAAGTGTTAAAATGTTGTGAAATATTGAATCTTTAATAACTGCTATACTACTTATTCGCATCTTGTGATATTCCACACATAGCATTAGTTTATTAGTCTCTATCAACTCGAGAAAAATGGGCCATGTTGCTACGCCCCTTTTGGTACTCCCACACAAATGCACCATTTTGCACCAAAGTTAACAGCTTATAACATTAATACCAGTGCATAAAAATACTTGAAATTTTGTACAGTGTAATGCTTTCATAGTGCCTACAGTCCAGTGAAAAATGGGTGTCATATTCACGCCCCTTTTGGTACCTCTTACACAAAGGTACCATTTTGCACCAAAAGATAACAGCTTATAACATTAATACCAGTGTATAAAAGCACTTGAAATTTTGTACAGTATAATGCTTTTATAGTGTCTATTGCACTGTGAAAATGGGCGCTATTGCCACGCCCCTTTTTGTACCTCCCACACAAAGGTACCATTTTGCACAAAAAGTTAAGAGCTCACAGCATGAGTACCATGCACGAAAATGCAACAACATTTTGCACAGTGTAACGCTTATGAAGTCCCTATAGCCCTGTAAAAAATGGCCGTTATCACCACGCCCCTTTTTGTACCTCCCACACAAAATGGCCAAATCATACCAAATTTAATATCTCATAACGTTAATATACCAGTGCGAAAAACGCTTATAATTCGGCCCAGTGCAATGTATTTAAAGAATCTACTATTCAGAGAAAAATAGGTGTATTTGTTAAAAACATTCTGGTACCTCCCAATACAAATTAACAGAATAATTCGTTTAATATTCCATATTACATTACTCACAAAGTGAGGGTATACCTTAGTCGGTTTACCCGACTAAAACTTTCTTACTTGTTTATATTTACATATATAATTTTACGTCTTTTTGGGTTTTAAAGAATTTATTTATTTTACAATAATGTGACTTATCGAAAGTAACAAAATGCCATTTGGGTTTTTCTGGTTTAGTTCCAATTCGGATTTTTTCGTATCGTGAATAATTTAGCTGAAACTAAGATATTACTGTCATTTATTTTCTGAAAAATATTTTTTCCAAAATTTGATGGGGATTTGAAATTTAACAAAATTAAGAAAAAAATATTTTTGGATTTTACGAAATTTTTTAATTGTTTACGTCTTTTGAAGGAGAACATAAAAGGGCCTCTTTTTTGGGAATTTTGTTTTTAAATTTATTTTTGTAAATTACCCTTTCGATTAGAAATAAGCTTTGTATGAAATTTTATACGCAGTGTTTTTCAAAAACAGAAGAAAAATATCCAAAATTGTCAACCATACCTTCGTATTTTGTTCATAACTTTTAGAAATATTCCGTCCCACAAAATGCAATTTCGCAAAAAAAAATAAAAACAAGTAAGAAAGTTTCAGTCGGGTAAACCGACTTAGGTATACCCTCACTTTGTGAGTAATGTAATATTGAATATTACTCGAATTATTCTGTCAATTTGTGTGGGAGGTACCAGAAGGGGTTTATCAAATACACCTTTTTTTGCTGAACATTAGATACTTTAAATGCATTGCACTGTGCCGACTTATAAGCATTTATGTGCACTGGTATAAACGTTATGAGACATTAAATTGTGGTATGATTTGGGCATTTTGTGTGGGAGGTACAAAGAGGGGCGTGGCAATGACGCCCATTTTTCACAGGGCTATAGACACTATAAAAACATTACACTGTACAAAATTTCAAGTATTTTTATACACTGGTTTTAATGTTATAAGCTGTTAACTTTTGGTGCAAAAAGGTACCTTTGTCTGGGAGGTACCAAAAGGGGCGTGACAACAACACCCATTTTTCCCTGGACTGTAGGCAATATAAAAGCATAATACTGTACAAAATTTCAAGTATTTTTATACACTGTTATTAATGTTATAAGCTGTTAACTTTTGGTGCAAAATGGTGCATTTGTGTGGGAGGTACCAAAAGGGACGTGGCGACTTCGCCCATTTTTCTCGAGTTGATAACGACTAATAAGCTAATACTATGTGTGGAATTTCAAAAGATTCGAATAAGTAGTATATCAGTTATTAAAGAATCAATATTTCACAACATTTTAACCCTTTGTGGGGGAGGTACTAGAAGGAGTGGACCAATATGGCCCATCTTCGAACCTAGCCGGAGATAGAAAAAAATATTACCACATACCAAATTTGAGGTCAATCGGTTACTCCTTTCGAGAGTTATCGTGCGCACCAGCCAGCAGACAGACAGACAGACAGACAGACAGACAGACGGACGGACATTGCTCATTCGACTTAAAATGACCCAAAACGGATTTCCTCCGAACATACTTGGGGTCTTAGGTCACTCCTTCGACGTGTTACACTTTTTTCGTAGCAAATGATATATACCCTCGTCACACTAAAGTGAGGGTATAATAATGTTTGTGATTTTTTTATTTTTATTATAAAGATTGAAGAAAATGCTACCGAAAACCCTTTGACCAAAAATTTCCAAATACATCGGAAGACATCGGTTTTAAAAATGCGCTCTCTTGACATGAAATTCCCTACATAAAAAACCTAAACAATTGTTTTTGTTCTGTATTCTCCATCGATATAAACAATGTCAATGTCGTCAGATATCAGACTTTGGTCTGAAATGCCTCCACTGAACATGTTAATTCCCAAGTTAATTTTAACATATTTATTTTTAAAAAATGTAAATGAATTACTTAAATTCCACGTCTCTTCCCCTCCAAACAGTGCCGTTAAGTGTGTCACTGTCGTTACCAGTCTATTTTCAAACTTAACAGAATTTTAACCAACAAATTATGATATTAATGCTTCGTTGGAAATTTTAAAATTTAATTTTAAATTTCTATAACCACTCATAATCAACTCACCCGTAACCCTTTCCATTAGCCATATCGTCGGCCTTTATGCCATAGATGTCCTGTAATCTGGCCAAACCCAATACGGTTCCCTTCAATTCGTTTTCATCCGGTAATGCAGAGTTTTCCTTTAATTGGGTCAACGTGTCCGTGAGTTCTAAAAATAAAATGTTTGAATGGGTGCCATGTGCACGAGTGTATGTCAGTAGTGTGTGAGAGAACACAAGGGTGGAATGATAATTTTTTAAATTTGGATAATAATGGATAATAATACATTAAATGTAAAGCTTTTAAGAATATCCTGTTTAATAACACAGTCATTCAAATGTCTTTAAAGCGAAATTAAAAATCTAAATTTTAAAGTCTTTCTTCAGCATACAATCGATTCAAAATTGCAATGAAAACAACTGTAGTTTATGGATAAAATATTAAATATTTATAGGTTTTCAAGTATTTCTTATTTGATATAAGTAAAATTATAATAATCCACACTAATGTATGTACATGAATATATCATTATTAATAATTAATACATATGTAGGAACATTTATGTTTTAGTATATACTTTTATATTTATGGGCGTGTTTACATTATGTTTCCACGTATTGTTTTCAAATATTCATTATGGTTGTATGTGGTTATTCAGTAGTGGTTGTGTTCGAGGCTGTGGTGTTTTTGATTACAGCCATTCTATTAGCATTCATAGTTACATATGGGTCATTACATATCTGATTTGAGTGGGTATACTTTTAAGAAGAAATAATGTATCTATAGGACAAAGTATTTTTATTTGATTTTTTTCTCAAACGTTTTAAATATCTAAATTAACAAGGTCGCAGAATGTTTACAATTAATAAAATTTACACACCATTTTGAAAATGTAACACAAAGGATACTATATGGGTAGAACTATTTGGACCATGCTGAATCTAGTAGAGGTATGCGGATAACACTATGCAACAAAATTTTTTTGTGTCCGAGATAAAAAAGACTTTTTTTTGTATAGATTGAGGCATACAATTTTATGAAACAAAAACAAAATTTTTTGATGAAAAAAATCAAAGTTTTTCTAATAGTTATAGACAGTTACTAAACTTCTGTTTCCACGTGTAAGTGTCATTATTAACATATGTAGTCCTCATAAGGCCCATTAATCTTAGCTCTATCGAGCACCGTTCAATTTTCGTTAAAAAAAAATTTACCTTAAAAATTTTTCTTTATATTTTTGTGTGTTTAGGACACCATTTTACACGTTTCGACACTCAGTCAGTCAAATAATCTTACACAGAAAGAAAAATACCACACTAAATTCAAGTAAAAAATTCTTAATGTAAGCCAAAATCGCACCTAAAAATTTAAGTACTTTCGTACTAAGTTTTTCTTGAACCAAGTATAAATCGGCTTAAATTGAAAAAATCAAGCGCTAAAAGGCTTACAATAAGAATATAATGCTTGAAATAATGTAAACATTTCTTGAAAAGGAATATAAGTGGTTGATTTTGGCTGACGCAACATCAAACACACACGCATACAACTCGACAAGATGTATAAACATTTGTGCGCATCCATATCCAATTCCTTTCTCGTTCAAGCAATGTTTGTAAATACATTACTTGGCGTGATTTTTTTGATTTAAGTTGTTTGAAGTTATTAATAATTCTTGTTCGTTTCGTTGATGCTATTCCTTATATGTTCGCTACTTAAATCGAATAATTACAGCAAAACTTTTACTTTTGCTGTCAAGCAATTGTGTTTTGATATACCATTTTAATAAAATTGCATTCTTTGCAATACTGTGGCATAAATGGTATAAATTATGTAAATGGTATATAGGTATAAAACAAACGAAAGCACAACAAATCTAGAATGATCAGTCTTAAATCAAGTTTTGGTTAGGCTTAAATCAAGTATTGGTCAGGCTTAAATCAAGAACTGATCAGGCTTAAATCGTGTATTATCAGGCTTACATCAAGTATTATCAGGCTAAGATTAAGAATTCAGGGCTTAAAAATCCGTACTTGATTCAAGTATTTTGTACTTGGTTTAAGAAAAACCGTTTTTTTTGTTTCCGGGACCTAACAATTGTTGTTTTGTGTAGAGTGGTATGTCATAACGTCCAGGGATATAATGTCCATTGACGTTATGACACTAAAAAAGTGTCATAATGTCCATGGACAATGATACACTTTTAAAAGTGTCAAAATTCCACAAAAGCGATGTCACTACGTCTATGGATACAGTGGACACGGAGTAGATTCTGTAGTCTATAAGTTATTTTGAAGACGGCTTTCGAGTTATCGATATGTCCAAAGCTAGCTACGCGGACCGTAGTGCTTTTCGGACTAAAGAGTATCTGCCTTTGGCCGGGATTAAAGATTTCCTCCTCCGAGGTTTGTCCAAATCCGGCTACGCGGACCAAAATATCATTATGTCCATGGACATTGTGTCACTTTCGAAAGGGTCATTACGTCAATGGACATTATGAAACTTTTCACTGTCATAACATCAAGGGATATAATGTCCCTTGACGTTGTAACATGCCACTAGGTGCAGATTGAGGCAGTTTCTTTAAAAAAAATTATTGATTTTTAATTCCAATTTTGTGGAAGTTATTGAAGAATAAGCCCCTTTTGGAACCTCCCACACAAACGTACCATTTTGTACAAAAAGTGAACAGCTTATATCGTGATTACCATGCATATAAATGCTCAAAATTCTTGCACAGTGTATAGTTTTTAAAATTCTACACCACCACACCCGTTTTAGTACCTCCCATACAAAAAAACCAAGACATACCAAAATAATACCCTGTACCACAGTGTGGTGTAGGGTATAATAAATAGTTCATCAAAATTACCAGAGCATTTCCATGTTAATTGATCACAGTATTCTTGCTTCATGTTACGGAATTTTATGAAACTTGGTATAATGGTTGTACTAAGTGTTGTCAGCAAACGATGCATATAATTTTGAAAAAAAAAAATAAAAAACATGCCTACTATGAAGATTTTAAAATTTTCGAAACTGTGAATTTTGAGGAATACTGGGTTTATTAAAAAGATTGTATCTTTTTAAAGCTATCAATATGGGAGTTTTTGCTAAATGTTAGCAATTATTTTTTTTTTTTTTTGGTTTTGTTTATTGATGGGAAAATTCATATACAAGTCTTATTACTACAATAAACAACAGTAATTGTAAGTTTTTATACACTGTCCCTAATAGAGCTCTCTAGTATACTATAATAATATATGGGTATGTGTTAAACATTGATTAATACATCATTTGCAAGAGTTTACAATTCATACTTATAGTTTGTTGTGAAGAAAAATTTAAGCAAAAAACATCACATAATTGTATTTAATGGAGTTATGATAAAATTAAAATAGTCTTAAAGTAAAAGGAAATATACTGTATTGCCATATTAACTTAACCACCAATATTTCGTGGATTTTATAGCTAATTTGCTATCTTTATCAGAGGTACTACAGTCGTAGCGTTTAGTAGTATTATTAAATTCTACGATTAGCAATTATTTGCACTCTTAATGAAAAATAAAAAATGAGACTAAAAATAATTTGTTTTCTAAATTAAAAAAAATATATATTACAATTAAACTACAAAAAAAATCCCGTATTATTTTTAACGGCCAATACCACAATCTGTCAAATTGTATGAAATTTTTATTTTTTAACTGTGAATTAGCTCTAACCGGAGGTTGTGGAATTTGGGGTAAATGTTATTTTTTGTATTTTATGCCAAATTGTAATCTACGATATAGCCAAGTTGTAATGCAAAAACGTATGTAATTTTTTTAAAATCACACATCTACTCCATAATTTTCACAAAATATATACTTTATGTGCAGTTTTAAAAAGTGCATAACTTTTTTAAGATCCTACAGATTTGTTGCCGGATGAATGGTTTAAATATCTGATTATCGCTAAATAAAAAATAATTTGGTTTCGACGCCATGGACCAAATAATAGCATGTTTTTCTTACTTACTTTAAAATGTTTGAATTCAACGTTGCAGGAAAAGTGGAAGGCCATGTCCTATTACCCTACAACGTATTTACAATGTACTATGTACAATGCAGCATTAGCATCAATTACAAAACTCAACTTCAACATTAAGCATATCTTTAAAGAAAAGCTATGAAAATAGTAAAATATATTTTCCTGTTGACGTCATGACACAACTTTTGTGAGCTACTCAAAAGTGATTAATGGTAATTTTTTGCGTTTCAATCCGGCCTATTGAGCATTTTAGAAAATACTGGGACAAACCTGTCATAAAGAGTTAATTATTTCTAGAGAAAGACAAAAAAGGCCTTGGAACTTGGATATATGTAGTAGAGGACAAGTGGGCCTAAAATAAAAGGGGATTTTTTTAAATAATTTTAATACTTTTTTTTAAAAAATTTAAAAAAAATTATTTTTTATTTCTCATTAAATGTACAAATAATTGCTAACATTTTGCAAAAAGTCCCATATTGATAGATTTTGCCGATAAAAAGATATAATTTTTTTAATAAAACAGTATTCCTCAAAATTAACCGTTTCGAAAATTTTAAAATCTTCATAGTTGGCCTGTTTTCTTTTTTTTTTTCAAAATTATTTACATGGTTTGTTGACAACACTTAATACAACCATTATTCCAAGTTTCATCAGAATTCGTGACATGAGCCAAACTGTGACCACTTAACATGGGGATGCTCACCATAAAAAATTGTTTAATAGTTTTTCGTATATAGTTCATTCTATGTCAAACCTAACACCACTTTGTGGGCCATCATTCCCGATTTTTAAATAGATTTGTATATTGATTCTCTGCTCAAAATAAAACATGATATCTTTCAAAAAAATAATATGTTTTTGATGACTCTTACTAAACAAAAGGTTCTTCGTAAAAGTGAAATATGGAATATGCAACTCTATTAGGTTAGACATACTTCAAAGAAAATAGGTCAAATACTACCTTGCATGAAAATTTGAGATTAATAAACAACAATTACAAATATTCTATAACTTTTTTAAACTTTTGCAATAGACAGAAGATAGACGAAACAGTAACTGAAACATATGACATCAAAGCAAAATAAATTCTAACTGAATAACAAAATATCAGATCAACAATAAAAACAACAAAAACTTAAATTTTAATAAAATTGTCTCCTATACATATATTTTCTTCGGAATGGTCTCATTTTATTTATGACCGATTAGACTTTAGGACAAAATAATAAAACATTATTAATTGTTCGTTTTTCGATGTTTTTAAAAGGTTTTATCTAAAAAATTATTAAAATTTTCTCAAAAAAAAAAAAGGTTTTTTTTGCAAAATTTTGTAATATTCCTTGGAAACCGCTAACGGGATGAAAAAATGATAAATTAATTATTATTAGAAGAAATCCCATCCCACTAATAGACAAAACATCTCTTAACCCTCCATTGGGCACATGAGTCTGACCAAACCCTTTTCGAATTTAATTTAATTTCTAAACGCGGTAGCGACTTAAAACTTCATGTAGCTTCCTCAAAAATAATATTTTATAGATTTATGAAGAAATCAGGATGATTAACATCTTACAAAAAAAATGATAAGGATTTTGTGAGGTACACATCGTGTAGTTAGACCCATACTGACTTCATATTAAAGTTTGTACAATTGTATTATTTTATTTTCAAAATACATATTGAAGCTAGCCACACCTTGGAGGCTATATCACATTTATGTATACCCCCCTCCATTCTAAACAATTTTAAGTGCAAAAAGGTAGTTTTCCAAGAGAGGCGACCAAAGTTTGATGATTTTTTTTAAATTTGTGTGGAATTCCTTTACAATGCAAGTCGAAGGACCTGTACTGTTATGTGAATAATTTTTGATTGGGTTAACGGATAAACACCAAATTCTGACTGAATATAAGTTTGAATTAAAAATGCAATCTCCCTAAGAACATACTAAGTCGACTTAGCATGCTTTGATATATGGTCCTTCCGATTTAGCCGCTTAACGCTACCGCAGCTGTATTTTTCTTCCAATCATTTTGGAGGGTTCCAAATTTAAAGAAAATCGGTTCCGATTTAGATATATGCCCCATATGTACATACCTATATTGGTATACATATATAAGTTTAAGAACCTTAATACATAGAAAAACAACTGAAGTCAAAACCAAATGTAAATTGTATACTAATATTTTATATAAATACGTTTCATTAAACCACAAAAAAACCGATCCGATATTTTCATACAAATACATCCTACAAACACTTTTTTCAAATTTAAAATCAAAAATTGACGATATGGACAAACCCAATCTCATATATAAAATTGATTGCACCGACAATAGAGAATCAAAATGTGACAAATCCTATATTGGAACAACAAAAAATAAGTTAAAGACCAGACTATCAGGCCACAAATCAGATTTAAAACTAAGGGATAACAGAACGGCCCTCACAAACCACTGTGTGACAGAGAAACATCAACCGGACTTGGAGAAAGTACATGTGCTACAATGCGAGAGTAACTACTACAACAAGAGAATAACATTAGAAACATTACACATACTCAATACAACAACAACCAAACGCATAAACTACAAGACAGACACAGACAACATCGGACAAAGCTAAAAATTTCTCATTAGAAAAATCAACAAAGTGAAATGAGAATCAAACAAAATAAGAGCAGTATAGAAGAAGATTACGACGATAAGAGGCTGCTGTTACGCCGTTATAATTGTTTTCTTTTTCGTTTGTTTTTATTTGTAACTTTTTGTAAGTCTTACGACACAACAATAACTATGTTTAAAGTAATGTTTTTGTGTATTATGTGTTTATATTTCAGTATCTCCTGATGATGTTCTTAAATTAAGAACGAAATATTGAGTTTTTAAAAAAATAAATAAATAAAGATCAATAAAAAAACCTATGACCTTGAGCTTGAATATCTAACAACAAAAATTATAGTGTAAAATTAAGGTCGATTGACAAAAATAGAAGTAAAAATTATTTATTATGCAATTAAAAGAGATAGTGTAAATTATGTAGTATTGGTGCGTTCCTTTAAACAACCAGTTAGAAAAGACAAAAGTCTGGTGGAGTTGACTATATGATACCAGCAACTGACCAAAATTTGAAACGAATACCTTGAAACTCGTGCTATTTGCCAAGGGATCAAGAAATCACTTCTTTATTAAATTACATAAAAATCTTTTGGAAAATGTAGCTTTCCCAATCCTAAAATACATAACCGATATTATTAAACCTAAATCTGAACAGATTTCATTAAAATGTAGCTGCGTGTATTCTTAGAGCATGTTACTCCCCTCTTATAATTTTCGTAACAGGGATCTATAAAACTGCCCTAAGAAGGTAAATCGGAAGGAACATATATATGGGGGCCATATCTAAATCTGCACTGATTTCCACCAAATTTAGTAGTCTTTATTAATGGGTGAAGAGACTTGTATCTGCCTATTTATACCCTACACCACACTGTGGTACAGGGTATTATAACTTTGTGCATTTGTTTGTAACACCCAAAAGGAGAAGAAATAGACCCATCGTTTATTATACCGATCGACTTAGAATTACATTCTGAGTTGATTTAGCTATGTCCGTCTGTCTGTCTGTCCGTCTGTCTGTGCATGTATTCTTGTAATCAAAGTACAGGTCGCAATTATGGTCCGATCTCGACGAAACTTTACACATATGTTTTATTTGGCCCAAGGACGATCCCTACTGAATTTGGTTAAAATCGGTTCAGATTTAGATATAGCCCCCATATATATGTTACCCCAGATTTGACATGTAAGCGCTGTAAAAACTTTATTTTATATCCGATCAGTCTGAAATTCGGCAGAAAGAGGTTTCTTATCATATGAGGGAACCCTGTTAAATATGGAATAAATAGGTTCAGATTTAGATATAGCCCCCATATATACGTTACCACCGATTTGAAGTATCCGATCAGTATGAAATTCGGCAGAAAGAGGTTTCTTATTATATGAATGAACACTGCTAAATTTGGAAGAAATCGGTTCAGATTTAGATATAGCCCCCATATATACGTTACCCCCGAAATGAAGTGTAAGCGCTGTAAAAATATATCCGATCAGTGCGAATTTCAGCAAAAAGAGGTTTCCTTCTACATGAAGAAAAACTGCCAAATTCGGAGAAAATCGGTTCAGATTTAGATATTGCCCCATATATATGTTACCCCCGGTTCGACATGTAAGCGCTGTAGAGATTGTATTTTATATCCGATCAGTACGAAATTCGACAGAAAGATGTCTTTTTACATGAATGAGTATTCAGGGAAAATCGGTTCAGATTTATATATAACATCCGTATATATGTTCCTCTTGATTTGGTATCAAAGCGCTATAGAAGTTGTACTTTACTTCCGATCATTAAAATTTTCCAGAAATATGTTTCTCAATTTAGGAATTCAATTTGCTTAATTTAGCGATTATCGGTTCAGAATTAGATAATATGTTCCTACCCATTTACCAATTATTCCAAATTATTATCGCAATGACCCTTATCGCATTATTAGGGAGGTGTAGGGTATTATATAATCGGCCCCGCCCGACTTTCTGCCTTTCCTTACTGGTTTTAAACTCGATATGGTGTGAAATACACCATCTATGGTTAAAGTGGTGACTAAAAACCGTTCTTAGCCTAAATTTGTACGTTAATATACCGTTTTGTTAACACTCTCCATCGGATGGAACGTATATATGGGGGCTATATCTAAATCTGAACCGATTTCCACTAAATTTAGTAGTCTGAATTAATGGGTGAACATATTTGTATCTGTCAATTTTTACCTCGATTTGGTGTTAAATACACCTTCTATAGCCCTTAGAAGCCAAATCGGAAGGTAGGGTCCGCCATCTAACGTTTTTTTTTTCAACTAGTGCTTATTGCGGTGAATGGTAACACTTAGCTCATGTCTGATTTGACAGATAATTAGTTTTATCCTTCCGCTGAACGAATATGGTTGTGTATACGCTTGAACATCGTTGGGAGCGATCGACTTACAGAAGATGCCGATTTTGCCAAAAAAAAAATCATATTTTCAGATGAAGCTCATTTTGATCTTGGCGGGTATGTAAACAAGCAAAATTGTATCATTTGGGGCACAGAAAATCCGCTCGCGTACATTGAATAGCCGATACACCCAAAACGAGTCACTGTTTGGTGCGGATTTTGGTCCAGAGGCATAATTGGCCCATTTTTCTTCGAAAATGAGCAAGTGGCCGTTACAGTCAATGGCGATCGTTATCGGGCCATGTTGAACGAATTTTTGTTCACAAAAATTGAAGAGGAGCATATTGACAACATTTGGTTTCAGCAGGACGGCGCTACGTGACACACAGCCGAAGCTACAATAGATGTTTTCAAAAAAAAGTTATTTGGCGGACCCTTTATAAATAAAAAACAATTTTCACCAATTTCAATAGGGATCATCCCTGGGCTAAAAAAGTGTGCTGTGCTAAATTTCATCACAATCAAACCATAATTACGACCTGCACTGTGATTACAAGGTTACATCTACAGACGGACGGCCAAGGTTAAATCGACTCCGGAAGTGATTGCCAATCGATCGTTATAACAAAAGATGGGTCTATCTCTTCTCTTGTTGGGTGTTACAAATAAATGATCAATGTCATGTGAGCAATGTCCGTCCGCCTGTCTGGCTGGAGCGCACGATAACTCTCGAAAGGAGTAACGGATTGACTTCAAATTTGGTAGGTGATAATATTTGTTTCAATCTCAGGCTAAGTTCAAAGATGGGCCATATTGGTCCACTCCTTCTAATTGTAACACATCGAGGGAGTGACCTAAGACCCCAAGTATATTCGGCGAAAATCCGTTTTGAGCCACTTTTAAGTCATTTGAGCAATGTCCGTCCGTCTGTCTAGCTGGAGCGCACGATAACTCTCGAATGGAGTAACGGATTGACTTCATATTTGGTAGGTGATAATATTCGTTTCACTCTCAGGCTAAGTTTGAAGATGGACCATATTGGTCCCCCACAAAGGGCTAAAATTTTGTGAAATATTTATTCTCTAAAAACTTCTGTACTACTTATCCGAATCTCCTGTATTTCCACACATACATAGTAATAGTTTATCGGTCGCTATCAACTTGAGAAAAATGGGTGAAGTGGCCCGCCACTTTTGGTACCGCCCACACAATAGTCCATTTTGTACAAACAGTTAACTGCTAATAACATGAATACCAGTGCATATAAATACTTGCAATTTTGTCTAGTGTAATGCTATCAAAGGCTATAGTCCGGTAAAAATGTGCTTCATGCCACGCCCTTTTTGGTACCTCCCTCATAAAATCGTCGATTCATACCAAAATTGAATGGCTTATAACGTTAATACCAGTGCACATAAACGTTTACAATTTGGTACAGTGCAATGCCTCTGAAGTATCTACTGTTCAGCGCAAAAATAAAAAATGATGAAAGTTGATTCTAATATTTAACTATCAATAAAGGACGAAACAACTAAATCTCTTATGTAATGACCCATATGCATAGACCTGTTATATATGTATTTAATGTATACGATTGTATATTTTTGTTTATGTATCAAATGTGTCTTGTTTTACATACCTTCTGCAATCTCCCCGAATTTAAGCAACTCATCAACATCTCTCCAATCTCTGACCACACGTTCAATTAATGTAAAAGCATTGATGGGATTTCCCAAATAGTCCTCCATATCCTCCTCGGCCTTCTTATGTTGAAATTTAATACGTTCCATGAATCTGTGTTCGTTGGACACATACGTAGAAGCACAAAAACACCGGCAAAAGAAATACAATATAGAGTAGATAAAGAGGAGGAGAAAAAAATTAAAAAAATACGGTAACTTTTCGAAAGGCTGAATAGCAGAGCAAATGTCCAGTAGAATTCAACATGTTGTTCTGATAATGCAAAGTGGGACGGATAGCAATCAAGGTGGAAATACTATTGGACTTTTAACGAATTATCCTGATGTTTTGTTCCCAATAATAATGGTAGGGCCTCGTCTAGGGTTTGGGAATTCTCATAATTTGTCAATACCCGGATATCGGGAATAGTTCTTTTTTATTCCAGGTAACTTCCGAGGATTCGAGAATTAAAGAACAGATTATATAATCCACAAAAAATTATTTAACATAAAAAAATGTTACATACATTGTTTTAATCATATTATTTGGAAATATTTATTATTTCGGAATTAGATTAAACGCAGACATATTGAGAGTAGCATTTTCAGTATTTTTTAAAATTGGCCAAAAATTTCGCAATATTCCTGATGTCCTGATGCAATTTGGCACAGACAACTTTCTTATGCGAAGAACTTTATTGAATTTGGGGACAATCGGTTGAGTTTTATATATCGAGTCCTCCATTCTAAAACATGCTAAGTCGTCTATATTGCATTTTTAATTTCTACCCAGCAAAAAAAGAGCATCCAAAGAAGCAATAAAAATCCCCAACTTATGATCCGGAAGTTGTTCTAATTTGGATTTTTACCAATGAATTTAACAAGGGGTTGTCGCGCCGGAGAAGTACTTCTTTGTCACCACTTTTGCGTAACTCCTTTTAAAGCACTGTAAGATTTGCTTTTTTTGTGCTATATTTATTTGATGAATGTATGTCGTTCTTATTAACATCTTTGGGTCCAGAGATCTCATAATTTAAAAGGAATACAAATGTTGACATAGGGAAGGGAACGTATAAATAATATATCATTGGCCAAAGAGATAAACGATCATACACACAGAATACAGTTTGGTTGCCTCAACCGAATTATTTGCCAACCGAATTTTGGTAGTTCTGTCTACTATCATGCGATTCCATCAAGACAACAAATATTTTGGTTGTGGTATACTTCTGCTTCCATGTTGACAACAATCATATTTGGTAGCGCCAACTACGAAAATGGTGCCTTACTTTATATGTTGTAGTTGCCACAACCAACTGTTTTAAAAAATTGGTTGTTCTGATAATTTGTCAGTCATTAGAACCGACAATTAATTAAAAACAGTTTTCATTAATTTTTATTTTATTTATTGAACAAAAAACAAAACAATTCATAACAAAATTAAAAATCCCATATTACAAATTCATCACTATTATGAGATGTGGAAATATTTGACACACATTTTAGTACACGAAAAAAAACACAAAACTTTTATGCAAATATCGCTGTGCTTTCAATTTCATGGTTGTTGCTTTTATTTTTTATCTATGTAAAACATTTTGCATAACATATTCTGCATTCCACACATTATTATCCACATGAGATTATTTTTGATTACCTATACCGTTCTTGAACAAAATGTTGAAGATTTTTTTATGTCGAGTAATTTTATTTTTTGTTTGTCATGTAGCAGCAAAAGAACAGCAATCAATCTTTCGGTTGTATTTCCCAAAATACATTTGGGAAATGATTGGGATATAAACGATAAACGATCATTTATTAATATTTTTCTGTTGTAGTAACCAATTATTCGTTGCAATAATAATCTTTGGTCTATTGATACAATTTCTGTTGTCAAGAATAAAACATTGGTTGTCACAACCAAAAAACGATCATATGGTACTATAATGAAAATTTAAAATCGGTTACCATAACTAACCGTGTGTCAATGAAAAAAAAATCCTAATTCGATTGATACAACCATCGATTTAGTTGCAAGCATTTTCATTTGATCGTATCCATGTTATTATTGTTGTTTCAACTATTTATTTATAAATACAACCGACAGACGGTGTAGGCAATATACTTTTTGTTGCTAGTACTATTTTTTTATTGTTACAATCGAATTCCAACCAATTATTTTCCTGGGTGTATATATGTAAGTAAGTTTAGGACATTTGAAGATGTTTGTAATCTGTATGATGTAGCTGGCTCTTGAAAAGTGTGACCGAATGACCCCATAGTGTAACTTCTAGTAACATTTTCGCAAATGATCAACATTCTCATAAAAAGTATAAAAGTAAAGTATTTTTATTTTACACTGTAATACATAGCACATTTGTGCGGCGCTATGTATTTTCCGTAGCCCCGGTTCAGAGAGTAGTAAAGTACCACAGTGTGGTACAGAAAGTATGGTAAGGTATATTTAATTACCATAATTTCTTTTAAAATTATTTAATTATAACCTACATCACACTGTGGTACAATTTATTATAATTTTATGCATTTGTTTCTCTAAATCGGCTCACTTTCTGAGCCGATTTAGCTATGTCTGTCTGGGCATGCATTCTTGTAATCAATGTTCTGGTCACAAATATAGTCGGATCTCAAAGAAATTTTGCACATATCTTTATTTTGAGACAAGACAATTCGTATAAAAATTGAAAGACAATCCGTATTTAGATATAGGGCCTGTTTCTGTAACTTATTTTCTTTCGTCTACGGCGAACGATCAAAAATCTCTCAACTATTTGAATATCAGTTTAGAACCAGATATGTTAACATATATGAATGTTCCTTCGATTTAGCTTATTCCCTCTATAGAAGATATAATTTCCTTTCGATATTCATGAAATTTGGTAAAGAGTATCTTATTTTAACAGTTAATATCTGTGTGAACAATATTGGTTCAAATTTACATATAGCCCCACATAGTCGCATGGATGTGTTCCTTCCGATTTGGCATCTAAGCTAAATAGAAGTCATATTCTATAGTTTGTAGAAAGAATTTTTTAATCCGAGAATCCACTAGCAAGGTTGGAAAAATGTGTTTTCATGTTTTATTCATAGATGAATACAGTACGTTTTGTTTAATACAACGTGGGTTACGCCTTTTGTGCTTCTTCAATAAAATCGTGATTTTTGGACGAAAAACGAATTTTCATTTTTTGAGTGTTACGCTCTTGTGCATTTCTGATGATGATATATCAACATTTTTGGAAAGTATAAAGTGTTATTAATAAATTCAGTTTTTATCGCAATCCAATGTACTATAATTCCACAATTTAACATATTTCGAAGAAAATCAGTACTTTGAAATGACTTTATGTTATTTTAATCGACTATGAAAAAGTCGACTTTTAGCTACGATTAATCGACCTAGTCGACTGAATCGAAATTTGATTGATGAAGTCGACTAGCTTCCAGAATCATTCACTAATTCTGATATAGCCGCCATATAAATACATATTTCTTCCCTTTAGCACTATAGAAGCTGTATTTTACATATATTGCATAGCCCTCATATATATGTTCCTTCCGATCTGGACTTTTATCTCTTCAGAAGCTTTATTTTACATCCAATCGTTTTGAAATTATGCATTCTAGGGTTAATAATTTATATTCCGAAATTACATTTTGGTTAGTTATTTAGAAGATCTTCACTAAATATCGAAAAAAAGTTCATACTTATGATTTGGAAGTATTTATAATGTTATTCTTTTGGAAGTACTTCTTTTATTTTTTGCTGGGTAAATATTCCAAATTATATTCTTTCAAAATTTAGTGTTTATTCGTCAACCCAATCAAAAGTTATTCACAAAACAGTACAGGTCATTCGATTTCCATCATAAATGAATTCCACACAAATTTAAAAAAATCATCAAACTTTGATCGTCTCTCCTGAAAAACTACCTTTTTGCACTTAGCATAGTTTAGAATGGAGGTAAGCGCTATAGAAATCTTACTTTTCATCTGCGCATTACGAAATTTGTGACAAAGGAGTTTATTTGTATAGGAATGAACACTGTCACATTTGAAAGAAATCGGTTCAGATTCTGATATAGTACCCATATATAGGTTCCTTCCGATTTGGTATCAACGAGAACAAATATATAGTTTGAAGAAAATCTGTTCAAATGTATACATAACCCCCATATATGTACTTATATTCCTTACGAGTTGGTATCAAAGTGCTATAGAAGCTTTACTTTACATCCGCTTGTTTTGAAATTTGGCTGAAGAGAGAAGAGTTTATTATTGGGTGGTATGTACTGGACATACCTTATTCTTAGATCACCTTTGTATAGAGTTCAAACTCGCTGAAAAAGCACCTACATAAACCTGCCGTCCATAAAAATGTGAGGAGGACAAAGTGGCACCTGTATGAGAAGAATTTCAAAAAAGTCCTTAACTTATGTACGAACCAAATGACAAAGGCGGTCTGAATAATCTGGTCGAGCATATAACCACATCATTCAATAGTTCCTTTGAAGAAGCCTGTCCAAAACCAAGGTACAAGGGTAAAACTGAAGCACAATGGTGGAATTCTGAGTTAAAAGCTAGAGAAAATGCCTGCAATAAGCTATTCAATAAGGCCAAATTTACTGGGGTCACTAAGGACTAGAATGCCTATGAAGAGCAATTAAAAATAAGGAGCGCTTTTCTAAGAAGAATCTTAGAAAAGCGCAAATGCGTTCTAGGCACATCTTCTGTGTAGAAGTGGAAAAGATCTTGGATGGCGCAAGGCTGACTAAGATATTATCCACTGCACTCAGTGGCTTATTTGCAGGATGAGGCAAATAATTAGACAAAATACAGCGAAAAACGTTAAGTGTACTGATGGACACACATTTCCCGGGGAACTCACCAACAGAGCCTGAGGACCAGTAGAACTAACAAGAGAGCTAGTGGGCTGCTATCGTCGCCAGTTTTATGGCTGATAAATCCAGAATAAGGTGGGCGATTAACAGCTTTGAGCCCTTCAAATCACCTGGACCAGAAAAATTTGTTGAAATGCATTATTCCTTGTCTGGAGAAAATGTATGAAGGAGGGATAGCAACCTGGTAAGCGATATTTTACCCAATGCGGGAAAGATATCGCACACTAGGAAAAAAAACGTTCAGACCAATTAGTCTATCCTTCTCCCCATTGAAAGGCCTGAACGTCGCCTTATATTCCTGCAGGAGGACTGTAGGGTGGCGCCTCTCACATAAAATCGTTCATTACATATATATAGCAGTAGTTCGTACAATACTGTGGTACGGCATTGTGGTGTGGTGGACGGGAATTGATAAACTATCCATCACCAACCTACTAATAAAGCTTCAGAGAACTTCCTGCATAAGCATACAGCGACTGAGGCTCTATAAGCCCTACTCCATCTGCTGTCGATTTATATTGCAGCGAGAGAAGTTGCAAACAGAGCGGCATTAAGGTTAAATTGACAGGTAATATAAACAATCTCCACTTCTATACGGATGCTACGAAGCTTGATGATAAGGTTGGCTTCGGAGTGCACTGTTACGTACTCAGTCTTGATATAGCTCACACCCAGGAAAATAATTGGTTGGAATTCGATTGTAATAATAAAAAAAATAGTGCTAGCAACAAAAAGTATATTGCCTACACCATCTGTCGGTTGTATTTATAAATAAATATTTGAAACAACAATAATAACATGGATACGATCAAATGAATCGAATTAAGATTGTTTTTTTCATTGACACTCGGTTAGTTGTGTTAGTTAATCTTCAACATTTTGTTCAAGAACGGTATAGGTAATCAAAAATAATCTCGTGTGGATAATAATGTGTGGAATGCAGAATATGTGTGCAAAATGTTTTACATGAATAAAAAAATAAAAGCAACAATCATGAAATTGAAAGCACGAGATTAAGCGATATTTGCATAAAAGTATTGTTTTTTTTCGTGTACTAAAATGTGTGTCAAATATTTCCACATCTCATAATAGATATGAATTTGTAATATGGGATTTTTAATTTTGTTATGAATTGTTTGGTTTTTTGTTCAATAAATAAAATAAAAATTAATGAAAACTGTTTTTAATTAATTGTCTGTAGTATATGACTGACAAATTGTCAGAACAACCAATTTTTTACAACATTTGGTTGTGGCAACATACAACAGATAATTGAAGCCACCAGTTTCGTAGTTAACACAACCAAATATGATTGTTGTCAACATGGAAGCAGAAGTATACCACAACCAAAATATTAGTGGTCCTGATGGAATTGCATGATAATAGACAGAACTACAAAAATTCGGTTGGCAAATAATTCGTTTGGCGCAACCAAACTGTATTCTGTGTGCACAGACTGCCGGATGCCTGTAGTGTCTATGCAGCCGAAATGACAATAAGGGAAGTCGACAAATGGCAAAACATAGTGACCAATATTGGCCTTGTCATCTACTTGGACAGACAGGCTGCCATCAATTCTCTGGAGGTCACATTCCTAAATTCACAAACAGCCCTTGACTGCCGCAGATCTCTTAACGAGATAGCTGAGCAGCATATCCCGGGGAACTACTAAGCCGATGAACTTGCTAGGAAAGGGAAGATATTAATATATATCGAAGAATTTGCCTATATAGTTTTGTGCCACTGTCCACATGCAAGCTTTTGTTTAGGCAAGAGTCAATCAGGCATTCCAACGCAAGATGGACAGAAATCGGCACCTAAAGGGAAGCTAGACAAATCTGTCCAAGATGGGACCTGAGATGGTCGAAATATCTCCCCGCACTAGAGAGGATAATACTGTCTACGTTAGGGTCAGTTCTGACGGGACACTGCCCGATCGGCGAACTCGCTAGTAGGTTGGATATTGCCTCCAATGACTTCTGCAGAAACTGTGGATATGCAAGAAGAAGTGTAGAGCATTGAGCACCTGCTATTCTACTGTCCCGCTTAGGGAAACGACGTCTGGATATACTGGGGCTGGCCTTTCTATAAAGTTTAATAGATCTTTCCGGTAACGATATTTGTGTTATTGATAAGACAGTGCGACAAATGGTAGGGGTCTGTGATCGGTGGGGTTTCTGACTAACGGGAAAAATTATATCGGTCTAAAAAAAGTTGTACATGTACCGGCGTTTCTCTGGGTCACGTCTAGGAATAGAGACATTTCGATTTGAAGTTAGTAAGTATCTTATAGGGGAATTTGTCACATATGGGGCCCTTTTGTTTGACATAACTAGATACCGACTAGTCCGATTTTGCCGCAACAAATTTAGAAAAATTAAAAATGGCAACAGGAGTTTACTAACTGTCGTTTAAACTATTAGCAAAAATTTGATTTTTTCCAAAAAAGGTTTTTTGTTGGCACGAAAAATGTATAAAAAAATCGCAAACATTTTGTTTGTTCCATTTTTTGAAAACTAGAATCCTAACGAAGAAAACAATATCTAATTGCAAAAGTATATGGATAATTATATAAATTATTACCCATATTGTAAAAGTAGGAAAATTCAGAAAAATAATTTTTCATATTTTTTATTTTGGCCAATTTGTTTAGGATGTACCAAAAGGGGCGTGGCAATACCCCCCCCCCCCCCCCATAAAAATCTTACTAGTCGTTCTCGAGTTACGTCAAATAAAAGACCCCCAAACGTAACAAATTGTTTACCGATTTTTGACCGATACTCGTATAACTCTCCCGGTAGTCAAAACCCCCGCCGCACATTGGTTCAGAATCAAAATCCATCGGCCAAAATTCAATAACTTTTGTTTCAGCAAACATTTTTGAGTTCTGTAAAAAACAAATAGGACCCAAGGATTATTTTGAGATATTAATATTGAAAATAGGGCAATCGGGTATATTTTAGATATTTGGACAAAGTTGACTACGTTTCTTATTTTTGGATTTAAACGAAAAGTAAAATTTCTATTTTATGTTTTAATTTTTTTTACATACTTTTACGTATCTGCTCATTATGCGCAAAACAAAAATAATTTTTTTCGTATTACATTTTTTCACTCTTTTCGGATTATGAATATTTGAAAAACGCAATTTCTTTTTTCTACTTTGTCGAACTGTTTCTCATACTTTTTAAAAGCTTTTGCACAAATTTTTTTTTTAGAAACTGTGATTTGTTGTCTTTATTATGGCGGCACGAAATGTATTTGTGCCAAATATAGTTTGTTTGTAATAAATACTTTTAAAAGTGCCCTTTTTGAAAAGTTTATGACTTTGGGCCAACATAATTGTTTCCATTGAAAGCCTTTGAGGAATATAATATATATTTAGAAAGGTTGAAGAGTTCCCAGTTTTTGCAGGGTAACTTTTGCACACGTGAAAGATTGGATACATTTAGTACAAAAAGTCAGAGTTTTTAGTTCCAAATTTTACTTTTCCTTAAAATCAAAACACTAAAAAGCAGTCAAATTTGGCCCAATTTCTAAAATATAGCCCATTGTCCGGTTTTCAATGTTGATATCTCAATAATAATATGGGTCAATGTCTAATTTTGGTTTTTTACAGAGCTAGAAAATGTTTACTAGAACAAAAGTTATTGAATTTTTGCCAATGAATATTGATTCCGAACCACTGTGCGCCATTTTGGCTGTCGCACAGTGTAATTTTGTATATCAAACAGGTTGGTTTTGATGAGGGTCATTTGAGTCTGTGGTAATAGTAGGGACCTAAACTGGTTCATGTGAGCTGGTAAAAAAACCTTAACCTAAACCTTATTGCTCGAATAACGAACACTGCCTAAAATATGGTGGATTGTATCATATAGTCGGCTCTGCCCGACTTTGACCTTTCCTTACTTTTCTTTAAATGTTGACTGTATTTGGTCTATAACGATCTAAAATGCTTAGTAACTGCATCCAGGAAAATAATTGGTTGGGATTCGATTATAACAATAAAAAATAGTACTAGCAAGAAAAATTATATTGCCTAAACCGTGTGTCGGTTGTATATATATATAAATAGTTTAAACAACAATAATAACATGAATACGATCAAATAAAAATGCAACTAAATCGATGGTTGTATCAATCGTATTAAGATTGTTTTTTCATTGACACTCGGTTAGTTGTGGTAACCAATTTTAAACTTTCATTATAGTACCATATGATAGATTTTTGGTTGTGACAACCAATTTCGGTTGTATTTCCCAAAATACATTTATTCTTAACAACAGAAATTGTATCAATAGACCAACGATTATTATTGCAACGAATAATTGGTTACTATAACAGAAACAATATTAATAAATAATCGTTTTTTGGTTATCCCAATAATTTCCCAAATTTAGAATAATTAAATGTATTTTGGGAAATACAAAAGAAAGATTGGTTGTTGTTCTTTGCTGATACATGACAAACAAAAAATAATATTACTCGACATAAATAAATCTTCAACATTTTGTTCAAGAACGGTATACGAGTATTTAGTCCAAAATAATCTCGTGTGGATAATAATGTGTGGAATGCAGAATATGTTGTGCAAACTGTTTTACAAAATTAAAGCAACAATCATAAAATTTAAAGCTCAGGGTAAAGCGATATTTGCATAAAAGTTTTGTGTTTTTTTTCGTGTACTAAAATTTGTGTCAAATATTTCCACATCTCATGAGAGTGATGAATTTGTAATATGGGATTTTTAATTTTGTTACGAATTGTTTGGTTTTTTGTTCACTAAATAAAATAAAAAGTAATGAAAATTTAATTAATTGTCGTTGGAATATGACTGACAAATTGTCAGAATAACCAATATTTTTAAAAAGTTGGTTGTGGCAACTTACAACAGATAATTTCAACCTCCATTTTCGTAGTTGGCGCAACCAAATATGATTGTTGTCAACATGGAAGCAGAAGTATACCACAACCAAAATGTTGGTTGTCCTGATGGAATCGCACGATAGTAGACAGAACTACCAAAATTCGGTTGAGGCAATCAAACTGTATTCTGTGTGTGCATTTCGACTCTAGTATTATATAATAAAATTCACTATTATAGCTCTTTCAGACCACTGTGCGCTTTGTGATGTTACGAGTATGTTGTGGGGTCGTTGCTACATGTATGTATGTTTTCATAGGCAATGGATGGACAATGGCTAGATAAACTTTTCTTGTTTCTCCCCATTTTTAGGTCACTTTGCCAATGGTGTGGAAAAACGTTTTTAATTTAATTTTTCTCTTGTTTTTGATGTATTTGTCGTTGTCGGTCCGTCCGTTCTTCGCTTCATCCATTCACCCGGATGTGCTGTTCTATGCTGTTGTGCTTTTTAGCAACATTCAACCAATCTTCTTCTATCGTTTTTTTTTTCATCTGTTTCCATTTTTAGTTGCTATTGCTAATCATAGAAATAAACACCACATCCTTTTTTCCTTCCCTTCCACTCAATCTTCCCCTCCTTGTGTCAGCTTACCTTCGTATAGTGGTTATATCATCCTGAAGTGCTTGCGAATACTTCCGGAAGCTTAGCAACAATGACGATTCGATGTTATCCAAACGTTTTAAACTATCGACAGATGAATAGAATTCTCCTCTCACCAAAGAAAGGTTCGATGTGATGAACAGTAACTGGAGCAGCAGGGCCAGCATCAAGCCCAAACAGGAGCCAAAAGAGCCAAGTATACGTACAGATGCCATCCTAAAGCTCAGACTTGAATGTCGATAACAATTCTCGTCTCCCTTTTCTGTTCGTTGACCGGGACTGAGTTGGGTGGAGTTTATGATGAAAATGATGCTCGAAATGGCTTCCCAGCAGTATCGATTGAATGAATTGCCTCTGTCAGACGACGAAGACGAAAATGATGTGAAAGATGATGTGTTGTTGAATGTGTGAAGTTATTTTGGTTACTGAAATTCGATTTAATGGAATTATGTGCCACTATAGCTACAATCGAATGAGAATGGTTTACCCATTCGTAGAAGCAAGTACTACCGTTTCTAAAAGAAACCAACGTTTGGTTAACTCTTCGTCGCCACTCCACTCTGCTACGGCAAGCGTAAGCGTGTGGCTTCTGTGTTAGATGTTTACTTTGGAGAACTGTTCAAATGGAAGAAGGAATCAAGCTGTTCAAATAACATTAGTTAGATCATTCCTAAAGGCGACTAACGTGACACACTCTTAACATATTTTTTAGAAACTATTTTTGTACTTTCTTAAAGGGGAAGCGGTGGGATGGAGTTTCTATGAAATCTCTTTTAAGAACTTATTAATTGATTGATTGGGAAAAGAAAAACACTGTCATACGACGACGATATGTATACGAGTATGTATGTAAATTAAAGGAAACATTTCGGGGAGACTTTTTATAGTTTAACAGATGTTACTCTTTAGATATTGAAAATACAGAAAAAAATCTTAAAGAATTAGAACTAAAAAAAGGAAACATCCAACAATTTGAAATTAAACAAGTTTACGAAAAAAATAAATTACGATTTCAAATTTTCATAGAAGGTGTCTTAGTATTTTCACTATTTGGGCCAATGCTGCTTGACGAACACGAACCCGTTTTCTGATTAAAATATAAATTTTTTTGGCGCAACCAAATATTTTTCTCTATCTCCAGCTAAGTTCGAAGATGGGCCATATTGGTCTACTCCTTCTAGTACCTCCCCCACAAAGGGCTAACATTTAGTGAAATATTGATTTTTTTAATACCTTCTAAACTACTTACTCGAATCTTTTTCAGGCAAGCGCTCGAATATAATTGTATATTTTCTATCAGTGACTCAAAATGTAGACAATGTGAGTTTAACACGATTATATAAAACAAAAGTTATTCACAGTTTGGCCACTAAACTGTTTTCACGATAGTTATGCACTCAGTGTTTATGGAGTAAATAAATGGGGTTAACACTATGTATTTGTTTCCATAATATAAAACCAGTAAGAAAGGGCTAAAGTCGAACGGAGCCGTCTATATGAAATCATACACAACTCTATCTGAGCAGAAAAAGTACACGGGGCAAAATCGCCTTTTTTGGTATGTTCGAATCGAAAGAAAATATATTTGGAACACAAATTTTTAAATATTATATATTTCTGAGCAAATAAATTTTAATTGAAAATCAATAACATATATGTATTTGGAACTTGTATATTAATATGTTACAACATATAATATTTGCAAACTAAATTTCTCAAAAAAACATGTATTTCAATACAAATAAAATTATTGTTTAGGAATTTCTCCAAATATAGTTTATTTAAAAAATTTTCGAAACTTTTGTTGAATTTTTTGAATTTCAGTTTTAGTTTTTTTGGTTTGAACCCCCCAGTTATGATATCAAATGCAGCATTAACTTATGTTTTAAATCAATCATTTCAAATTTCTGACTATTCCAAGACATCATTAATTGTCAATCCTCCAAGTATATATTTCGATCCAAGATTATATGATTTAGATTTTTATTATTTATTATATTTAAGACGACAAAATTTTTTAAAAAATTGATATTGAATTACTGAAAAATTTAACACAATTTAGGTATTTTCCGAATACTTAAATGCAAACTTCGATTTGTTTAGAACACATCTTCCCAAATAAATAATTTTTGTGTGTACCAAATATTATATGTTTAGAGTGTACCCTAAAGATATATATGTTTCAAGCCGAATATGTTTGGGAAAATATATTACAAAAGAGATTTTTTTTCAGCGTGTAGAATATATAAGTTCCTTTCACTCCTTTAGGGAGCTTAGGACCGTTACAAGATTGTTCCAATGTACTCGATTTTCTGCATGATGCTTGACTTCATTCCATTGTATTCCTAGTTTGGATAGTTCGGCTTTTAAATCAGGTTCATTGATCTTCAAATCGGGTTCATTGTTCATATATCATGATTCGGTTTCAGTAATAAATAGCTTTTAAGACGTACGTACAGCTTATGAGGCTATAGCGACCGATCCTGGTTTTGGGGCTGCCACCAGGCATGTATGTAGATTATTTGCATGTATTTAAGGTTGGGTTAGACAAACGTAACCGTAACGCCCCCGTAGCGCAACGAATCAGCTGATTTGATCTGACATATGGAAATCAGTGTAAACGATTAGCCAACGAAAACGAAACGTAAACGGACGGCTGAATCTGCTAAAATTTTATTTGGACGGTACGCTTACGTGCATTTGAATACAAAATCATCAAAACAACCAAAAAAGAAGACATTTACGCGAAACTTTTAAAATGGAATGATAAATAAGTAATAAAATATAAGGATTTTACAATTTTAGTTGTGAATGTCTGAGACTTATGACACGTTTTTTCAAGGTTTGGGTAATTGCTCCAGCGGGCAACGTTACGACAGCGCTAAAGCTAAGTTACGGTTAAGTTTGCCTAACCCACACCCAGGAAAATAATTGGTTGGAATTCGATTGTAACAATAAAAAAATACTAGCAACAAAAAGTATATTGCCTACACCGTCTATCGGTTGTAATTATATATAATGTGTTGGAACAACAATAAATACATGGATACGATCAAATGTAAATGCTTGCAACTGAATAGATGGTTGTATCAATCGAATTAAGATTGTTTTTTCATTGACACTCGGTTAGTTGTGGTAACCAATTTTAAATTTTCATTATAGTACAATATGATCGATTTTTGGTAGTGACAACCAATGTTTTATACTTGACAACAGAAATTGTATCAATAGAACAAAGATTATTATTGCAACGAATAATTGGTTACTACAATAGAAAAAATATTAATAAATAATTGTTTATTGGTTATCCCAATAATTTCCCAAATGTATTTTGGGAAATACAACCGAAAGATTGGTTGCTGTTCTTTTGCTTTGATACTTGACAAACAAAAAATAAAATTACTCGACATAAAAAAATCTTCAACATTTTGTTCATGAATGGTATAGGTAATCAAAAATAATCTCGTGTGAATAATAATGTTTGGATATAAAAAATAAAAGCAACAATCATGAAATTGAAAGCACAGGGTTAAGCGATATTTGCATAAAAGATTTGTGTTTTTTTCGTGTACTAAAATTTGTGTCAAATATTTCCACATCTCATAATAGTGATAAACTCGTAATATGGGATTTTTAATTTTGTTATGAATTTCTTTGTTTTTTGGTCAATAAATAAAATAAAAATTAATGAAAACTCTTTTTAATTAATTGTCGGTAGTATATGACTGACAAATTGTCAGAACAACCAATTTTTTAACAGTTGGTTGTGGCAACTACAACAGATAATTTAAGCCACAATTTTCGTAGCTGGCGCAATCAAGTATGATTGTTGTCAACATGGAAGCAGAAGTATACCACAGCCAAAATATTGGTTGTCCTGATGGAATCGCATGATAGTAGACAGAACTACAAAATTCGGTTGGCAAATAATTCGGTTGAGGCAACCAAACTGTATTCTGTGTGCAGCCTTTAGTCATAGTCGGTCGTCAGAGACTCGTTAGTGCTAACATGGGTCACCGTGTCCATGTTTGACAGTGGGTGAGGTTGACATTTGGAAGTGATTGGATATGTTAACAGATACTAAATTTGTATTCGCTTCACTTTCCTATTAGATACCCAGAAATACTATAAATTATTTAGATATTTTATAGCACTGACCGTTATCTGCTTTCCACAGACAGACGTACCTATGTTTTCTCGGAGAAATATTCTTAAAATTTTCCGTGGATTTCATTTTTGCCTAACGCTTTGTTCATTTTTTCCACCCAAAAAAATTGACCCCCTAGTATACGTATCAAATACAACAAATTTAGACAATATTAATTAAAATTTTTTCCATGTTCTGAAATATTGATTTTTGTGCCCACTGTACTGTAACAAAAATACTTATTGATGAAAAGTAATATGTCATAATTGTACTTATTTTCGCGCTCTCGAAGTGTTATTTATTATTCACTGAATGTTCCTATTTTTATACCTTACAAAGACAAGACTTATCTCTTTCTTCAGTGGTTTCTGGAATAACCGCATATGTCAGAAATTTTCAATGTTGTTAAACATTATCTGTCGACCCATATATGACACTCCTAGATGTGTCATATTTTTAGTAACTTCTTCCAACACCCAACTATGCAAATTCAGTATCAAATGTACTGCGAGAGAAAAAGTTTTTTTGGCTCTCTTGAACAATTAGATTTTTTGAGATGTGCTGTTATTGCGCAAAACCACAAATAAAGTGTAACACGTCGAAGGAGTGACCTAATAATTAATGTATATTTGACGGAAATCAGTTTTGGACCATTTTAATTCATTTGAGTAATGTCATTTAATTAATTTGAGTAAAACTGACCGTCTGTCTGGCTAGTGCGCTCGATAATTCTTGTAACCGACTGACTTTCTATTTGGTGTGAGGGAATTTTTTACTATCTCGGTCAAATTTCAAAGATTGGACATACTGCTCAGCTCCTTCGAGTACTTCCCCCACAAAGGTTTAAATTTTAGCGAAATATTGATTCTATACTAACTTCTACCCATAGTATTAGTGTACAAGTCGCTATTGGTACCTCTGTACACAAATCGACAATTTTCCACACTTTGTAAAGTTGTGCAGTGTAATGCTTTTATAGTATCCGCGGTCCATTTAAAAATGGGCGTTATTGCCACGCTCATTTGGTACATCCCAAAAAAATGGCCAAAATAAAAAATAAATTTTCCTTCCTTTTACAAAAAGGGTTATAACTTATAGATTTATCCATGTTCTAATTAGCCGTGTTTTTTTTATTTTTTTAACGACTGTTACTAAACCACTGGTTTTACGTGAGTGCGATTTCCCCAACATTTATAGCCCTCATATTTTCCTTAAATTTAAGGCATATCCCGGCTCTATCTGTCTTATACTTCAAATATGGTCCACATACTTAATGTACCCTCCATTAAAATTGTAATAAAAATATATTATTAATTTTTTTAAATATTTGTTTCGTGTTAGATACCACCAAACACCAAAAAAGTTAGGCACATGCCTTCGGCAATTTTTTGTAAACTAGTGTTATACAATTCAATACAATCTATGGTGATCCAGCAGAATTGAATGATGTTCTTACTTGATATTCTATACAATTGGCAATTGTAGGCTAGATACATACATATAATGTATGACTGTGCATTAGACCGTTTATAGCACATGATCCAAAAAGTGAAAGTTGCTGCGATCCTTGATTTCCGGACCGAAAAAGTTTCCATTTGGCCTACAAGACTTCCATAAAAAATTTTGTGCCGATCGGATAACCCTAGGGTCTGCCCAAAGTTCATTCAAAATTTAGAACACACTTTATAGGGGAAATATTTTTTTTATTCAAAAATCGTATGTTTAAGTAAGTAAAATTACATTTCTTTGTATTATTAATTAATAAATAGTTTTTAAATATTGAGATCGGTGAAAAAAAAAACAAAAAATACAATTATTTCAATATTATATTAGACCTGACTTATTATGTGAGGGACATTTTCTTCAATGCACTGTAATATAAATTGATTTTGCTCTTCGTCTTTCGTAAGTATTCTGTTGTAATCATTCAAACATGTCAAATCGGGGCTAACATATATATGGGGGCTATATCCAAATCTGAACCGATTTTAACCAAATTAAATAGGGATCGTCCTTGGGCAAAAAAAAAGATACGTGTAATGTTTCGTCAAGATCGGGCCATAATTGCGACCTGTACTTTGATTACAAGAATACATCTACAGACGGATAGACGGACAGACAGACGGATATAGCTAAATCGACTCAGAAAGTGATTACAAGTGATCGGTATAATAAACAATGGATCTATCTCTTCTCCTTTTGGGTGTTACAAATGCACAAAGTCATAATACCCTGTACCACAGTGTGGTGTAGGGTATAAAAATGGGCATTATTACCACGCCCTGCACCATAGAACGCATGTGAATGGTTACGGGTACTAATAAACTCATTATACCAAATTGCAGCCCAATTCGTTGAAATTTTAGGTTTTTGTGGCGTTAAGTCAAATCTAAAGGGACCTTTGTATGGGGGATATATCGAAACATGGACCTATGACTACCGTTGTTCGTGCGAAGGATTCCAGGCATAAATAAACAACAGTTACAAAATTTCTGCCCGATCAGTTGACATTTGTGGTCTCTATGACGTTAAAAAGTTAAATCGGGGAGATGCTATATATGGGGCTACATCCAAAAATGGACCGATAGTGCCCATTTGCAATCCCAACATACATGCAGATATAAGAAATACATGTACCAAATTTCAGCCAGCTTGCTCAAGTACTATGTATAGATTGTAGCGTGATTACAACAGACGAACATGGCTAAATCGTCTTAGATTTTTCTCAGATCAATATTTAGTGGTGTTACAAACGGAGTGACAAAATTAATATTCCTATGGTGGAGGGTATAAAAAAGTTTTCAGGTCTCGGACAAAAAAATTGTTGCATACTGAATTAAATTTTTCGATTAAATTTCTTCAAAATTGCAATTTTCTAGAAAATTTCTTCAAAATATTTTTTTTTAAATTTCTTTAAAATAAGCTTCTTTAATCCGGGCAGTGGCCAATTATCATGAGTCATCGTTCTTTAAACGACCCGTTCATCATAAATCCGTTCATTGGCCTTCAATCCAAGGCCAAAGTGCATAAATTACCTTGGTATACCAAAGGTTTAAAGAAACTTGAGAAATTCCGGAATAAATTTTATAAATTGTTCAAGGCCACCAACTCTTCATATAACAAGTATATGTATGAGCATTATTTAAGAGAATTTAATTTCTTAAACAAGTTTTTATATAAGCAGTATATTCTAAATTGTGAAAGTAACATTAAAAGCGACCCTAAGTCTTTTTGGCAGTATGTTAATTCAAAACGATCTAGCTCTATTTATCCTTCTAGGATGTTTCTAAATGATAATTTTTCAAATTCCACTGCTGAATCTGTTAATCTGTTTGCTGACTTTTTTAGTGCAAATTTTTCCCCTGACTCTAATTTTGCTAATGATGTGAGTTATTCCAATTCTATTATTGATTTTGGTTCACTGGAGTTGTCTTTAGATGACATTACTTTTGGTTTGTCTAAATTAAATCCATCTTTTACTGTTGATTGTGATGGTTTCTGTGGTTTTTTCTTAAAAAAATGCAGTTTAACATTACCATTTCCTTTGCAGATATTGTTTAATATGTCTTTGAGACAAGGAATATTTCTTGATAATTGGAAATTAGCATCTATTACTCCGATTTATAAATCTGGAGCAAAAGATAATATTTCCAATTATAGACCTATATCTAAATTGTGTAATATTAGCAAGATATTTGAACATATTGTTTTTGAGAAGTTATATTTTTCTGTAAAGCCTTTAATTTCCCCTTTTCAGCATGGTTTCGTTCGTGGACGTTCAACTGTAACTAATTTAGCTGTATTTTCACAATATTGTGTTCGTAGTTTTGAACTTGGTTGTCAGGTGGATACTATATATATGGACATGTCAAAAGCTTTCGACAAAGTTTCGCTTAGATTGCTTATTTATAAACTCTCATCATTGGGCTTCCATTCTAGTTTCCTTAATTGGATTAAATCTTATTTGTTTAATAGGAGTTATTATGTATCTGTTGACCAGGTAAACTCATACATTTACATGTCTACCTCAGGTATACCTCAAGGTAGTATTTTGGGCCCACTGTTTTTTGTTTTGTTCATAAATGATATTCATTTATCTATAAAATGTTCTAACATCTTATTATATGCGGATGACTTAAAGATTTTTCTGCGCATTAATTCAGTAGCAGATGTATTCCGTCTTCAGGATGATATACGTAATGCTGCTAATTGGTGTTCGGAGAATCTTTTAGAAATCAATGTGTCTAAGTGTTATAATGTTTCCTATTTCAAGTGCAGAAATCCTGTTTTATATGACTATTCCTTAAATGGTCATAGTTTGAAACGAGTCGATGAAATTCGAGATTTGGGTGTTGTGTTTGATTTCAAATTTTCTTTTGTAAATCATGTCAATGAAATTGTGCCTAAGTGTTATTCATTATTGGCCTTTATAAAGAGAAACTGTAAGCAATTTACTGATCCTTATACCACCAAATTGATTTATACGTCCCTAGTTAGAGCTAAATTGGAATATGCTGCAATTATTTGGAATCCTTCATACAATAATCATTGCTCCAGACTTGAAAGAATTCAGAAAAAAATTATAATTTTCGCTCTTCGGTCGATTAATTTTACTCAGCCACTCCCTTCATATGTGGACAAATGTCGATTAATACATTTGCAAACACTTGTGAACAGAAGGTCTTTTTTATCACAAATATTTCTTTATAAGCTAATATCTGGCTTTATTGAATGTGGTGTCTTACTTGAATTTTTAAATTTCAACGTTCCTCCCAGAACTATGCGTAACAACAATTACTTTTACATTCCCATTCATAGAAGTAATTATGCCATTAACGAACCAATAACTCGTACTTTAATTGAATTCAATAGGGTCTCTAGTAATCTAGATTTTAGTGAATCTTTAACTAAGTTTATTAATACATTAGATTTAATTTATTTTTAGTTTTAAGTTTGTCTGTAAGGAACATTGTATTCCATAGACCTAAATAAATAAATAAATCCCCTTATCGACATTTTAAATATCGACAAAATTTTCTAGAAAAATTAAGTTAATCCAGCGATTTTTCTAGAAAAGCAATTTTGACGAAATTTTCAAAAAAAAAATTTCAACAAAATTTGTAAAATATATTTAAAATTAAAAAATAAAAGCAAAATTGAAGGAATTTTCTAAAAAAAAACTGTTTCACGAATATTTGTAGAAACATTTAATTACGACGCAATTGTCTATAAAATTGCTATTTTCATTGAATTTTTCGAAAAATGTTATCTCAACCAAGTTTTGTAGAAGATTTTAATTTCTTCGCAGTTTTTAGAGAAAAGCAGTTTCAATTAAATTTTCTAAAAAATAAAATTTCAACAAAAATTTGCAGAAAACAGCAATTTTTTGAAAATATTAAAGAAAAACTAAAATTTAATATTTTATTTTATTTATTAAAAATTAAATATAATTTACGATACTGATTTTGTGAGAGTGGGCATGAAGATTTTTTACTTGGTTGTGAGGAGCCGTATAGTTGAAATTGTTGGGAAGCCCAGCTTTACCACATATAAAAATAAAGAACTAGTGCACATTTTTTACCCGTTTATTCTTCAGGAAGTTCCCTTCACTTCAAAATACAACAATTATTTGACAAGTCTGACCTTTTAATGATTTGTTCTACTCATTGAGGGCTATTATCCACTGGCTTGATATTTTTGTTTTGTATCAAAGTTGAAATTTCAGTAGCTCCTTTCTACGATTTTTTTTAAATTTTTCCTTAAAGAGGGACAAAAAGGGTTTTAACAAATTAGAAATTCTTGTTCAATTCTACAAATGTATTTTCCATACGATTTTACTGAAGATATTTGTGTACAGCTCTTTTTTTGTAAATTTAACACAGATGTAGTGTAGTAAATGGCAAACATTTTGAAAAAAATCGTTTTGACAGGGAATATAGCTTATACACATTGAAGACTTCAGTCCATGGTTAAAAAATTGTCAATTGTTAGGTTTTTGCATATTTTTAAAGTGAGACCAAATTTACATCTAAACATTAAATTGTCTATGTAATCTTAGAAGATCCTTAGTAAAGTTAACGGTATAACAATTTTGTATAATACTTACAAGTTGAAATTTCGCAATTTAAACACAAACTTTTTAAATGTAAAACTTTATAATTTTTATTGAAGAACACGTTAGTTGAAGCGGTCATTGTGGTAGAGTTTGGCCTAGGGCCAACCTGTCCTCTAGAGGTTTTGTTCTAATCACCTAAGATAACCGTTTGCAAAAATATGAAAGTTGCTGCGATCCTTGATTTCCGGACCGAAAAAGTTTCCATTTGGCCTACAAGACTTCCATAAAAAATTTTGTGCCGATCGAAATATTTTTTTTATTCAAAAATCGTATGTTTAAGGAAGTAAAATTACATTTCTTTGCATTATTAATTAATAAATAGTTTTTAAATATTGAGATCGGTGAAAAAAAAAAAACCTTGCCTTTTCCCATGAACCTTGCGTGGGATGTTGGACCAGGTGTTCGGAAGTTATCGCCGACACCATCAAGAAACAGTATTGTTAATTGTAATAGTTCCTTGTAATCAGCTCGGATTTGTGTTTCATTAGCTGTTTAATGCAGAATTTCTTAATGACTTCGCAGTCAGCATTACTTATTTTTGAGCGTACAATTGGATCTTCGAGTCCGTTTTTAAACGATTTGTGGTCGAGACTTACCCATACGGCAGCAAAACGATTAAAAATAGGCACTTCAGGACCACAAGTCGGCGAAAGTTTAACCTCAAACACATGTTTCAATACTATCTCCATTATGTGATGACGACATGGGAACTTGATTAATTTTCGATCTAATTTGTTCTGCAACAAAATGCACGATCCTGTGTTTTGACCTGTATTTGACGAAGTGGTATCGGAAACCATGGCGGAAACTTTATTAGAAATATCCCAATTGATGAGTGTATCATGAACGACTTTGGCCATATTTTCTCCAGTACCAGACGGGATTTTGGGAGCGCCCAAAAATTTTGATGTGCCTTCATAACTGGCGATGATTGCTATTCTATCAACGATTTTTCTGCCGAATAGCTCCGGCAAAAGTTTTCCGTCCCAGTGAATAATCAATGAATGTACGCTATTGATCTACGTATAAAAAATAAAATAAAAATCGATGGATTCGTAAAGCTATAAATTATATATATGTTTAGATCTGAACTAAATTACTTTTGCAATGAATTCTGTTTGCACCTTCTCCGCTTCTCGCTTACGATTTTCTTTTCGTAGCTCATATATTGTAGATCGACTAATCACAAGCTCACCAACAGAAGTCAGATGCGTCGCAGCATTATTCATTACAGTTATCACATCATGAGCGCATGCTATCAAAATATGTACAGCATCTGAACAGCTAACTTTGGCCTTATCAAGGACTACTGTAAGACGTGACGAGATCCAATGTTGTCGTCCTCTTAGACGTTTGGTGTGAAACTCGCATGTCATATCCGTATCCGAAATGATATCATCGAACTCATCTTCATCGTCACTTCCAATGTAAACTGCATCGAGTACTACACAATAACAGTTGTTTTAAGGAATTACGAGTAAAACACTTCAATTTATTAACATACAAGATTGATTGTTACGTTCTGAATGCTTTCTCTTTCGCGATTCTGCTTTTTGTATTCGTTGCTCGGATCGGTGTTCTCGCCCGTACAATTTCATGTCAACGCCTGCCATGCACCCTGGTCTGCCTTTCTGTCTTTGCATCAACAAAAACGTCTTGTCTTCTTCTATACACATCTCGTTCAGGGCGTTTGCACTAGCTATATCGAACAGATCATCCATTTTTTCCTTGAAAATGTTCACGTTTAATTTTGATTTATCCGATCTCCTGTTTGCACTTTGTTTGTGGACATTTCTCCAGTCGCCGTACAACTTTAGCAATTTATCTTGACATTTATATTTATCACGTGTTGGTATTCACGCCTGTTGCCAAAAAATTATAGCTGCATCCACTGCCAGCGTAGCACTATCTTTTGCACAGTTTTTTCTGCCAACATTCACAAATCGCATATTAAGAAAGAAAACTTGCAATACCTGTCTGTTTGACGGCAGTTTGGCTCCAGATATTGTATGTGATACATGCCCAACTGATTCTACGGTGCGAAATTTATTACTGGATCTAGTAACCATTTTGGATGTGGTCGATCTGGAGACTAATAAGAATATGACTAATATTAAATTTTGTGCGAAGCTGTCGCTTTCTCAATTCACTTAGGCTGGAGGCAGAGCGCGTTCTGTAAACGACCCTGTTGCATGGGCGCTGCAAAGTTCTGCTTATGTTTTCTTATTTGACAAGTAAAAAATGTCAGACTGATGCGAAAAATCAACTATCATGCAAATCCGTCCAACCATTTTTGTTTGTTGTTTTATTTTTCATGCATGCACAAGCATGTTATATAATGATCTATTTTTTATTGAGATTGCTCTTAGGTGTACATATGTACATATATGTATGCCTGAGGCCATGTCGGTGTGCATGCATGCCCTGTCATCACGTAAAATTCAAATTAAAACTGCTGTAACTTTTTCGTTTTTCGCCCGATTTTGATTGTTTACGACTTGTAAGAAAGAAAATTTTATTCAAAGATCATTTAAAAACTTTTCATGCTAATAAAATATTTTTTAATTACTTGAACATGTGACATTTGATTAAAACTCAAATTTTGTTCATGTAAAGTGAGTTTTGTGTTTTCAAACAACTTTGGGCAGACCTTAGCGTTATCCGATCGGTACCAAATTTTTTAATTGAAGGTTTGTTGGTCAAATGGAAACTTTTTCGGCCCGGAAATCAGTACCGAAAAAATAATAAATGGTCTACTGTGCATTGGAACAAAAATTCGATAACATTTCGATACCTCCATTCTAAACTATGCTAAGTGCAGAAAGGAAAGTTTTACAGGAAAGGCGATCAAAGTTTGATAAATTTTTAAATTTGTGTGGAATTACTTTGTAATGGAAATCGAATGACCTGTACTGTTTTGTGAATAACTTTTGATTAGGTTGACAGATAAATACCAAATTTTGACGGAATATAATTTGAAATACAGGGTGGCGCAGAATGATCTATATGGTTTATAACTTTTTTATTTATGCGATTATTATAATTTTTTTTTTTAAATACAGTGTATTATTGGAGAATTATTTGCAATTAGCTTTGAAAAATGATATCCTGTAAGTGATGTCCATTTTCTGCTTCGCACATACGTGCTCTTTTTATCATAGTTTCCATAAGTTTTCGCAAAATTTCGGAAAAATGCAATTATTTTTTAATGTTGTTCGATTAATTCATAATTAATTCCCCAAATTTCCTTCACAAAATACTGAATAAAAAACAAAGAAAGAATAATAATTAAAAAAATTATAAAGAATTCAAACCATATAGCTCATTCTGTGCCACCCTGCATTATAACTTTGTAAAGATGTGGGGGATATGAGACGAACGAAAAATTTTGCAAAAATGCAATTATTTTTGTACGTTGTTCGATTCATAAATAATTCCCCAAGTCTCCTTCACAAAATGCTGAAAAAACAAAGAAATAATAATAATAATAAAAAGTTATAAAGAATTTAAACCATATTGCTTATTCTGCGCCACCCTGTATTTAGAAGTTAAAAATGCAATCTCCCTAAAAATATGCTATGTCGACTTACAAATTTTTAGAATTTAGGTATCGATTTGTTACGCCTAATTTTATGCATTAAGACGGAAAATATTTATAAAGTGCACGCAATTACCGACTTCTAGCCCTAGATTAGTTTTTAGCAGTTTTGTCAAAGTGCTTCCTTAAGGCCTGTACAGTGTACACACGATTGTAAGATCTTGCAATGTTATCAACCCTGTCAAAGTGCTGCCAATTTATTAATATGTATTGTTTCCACGCCATTTCCACCATTTTTGAGGCAAATTCCAAAACATGGTCACATGTTGAGATAATTCGGCACATTAACGGCGTAGAACCTCAATTATGCCTCAGCGTCATCGAAAATTTGGACCATCGGATGGAGGTGTGCCGCCGAGGTGGCGGCGGCCATTTGGCCGATATTTTGTTCCATACATAATTGAACCATACCAATATTAACATAATAAAAAGAAATGACAATAATTTCCTAAATAATTTGTGTTTTATTCAAAATCAACATCGGCCCTTAAAATTTAACCACCTTTTAGAATATGGAAAATGTTACCATTTTTTAATGTGTTGCACAGTAAACTACAAAAGGAATTTTTAACCCTGAGATTTAGAGGAAAAACTAAGAAAATCCGTTTTTGGGATTTTCGTAATTATTTTGGAAATTGTGGGATTTATCAAAATGCTAGGACTGGGCCTGGAAAAAAATTAAAAAATCAATTTTCAAATGCAGATAGAAATCTAATAACGCCATAAAATATCTAAAAATTAACATATATACTCGTAAATGAAATACTTTGTAGTTGGTACTCGTAAGTCTTGACATCACAAATCGAAAGTACTTCTCGAATCATTACATTTGCAAAGTTAGTCCCACAATTCTAAAATAATTTCGAAAATCCCTAATACGATCCCTCATAATTGGATTTTTTGAATGTTCCCCCATATCTATTACACTAAAAGTCGGGCCCCAAAGGGAATTTGTGACCCGTTCTTTATTCGAGAAGATTCTCTATAAAGTTTCCTCTAAGATGAATATTAATATGTTACCTTTTTTCTTATAATCTATTATTTACTATAAGAATATTTGTATAAACAAAGGTTTTTCTAAAAATGTTTGTAAATTTCCTACTCTTCCTTCACATAAAGGTTTTTTACTCTTTTTCCTTTGTAAATGACTAGTAATTAATAATTGTTTTATATTTAAGTACCATACGTTGATACAATTGCTGAAATATCTAAATGATAAAAACTCAAAAATGTATATGGGTATATGTAAGATAAAATTGTATATGTGAATAAATAAAAATTGAAATTGAAAATTGAAAATGTTAACTTTTTTAGATAACTTCTTCTATAACTCCAAAATAAGTCATTTTTCCCAAAAAAAATTACAAAAATATTTTTTTTTGGAAAATACGATGTAAATTTATTTATTTTTTATTATGATAGAGAATCTATAACAATTATGTGTTGAACAAAATATAGGCCAAATGCTCGCCACTCTTGCCGCGTGTGCCTCACAATTATCATTGTGCATTATGGTTAAAAATTATCGCGGTGGCACATATTAAACACACGATGTTAATTGTAAATAAAATAAAAAGTTTTCAGATAATATCTTAATATTTTTTATTATGATAGAAGGATCTAAGACAATTATGTGTGAATCAAAATATCGACCAAATGCTCGCAACGTATGACTCACAATTACGACATTTCTTTGAAAATTGCCAAAAATAAAGATTAATTTTATAACATAAAAAAATTAATTTATTATGGTTTTTGGCGTTACTTTATGAGCACTGTTGCGAATGAACTACCAAATGATGAGTGAAATGGCGCGACAAACCCATGTTCAATTCACCGGTGAAGGTCTTATTTAGAGAAGTACTTCTGGATCGCTAAAATTACATCTTCACTACTCTTTTGTAAGTTATGTTTTTTGCTGGGTATAGACGAGAGACTACACGTGTCCTCACAAAAAATTGTCTAGTGGGATCAAATCACACGAACGAGGCGGCTAATTGACAGTCCCAAATGTGATATTAATTGCTTATCAAAATTGCTTCTCAATTGTTTCATAATTGGTTTATAACTTCAAATTGCGTATTATTTTGTATAACGGATCGATTTTTTCCATATTCTGGATTGGTGCCAGGAAATGATATCGGTGTATATTCTTCATAGATGTTACCAAAAGTATGTCAAATGCAGACAATAATATTATAACGCCATAAAATATTTAAAAATGAATATATTTTTGAATGAAATATTTAGAAGTTTCATTTTCCTGACCGCAGACATTCGAGTAAAACCCTAAGCTGTAGGTTAAACTCCTTTATTTTAAATATTTTCTTTTTTTTATCACAAATAACTAACAGGTGGCACAAAAGTAACCTTTCGATGTTTTTTGGCTGTAATTTAAAAATAATAATAATAAAAATAAATAGTCAGCAATATTCCGCGTTCTGGAGCAGTGTAGCGTAACATTGTTTATTAACGTGTATTTCGCATGTGTTTACTACACAAATATCAAAACAGAACTGACATTAGGGGCCTCGCAAAATTTATAGCATTTTCTGATAGGAGGATTACTTTTGCGCCAGCTGTTATGTATTTCACTCATCTTAATCGGCTTCCTCTAGCAACTCTATCAATTCGTTGGCGTCATCAATTGCTTTCAGTGACTTCTCAACGTCATTAATTATGACATAGGCTTTTTCCAAAAATGGCTTAGCCTTGTCGAAGGCAGCTTTGATATCACTGTGGAAACTTTTCAAGAAGTTATCCTACAGAAATGACAGTGGAAACGATAATTTAAATTTAAGAGGATTATATTAGGTAAATGTGGAATATTTAATTATTATATACTTACCACTTCACCGCCAAACTTCTTTACATCATCAGCATCGCGTTTTAAGTCATGAGCGAAATTATCCGTAATTTTTTTCTGAGAAATAAAAGATTAATCTTAATTTGTTTTTATCTTTAAACTAGAGATTTTGATAGCTGAAAAAGTTTTATTTACTGTATAACATTAAAAATATTCACTGAAAAAGCTTTGACTTTGATTTGGCGCCAACTACAATAAAACCTTAAAATAAGGTAATTTTGTACCTAAATTTAAGATAATATAATCGCTATTAAGTAACTATTCGTCAAATTAAATTTGTAATGTCATTTTTTTTTGTCTTTGGCGCCAAATCAATGCCATTTAACGGTATGGCAAGGAATTGTAAATATCAAAAAATAGTTCGTGGAATAATCCTTGAAATGCTTACAATATCTTCGCCCAATTTGTCGAAAATATTATCGTGTTTATGGCTCTCACTGATGGCACTGAAAGCCAAGACCAACAATACGCAACTGATTAGAAAACGCATTTAAAAAAAACTATTTTTTGCAGTTATACTTGAACGTCTGTTTTTATGAATTATGAAATGGAAATGTGCGTATTTTTAGTTTTATATAGACTTTGTTAGTTCTGATTTCGATAGTAAGTAGTTGGTGGAGGCGGCGACGCACACACTTCAATTCAATTATTTATACAAGTATATCCATCGAGTATTGAAAAGTTAATTAATTAGTATTAAAAATCGATTACTGGACTTACCAAAAGTGAAGCCAATATATCCGTAGACTTTTCTCATGTAAATTGGTATCATAAACACACAAAAGAATATTTAAGCAATTGTTTGTGGTAAATTTTTTAATTTGTTTTAAACTAAAATTTTCTCTGAAAATACCTTTAGTACTGGGACCACATTTTTTATAGTATAAATAAGCCCACTGAACCGAAATACGCGTTACATTTAAGGACATGAGGGATTAATGTTAAAAATATTTATTACACGTTGAAAAAGTGTTTAGTAACAGTCGTTTAAAAAGTAGAAAAAATTTGACTTTTTTTAAACCGTTTCGACACAAAAAAGCCACAGAAAAATAACAAAACAAAATATTGTATATCACATTTTAAAAGCAAGCATTCTAACGAAGAAAACAATGCGCGGGGCCGACTAAATGATACCCTACACCACCCTCTCAGAGCAGAGTACGAATAAATATTGTCAAGTTTTATCAATGTTGTTTGCCTCATAATATTGATTGATACGAAGAACATCTTATTTTATAGCGCTTAAATTCAAAATCGAGATATAGATTTAAATGAGGGGAAATATCTAAATCTGAGCCAATTACACTGTGCAACAGTGAAAAAATACACGGACTTAACAGTATAGTTTCGATTCTACTACCAAAGGGTAGTATAGCCGTATATTCGGTTTGACGAAATTGGTGACCAATTTTTTTTAAAAAATAAAACGAAAATAATTGGACATGTGCTTTTCAAGATAACACTACTCGTATGCAACAAAAATGTTGTCCAAGGGATGTGGATAACAGTTTCTGGTGCAATTTGGTGTCACTAACACGAAAAAAAATTGTTATGGTAATTTTTTTTTAAATTACAGCTTTCCTGGAAAGTGCATTTAGTATTTGTACTTTTTCAAGTATAAGCCTGATTGAGCCGTGTTATGCGTTAAATTAAAGGGAATTATGAGGGCTACAAATGCTGCTTTCACGTAGAATCCCAAATCCACGTCCCTCCCAAATACCTTTTGGGAGGGACGTGGCAACTTCGCCCATTTTTCTAGAGATGATAGCGACCAAGAAACTAATACTACTTGTGGCGTTGTGAAAGATTCTGAGTAGCAGTATAGAATTTGTGACATAATCAATATTTCGCAAAATGTTTACCCTTCGTGGGGGATGTACTCGAAGGCTTGGACCAACATAGTCCATCTTTGACCTTAGCCTGAGATAGAAAACATGTTGAGACATTTCAAATTTGAAGTCAACGGCTAATCCTGTCGAATGTTATCGTGCGCACCAACATTGCTCAAATAGCATAATATGGCCGGAGCGAATTACCTCTTTGATCACTCCATCGATGTGCTACATTTTTAGCTCGCAGCATCTGATATATACCCTTGTTTACAATAGTTTGTGTATAATAACCGGATTATTTTGAAATTCTCCTTTTTCTACCAAAAATTCTATTATTTTGTAAATTTGTCTATAGATTTTCTTTAAATATGCATTGCTTTCATCGTTAGAATAGCTTTAAAAAATCGGAACAAAATTTTTTTTTTCCGATTTTTTTTTTAATTTTTTATGATTTCTTTCGTGCCAACAAAGAAAGCTTTTTTTAAAAAAAATCATTTTTTTGAAAAAAAAAAACCTTTTTTTCTAAATACAGTTAAACATCTGTGAAAGTGTCATTATTTATATGTGCAGTCATTTCCTTTAAGGTAAGTACACACGATTTGCAGATCGGACAACGTTGCCAGAAAAATGGCGGAAAAATGCAACCCTGTGAATTTACAACCGTGTGAACACACAATTTTTGTTTTGCAACGTTAGCAGAAAAGTCATTGCGAGATAATTTGCAGATTATTATATGTGCGAAGTTTTTGCGTGTGACAACCGCACCATTCCCAGAAAAACATTTTATTTTCAACACTGTCTATAATGTATTTTTATTGGCAATCCTGCATATACATATTTACAACATATATTGTAAATATATAAAATTGTAATGTTTTCTTGCAATCGTCTGAACTGTCAATACACCTTTGCCTAACAATCTGTCATTGTCCGTATATTTGCAGCACTTTAGCAGGGTTGATAACGTTTGCCGATCTGGCAATCGTCTATACTGGCAATCGTATATAATTGTAAATAAAACAACAAGTTTTCAGATAATTATCTTAATATTTTTTATTATGATAGAAGGATCTATGACAATTATGTGTGAAATAAAATATCGATGACTCTGAGATATAATTGAGGTTCAATTTAGTTACTGTCCAGAATTATCTCATCCTTTAGCTTTTGAATTATTCTTGGCTTATTGACGTACACTTTTTCTTTAAATATCCCCAAAGAAAGAATTAACATCGCCACGAGGTGAGATATCACGGTCATTGAATTTCTCACGCAAAAGATCCATTGTTTCGTTGGCTGTGTGGCAAGTGGCACCATGTTGTTGGAACCACATATCGTCCAGGTCCATATACTCAATTGCTGGCTACAAAAAGTCCGTTATCGTCTCGCGATTACGAACACCATTCACGGTAAATGCTTGGCCGACCTCATTTTCGAAGAAGTTCGGCCCGATGACGCCGCACTATGCGAAAATATGATGAAATATGCGCGCATAGGACTTTGAAAACAACTTTCAAAAATCAGTTTTTTGGGAATGTTGTTTTATTGTGGATAACATTTAATGAAAATACCTTCAAATTTTAAGAAAATATATCTGGGCGATTGCGAGTTATGACCTTTTAAATTTTGTCTTTTTTGCTTATAAATGCAAATCAAATTGCGATGATAAAATGTATATACTAAAATGCTTGTAGAATTATCGTTTGTTGGTGAAATGCTACCGGAATTGTAACATGTAATAAGGTTATACATATTCATCTAAATTTTTGTGTATAAAACGTATTTTTAACGTCTTTAAATGAAGATATATTTCAAAGTAAAAATATATATTTTTTGATTTTCAAAAAAAATTATCCGCAGTAAATGAAATACAACTTTTTTGGATCACTTGGAATCACTACGATATGACATAGAGAAGAGCGGTGACTTAGTGGTGAATCCAGCGGTACCTAGCTTATCTGCGACTTTTTGCGATTATGTCCGATTTTTGTACTTTAAATATGTGTTTTTTTTTACTTTAAATAAAGAACATATGTGTGGGAGCTTCATTTATCTATGAACCGATTTTCCCGAAACAAATGGACCTATTTTCTTGGTTCAAAAAAATAACTTTTACGAAATTTCGGCAAAATCGGATAATAAATAAGACCAGTACAAGTCCGGTTGCAAGTTTGTAGAGTTCTACGATCAAAATTATCGATCTAAATAATATTATTATGATTATATGTGTAATTTTTATAGTTTACTGCTTCTACAAAAAAACTATTAAAATATAGTTAAACGCTTGTGCAGTTTATGTATATTAGTGTGGACCGATTATTTTTTGTTTTAAATTTAACTTTTCTTTTATTACCAGTCGCCGACCCATTCTGTAAGCGCATTAGTGCAACACTTCAGCTTTCAAAAATATTGCAGAATACGATTTTATCCTATTTATGTTGTTTTGGTTTCAATTTGAAAAACATTGCTCGGTTTTGTAGACTGTTAACGCAATGTTGACAAAAATATGTTTGAACTTGAATGACCTACATATATATTTAAAAAGCAGCAACACACAATTAGCTAACTCAAATAGATTTTGAACTAAATTTTGTCAGCTTTAATATAAAGTCAAGATCGTACGATATTCTGATTTTCACACTAATTTCCACAAAGTCGCTTTTGTAGCCCCACTGTGCGATACATGGTAACAGATAGAAAATACTGCTACGCGCGCGTATTTACCCCTTTTTTCCCATTGTGCGCCGCCTGCCCATACACCGCACCAAACAGTTATTCTTTGTGGATGCATTGGCTTTTCAGCAATCTCTCGTGGATTCGATTTGCAGAAATTTGCGCACAATTCTCCAGATTGTAGACACATTTGGTCGATTATGCTGACCAAAAAAAATCACGAAGCGCAGGAAGCGCAGGAAGCGCACGAAATGCATTTTGATTTGAAGGCCCATTTTGGTAAAAGGCTTCAACAATCTTAACGCCAATTATTCTTGGAGTTGAATATTCCCCTCCATGGTTGAATTTGTTAAACCCTCAAACAAAGAAATGTCAAATTAAGTGGGTCAAAAAACTTGACGTTATGGTATGACTCACAATTAACATCGTGCATTATGGTTGGACCACCATTTACTTCAAAAATATGGTCCAAATACTAAAGGCACCTTCCAAGAAAATGGGAATTTTAAAGAAAAATTTGTACAAAAAATAGTTACCTTAACAAATTATTTTAATATTTTGTTTGTGTATATAAAGCTGGTTAAATTGTAAGGGCCGATGCTGAATGTGAACCACACCTAAACTTCAAGTTTTTTTCTGCATTTCATTTTAAATTTCTCAATTTCAGACCAACTTAATTTGAACCATGGAAAGATACGCAAGCCTTTTACGAAAATGGGCGTTCAAATCAAAATGCATTTCGTGCACTTCGTGATGTTTTCTTGATCAGCATAATCGTCCAAATGTGTCCACAATCTGGAGAATTGTGCGCAAATTTTGCAGAAACCGTGTCTGTAGGAGATGTGAAAACACCTGTGCATACTCGCCCAGTTCGTTTGGTGCGGCTTATGGGCTGGCGACGTCATCGGGCCATACTTCTTCGAAATGAGGCCGGTCAGGCAGTTACTGTGAATGGTGTTCGCTATCGTGAGATGATAACGAACTTTTTATGGCCCGAATTGGAAGATATGGATGTGGACAACATGTGGTTTCAACAGGCTAACGAAACAATGACTCTTTTGCGCGACAAATTCAATGGCCGTGTTATCTCACGTCGTGGCGATTGGCCGCCAAGATCATGTGTTTTGACACCGTTGGACATCTTTCTTTGCGGTTATGTGAAATAAAAGGTGTACGTCGATAAGCCAGCAACAATTCAAGAGCTAAAGAATGAGATAATTCGGCACATTAACAGCATAGAACCTCAATTATGCCTCAGCGTCATAGAAAATTTGAACCATCGGATAGAGGTGTGCCGCCGAGGTCGCGGCGGTCATTTGCCGATATTTTGTTCCATACGTAATTGAAGCATGCCAATATTATCATAATAAAAAGAAATGACAAAAATTCCCTAAATAATTTTATGTTTTATTCAAAACCGACATCGGCCCTTAACATTTAACCACCCTTTATATTATAGCAGAAAATGTTAAGCACAACCCTTTGCAGAATTTTTTTTAAATTATTAATCCATTTCGAGGTTCCCTACTTTTTTAAAGAAAAAAAACAGAGAAAATTCAAATTGAATGGGGAATGTTTATTATCATTTGAAAGAACATTCTTTGGCATTTATTTTTTGAAGATTATGTCTAGCAAATGTTGGCCGCGGCTACGTCTCAGACGGTCCATCTGTTGAGTCCAATTTTCGATGACTCGTTCGAGCATTTCGCCTGGTAACTGGCGAATGACACGCGTGTTGTGTTGCTCCAAGGCCTGAATCGAAGCCGGTTTGTCCGCATAAACTTTAGACTTTACATATTCGCACAGGAAAAAGTCTAGCGGTGTGATATCACACGATCTTGGTGGCCAAAACGTGAAATTATCTGCTCACCGAAGTGTTCTCTCAATAAATCCATTAACAGCATAGAATAAATTCATTGATTGATGCGATGTGTGGGAAGTGGCGCCGTCTTGTTGAAACCAAATGTCGCCGAGATCACGAGCTTCTATTTCAGGCATCAAATAGTCGGTTATCATGGCAGGATAATGGTCGCCATTGACGGTTATGTTCTCACCGGTATCATTTTTGAAGAAATATGGACCTGTCCACAAACCAAGCCGTTGTTTTTTCTAGATGAAGTGGCAGCTCTTTAATCTCTTCAGGTTGCTCTTCGTCCCAAATGTGGCAATTTTACTTGTTTACATAACCATTGAGCCAGAAATGGGCTTCATCGCTGAACAAAATTTGGCTCGAAAACGTCGGATCTTCTTGGAACTTTTCAAGAGCCCATAGAGTGAAGCGATGTCGCTTGGGAAGGTCGGGCGGCTTCAGTTCTTGCAAAAGCTGTATTTTGTATGCTTTCCATTTAAGATCTCGACGAAAAACGCGCCAAGTCGTTCCATACGTCAGTCCGAGTTGCTGCGAACGGCGCCGAATCGACTCTCCACGAGTCGATTCACTGCGTGCTGGACGTGGTCTATTCGGTCGAATATTATCCAATAATGAATGCTGGTTCTCTAGATGGGTGATGGTGCTGCGAATAGTACGCTCAGTAGGGCGATTATGTTGGTCATAAGTTGAGCGAAGTGCACGAAACACATTCCTCACAGAACTCATAATAAAGTTTAACGAATTGTAAACGTTGTTCAGACATAAGCCTTTCCATGAAGAAATACCAAATAATACTTAACAAAAATAGCATGACACGACTCACACGTCATCTCTCAAAAAAAGGCTATTGAAAAGAGTATCTCTACATTTTGTTTACCCGGGTTGACCAACTTTGAGGCTATGGTGCTCCTCCCTTGCCCAATAAAACATAAATGCTATAATACCTCTTCTACAAACATGCCAAGTTTTGGCGCAACCGGTTTTCTGGTTAAAAACTGCGGAATTATTGCCTTTTATTTTAAATTCCCCGCCCCCACTGTGCCTTGGTTTAGGGGATATAAGATTCGGCTAGGCCGAATATACTACCACCCTTCTTACTTGTTATCTTTAAATTATATCTAAGAATGTGGCAAATACTCGTAAAATGACAATAGCTATGGTTTATTTTTCAATTATTTCAACTGATTTACTTAAAATTTTGGTTATTTGTTAATACCTAAATACATACCAATTTATTTTAAACAAAATGACTGCATTAATATCCCATCTATAATAAATGTAATGAATGTGGCCCACGCTAAAAACGTTATTTCAACGAATAATTCGATATATTTTTTAACACACTGAAGTCTTCTAACCGAGTCTATAAAATACCTTTTCAGCCGATTCTAGTTCACAGTTCGCATAGAACAACTTTTGAAAGAAATTATAGAAAAAAATACAATGCGCATTTTGTTCAGTTGCCTTTTTTTAATAGTGGTCCTCAGTGCCATGGGGGAATGTCATCATCACCATGGGGAGGATATATTTAAGAAATTGGCTGAAGATATTGTAAGTTTCTAATATTTGAATTGAACTCTTCGCCAATATTTCCATTAAAAATATGTACTCGTAAAAACAATAGAAAGAGGCCGCTGAAAAATTTGCCCATGATGTTAAGGAGGGTGCCGACGATGTCGCTCACGTTGCCAAACATGTGGCCGATGATGTGGTGAGTTCGAGGGGAGAGTGGCTTTATAATTGTGAACTTCGATTGAAATTTTTTTTAACTGTTGATACTTAGAAAAATGTTGCCGATAAATTCGGAGATGACGTGAAAGATGCTGTCCATGATGCTAGTGCTGTTATGAAGAAATTCGGCGATGATGTGGACAATGTTATTAAAGAGTTCCGCGAAGAAATTGCCACTGTTTGGATTAAAGCCGAGCCCTATCTCCACACAGCCTTTGTTGTGGTTAATGGAGTTGTGAAGACCCTAGAGGAAGTCGAAGAAACTGAGGAGTTGTTTGAGATTTTGGGCTTAGCTTTGGAGTGAACAAAACTGTTCTAAAATACCTATATTTCAATATAAACAAAATAAGAAGATTACCTTAAATACATTCTAACATCCTATCTTCAAAAAATGTTTTTTATTGAAAATAAAGCGAAACTAGCTTTGCAATTTTATCATGAATATAATTACAAACGAACAATGCTTGAAAATCATTGAGTTTTATTATCAAAATTCGTGCTCTGTGATAAATGCCTGTCTTGTTAGTCCACACGTTAACTCTCGAAATCCGATTGATTTCAAATTTGGTATTTTATAATAATTTGTTCTATCTCAGGCTATGTTCGAAGATGGGCTATATTGGTTTTATCCTTCTAGTGCCTCCTCTCAAAGGGTTATATTGTAGACAAATATTAATTCTCTAAAAATGTCTTTACTAATAATCCGAATCTTCTGTAATTCCAAACATAGTATGACCTTGAGAAAAATGGGCGACGGAGCCATTTTATACAAAAACTTAACAGCTTAAAACTTTCGTACTAGAATATAAAAGAACTTCATATTTTGTGCTGTTTAACATTTTTACAGAATCTACAGTCCCAAATGGGCGTTATTGTCCCAAACACAATTTGTTTACAGAACTCTAGGGCAAATCTACTCTCTCCCATACCTCCAATTACCCCACAAGAAATATAAACCAGTCAATTTGTTCATTTCATTATTTCAAAAATGTTTATTCATCTTAAATATTAAAACATGTACATTTACAATAAACTGTATGTATATTCGTTAATTTCTAATAAACAAAAATACGTAAATTGACAGAAATTGGAACAGAAAATTTAACTATATTTGTAAAAGACATTAAGTATATTCGAATATATTTGCAAATATAATTAATTACAAAATTTTTATATTTAATTTTTTTTGGTAATTTTTACGATTTCCATTAACAATAAATTCATCATTATTAGAAAATCTGTATAAATTAAAATATTGCTAGAAGAAAAATACAGAAGTTGCACACGATAGATGATGGAGAAAGAGATACGAGTAGAGTAGAAATGAATTATGCAAAAATACTCTAAATTATAAAATGGAAATCATTTTCATAACGAGATTCACAAGTATTATATTCTCATACAAAAGCGGAAACTGCCGGAGAGGAGGAGAGGAGAAACAAATTAAAATTTAAATTGTGTTGTATCTCCTTCATCCTCCTGTCCAGCATAAGTATTGTATTTTGTTATTAGGAAATAGTTTTTTTTAAAGAAGTGTATTTAATGAATGCAATGCAAAGACACATACAAAACATGAACTAAAAGGACTTAACGTTTAAACAAATATCAGGCGATTTATGCGAGAAATGGAAATTCGTTTTGAAATTAAAGATACACATTTAAAATTAAACAGTAGAGGAGGAATTGCACTAAATGGCAAATTCGCCATTATCCGGTTCCAAATCACAGGGGCGTCTGAACTCTTGTCGGCTTTCGTGAATCCATTTGTTGGAAACTAAAATGAGAAAGAAAGAAAAAAAATTAATTCAATTGTTTCTATAAGTAACCTTTTTTGTTCATTTATATTAAAAACAAGTAAGAAAGTTTCAGTCGTATGCACTGGTATTAAAGTTAAAAGCCGTTAACTTTTGTTGTAAAACGGTCCATTTGTGTGGGAGGTACTAAAAGGGGCTGTACTACAATTACCGGAGTATAGCCACTACAAAAACATTATACTATACAAAATTTCAAGTATTTTCATGCACTTGTATTAAAGTTATAAGCATTTAAATTTTGATGCAAAATGGTCCATTTGTGTGGGAGGTACCAAAAGGGGCGGCGTTGATTCGTATTCAGTCTTTTGTCAATAGGGAACATCGGTCCATATTTTGATATAGCCCCAAATAAAGGTCCCTCCGATTAGATTTCATGACGTTCCAGGGGGCGTATTTGTAACCCGTCATGGTGAAATGCATGTTTTGTTAAGTATAATCCCCTTATGATGTACGTTTAACCTATGTGCCTGGAATTTACTATTTATACCCTACACCACACTGTGGTACAGGGTATTATAAGTTTGTTTCACGGCAGATGTTTGTAACACCTGAAAATAACACAGCTAAACCCAACTTAAAGTATACCGATCGACTCAGAATCACTAGCTGAGTCGAATTAACCATGTCTGTCCGTCCGTCCGTGTAAAGTTGTTCGTCGACTACAGGTCGCAATTTCACTTCGATCGTTCTGAAATTTTGCAGTTTAGAGTATTTTGCAGCTGTTAAGATCGCTATTGAATTTGGTTGAAATCGGTTCAGATTTAGATATAGCTCCCATATATTTGGCCCATATTTTGGTCCGATTTGGCCCTTTAGTCCTATAGAAGCTGTATTTTACATCCAATCATTTTGAAATTTAGAATGGTAGAGTTTCTTGATCCATGAACCAACACTACCGAATTTAAAGAAAATCGGTTCATATTTAGCTATAGCTCCCATATATATGTTTCGTCCGATTTTGCTCTTTAGTCCTGTAGAAGCTATATTTTACATCCAATCATTTTGAAATTTAGAACGGTAGAGTTTCTTCATCCATGAACCAACACTACCGAATTTGAAAAAAAAAACGGTTAAGATTTAGCTGTAGCTCCCATATATATGTTTCGTCCGATTGGCCCTTTAGTTCTATAGAAGCTGTATTTTACATCCAATAATTTTGAAATTTAGAATGGTAGAGTTTCTTGATCCATGCACCAACACTACCGAATTTGGAGAAAATCGGTTAAGATTTAGCTATAGCTCCCATATATATGTTTCGTCCGATTTTGCTCTTTAGTCCTGTAGAAGCTGTATTTTACATCCAATCATTTTGAAATTTAGAATGGTAGAGTTTCTTGATCAATGAACCAACACTAGTTAGTTAGTTAGTTAGTTTATTATCTTTTCAAAGTTTACAATTCATTATAGCATACTAAATTAAATTTAAAGATAACGCTATTTATGACAATAACTTTAAAAGTTGTCTGTCAGTACCGGACTTAATGTTAGTTACATATACATGTATATTTTCATGTTTTAATAAAAAAAAATTACAATTATTTTCTTAATTCATCCAAAAACTTAAATTTAAAATTGTTCATCAATAATACACTTCATGTATCTCAATGCACTACGAACATAGTTATATAACTTATTCCATCCATCATCAAAATCTCCGTTTAATAATTTTATAAGTTCCGTTTCTTCTAAATACGTTTTTCCTAAATGGAAAACCCTCAATTCTCTTAATATTGGACATTTGGCTATAAAGTGCTGCATGTTTTCAATATCTCCCATGTTACAAATTGTACAATGTTTACTTTCTTCATTGCTGAACGAATTTGCATGCAGTGGTAATACATCGGCTCTGGTTTTCATTATTACTGAAATTTTGTCCATGTTCCAGATATTTCGCATGTAGTTTATTCCGACGTCAGGGTTCAGGAGACGGTAGATTCTATGTTGGCTTGCAGTCGCTCTTTCTATCTTTTTAATATAGCTTGCACATTTTAGTTGTTGTAATAAGACTGTGGTATTCGCTTCCCATTCTTCTGGTGTTGCAATCGTATCCTCAAAGTTTAAATACACTTCTTCTGCCAACGATTTCCTTGATCGAAAGTTTATTAGGCAGTCTAGTGTTATTGTATTTAAATATTGTGTTATATATGTAATTTATATGCATTTTTAATGTATCAAAATTACCATCTGATATATCAGTTTCTAGGGCTAATACATAGTCAGGTATAAATTCTGGTAATTTCAGTACTCGTTTTAAAAAATACCTTTGCAGTTTATCAACTTCCTCGAACCAGCCAAATCCCCACACTTGTGCTGCATATGACTGTATCGATCTACATACACTTTGAAAAATCTTCCATTTGGATATAAGCGACACTTGGGGCTTGTTAATCAGTTCTTTCCATGTTGCATTTATGCAATTTTTAGATTTGGAATTTCGTTTCTTAAGGTGCGCTGTGAATGTCATTTTTGAAGTTAACGTGACTCCGAGGTAGCAATATTCTCTTACAATATCTATGTTCTGGTTCATATACTTCCATTTCTCCTCTCTTGCAACACGTCCACCATTTCGAAAAATCATTATTTTAGATTTTTCCAGATTCACCATCATGTTTCATTGTTTGCAGTACTTTTCTAGATTCCATATCATATTTTGTAATACACAGATCTCATCCGCTACTATTACAATGTCGTCGGCATACAAAAGAACTCGAATATATAGTTCTTCTACCATGAGACCAACACTACCGAATTTGAAGAAAATCGGTTAAGATTTAGCTATAGCTCCCATATATATGTTTCGTCCGATTGGCCCTTTAGTTCTATAGAAGCTGTATTTTACATCAAATCGTATTTTACATCCAATGGTAGAAATTGTTGGTAGGGCGGGGATAAAATGTTCTACAAAAATGTCGGCCATAAAATTTTACTGTATATGTTCGAACACAATAAAGACCAAATCTTCACACAAACACTAAAAAACGGTCAAATTCCGGTATATATCCAATAATCGCAGGAACCATATGTTATTTTCATCTTATTCAATGTTGACCGGATGAAGACATGAATTGTTGATGTTATATTTTAAAAGTGCCCTCGCTGGGAATCAAACCCAGCACCTTCGGAATCCAAGTCTAACACACTAACAACTGCGATATGTAGACCACAGCATACGACTTAGTGATCGAAGCTATAAATATACCAGTAAAGAGGATTTTGTCTAGAATTGGACATGTTTTTGGTGTTTGTATTATGCTGTGGGCCTTGGTGTGTTCTGGCTTATGTAGTATAATCGTATTTCCAACACTTTTAAAAAACATTCAACGTGTTTTTAATATGGGTAATATGACTGACTCCCGTGGCACCAGATTAAGTGCTCTGGTCAGACTGCGTAGCCGAAGATACTACCAGTTAGACTCCAGAAAATCTAGGACTGGTGACCAATCTAGGATCACTGTCCAGTCCGCATCCTGGGAATAGATGGGAACTGTAGGATTCGTAGATCCCCCCTCATATAACTGCATTAGAACTGTTGATAACAAGTGTTACGGCTCAGAAATCATGATTCAGTATGTGCGCTGACAATTTGTAATACATATTTATACAACACCATGTAAAAAATATTTGTTTCTATAATAATATAGAAACAGAATGGTCTTGAATCCGGGAGAATATCCTAGTTGGAATCACAAAGATTTGCAGATCGAAGCAAACGTTACCTATTGTGTTTACAACATTTTGCCCAAAGCGCTTTTGATTGCCCTTTATTCAATCTTTTTAAAACAGTAAATTAAGAAAAGAAACAAAAAAAATTATTATAATTTCTTGTTTCTAAATTTTTGGCAAAAACTATATTTGTTTTTATTTTATAAATTTTTTTGCTCAGATCATTTCCCATTTTTTGATCGTTAAGAGCTTTGTAGTCTATTAAGAACTTTGTAGTCTATTAGTCGGATGGGACTATCAAAATAGAGATGAACATATAAAAACTGTTAAGGAAAGACTAAAGTCTGGCGGTACCGATTGTATAATACCCTCCACCATTGTTTGTCAAAAAAAAAATGCACGAAGAAATCAATATTACTAGGAATTGCTGCAGGTTAAAACCAGTAAGGAAAGGCTAAAGTCGGGCGGGGCCGACTATATAATACCCTACACCACTCTCGTAATATTGAATAACTATGATATATAAATTTTGTAATTTATGTATAAATTGTTTACATAAATTTACTTTTGGGACATTTTATACTTAAATAATACTCTGTACCACAGTGTGGTGTAGGGTATAAAAACGGATCTAAAGAACCAAATCGGATGAAACATATATATGGGAGCTATAGCTAAATCTTAACCGATTTTCTTCAAATTCGGTAGTGTTGGTTCATGGATCAATAAACTCTACCATTCTAAATTTATAAACGATTACAACACTCCTTTTATTACCTCCTATACAAAGAGACCATTTTGCACCAAAAGTTAACGGCTTACAACTTAGATTCCTGCACAAACAAACACTTGAAATTTTGTACAGCATAAAATCGGTTCAGATTTAGATATAGCTTCCATATATAGGTTTCGTCCTAGTTGACCCTTTAGCCCTATAGAAGCTGTATTTTACATTCAATTGTTTTGAAATTTAGCAAGGTAGAGTTTCTTGATCCATTGACAAACTTATGTTTCGTCCGATTTGGCTAAATTGTCTAAATAAATTTTAGTTGAAGTATACATTGCATATATCATTGCTATCCAATCTTCCGAAAATGGTAGGGTATCCTACTTTCCTACTGGTTTTTATATTTTAATGGTTTCTTTTGTGCGATCATCTTATGTACATGTTTTGATTTTCAGAGCAGTTTACAAAGAGAAGTTTGACTTCTCAATGCATTAGAAATAAACATTTTAACTGATCGGTGGTCAATTTCGAAAATTTCACTGACACAACAAAAATCAGTATTGTGAGAAAATATACCCGTAGGCTGTGCTTTTTTTGGTCTCTAATGCACTATTATAGATCTCCGATCTGTACCAAATTGTGCACATCGCAACTTCGTATATATACTTATAATATGATACCAGTACAAGAGTTTGGTGACGATTGCAGCACACCCTAAACTGAACCGATGTTCACCAGATTTAGTATGCACCAGTTTGAGTTATTAACGGGCGGTATAAAGGGGTGCTTTATATAAAGCTGAAGCTATTTTATCAAACTTTGCCAGTATTTTATGTTGGGTCAAGAAATTCTCCTCAGCCAAATTTTATAGTATGTGAAGTAAAATATAGCTTCAAATGGAAGGACATAATATTTATATGGATGTTATATCTAAATTTAAAGCGATTTTAATCAAAAGGAACGATTCCTACCTAATTGAACAAAGGAGAGGTATATTGCAAAATTTCATTATAACACTAGTTTAATCAATTATTAAAGATCACGAAAAACTCAACGAAAATCCGGAATTTTATCGTGAAATTTGTTCAGTGATGAAGCACATTCTAAGCTACCATTACATCCATTAAAAACAACGGTATAGATTGGTTTATGGGTTTCTTCAAAAATGAGAAAAATCAGAATGTTTCCGTCAATAGTAACCGTAATTGCAGCATGTTAATGGCGTATGTGCTTCCAGAAATTCAAGCGCATTGTCTCGGTGAGTTCTTGCTTCAAAAAGACGAGCCATACACGCTGAAAAAAATCGCTTCTGTAGTATATTGTCCCAAACATATTCGGCTTGAAACATATATATGTTCAGGGAACACTCTAAACATATAATATTTGGTACACACAAAGGTTATATGTTTGTGAAGATGGTGTTATAAACAAATCTTTGTTTACTCCCAATTTGTTATTATTTGGGACTATTATTTCCGAAACAAATAAAAAATTCACATTTAAGTATTCAGAAAATACCTAAATTGTGTTATATTGTTCAGTAATTGAAAGTAATTTTTTAGAAATTGTTTAATGTTCGTAAAAATAATAATTAAAATCCTATAATCTTGGATCAAAATAAATTTTTTGGTGGGAGGTACAATTGGGAACCAAGAAAAAATTAAAAATGAAATTCCTAAACAATAATTTTATTTGTACTTAAACACATACTTTATTTGGGAAATTTAGTTTGCAAATATATTTTGTTGTAATATATTAATATATGCGTTCCAAATATATTTTATTGATTTCCAAATAAAATGTATTTGTTCAGAAATATATAATATTTAAAAATTTATGTTCCAAATATATTTACTTTCCATTCAAACATATCAAAAAAGGCGATTTTGCCCCGTGTACAGTGCCTGAAACAATAATCTTGTTGAGAAATCATTTTGGTGAGCATTTAATTTCACGTTTTGCTACGGTAAATTTAACACCGACATCGTGCGATATCACACCTTTGGCCTATCTTCTCTGGGCATGTGTAAAGTCGGAGGTCTTCAGGAATAAGCCAGCTACGATTGACGCTTTGGAAACAATGTGTTATTCGCGAGATACCAGCTATGCTCGAACGAGTCGCCCCAAAATTAGACCTGCCGAATGGACCACCTCAGACGTAGTCATGATCAACAATTACATGATATCATTTTCAAACAATAATTGCATAAACTGTTCTTTTAACCGATAATAAATATTTTAAGTTCACTTTAAAATTAATGTGTTAAATTTTACGTTATAAATCAAACCTCACGATGAATCACCCGTAATAAGCCCGATAGAGCCGGAATAGGCATTTAAGGTATTTATGTGGAGTACTAATGTTACATAATTTAATTTTACGTAGGTCCTTTGTTTTAGTAGCAGTCATCAAAAACATGAAAAAAATATGTTAACAAATTATTTTATGCTGGCACAAAAGAAACCATTAAAATATAAAAACCAGTAGGAAAGTAGGATACCCTACCATTTTCGGAAGATTGGATAGCAATGATATATGCAATGTATACTTCAACTAAAATTTATTTAGACAATTTAGCCAAATCGGACGAAACATAAGTTTGTCAATGGATCAAGAAACTCTACCTTGCTAAATTTCAAAACAATTGAATGTAAAATACAGCTTCTATAGGGCTAAAGGGTCAACTAGGACGAAACCTATATATGGAAGCTATATCTAAATCTGAACCGATTTTATGCTGTACAAAATTTCAAGTGTTTGTTTGTGCAGGAATCTAAGTTGTAAGCCGTTAACTTTTGGTGCAAAATGGTCTCTTTGTATAGGAGGTAATAAAAGGAGTGTTGTAATCGTTTATAAATTTAGAATGGTAGAGTTTATTGATCCATGAACCAACACTACCGAATTTGAAGAAAATCGGTTAAGATTTAGCTATAGCTCCCATATATATGTTTCATCCGATTTGGTTCTTTAGATCCGTTTTTATACCCTACACCACACTGTGGTACAGAGTATTATTTAAGTATAAAATGTCCCAAAAGTAAATTTATGTAAACAATTTATACATAAATTACAAAATTTATATATCATAGTTATTCAATATTACGAGAGTGGTGTAGGGTATTATATAGTCGGCCCCGCCCGACTTTAGCCTTTCCTTACTGGTTTTAACCTGCAGCAATTCCTAGTAATATTGATTTCTCCGTGCATTTTTTTTTTTTGACAAACAATGGTGGAGGGTATTATACAATCGGTACCGCCAGACTTTAGTCTTTCCTTAACAGTTTTTATATGTTCATCTCTATTTTGATAGTCCCATCCGACTAATAGACTACAAAGTTCTTAATAGACTACAAAGCTCTTAACGATCAAAAAATGGGAAATGATCTGAGCAAAAAAATTTATAAAATAAAAACAAATATAGTTTTTGCCAAAAATTTAGAAACAAGAAATTATAATAATTTTTTTTTTTGTTTCTTTTCTTAATTTACTGTTTTAAAAAGATTGAATAAAGGGCAATCAAACGCGCTTTGGGTAAAATGTTGTAAACACAATAGGTAACGTTTGCTTGCTTTTATTCGGTCTGCAAATCTTTGTGATTCTAACTAGGATATTCTCCCGGATTCAAGACCATTCTGTTTCTATATTATTATAGAAAAAAATATTTTTTACATGGTGTTGTATAAATATGTATTACAAATTGTCAGCACACATACTGAATCATGATTTCTGAGCCGTAACACTTGTTATCAACAGTTCTACTGCAGTTATATGAGGGGGGATCTATGAATCCTATAGTTCCCATCTATTCCTAGGATGCGGACTGGACAGTGATCCTAGATTGGTCACCAGTCCTAGATTTTCTGGAGTCTAACTGGTAGTATCTTCGGCTACGCAGTCTGACCAGAGCACTTAATCTGGTACCATGGGAGTCAGTCATATTACCCATATTAAAAACACGTTGAATGTTTTTTAAAAGTGTTGGAAATACGATTATACTACTTAAGCCAGAACACACCAAGGCCCACAGCATAATACAAACACCAAAAACATGTCCAATTCTAGTCAAAATCCTCTTTACTGGTATATTTATTGCTTCGATCACTAAGTCGTATGACTAACATTGCTGTGGTCTACATATCGCAGTTGTTAGTGTGTTAGACTTGGATTCCGAAGGTGCTGAGTTTGATTCCCAGCGAGGGCGCTTTTAAAATATAACATCAACAATTCATGTCTTCATCCGGTCAACATTGAATAAGATAAAAATAACATAAGGTTCTTGCGATTATTGGATATATACCGGAATTTGACCGTTTTGTAGTGTTTGTGTGAAGATTTGGTCTTTATGTATTGTGTTCTAACAGATACAGTAAAATTTTATGGCCGACATTTTTGTAGAACAGTTTATCCCCGCCCTACCAACAACCTCTACCAGAATCCATTGTCAGAAATCGGTTATTTTTTCTCGTGTTGTATTACGTAGTTATATGGATGTAAAGAAGGGCTGTGGGACCAAAATGTTAAAATTCAACACCCTCCAACTACATAGTTACATAACTACTACCCAATAGAACTAAACTTGGTGCATGTTTAATTTCGATCAGAAGACATCGGTTTCAAACGTTCACTCACTTGACATGAAATCCCCCAAATGGAAATCTGAATAGTTTTTATACCATAACTTTAATTAAAGTTTTGGTAGTTTTTATACCATAACTTTAGTTAAAGAAGGGTATATATATCATTTGTTACGGGCCAAATATGTAACACAACGAAGGAGTGATCTAAACCCCAAATTATGTTCGGCGGATGTCCGTTTTGGGTCATTATAAGTCGAATGAGCAGGTGATAGCGATTAATAAACTAATACTATGTGTGTAATTTCCGAAGAATATATATTTCACTAAATGTTAAGAATCGGTTTTCTGGCTAAGAAACGGCCGAATTATGTCCCTTTTTTTTAATTCCTCCCACTGTGCGCTGTATAGTTCACTGATCTTATTACGATATCGTCAATATTGTGTTAAGCGGCGCATAGTGCTGTCAAATATCCATAACAAATCAATTGGTTCAGTGGCTATCTAGATATTTCGTTTTCAAGAAGTGAGCCACGTCGGCGGTGCCACGCTTACTTCTCCGATGTCGCCAATTTTCTGCAGAGTCTTTCATATTGCTTCACATATCACAGATTTGTGGCGATGATTTTCCGGATAAATCGTTTTCAATAATGCATTCGTATACGCGGAAGATGTTTCGTTATTAATACTTGGATCGTATGAGCATTACCACTTATCCGATATCTCCCATTTCTTCAATTTAAGGAACCCTAATTCGATCTGCGTTTGGATTAACTACCTTAACGTAATTTTAAATAAATACCCACCGAGCAACATGGATTGTCATATCAAGAAATTAGCCTTATTTAGTATTTGAACGAGTTATTTTTCAATTTTAATCATGTCGGAATATTTTTAGGACTGATCCTTGAAAGAAAATATCCATTGAATGTTAAAATTGGAACAGTTTTAATATTATCTTAGTATACTTTGCTGGAAGCTTTAGGATATAGTGAATGGAAACAAAATCCAACTTGATTCAAATTGCCCTTTTCATTACGATAACGTATTATTCATCAATGGATTAACTTACCCCATTTGGAGCCGGTAAGGACGGGACAAGCTGCATGCCTGGTGCGGAAATCACCATCACCAGAACGATGTAAGTTATACCAGAAAGCCGCTGTTCCCTTTTTGGGATACAATGCGGTATTGATAGCAGTGAAAACAGTAGCACCACCTTGTTCAACATCACTCATCTGAAAATACGTATAACAGAAAAAATAATAAGTTAGAGAATAGTTTGAAAATAAATACTTGAAAACTGTACTACTTACATAGAACAAAACGGTGGCAATTCGATTGCCAGTATTTAAACCCTGGAAGGCACGAACTTCTTCACGCTATAACAAATAGAAGAACAAGTAGAATGGAAGAACAAAATAATTAAATTTTATATTAAAATAAATGACAAATTAAATATTCTGCAATAATAAACAGAAAACAAATAATTATAAATCGATACCTCCATTCCAAAGTATTCTATGTTTAAACATTTAGTTTTTCAGGAGAATCGATCCAAGTGTTGACTGAATATAAATTGGAATATTTTGAATTGCAATACGAGGGCGTTCCCAAAATTAGCCGACCTAACAAAAAAAAACACAACAAATTTGGGAAAAATTTCTCTTTATTTCTGAACATAATCTTCTTTTAGCTCGATGCACTTTTTCCAGCAAATTGCAATGGCTTCGATAACCTGTTTAGAGTAATATGTATAGCAGTTTTTTAAATGCCTATGACTTTAGCTAGTTCACGAACCTTCAACCGACGATCATCCAACACCATTTTGTGGAATTTTTAAACCATTTCTAGCGTGGACACATCAATTGGTTGACCATTACGGTGTTCGTCTTGTCAGCTCGTACGGCCCTGTTTAAACTCTGCCATCCCATATTTTATAGTTGTAAACGAAAGGGCAGACATCCCAAAAGTAGAATCTATCTCGCTTCTAATATTGGTTGGGCTGAGACCTTTCAAATTAAAGTACAGAATTACATATCGGTGACCAATTTTGTCCATGTTTACGAATTCACTAAAATCGTTAAGTTTTGAGTTCTACAAAAAGAAATCTAAACAAAGCAGGTGCCTTGAAACTTAAAACATATGTTTTAGAAGGTTGACACTTTTCACTACCGCCGTTTATATGTCAGATCGGCTAATTTTAGGATCGCCCTTGTACTTTGGAATGAAGGTTATCGATATGTTTCACAAAAATCATCTCATGAACTAAAAATTTTAAAATAACTTCTAACATAGCTATGACAATTTCTCTCATCTCTATGGAAAAGTCCATTGTCTGTGACTTCAATCCATTCAGTCATTTCGTAGATCATTTGCAACTAACCAAGCACACACGAATATAAAGATTGGCTTAAATACGAGTACTTACTCTAGCAAAATCGAAATGTGGCTCATAATGACCACCAATGCCATAGTTGACCACTTGCAGCTCTTCCGCCGTCAACATATCCAAACCGGTCATGTCTTCAGTCCTCTGAACAATATCCTTAATAATGGCATGCTCCTCCGTTTTCAACCAAGCCGATTTACTAATACGATAATTGGCGGTTTCCAATTCCCCCGTAATGGCATTCTGTACAGTGGCTCTACGGAAACGTGGACGAGCCATTTTCTTAATAATTTCAATCTCCGAATCATACATGGCATCATGATAGACCACAATGTAGGGATCCTTAGAGGCCTCCTCCATTTTCATGGGACCGATCTTGAGGAAAGGAACATTATTGTCCACATAGCGACAACGTAAAGGTCTCAATTGATCCGGAGTGGGTTTCAACTTGCCCTGACAGAGTAACTCATAGGCTTTGCGCTCAGTGTAGTCGTAAACGGAAGGTTCAGCTTTGGAAATGGGCTGGAAGGAAACAGGTAATCCTTGAGCATTTATTTTCTACACATTTAAATATTATGCCCTTAAACTTACCAAATCGGATTTGGGTGTTTCATCGGTGCCATCATCGCCTTTGACCTTCTTCTTCACAGAGAGCTCTTTCAGTTCCTTTTCATAGTAAACTTTGTTGCCATTGGCACGTTCATGCGAGGGTAGCAGTTGCAACAATTCATTTGTCATGGTGAGAGCACTTTCCACGTCGCCTGCAATATGCCACAGAAAAGAAAGAAAAACAAACAACTCCAATAAATATCCACAGAATATATAGAGCAAATAAATATATATAAAAAATGTACACATACTATATACATATATATATAAACGTTTTTATATGTATCTATTTACATGCGAAGGTACTACTCTGTCTCTGACTATCACTAGTCGTACCAACAGTACTATTACAATGTGTGCAAAAAGGACCTATCTGTGTGTCAGTAGTTGGTAGATATGTAGATGCATAGATAGATGATGACGCTATTGAATGTGAGCCAAATGTAAATGTTGGTGGTCTTGTTGCCACAGCTACAGTTATAATAGCTTCAGTTACTGCTGCTCTGTTTCAGTTTCCGAGTCTGCGGGGGTCCTTCTATGTATGCAAATGCTGTTGAATAATTAATTTATCTCTCTCGGTAGCACTATAAATCCTTTTCCCTGCTTGCCCGCCAGCCATCCCACCCCATCTGTTGAGTCCAACAGTAATATGCACTCTACCAGGGACCCAATGACCTTCCCATTAAGGATGCACTACATAACAGGCAATTAGAGTTTTGCAACATGAAGATGTCACTCGTTGTAGCTTTGAATGCTGGATATCAGAGTTGATTTATTTCGGACTTTAATGACTACATTTGACAGTGAATCTAATTAATACGTATTTTGGTATTACGAGGTAGCCCACGACAATTAGGGAAATATTTCAATGCAAAGGGTTAAGAATTGTATTTAATGGATTATTGCAATAGATTATGCAAAATAACCCTGATTGGGCTCCAAAATAAAATTCCAGCTAAGGTAACACTGTGGTTATTGCATTAGGCTTGGAAACCCCAAGGTGTGGGGATCGGGTCTCAGTCCAAATAATATTAAAACCGAGCTAGATTCTTCTTGGGAGGGAGTCTGCAACTTCGTTTACAACTATAAAATATTGGGTGGAAGAGTTTAACAGGGGCGTACAAGCTGCCAAGACGAACAAGGTAGTGGTCGACCAATTGAGGTGTCCACGCCAGAAATGGTTAAAAAATCCACAAAATGATATAGGATGACCATCGGTTGAAGGGTTGTGAGCTTGCTGAAGTCATAGGCTCTTCAAAAAGTGCTATACATCGCATATTGCCGGAAATTTGATGATGAGAAAGCTGTGCGCAAAATGGGTGCCGCGTTTGCTTCCATAAAGTTAACGCACTAGTTCACAAGTCCACTATAGCGATGGCCAAATCAATGCTTCAGCACGCACCCCTCGTAGCACAACTTTAACCTGTCTTTTGCAGATATGATCTCCTCGCACTCGGTATTGCAGAAGTCAGATGGCCGGAATTAGGTGAATTCTATGTACCTAATGGATTGAAACTGCTTTTCTTCCGAAAGCCTGCCGGGCATAAAAGAGAGAGTTGGGTTGGTTTACTTCTCTCCAGAGATGTGTACAGAACACTCATCGAATGGAAAGCTCACACTGATCGCATAATGTTTGCAAGGCTTCGAACACGTGTAAGAAATGTTACCTTTATACAATGCTACGCCCCAACAAATGCCACCTAACTGGGACAATAATTGTACTGCAAGGAGGGACAATTGACGCCTTAATAAAAACCTCATTATATACGGAACATTGTTTCCACACAAGAGAATCCATAAGGTCACATGTGTGCCACCCGATTGCGTTAGTGAAAATCACATCGGCCACATAAGTATCCGCAGGAAGTGGCAAAGATCACTTCTGTATGTTCGTAACAAATGGGGTGCGGACATCGCTAGCGACCACCACCTCTTAGTCTCAACAATCCGTCTAAAAGTTTCCAAAAAGAAGCATTAGTAAAGAACCGATTTGCTCTTCCCGCCCTGGGAAGGGGAGCCCGTCCGTCCGTCCGTCCGTCTGTCCATGTAAAGTTGTTCGTCGACTACAGGTCGCAATTTTACTCCGATCGTTCTGAAATTTTGCAGTTTAGAGTATTTCGCGGCTGTTAAGATCGCTATTGAATTTGGTTGAAATCGGTTCAGATATAGATATAGCTCCCATATATATCTTTCGTCCGATTTGGCCCTTTAGTCCTATAGAAGATGTATTTTACATCCAATCGTTTTGAAATTTAGAATGGTAGAGTTTCTTGATCCACGAACCAACATTGCCGAATTTGAAGAAAATCGGTTCAGATTAAGATATAGCTCCCATATATATGTTTCGTCCGATTTAGCCCTTTAGTCCTATAGAAGCTGTATTTTACATCCGATCGTTTTGAAATTTAAAATGGTAGAGTTTCTTGATCCATGAACCAACATTGCCGAATTTGAAGAAAATCGGTTCAGATTTAGATATAGCTCCCATATATATCTTTCGTCCGATTTGGCCCTTTAGTCCTATAGAAGCTGTATTTTATATCCAATCGTTTTGAAATTTAGAATGGTAGAGTTTCTTGATCCATGAACTAACATTGCCGAATTTGAAGAAAATCGGTTAAGATTTAGCTATAGCTCCCATATATATGTTTCGTCCGATTTGGCCCTTTAGTCCTATAGAAGCTGTATTTTACATCCGATCGTTTTGAAATTTAGAATGGTAGAGTTTCTTGATCCATGAACCAACATTGCCGAATTTGAAGAAAATCGGTTAAGATTTAGCTATAGCTCCCATATATATGTTTCGTCCGATTTTGCTCTTTAGTCCTGTAGAAGCTGTATTTTACATCCAATCATTTTGAAATTTAGAATGGTAGAGTGTCTTGATCCATGAACCAACACTACAGAATTTTAAGAAAATCGGTTAAGATTTTTTCTGTAGCTCCCATATATATATGTTTCGTCCGATTTGGCCATTTAGTCCTATAAAAGCTGTATTTTACATCCAATCGTTTTGAAATTTAGAATGGTAGAGTTTCTTGGTCCATGAACCAACACTGCCGAATTTGAAGAAAATCGGTTAAGATTTAGCTATAGCTCCCATATATATGTTTCGTCCGATTTTGCTCTTTAGTCCTGAAGAAGCTGTGTTTTACATCCAATCATTTTGAAATTTAGAATGGTAGAGTTTCTTGATCCATGAACCAACACTACCGAATTTGAAGAAAATCGGTTAAGATTTAGCTATAGCTCCCATATACATGTTTCGTCCGATTTGGCCCTTTAGTCCTGTAGAAGCTGTATTTGAAATCCAATCATTTTGAAATTTAGAATGGTAGAGTTTCTTGATCCATGAAAAGAAAATCGAAAATCGGTTAAGATTTTTTCTGTAGCTCCCATATATATGTTTCCTCCGATTTGGCCATTTAGTCCTATAAAAGCTGTATTTTACATCCAATCGTTTTGAAATTTAGAATGGTAGAGTTTCTTGATCCATGAACCAACATTGCCGAATTTGAAGAAAATCGGTTAAGATTTAGCTATAGCTCCCATATATATGTTTCGTCCGATTTTGCTCTTTAGTCCTGAAGAAGCTGTGTTTTACATCCAATCATTTTGAAATTTTGAATGGTAGAGTTTCTTGATCCATGAACCAACACTACCGAATTTGAAGAAGATCGGTTAAGATTTAGCTATAGCTCCCATATACATGTTTCGTCCGATTTGGTCCTTTAGTCCTGTAGAAGCTGTATTTGAATTCAATCATTTTGAAATTTAGAATGGTAGAGTTTCTTGATCCATGAACCAACGCTGCCGAATTTGAAGAAAATCGGTTAAGATTTAGCTATAGCTCCCATATATATGTTTCGTCCAATTTGGCCCTTTAGTCCTATAAAAGCTGTATTTTACATCCAATCATTTTGAAATGTAGAATGGTAGAGTTTCTTGATTCATGAACCAACATTGCGGAATTTGAAGAAAATCGGTAAAGATTTAGCTATAGCTCCCATATATATGTTTCATCCGATTTGGATCTTTAGATCCAATCGTTTTTATACCCTACACCACACTGTGGTACAGGGAATTATTTAAGTATAAAATGTCCCAAAAGTAAATTTATGTAAACAATTTATACATGAATTACAAAATTTATATATCAGAGTTATTCAATATTACGAGAGTGGTGTAGGGTGTTATATAGTCGGCACCGCCCGACTTTAGCCTTTCCTTACTGGTTTAAATTACTATCAATTTAAATTGCATTTAATAACTTAAAAGTATGTAGTGGTATTAAAGTTAAAAGCTGTTAACTTTTGGTACAAAAAGGTCCATTTGTGTGGGAGGTACCAAAAGGGGCGTGTCAATAACGCCCATTTTTCTCTGGACTCTAGGTACTATAAAAGCATTACACTGTACAAAATTTCAAGAATTTGTATGCACTGGTATTAAAGTTAAAAGCTGTTAACTTTTGGTACAAAAAGGTCCATTTGTGTGGGAGGCACCAAAAGACGCGTGGAAACTTCGCCCATTCTTTTCGAGGTAATAGGGACTAATATACTAATACTATGTGTATAATTTCAGAGGATTCAAATAGAGTTAGTATAGATGTTATTAAATAACAATATTTCACTAAATTTTCGCCCTTTGTGGGGAAGGTACTAGAAGGAGTGGACTAATATGGCCCATCTTCGAACTTAGCTGGAGATAGACGCAAATATATTACCACATACCAAATTTGAAGTCAATCGGTTACTCCTTTCGAGAGTTATCGTGCGCACCAGCCGGCAGACACACAGACGGACGGACATTGCTCATTCGACCTAAAGTGACCAAAAACGGATATCCGCCGAACATACTTATGCGGATATCCGGTCAGTCCTTCGATCTAGAGGGACTTTTGTATGTGGCTACCGTTGCTCGTGTGAATTTTTTCGGGCATAAATAAACCCCAGTTACCAATTTTCAGCCCAATCAGTTGACATTTGTGGTCTCAATGACGTTAAGAGGTCACATCGGACAGATGCTATATATGGGGGCTATATCAAAACATGGACCCATATTGCCCATTTTCAATCCCAAGTTATCTGCAGCTATAAGAATTATCTACGAGTATACCAAATTTCAGCCACCTAGCTCAAGTATTATGGATTGTAGGGTGAAATCAGACGGATGGACAGACGGACAGGGCTAGATGGTCTTAGAATTTTAATACGATTAAGAATATACATATATATTTTATGGGGTCTCAGATCTATATTTACAGGTGTTACAAACGGAGTAACAAAATGAAAATACCCCCATCCTATGATGGTGGGTATAAAAAACATGATTGTTTACTTTCTCTTGTTAAGCCAAGAAATAGATAGATGGAAATAAGTGGTCGAAAAATAGGCGCGAGCTGATGAGCCGCCGTTTATGGACCAGGCAACCGGTTGCACTTATAGAACAAATGCTGTCAGGTTTAAGTTGAAGTTTGAAGTACGGGCGCGAAGCTTTAGAAAAGTTCTAAGTATTACACTTCGGGTACACACAATTTTAAAAATTGTGTGTTTCGCAACTCATTCGTGCTTTCGTAAAAAAATTAATATTATCCCAGATATCACCCATATATTTTAAACAACATCAACATCAATTCACCGTCGTTCGCAACAATTGAACATTTCGGAGACATCATTGAGACGAATTTTGCATAAAGACCTTGGTATGACGCCATAAAAAGTCCAATTGGTTCAGGAGTTGAAGCCAACTGACCATCCAATGCGTTTTCAGTAGTTTTTTTATAGCATTTTCAAAAAAGAAGTTATTTGGCGGACCCTTTATATTCTTCATAAATCTTTCAGAGTTAAGTAGATGTGGGTCAGCATTTCATATATAGTCAGACATACGTGGTCCAAACGATTCTGAGTCAATCGGTAGTATTTATGATGGGAGTACGAGTAGTACCTCAAAGAATCTTTTGGTTCCTCCCAAGGGATCATTTGAGCAAAAAGTTGACAGTTTATGGCCCTTATTCATAAAAAATTAATGAAGGTTTGAAGAACGCTTTAACACTGCTAAAGCGTTCCTCAAACCTTCTTTAACTTTTTATGAATAAGGCCCTATAACTTTAATATCATTGCATACAAATACTTGAAATGTTGTGCTGTGTAAAGCCCTTACAGTAGTCCAGTGAAAAATATGCGTTACTACCACCCCCTTTTGGTACCTTCCACATATAATGGCCAAATCATATTAAATTGAGTAGCTCATAACATTAATACCAGTGCACATAAACATATACACTTCTGTACAGGGCAATGTCTTTCACTGATAGAAAAACCGTTCGTCACCATGAAGAATCAGTTTCGTCAATATATCTTCGTACTGGTGACGAAAAGTTTCGTACATGCGATGTTTTTGTTCGTCAATAGAACGAACACGATCATCAACCCACGTTTTTGGTGATTTTGAAATTCGTCGAGGGAACGATAAGGTTTCATTCCCACGGCGAAAAGATTTATTTTACCATTTTGTTCAAAATATGATAAAACGAAACAATCAATTTATATTTTGTGCTTAATTGCACTATTCTATATGCGTTCTGATTACCTTAGTTAAATAATTTGTTGTAAAAGTTTAATTTAAAAAATCTAATATTGGTGATGAATGGGATTCGTCGTGATGATGAATGGGATTCGTCGTGGTGATGAATGGTATTCGTCGTGGAGATGAATGGGATTCGTCTGTTGGCAAATATTTTACTTGATGAGATTATTTTTGATTTAAAATATCAGAAGTAATGAATACTTCTCGTTCGTTTACTTTAAGCCTTTCCTGATAAGAACTGCGTTTCGAACCGAATAATCAACTGAAGCTTGCAAAGCAGTGAAGTAATTTTATTTTCCATATCGTTTTTAATGGTCTAAAACCAGAAGAATATTTATTGAAATTTTTAAAACTTAAATAGTCGGGGGCATGAATTCGTCGTGGTAATGAATGGAGTTCGTCGTGGTTATGAATGCAGTTCGTCGTGGTGATGAATGATATTCGTCGTGGTGATGAATGGTGTTCATCGTGATGATGAATGAACTCGATTCATCGTAGGGATGAAATGTGATCATCCTGAGGACGAAAGTTTTTGGAAACAGTGATTCGTCATGGTGACGAACAAATTCATCAAGAGGATTATTCCATACGTTAGCTGACTTTTGACGAAAAAATAATCGTGATGATGTACAAATTCGTCGTCATGACGAAGCTTTTTCTATCAGTGTTGAAGAATCTCTTCAGCGCAAAATTAAAAAGCCTTTCTAGTACCGCCCACACAAATTGGCAGATTCATTCTAACACAACTTTCCCATAACTTATGTATCAATCATCTAAAAAATTATTTCATATTCTGTATTTTGCTATATCAAAAATGAACCTATATGACCCTATAGAGACAGGCGCATATGACTATAAATTGACTCAAAAAGTTATTCAATGCCAATGCCAATAATAAGCTATGGGTCCATATCTTCTGCGTCATACAAAGTTAATGGCTGCAAACAGAAAAATGCTTGTCCTACTATTTTCAATTAAATCTTTAATTGATTTTTTCTTTATTTCGGTTGTTTAATTGTATTATTAATATTAGTAAATGAAATGTTATACATATGCGATTAATTGATTTTTTATTGATTCAATTAATTAAAAAGATTATTTCTTAGATTTAATGAACACATTTTGAAACATATTTGAATCGGAAACAAAATATACATTAAAGTGTCCACAGTTTTGTTGTATATAAAATCACAGCTTAAATATTTTTTAAGTATTTATTGAGAATTGTGGAATTTTGATCCTCAAGTTTTGCATTTTTAGTTTTAGAGGCAAACACAAAATCGAAATTTGGAGGTATAACTCCAAAGTTGCGTTGTTTTTAAATTATAGCACAAAATAATAATTTTTAAGTTTTTATTTTGCATGACTAGCATTATTTTTCTGTGATTTCTGAATCAATTAGTAGTTTCTTTTCTAAAAATGTCTTCATTAATATAGAAACCAGGAAAAAACTTAAGCTCATCATACGAGTACACTAAATGTGTGTTACAAGAAAAAAAAGGACTCCCATTTAAATGTTCTGTACATACAATCCTTGAATTGTCGGCAACTAATTGCCACAAAGAGTAGTCAAAACGTTATACAAATATTATAAATTACTGCTTGTTGATGGTCACTTGAAGAAAAACCAGAAAAAAAATATAAAAATATTATTGCCAGGAAAACCCTGAAAAATACCTAAAGAATCCTTTGATGAAATAGTGCAACGAAAAAAAGAACCACACGAAAAACAATTTCAATTAAAACCGAAACGAAGCGAAAAAACCAAATGGTCAAGAGGTGGACGTGAACGATGTTTATTATGACAAATTGTGGGCGGATTACTATTTTCTAGCATGAAAACATGAAAACACGGAAACATGATGAAATATGAAATATCATCCAAGACTATGGCAAAAACAAAAAATTCCAAATAAGTCAAAGAGAAATAAAGTTTCCAGTAAATAAAATCTGTTGCACGTTGAAAATACATACTTGCTAGCGTGTTGCATGTTCAACTCCCCTATTCTCTCTCTTTCTATCTCCAAACAAAGAGTTTATCTTTTTTGGCAATGACCCAAATTTAACTGGGAGAACATGAAATGAAATGAATGAATAGCAAAAATTCTCAAAAAAAAGTAGTTTCAAATACACGATAGGACATAGTGTTCGGAAACTGGCAATAATTATGTGCCGATACGTAGGTACTTATGTATATCGATAACTCAATTATATAGCATGTCAATTGGAAGGTCGATGGGAAGGTTGGCCATGCATTATAATCAAAGGAAATTAGTCATGATATATGTTACAGATTACAGAAACATGTAGGGTCTATCAAGCCGAAATAAGCAATAATGGAAGTCGCCAAGTAGCAGGCTGAGTCGCAACATGTGACAATTTCTGTCGTTTTTATGTACTCGGAGAGCCACACGCAACGAAAAAATTCGTTCCTGCGAAACGAAATATTAGACAACTACAATTCTCGTTTGCCGGAACTGAAATTTCGTTTGTTGTGAATGAAACATATTCTGATCAAAAGAAATTTCAGTTGTCCTAAATGAGAATTGTAGTTGTCTAATATTTAGTTTTGCAGAAATGAATTTTTTCTTTGCGTGCAGAATCCCATAATATATCTGGATGCTACATTCCTTAATGCACAAACCGCCTTTGACAGCAGCAAATCTCTTAACAAGATAGCTGATCAGTTTAACATACAATATTTTTATATGGATAGGTGCATATAAGGCTATCCCCAGGAAGAGCAGAGCCTATAAACGTTGTATAAAGGCATACTATTGCATAAAATCGAAACAAAAATATTTTTAAGGTCAAGTTTTTTTAAGGAAGATGCAAGCACATATGTAGAGACGGTTTACGCGTTAAATTTAAGGAAATAAAGAGGGCTACAAATCTTGGAAATACCCCATTCTCGTAGAAACAGTGGATTAGTAACAGTCTTTAAAAAAATTAGAAAAGGTTTTTTTTCTTCAAAAAATTGTGTTTTGCTGGCACGAAAAAACATAAAAATAGAAACAAGTAAGAAAATTTCAGTCGCGTAAACCGACGAAGGTATAACCCCACTTTGTGAGTAATGTAATATTGTACACTGGCTGGAAGACGCCAGAACGTTATGGATGGTACCACAAATAGCTGGACGAATACGTCTATTTTGCGCTGAACAGTAGATACTTCAAAGATATTGCTCTGTACCAAATTGTTTATGTGCTCTGGTTTTATCGTTTTGAGCCATTCAATTCTGGTAAGATTTGACGATTTTGTGTGGGAGTTACCAAAAGGGTCGTGGCAATAATCCCAATTCTTTTAACGGACTAAAGGCACTATACAAAAATTACACTACAGAAAATTTCAAATATTTATATGAACTAGTATTAGGTTATAAACAGTTACCTTTTTGCACAAAATGGCCCTTTGTGTGGGAGGTACCAAAAGGGGCGGGGCCCACTTCGCCCATTTTTCTCAAGCTAATAGCGACAGATAAACTATTACTATGTGTGGAATGACAGAATATTTGAATAAGTACTATAGATGTTATTAGAGAATCAATAGTTCACTAAATTATAACCCTTTGTGAGAGAGGTACTAGAAGGAGTGCACCAATATGGCCCATTTTCAAACATAGCCTGTTATAGAAAAAATATTATCACATACCAAATTTGAAGTCAATCTCTTTCTCCATTCGAGAGTTATCGTGCGCTCCTAGCAGCCAGACAGACGGACATTACTCAAATAAATTCAAATGGACAAAAAGGGATTTCTGCCAAATGTACTTGAGGTTTTAGTCACTCCCTCCATGTGTTTTACTTTTGACCCGTAGCATAGATATATACCACACTAAAGTGAGGATATAAAATTCTCAAATAAAATAAGAAAACAATGTCTACATGAACAAATCTATGGCTAAATGTATAAGTTTTGACCCATTTACCAAAAGTTTTTTTATTTTGGCCATTTTGTGTGGATGGTACCAAAAGAGACGTGGCAATTGCGCCCGTTTTTCAAGGGACTGCAGGTACTATAAAGGCATTAGATAGCACAAAATTTCAAATAATTGTATGCACTGTGATCAAAGTTATAAGCCGTTAACTTTTAGTACTAAACTGTCCATTTGTACGGGAGGTAACAAAAGGGGATTGGAAACATCGCAAAATCTCAAGGTGATTGCAACTAACAAACGAATAATATGCGAGCGTTTGCGGATGATTCCAATAAGTAGTATAGAAGCAATTAAAGAATCAATATTTCACTAATTTTGAACCCTTTGTGGAGAGGTACTCAATACAGTAGTAGACAGTAGAATTTGGTCCATCTTCGAACAATTCCTGAGATAGAAGAAATTCCACATACCAAATTTTAAGTCAGGCGGCTACTCCTTTTGGCGCAAAAAAACTATTTTAAATGAACAATTTTCTAATTGTTTTATATACTGTGAAAGGGATATTTCCAAACTTTTGTAGTCCTCATAATTTCCTCCAATTGACCGCGTATTCCGACTCAATCTTGCTATCCTGCTGCGCACAAACTGACCATACATTCTTAACCGAGCATGCATTTTGATAAAATAAAATTCAATAATCTGCATGCGTTGACGTTTCTAAAGGCTGGAGGCTAGGTTAGGCAAACGTAACCGTAACGCCCCCGTAGCGTAACGAATCAGCTGTTTCAATCTGACACATGGAAATCAGTGTAAACGATTAGCCAACGGAAACGAAACATAAACGGACGGCTGAATCTGCTGAATTTTGATTTGGACGGTACGTTTACTTGCATTTTCAAACAAAATTAGTAAAATAATGAAAAAAGAATAAATTTATGCGAAACTTTTGAAAAGTAATATTAAATATTAAAATAAGAGCCAGAAAATACTTATATGTATATCTATAAAATAAAATTAAGATTTTACAATTTTGATTGTGAACGTCTGAGTCGTATGACACGTTTTAGGTAATTGCTCCAGCGGGCAACGTCACGACAGCGCTAAAGTTAAGTTACGGTTAAGTTTGTCTAACCCAACCTTAAGTCGATTTATGGTTAAATTATAGACCAAACTGAACATGTTTGACAGTACCATGTGACACGAAAATAGCTGAGCTGCCAAAAACAGTGTTGCCAAAAAGAAAGTTGCAAAATAATTACCCATTACTTAAAAAATATGGTCCAAATTTTTACTTTTGGAAGTTCCGGCGCCAAAGAGACGCCGTACCGCTCGAAAATATCGCAGCCGTAAGTGTATCCATTCAAAATGAGCCAAATCAGTCGATTCCACATCGTTGTCAAGAATACGGCATCTCTCAAACCACACTGTAGGGTATTTTGCGAAAAGGTCTTGGCCTTCAACCTTATAGGATCAATCTGACTCAAGAACTGAAGCCACTTGATCATTTGACACGCCGAAACTTCTCCGATTGGCACAGCCCTTCGACAAAATTTTAAAATGTGAAAATATCTACTCGAACTAGAGGGAAAAAACTCTTTTGTTCCTGTTCCGACGTACATGGGCCAGCCTTTCTAGGAAGTCTGATTATTCATGATAGCTCTGTTTATCAAACGAGTTGATTGCGATGAGGTCAGTGATAGCACTATGGACCTCAATTGGTCTATGTGAGCTGGTGACTCCAGTGCCCTAACTAAGGACTGCGTATGAAAAAAATTATGAATGATGTAAGCCTTATAACTATTTTCCTATTCCATTATTAAAGGAGGCATTTTTCTTTATCAAAAACCACGTGGGTAAAATAAGCCCAATGGACCAGTTTTATACTTAAATATGGATGGCCAATAAAAAGTACATGCAAGGATTATCAAAAATTTCCAAAGCTTAAGAAAATAATAGACATTTTGAAAAAAAAGCTTAAGGTTTCGGGAAGAAATATATATGTGACGAATAGGCTGATTATTATGAAGAATTATAAAACAATACTTAGAGTTCGAAAATTTGCAAATACATTTTCTGTCAAAGTATGATTGCTGAATCATAGATGATGGTAATAACGAGTTATCTGACTTTCTGCAATTAAAATGGCAGGAGTTTTTTTACTAGCTTATAGTAGGGGGAATATTGCAGAAGACCAGAAGTCAAAGCCTCTTAAAAAGTGTATAGTTTAGCTAGCTATTTGCACATGAGGAGAAAGAAACAGCATACTCATAGTCATGGAAGCCATAAATACTGAAGGGCACCTCAAAGAGTCCATCCATTTATAAGAAAATACGATGTCTCTACATTTACGTATTGTATTTGCAGCAAACAGGGTATTGAGTTGTACCAGCCGAATAACATTTTACTTGTACCAAAGGAGGCTAATCCAAACAAAAGATTTTCGGCCCTAATTAAAAGAAAGTTAAAGCGCACAAAAAGAGAAGCAAGTTATGTCACTTAGTTGAAAAGAATGTATGTCACATGCTCCAACAAAATACCAAACACCTCTATTAAAACCCTAACGCCAGGGTTTTTTGCGGATTTCTGCAAAACTAAAAATGCTTCTAAAAAAATAGTTAATAAATGTAACTGAAAATTTATAATAAAAATGGATACTGTTCTATTTAAGATAGCGTACATTCTGGATTATTCAGTCCACTCAAAACAAATCATTTTCACGCGCAGTCCTTATAACCTAATTCTTATTTTTTTCTAATTTTTAGTTTCCAAACTTGAAAATCGTTATCCATATTAGCAGGTGAAAGTATCATGTGCCAGGAACATGTCTCAGCAAATCCGTTTAAAATCTAACAGATAACAGGTTCATGAACCAAGAGCAAGCCTTGTCAAATTTTAGGGAAACCGATTCAGATTTAGATATAGCCCCTAAATACTCGTATATCTACATCCAGATTTTTAATCTAAGCGCTATAAAATAACATGTTTTCTGAACAGATCTTTATTACTCGTATTAGGTAAACAACATTGATATAATTTGACAATATTTCTTCACGCCCAACTTTAGTCCTTCCTAACTGGTTCTCTTTGGGGTCATGTAAAGTCACTCGTCACCGCCGATAAGTCAGAGACAATTGAACACCTGCAAATCAACATTCGGCGAGTTATTGGCGGAATAAGGCCGAAAAATGTGTGAAAAAAATCAAATGTAAATTATCTCTCCAAATCATATATCCAATAAATATATTAAAAATGTTTTCTTTGACTTATTTAAGTCTATAATGGGTTATAATTTATAGCCCCAGCTGATTATATATAGTGCCCTCCCTTTAAGATGAGCTTAAACAATTAGGACCCTTTGGCAGATTCACGTTAAGTGAAAATTCCCAAGGTTAATTTTGTTGCACTTAATGCAAGTACCTCAGGATAATTTTCCTGGAAGTAACATTACTAGACACGGTGCTGCTTTTACTGCGTAGTATACGATGAATACATATACTTGTACATACATATAAATGTTATCTGCCCACGTATACTGTGGTAAAACAACCCACTATATATGCACGTCTATTAAAATATATATTCGTGGGTTGTTGAATGGTTTTCTGGTATTACTGATGTAGTTGTTGTTATAGTTCTGGTTGCACCATATATATTCCCAGGGATATACTCGTATATTTGTTACATGTATCGTGTACGGACGACCGCAGGACATAAACAACGAGCACTGGGAGCTGGTGGTGTAAGCTGGAAACCCGAACACAGTAGTGGAGTGTAGTGCTTCTGCAATGCATCAGTGTTGTTGATAAGTTTCAGCTCCAATGCAGTTGTTCACTTTCATCGTTTGTCCGCCTGTCTCTTGTTCCATCCGTCTGTCTGTCTGTTTGTCTGTCCGTCTGTGCAAATGGAAAAGTGAAAAACTTTAAAGTTTTCAAACAAAAACATTGGTTTCCTTCACTTTAATGTGTGCTCCTTTCAGACGATACATGGAAGGAAGCTTTGTCGTCATCTCAGCCGTCACTATCGCATCGTATGCATACATTGCATTTTACCACTTCTCACAAGGATGCAGAAGGATGAAAACCGGATGTTAAGTTTTGTGGTAAAATTTAATGTTAAAATGTCGGTTAAAATGTCACTTTAAATTGCAATGCAATGATGGTGGGGCAACACATGGAACAAACTAACCAAAAACCATATACTCACCGAGTATTATGTTAAAGTTTACGGTATGAGGTTTTAAAGATGTTAATGTCCTTGTTCAAAATGAAAATTTACAATAGGTACGTTTTTTCTGTAGCTACTTGTAATATTAATTTTCAGTTCCTTTGAATTTCCTACAATAAAATATTTGTATAACCACACGCTGAAAAACATCGCTTCTGTAGTATACTGTTCCAAACATATTCTGCTTGCAATATATAAATGTTTAGGGTACACTCAAACTATTTGGGAATATGTGGTTCTAAACAAATCTTTGGTTTCATACTAATATTTTTTATTACGAAACAAATTATTATCATTATATTATTATTTACGAAACAAATATTTATTTTCATTTACGTATTCAGAAAATGTATCAATACCTTAATTTTAAGACAAGTTTTATGTTTTTCAGTAATTTAACGTTCATTTTTTCAGAATTGTTTAATGTTCGTAAAATTCCTTTATAATTTGAAATAGTATAATCTTAGATAATGATACATTACTTGATGGGTTGACAAGAAATGACGATTTGGAATAAGTAGAAATTAACAAGTAAGAAAGTTCAGTCTGGTAAACCGACTTATGAATCCCCTCACCTTGAGTCCCAAAAAAATATTAGTTCATTTACGAGTATTTATTTATTTGTTTTATTAATATTATTATCAAGTTAAATTGAATTTAATAACTTTAAAGTATGTACTGGTATTAAAGTTATAAGCTGTTAACTTTTGGTGTAAAATGAGGGGTACCAAACGCGGAGTGCCAATAACGGCCACTTTTTTACAGTGTAACGAAATTTCAAGTACTGTACGAAACTTCAAGTATTTGTATGCACTGGTATTAAAGTAAAATCTGTTAACAATAGGTAAAAAATGTCCATTTGTGTGGGAGGTACCAAAAGGGGCGTGCCAATAACCCCCATTTTTCTCTGGACTCTTCGTACTATAAAAGCATTTCACTGTACAAAATTTCAAGTATTTGTATGGCCTGGTATTAACGTTAAAAGCTGTAAACTTTTTATACAAAAAGGCCCATTTGTGTGGGAGGTACCAAAAGGGTCCATTTTTATCTGGACTCTAGATACTATAAAATCACTACACTGTACAAAATTTCAAGTATTTATATGCCCTGGTATTAAAGTTAAAAGCTGTTAACTTTTGGTGTGAAATGGTTCATTTGTGTGGGAGGTACCAAAAGGGGCGTGCCAATAACGGCCACTTTTCTCTAGACTCTAGGTACTATAAATGCATTATGCTGTACAATATTTCAAGTATTTGTATGCACTGGTATTAAAGTTAAAAGCTGTAAACTTTTTATCCCATTAGTGTGGGAGGTACCAAAAGGGGCGTGCCAATAACGGTCACTTTTCGCTAGACTCTAGGTACTAAAAAAGCATCGCACTTTACAAAATTTCAAGTACTCGTATTTGTATGAACTGATATTAAAGCCATAAGGAGTTAAGTTTTGGTGCAAAATTGTCCATTTGTGTGGGAGGTACCAAAAAGGAGTGGCCACTCAGCCCATTTTTTTTGACATGTTAGCGACTAACTATGTATGATAATACTATGTGTGAAATTTCAGAAGATTCTAGTAAGTGGTATAGAAGGTATTTAAGAATCAATATTTCACTAAAAGTTAACCCTTTGTGGGGGAGCTACTTAGTCGGAGATAGAAAAAAAATATTACCGCATACCAAATTTGAAGTCAATCGGTTACTCCTTTCGAGAGTTATCGTGCGCATCAGCCAGCAGACAGACACAGAGACAGACGGACGGATGGACGGACATTGCTCAAATGACTTAAAATTACCTAAAACGGATTTCCGCCAAAGATACTTGGGGTCTTAGGTCACACCTTCGATGTGTTACACTTTTGGCTCGTAGCAAATGATATATACGCTCTTCTCTAAGGTAAGGTGATTAAAATTAATGAAAGCTATTTTTAATTTATTGTCGGTAGTATATGACTGATAAATTGTCAGAACAACCAATTTTTAAAGTTGGTTGTGGCAACATGCGAAAGATAATTTTAGCTGCCATTTTCGTAGTTGGCGCAACCAAATATGATTGTTATTACATTTGAAGCAGAAGTATACCATAACCAAAACGTTGGTTGTCCTGATGGAATCGCATGATAGTAGGCAAAACTACCAAAATTCGGTTGGCAAATAATTCGGTTGAGGCAACCAAACTGTTTTCTGTGTGTAGTCAAATACTCGTATACAGAATATGAAGACATTTAGATGATCGGCACTGAAGTTTGGCCGATTAATAATTTAATGGCTCAATTAATAATTTAATGACCATTTTTTTTTTTGCTCAAGGTGGATTTTTAGCACTTCTTTCTATATTTTAACACGTTTATATCTCGGTATATCGTACGGAGTTCGGCACTGCAGTTATAAGGACATTTTGGGACTCAATCCTGAGAATTGGATATGAAAGTAGCCACAAAAATAAGAAGTTCTGCATCATTCGTTTAGTCAAGTTGGCTCAATTAACAATTTAATGACCATACGATTTTTTTGCTCAAGGTGGAGTTTTGGCACTTTTTCTATATTTTAACACGTTATATCTCTATATACCGTACGGAATATCTTGTTGCATATTCTGGAATAACTTACTTATACGTTACGATTTTGAAAAAGTCACTTCGCCCTCCTGGTTGGGTTTAGTTTTATGAAAATCACAATAAAATTAACAAAAATATGTCTTCACATTTTCTCAATGGAACAACAGAGTAAGAATCGACTTGATATAATTAACTTTGATGTTTGAATTAGTTACTTCATAAAACTAGAAGGTACATTTTAGCAAATCAACTCAGGTCTGATCGTCGAAATTTTCTTTTTGTTCTATACACATTAGCAATTTTAAAATGGTTCTCTAGGTTAAAATATTAATACTATGGATCTCACATTTACATATGGAGGACCTACCAATAGAATCAGTTTTAATCCCCAGTGATATTCGATATACCTTATTTTCTATATAAAGAAACGCTTATGTTCCGTTGTTTTTCTTCAAAATTCCCCCTCCTTACACCGCATCTGATGAAAAATTGGAGAAAGATGCTTTGTATCTTCTATGTTTTGCAATCACTTCACACATAGTTGTGGCCATAAACAAATTGTCTAGCACTCGCTTACCCTACCGCACCTAAGTCATGCAGAGTTTCATCATTTGTTTAGTGCAACTTCAGTTTAGCTGAAGACTGCGACACAGCTCTAAAAATCCAGAAACTTGTTTGTTTGATTGCCTTATTTTGTAGCTTTGAAGAGCAAGAATCAAAATAATTTTGCAATCACATAATTACATTTTGTAAGTTTACGGGTTTTTGGAGTGTGTAATCGAAAATATTTTCCCATTTTGTCCGTTACAAAAACCAAAAAAAAACACGTCTATTATAAGAATAATAATAAACATACTTGAAAGTGCCATAAAAAGGTGAGTGCATAAAGTATAAGCGTAAATATATGAATGTACATAAAGGCATATTGTAAACGGACGAGGTCATATCTATAGAGCAATTGTACACAGAGAGAATAGTTTTGCTGGTTGTAACAATTTAATTTTATATTTTTTTTATATTCGTATAGCGATTTCGTTTGTGAAAAAAATGTTGACCTGTCGACGTGAAGTACTAGAAAATATTTGCACCTTTTAGATCGAAATAATGTAGTCACTCGAGTTTAACTTAACTGCAATTTCTAAGCTCCAAAAATGTGTTAGAAAAGTAGAGTTTTCGGGAAAAGGGTAATGAAATGCTGTACCTTTTCCAGAAAAGAAATCGCCAGTAGATTAGTAAAATGGTTGTAATTTTATAGTTTTACATATCTGTTTCTGATCAGTAGTCGTACAATGTGTAAGTACTCCGTGTGAACTTTTTGAACGAAATGGGGCCCTTGTGTGGAAGATACCAAAAGGGACGGGGCAACTTCGCCAACTTTTCTCTAGCTGATAGCGACAGTTGAAATATTACAATGTGTTTGAATTATAGGACATTGTGATAAGTAGTATTGAAGATAGTACCAAATCAATATTTCACTAAATGTTAACCGTTTGTGGGGGAGGTACCAGAAGGACTGGACTTATTTACCCCATCTTCGAACGTAAGCTGAAATGGAAAAAAAATACCACACACCAAATGTGAAGTCAATCGATTAATTCTTTCGGGAGTTGCCGTGTTGGACTTATTCAGTAGTACCTCCCCATTTTGAGGATGTTTTTTACAATTTGTTATTATAGAGCCAAAACTCACCGTCATAGGGGAGAGCTATTGGCCTTAATATTTTCTACAAATATACTCAACAGCTCAGATGTAAAGAAAACCTAGTTTCATATACCAATATGCTGCACGAACAGCCCAAAGGATAAAACTTTAAGTACCCTAAAATAAAATTCCGATGTGATCTTTCAAAACGTCGATTCCAGTATATTTTTTTTGTCTCCTCTATCGGAATCTATTGTCGATTGTTAAAATTGTTCTACAGTGTAATCGGTCGATAAGCAAACTTTTCAAGTATATAAAAATTTTAGACGTGCAGTGAAGATTACAGCTAGAAGACAGACAAATTCTATCTAGTAGCGTTACCTTAAAAAGTGATAAGCTTTTTATCGCGACTTTAAACATATTATCTCTGACTACGACAGCTTGCTGACTTATTCAATCTCACATCCTTCTTAGTGCTATTTTACAAATTATCTCAAAATATTATCTCTGACTACGACAGCTTGCTGACTTATTCAATCTCACATCCTTCTTAGTGCTATTTTACAAATGATGGTCCTTAAACACATTTTAACACATTTATTCGACCAAACTGAACTTAAACCCTTTTAACTTTTACTATTTAACTGAATGTCAAGAGTTAACAGTGTCAACATCGCATAAAAACATTACATCGAGTAAACAGAGAACAAAATACATTATATGTGTCGCCCGGATGCGGATGTAATGGCGTTACGGATTGCTGCAACAGGATAGTTTGCAAAAACACATTACGCGGATGAAAGTGAAATGTAAAATAAAAGTCACATAAGGAGACTTTGCCCTACTCTATGTGTGGTGGGCTGTAATTGAATAAAAATCAAAAAGACACACCGCAAACTTTGTAATTTAATCAAAGTCAAAGTTTTAATAGAGCTGCTCCTCCAGCAGCAACAAGGACAATCATCTTAACGCGAAAGTCAAGGAAATGCTATGCTATGTAAGTGCTTACCTTGTTTATAGGTTGAGAAGGCCAAATATTCCAAAATATCAGCCTTGGAGAAGGCTAGTGAACGATTGCGGGGTTCATCCATCATGCGGGTCATAGCCTCGTTCATCCACAGCACTGTGTGATAATAATCATGATTCACATACGATTGACGACCCAATTCGAAACAATCATCCGAAGACATTTCAGTACTAAAATAGTTCGAAAAAAATCCCAATTCAAAAAATGTATTTTATTTTTTTCCCCTCTCTCTTACTTACCTATATTGTATGCCATTCAGTTCACCTCTGGCCAAACTGGATGTATCCAAATTATAGGTGTCCTGTAGACGCATCAATGCCACTGCCGCACCATTTAGATCTTCATCGGAGGGGAATTTCAAAATATTGCGATAATTTGAAACATTGCCCAAGAAATCTGCATTTGAAAAATAGGAAAGGTATTATATTATTATTTTATAATAAATTTATTATTGCAGCTGATCAATCTTACCCGAGCCCACATCATGAGCCATTAGATTTTCCACTTGTCTCCAATCGGTGGTTAAGCGTTTTGTTAGTAAATAGGCATTAATAGGATTGGACACATAAGCCGAAACATCACTGGCTGCCTCGGAGTGTTCTCTTTGGTATTCTTGCATTTTTCTGAAAAGAAAAAATAAGTAGAACAAATTGTTATTTACTAAATAAGCACGATATTTCAATAATACAGGTATAAAATAAAAGGTTAAGGAAGAGTGAGTTTGTGACCGCTCTTTCTATATCAATTTAGTGTGTGTATATACATTTCTGCTTAAAAACGATATAAAAGTCACACCGTCAACCATTTTTTTTTTGAAATTGACTCACAAGAAATTTAGAGAAAATTAATTGTATACATAACTCGATTTGTTGCGAATTAAATTTTTCGTCAGCGATCGTTATATACATAATGGGGAATTCCCTAATTTGAACCTGTGCCTTAATTTTAATTAGAAGTCCGTTATAGTATGAAGTATGAAGTATGTTTGTAATTCCGAAAAATATACGAACTCTACAACAATATAGTAATTCTACCTCTATGATTGCTGCATTTGGTGGTGGCACCATATCCAAAGATATCCAATGCTATCCAATTTTATATCCCAAAAGTAAACAAGGAAAAGTGGCGATAAGTTCGGCCATGCCGCATCTTTTAACCCTCCAACATGGTTCGCATGTAAATGGTTATGTGTAGTAATAAACTCATTACACTAAATTTCAACCCAATTCATTGACATTTTAGGTTTTTGTGGCGTTACGAAGTCAAATCTAGAGGGACATTTGTATGGGGGCTATATCAAAACATGGAAGTATGGCTATCGTTGTTCTTGTGAAGGATCCCGGGTATAAATAAACCCCAGCTACCAATTTTAAGTCCGATCAGTTGACATTTGTGGTCTCTATGACATTAAGAAGTCAAATCGGGGAGACTCTATATATGGGGCTATATCAAAAAATGGACCGATATTGTCCATTTTAAATTCCAACATACCTGAAAATATATGAAGTATATGTACCAAATTTCAGCCACCTAGCTCAAGTATTGTAGCGTGATTACGACGGACGGACATTTGCTATATCGTCTTAGAATTTTACGACGATTAATAACACTATGCAACAAATGAGCACTTTTTGAAAAATACACGGACTTGACAATATAGGTTTGATTCTGCTGCCACAGGGAAGTATAACCCTATATTCGGTTTGGCGAAATTGGTGACCAATTTTGTTTTATCCTCGGTGCCATCATCTTTTGTCCAACATCTAAATCAGACTAGGTGATACCGCTTAACTATATTTGGCAATAATTTAGCTAAGAACAAGAAAATGTTTAGAAACTTTGTTCAGCATATTCTTAGCAACACTGTTGCCATCAGCGGCATCACCAAGTTCAAATTAGTTGTTGGTCAAAGCTGATGACACCTTTTTCGAAGAGCCCACTGATTTTCAGAAACATTGGAGACCCATAAAAAAATTGGTCACCGATTTCGCCAAACCAAGTATAGGGTTATACTACCCTTTGGAAGTAGAATCGGATCTATACTGTCAAGCTCGTATATTTTTTGCACAGTGTAATCTATATACTTTATGGGGTCTCAGATCAATATTTAGTGGTGTTACATCCTATGGTAGATGGTATAAAAATTTTATAAAATACCCAAAATAAAGTTCACTTCCGATTTGACCTATAAACGTTCAAGATTCGTTATATTATAACATATCTGGCTGAAATGTTGAGTCTATTAATTATGACGGTCCGTCCTTCTGTCTGTTCATGCATCCATGAGATCAAAGTCCAGATTTCAAATATAAACTGATCGTAGCAAAAATGTTTAATCTTTTTTCAGGTAAAAAAAAATACTTTTTCACTTATTTATGCCATATTTTACAGATCCTGCCAAAAACAAACATTGCTCCTATTGGTACAAATTTGTATAAAATACCCCAAATAAAGTTACAGAAGCATTTTGACGTCTTGAAGTTCTGAACTAGCTAAAACTTTGGACTTAGTATTTTATTTTTCCCAAAAACCACTCATAGTAAATATGCGACATATCTACACACGTTTTGATATATAAGTTTGTTGCCGGTCAGATGTTTGTAATAACCTATAATATTGGAGCCAGACCTTAAAGTATACCGATAGCCTCATAACTCGATCTAAACATGTCTGTCCGTATGTCTTTTCATGTAAAGTTGTCCGCAAAATACAGGTCACAATCACTCTTATACGACAGGGCGTAGAGTATTGCATTTGGTGATAATCGGTTCAGATTTAGATATATCCGCCATATATATGCGAAAATTCGTCAATTTTCACATTATCATTATGCATTTTTTCTTTTAAATTTTGATTTGCATACTGGACCGCAAAAACACCAACATAGATATACGAACATCTATAGTCATGTAGTCCTATTCAATCTGAGCTGATCCGGCAAATTTTAATCTGGTGTTGTCTTCTGTTTCTATATAAAAACAATTTTATTTAAAAATTTCAGAAATCGAAATTGTTTTTTATTGGAATGATTCTGTTTATTTTCTGATTTCAATATTTTTCATAGCTTATAAAGGAAAAATCATTGGAATTTGTTAGTAAATATTGTTTGGAATAGTGATTCTCTTGATCTAAAGCATTTGTAAAACTTGGCAACATTTGCTCTTGTTCTGCTGTACTGGGGTGGTATAGGGTTTCAACCGACTTTTGCCCTTCCTTACTCCATTTACCTACAACACCTCCTAGTATCAAATGTACCGCATTTGCCCACAATTTTCTATGCTTTCAATTTGACTTATTGAAGCACATCTTCTGGGTAAAATTTAGAAAAGTGTTCTTTATTTTGCCTGAGACAATTTCCAGTAAAAATGGATAATATTTATCTGCCCGAGACAATTTCCAGTAAAAATGGATAATATTTATCTGTCTGCAATTGATATAGCGTCATATAAAGGCACATATCAATTTCAGACTTCTTTGAAGATTGATGCCAAACAAAGGGTTATTTACAATTCATAATTCAGATTTTGGTGCTCCAGAGGTACAGTTTCGGTATATGTCTGGTTTGATCTGAAGGAATGGGCCATCATTTACATAGAGGTGCTGCGGTCGTGTATTACTAGATCAGGATAAAGATGTATATTTACACCAATCTGTGTGAGCCCTTTCTGAACGCTATCACATATTCTCAAAACATAAAAGGCCACTCTATAGAAAATATTTTCAATAGGTGATTAAAACTTTATGATTTTAATATTCAAAACATTTTATTAAAAAATACATACAAAATATATTTTTTGATTATTAATATAACTTATTAACTATTGATTTTATATACTGTTAATTATAATATTCCTAAATTATCTTAGAGTTATGAAGGAAACTAATTAATAACTACAACCCTTGATATCTCAGATAAATAATACATTTACAACAACTGCTCTATTAATGAGCAACATTTAAGATTTACATAGTTATATACTACACAATATGTACAGCCTCTAAATTGGAATCATTGAAGTCGGAACGTAACACTATTTGATTTTAGATTTTTTGGTATTTTAGCCGTTATTTTGAAACAAAAATATGAAATGAAATTCGGTAAATTTGATATTTATATGGTAGAAAATAAAAAAAAAACGAAAAAATTAAATGAAATAAAAAAATAAATAAAACTAATTTAATTAAAACTAAATATACAAGTATAGGGTTAATGCTAAGAACTCCTTTTAAAGACTTATACAAATTTCCAAGATCTTTCAATAGAAAGTTTGAAAACTCTAAGTTTCTTTCAATACTTAAGATAGACTTAAACAACATTAACTCTATTATCTGGAGGAGGACGATAGCACCAGAGTGTACCAATCACTCCCAAGCCAATGAAGAACATTGTGAAGGTAGATAAACCCAATATAATTCCCGTGGTGACATCGTGCAGCGGTAAACCCGGATAAGGATCCAAAACTAGTATGACCAAAAGGCAGCAACATTTCAGCAGACAAAAGACGGTGACCAATATATACCCAGAGGTATAGCTGCGATTGGGCAACCATTCACAATGCCTTGCACGGAAGCCAAGGAAACCCAAACCCACTCCGCTAATGGCGGCCACCAAACTGAACTGCAGATAGAATGAACGACCCAACTAAAAGAGAAAGACGAAAGGGATTAGATTTGAATGTCCTCTCCAAATGTGGAAGGTTCTAACTTACATGGGCTATCATATAGACAATGAGGGCGGAATTCATTGAACTTCCCAGAACCAACATTAGTGAAACAATGGCCAATGTTATGGTGGCACTAACCACTTTCTGGGGATAGGAATTATTATTTCCCGTTTTGTCTTGAATACTACTGCAGTCCTCTTCTTCGATGTGTGGATATACGGTTCCGGCCACTCGAGGTTGTATGACGGCCATGGTACGATCATTTTGATGCGGAGGAGTGATAACCGGTTTTACTGTTTCATAGTGCAGACGCTGAGGAGAGAGGTGGGAATTTTTCCGCGGTATCAAAGGCGGGGCTTGTCCCGGGTTGCCAGAGGCGAAGTTCACCTGTTGGCCCTGCTGAGCATATTGTATCCTCAACTCTCTTTGGGAGGCGTACATATTACGGGGCGTATTCTGATTCGATCTGTTAGAAGGTTGTTGTACTGGTGTCTTGCGAGGAGTTGAGAGTAGCTCATGCAGCATTTTGGTGGCCTGAGGATTTTTCAAAGGTGTACTGGGATATGAAGAGAGATTAGCCATAGACAAGCCCTTCTGCGGGGTGGAGGTACGCATGGGGGTACGCGAGTGTTCGTAGCCCAGAGGCAGGAAATTCTGACTTTGATTAAGATCTGGATTACTCAGACAAGTTTCCTCTTCATTGACATCTTCAAAATCCTCTTCTTCCTCGGCCGGAATGACAGCATAACGATGTGCCTTGCCATTATGCATTTGTATGATTTCCTGATTATCATCCACCAGTTCTTCATCTTCGGCGGTAGGTACCATTTGATAGCGTTGATTGGAATTTTTATCAACTATCAGGAAGGTTTTACTGCCAAAATCACTGGAGAAGGCATGTTTGATTTTTGGGGCCTGCAGATTTTGCTGAGAGCTTTGACGACTTTGTAATGAAATACGACGTTTGGGTTGTAATTTTCCAGGCTCGAGGATAGGCGGCAAACTGGCATAAGGTCCAGCTGCCGAGGGATCTTCATGGAATGAATGTGGCTCATCTTGATCCAGTTGTACCTGAGAGCTATAACGATCTAAATCATCTTGAGATTTGGCATAACGCCTTGTGGTGACTAAGGCAGAAGAGGAAGATCTGCGGTGGTTATTGGGGGCAGGAGATGGAGTTGGAGTTGGAGGGAGGACGGTGGGCCCCGGCACAATGGCATAACGATTATTCAAATCGTCGGATAATTCCTCCACTGGCACTAGAGCATAGCGACCCGAACCCGTACGCATTTCAAAAGGTTCGACTGTACGATTCAAGGCGGCGGCCGTTCTCAAAGGTCTTTGGGCAGGTTGTTGCTGCTGCTGTTGTTGCATGTATTGTTGCTGCTGCTGACGCTCTTGAAACTGCTGTTGTTGCCGGTGCAATTGCTGATGTATGGTCGGTGTGGATTCGGCTTTCGTTTTCTTGGTCGTGGCCACCGAACGCGTGGACATGCTTCGTTGCATGCGCAAGGGTCCGCCATCGCGCGCATCGTACCGTGTCGCATTAGCATTGAAATTAATTTGCAAACTCCGATTGTAGATGGACTCTACATTTTCCTTATTGTTGGCTGCTGAAGCCGAGGGTACGGGATAAAATTCACTATTCTGGCAGAAAGCCGGATTGGTATAGTTGTGCTTGGTGGACATGGTTATGGGGATTTAGCAATGAAGCGGCATTAAAGGCGACTTAATTCCAAGTCTTCACTCCAGAGGTGGGAAAAATCCAAGAATCGTAGAGCAAGCGATCGTTTTCAAAATTTCGTAGATCGTTTTTAGATATTTAGGTGAGGATATTTTGTTTCCGAAACAAGTAATCTTTAAGTTTTTTCTTGAAAGAAATCGGTCTTCCTTTTATTTTGAATAGATCTTTGTTATTACTTTCCTATTAGCTCAAATTTGGGATATTTTTGCATTTACTCCAATAATATATTTTTATTTTATTTCTTAGATCCAATTTTCTTTAAACAAATCTGTCAACTTTTTATTTTGATCGAATTTTCTTTATATTGTCCGATTGGCTTAAATTCGGGATATTTCTTTGCAATTTTTCCAATAATATTTTTATTTTTTTTTTTCTTAGATCCTATAAATTGTTGTGATTAGTTGTATGAAATCAGCTACAGATAGATCCATTAAGGCTTTCCAATATACTTTTGGGCAAATATCATATTTTTATTTTAAATCTCCAATATATTTTTCAATATTTCTCCTGTGTTTGAAATCTCTTTTAATAGTCACAGAAGAGGTACACGATCTCTTCTTGATCTTTTCCAAAATGTCACAAAATTTTAAACCGTAATTAAACTTTTCACTTTTTGAAGTTCATAAATCGTTTCTTGTTCTTCTGCAGTTTTATAAAATTGTACTCAATTCAATTCTTTTTTTCACTTTTTTTATGTTCATAATCGTTTCTCGATCTACTGCAGTTTTATCAAATTCTATTTATATTTTTTGATCATTCAATTCTTTTGTATTTAGTATATACACTTTTTTTGTTATCAGAAACACTTTTTTATTATTTAATATAATATTTTTAATTATCAGTAAAAACAATATTTTGACTTAAATTTTTCCGTTTGGGGATAAAGAAGTTTTTTTTTTAAATTTAATTAATTTTGTTTTCAACAAATTTCTTCAAATATCCTTTTTGCTTCGCTCAAATTCTTTAACTCTCTCAAAAAGGACACGACTTTCCTCACCGAACGAATCTTGAAGACTGATTTGACAATTGCAGTCAGTCGACGCAGTTCGCTTTTACCAAACGCAGCCAACCAAAGAAAGAATTGTCCGTCGTCTGTCGACTGACAACAACAAAAAAGGTAATGAACACAAAATACGTTAAAAATTTTCATTGATGTATATCATGACACGAAGAACTATCGTATCCGTACGTCCGTCTGTCCGTCCATCCATCCATCCACATCTTGCAGTTCGAGCTGAGCTCTAAACGCTCCCCCTGTAGTCGCTGCATATTGCCAAGATACCCGCTTACGTATGGCACAAACACTCAGGCGCACACGCAAAAGTACACGTGTAATAAGGTTGGCGCGTTCCGCTCAAGGAAACATCTGCTCCTGCGGCTGCACATCGGAACCAACGAACGTCGAACGAAAGTACGTATGAGTAGACGAGACATATTCAGCCGCTGCTGTTTGCAAAAGCAGTGGAGAAATATGAATCGACTCAAATAAGAGCTCTGAGTCGGCGCACAGTGGCACATTTTACAAGAAGAAAAATTCGACATTTCATATTTATAGACGACGTCTTCATAGACAACAGGAAATTCGTCTTAACAGACGACCTAAAAGTCGTCTTAACAGACGACCTAAAAGTCGTCTTAACAGACGACCTAAAAGTCGTCTTAATAGACGACCTAAAAGTCGTTTCTATAGACGACCTAAAAGTCGTTTCTATAGACGACAGTAAAGTCGTCTCTATAGACGACTGTAAAGTCGTTTCTACAGACGACAGTAAAGTCGTCTTTATAGACGACAGTAAAGTCGTCTCTATAGACGACAGTAAAGTCGTCTCTAAAGACGACAGTAGAGCTATATCTATGTATAGACGAGAGAAAAGTCGTCCCTACAGACGACAGTAAAGTCGTCTCTATAGACGACAGTAAAGTCGTCTCTATAGACGACAGTAAAGTCGTCTCTATAGACGACAGTAAAGTCGTCTCTACAGACGACAGTAAAGTCGTCTCTATAGACGACAGACGAAAGAAAGAAAGAAAGAAAGACGACTGGAAAGTCGTCTTTCTATAGACGACTGGAAAGTCGTCTTTCTATAGACGACTGGAAAGTCGTCTTTCTTTAGACGACTGGAAAGTCGTCTTTCTTTAGACGACTGGAGAGTCGTCTTTCTATAGACGACTGGAGAGTCGTCTTTCTATAGACGACTGGAGGGTCGTCTTTCTATAGACGACTGGAGGGTCGTCTTTCTATAGACGACTGGAAAGACATCTTTCTATAGACGACTGGAAAGTCGTCTGTTTATAGACGACTGGAAAGTCGTCTTTCAATAGACGATTGGAAAGTCGTCTTTCAATAGACGATTGGAAAGTCGTCTTTCTATGGACGACTGAAAAATCGTATTTATAAAGACGACTGGAAAGTCGTATTTATAAAGACGACTTGAAAGTCGTCTTTGTATGGAGGCCTGCAAAGCCGTCTTTATATTTAACAAAAAGAGAGTCATCTGTCAAATCTAGCTTATTGTAAATGTTTTTTTTTTATCGAAAAAAGGTCACACTGTGCGCCGGCTGTTTGCTCATATGTAGTATACGACGAATATGTGTAAAGTCGTTGACTCGTGTTATATGCGCCACAGTAATCCCACAGCAGAAGCGTCATCGGCAGCAGCAGTCTCACCACCAGTTCCCAAAAACCAAATGAGGGTTGAAAGTGGAATTATTTTCTTCAAAACGCAAACGCAGCCGGCTTTTATTAAAAATTTTATTCTGGCTTTGTGTTCGGCGCTCCGTTGACGTTGTGTTGGTTCATAACCAAAATTGTTATATACTTAAACAAATAAAAATGCTGCTTTTGTGTCTGATAATAATGATGATGAAAAACAAAATTTCCCCCTTTTATGCGTTTGTGACAATTTAAGGATACTGGGCGAAACGACCGTTACTTTTTCTTGCTTCCAGCTTAACCTCAAAATACTATTTACTTATTGGCAGTCGATACAAAAACAAAGGCCTAAAACACCCTGGGCATATCGATAAAGGCTTTTTGGAATGGAGGAGGAAGTGCAGCATGAGGACGGGGAGGGTTGCAGTGCTAAATGGAAGAATGGAAATCCGTGTTTAACCCCCACACCTTGATAGGTAAACAACACCCCACGACGATTGTTGGTTGGTTGCCTTGGTTGTTAGTCCTTTGGTTGATAGTCCTTAATGGATTCTGCGATTGATTTTCTGTTTATTCCTTTCTTAGGAATTGTAAAAGGAATTGTAATGTGGCAGAGATGATGTTTCATTTATGGACATTGAAATGTGGGTCATTTGAAATGGTTTGGTTTTCAGACATTTTATGGATTTATTTTGTGCCTTCTGTGGGACGTTTTGTTTGAGGGGTATGTTTCATTAGATGTGGATTGGTTTAAGAACAAAGCGAGACTACCAAAACAAATTGCATACAATTCGAAAGGAGAATGAATTTATAACAATGTATTTTAAATATATTCCTTCATATGTAAATTGAGGCAGAACTAACGACTTGATTTTTAGATATTCTTCTTTATCCAGTAGACTTATTCTATCTATCTACTCGGTCAAAATTATTTAAATTTAACTAAATTTCCTGAAGTTCCTAGTTTTATAGAAATATCACATGCAGAAATATCGAGATGGCAAATCAAACATATTCTTATTACGTCATTTGGCTCCCTGAGGAGCCTCAAAAAACCAAAGAATACAAATTTCATATTTTGACAAAATCTACGTTTTCGTTGAATATATGGAAGGATCAATGTATTGCTTGTTTTTGTAATCTATCTAATAGTTTCGGAGGTATCCACAAAATTGATGGCGAAAAATGTTCAGGTTTAGTAATTTTAGTACATTTAGATAGTTTTTTGGCAAACTTTTTAAAGTTTTGAGGTCTTTGTAAGCTTAAAATTTTAGACAGCTATATCAAACATAGACCGAACAATCCCATATAAGGACGTTTAGGAGCAATTCAAAGTATCAGTACTTAAATTTCAGCCAGATCAATTGCAAAATGTATTCTCTAGAGTGGCAAGAAATGACATCGGTGGGCACCTTTATAAAGGAGATATATAAAAATATGGACCGATGTGGCCCATTTGCACCTGGGACTATTAAGAGTAATATCTTTATATATAAAATCCTTTGTACGTTTGTTAGTAACGCATGGTGTCCGAAACCATAAAAGCGAATGGGCTGAAAATTGAACAATATATTCAGTTAGGGGTAATTTGTGTTTTAATTTTAATATTTTCACCGCTATAAATAGCGGAGTTTTCAAGTTATTTGAAAAATTCGCATTTCCAGAGCGATTTGAATGAAATTTAAAATGTATATGTGGTTTGTCTTATAATAGTTTGTATGTATGATTCTAACCAGTAGATGGCATATGGTTAATATACATTTTTTATGATTTTTTTCTGAAACTCGGGATGGGCAGGACAACGTCTGCTGTACTTTGATCTGTACTTTGATCACAAGAATATATCGACAAAATGTGGAACATATTCAAGAGATTACCTAATAAGCGGGAGAGGTTCTACAGGGAACGGCGCTGGATGTGTTACACTGTTTGTCTAAGGGCTGTGATTTCCTAAATATGAAAAATGTTAAAAAAAAATTATGGGCATTTTTTAAATTCGATTTTTTTGGTAACTTTCGTTAAAGCTTGAATTCTCTTGATGCCAAAAACGGTAAATGAGGCTTTGTTTAGGGATAGAACCCTCTCCTTGTGAAGAGATCAAAATCGGATCTGTTTCGCTTCGGATTATCCTAAACAAAACCTCATTAACAGTTTTTGGCGTTAAACTAGGCAAAATTTATTGAGGCACGCTGTGTCCTAAAGATGAAAACATTGCCTATTCGCAAAAATATATGGATACATGCAGAAATTATAGTCCTTTTGGTTGAAGTAACTGAATTTAAACAGATTCATGTTTTAACTACACTATGCTCAACAGAAGACGCATAACAGCATGTCTTGGGACCACAACTCTAACAAGGTTTATAAACAGAGGGACCCCACAAGGAGCAGTACCGTCTCCACTAATTTTGAACCTAGCGGTGAATGAAATCCTGCTAGATCTAGAACGTTGTGGCTGCAAGGTCGTGGCTTATGCGGACAACGTGGCAATCGCAGTGCGTCGCAAATTCGTAAATGTCGTCAGAGACATCCTACAGGTGGCTCTGAACAAACAAAGATGGGCGAGAAGCAGCGGTTTGGGCTCAAACCCAAACATGACAGAATTGGTTCTCTTTACTAGGATGAATAATGTCCCACATGTGGACCCTCCACCTCGGATAAATCGAACAGATATAGTCTTTTCTGAAAGTGCAATTTGTTTAGGAATGATTCTAAATATGTAGAAAACTGTTATTTAGACTTAACGTATTGGAACCTGCAAAAAGGCTGTAGGGTCGTGGTGGGACCTCTCTCCTAAAATCGTCCACTGGATATATGTATATAGCAGTAGCTCCTCCAATACTGTTATACGGCATTGTGGTATGGTGGATGGCAACTGAAAAACTAACCATCACCAACCTACTGACAAAGGTTTAGAGAACAGCCTACCTGAGCATAAGTGGAGCCTTAAGGACTACAGCGACCGCTGCCGATTAATATTGTGACGAGAGAATTTGCAACCAAAGCGGCAATAAGATTAAACTGTCTATCAATGTGGAGGTACAAGAACTACGGTCACATGAGGATATCAAAGTGTAGTGCTATGGTAACCGACCGAGTGGACTATATAACAACTGTGTACACCTTCGAGAGAAATTACATCACGGAATCACTCCCGCCAGAGATGAATGGGCTGGCAGAATACCAGGTAATAGAAACCATCTCCACATTTACACGGATGGTTCGAAGCATGATGAAAAGGTTGGCTTCGGAGTACACTGTGAAGAACTTAGTTTGGATATAGCTCACAGACTACCAGATACCTGCAGTGGCAATCAAGCCGAAATAATGGCAATATGGAATCGCCAAGTGGCTGAGTCGCAATATAGTAACCAAGCCAGGCTGCCATCAATTCTCTGGAGGCAACATCCCTAAATTCACAATTCACAAACAGCAGATCTCTTAACGAGATGGCTGAGCAGTTTAATATACACCTCATATAGGTGCCTGGGCATAGGGATATCCCGGGGAACAAAGTCTCGAAGAATTTGCATATATTGGTGCGCCACTATCCATGTGCAAGCGTTGGCTTAGGCAAGTGGCAATCAGGCAGTCCAACGAAAGATGGGCAGAAATCGGCACCTGCAGGGTAGCTAGACAAATCTGGCCAAGGTATGACCTATGAAGATCAAAATATCTCCTTGCACAAGAGAGGCAAAGATTGTCTGCGTTAGTTTCAGTTCTGACGGGACACTGCTTGATCGGCGAACACGCCAAAATATTGTGTATTTACTCCAATGATTTCTGCAGAAGCTGTGGAGATGAGGATGAAGTGGAGAGCATTGAGCACTTGCTATGCGATTGCCCCGCTCTGAGTAAACGACGACTGGACATACTGGGGTCGGCCTTTGTAGGCAGCCTAACAGATCTTTCCAGTAACGATATTCGTACTATCGATAAATTTTATATATCAAAAAGGTTGGTTTCGATGAAGGACATTTCAGCCCGTGGTAACACTAGGGTCTAAGTGAGCTTGTAAAAAAAATACAGTTGCCACCCTAACCTAAACCTAAAACTGCACTATTGTGAACGAGGGTATACAAGGGCGGTATAGTAGCTTGAAAAAATAACTTTTGTGAAAAGTACAAGGTGGCGCAAAAGTAATCCTCCTATCAGAAAATGCTATAAATGGCGCAAAAGTAATCCTCCTATCAGAAAATGCTATAAATTTTGCGATTGGCCCCTAATGTCAGTTCTGTTTTGACATTTGTGTAGTAAACACATGCGAAATACACTTTAATAAACAATGTTACGCTACACTGCTCCAGAACGCGGAATATTGCTGACTATTTATTTGACCAATAATCGGTCGGCGACTTTGGCACAAAACACCGAAAGGTTACTTTTGCACCACCTTGTATATGTTTGAAGTTTAACCACGTTGTTTAGTTGTTTTTTTTTGAGCACTCAAAAGTAAACGATCTCAGTGAATTTATAAAAATGAAAAAATTAAAGGTCTCAGTCCAACCAATATTAAAACCGGCATAGATTCCGCTTTGGCGAGTCTGCTCCTTCGTTTACAACTGTGAATTATTGGGTGGCAGAGTTTAAACGAGGCCGTATGAACTGCCAAGACGATCACCGTAGTGGTCGACTAATTCAAGTTTCCACGCCAGAAATGGTTAAAGGAATCCACAAAATGGGATCGGATGACCGTCGGTTCAAGGTTCGTGAGATAGCTGAAGTCATAGGCATCTAAAAAGCGCTATACATCGCATACGAGTATACACGGAAAATTTGATGATGAGAACATTTTATGATGGGTGCCGCGTTTACTCACAATCAAGACATTGCACCAGTTAACACATCCTAAAGTTCGAATACCTTATTTGCCACATTTAGCTCCATTGGAATATTTTTTGTTTCCTTGAAAAAAATGGCTCGGCGGAAAAATATTTGCAAGCAATGAAGAGGCTATTTTCAGGAGATAGACGGAAAAGTGTATCGAGCTAAAAGGAGTTTACGTTGAGAAATAAAGTAAAATTTTACCAAATTTGTTTCGTTGTTTTGTTAGATTGGCTAATTTTGGGACCGCCCTATTATTATATAGTATTTAGCATACTGGGATTCCTAGGGAATTTTAAAAATTTTCTCTTTTCCTATTCCCGAAAAAAAGTTCGTAAAATCCCAGGATATTTGGAAATTATATTAGTGCTACACGCAAAAATTTTAGACAACTACAATTTTCGTTTACGAGGACTGAAATTTATTTTGGTCAGAACAAACAATTCTTTACGCAAAATAAGTTTTTGTCACAACAAACAAAATTCCAGTTCCTGCAAACTTGAATTGTAGTTGTCTAAAATTTCGTTTCGCAGAAACGAATTCTTTTCTTTTTGTGTATATTTCCCATTTCAGAGAGTATAAGCGGTCATACAATGTTTTTTATTGAGAGGCTTTAATATCGAGATGAAATCAGTTTGTTTTATTTCAAACAAGCAAAAGGTAGAGATGGTTTCTATAAGTATATAATATTTGACAACTTTGGTTTCTTGGACGTCAAGAAGTTGATCGGGAGTGAGTATATCAAAACGTGCTACGTTATGACCTATTTTCGGAAGGGATTGACTTTGATCCAATAAAAGTATCTGTTGACATTTTCCAAAAGATCGGTTCATAAAGCATAGCAACTCAGAATGCGATTCCAAGACAATTGGAGTAATAACAGTATAAGTGCGCCAAAATGTAACCTCACAACTTTTTTTCTCATAATTTCCATTCACTGAGTCCAATGAAAATAAAAAATGTTCCCTTTCACATTCTAATTTTGGGACATTTACTTATCAATAGAAGGGTTAGCCACTTTTAACCAAGAATTTTTAATGTAAAGTTTTGAAATATAGGTTTATGTTTTTCTTAAAGGACTCATTCATCTAGTTTGACGCGTTACCTTCTTAAAATCAATTTCGACGATTAGTGTGTATGAGAAGTCATTAATATCTGGGAAATATTTAGTTCCATAGTCTGTTCATAATTGTGTGACCCTTTAGCACCAACAAAATCAAGGATATTAATTGATACTTTTTCAGGATATTCAAGGATCAAGTATATTTATCTTATGTTCACCTTCTTCCACCAAAAGGCGATAAATATTTCATTCCGCAGCATTGAAGAGGAGTTGCAGAGCTTTTCGTTGGTATTAATATCTTCGACATACGTAAAGCGGCTAAGAAGATATGGCTAATTTTACAAACAGTAATTTTGAGAAAAATCCTTGAGATAGGTAACTTTGGAGCTCTGTACCACAAAAACTACAACGAATTTTGAAAAATTAAAGACGTCATAAAATTCGTGCATATTTGTATAATCATTTCATTTAAATCAAAAGGGTTTTTGATTGCTTTGGAATTACCCTGGTATCTTTCCTTAACCATTCCCAAAAAACTATATTCATCAGAACAAAAAGTTTTTTAAAAAATATGTATATATTCTATAAAAGGATGTTTATAAATACACAAAGCAAAACCAACAATTTGTATTTCCTTATTTTGAGCGAGCGATTGTGGCGCACATTAGAAAACCATTAGTATATCTGAATCATAACATTATTTAAACTTTGTTGTATAGTGTACTTATTTCAAAAGTTGTGTGCATACGTAAATAACTTGAGTATTTAAAAATTTAAATAATAGAAAAGGTCAGACGGACATGTTGGTTTCTCCAATTTCATTCGATTGTTTACTCACAACAATGTCATCAAATCGATTGGATAAAAGTCAACTTTCCCACACTATGCACTTTCACTCCCCTCCCTTGTTTCTCTCAGTGCAACAGAGATAAATCGATGAATTCGAATGCACTCTGTTTAGTACAACCCCCACCAAATGAATACGAATTTAAACTAAAAGTGGTTGAGGCCCTCCCTATTTCGAATTGTATTCAATTTCAAATTAAATCATTTACAGTCAAATGCGGAGATATTTAGACAAATTTTTGAAATACTTATATACTTTGTCTGTATTTACATCATTTTCAGAAGTCCAAAATGTGGGAGTGTGGGAACATTTCTTATCTCATACGAACTCTTAAAAGGACATTTGTGGTGGGAAATAAATCATTGGGGGGATGCTGACTTTCATGGCTACATGTGGTATTTACTCATCGATCCCAGGAGAGAAATTCGATTTTCAAATTGATGCCTAAATGACAAACAGAAGATGTAAAGTGCATCTTTTTTGGGTGGAAGAGTGATTGTGTGGTGAAATTTAAGCATTAGGTACAGTAACTAAAATAAAGTTTCAAAATCGTGGGAATTTTTAAATGTGATTAAATTTTTTTATATAAACTGAAAAATATTTCAGATAAAATAATAATCTAGTTTACAAAAATGTTGCCGAACATTTTCTGGAGTAATTTGGTATCCTAAATAAGAAAAAAAATGTTATATTAATTTTTGTTTAAATCCCAATTTTCATGGAGTACACCTTTAGTATTTGGACCATATTTAATGTATAGACCCGATGGCACTACAATCCGCGTTGAAATTATGAGGGCTACAAATATTGGAAATATCCCTTTCACGTAGAAAAAGTGTTTTAATAGCAGTTGTTAAAAAATTACAAAGATGTTTTTTTTTGGGAAAAAAACGTTTTTTTGTTGAGACAAAAAAATCTGAAAAATAGAAACATTTTCTTTGTCAAAAACAGGGCCATAATTGTTAGCTCAGTGGGTATATCTAATGGCAAATTTTTTCACCAAATAGCAAATTTTGTGTTTTATCCAGAAAATAAAATGTGAAAGGAATCGGTATATACGCGGCTCTAAAATACATGGAGAAAGGGATCAGGAAAAATTAAAAAAATTCTCAAAGGCAGACGGAAACTTTATAAATCTATAAAATATTTAAAATTCAATATTTTTTGTAATTTGTACGTCTTGACATCAGAAATTGAGGCCAGTTCTAAAATTATTATATGTGTAAAGTAAAATCCCATAATTCCCAAAATAAATTCGAAAAGCTCCCAATTAAAATCGCGAGAAAAACATGAGTCGCGAGAAAAAAGTATGAAAATTAAATAATTGTAAACAATTATCAATGTACATTTTGTGCGTTTCTAAATAGCTGTTATATAACCAAGGTTCATTACAATCGGTGTCAAAATTTGAACCTATATCTTCCTCACCTATAACGCTGTGAAGCTGTACTTTTGGCACAGCTCATAGCCTTAGTACTTCTGCAACCCCACCAAGTTCTGACGCGATCGGAATAAAATTGAAAAAGTGGTTCCTTCCACGTGTTTTCCCCTATATATAAATATTAATGTATGTGTGTTTGTGGGTTTGTTTGTCCGTCCGTTTCGTTTAGATATCTAAACGGCTGGATCGATCTTCATGAAATTGTCACAGAACGTACATGTGTTGGGGGTGGTGAAAATAGGGTAAAACCGCCCATATGAGCCAAGTTTTGATAGTGAGAAAATTGTTGAGCTATAGTGCTGTAATTTTGTTAGTTTATGTGATTGGTCCAAAAATGGGCGTGATCGGGCCAATGTGAGTAGCTCCGCCCATATCTGTCTACCTGTATCTGATGTACAATGATAAAATAAACTGAAAAGGCAAACAAAAATCGCATACAAATTTCAAGCTCTTGAAAGTCCAAGAAAAAATTAAATTTTCCTTAATTAATTTTCCTCATCTACTATATTTTTTTGTGTGTTTTCGGTGTAATAACACTAAAGAAAATATTCTTTAGGTTTGAGTTATTTTGTGAGGTCACATGCTATCCATGGTGGAGGGTATATAAGATACGGCATGGCCGAACTTAACACTTTTACTTGTTTATTTTCCTCTATATCTAAAAAATACTACATACGAGTATACATTTTCGCAATAAGATACAATTATTAACTATTTTTTAAAAATATAAATTTATATGGACATAACTGAGGGTGCTTCTAATTGAAATTTCTTACAGCGTGTAGTAAATTTTGTTTTCAATTCAGAAAATTTGATGTGAGTGGAATTAGTGTATATTCTGCACTGATATTAACAAAATGCTAGGTCGTGGTCGGGAAAAAAAATTAAAAAATCCAATGCAGACAGAAATCTAATAACGCCATAAAATATTTAAAAAATAAATATATTTCAATGAAATATTTTACAGTTTGAAGGTCTTAAAATCACAAATCGAAAGTTATTCGCCTCTCATTATATTTGCAAAAGTCAATCCCACAATTCCCAAAAATAATTTAGAAAATTCCAAAAATGGTATTTTTGGTATTTTCACCTATTCCTTTAATATTAATATAAATATGTTATACCCTCTTCGTTAATAACTTCTTCTATAACTCCAAAATAAGACATACTCGTAGACTTGGTTATATCAGTTATATTTTGAAAGCTGTATATCTAATAGAAAAGACTCAATAAACCTAACTTAACTTAACTTGGTTACATCGGATTGGTGCCAATTCAGAAAAGCTGACGTAAAGAAAATCGGTGTACATTCTGATCCGATACCCACAAAATACTAGGACAGGGTCAGGAAAAAAATTAAAAATTAAATTTTCAATTGCAAATATCTCACCGCAATTGTCAAATAGTGAAACAAATCAAAAAGAAATGATAAACACAATGCCAAATAAAGAGAAGCCTAAAAGTATGCTCGCAAATACAGTAGTTAAACCGAACGATAATAGTGTACAAAAGAGGTTTATATGAGAGGAATAATTTGAAAAATAATTTAATATACCGAATGTAATGGAGCACTACATGCGAACCGCGGGACATGTTCTTATAAAACTTCACACAGAGATGGTTCAAAAAGAGTTCAGATGTTCCAATATCGATTTTTGGGCATTTTTTCGAGTTTCCAGCCCACTGTGCTCGGGATTAATGATTTAATTCCTCGCTCAATCTATTAGCCCGTGATAGATAATAAAATTCTTCGCCCAATCTATCCGCCCGTGATAGATTATATAATTATTCGCCCAATCTATCAGCCCCTGATAGATAATATAAATCCTTGCCCAATCTATCCGCCTGTGAAAGATAATTTAATTCTCCGCCCAGTCAAGCTTAGAATAAAGGATGTTGAAAAATCTGTCAAAGATCTAAAATTAAAGAAATCGCCCGGAGTAGATGGTATAAAAGCAAAAATGACAAAAGAGCTACAGTTCTCATTCTTAAAAATGGTGTTCTTTTTTCCAATGCTATTCTGCGTGTATGTTACTTCCCCCTATTTTGGAAGAGGTCAGAAATCGTGATTATACCGAAACCAGGAGAAGATCCAACTCAAGATAAATTCTATTGGCCTATAAGCCTACTATCGATACTATCAAAAATGTTTGAGTCCATTCTTGTGAAGAAAATCACATCTCATATAATTTCTAACAATATTGCACCTGACCATCAATCTGGTTTTCGAAAAAGTCATAATACTATACAACAGGTACACCGTATCGTAACCTACATCAGAAGATCTTTTGAGAAAAGAGAATACTGTTCGGCGCTATTCATAAATATTTCCCAAGCATTTGACAAAATCTGGCACGAAGGACTCTTGTACAAAATATGCGACCTTCTGCCTATAAACACTCACAAACTGTTCAAGAGTAATTTAACAATAATGTCTTTGCAAATTAAATCAAATTACATTTTTTCTAGCCCTAAGAAAATAAATGCCGGTGTCCCACAGGGGAGCATTATTGGCCCTATACTGTACGTTATTTTTAGGCAGACATGCCCTTAACCAACTTTAAACACGCACAAAAGTCCTAGAAGAATGGTTTAACAAATGGAGGATAATGGTAAATACCTCAAAATGTACTGTTGTTAATTTTACCCCACGAAGAGATACACGTTCTCCAGTTTCTATTTTCAATTCACCGATTCCTCAAAAGGATCACCTAAAATATCTTGGAATCCATTTAGATCGTCGCTTGACGTGGTCGCAGCACATAGGCTCTATCTTTGCTCTCATGTCCGAAAAATGGTTAAAAAGAGGGGAATAATGGTAAATGCCTCAAAATGTACTCACGTTACTTTTACCCTACGAAGGAATAAAAGTTCACAATTCACTAATTCCTCTAAAGGATCTTGTAAAATATCTTGGAATCCATTTAGATCGTCGCTTGACGTGGTCGGACCACATAGACTCTAAAGTAACTCAAATAAAACTCAAAACTAATCAACTTTAGTGGCTTATCAGCCAATGATCTGCCCTATATCAAGAATATAAAGTTCTTTTATACAAAACGGTATTAAAGCCCATTTTGACATATGGTATCCAGCTCTAGAGTACACCGTGTGCTTCTAATGTATGCAGGTTACAAAAAAGACAATCTAATATTACAGGTGCAGCTTGGCGTATAAGAAACGCTAACATCCATAAGGACCTCAACATGTCAACAGCGCAAGAGGAAATTAAAAAATATTGTCGGTTTTATGTGGCCAAAGTATTGAATCATACAAACATCCTGGCTCGAGAACTACTAAATTTTTAAGGTTACACACGCCTTAGAAGGAGAGATATGCTGGACTTGTTTTTAAATTAAAACTAACCAAAATCAAAAATTTAATTATGGATTATGAAATGTTAACCTTTTAAAAAACCTAGACTACAGTCTCAATGGATTGTCATTGGCTATAATATAACCCAGAGAATAGTATACTAGGTTAAGATTTGTTCACTTATTGTCAATTTTAATGGTTTAATAATGAAAGATTCAATAATAAAATGTCATGAATTGGAGAAAAAATATCTCTATAACTATATGAGCTAACTCTTTTGTATTTTGTTCAAACAAGCTGGTCAATTTTGAAGCCCAGAAGCTCCGCTTTTGTATAACATAGAGGGCCAAACATAAAACTTAAGCTCTCTAATACGTCCTGTTTTGTCGTTTTTTTTTATTTCCCTTTTTTGTCGAAGTCCTGTGTAAACAAACACTGTGTACCGAGGACTTCCTCTTTACTGGGGTCTACCACTAACGTCTTTCTCAAGCTATCGGGTCACATTTAGATATATACCCTAATGTCCATCTAAGCACTTTAGAATCCTCAATACTCAACAGATCTTTATAAAATTTAACAAATAACAGTTTTATGAACCAACATTGAAGAAATTCAGGTAAAGATTTACATATAGTCCCATAAAAATCCCAATTTTGAATTTAAGCGCTATAAATTCTCCATTTCTTAACAGATCCTTATAAAAATTGGTAGATGTTTGGCAGTTCTTTTTTTACCCTAAACGAGAAACAAAGTCACTCCTTTCAGTGCTGATTACTTTTTATGGCATTATTAAAAAAAAAAATACATTTTTAACAATTCTACAAATATATTTGAATCATTTATATATTTTCAAGTACAAATGCATTCATAAAAACTTGAAACTGTGCATCAATTTGTAAAGGAAGATTCATCTCATTTTCTCCTATAATATACATTCGTATTTATCAAAAAAGAAGACACTTATTCAAAGTAATTTATCAACATCAAACGGATTTTCCATATCAAAAACAAAAATACAAAAAACAGAACACATGTGTCTAAACTGTTTCCTTAGTTCTGCAAAGGATTCGTTATCCACGATGTGCCAGGAACAACCAAATGTTTTTTTTAGTTTTTTCTCCAAAACTCGTTCGTTTCTGGTTCTTCTCTTTGAAAGGTGTTCAAGGATATAATTTTATGTTTTCATTTATAAATATTTCCATTTCAACGTTATGGCACGAACACAAAAAAGGAACAAGTTCTTATCATAAAAATAATGTATTTGTTGTTTTTTCTGGTACTATATTGAGTACATAATACGTTTTATGATACATTAGAGTGGGTTATGCCAGGCATTATGTGCCCTCATCTGAGAGATTGGTTTATATTGCTTTAATATTCCTTAAACACAATAGCAGTAATGACAATGGAATTTTTTATTAAAAATAAAATTATTCCCGCTTTAATGTTTTATACTTGCATACATACAACAACTTGTTGAGGAACAAAAAGAACCCAACAACTGTCTTTAATTTCCCTCTCTCCAAACAAAGAAAGGAAACAGGATATACAACTAAACTACTTTTATATGATTGAAACGATGTGGCTGCTCCTGCCACGATAGCATAAGTAGGAGCAGGATCAACAACATCGAAGACCAAACCCAAATGAAATGGGGTTCGTGCCTGCATTTATGGCTCAATGGCACAAGGAATGCTCAATATTTCTGTACCTAAAAAACGGATGTGGTGATGTGGAAGTAGACGTACTCGAAGGTATAAATGTAAAGATGAAAATGCTGGAGCGCATTCCATTTGTAGATTAAGATCCTTTTATAATTTATCAACAATACACTCTCGCATACACACACGCTGTCTTTAACTAAATGATATTAAAGGATCATCGGCGCTCAATGCCAGCATTTAAAGGTTAGAATCTCTTATCGGGGGCAGTGCGATAAGTACGGTAAATGATATTCCTAACTAGAGTCGAACACTGATGCCTTCAATGAGATTATCATCTGTAAAAAACTGAACATTGAAATTTTCCTCTTTACTAGGGTCGATCACTTAGATCATCATATATACATGAAACGACCATATACTGATGTCTCCTCTTTACGAATGTCGAACAAAGAGGTCTTCCTTCTTAGCAGAATCGACCACAGATGTCTTCCTCTTTCGTAGAATCGACGACTGATATCTTTCTATGCACTAAAGTCGATCACTGAGGAGTTCTTCTATACTAGAGTCGACCACTTAGGCCTTCCTCTGTTCTAGAGTCGACAACTCAGGTCTTCCTTTGCACTAGAGTCGATCACTAAGGAGTTCTTCTATACTAGACTCGACCACTGAGGTCTTCCTCTATACTAGAGTCGACCACTGAGGTATTCCTCTATACTGGTGTCGACCACTCAGGACTTCCTCTATACTAGAGTCGACCACAGAGGTCTTCCTCTTTAGCAGAATCGACCACAGATGTCTTTCTCTATACTAGAGTCGACCACAGAGGTCTTCCTCTTTAGCAGAATCGACCACAGATGTCTTTCTCTGTACTAAAGTCGACCACTGAGGTCTCCCTCTATACTAGAGTCGACTACTGTGGTCTTCCTCTATGCTAGAGTCGACCACTGAGCTCTTCCTCTATACTGGTGTCGACCACTCAGGACTTCCTCTATACCAGAGTCGACCACACAGGACTTCCTCTATACTAGAATCGACCACTGATGTCTTCCTCTTTCGTAGAATGGACGACTGATATCTTTCTATGCACTACAGGTGATCACTGAGGAGTTCTTCTATACTAGAGTCGACAACTGAGGTCTTCCTCTGTTCTAGAGTCGATAACTGAGGTCTTCCTCTGTTCTAGAGTCGATAACTGAGGCCTTCTCTGCACTAGAGTCGATCACTGAGGAGTTCTTCTATACTAGAGTCGACCACTGAGGTCTTCCTTTAAAATAGAGTCGACCACTGAGGTATTCCTCCATACTAGAGTCGACCACTGAGGCATTCCTCTATACTAGAGTCGACCACTGAGGCCTTTCTCTATACTAGAGTCGAACACATAGGTCTTCCTCTACACTAGAGTCGATCACTGAGATCTTCCTCTTTAGTAGAATCGACCACTGAGGTATTCCTCTATAATAGAGTCGACCACTGAGCTCTTCCTCTATACTGGTGTCGACCACTGAGGACTTCCTCTTTAGCAGAATCGACCACAGAGGTCTTCCTCTTTAGCAGAATCGACCACAGATGTCTTTCTCTGTACTAAAGTCGACCACTGAGGTCTTCCTTTATACTAGAGTCGACTACGGTGGTCTTCCTCTATGCTAGAGTCGACCACTGAGCTCTTCCTCTATACTAGAGTCGACCACAGACGTCTTCCTCTTTAGTAGAATCGACCACAGATGTCTTTCTCTGTACTAAAGTCGACCACAGAGGTCTTCCTCTTGAGTAGAATCGACCACAGATGTCTTCCTCTTGAGTAGAATCGACCACAGATGTCTTCCTCTACACTAGAGTCGACCACAGAGGTCTTCCTCTTTAGTAGAATCGACAACAGATGTCTTTCTCTGTACTAAAGTCGACCGCAGAGGTCTTCCTCTATACTAGAGTCGACCACTGTGGTATTCCTCTATACTAGAATCGACCACAGAGGTCGTCCTCTTTAGTAGAATCGATCCCAGTTGTCTTTCTCTGTACTAAAGTCGACCACAGAGGTCCTCCTCTTTAGTAGAATCGACCACAGATGTCTTCCTCTATACTAGAGTCGACCACAGAGGTCTTCCTCTTTAGTAGAATCGACCACAGATGTCTTTCTCTGTACTAAAGTCGACCACAGAGGTCTTCTTCTATACTAGAGTCGCCCACTGTGGTTCCTCTATGAATCGACCACAGATGTCTTTCTCTATACTAGAGTCGACCACTGAGGCATTACTCTATGCTAGAGTCGACCACTGAGGTCTTCCTCTATACTAGAGTCGACCACTGAGGTCTTCCTCTATACTAGAGTCGACCACTGAGGTCTTCCTCTATACTAGAATCGACCACTGATGTCTTCCTCTATACTAGAATCTACCACCGAGATCTTCCTCTATACTAGAGTGGACCACTGAAGTCTTCCTCTATACTAGAGTCGACCACTGAGGTCTTCCTCTATACTAGAGTCGACCACTGAGGTCTTCCTCTATACTAGAGTCGACCACTGAGGTCTTCCTCCATACTGGAGTCGACCACTGAGGTCTTCCTATATACTAGAGTCAACTCTGAGGTCTTAGTTACAAGAATCCATCGCTCATGTCATCCTCCAGGGTTGGCCGCCTTATATCTGTTTGTATTCAAATTTTAATTTCCTAAATTGTTTCATACCACTTCCCTTTAATAGTGGATCCCTATTTCTGAGGAAACATACAAATGCTGTTTATCCTACTGGTACTGTCAATGTTGTTATTGGTGGACTTGTGGTGGCTGCTGTTGTTGCTGCTTTAAAGTGCGCAGCATTGAGACAACAACAATGGCAAAACAGATAGACAACAGGACAACAGCGACAGGATCCAACAAACAGCTGTCAGCTGTTTCAAAACTCATTGTCCTTTTTAACGTACTCTCCCTCTCAGGCGCTCTCCAAACACTCAGCATTGAGTATGTGGAACAGCCAACATTTGTTTCCTATTTTATGATGCCTTCCTGAATGCCGTGACGGTATTCAGTATTAAAGACGATACTGAGCACTGATGACGACAAGGATGATGGAGTTGGTTGGTTCCTGTACCGCTTGTGTTATTGTCTCCATTGTAAGCCGTGTGGTAATGCTGCCGATGATGATGGCGGTGGTAGTTGGTAGAGGTGTGGCTCGTGCCACATGCCAGAGAATTTCGTATTGGCATCCTAAACAAAAACCGGCATCATCATCATCATCTTCGCCATCCTCACCATCAGCCGTCAGCGCCATCGTCCTAAGGGCCAACATTTGTTTCATTTAATTGTCTTAATTGTTGTGTCAGTTTGTCGTTCATATGTGTGTCCTGTCAGCTTACCTGTCTGGCTTCTTTGTGTTCTCTCTCTCTCCCTCCATCTCCCTCGTTCCATATAGGATTGAGGTTCATCAAAGAGCGGCATATGTTTACCGGTGGTTTACATTTGGGACACAATTCAAATGTCTGTCTGTTTGAGCCTTAAAGCTGAAAATGTAAAAACACATTCCAATATTTTGCCCCTATTTGACATGTGGACGGATCGTCATCATTATCGTCGATGTGGAGTCCTTCTGTTCTTTTCCGAATGCAAACCTCCGATTATTATTGTTTTATTAGCTGACCATTTATTGTTTATTTCAGATGAAATTCTATTTAATGTTTATCTTGTATTAACCAAATTTTATAGCAGCTTTATGAGAGATGTGTTTTATCTGTATTTGAAAAATTAATACAAAAACTGTGTGTGGTAAACATGGGTAGGATCGAGGTAATATGGTCGAAGACTTTTAATTGGATTTATTTGAAAAATAATCGAAATTTATAGGAAAATCCCTATATTATTTATGACCTATTTTAAATAATGGAATAAAGATTATTGAATTCATTAACAGTGCCAAATTTTTTGAAAATGGGCCATTGTGGCTAAAAAAAATGGAGTATTCCGCTTTCCACCAAAAACTGGCCAATCGATGCTCAATCGGAATATATTAACGGGCGCTATAACCCCTACATAAAGGGTCCTTCTGTAGACTGTAACTGCATTCATCTTATATTAACCAATATGTTTATTTTGCAATCGTTTCAGGATAACATCTACGATTTAATTTAAGGTAAGTTAATAAATATTTGGTGATTTTCGCTATATTACTTTCAGTATTACTGAAATTAGATTGAACTCTTCAAAATGAAAAAGTATTTCCTACTTCCAAGTAACACCATGCAATAATTTTTCTTGGTTTACACTAAACACCTTAACACTTTTTTGTGTGTAGGTAGAAGCATAATATCCATAAAATCAAAACCAAACATTTTTTATGATAAAGGTTCTTTTTTTAATTGCAATTTTCATGGAATGTACCGATTATGCAAAGCGATTAAAAATCCAATACAACGACCACTGTCGCAGTTGCGACAATGAGGAGGAATAGGAGATGGTTGAACACAGATTTAAAGCTTCAGCTCGACCGTTCCTTCATAACCACGTCGAGGTGACAGAGATAGGTCTGGGAAAACTTGTAAAATACCTCAATTTATCTGGTGGATATAGAAACTCAAAGGAATAACATACATTACACGAGTGGTGTGGTCTTCAAAAAAGTACGAGGGCGGTACCAAAATTCGTCGACATGACATATAGATGGCGGTAGTAGTTTGAAAAAATTACAAACTTCTAAAACATATGTTTTAAGTTTCAAGGCGCCACATTCCTTGTTTCTCCTACAATCCCCATCCAAGACGGACACCGTAGTGGTCGACCAATTGAGGTATCCACGCCAGAAATGTTTTAATAAAATCCACATAATGATATCGGGTGACCGTCGGTTGCAGGTTCGTGAGCTATCTGAAGTCATAGACATTTAAAAAAGTGCTATGTAAGTATATCGATCATTGACAAAATGATGAGAAAGGTGTGCTCAAGATGGGTGCCGCGTTTGCTCACAATCGAGACAATGTACCAGTTCACACATTCACTATTGTGATGGCCAAAATCTATGAATTAAAGTTCGAATTGCTTCAGCACTCACGTTATACGTCAGATTTAGCTCTCCCGATTATTTTTTGTTTTCAAACTTAAACGGATTTTTAGCCACCTCGATAAACAGTCAACCAACCAAGGGGAACTATACGAAAACATAAAACCCTATGGCTAACATTTAAGCCCAAAGATCCTGCAACTATAAGAAATATTTCTGCCAAACTTGATAAACCTAACTCGCGTGATTTCAACAGAGGAACATAGCTAAATCGTCTTTGAATTTTACGACGATCAATCATATATAATAGGAGAAAAGGTCCGGAATTATACTTCATGGATAATTTTAATACTGAACTAGTTAAAATATATAATTGGTGCAATGAAAAATATATAGTTGTTAACTCAACTGGCAATTATATTCAATTCCAGTCCCTATGTTTCGTTTAACTTCACGACCAATGCTTCACTATCGAAAATGTAAGATGTCTAAAAATCTTGGGATTTTATATAGATTATCAGCTAACATTTACATTCATATTAATAATGTAATATCCAGGATAACCTTTATCTTATGGAAAGCTTATAATACAGGTTCTTTTCTTCCTTTCAGAGAGCGTATTCGACAATCATTGATTCTACCTCATATTAATTATGACCTTGAAATATTTTCTGAAGTATATGTACATACATAGGTAGTTTAAATCGTTTGAAAATGTGTGTCAACCACATTGTTCGATATTTGTATAGTCTTAGATATGGTGATCATGTTACGCCATGCACAATCATGTTCTTAAGATGTACTCTTGAAAACTTTATTAATTTAAGGGTAATCTCGTTCTTATATAGGATTATGAGGTATGTATATTCTCCCTACGTATCATTCTCTAATACTGCCTCGATTTCAGACATTGATAATGCAAAGATCCTTTCAAGTCAACGCCGTAAAATTGTGGTATAACAATATTCCATATGACTTTATACATTTCTCGATGTCCTGTAAGCAATTTGCAGAATTAGCTATAATTTATATATGCGCCTGTAAATGATTTTACAATGCTATTCTCGAATTCACGGTGCTTTTCTCGAATTCACATTTCATTGTCATTGAAATTTAAAATTCCTATTCTGGAATTCCTGTGACAAAATGAAAGCTTTTAAATTTAAAAAATTTTTGGCGTTGTTTCCCAACTACGAAAATATTATTAAAAGCTTTTTTATATGAAGAAAACTGCTAATATACAAATTTTGTCAATGAGCAAAACAATTGTTTGCTATAAAATATAAAATTAAAACGATAAAAAAATAAAAAATCATCCTCAAATGTTTTCAAGTAAGAATTATCCAATAACATTAAATACGTAGCAAAATTTGTGGTATTGGGTTCCATGCTTCATTAACCCCCCTCATGTATATACCCACAATACATACAAAGCTGAAGTCAGATGCTTCGTCTAAGGGAGAACATTTTAGTACAGGCCCAATATTTTTTGCAGGTAAATATTCTGAAATGCAAATGTTACGCATCCAGACTATTTTTATACATAAAATATTTCTTGTCATGTGCTATTGGTCATTTGTCATTGAAAACTATAACAAAAGAGCTTCTATTCGAAACCCAGAATATTAAATAGTATTTACTATCACAAAAATGGGCTATCGAGAATAGTGGTATTAAGTATATCTCACAACTCTACTAATTGGAGGAATATACTAAGATGTACTCGTATATTTAGTTTTAAGATGCAATTAATGAATTAATGTATAAAACTTAGGTCTTATTTGTGGATGGATTTAATAGGTAAAATAAATGAAATGAAATCAAATATTATATAGGGTCTCAGATCAGTATGTCGAGGTGTTGCAAACGAAATGACAAAGTAAATATATCCTTTATCCTATAGCGGTCGCAAAAAAAATTGTTATTCAATTTTTTAAAATCCAGCATCCTAACGAAGAAAACACAGCTACGGCCCAAAAGTATAACACATCGAAGGAGTGACCTAACACCTTAAGCATATTTGGCGGGAAATCCGTTTTAGGCCATTTTAAGTCATTTGAGCAATATCCTTCCGCCCGTCTGTCGGGCTGCTGCGCACGACAGCTCTTGAAATGAGCAAGCGACTGACATGAAATATGGTACATGGAATTTTTTTATCTCAGGTTAATTTCGGTGACGGACCATAGTGGTCCATTCCTTCGATATTATTTAACTAACTAATATTGATTCTTTAATAACACATGTTATATTAGTTTAGTATTCGCTATCACCTTGATAAAAATGGGAGAAGAAGAAGAAAGGGACCATTTTGTACAAAAAGTTAACATTTATCCCAAAACATGCAAATACTTGAAATTTTGTACAGTACACTGCTTTTATAGTGTATATATTCCAGTTAAAAATGGGCGTTACTGTCACGCCTCAGTTTAATGCTTTTACAGTATATACAGTTCAGTGAAAAATTGGCATTATTGCCCCGTCCCTTGTGGTCCCTTCCACACAAATGAAACATTTTCAACAAAAAGTTGAAAATGTTCATGCAAATACTTCGAATTTTGTGCAGTGTAATGCTTTTATAGTACGTACAGTCCACACTAAAGGTGGGCGACATTGGCACGCCCCTTTTGGTACCTCCCACATAAACTGGCCAACTGATAGATATAGCACTCATATAAATGTTTCGTCCGATTTGGATACAGTGAGATAGACGTACCAAATGTAAATTGTGTAAACAAATTTTAGTTGAAGTATACATTGGATATTGCATTGTTATCCAATTTTACGATACTAGAGTGGTGTAGGTTATCACATAGTCGGCACCGCCCGACTTTAGGCTTTTCTTACTGGTTTTATTTAAATTTTTTGGTATTGTTTAGGACACCAAATTACACGAGAAAATGTGATGCATAGCTCTTCGGCAAAATTTTTGTAAACAAATGTAATTAATAGACAGTCTATGTACATATTCACTAATAAATGTTTACAAAATTCCCAACAACTAAAAATGGGTGTTGCCAGTCTGAGCCAGTCTTGGCACTACAAGACCCAACACCAACTCGTAATTAGGCAAATGCGCGAGTATTTTCCTCTTTAATTTTTCGGATGCCAATGCATTTTGTTTGTCATTTGTCATGACAGCTGCAGGCGGCAAAAACCACAACAACATCAGTGTCTTCTGAATGCGCGTGCGCAAACTCAAAACACACAATCGATAACCGGCGCGTCAATACAACACGTGTTACGTCGTACATCGAACTTAATAATAGTCGAAGACCTTTAGATTGCAAAGGACCCAGAGCATGTCTACCTGACACCGCGCCACTGATAATTATCGCAGAGCATATAAATGATAATGAAAAACGCGATTGTGACAATCAACATAAAAAAGATAATCCTTGGCATATGTTGCGTTCATATTACATATCGCATTATTTCTTATCGGAACTTCCGTCTGTTGCATTCTCATTTTACAGGTAAAATTGGGATAACCACCAATTGCAAGGGTATTTAATTTGGAATAATCATCATCATTATGGTTATTATTATGATAATTATTTTTTGAAAACAAAAAAAAAATATTTACATACTTAAATTTTAAACCTGGCATTATTTACCATTGCATTTTAGCTGTCACCGACAATTTTAAATCCCAATAACAAAAGTTGTTTAATATGACATTTTTTAATTTTTACTGATTTGTTTTCTTTACTTACGTTTTCAGGTAGTCCAATTTCTCTTGTTGAACTTTAATAAAACCCTCTAAATTACTTATTAATACGGTTTCAGTCTCTAAAAGCTCCTCCATCTCGGCCAGGGCGGTGTAGACCTCACAGTTGCCCGCTTTGATGGTACATATCACAAAGTACAGCGCCATCAGAAGACGCGACAGCGTTAGTTTTTGTCTTCGTTGTTGCAGCATTTTTTGGCGTTGTGTTTTTTACGAGTTTATTATGGAAATTATCTGAAAAAAAAAGAAATAAACATGACAATAATTTAATTAAGTGTAAACTTTATTAGGAACAGTAGGAGGAGTTGAATGCAAAATACATACTAATTAAAAATCACTTTAAATACACTCAAGATTTATAGATGGCGCTGACAGTTTTTGTTTATGATTATTTGGGCTATGTGTCAAATTATAGCGGTTGTATTTTAAGCGTTTTTAAAAATTTAGGAAGTCGCACATTATTTGTACAAGTGAATGACATATTATTTGGAGTGATAAATAATTGTCTGTCATTTACTTTTTAAAGAAAAGATTTCACGCTTATGTTGCCCACGACTATGCGTCAATTGGTCCATTCAGAAAGTCTAACTTCGACACATTTTTTCCAAAATTTCAAATGACACATGTAATTTTGTCTTCCAATTCAGCAATCATAGTTGGCTTGTCCCTACTTAACAAACAATATGGAACCATCCTCTACGGAATCACATTTTAGTTATTTCCAAAAAAAAAGTTACTGCTTTTTTTCACAACCATATATATAAAGTAATATTTTTTGCAAAAGTTTTAAATAAATTTATAATTTATGAAAAATTTAAAATATTAAAATTTTGTTATTAAAAATAGATTTTTAAAAATGATTACGTTAGAAAAATTAAAAAAGTATACAATTTAATTAAAAACGTTGAACAACCGCTACTGAATTTGAACCCGCACGCACACCCCAATTCGATAATTCCTAGGTAAAAGAGACATCGAAAAAAGACATATCTCAGAACAGTGGTAATTCGAACAAGTTCGTCGCTGTGCGCATTAACATGCGATGTTATGCTGCTGCATCGATAGGGGACCCAGGTTCAACTCAAGGTAAGAACATACATTTCACTTTGAAAAATTTGTTCATAAACATAAAATAAAGAAAAAAAGAGATCATCCAAAAATTATTATTTGCATTATTTAATGAGCTTTGTTGCGAATGTAAACAATGAGTGAAATGGCGCGACAATTACTTCTGAATCGCAATAATTACATCTTTACCACTGTTTTGAATGTTATTTTTTTGTTAAACTAGAGAGAATATTACACGAATTAATCTGTCAATTTGGTGTGGGGGGTATCAGAAGGGGTTTAACTAATACACTTATATTTCGCTGAAGAGCAGATTAATTAAATACATTGCACTCTGCCGAATTATATGATTTTATGTGCACTGGTATATTAACGTTATGAGGATGGTACCTTTGTGTGGGAGATACCAAAATGGGCGTTGCAAATTTGTCAATTTTTCTCAAAGTGGTAGTGACCAGTAAACTAATACTATGTGAGGAATTTCAGACGATTGGAATGAATATTATAGTAGCAAACTAACGCTAGAGAGTTTAGGTTTCGTAATCCACGAGGTATTAATAGGTATGTTCAATTCTACTATTGTTATGGGTGTGTTCAATGCTGTAACAGTATTTACGTCCCTACTAAGTAAATAATCAATATTTCACCACATTTTAACCATTTGTGGGGGAGGTACTTGAAGGAGTGGACCAAAATGGCCCATTTTCGAACCTAGACTGAGATAGACAACAATATTAGATTATACCAAATATGAAGTCAATCGGTTACCTATTTTGAGAGTTATCGTGCGCTCCAACAGACAAACGGACGGACATTGCTCATATGGCAAGAAATGCCCTAAAACGGATTTCTGCCGAATATACTTAGAGTCTCATATCACTGCTTCGATGTGTTACACTTTGGGCCCGTAGCAATAAATGTATTCCCGATATTGTATTTTTAAAAGTGTAACACATTGAAGGAGTGACCTAAAGCCCTATATATGTCCGCGAAAATTAGTTTTGAGACATTTTAAATCGTTTGAGCAATGTCCGTCCGTCTGGCTGGTGCACACCATAACTCTGGAAAGGAGTAACGGATTGACTTCAAATTTGTTATATGATAATATTTATACCCTCGCAAATCAATTTTGAGCAATTTTAAGTCATTCGAGCAATGTCCGTCCGTCCACTGTCTGTCAGTGTGTCTGGCTGGAGCGCACGATAACTCTCGAAAGGAGAAACGGATTGACTTCACATTTGGTATGGGATAATATTTTTTTCTATCTCAGGCTAAGTTCGAAGATGGGCCATATTGGTCCACTCCTTCTAGTACCTCCCTCACAAAGGGTTACAATTTAGTGAAATATTGATTCTCTAATAACTTCTATACTACTTATCCGAATCCTCTGTAATTCCACACATAATAGGTTATCTGTCGCTATTAAATTGAGAAAAATGGGTGAAGTTGCCACGCCTCTTTTGGTACCTCCCACACAAAGGGACCATTTTGTACAAAAACTTAACAGTTTATAACATTAATACCAGAGTATACAAATATTTGAAATTTTGCACAGGGTAATGCATTTGTACCACCTACAGTCCATTGACAAATGGGCGTTATTGGCATGCCCCTTTTGGTACCTCCCACACAAATATACCATTTTGTACAAAAAGATAAATGGTTATAGCGTGAGTACCAATGCTCGAAAATACTACAAAATTTTGCACATTGTAATGATTTTGCAGTACCTAAAGTCCTGTGAAAAATGGGCGTTACCACCACGCCCCTTTTTGTGCCTCCGACACATTAATTCCTGTAATATTCCATATAACATTACTCGCAAAGTGAGGGTATACCTTAGTCGGTTTACCAGACTGAAACTTTCTTACTTGTTTTTCTCTATTTCATGCTAAGTTCGAAGATGAACCCTATTGATCCACTCCTTCTAGTACCTCCCTCACAAATGGTTAAAATGTGGTGAAATATTGATTATCTACTTAGTAGAGACGTAAATACTATTACAACATTGAACAGACCCATAACAATAGTAGAATTGAACATACCCTATTAATACCACATGGATTATGAAACTTAACCTCTCTAGCGTTAGTTTGTAACGGGAATTCAAAATTGTTTCAGTTTTCACCATGGAGTCGTCAGACAATGAGAACCGTAATGCTGTTATAGCGCTTTTTAAGAGTGGAATAAAAAAAACGATATTTTAGCTCCGTCCGCTGGGGATTAGTCGTATGTTCGTCTACCGGGGCATACAACTGTTTGAGGAGACTGAAGATGTCAAAGAACGTCTCCGGTCGGGGCGCCCTCGTACTGTTCGAACTCTGCGAAATCCGCTCCGAAAACAGAAAATCATGGCCCATGAGATGAAAATTAAGCAAAAATCCATTAGTCAAATTATCAAAAGAGACTTGGGACTTGGGGCTTTCAAACGTCGTACTGGACATCTGTTGACTACAGCTTTAAAAAAAAATAGGAAAGAAAAATGCAAACTCCTTTGGTTAAGCACGCTGGAAACTTGCATAGAAAAATCTTGTTCACTGAGGAAAAAATTTGTACCGTGCAAGAAAAATTTAACAAACAAAATGATAGTGTGTAGGTCGTCTTAGGAATCATCTGAATTGATTCCACGGGTCAAAAAGGCCATCATCCAGCTTCAGTAATGGTTTGGTGTGGTGTCTCTTACGAAGGGATAATTGACTTGCATTTCTGTGAACAAGGGGTCAAAACATCGGCCAAAGTTGACCAAAAAACCTTTTTGGAAGCTGTTGTGAAGCCCCTTAACCAATCCCTACTCTAAAAACATGCATGGACTTTCCAACATGATTCTACGCCGGCCCATACGGGTAAAACGACCCAGACATGGCTTTGAAACAATTTGCCAGCTTTCATTCAACTGAAAAATGGCCCTCTGGAAGCCCTGATTTAAACCCACTGGTTTACAAATTGTGGACAGTTTTAGAGGACATGGTCTGACACAAAAAATACCCAACAGTCAGTATCAAAGATACCCCAACATAAATTCTCTTAAGACTGCTTTGATTCGTGCTAGGGACACTTTCCCAATGGACGAGGTGCGTGCGGCTATTGATGATTGGCCAGTGCGACTTAAGGCATGTGTGAAGGCCAAAGGCGGACATTTCGAATGAATGCTTGCTTTTTGTTTACAATATATATTAATAAATATATACAAAAAATTTGTTCCAAAAGCATTCATTAATTTTAATGTTATTGCATAAAATGTGTGCAACAGTATTTAAGTCCCACTATGTAATAACTTCCATACTACCCATCCGAATCATCTATAGTTCCACACATACTAATAGTTTATCCGTCGCTATCACCTTGAGAAAAATGGATGCCCTATAATTTTAGATCGTTTTAAATTCTTTGAGATACGGTCATCTGTACATCCACCACCAAGAGCTCTCGATAATTATCGCAATGGCCGAATATTGACTTAAGCTTAATATGTGGTAATATTTTCTCTATCTAAGGCTTAGTCGATCATATTGCTCCACTCCTCCACTTATAGATTCTTCAGCGCTATCAAGTCAAGAAAAATTGCCATAGATGCCACACCGCTTTTGGTAGCATCAGCACAAAGGGAACATTTAGTATCCAAAATAACTAACACATAACTTTAAGCCAAGTATCTAAATTTTAGAGAAAAATGTGCGTAGTTGCCACGCCTCCTTTGGTACCTTCCACTCAATAGGACGAAATAGTTCCAAAATTAAGTAGGTTAGAACAATAACTATTGTATACTTATACACTAACAATAGGGTCAACATTTTTAACATTAACCTACGAAAGTTGCTAAATGGTGAAATAAGATCTCGCTATCATCTGGAAACAGAAGAAACATTTCCAAAGCTGCCGGACCTACCTTAGTATTTCGTCCATAACTTTTAAATGTATTAAGTCTTCAAAAATCAAATTACTGAGACAACTACTGGTGTATATTCTGTTTAAATTTGAAAAAATCTGAGGGAAGCAAATTTTTTCACATTAAAGTATTTAAAAAAATTTTGGAAAAAAAATTGTTTTTAAAAAATCCACAAAAGAATGGCCTTTTATGTTCTCATTCGACGTAAACTTTGTAAAAATCGGTTCAACTGTTCAAGAAAAATTACAAATTTCATAAATCGCAAAAAGGCATATTTAAATTTTGTTTTTAATTTCTGATCCCCAAAAAATAAAATGAATTCAAACAAGTAAAAGCGTTGAGTTCGGCCATGCCGAATCTTATATACCCTCCACCATGGATAGCATGTGACCTCACAAAATAACTCAAACCTAACGAAAATGACACCGAAAACACAAAAAATATAGTACATGAGAACAGTAGCTATATCTAAATATGGACCGATATGGCCCATTTGCAATCCCAAACAACCTGCAACTATAAGAAATTTGATCAACCTAGCTCTATTATTGCGGACTGTAGCGTGATTACCACAGACGGACGGACGGACATGGCTAAATCGTCTTAGAATTTTACGAGGGTTAAGAATATATATACTGTATGGGGTCTCAGATCAATATTTAGAGATGTTACAAACGGAGTGAAAAAACCAGTAAGGAAAGGCTAAAGTCGGGCGGGGCCGACTATATAATACCCTACACCACTCTCGTAATAATGAATAACTCTGATATATAAATTTTGTAATTCATGTATAAATTGTTTACATAAATTTACTTTTGGGACATTTTATACTTAAATAATACCCTGTACCACAGTGTGGTGTAGGGTATAAAAACGATTGGATCTAAAGAGCCAAATCGGATGAAACATATATATGGGAGCTATAGCTAAATCTTTCGGCAATGTTGGTTCATGGAACAAGAAACTCTACCATTCTAAATTTCAAAACGATTGGATGTAAAATATAGCTTCTATAGAACTAAAGGGCCAAATCGGACGAAACATATATATGGGAGCTATAGCTAAATTTTCAAATTCGGTAGTGTTGGTTCATGGATCAAGAAACTCTACCGTTCTAAATTTCAGAATGATTGGATGTAAAATACAGCTTCTACATGACTAAAGGGCCAAATCGGACGAAACATATATATGGGACCTATAGCTAAATCTTAACCGATTTTCTTCAAATTCGGTAGTGTTGGTTCATGGATCAATAAACTCTACCATTCTAAATTTCAAAACGATTGGATGTAAAATACAGCTTCTATAGAACTAAAGGGCCAAATCGGACGAAACATATATATGGGAGCTATAGCTAAATCTTAACCGATTTTCTTCAAATTCGGCAATGTTGGTTCATGGATCAAGAAACTCTACCATTCTAAATTTCAAAACGATTGGATGTAAAATACAGCTTTTATATGACTAAATGGCCAAATCGGACGAAACATATATATGGGAGCTATATCTAAATCTTAACCGATTTTCTTCAAATTCGGTAGTGTTGGTTCATGGATCAGGAAACTCCACCATTCTAAATTTCAAAATGATTGGATGTAAAATACAGCTTCTACAGGACTAAAGAGCAAAATCGGACGAAACATATATATGGGAGCTATAGCTAAATCTTAACCGATTTTCTTCAAATTCGGCAATGTTGGTTCATGGATCAAGAAACTCTACCATTCTAAATTTCAAATCGATTGGATGTAGAATACAGCTTCTATAGGACAAAAGGGTCAAATCGGACGAAAGATATATATGGGAGCTATATCTAAATCTGAACCGATTTCAACCAAATTCAATAGCGATCTTAATAGCTGCGAAATACTCTAAACTGCAAAATTTCAGAACGATCGGAGTGAAATTGCGACCTGTAGTCGACGAACAACTTTACATGGACAGACGGACGGACATCGTTAAATCGACTCAGCTAGTGATTCTGAGTCGATCGTTATACTTTAAGGTGGGTCTATCTGTGTTATTTTCAGGTGTTACAAACATCTGCCATGAAACAAACTTATAATACCCTGTACCACAGAGTGGTGTAGGGTATAATGAATATACCCCCCATCCTATGGTGGAGGGTATAAAAAGATGTTATTTTAGCATTAAGCAACTTTGTAGTCAAAAATATAGGTTATTTTTTTATTTAATTTATAGGTTAATATTGAAAATTCTGACCTAATAGTAATGCAGTACAGCGCAAAGTTTTTTGAGTGACCGTCAACACGCCGTAAAATTGGCCGTTTTATTCAGTCCCTTCTTGTACTCCCATACAAATTTACAAAATCAAGCGAATATGAATATTATTATAACATACATCAACCATATGTGCGAATTTCTTTCCTATATGATTTAGGTATTAGGAAGTCATTGTCATTTGTTTTCACAGAAAACCAATTTTGTTACTAGGTCACCAAAATTAATATATATTTGTCAAAATGTTCTGTAGCCGTAAGAAACTGACTGTTGGGCGAATCTTATTGTCGAGATATATATAAAATTCCATAAGCACAACAAGTTTGGAATTGAATAATATTAATAAAATGATAATTGATTGTAATAAAATTGAAACCGGATTACACTGCGGTATTTAAATTATCACGAATTAGCACCAAAAAAATTCACGTTTTTGTTGGAAAGGTTTGGTCTATGATATATCAGAGTAAAATTTTATAAAAAATTTAGAGAAAAAAATAAATTCAATATACCTAAAGTTGTTACTAAATTTTGTGTCAGCTCCTCTGAGAAGATTCAGATCCGGTAATGTGCCAAACCTGAAGAATCTGGATCTTGCATGTGCGAAAGCACAGAAACAATTTGAGCTAAAAATTAGTCTATTCATCTATTAAACTATGGAATAATATCAGGAAAAATTCTAATTAATTGTTTTTTTCAATTAATTTTTTGGTAACATTTTCTGATCAATGTATCTTTTTATTGACTCAATAACTATTCCAAATTTTAAATCTAAGCGATATAAAAGATATTTTTTAACAGATCATTATTACACCATGGAACAAAATTAAACGTTTTGAAAAATAACAAGTTTCTGATAGATGGGTAAAAAAGATTTGAAAGTTTACGTATGGTGGTCATTTTAGAGGGGGATCAATATTACCCTCATTTTATTTTTAGGCTGTCTTCAGCAACATTACTTAGAACACTACGAAGAAAATTTTTGTTGAACATTTTTCTCTAGCTCCTAAACTTTGGGGTATTTTAGGCCCCTTTTGTGGAAAGGGTTAAAAATCACCCCCTGTAACTGGTGTTCAGCGAGTCAAAATGTTCTAAAATTTTCCATAAAATTCTACTATAAGTCTCTGAATTCACCAAAACTCAACTAAATGCCAGAAATAATTCAAAACTTAAAATACATTTTTAGGTTTAGCTCCAATTCGAAAAAGTACGAAATTAACCTAAAAATGGATCTTATTTTTGTCTTATTTCTGGTATTTAAGTTGAGTTTAGAGTTTTTGTTTCTTCAGAGAAACGAAATATTTTTGTAGAACATTTTAACCATCTAGCTCCTCAATCTAGGGGCCTTTTTGGTTCATTTTTTGGAGAGGGGAAAAAACAACCCTATAACAGGTGTTTAGCGAGTCAAAATGTTCTTCAAAAATATTTGCCATACAATTCTACTACAAGTCTCCGAAGACACCAAAACTCTTGACTCAACCTAAATGACAGATATAAGTCAAAACTTAAGATCAATTTTTAGGTTAATTTCGTACTTTTTCGGATTTGGGCTAAACCAAAAAATGGTTTTTAAGTTTTGTATTATTTCAGGCTTTTAAGTAGAGTTTTGGTTAATTTGGAGACTTGTATGATAAATATTTTAGTTTAACATTATGACTCGGTGAACATCAGTTATTGGGGTGATTTTTAACCTTCTCCACAAAAGGAACAAAAAAGACGTTTAGGAGCTAGAGGGTTAAAATGTTCCCCGTAGAGTTCTAAGTAATATTGCTGAAGAAATCCTAAGCCTAAAATTTAAGAATCACACGGTTTCCTATGCCGATTAATCATAAGAATGTTCAAAAGGGGGAAATTTTGATACCGATCTAAAATGACCTCCATACGTACACTTTCAAATCGCCGATACAAGTATATTCTTTTTTTACCCCCTCAATCAGAATCCGTTGTCCTAAGCTTGTTATTTTTTGTGTTACTTGGCAAATAACATTGGTAAAACTTAACCTTGTCTACTCTGAGGAGTTGATGTAGGATATGATGTAGTCGGCTCCGCCGGACTTTGGCCCTACCTTTCTGGTTTCTAGTTAAAAATTGTCCCTTTGTGTGGAAGTTACCAAAAGGCGAGTGACCATTTCGCCTTAGTTTTTCTTGATAGCGGTAAACTACAACTACGTATAAGTAAAGGGTTTTTCAACAGGGACGCTACAAAAGTAGACCGACAGGGACAGCAAACGACGCCATATTTTTTGCCGCTCTTTGGACATTTCTCTTCAGTAAGGTTTGCCATTTCATGATGGATAGATATACGAGCCAACAAGGAGTCGAAATTATTAAAATTTACTACCGAAATTCGGAGTCAGTGGCCTCAACGTTAAGAGCGCGAAAAATCGAAAAATCATCTTCAGCGATGAGGCTCATTTCTAGCTGAATGGCTTCGTCAATAAACAAAATATGCGTTTTTTGTCAGACAGCAATCCACACGTACTCAATGAGTTATCATTGCATGCCGAAATACTACGGTTTGGTGCGGTTTACGGGCCGGCGGCGTCATTGGGCCGTACTTCTTCCGTGATGATCAAGACCGGCACGTTACTGTGAATGGGAATCGCTACCGTTCAATGATAACCGAATATTTTTTGTCCCAATTGGATGATATGGACTTGGAGGACATGTGGTTCCAACAGGACGGCGCCACAAGCCACACAGCGAATGCCACAATCAATTTATTGGAAACCAAGTTTGGAGAACGTGTTATCTCACGAAATGGTCCAGTCGATTGGCCGCCTCGGTCGTGCGATTTGACGCCGTTAGACTATTTCCTGTGGGGCTACGTCAAGTCTATGGTCTATGCCAACAAGCCAGCGACGATTGATGAACTTCGTACGAATATCGAACGAGAAATTGCAGCAGTATCGGCCGATTTATGCTTGAAAACTGGATTCAGCGTCTGGACCTTTGCAAGCGTGCCCGTGGTGGCCATGCAAAAGAAATCGAGTTCCATACATAATGGCATCGAACGAACTTTCACGGGAATAACGAATTTCATTGATATTCAAAACCGTTTTTGTTTTATTTAAAAACAACTTTTGTAGCGCTCTTATTGACGGACCCGATATATACCACCGTGCGACAAATGTAAACTTTTTTTGTCACCCATGAACGAAACTATGTACAAGGGAAACTAGAGACCATAGGTAGCAAAACTGAATACTCAGTTTTTTAATTCGTGATCGTTTGTCCATTTAACAGGACTTTTAAAATTGCAAGGATTATATTTTTTAAATATTTTTTCTTTTCACTTATTACAATGTGAATTGATAAATATGCATATCAAATGAAAGGGGAGAACTCCCGCAATTTAATAAAATTTTTGGAAAAACATTCCAAGGACGAATGCTATAAAAAATATCGATTTAAACTTTTATCCTTGAGTATCCTTCAAAGTTGTTGACATAACACATGTCTTCTATCTTTAACGGCTAAGGAATAACAATTATTTGAATTACACAGCCTATGTAATATATAAAGGACACTGAGACAAAAAAAACATCCATTAAAAGGACTATATACAATTGAAGATATATGGCACTAGTAGGAAAATAATGTACTAACTTCCTTATTTCGTGATCGTTTGTCCTTTTTACAGGACTTTTAAATTACAAGGGTAACAATTCGCATGATATACACTAGGCCGGGTCGATTTGTGGGGAGGCAAAAAAAAGTCGCCATTGCTCAGAGAAAATCGTATTCTAGGGATCAAAATAAGAAACTTTGCCGATGGAACCATACCTCTAAAACGAATTCTGATGTCCCGGAATTTGGGTCGAACTTTTGGGTAGGGGCAAATTTTGAAAAATCCCACTTTGACCCATTTAGAGTGCTCCAATCGAGTCCAAATGTATGACCGACCCCCACTAACTTTGGAGGCCCGACCCACCCATGTCAGTGGCACACCCCCTGAAACCCCCTGGGGGTTCCATCCATTTGGACTCGATTGGAGCACTCTAAATGGGTCAAAGTGGGATTTTTTCCGGGACATCAGAATTCGTTCGGCAAAGTTTCTTATTCTGATCCCTAGAATACGATTTTCAATGAGCACTTCACTGAGTGGGGGTCGGTCATACATTTGGACTCGATTGGAGCACTCTAAATGGGTCAAAGTGGGATTTTTTCCGGGACATCAGAATTCGTTTTAGAGGTATGGTTCCTTCGGCAAAGTTTCTTATTTTGATCCCTAGAATAAGATTTTCACTGAGCAATGGGCGATTTTTAAATCGACCCGCCCTAATATACACCCTCATTCACTAAAGTGAGGGTATAAAATTGTCGAGCTATTTTTTAACCCATTGATAGCATCAAATACTCGTAGCTTTAATATATTCTTTAATATTTATTTTATTTTTTTTACCAAACTTTCAAAAAAATTTATATTTTTCTTCTATTATCTTTCTAAATATCATCTTAAATGGGCCTTTCAATTCAGTAATTCACACTGTTCATGCAATTATAATTTTTAAAACCAAGTTTTTGAGTTAGAAGTGCAATATAACAATATAAGGAAATTAATTCGCCCTTCATAAATAACAAACTTATTTACTTTTACGCTTTTAACGTGTTTGCGGGAAACTTGTCTGTCTAATTTGAATTCATATCGGAATACACGTATTTATGTATGTACACTAAAAAAAAAGCGTACTGAAAATCAATGAATTTGTCGTAAAGTTTAAGATTTCGGCAATGATTTCGAGCCAAAGACAATCGCAATAAAAATAAGAATGTTTTATGGTTAATTTAAAGACATGAATAGTACTTGTTTTGAGGAGGCATTTCATAGAATCAAGAACTTTGTGTAATAAAACTAATTATGTTTGGTCTTAAAATAAGCACGTTTTGGCGTAAATTTAAGTATGACACGTGCTTATTTGTAGTGAAATATCATAAAATTTAAAACATTATGGTAATAAAATTTAAAATGTCTGTCCTTGATGTTAGAATGTACTAGTCATTAATTTAAGGCATACATGGATTTAAATATAGTTTTTTAAAATATATATGGAAAATTCTTTACATTGTTTTTATTATAATTTTACTCTTATTAATGAATCATTTTCTTTGAACTATTGAAATCATTGTATATTCATAGAAAATGTGCTTAATGCTATTTATAGTGTAAACTTCAAAAACGTTTTATCTTCCTAAAAATTGGAATTGTTATATTTTTATTGGAAATACAAAAAATTTATCATACATATTACGGAAAACTTTGAACATTTTATAATTTAAAACAATATTTTAGTTGTCTAAAGACAAGCCCTCCAACACACTACCGAAATATTTGATGTTTAACCTTGTTCAAATATTTGGTATGGATTTGTAAATCTGTAGTGGGTTTAATTTCTCTATTTATTGTCCAAGAACAATTTGCATTGGAACCGACATCAATGATTTGAACAAGGAATTTGCCTGGAATTTAAACAGAAGTTGTATAAAATAAATATTACATAATTAGTTTTACATATCATAGAATTTGTAGTTTTCAATTATTAGCTTCACTTTGTAAATTTAGATCCCCACTACATTTTTCATATTTTCAAGCAAAGTTTATTGCGCGATCTAAAATAAAATAATCTGAAAAGAAATCGAACAGAATGATTTATGTACAAAAAAGTTTCAAATAAATTTCATCATATCACAATAAGAAGATTTTGGAAAATAAGAGATATATTTCAATCGTTCTCATATAACGTTGACATATTTTACTTACGTTGAAATATTTGGTATAGTTGTTCACTCTTCAGCAACACAAATACTCATAATATTCCCATTCGAAAATTGTTTTACTAAAAAATTTAAAAAATATATTTATATAACAAATTATTAATTACACAGTTCAACAAAAAAAATAGTTTTGCTGCGGCACAGGATTTCGCAGCCGATTTGGATATATGAGATAATAAAGATCTTAGCCTTAAATGTAGTTTCTTTGAATTAGTTCTCGCGATAAATAATATAGAGAGTGCTATACATATTATAGAATAACTCGAGAATAATTTAAACGAAGTTTTAAATGATCCAAAATTAAATAGCCTTCAACTTCTTCAAACACATTTTTCGTCCGTTCAGCTGTTTCGACGATATATTACAAGATAGTGCTATAAATTCATATTTTTTTAGAAAATTTTAATAATTTTGAAATAATATATATATGTCCTTTATTTACAACTGAGTTAAATTACATAGCATATAAAACATTTTGAAATAAACGCGTAATAAAAACAACGACAAATGCTCAATTGTAAAATGTTTATTAACTTTTCATAAAGTCTGATCGGTCATGATTAAGATTAGATCATTACGAAAAAAAACCAATGCATAACTTAAAAAGTTGTATCGAATTTATTAAATCTACCCCGAAATTTATTTCACCTTAAGATAATGTCCCGATCAAAAATTTCACAGAGAATCTCATAAAAACGCTTCTCTTTTCTTTTTAATTTAGCTATAACTTTTGAAGTTGTGCATCGATTTCCTTCGGTTTCATTTTATCGTGCATTACGATACAATAATAAAAATTTAATAATTGAACACTTTTCGACATTTATATTACGCGTTTTTTTACAAATTATTAGAATTTTCTCAAAAAATAGGGTTTAACGCTATCTCGTAAGATATCGCCGAACGGATAAAAAATTGGTATTAGAAGAATTTTACTTAATTTTGCATTATTTAAAACTTTCCCGAAGTAATTCGTATAAAAGATTCTCGAATTATGCTATAATATGTGTCGCAACCTCTCTACTTTTGTAAATAGCGATTAATCGCGAGAACTAGAGGAAGTTCAAAGAAATTCCCTTTTAGGTAAGAACTGTATTACATCTAAGTATATCCTAATCGGCTGTGAACCCCGTGTCTCAAAAAAAAGTTGACCAGCGTATTTAAAATACATTTCCATATTTCGAGAAATAATGTTACATTTTGCTTAATTTTAGCAGTTATTTTTAATAAATATTTACTATTAACAAAAGTGTTTTCCTAATTCCCTTATTTGCCAATAATTTTTGCTTCAGTTTTATAATATAACATTTTAACATTTCCATAAATTTTGCTTATTGTCACTTTAAGTATTACAAAACCTGTTATTCTTATTTTGTTTGCCCAATTCGTTTTGTAGTGTTCGCGCATAATTCTCTTCACATAACTTACTAACAACATCTCTTTCATAATTGTGTGTAAATCACCATGAATGACATACAACCAAAATAACTAAGACGCACAACATCTATCCCTTTTCCTTATCATCAAGCTACAACCACATACATGCATACACACATGTGAAATCTACACGCACGAAATCTATACATTTATGTATCGCTTTTTTGTTTCTTTTGTTGCTGCTATGCGATTTGCCAATATATTTATGTCCACACTTTATTTTTTATTTGTTTCAGATATGTGTTTTCATTAACCAAAAATAACTGTTACTGCCCATAATGAAATTATTTTCGGAATAATATGGAAATGTAAAAAATATTTAAATAAAATTACACTTTTGTATGTACACGTACGTCTACATACTTACATATTTCCAGCAATTTCGTTTTCTTACAATCCGCGACGAAAAAACCACAACCGTTTGCTTCTATCATTTCTCAATGACTGACGACGTAAAAGAAAACAAACGACGAGTTACTTCAAATTTTCAGAGAGCTCTTCAACATTCCATAACAATTATTGACTCGCACATTAACAAACATTTCTGATTCTCCGAGAGATAGAATAATTCTCCGAAAGAGAGAAAGAATAATTCTCGGAGAAAGAGAGTTAATTTAAAAGTATGTATTCTTAAAAATAATGGCAAGAGTCATAAAATTTATTACCAAGACAACCTTTGCTTTATGGGGAGCTCAGCCTTAAATTTATTACTCAAATATCTCATACTGTCAATTAAGTCCGATTTGGCATTAAAACTATGACGTGGCTACGTCATTGTTTTAATGTAGAAAATCCTTAAAAGTATTGAAATATTACATAAAATAATGCGGATTGTCACAAATTTAATGATTTTTTTCTTTAATTTAAAGGCTTACAGTTAAAGAAGGGCGTACACAAAACTAATGATTACATAGTGATTAATTCAAATTCAAAAAACTTTAGATTAAGGAAAATTTCGTAAAAAACATGTAAATTTTCATTATTTTAACGAAAATTGTGATTGAATTAATGCCGAGGCCACATATTTAATTTAAGAATGTGCCATCATTAATTTTATTACTATTTTTTTTTCAGTGTATATCTATATCTTTTATGCATATTGTTTCACTAACTTAATTATTCATATTTTTGTTTGCACGCTGTTCTCTTAATCGTTAACCCGATTTAAATCAGATTTAAAGACATAATAATCTTCAAAATCATTTAATATTTTTCTATTTATCCGATGTCTATCATAAAATATATGCATATTAACTGGAAAATGTTAGTATATTTAAAGCAATTTTGGTACATATATATTTCCAAAGGAAGTTTTATATGAATAAATGTATACTGAAGCGTGGAAACAGGAATATTATACATATTTGTATGTATATATTTTATATTAAAAGAGGAGACATTTGGTTGGAATTGCATGATTGAACAGCATACAGAAATTTTGTTTTATAGGGTGGGCCAGATGAAAGGTTTGATTTTCAAAAAATTTACAAAAATCCATTTTTTATTAGAAAGAGCAATCATTCCCACTATTTCCGGAAAATGATTACATTCGTCTCGGCAGTTTTCCTGTAAACCCAATTTTGCAAGACTTTGTAGACGGTTTTTGACTCTATCCTGTAGAGATAGCTGATAACACGATTGCCGAACTTGACTCGCAAAAGATTGGTTGTGGCGTGGACTGTGTGGCATGATTTAACCCAGCAAAAAAATATGGAAGTTATTCCTAAGGAATAACATTTAAAGTACTTCCACAGATGCAGTACGTGATTTTTTCCACTTCCAATATGTTCCTTTGGAGTAGTCATGAAAATATGCATACTCGTATTTAATTAATAAATAAAATATTAAAATGTTGTTAGGGAAAATATGTTTAAAAAAAATAAAACAAAAAAGTTAAATATTTGAACCGGACACCTCGATTAATAATACTTAAATAAAGAGAACATCCAAAGCAGTGAATAAGATCCAATTTTGCACAACTTTGCTAAAAAGTACTCATACGCTAAAGTGGTCTTATATATCTCGGCCAGTGGTATTTCCAACTCGTTTGTGGCCGAGCGCTCTAATGCTGATATGATGTAATGCTGATATGGCGTTAGGAGAACCAGGTTCAAATCACGGCAAGACCAAAAATTTCACTTTGAATAATTAAATAAGAAAATTTCTAAATATAAGATAAAAAAAATAATTTAAAAAAAGTAACTATTTGGGGCAGATTGTTACGTTCCAATAGCATCCAAGAAAATAACATTTGCATTGCTTTCTAATCACATCAAAAGAATAGCATTATGGCGGGACAAGCCCTTGTTAAATTCATTGGTGAAGATCCATATTTGAAAAACTTCCGAATCATAAGATAACGATTTTTATCACTTCTTTGGATGCTCTTTTTTTTGGTTCAACGGAGATTTGATACTGTCAAGATTTCGACCGGGAATGAGTTGCCACAGTCAAAATAACATATGATTTAACCATTAAGGAAAGGCTAAAGTCGTCGGTGCCGACTATATGACACCCTGCACCATTCTAGTATGATTGGCTATTTAGTTAAAGTTTACCGATTTACTTTAAATGCAAAAGGCTTCTTTCCAGATACGCAAGACTCCTAACTTCAGCACATGCGGAGTAAAATTGGACCTGTACTCAACGGACAAGTTTAGATGGATAGACAGACGGATGGACGGACGGACAGATATGGTTTAAACGACTCAGGTAGTGATCTGAGTAGATCAGCGCACTTTAAGGATGGTCTAACTGTAGTATTTCTAGGCGTTACAGACATCTGCCGTGAAACGAACTTATAATATCCTGTTCCACATTGTGGTGTAGGGTATAAAAAGAAACCAACAGATGGACTACGCCTTATTCATTGATATAAATTGTTTTCTGCCTAACTAACTGCCTAATGCAATAAATAATAAAATCATTATATTATAAACCGCCTTCAGAGTATCTTTACTATTTTGTATCGGAGATTCCAGAATAATTTATTCTATGCCTTACTGTAGTCATTAAACAAATTTACTGAATTCTCGAACTTGAATTGTATAATAAATAATACGACTACTATATGGTTTTGTATAATTGATTTCGAACTTGTCAAATACTCATATTTTCACTGAAAGTGCAGGGTTTTCCAATAAGAGTGATATAATTTCTTTGAAAAAAAAACACACTTATTGTTAAGGAAATTCAAAAGTTGTTTATTTAATGTGAAGTACAATCGATACAATTAAGTTCTAAATAAAACGTCATTCGAATGGCCTCCACGATTTCTTCTGCAGGAACGAATTCGATGATCCCAACTTTCGAGCACTTTTTCCACTAAACCAAGTCATAAATGGCACGTTCAATATTGACTTGTAAAGCTTTTAGAGAGTCTGGTTTATTTCGAAAGACCAATGATTTCAAATAACCCCACAAGAAATAGTCTAATAGTGTTAAATCACAACTTCTTGAAGGCCATTCAATATCACAATTTCTTGAAATAATCGAATCTCCAAACTTTCTCACAACAATTCAATTGTTTCATTTGCTGTGTGGCACGTAGCCACAATCGGTCAATGGCAAAAAGATAGCTCTTAACGAGAGCTAAAATATTGCTCAGGCGTGTCAAGGTCGTAGGTCGACTGGAAAGTGTTTTTTTGGGATTAAAAAAAATGGACTTAGCATCATTTTCAAATGTGAACGGAAAGTTTATTTTTGCTCTAGCTCTTTAACGGTACGTCGGATCGGGAATCGGTCAATAGCAAAAATATAGCTCATAACGAGCTAAAATATTGCTCATGGTTGTCAAGGTCGTAGGTCGACTGGAAAGTGTTTTTTTGTTTAAACAAAATGGACTTAGCGCACGAAAAGTTGCAATTGAGAACGATTATTTTGATAATAAAACTGAATAATTTGTAAACGTTGTTCTTGCGTATATCTCTCCATGATGAAATTGAAAAGACCACTGAATACAATGAAAAACAAATGACAGATCATGACATATTACAAATAGCCGAAACGTTACTTCAAAATTATATCATCCCCATTGGAAAACCCTTTATTTCTACAATAATATGAGGTAAAGAAGCTACAAAATTTTGGGGTGTTGCAATATCGTCTTTGTTGAGTTTGTAAAAGCATTTTGCTATAGGGAATTTAAGGTGTTCTTTAGTATTAAAGTTATGAACTGTTAATTTTTGTACACAATGGTCCCTTGGGTTTAATGATTAGGTCCCTTGGGTTTAATGATTAGGCACTTTAGTGAATGGGGCTATATATAACTTGTTATGGATCAAATATTTAACTCTTCGAAGGAGTCCCCCTACAAACGTTTCGGCGAAATCCGTTTCAAGATATCTTAAGTCATTTGAGCTATATCAGGCTTGTTTCGAAATCGGTGACATTTACGTCGATTTTGTTTGTGATAATATTTTCTTATATCTCAGGTTATGTTTGATTATAGGCAATACTAGCCCACACAAAATTGAGATTTCCTAGTCCCTCCCATTAAACCAAACCGATTGCTTTAAAAAACCAACATCGGAGATTTTCTTTTCGTCACCACAGCTTCTGCAAAAGTCATTATACAAGATTTAAGCCGCTCTGCTTGTCGTCCAGATAGTCTCCCTTCATGACAGACATAATAAGTGAGACGCCGTGTCTCGATAACGACAGCAGAGCGTTGGTGCATTTTAAGTTTAAGTAGGTCCATATCAGCTTAGAATGTAGATAGGTCGTAACTAATGACCACCTGCCATTTCTTTTCATAAGGGCAACTTTGGACGTTTTTGGAAGCATTCTCCCTTGGAGCATATATCAGTTCCTATCATTGTCAGCTCAGTTCCAGGGCGGTGCACTGGAATGTCCTGTGGCCATTGAATTTTGAACTGCTCAACCATATATTTAAGACATCTGCGGCTATTGTGGGCTTGTAATCAGTAATTCGGAATTGAGCTATTTTACGTCTGCCTAGCTATAGGTAGCTATATACCTGCCAGAACGTTATTATCAGTCATGCTGCCATCTCCTTAGTAGTCAATATTTCTGGCTGGTAAATACGTTCGTGATCAAACAGCGTACGAGCTATAGATAGCCCCAGCGCTTTCGAGTAAACTCCGAACCAACCCTACCAATAAGTTTGAAATCATCAGTATAGAATCCATGGAAATTGGAATTTAAAAAAACCATAAATTGTTTAAAAATTTTTTTTCGTTTTTAGAACTTTTTGTATGTTAGATTAGGTTGAATGATAGGAGACTTTCTAACGTCTTATCTCCATGGACACACTACACTTAAGCCAGTGGATCGGCTGTTGTGAGCTCCTATTTTTTAACCCTGAAGAGTTATATAGGGTTTTCCAAAAAGAACTGCCGAACTGTTACAGTCGATATCGGCCATATTGCTGATGCTGCATCTCTCGATTTGGCTGTGATTTATTCAGTATATTTGGCCAAATCACCATTGACGGATATAGCGTTCGACAAGACCTGCATATTATAAAATTGTTTAATTAAAATGGCCATCGCCTTTTTCAGCGATGAGGCCCACTTTTTAGTGAATGGGTACCACATGAGATTCACGTGGGTCCAATGCATGTCGAAAAAGTCATTGTTTAGTGTGTATTTGGCCTGACGTCGTCATCGGTCCATACTTCTTTGAGAATTACGTTGGCCAGGCCGGACCATCAGCTTTGGCGTAGGCAAGAGGCTATCAAGCAGTCCAATGAAATATGGTCATAAATCGGCACCTGTAGGGTGCTAGACAAATTTAGCCAAGATACGTACTGAGATGATTAAAATGTCTCATTGTACTAGAGAGGAAAAAACTGTATATGCTTGTTTCGGTTCAGGAGGGACACTTCTGCAGAAGCTGTGGAGATGTCATTAATTAAATGACGTCTGGATATACTGGAGTTGGTCTTTCTAGGTAGTCTGATAGATCTTTATGGTACCAATATTCGTGCTATTGAAAACTTTGTTTATCAAACAGATTGGTTTCGATGAGGGGCGTCTGAGGCCGTGGTATCCTACATAGATATACGTGAGCTGGCAAAGCTGAGTGCTACATGTCACATTGGACATTCTGCACGAGCGATTTGAGGGCATGGTCATGTCCGCCATCGAAGCCTCGGCGGACATTTCCACGATATTATATTCTCCACATAATGACATCGATAGGCCTTTCAACCTATACGAATAAAGTTCGATCATATATCACACTTTGTGTTATTTAAATTTAAAAATTGGAAGCTTTATGAAAGACCGTTTAGAAACTCTAAATGCTTATCATAGTAATCAATCTGCCTTTAAAAGCCGCACCTTATATATTTAAATCGAATTTAAATAATCATATCTTTGATAGTTTTATATCTACTAACAAACTTAACTAAAAAAATAAAAAATAAATTCTTCAATAGAGCGGCATATATTCTCTAGAATTGTAATTAAAATTCAAACTGTTATAAAATTTCTCTGAAAAGAAAAATTGCCGCTCTATTTCCCCAAAGAATACATTTCAAGTTCAGTGAACTTAAAAAATTCACAACATTCAATTCCGCAAACATTAACGGCGGTTTACAATTCTTTTCGAGGCGAATTAATTTCATGCAAAACTAACTGAAGGAATATAACAGAACAGAATAAATCTGAACAAAAACTATTCAGATTCAGTTTTAATTGTTGTTGTTAAAACCTACGCATAAATTAAATTTGAATAAAGAGATTATTTTGCAATAACATACAAACAATATAAAAGTCTATTGTGCAACACGTGAGAAGCTGTAGTTTTTTGTTTGTTTTTTTGTAATATAGAGATTTACGAGTATTTTTTGTATAAAATTCACATTTCAATGTGAATGTTTTTTTTTGTTGCGGCAGCAGTTCTGTTAATCTGCCCCATGGCAAAAAATCGGGCGCACAAAACGATTGACGATTTGCATTTGAATAGGCATGAAAGCTTAATTGGATGCACAGTATTGCGAATCGATAGGATTCGATGAAAATTCAATGTTGACTACTATGTATATACAGGCAAAGAAAAAATTCGTTTCTGCGAAACGAAATATTAGACAACTACAATTCTCGTTTGTCGGAAATGAAATTTCGTTTGTTGTGAAAGAAACATATTCTGACCAAAAGAAATTTTAGTAGTTGTAAATGAAAATTGTAGTTGTCTAATATTTCGTTTCGCAGAAACGAATTTTTTCTTTGCGTGTAGACTTGAAAATATAATAAATTATACTTAGTATGATACTAAAACAAATACAAGTATCAAAATAACATCATAGCCGTACTAGGATAACACTATGCAACCAAATGAAAATTTTTGGTGTCCGAAACCAATTTTTTTTTGTTTAGATTGAGGTATTCTATTTCATAAAATCAAAACAAACAATTTTTTATGGTAATATTTTTAATTCTTATTTGCATGAAAGATGCCCTTTTTGGACCATATTTTTTAAGTATAAATCCGTTAAATATAAGGAACTTTAGAGGGCTACAAACGTTGGAAATACGAGGGTTGTTATTTTTATTTCGGATACTGGCAATACTAGTAAAGGAGCAAATAGATGTTGAAAAAATACAACCGCGGTAGCAGTGTATAACATCATCGCAAATGACGAATCATGAATCTAGGCATATGAGCCCGAAACAAACCAGCAATCGACCGTATGGGTCTATAAAGGCGAGACAAATAAAAAAAAAATCGTGGAAGGAGCACATCGAAGCAAATATCGGTATGATCGATGTTATAACCGGTCATGTGGCCACAGTTCCTTTAGTGGGAAGTAGGACGGTCAATTCTGAGTGGTACACAACCATCTGCTTGCCAACAGTGTTCGGAAAAAATATATCAAAACATGGACCTATGACGACCGTTCTTCGTGTGAAGGGTTCAGGGTATAAATACACCCAATTTTTAGCCCGATCAGTTTAAATTTGCAGTCTCCATGGCGTCAAGAACTCAAATCGGACAGATGCTATACAGGGTGGCTGATATGTAATGCAACAAATTAAAGCGCTATATTTTTTTAATTTTTTTTAAATTTTATTGTTCAAAAGCAAAAAAAGTCGGAAATAACATAAAATTTCAGAAACAGTTTAGATTTGTTCGAATTGGCCTTTGGCACGAATTATGGCCTTCAAACGGCCGACAAAGGCATCACACGCTGCACGAAAGTGTCTCTGTGGTATTTTGGCCCATTCCCGGCGAAGCGCCGTCTTGAGATGATCGATACTTTGGTATTTTTTAGTGTGAACTTTACTCTCTAAAATGCCCCAGGCGCAAAAGTCCAACGGATTGCGATCCGGAGATCTTGGTGGCCATTGTGCGGTAGAAATGAAGCGAGGAACCTCCTTTTTAAGTCATTCTTGGTTGACGCGTGCTGAGTGTGATGGTGCTGAGTCCTGTTGGAATGTCCATGGTCTGCGGCCGAAATGTTTGTCTGCCCAGGGTTGCAATACTGTCTTTAGGACATTTTCCCGATAATATTCGGCATTTATTTTGACCCCATGGTCGATGAATACGAGCGGGGAGCGACCATCGGCCGTTACGGCGACCCACACCATTACCATCGGCGGCGCTTGAGTTCTGGTGGCCAATCGAAGGTGTAAATTTTCAGCTGACCTCTTTGGCAAGTAAACCCGATCATTTTGTTTGTTCACAAACTGCTCAATTTGGAATGGCTTCTCACCGGAGAAAACCAAATTCGGTAACTGGCCACTTTCGTGCAAGCGAAGCAACTCATTGGCTCTTTCCAGTCTAACTTTTTTTTGTGCATCGGTGAGCTCTTGCACTTTTTGGAACTTCAATGGCTTTAGTCCCAGCTCATTTTTAATATGTGTTGTATCCGTTCTCGAGATATGTTCAGCTCACGAGCAATTTTTCTACCACTGCGGCGTGGATTTCGATCAAATCTGGCCTTCACTTTTCGGATCATTTCTGTTGTTGTTACCGTTTTTTTTCGTCGACTTTTTGGACGCGATGCAACACTGCCAGTATCACGGTAACGAGCAATGGTACGAGAAACAAAAGATTTATTCACATTTAAATGCTGGAGGGCTCTAACGATAGCCACTTGTGTTTTTCCACCCAAATATAAAGCAATCACACTATCACACTTGAATTCCATCACGAATAACTTTTTTTTCTGAATCTGAAGATCAAAATGCTTTTGTAAGCTTGTAAACAATAAAATGAACTGTCACTGAAATATATCTGTCAGCTATCAGACTAGCGGTTTAGAAATTGTAGCAACCTGAAGTTGGTTGCAATACATATCAGCCACCCTGTATATACATTTATTGATATTTCTATTATAAATCCCCATATTTATCCCCTTACCTTAGAGAGGAGGGTATATATAATTTTTCTATTTATGAGCACGATTCATCGTAGGGATGATATGTAATCACCCAGGGGGATTTTGTTTTTATTCCACTAAATAGTTCTTGTTCTAGTATACTTTAACAGAGATTCGTCATGGCGACGAACAAATTCATAGATAGGATTATCCGTACGTTAGCTGACTTTTGACGAATGACGAAGCTTTTTCTATCAGTGTAGGAAGGTCAATACTGAGTGGTACACAACCTCTGTTTGCCAACAGTGTTCGAAGAAAAATATATCAAAACGTGGACCTATGACGACCGTTGTTCGTGGGTATAAATACACCCAATTTTTAGCCCGTTGAAATTTGCAGTCTCCATGGCGTCAAGAAGTCAAATCGGACAGATGCTATATATGTGGGCTATACCAAAAATGGACCGATATTGCCCATTTTCAGTCCCAAGTTCCCTGCTGCAATTAGAAGTATCTGTAGCAAATATCAATCATCTAGCGCAATTATTGTAGAGGTTAGCATGATTATAACAGACGGGCATGGCTAAATCGTTTTGGAATTTTACGACGATCAATATTCCGAGGTGTTACAAACAGTGTGACAAAATAAATATACTACCCATCCTATGGTGGCGGTTATAAATACAATTAAATCAACATTTTTTTCGGTTTCATGCCACTGTGCTTTAGCCACAGCACTCATCCATCATTTGCCGATGTGGGTTACAACAAATGGTGGGTTAATGAATGAATGAATAGTAAGGGTACAGTTACAGACAGACAGACGGACATACAGACAGGTATGAGTGGTGTCAGTCTTATATAAATGCATTTATAATCACCGTTATGATTAACGAACACCGAACACTATGCGTCTCAATTGGAAAAGAATAGCTTTGTGTGCTTTTAATTAATTACAATACAATTTTGATGAATTGTTCAAACGGTGAAATGTGGTTTTGGTTGTTTATATACAGGAAGATTCAACGTTATTGTTAAGGTATCTTATAAATTGAAAATAAAATCTGTTTTAACCCGGTTGACTAAGAACCGTTATACATGTAAAAGATGCGAAGTTTTCCCGAAAATTTGCATTTGTTTTAGCCTAGTTTGAAAGAAAATCATATACACAAATAAGTCGATATTTTAAAATCATGTTATTTGGTATTTAACAGCAAGATTTTTCTAAAAAAGTAAAAGTATAAGTATGAAGTATTATTTTATTAAGGTGAAAACCATGTAAATTTCCGTACATTCAGCACCGCCCGACTTTTGTTTAGGACACCAAATTACACCAGAAAATGTTATGCACAGCCTTTCGGCAAAATTTTTGTAAACTAGTGTTATCTTTGGCGCCAACTATTCTCTCTGTGTAGGGAAAAGGGAATGATGTCATGCGACTCTGTGCATCCAAATATATGTCTAGAGCTTCGCAAAGACTGTAATAAATTACATATTTCAAAAACCTGTTTGAATTTATTTTTATTGCGTTTGAATTCCATTTGAATGATGTGTCAGTTGTACTTTATATTATTAAATTCCAAACAACTAATTAATCTGGCATTTAATGATTGACGATTTATTCAATTATATTTAGTATGTAGATCTTACGGGGCACTTTCACAGTTCACGATTACTGATGATATTAGCAGTGGATTTTAAAATAAATAATTAAACATTGTATACAAATTGAGGTCCATTGTCACCATTTTTAAAAACATTTAATTAAATGCGCAAACTATCGAGCGTATCTATAGTAAATGAATATTTTTATACCCTCCACCATAGGATGGTCTGATAAAGAATATATATTCTTAATTGTCTTAAAATTCTAAGACGATTTATCCATGTCCGTCCGTCTGTTGTAATCACGCTACAATCTACAATACTTGAGGTAGGTGGCTGAAATTTGGTATAGATACTTCTTATAGCTGCAGGTAACTTGGGATTTAAAATTGGTCCATATTTAGATATAGCTCCCATATATAGCATCTAACTTGTTGTGATTCCTTCTCATCTACTATATTTTTTTGTGTTTTTCGGTGTTATTTTCTTTAGGTTTGAGTTATTTTGTGTGGTCACATGCTATCCATGGTGGAGGGTACATAAGAATCGGCATGGCCGAACTTAACGCTTTTACTTGTTTAAAAATGAATTCACCAATCTACAAAATATATATTCATCACTAAATCCAAACACCACAGATACGCACCTGCTAATTTATGAGCTTAAATCCATAGACATGCTATAATCGCGTTAACAAGACATAGGCCTACCTCATAACAGTCTTCATAATTTATCATTTAAATTATGGTAATCCAGCCAATCATAAAGATAATTTGGTAAAACACTTAGTCTAAGCTTTTGTATTATTTAAAAGCTCACATTTTTGGAAATACTTCGTTTTGAAAAGATATCATAATCGCATCCAGATGTGAAAGAAAACCTTCGAATTAATTGGTGGTTCATCCAGTTTCGGTTAGCTATTCTGCTGACAAATTTATATGTACGAGTATATGGGCTATGAATAATTTAAAGATGTTTTATTGCCGCAAAGAATATACATACATACTTAGATAATTCGTTGAACTATATTAGACCAGAAACAGTAAATTACCATATTTGAGGTGAATTTTCAAAGTATTTGTTTTCTTTATTCTTGTTCACTTTTAGTATTAAGGCAATTTGGAAACTCGTCTTTCTCAAATGTCAATTGCTTTTTTAACGTTTTTTTTTTTTATTGCAAAAGAAGTTCTATTTTTCTGTTCCTTTTACCTATTCTTAACTCGTATATTTTTAAGATAAATATCATTTTAGAACTTAGGTATTATTAAGATGAAAAAATGAGGAGCGAGTAAATGTTTAAATTTCATAGAAATCTATAAATCTATGTAATTAATTGGAGCTTAGTGTTTTTGGTGATTGTAGTGAAAGAATTCCCCAGACACCGGTTCGTTAACCTTTGAAACTGTTAAATGGTTAATTTAATTCAGAACATTCAATCAAATGCGTAATTTGAGCCAAACAAATACTTGAAATGGATGTAAAATACAGTAAACTTTAATTCGAAATGATACGGCTAATAAAATTTGGAACAATACAAATGATGACCCGTGTGTTGGATATTAGAGTGGGTCAGGGAATTTAGAAATGCGAATATAAGTACCTTATATGACTTCTTAGACAAATCCACCTTGTTTTTTGACTGAAGGTTTGGCTATGGAATTTTTTCGTTGCATATCTCTTAATTAATTTATTTCACAAAACTTAAGATGCATATTTTTCTCAATTCGTTAAAATTTGTTGTTCCGCAACTTAGAGAAAATATCATATTTTTTTAAAGTTGTATTGTTTATTCCAGTGCCATATTGTTTATTTAAAATGGATACTTGTTAAATTCTCATCGATCAAAGTACATGTTTAATTGATTCAATTATCCTAAGCAATAACAAAACAACAAGTAAGAAAATCATAACAAGTAGAGAGACACCAACTGGTATTTAAGCCCATTTTTTCCGTTTGCACTGTGGGCAATGTAAGAGCACAACACTGTACAAAAATCCAGGTGTTTGTACACTGATTTTAAAATTACAGTCCTTTGTGTTGTAGGAACCCAAAGAGGTGTGGTCGTATGGGCTATGTTAATATTTGGTGCAAATTGGTTCATTTATGCGGGAAGTACCAAAAGAAGCGTGCCAATGACGCCCATTTTTCACTGGACTGTAGGTCATATAAAAGCATTACACTGTACAAAATTTTAAATGTTCATATGAACGGAAATTAAAGCTGTAAGCAGTTACGATTTTGTACAAAATGGTCCCTTTGTGTGGGAGATACCAAAAGGGGTGCCGAAACTTCGCCCATTTTTATCAGGGTGATAGCGACGGATAAACTATAACTATGTGAGGAATTACAAATGATTCGGTTATGTAGTACAGAAGTTATTAGAGAATCAATATTTCACTAAATTTTAACCCTTTGAGAGGGAGGTACAAAAAGAAGTGGACCAATATGTATGGCCTATTATCAAACATAGCCTGAGGTAGAAACAAATATTATCACATACCAAATTTAAAGTCAATCCGTTACTCCTTTCGAGAGTAATCGTGCACTTCAGACAGACATACGGACATACATTGTTCAAATGACTTAAGGGGGTAAGGTTAAAAGTAAGCAAAAAAAGGCCCATTTTTGTGATTTTTTGTGACGACACAGTTAATATCGATCGATTAAAACCTATAGTATTTTATAGTATAAATTTCGAAGTAAAGGTGTTATTTCGAAACAAAAGGTGTTATTTTGGTATTCAAAGAAAAATGACATTTTTTGAGTTAAATGATCGGATGTTTATTTCATAATAAAGAGGAAGGTATGCCGTTAATAATGAAAAACAACATCAGGCAAATGGCCACCACGACCACGCTTACAGGAACATATCCTTTTCATGAAATTTTCCATAACCAAATCGCGAAATGGCTGCCCTATGTCCTCGATAGCCTCACGAATTCTATCTTTGAGGTCTTGAATCGACGCTGGGCTATTGGCGTAGAACTTATCTTTCACGTGGCCACAAAGGAAGAAGTCGCAAGGTGTTAAATCACAAGATCTCGGTGGCCAATTGTGGTCACCTCTTCGAGAGATAACACGGTCCGGAAACTTTCCCGTAACAGAGCAATGGTTTCGTTGCTTGTGTGGCACGTAGCGCCGTCTTGTTGAAAGTAAACGTTGTCCAGATCAATACCATCCAACTCCGACCATAAAAAATCATTAATCATCTCTCGATAGCACAATGCATTCGCCGTAACTGTTGGTCCAACCTCATTTTCGAAAAAGTTAAGGTCCAGTGACCCCGCCGGACCATAAACCGCACCAAACAGTCACACGTTGAGGATGGAGAGGCTTCTCAACAATAACTCTTGGGTTTTCCGAGCCCCAGATGCGACAATTTTGCTTGTTGACGTAGCCACCGAGGTGGAAATGGGTCTCATCAGTCAAGACGATTTTTCAATGATTTTCGATTTTTCGAATTTTAATAATAAATCAATGCGTTGTTGAATTGTGTGTAGTTCCATTTGTAGTAATGGCGTAGTTTCTACTTTTCAAATGTCAAAGAATAAAAGCTTCAAAAGTGACAGCTACCGAAATACCGGGTGATTCAAAATAACATCTCTTGTTGTAAAACCCTGTATATTGTGATAAAATGTCATGAAGAAATGTTTAAAAATATGGCAATGGCAGAAATCATTCGGAAGCGTCTCGGCAAAAAGTTGAATTACAGTGTCCAACATAACTCGGTGATGGAACATCTGAAATCAAAAAACCAAAATTATTTCGTTAGATAATCGTTTTCTCCATGTAACGGTTTTTCAATTTTTGGGAACACTTTGAAGAAAAAAACTCGATTTATTCCAAAAAAAAATTGGCAAATTGGTTATTGTAAAATAAAAAATATTAACAAATTTATTTGTCATAAGGATATTCTTCTTGCTTTACACCATATTTGCATCTATTATGTATTATATTATAGAATGCAAAGTCTTAGAGCTGGAGTTTCATCACCCGAGGTGGACTTTGAGGCCCTGTAGTTCCTTTTCTAATACCTCTTCTACAAGCATGTCTAGCTTTGTCGAAATCAGGTGGTGGGAGGAATAAAAAAAGGGAAATAATTCGGCCGTTTAACACTAAAGTCAGGCTATAAAAAGAGAATATCCAAAAAATTATATACTTCACATTAGTGTAACGAGAGTCATTTGCTACGGGCCAAGGAGAGACCTAATACCCTAAATATGTTCGCCGCTAATACTTTTTAATTTATTTAAGCAATTGACGTCTGTCTGTCTGGCTGGAGCGCACTATAACTCTCGAAAGGAGTAACCGATTGACTTCAAATTTGGTACTTAGTAATATTTTTTCTACCTTAGGCTATGTTCGAAGATGGGCTACATTGGTCCACTTATTCTAGTACCTCCCCCACAAAGGGTTAACATTTAATGAAATATTTATTCTACTACTTACTTTTCCGAATCTTCTACAATTCCACATATATATATATATATTTGGCGTATTTGCCACTTCCACTTTAGAACCTCCCACACAAATGAACCATTTTGCAGAAAACTTTATCAGGTTATATGCACATACATACAAACTATAGATGATTCCGTAAGGCTCCTGATGAAAACTCATTTTCCGACTGGTAATGCTGGGCCAACAGAGGAACCGTTACAGAACGAAAATGTGATGCATCACGGATATAACCGATGTTATGGTTAAAGAAGCTTCTCTCCTTTCAAGGCTGCCGGACCGGACGGAATATTTCCAGCGCTTCTTCAGATTTAGGTGGATCTGGTATCAACTCATCTGGCTGTAGTTTTACTGCTTTTCTAACTCATGCATATACCCCAACAAATTTACAGGAATCAAGGGTGGTCTTCATACCCAAGCCTGGCAAGGCGAGTTATTCGATCCCAGATGCATATCGACCTATAAGCCTAACTTCTTTCCTTTTAAAAACAATGGAGAGAATAATTGTACACACTTGCCGTTTGTATAGACATTGAAGACGTTTTTAATAAAGTTCAGACCGATAGACTTATCCAGTCCTTGGACGATTTTCAGGTTGACCGGGCGCTGAAAATTGGTGGGTCATATGACGTAAAAATAGCATATAACTAGGCACAAGCAAGGGGATTAAATGTTAACCCAGACAAAACAGAAATATGTCTATTTACAAGGGAAACGAAGATCCATCTATTTACCATGCCTCGATTCCTGGATAAGAATATTGCCATATCTAAAAAGGTTAAATACTTGGGAGTAATCTTGGATCAGAAACTGATTTGGAATGATCATATTGAAGAAAGAGTTACCAAGGCCCACAGATGTTGGTCGTTGTGCAGAAGAACTATAAGTTAAAAATGGGGACTACGTCCAAATATGACACACTGGCTTTACATGAGCGTGATTAGACCAATAATAACCTACGCCTCTGTTGTGTGGTGGATATCAATGGGCGAATGGATAAATCGAGACCACAAGTCGTACCATCAGAAAATATTACAATCACTGGTAGGTCATAATCAAACAACGGAAATCTCCGACCGTATTCCAGAAGAGCGGCTTACAGCTACCTGTGATTCGATGGTGCCAGACAGACGCTCCTGGGAAAACGAAACACTAGCTCATGTGCCAGTGGGAACCAGATGCTACACTGATGGGTCCAGGCTAGGAGGAGGGACGGGTATGGCACTTTTTATTGATGAACCAGAAGTCGATGTGTAGAAATTTCAACACAAAATTTAATAATAGGAAATTTTTTGGCAACTTTCTTTATGGCAACACTGGTTTTGGTAGTTCAGCTGTTCTCGTCTAACATGTTACTGTCAAACATGTTCAGTTTGGTCTATAATTTAACCATGAATCGACTAACAAACGAGCAACTCTTGAAGATTATTGAATTTTATTTATTTTTATTGAATTTTAATTTTAGTTATTTCACGTTTGGGCCGCTCAAGTGGCCGCCTAAACCGTGCGATTTAATGCCTTTAGATTATTTTTTGTGGGGCTATGTGAAGGCTCATATCTGTAGGGACAAGTCCGCAACGGTAAATGCACTGCAAGTCAATATTGAAGAATTTATTCGTGAGATACCGGTCGATATGTTGGGGAGAGGATGCCAAAATTCGACCCAGCGTATGAACCATTTGGGGCGCAGTCGCGGTCAACATTTACAGGAAATCATCTTTAAACTTTGAGTTATATAGACCCTTCTATAGACTCAAATAAAGATTTCATACATTTCTCTAACTTGTATGTGTTTTTTTTTAAATCAAATCCGAAGGGCCTTAAAAAATCACTCGTTAGATCACAACTTTAATGACAATGCACATGAGCATGTAAAATTCGGTACAATGCATTGTCTTTGAAGTATCCACTATTCAGTATAAACTAGACTTATTTGTATTATTGAATATATATACTTCGATTATATTTTACATAAATTACTTATTAAAGGAGCGCCTCGTAGGTGAGTAGGTAGCGTGCTCGCCTACGAGTTTGGGGGTCGTGGGAGCCACCAGAGGCTCTGGTCTGCCGCTGCAAAATATAGCTACATGGTCCTTGTAACCCGGCTTTTCCCTGGACCGTAAAATTACAGGGTGGCTGATATGTATTGCAACCAACTTCAGGTTGCTATCATTTCTAAACCGCTAGTCTGATAGCTGACAGATTTATTTCAGTGATAGTTCATTTTATTGTTTACAAGCTTACAAAAGCATTTTGATCTATTGCAAAAAGTTATTCGTGATGAAATTAAAGCGTGATAGTGTGATTGTTTTATATTTGGGTGGAAAAACACAAGTGGCTATCGTTAGAGCCCTCCAGCATTTAAATGTGAAGAAATGTTTTGCTTCTCGTACCATTGCTCGTTACCGTGATACTGGCAGTGTTGCATCGCGTCCAAAAAGTGGACGAAAAAAAACGGTAACAACACCAGAAATGATGAATGAGTGAAGGCCAGATTTTATCGAAATCCACGCCGCAGTGGTAGAAAAATTGCTCGTGAGCTGAACATTTCGCGAGAACGGATACAACACATATTAAAAAATGAGCTTGGACTAAAAAGTTCCAAAAAGTGTAAGAGCTCACCGATGCACAAAAAAAGTTAGACTGGAATGAGCCAAGGAGTTGCTTCGCTTGCACGAAAGTGGCCAGTTACCGAATTTAGTTTTCTCCAATGAGATGCCATTCCAAATTGAGCAGTTTGTGACCAAACAAAATTATCGGGTTTACTTGCCAAAGAGGTCAGCTGAAAATTTACACCTTCGATTGGCCACCAGAACTCAAGCGCCGCCGATGGTAATGGTGTGGGTCGCCGTAACGGCCGATGGTCGCTCCCCGCTCGTATTCATCGACCATGGGGTCAAAATAAATGCCGAATATTATCGGGAAAATGTCCTAAAGACAGTATTGCAGCCCTGGGCAGACAAACATTTCGGCCGCAGAACATGGACATTCCAACAGGACTCAGCACCATCACACTCAGCACACGTTAACCAAGAATGGCTTAAAAAGGTGGTTCCTCGCTTCATTTCTACCGCACAATGGCCACCAAGATCTTCGGATCTCAATCCGTTGGACTTTTGCGCCTGGGGCATTTTAGAGAGTAAGGTTCGCACTAAAAAATACCAAAGTATCGATCATCTCAAGACGGCGCTTCGCCGGGAATGGGCCAAAATACCGCAGAGCCACGTTCGTGCAGCGTGTGATGGCTTGTCAGCCGTTTGAAGGCCATAATTCGTGCCAAAGGTAGCCAATTCGAACAAATCAAAACTGTTTCTAAAATTTTATGTTATTTCCGACATTTTTTGCTTTTGAACAATAAAATTTAAAAAAAATTAAAAAAATATAGCGCTTTACTTTGTTGCATTACATATCAGCCACCCTGTATAATATAATTTTACTTTGTTGCTTTGTCACAAGGATATTCTCCTGGCTCAAGAGCCCATAGAGCAAAGCGGTGTCGCTTGGGAAGGTCGGGCGGCTTCAGTTCTTTCACATGCTGTATTTTGTATGCTTTTAATTTAAGATCTTGACGTAAAATGCGCCAAGTCGCTCCATACGTCAGTCCGAGTTGCTGCAAACGACGCCGAATCGACTCTCCACGGTCTTCGTGTACACTCTCAGCTACGGCCGCTAAATTTCCATCACTGCGTGCTGGACGTGGTCTGTTCGGTCGAATATTATCCAATAATGAACGCTGGGTCTAAAGAAGGGTGATGGTATTGCGAATATTACTCTCAGTAGGCCGATTATGTTGACGATAAGTTGAGCGAAGTGCACGAAACACATTCCTCACAGAACGTGAATTTTCGTAATAAAGTTGAACGATTTGTAAACGTTGTTCAGGCCTAAGTCTTTCCATGATGAAATGCCAAACAATACTTAACAAAAATAACATGACACGACTCTCACGTGATCTGTCAAAAAAAAGGCTATAGAAAAAAGTATCTCTACTTGGATCACCCGTCAATAAATTTACTTTGTATTGTAATTCATATGAAATAAAATAAATAAATACTTATTAAAAATTACAAACCTTATATGTGCAGGATTTTTTTTGTGGGTCTGAAAAAGACAAATGAAAAAATTATTTCATTTTAAAATGTATTTCATAAATTTTTAAAATCAGGAAATTATTTTTTTTATTTTCCAACTATAATCATCCATAGTCGATTTGCTTCAAAAAAATTTAATTTTTGAAGAAAAACAACATTGTGAGCTAATAGCCTAAATAGCTCACAATGTTCACTAAAATTTTGATTATATTATGTTATGGGGAAATTTATAATGTATAATAATAACTTGTTTCACGAATATAATTTCACTTTATTCGCATGGTTACTAAAATGCATTTTGTTGTTTCACTTAATTGATTTTAATATGAAACGCTGTTGCCGACTTAAGGTTATTAATTAAAATTTAGAATTATTGAACATTATAATTTTGTGAACTTGTTTTGGTTCGAAATTCATAAAATCGAATTTTATAAATTTATAAAAATATATATTCTAAAGAAGCTGCTAAAATCAAAGCTTTATACAACCGTGCTGTTATTACAGCTTACTTTCAACTAATGTACATATAATTGGAAATATTATTCGTAGTCATAATGAAGAGTATGAAATAAAATATTCTGATTAAATAATATTAAAAGTTCACATTAAATATTCATTGTTTAAACGTTTAGAGTAAAATATTCTCATTAAATATTGTTATTAATATTGATAACATCATATATATGTATATATATTTTATCTAGTACAAACAAGCTTCCCGTGGAAACTTGCCCTTAAAATGTATTTAATTTCCCTTCGCTTTCAAAATCTAAAAATATAAATAATAATAAAAAGCAAATTAATGATGTATCGGTGTTAGTGAATTCAATTTAATTCTGCTTGAAACCGAATATCTTATTAAATACACATCTTCTGCGCTGTTATTAAAACATTCATTTGCTGTAATAATTTTTTTATAGATAATAACAATTTCTGAGAATAATTATCAAGTGGGGGAATTTTATAAAATTAGTTTATAAAATTAGTTTCTCTCGCACACGCACGAGTACTAGTTTCCGTGCTTTCAGTTCAGATTGGTTGTCGATATTCATGTCACATATTACACTCCAAAATATGCGAACCTCAAAATATTTTCTTTTTACAATTTATGTTGTATTAATAAAGTTCAAAACTAATGGCGATTTCGATTCTGGAAAAATAGTTCCCCCGTCGATGTGAAATACTAAAATATAGTTGCACCTTTTAAGTGGAAGGAATGTAGTCCCTTGAATTTAACTTAACTAAAATTTCCAAACTTCAAAAATTTGTTAAAAAAAGTCTAATTTTCGGGTAAATGGCAAAGAAAATTCTGCTCTTTTTCCAGACACGAAATTACCACGAGGAAATTTGATGAAAAGTATTTTCATTAATCTTATAAATATTCTTGATGGATTCTTCTTCTTTATAGTTATTAAGTATTTATGAAACAACAACAATTCTACGAGTATAATAAAATTATAAAAATTTTAAGAACAAAGAGTCAAAGTCGACTTTAGACGGTATTCCGTATTTGAGGGTTAACAAATGTTCCTGTTTTTTCAGTTCTCGATTTTTATACACTCACTTTGGCGGATGAGGGTATATCTGTGCTTTTCTGGAATAATGACCTCTGTCAGAAATATTTGATCTAGGAATTTTAGCATAACTATATTTAGCTAATCTTTATGTATGGATCGATTAATAACACTCATCTATGGACTTTTAGTATCAAATGTACTGTGTGGAAAAAAAATATTTTGACTCTGCTGACATTTTAATTTTTTGGGAACCGCAGATATATTATTTGATATAGTCAAAAAGTGAAACACAGCGAAGGAGTGACCCAAAGTATGTTCGGCGGAAATCCGTTTTATGAAATTTTAAGTCATTTGAATAATGTTCGTCCGTCCATTCGTCCATCTGTATAGTTTTTCGAACTATAAACTTTGAAAGGAGAAACTGATTGACTTCAAATCATGTACGTGGTTATTTTTTTCTACTCTAGGATAAGTTGAAGTTGGCCCATATTAGTCCACTTCTTGCAGTACTCCCCTCAAAAGGGGTTAACATTTAGTGAAATATTGATTAACTATGTAAATAGTTTACAACATTTTTATCAAAGGGCTGTTCAGAACATTTTCCGGTGTAATAAACCAAAAAAAAATATTTTTGGTGTTTTTTTATAAAATTTCGATTTTCTTGGAAGTTGCCTTATAATATTATAGTATAAGCTCAATAAATACGTGATATACTTTTAATTAATGTAAATTATGAGGGCTACAAATGTTGAAAATATCACTTTGACGTGGAAACATAGGTTTAGTAACTCTCGTTAAAACAATTAGAAAAAAAATTAAAAAAAAATGTTTTTTACCAGCACGAAAAAAACCATAAAAAATAGAAAATTACTGAGTTTGAAAACCTATAATCCATGCCTATTCGCAAAAAAATCTGTGGATAAAGTAAGAAATTATAGCCCTTTTGGTAGAAGTAAGACAATTTCAACAAAATCATGTATATATACCCCCACTATTGTGAACTGGGGTATATTTATATAGCGTGATCTATTTCTTTTTTAAAGAAAAAAAAAACAGAGAAATTTCAAATTGAATGGGGAATGTTTGAATTTGAAAGAACATTTTTTGGAATTTATTTTTTGAAGATTATGTCTATCAAAATTTGGCCGCGGCTAGGTCTCAGATGGTCCGTTGAGTCCAATTTTCGATGACTCGTTCGAGCATTTAGACTGGTAACTGGCGAATGACACGCGTGATGCTTTGCTCCAAGGCCTGAATCGAAGCGGGTTTGTCCGCATAAACTTTAGACTTTACATCTCCCCACAGGAAAAATTCTGACGGTCTGATATCACACGATCTTGGTGGCCAATCGACCGGCCCAAAACGTGAAATTATCTGATCACCGAAGTGTTCTCTCAATAAATCCATTGATTGATGCGATGTGTGGCAAGTGGCGCCGTCTTGTTGAAACCAAATGTCGCCGAGATCACGAGCTTCAATTTCAGGTATCAAATAGTCGGTTATCATGGTAACCATTAAAAGCACGGTCGCTTTTAACGGTTACGTTCTCACCGGCATCATTTTTGAAGAAATATGGACCGATGATTCCGGTACGTCGGATCGGGAATCGGTCAATGGCAAAAATATAGCTCTTAACGAGAGCTAAAATATTGCTCATGGGTGTCAAGGTCGTGGGTCGACGGGAAAGTGTTTTTTTTTTGGATTAAAAAAAATGGACTTATCGCAATTGGCGAACGATTATTTTGATAATAAAACTGAATAATTTGTAAACGTTGTTCAGGCGTAAGTCTTTCCATGATGAAATGCCAAACAATACTTAATAAAAATAACATGACAGCATGACCGACTCACACGTGATCTGTCAAAAAAAGGCTATTGAAAAAAGTATCTCTATTTAGATCACCCGTTGTTATAAGCTCAATAAATCCGTGATATATATAATATCACTTTCACGTAGAAACAGAAGTTTGGTAAATCTCGTTAAAACGATTAGAAAAAAAATTTTCAAAAAAAATGTTTTTTACCGGCACGAAAAAAACCATAAAAAATAGAAAATTACTAAGTTTGGAAAGCTATCATCAATGCCTATTCGCAAAAAATCTGTGGATAAAGTAAGAAACCAAACAAAATCATCTTTTTATACCCCCACTATTGTGAACAGGGCTATGCTTATATATCAGATACTGCTGGCCAAAAGTGTAACACATCGAGTGACCGTTTTGGGCCATTTTAAGTCATTTGAGCAATGTCCGTCCATCCGTCTGTCTGGCTGGTACGCACGTTAACCTTCGATTGGAGTAACCGATTGACTTACAATTCTATATATGTTAATATTTTTTCTATCTAAGGCTAATATCGAAAATGGACCATGTTGGTCCACTCCTTCGAGTAACTCCCCCACAAAGGGTCAAAATTTTGTAAAATATTAATTCGTTAAAAACATATATACAGGGTGGCTAATAAGTAATGCAACAAAGTAAAACGGTATATTTTTTTATTTTTTTTTTAAATTTTATTGTTCAAAAGCAAAAAATGTCGGAAATAACATAAAATTTTAGATACAGTTTAGATTTGTTCGAATTGGCCTCCTTTGGCACGAATTATGGCCTTCAAACGGCCGACAAAGCCATCACACGCTGCACGAAAGTGGCTCTGCGGTATTTTGGCCCATTCCCGGCGAAGCGCCGTCTTGAGATGATCGATATTTGGGTATATTTTAGTGCGAACCTTACTCTCTAAAATTCACTTTTTGGAACTTCAATGGCTTTACTTCAAGCTCATTTTTTAATATGTGTTGTATCTGTTCTCGCGATATGTTCAGCTCACGAGCAATTTTTCTACCACTGCGGCGTTGATTTCGATCAAATCTGGCCTTCACTTTTCGGATCATTTCTGGTGTTGTTACCAGAAATTGCAATAGATCAAAATGCTTTTGTAAGCTTGTAAACAATAAAATGAACTGTCACTGAAAGCTGTCAGACTAGCGGTTTAGAAATGATAGCAAACTGAAGTTGGTTGCAATACATATCAACCACCCTGTACTACTTATCAGGATCTTTCACAATTGCTCATAGTATTAGTATCTTGAAGGCTATTACCTTAAGAAAAATTGGCGAAGTTGACACGGCCCTTTGAAGAAAAAATGGATTGAAAAATGGTCCAGTTTGCGGAAAATGTTAACGGCTTGTAACTTTGATTCCTGCATATACAAACACTTGGAATTTTTTACAGTGTAATGGTTCTATAGTACCCATAGTATATTAAAAATAGGCGATGTTGCCACGCCCCAAACAAAATGGCCAATTTAAAATTATTTTTTTTAATTTCCCTTACTTTTACAATATGGGTCACAATTTATACAGTTATCCACAGATTTCTCAAATAGGCAACGAGTTCTTCGTTAGGATACTAGCTTTCAAAAACTGGAACAAGAAAATTGTTTGCGATTTTTTTTATATTTTTCATGGCTTTCTTCGCGCCAGAAAAAAAAACGATTTTTTGAAAAAAAAAAATATTTTTTTCTACTTTCTTTAACGACAGTTACTAAACCACTATCTCTACGTGCAAGTAGCATTCCCAACATTTGTTGCCCTCATAATTTAAAGGGTATCCAGGCCCTATCGGGCTTTTACTTCAAAAAAATATGGTCCAAATACTAAAGTTATCTCCATGAAAATTGGAATTGTAAAGAAAAATTCTTTAACAAAATACTTAACATAAACAAAATAGTGTACCTATGTTGCAAAGTGTTTTAGGAAAGTCCGAGAGACAGTCCACCAAGCAAACATTTTTTTAAATTGATTCAGCTTTATATTTATAATTTTATAAATATATAAAAAAAATGTATTTCTCTACATTTTTTCCTAATCCTAAAAATGTGTTTACATAGACGATCCGTTCATAAATGATATACATACATATATATGAAATATTCAATCATAAATGCATGTATAAACATAAAATGTTTATTAATAAATATTATTAAAAAATAATAAAATTTAAAATAATAGCATGTGTCACAAATGGTTCACGGCTTTTTACAAAAAACGACAATTTTTGTTGACTGCAAAGATGTTATTTTAGAATTACCTTACATTCATCTTTCTTTTAGGTAGTCGATTTTGTACTTTATTTTCCAAATTTACTAAAAATTACACAATTCAGCTTTCAAGGTTACTTCTATCTATTGTTGCGTGCATCACAAAGCTTTGTGATAAATTATTTCGTAACAAATACCAGTGAAAAAATGTTGAAATTTTTATCCCAAAACGCGTACGAATGTAGCGTTCGTCTCTCAGGATTTACTCATACACCGGCTCTATCTGGCTTATTCATACTAAAAAATGTAGTCCAATTACTAGAGGTACCATCCATGAAAATTGGAATTCAAATTGCGCCAGAACATTTTACGAACAGCCCTTAGACAATTTTTTTCGTAAACTATTCTTATTATTTTTCCAAAGAAATTAACTTCTTAGATTTACAGAAACTATTCTTTGACTAAAGAAAAGTTCATTTGTTGTAAAGATTTTTTTGTGTCTGAAATATATTGAAAATTTTGATCAATGAATCTTTCCTTAGTTTTAAAGATAAAATTTCTTTTCATGTAAACTTCCTATATCTTTTTTATATATAATATATTTTTTGTCGTATATAAAGCTAACATTCTTCAATTTTTGTGAATTAGTATAATATAAAATTTCACATATTTCTGGTATTTTATAAAAAAATCATTCTTTAATTTTTATCTGTGAATTTTTTGCCCGAGTGCATATTGCAAAGAATAAAAGCCAGAAACAAAGAAAACACCCCTTTTGAGATAATCATTTGTATGTAAATGAAAACGTAACATCTTTGCAAAACAAAAACGCCAATAATTTGTTTCAATAGATTTACATCTTCAACGGATGTTGTGTGCCAAACGTTTTGCCGTCATTTCAATAGCTAAGTACGGAGCATCGTCATCTCATTGAGGGATTTGCATAATTTATAGCGCCAAATCATAAAGCGCAGATTATTGATTTGGTATGAAATGCAAATGAGACCGATCTGGCAGAAAATCGATTGCAAACCACCAACCACGATGACACTAGTTTACAAATGTGAATCAAACTAACATTTAACTGAACAGAAGGGACTACAAAGCACAGACAAATTGGTAGAGTACTATTTTTCTGGTAAGAACTATTCATTTTTGTTACAAAGTCTTCCCTTTGGTTGGGATGTATCCAAAGGGATGTGGAAATTTTGCCCATTTTTCTCGAGTTTATAGCGATGAATGCAATTACAGATTGAGATGAGTAGCATAGAAGTTATAAGGGATTTCATATTTTACTAAAATTTAACCATTTATGGAGGAGATACCAGTAGGAGTGGTGCAATATTGCCCATCCTCTAACTTAGCCTTGTATGCAGCAAGACAGACAGACATAGCTCAAATGACTTAAAATCTACTCAAACGGTTTTGCACCGAACGTTTATAGATTCTAAAATCACTCCTTCGCGGTGTTAAATCACTCCTTTTGTCATATCCTATTAATATTATAAAATCGTTTGTTTGTCTGTTTGTTTGATTGTTTGTTCCAGCATCACGCCTAAACGGCTGAACCGATTTTCTTGAAGCTTGGTGGACAGATAGACCAATGCCTAGGAAGTGCCATAGGCTACTTTGATTTTCGATTTTCCGCCACGTGATTTTAGACCACTTGACCCCAGAGGCTCCTGTTAAAGCTAGAGAGCTGAAATTGTGCACACATATAGACTGGAGTATTGTATAAACTACGGACTACTCGCTTAATCATATTTCGGCCAGTAGTCAGTTGTAGCGCTATCAAAAACTTGCGTTTTGTTTTTGTCGTTTCGGAATCCTCTTATAAGATACAAAGTTAAAAATTTGTATATATGAAGTACTATAAACCGCAAATATATGCGCGAAAAATTATTTTGAATTATCTGAATGTGGTCAGTTTAACGGTGACCCGAACAATTTTCATTATTTCTCTGATTTTAAAAGTTCCTTATGAGCCTATGATTTACAAATTTATATGTACAGACTGATCTCAATGGAGATGCGAAAACAACAATTCGATGTCCAGTCTGAGGTCAAACCGGACATAAAACCGCGTCTTAAAATTTTTAAAGCCTTTTCAAAATATATCGCTCACCACTTACTGTGGTAACCTATCTAACATTGTCAATTCGGTCACTTCTCCGACTGTGGTCAGTTTAACAGTGACCAAATCAATTTCCACACTTTCTGTACTTTAATAGTCCTTTAAGAGCTATAATCCTAATAATTTATGTTTGTATACTGATCTCGAAGGGATGCGATTTTACACCAAGCGACTTTTGACCGCTTGACCATTACGGTACCTTTAAGAAGTAGGAAGCTTTAAATTTTGCTTTGGTATAGACTTGAGTGTTGTATACCCTTCGGACTATTCACACGGTCGTTTTTGAAACGTAGTCAGTTGTCGCGCTATCAAAATTTTACCAGTGGTCAGTTATAGCGCTATCAATTGTTTTTGTCATTTCTGAACACAAAGTTAAAGCATTGTAAGAACACAAAGTTAAAATATTGTAAATATAATAGTTTTGTATTCTCTGACTGTGGTCAGTGAAGAAGTGGCCAAAACAATGTTCCATATTTTACAGATTGTAAAACTTCTAACCCATGCTCAAAATATATCTTTCACAACTTAATGTGGTAAGATATACATATATAACGTTGTCAATTCGGTCAAATCTCAGACTGTGGCCAGTGTAGCAGTGACCAATGCAATTTCCACTCTTTCTGTACTTTAAAGGGCCCAAAATGGCAATGTTAATACTAATTCAAGCGACTTTTGGCCGCTTGACCGTTGCGGCTCATATAGCAGGTAGAAAGCTAGAAACTCCAGTGTGATATAGCCTACGGACTATTAACATAGTCGATTTTTGACCAGTGGTCAACTCTCGCGCTTAAATTATACAAAGATAAAATAATATGTAGTATACGCAGGAAAAAACAATTTTGAATTCTAAGATTGTTGTCAGTAGTGACCAAAGCAATTTTCATTCTTCCACTACATTTCAAAATTCTTTAAGATTTTTTCATTCTTCCAATAAAAATCCCATAAAGAACTGTGGAGCTGCATATATATGAGCATAAAACAATCTTCAAGGAAATGGGTCGTCCGGACTGAGGACAAGAGGAACACAAAAACGGAGACATAATGTTTAAACGTTTTTTCGAAATATAAATAAAAATGTATACGAATATATCGAAATTTTAAACATACATAGCATATATTATGCACTACTGACCACATAAAATTATTAATTTGAAAGTTTGCACACATGTCGTACATTTGAGGTTGTGCTTTCATATTTGCAGAATTTTTTACTGTTGTCAGTGAATTTGTTTGAGTTTTTGAGAGCATCTGCAGTTTGATAGACTTTCAAGTAGACTGATCGTGGATGTTAAACAAATTTTTAATGATCGGCGTATGATCAAATATTCGAAGGTATTTGTAAACCAAAGATTTTAAATACGTATTTTTACATAAATTTTGCTATAGCCAACATTTTTTTTTAGTTTTTGGTTCCTTATTTTTTATTCAAAATCAAAAATAATACTAATGTTTGGATCACTGTTTTCAAAGGCAACCCGGGCATCGCCGGGTATTTAAATGACATATATATATATGATGTATATCTTCCTTCACCAAAGTGTGGGTATAATAAAAAATTTTGATATTGTTTTTTTTCTTGTTGTCATATTGAAATCAATTAAAAAATTGATGCTACAAAGAACCCCGTAATCCAGTGTAATCTCGAACGTGACGCACAAAGATCGAATGGAGCAAAGCTAAATTTATACACGGCAATAAGTAAATTTATTGCATAAATGATGTTAAATGATCTCGTGTCATGAACGAGCGTGATGAGGTGGCACAGGTCATAATGGTTCGATGCTGCACATTATTGCATTATCATCGCGAGGTTTCAGCATTTGGCAGTTATGTGTGGCAAGTGAGCCACACCATCACACTACAGCTGCTGCTAGTCATTACGGGTATTTCGACCGCAATGGAGGCACCAAAACCCCCACCCCCCTTACCATTCTCCACAGTACCCAACTCATGGGGCAGACAGGTAGTCTAACGTTAAAACGAAAAGTGTGTTGCATTGCATGTTAGAAATTATAATTACACTTCAAAACTCATAATAACCGCGGCTCTGTGTGTGTGTTGCGAACGTACCGGATTGTAGGTATACGCTAAATTGTAGGTAAACCCAACTAAATATATTCGCGCAGAACACATTCACTCACATACACACACGCGCTTCATTAAAGTTAGTTGTGGTCTTTTACGATAGATTTTTTAATTTCATTTTTAATTTTTGGTTTAAATTACGTACATGTCCGCGCAGCGTATGAAATTAAGTTTGCTATGGTGATAATTATGATGATGATGAGCGTGGGGAAAACACTTGTACCCAACGCCAGCCAGAGCTAGACTACAGGTAACCAATGTCATACACAGAGAAAAATCTATACCAAACATGAAAATTTACTATTATGATAGTAATTGCTTTATGGAACATATTTTTTTACCTAGACCTGGTAATGTATTTCACCAATAGGCCAACCCTAGACCTTCTGACCTTTTTGCTGGACTTTCACAATTTCAAGGATAACATTTATTAAATATTTTTCTTTGCACTTTTTGCAATGTGAGTTAATATCAAATGAAGCGGCAGCATTCCTACTATTATAAAACTATAAAATATTCTTTAAAACTGTTAACCTTGAAAGTAGTGGTTCTAAAAATCTGGAAAAAAATATTTATTATAGAACTCTAACTAACACAACGCATACTAAAATTCCAGCATTATATCGTTAAGGTTATGGAATAACAATCATTTAAATTTCACAGCCTGCATAATATATTAAGGATAAGGATAATTTTATTTTCTCCCATGAAAGAGTCTGTAGCCCACTAGTAGGAAAACAATGTACTAACTAAATTTTTTTTATATCGATACCTCCATTCTAAACTATGCTAAGTGCAAAAATGTAGTTTTTCAGGAAAGGCGATCAAAGTTTGATGTTTTTTTTAAATTTGTGTGAATTTTCTTTGTAATGGAAAACGAATAACCTGTACTGTTTTGTGAATAACTTTTGATTGGGTTGACGTATAAACACCAAATTTTGACTGAATATAATTTGGAACATTTAGAAGTTAAGAATGCAATCTCCCTAAAAACATGCTAAGTCGACTTAGCATGTTTTAGAATGGAGGTATCGATATGGTAAAGTTTACTTTTAAAATTTGTTTGTTTTAGAATTCCAATTTTCATGGAACGTACCTTTAGTATTTGAAGTACTCGTATAAGCTTGATAAAGCCGAGATAACATGTAAATTAAAGGATGATGGCTATGAATGCTGAAAACATAACATTCATGTAGAAAATGAAGTTTAGTAACTGTCGTTAAAATAATTAGCAAAAAAATTGATTTTTTTTAAAGCACCGTTTTTTGCTGGCACGAAAAATCCAATTAATAGAAAATAGAAAAAATTGTTAAAAAAAATTTTTTTGTCCCACTTCTTGAAAGCTATCATCCTAACGAATAAAATAATGCCTATTTGTAAAATATCTGTGGATAAATGTACTAATTACGACCCATACTGTAAAAATAGGGAAATTCAAAAAAATAATTTTTCATATTTTTTATTTTAGCAATTTAGTTTGGTAGGTACCAAAAGGGGCGCGGCAATAACGCCCATTTTGTAATATACTATGGATACTATAAAACATTACACTGTAAAAAATGTCAGGTATTTGTATGTACAGGAAACCAAGGTATACATAAGCCGTTGACTTTTTGTGCAAAATGGTCCATTTGTATGGGAGGTACCAAAAGAAGCGTGGTAATATCGCCCATTTTGCACGGGACTATGGGCATTGTAATGGCATAACATTCCACAAAAGAGGCTTCGCAATAACGCCCATTTTTTACGGGACTGAGTGTACTATAAAAGCATTACACTTCACAAAATGTCAAGCATTTGTATTGACTGGAATAAAAGTTATAAGCCGTTAACTTTTTGAGCCAAACGAGGTACCAAAAAGGGCGTGGCAACTTCACCCATTTTTCTCAAGATGATAGCTACCAAGAAACTAATATTGTGTGTGTAATTATCAAAGTTTCTGAATAGTAGTATAGAAGGTATAAGATAATCTATATTTCTCTAAATGTTGACCCTTTGTGCGGGAGGTACACGAAGGAGTGGACCAACAGAGTCCATCTTTGACCTTAGTCTGATATAGAAAAAAATATTACCACATACCAAAATTTGAAGTCAATCGGTTAATCCTGTCGAAAGTTATAGTGCGCACCACATTGCCAAAATCTTCGGGTCTCTTAGGTCACTCCATTATTAAAGTATTAAATGTGTTATCCCGAAATTAATATTCATGGGCAAGAAGGTATACATATGTGTACGAACTCTTAGTAAAATTTAAAAATGGCTATCATAGATCCGCCGAGTGTCAATTTTATGTCGGCTAAGCCGGAGGATACTCGGCTGCCGATCTATAATTTTCATTGGCAGCCACCGCCGCCAATTTTGTCTCGGCTTTATTCTCTAATGCTGCAGCACATTTAACTGGGAGGTATAATTCAAAACCAATGAAAAATTAAAACTGATCTGTTTTTGTATTTAAATACATATTTTATTAGAGAAAATTAGTTCACAAATATAATATATTAAAATAAATCCATCAAATAAAATTTATTGATTTTGAGATAAAATATATTTGTTCCAAACAATATAATATTCAAAAATGTGTGTTCCAAATATAGCGGAAGATTCTTATAAAGAAGGCTAATAGGAACCTATTCTGAAGTAAATGTCGCTAAATCGATATATAGCTATGGATGTATGACCTATATTTCAAAATCTGAATGGATTTTTATCATTTCATGTTAAATGGATTTTCTTAATTTTAACGCATTTAAGAAAAGTATAAAAATTCACAATCCACAAACGATTTATTTTAATTTTGATGTTTCTTTATGAGCTGTTGTTCTGTAATTGATGTTATTTTTAAGTTTTTCTCACATTGGATTTGAATAATCAAATGCAATGAAAACGACCTTGAAAACCAATTGGTAAAATTTCACACGTTATACTTCTGCCATCAATGAGAAACGTTTAGAAAATGTATAGAATTTGAAAGTAACGTTATTTGCCCAGCAAAAAAACACTGGACCCTTTTCACCAGGTTAGTAAGGAAAATATGCAGTATGATGACCTTACCAATATCCTTAATAAGCGCCGATTTTTATAGGTTGATTTCCCGATTTATCTCATATATGATTTGTATACCCTCCACCATAGGACGGGATTATACTTATTTTGTCACTACCTTTGTGACACCTCGAAATATTGATCAGAGACCACAAAACTTATATATTATTTACTGTAAGAGTAACCCAGCGGCGGAAATTGCGAGGCCTTCCATATATAAGACATGCGGAAGGCCTTATTTGGCAAGGACTTCCCTATGTAAGGCCTGCGAAATGCAAGATTATTGATCAGTTGAAGGCATGCCAATATCAGGCATGATACAGGACTTTTAAAAGAATGGAGAGGGAATGTGAGAGCGTGTGGTTCGTAGTCCAGCGTTTATAACAAATACAACAAATTGAAAAAAACGTTATCCAAATCCCAACAAAGAATCTTCCTTTTTGATAGCCTGAAAAATGCCTTCCAAAGCGAAGACAGAGGGAATGTAAGAGAGAGTGGTTAATCGTCGATCGTTCTTATCAAATGAAATTGCAAAAACAAAAAACGCTATGTAAATCTCAACATACTTATAATCTTCCTTTTTGATAGCCTGAAGAAGGCCTTCTAAAACGAAGGCAGAGGGAATGCAAAAGCGAGTGGTTCGTAGTCCATTGTGCTTCAATACCACAAATGAAAGAGCAGCAACAACAAAACGAAGTATACCGTTATACAAATTCCAACGTAATGTGAAGGGAATGCAAATTAACAAGACGGTTCGTCGCGCTTGTTTAAATTTTCGTGAGTTACGAACGAGGAGAAATGAATTTGGAAACGCGGAAATAGTTTTTTTTACTTTTTTGCACTTATCAAGCAGACCTTCTTTTTAAGTCCTTTTGGAAGGCCCGATTTTTTCTGACATGCGTTATCCCTTATCTATGAAGGCCTTTTGGAGGCATTCTTGTAGGGAAATGGAAAGGAAGACCTTGCCTCCCAATCTCACGCAATGTTAAATGGAAAGGAACAGGTAATGTGTAAGGAAGGCCTCCGTCATGACTAAGAAGGCCTGATATAAGGCCTTATAGCTCATGCATTCCGCCGCTGGGAACATACTTATAGCTATGTCCGTCCAACTGCTGTAATCACGATTAATGCAATAATCCAGCTAGATGCCATAAATGACCATTATCGGTCGATGTCTTTATATACACCCAGGAAAATAATTGGTTGGAATTCGATTCTAACAGTAAAAAAATAGTACTAGCAACAAAAGGTATATTGTCTAAACCGTGTGTCGGTTGTATTTATATATAAATAGTCGAAACAACAATAATTACATGGATAAGATCAAATGAAAATGTTTGCAACTAAATCGATGATTGTATCAACCAATTCAGATAGTTTTTTTCATTGACACTCGGTTATTTGTGGTAACTACTTTTAAATTTTCATTATAGTACCATAAGATCGATTTTTGGTTGTGACAACCAATGTTTTATTCCTGAAAACAGAAATTGTATCAATAGACCAAAGATTATTATTGCAACGAATAATTGGTAAATATGTACAACAGAAAAAGTGTTAATAAATAATCGTTTTTTGGTTATCCCAATAATTTCCCAAATGTAGAATAATTAAATGTATTTTGGGAAATACAACCGAAATATTGGTTGCCGTTCTTTTGCTGATACACGATAAACAAAAAATTTTCAACATTTTGTTGAAGAACGGTATATGTAGTCAATAATAATCCCGTGTGGATAACAATTTGTGGAATGCAGAATATGTTGTGCAAAATAAAATTGAAAGCACATGGTTAAGCGATATTTGCATAAATGTTTTGTGCTTTTTTTTCGTGTACTAAAATTTGTGTCAAATATTACTACATCTCATAATAGTGATACATATTTTGCCGTTGCATATTTTAAAGATATTAAATGCAATTTAAAATAAATAAATAAATAAATTGACGAATATTTTTTGTGGACTAAAGGTGAGGGGATTCGTAAGTCGGGTTACTCGACTGAAATTTCTTACTCGTTTTTCTTTTCGATCAATAGCTAAATTCGGTATGGTTCCACACTGGAAATGCCGCATCGAAAATTAGGCTGTATATTAGTACATAATATGTGCGCTCTTCTATTTAATACCTAAAATATTATTATTTTATTGACTAAAACATACAGCGCCATCAGAAACGCATAGGACTAAATTACAAACAAAAATTCCAAAACTCATAGCTTCCAAATGGCGAATTTATTACACCCAGGGAAATAACTGTTTGGAATTCGATTGTAACAATAAAAAAATAGTACTGGAAACAAAAAGTATATTGCCTTCACCGTGTGTCGGTTGTATTTATATATAAATAGTTGAAACAACAATAATAACATGGATACGATCAAATGAAAATGCTTGCAACTAATCCAAGGGTTATATCAATCGAATTAAGATTGTCTTTTTTTTTCATTGACACTCGGTTAGTTGTGGTAACCAATTTAAAATTTTCATTATAGTACCATATGATCGATTTTTGGATCAAAGATTATTATTGCAACGAATAATTGGTTACTACAACTGAAAAAATATTAATAAATAATAGTTTTTTGGTTATCCCAATAATTTCCCAAATTTAGAATAATTAAATGTATTTTGGGAAATACAAGCGAACGATTGGTTGCTGTTCTTTTCCTCATACATGACAAACAAAAAATAAAATTAATCGACATAAAAAAATCTTCAACATTTTGTTGAAGAACGGTATAGATAACCAAAAATAATCTGGTGTGGATAATAATGTGTAGAATGCAGAATATGTTGTGCAAAATGTTTTACATAAATAAAAAATAAAAGCAGCAATCATGAAATTGAAAGCGCATGGTTAAGCGATATTTGCATACAAGTTTTGTGTTTTTTTTTCGTGTACTAAAATGTGTGTCAAATATTTCCACATCTTATAATATTGATGAATTTCTAATATGGGATTTTTAATATTGTTATGAATTGTTTGGATTTTTGTTCAATAAATAGAATAAAAATCAATGAAAACTGTTTTTAATTAATTGTCGGTAGTACATGACTGACAAATTGTCAGAACAACCAATTTTTTAACACAGACGGTTGTGGCAACAAACAACAGATAATTTTAGCCACCATTTTCGTAGTTGGCGCAACCAAATATGATTGTTGTCAACATGGAGGCAGAAGTATACAACAACCAAAATGTTGGTTGTCCTGATGCAATCGCATGATAGTAGACAGAACTACCAAATTGGGTTGAGGCAACCAAACTGTATTCTGTGTGTATCCCATTTATACGCCATAGAGACAACGAATTTTAACTAATCGAGCTGAATATTGTTAACATAGATTTATTTATATCCGGAACTCTACTCACAAACGACAGGCGTCGCACGATGGGAAAATATGATGAAATATGCGCGCATAGGACTTTGAAAACAACTTTCAAAAATCAGTTTTTTGGGATTGTTGTTTTATTGTGGATAACATTTAATGAAAATACCTTCAAATTTTATGAAAATATCTCTAAGCGATTCCGAGTTATGACCATTCAAAGATTGTTGTTTTACTAATAAATGCAAATAAAAATGCGATGATAAAATGTATATGCTAAAATGCTTGTAGAATTCTCGTTTGTTGGTGAAATGCGACCGTACTTGTAACATATAATAAGGTTATATTCATCTTAATTTTTGTCTATAAGACGTATTTTTAACGTCTTTAAATGAAGAGATATTTCCAAGTAAAAATAAAGTTTTTTTTGTTTTTCAAAAAAAATATACACAGTAAATGGAATACAACTTTTTTGGATCACGTGGGATCCCTACCATATGACATAGAGAAGATAGATAACTTAGTGGTGTATCCAACAGCACCTAGTTTATCTGCGACTTTTTGCGATTATGGCAGATTTTTGTACTTTAAATATGTGCTTTTTTTACTTCAAATATAGAAAATATGTGTGCAAGCTACATCTATCGATGAACCGATTTTCCCGAAATATATGGACCGATTTTCTTTGTCCAAAAAAAGAACTTTTACGAAATTTCGGAAAAATCGGATAATAAATACACCGGTACATGTCCGGCTGCATGTTTGTAGTGTCCTACGAACAAAAATAGCAATCCTATTAATATTATTAGGATTATATGTGTAATTTTTATAGTTTACTTCTTCTACAAAAAGTATAAAAATATAGTTAAACGCTTCTGCAGTTAATGTATATTAGGGTGGACCGATTATTTTTTGTTTTTAATTTAACTTTTCTTTTATTAACAGTCGACGACGCATTTTGTAATTTCATTAGTTCAACACTTCCGCTTTCAAAAATATTGCAGACGACGATTTTATCCTATTTATGTTGGTTTGGTTTCAAATTCAAAAGTATTACCCGGTTTTATAGACTTTTAACGCAATGTTGACAAAAATATATTTGAACTTCAATGGTCTATATATTTAAAACGCAGCAACACACAATCAAGTAACTCAAATAGATTTTTAACTAAATTTTGTCAGCTTTATTTTAAAATCAAGATCACTGAAGTTGGTACGATATTCTGATTTTTACACTAATTTCCACAAAGTCGTTTTTGTAGCTACACTGTGAGATACATGGTAACAGTAAAATTAATTCTTGGTACACCAATTTCTACTCCAAAGAATTCTCTTGAAGATAGTCCAAAACGTAGGACTCTCTCTCTAATGGTATAGTCATGATATAGAAAATACTGCTATGCGCGCGTATTTACCCCTTTTTTCCCATTGTGCGTCGTAGGTCCATATTTTTATATAGTTCCCATACAAAGGTCACTCCCGATTTCACTTCATAGGGCCATAAAAACCTGCATTTTTAACTGATCGGGCTGAAAGTTGGTAATTTGGGTCTATTTATATCAAGAATCCTTCACACGAATCATGGTAGTGGAGAGAGGAGGGTATGTCAAATTAGGAATGGCTGAACTTAACTATGTTTTCATTTGAGTGCTGAACAAGTGTTTCTTCAACTTCGAGGAATTTCGATCCTCAAGGTCTGTTCTAAATAACTTTTACTCTTGAAATTTCGCAGGCTACGTACATTTTTTTATTTTCTCAACATATGTTGTAATTATCCGTTAATTTTTAATTTTTTAAGATATAAATGTTAGACGTGTTTAGGTGTGCTGGACAAATGTATGCAAATTGGCAATCTCAACAAAGCTGGCATATTAGTGCATATTTGTCCGTTTTTATGGAACGAAATCTGTAGTCATTTTCAGCCATTAGATTTGGACCCCTGCGACTTTTTTCTCTTCCCAAAATTTATGATTTGCCACGATAGAGACAGATAAAGTCCGCATCGCTAGAAAAGTTCAAGGCCATAACAAAAAGTGCATATGCTCCAAGGATAATTGAAAAAACGCTTCCACAAGTGCTGTAAAACTCAGGAGTATTACTTTGTGGGACCTGTAGAAGACCACATATCACTGAAGTTGTAATCGAAAACTATGTTCACAAAAATATTAATAATAAAAACGACACGGAAAATAATAATTATGCTGACTAAGCATTCTCTTCACTAATACTGGAGTGAAATTCTAGTTCGAGTGACTGCAAATTCAGACAATAAATAAATGAATGAAAACTTTGTAGATAGCACCAAAGAGCCAACCGACTAACTAACTAACTATGTATGTATGTAAACTATCCATTGAAGCCACTTGCAATACCACAACACTCAACTCTTATTGCAATGGCAGTGGTAGAAGTGACTCGAGTTTTATTCATGACTTTAATTTTTTGTTTGCAATTTTATTGGTTTGATGGTTAGTTTGGTTTGGTCAGTCAGTCGAGTGTAATTTCTGCTTTTGATATTTATACATTTTTATTTATTTATTTGTGTTTGCGTTTTTTTTTTGTTGTTATTTTCGTTTTGTTTATTATGTATGTTTTTTATGCTAAACATTGAATGGAATGATTTAATAAAACATGAGTGTGTAAATAAATGCAAGTGAATATTATTATTACTACTATTACACAACAATGCGATTTTTATTTGTTTTGCAATTTTCAAAGGGAATAAGGAAGAAGTGTATTTATGTAATGGCCAATTAAATGTTCTTTTTTTGTTACTTAGGTTGAATTGCAAAAGGTGTGATTATTTGGGATGATTAAACTTTTTTTTAACGTTTTGGTACATGCTTTATCATCTGCAGATTATGATGAAATGTACACCTATTACGCCGACTCTAGTATAGAAAAAGACCTCAGAAGTCGACTATAGTATAGAGGAAGACCCCAGTGGTCGACTTTAGTATAGAGGAATACCTCAGTGGTCGACTTTAGTATAGAGGAATACCTCAGAGGACGACTCTAGTATAGAGGAAGACCACAGTGGTCGACTCTAGTATAGAGGAAGACCACAGTGGTCGACTCTAGTATAGAGGAAGACCACAGTGGTCGACTCTAGTATAGAGGAAGACCACAGTGGTCGACTCTAGTATAGAGGAAGACCACAGTGGTCGACTCTAGTATAGAGGAAGACCACAGTGGTCGACTCTAGTATAGAGGAAGACCACAGTGGTCGACTCTAGTATAGAGGAAGACCACAGTGGTCGACTCTAGTATAGAGGAAGACCACAGTGGTCGACTCTAGTATAGAGGAAGACCACAGTGGTCGACTCTAGTATAGAGGAAGACCACAGTGGTCGACTCTAGTATAGAGGAAGACCACAGTGGTCGACTCTAGTATAGAGGAAGACCACAGTGGTCGACTCTAGTATAGAGGAAGACCACAGTGGTCGACTCTAGTATAGAGGAAGACCACAGTGGTCGACTCTAGTATAGAGGAAGACCACTGTGGTCGACTCTAGTTTAGAGGAAGACCACAGTGGTCGACTCTAGTATAGAGGAAGACCACAGTGGTCGACTCTAGTATAGAGGAAGACCACAGTGGTCGACTCTAGTATAGAGGAAGACCACAGTGGTCGACTCTAGTATAGAGGAAGACCACAGTGGTCGACTCTAGTATAGAGGAAGACCACATTGGTCGACTCTAGTATAGAGGAAGACCACAGTGGTCGACTCTAGTATAGAGGAAGACCACAGTGGTCGACTCTGGTAAAGAGGGAACCTCTGAAGTCGACTCTAGTATAGAGGAAGACCTCTGAGGTCGACTCTAGTATAGAGGAAGACCTCTGAGGTCGAATCTTGTATAGAGGAAGACCTCTGAGGTCAAATCTTGTATAGTGGAAGACCTCTGAGGTCGACTCTAGTATAGAGGAAGACCTCTGAGGTCGACTCTAGTATAGAGGAAGACCTCTGAGGTGGCTCTAGTATAGAGTAAGACCTCTGAGGTCTACTCTAGTATTAAAGAAGACCTCTGAGGTCGACACTAGTATTGAGGAAGACCTCTGAGGTCGACTCTAGTATAGAGGAAGACCTCTGAGGTCGGCCCTAGTATAAAGGAAGACGTCTGAGGTCGACTCTACTAGTATAGAGGAAGACCTCTGAGGTCGACTCTAGTATATAGGAAGACCTCTGAGGTCGACTCTAGTATATAGGAAGACCTCTGAGGTCGACTCTAGTATAGAGGAAGACCTCTGAGGTCGACTCTAGTATAGAGGAAGACCTCTGAGGTCGACTCTAGTATAGAGGAAGATCTCTGAGGTCGACTCTAGTATAGAGAAAGATCTCTGAGGTCGACTCTAGTATAGAGGAAGACCTCTGAGGTCGACTCTAGTAAAGAGGAAGACCTCTGAGGTCGACTCTAGTATAGAGGAAGACCTCTGAGGTCGACTCTAGTATAGAGGAAGACCTCTGAGGTCGACTCTAGTATAGAGGAAGACCTCTGAGGTCGACTCTAGTATAGAGGAAGACCTCTGAGGTCGACTCTAGTATAGAGGAAGACCTCTGATGTCGACTATAGTATAGAGGAAGACCTCATAGGTCGACTCTAGTATAGAGGAAGACCTCATAGGTCGACTCTAGTATAGAAGAAGACCTTAAAGGTCGACTCTAGTATAGAAGAAGACCTTAAAGGTCGACTCTAGTATAGAGGAACACCTCAGAGGTCGAGTCTAGTATAGAGGAAGACAACATTGGTCGACTCTGGTATAGAGGAAGACAACATTGGTCGACTCTTGTATAGAGGAAGACAACATTGGTCGACTCTTGTATAGAGGAAGACAACATTGGTCGACTCTTGTATAGAGAAAGACCACATTGGTCGACTCTACTTATAGTATAGATGAAGATCACAGTGGTCGCTTCCAATATAGAGGAATACAACTATCGAAATGGTAATGTAACTAATTACTATGCCTTAAGTAAAATTTAATCTGTAGCCAAAATTTTCATCACATCATACATAGTGTACAGAATATATACAACCTTTAATGCACTAAGTACCTCACTTAGTGTTTTCCTGTCCTTAGGTAATGCCTCTTCTTTGTTTGCATTTGCAGTGCTTCGTTGCACGGCAATTGGTGTTACCTCATCAAACACCTGCAGTCGATGATGATGGTTGGCGGTTTCGTTCCAAGAGATTTTGGCAAGTAATGAAGATGAAATTTAGAGTCACGTTGACCTCTTTTTATCACCGTCTACAGCAAACACCTAAACACAGGTGACCTAATGTTTATTTTAAGTATCTTCTTTGGAAGACGGTCGCAAAACATTTGGCAATAAATGAGCAGTATTTGGCTGTAATTACCAAACTCAGAGTAGGGAAGTTTTTAAGTGCAGATAAACTTAAGATTTCATCAATATAAAGAGTTACTACAATAATATAACTTAAATTTTCACACATATCATACAATATGTTTGGGAATTGAATCTAACTTTTCATTAGTTTTTCATTTAAAATTTTCATTAATTACCATCAAATAATAAATAAATTAGAAATGTTACACGGGATGACACAGAATGGCCATCAAGAGGAATTATCGTGAAAATATAGTTAATGTCTATAAAATGCTTATTTTTGTAATTGGTTTCCAAAACATGTATGTCCGTCCGTCCATCTAATGAAACTTCATTTGAAATTTGCTATAACGTCATGAGTCTAAACAGTAATTTATACTAATTGCACTGGAAGTTAAATTATTTGAAAATGTTTGGTGTACGGGTATTTAAAATTAGTATTTTTAAAACGGCTATACGGCATTGAGCAAAAATTGTTGTAGACAAACAAGAAGTAATTATATAATTAAAATTTCACGACTGACTATTCAATTAAGGGGATCTTTCCAAATAGCTTTTTTTCTTCGAAAAGACAGCAAATAATAATATTTTGGGTGTGCTTCTGGAAGTAGTGATTAAAGTGTTAATATGTAGAGATAATAATTAGTTGTATTATAATCCCAACTTTATTTTTATGCGCATGAATGATTAATTTGCATGCACTCGTACATATATTAACATCTTGAGAGAAGACGACATTCAGTAATCCATGACGATTTTTTTAATATGATATATTCGTAGAAAAGATATTGAGTGAAGAAAAAATTACGGAAACATTAAGAGATTCATTAATAAATAAAATTGAAAGCAAACAAATTGGGAGGGAAGCGAATAAATATATATATTAGCCTACACTAAAAGAAAAAGCTTAATCAAACTTGAACAACAATTGTACATTTACATTTCTTTAAAAAATTCAATAAATATTTTTCATCAGTTTGAAGCCAATCGTACATTACTTTGATGTACAAGGTCTTTGTGTTGAAGTATAATTGTATTTTATGTAATAAAAAATTTACATTAATTAAAGTAAAGCTACAAGCGGATGCTCTGTATTAACTACATCGATGACAAATCTCGAATTATTTTATTTTATTTTTTACTGAAAGTAAGCAATTGCTCAGCGAAACTCTAATTATTAATAATCTATGCATAAGTAATAACTGCTATTTCCTCCACCGTTTTTGCAACTTAATAAAATTTCATTTGGCATTGAATGCGATTGAATCTACCAGCAGCCGTGATCAGCCGTAATATTTGTAAATGTTTCTAACATTTCTAATTTTATTTTTAAAACGATAAATGGGACTGTAAATTATTACGAGTATTTCTCGAAGGAATTATAAAAAAATCTTTAATATAAGGAAACATTTTTAAGTTTTCATTACTTTTTTCATATTATTAAAAAATCGTCATTTCGGGGCAAAAATCGTCAAATCGTCATGGTCTCTTTTTTAGCTCTAAAAATCGTCAAAATTACGATAAATGTTCATTTCTGGCATCACTGCGACGTAGACTTTTTAAAAATCGGTTCGGCCGTTCAAGAGCTATTAAAATTTCCATAAAAACCAAACCATTTCAGTAAAAACCATGCAATTTTTGTAATAAATTATAGCGAGATACATTTAGAAACGTTATGCGCAAAAATGAACTTAATAGGTCGGTATTAAAAATTCGGACCCTATTGTATTACTTAGTAGTCACTTTCTTAATTTTCATGGTCGCATAAAATACATCTTATTGACTCACTAAATAAACTTCTGCGGCTGAGTTTCACCCGATGTGAGCCATTAAAATCGGAGCCGTGTCGGCTTCATAGCCTGGTCCAATGACTTCTGCAGCAGCTGTGGTGATGAAGAAGAAGTGGAACGAACGTTTTGAACATCCCTCATTAAGTAAACGACGTGTGGATATATGGGGTCGGCCGTTCTAAGAAGTCTTACAGATCATTCCAGTACCGATATTCGTACTAATTGTGGAAGGTACCAAAAGGGGCGTGGCAACTTCGACTATTTTTCTAAAGATAATAGCAACTAATAAACTAATACAGTGCGTGGAATTGCGGAGGATTCCAATAAGTAGTATAGAAGTTATTAAGAAACCAATATTTCACTAAATTTTAATTTAACATTTTTATTGGGGAGGTATTAGAAAGAAAGAGGACCAATATGACCCATCTTCCAACTCATCTTGAGATAGAAAAAATGCCCACATTCCAAATTTAATGTCAGTAGGTTACTCCTTGCGAGAGTGCGCACCCGCCAGCTAGAGAGACGGACGGACGGACATTGCTTAAATGGCTTAGAACACTGTGCAACAAATTGTGGGTCATCAAATCTTTCCCGAACGAAACAAATAGTATATCAAAACCCCCAAAGGTTTTGAAAGATTAGCTGGAATTTTTGTTTTATAGCCCGTTGAAGTTGGGCTATTTTTAGTCAAATTTCCAGAAGTCACCCTAGTGCCTCAACGGGCCGTAGGACCTTGAAAAAACACAAGATTTAAAAAAGGAAAAAACCCAGTGGCAACCAGTCCTTAAAATTTGGTGTGAATAAATTATTAAATTTTGATTATGTTAGTCCTTAAATATTTTAATTTGTTGATTTTTATATTTTGTGTGGTTTTGAACATTCGGGGATTTTTTGGGAAATCCAAATTTAAGGCCCCATACGCCATTGGGTTATTTCTAAAGAAGAATATCTTAAAGAATTTCCTTTCATATTTGTACCATCGTTTATCTGTCGGCCTTGGATAGCGTTTGAGACCCTAGGGTCCAAGGTAATTGGGTCACTGTGCATCTGTTTGCATTTTGGGAGACATTTCAGATGTTGTGGTGTATACTTTGTTTTGACATGTGGAAAAGACTATAAAACAAAAATTCGAGCTATCTTTGCAAAATTGTGCATTGTATCCACAAAGATATTTAGATTTTTACGCCTTCTTATCTTTCAATGCATTATATTTTCGCTTTCATATATTGAAATCTAGTTAATTTTTGCTTAATTTAACATGTATTTTGTTTTCTTTTTTTTGCAATCTTATGTTTTTTCTGTTTTTTATTATATTCTGCTATATATGTTATCGAAATACTACATACAGGGTGGCTGATATGTAATGCAACAAAGTAAAGCGCTATATTTTTTTAATTTTTTTTTTAAATTTTATTGTTCAAAAGCAAAAAATGTCGGAAATAACATAAAATTTTAGAAACAGTTTAGATTTGTTCGAATTGGCCACCTTTGGCACGAATTATGGCCTTCAAACGGCCGACAAAGCCATCACACGCTGCACGAAAGTGGCTCTGCGGTATTTTGGCCCATTCCCGGCGAAGCGCCGTCTTGAGATGATCGATACATTGTTATTTTTTAGTGCGAAACTTACTCTCTAAAATGCCCCAGGCGCAAAAGTCCAACGGATTGAGATCCGGTGATCTTGGTGACCATTGTGCGGTAGAAATGAAGCGAGGAACCTCCTTTTTAAGCCATTCTTGGTTGACGCGTGCTGAGTCCTGTTGGAATGTCCATGGTCTGCGGCCGAAATGTTTGTCTGCCCAGGGCTTCAATACTGTCTTTAGGACATTTTCCAGATAATATCCGGCGTTTATTTTGACCCCATGGTCGATGAATACTAGCGGGGAGCGACCATCGGCCGTTACGGCGGCCCACACCATTACCATCGGCGGCGCTTGAGTTCTGGTGGCCAATCGAAGGTGTAAATTTTCAGCTGACCTCTTTGGCAAGAAACCCGGTCATTTTGTTTGTTCACAAACTACTCAATTTGGAACGGCTTCTCATCGGAGAAAACCAAATTCGGAAACTGGCCACTTTCGTGCAAGCGAAGCAACTCCTTGGCTCTTTCCAGTCTAACTTTTTTTTGTGCATCGGTTAGCTCTTGCACTTTTTGGAACTTCAATGGCTTTAGTCCAAGCTCATTTGTTAATATGTGTTGTATCCGTTCTCGCGATATGTTCAGCTAACGAGCAATTTTTCTACCACTGCGGCGTGGATTTCGATCAAATCTGGCCTTCAATTTTCGGATCATTTCTGCTGTTCTGTTTCTGCATTTTTCTACTTTTTGGACGCGATGCAACACTGCCAGTATCACGGTAACGAGCAATGGTACGATAAACAAAAGATTTATTCACATTTAAATGTTGGAGGGCTCTAACGATAGCAACTTGTGTTTTTCCACCCAAATATAAAGCAATCACACTATCACGCTTGAATTCCATCACAAATAACTTTTTTTCTGAATCAAAATGCTTTTGTAAGCTTTTAAACAATAAAATAAACTGTAACTGAAATAAATCTGTCAGCTATCAGACTAGCAGTTTAGAAATGATAGCAACCTGAAGTTGGTTGCAATACATATCAGCCACCCTGTAAATAAACTTTTGGGGGACTTGATATACTTGCGGTGTACTATAATGTCCAATTGGTCTCGTTGAGGAAAGATTTTCTTGTTGCACAGTGAAATCGAGGTCTTAGGTCACTCCTTCGATGTGTTACACTTTTGGTCCGGAGCAAATGATATATAATCTCATTCACAATAGTTACGGTATAAAAGCATAATTTTTAAAATTCTTGTCACAAAAAATGATTTTTTCTAAAAAAAATCAAAAGTTGTTCTAATTTTTTAACGGCTGTTACTAAATTGCTGCTCCTACGTGAAAAGTATATTTCCAACATTTGTAGCGCTCTTTTTAGTTAATGCATATCCCGGTTCTATCTTATACTTAAAAAAATTTAGTCAAAAAACTTAGGGCAAGTTCCAAGAAAAATTAAATTACAAAAAATAGTTTAAACGAAAACTTTATCACAAAAAAATTGTGATTTTGATTTTAAGGAATAGTGCCTCAATCTACACCAAATTTTTTTTTGCTTTTTGTGTCTCCATTTCGACTCTTTTAAGTCAAATTCGTCTGCCAAAACAGCTAGCAAGTGTAGTTAATAAAGATTTTTTTTTAAATAATGATATTCGAAAGACTCCACGTGCAAAAGATCGTGCATTTGCTTATTTATGTACACATGTACATTAGTTATATTAAATTAAATACCACATTTATGTATATTGAAAAATATTCCATATTCCCATACCCATTACACCAATATTATAGCCGAGTAAATTCTGTTATGACATTTTTTGAAAATTATGAAATCAATAAGTATTTTCTTGCATGTTCATTCAATGCTGCATGCAGCATAGTGAAGTCATATGGAAGAAGTATAAATTATTTTGTGTAGATTCTATGAAATGAACGAATACTTCAATGAGTTTTCAAAAAAAAATATTTTTTTGCACATTGTCGCAATGGCTCATCCATCTCTTCGCTGTGACAATCACCAACAAAAAAAAACTTCGAACCAAACAAGCAGTGGCAGTCGCGGCAGCAAAAAGTAGCAAAAAACAGCAATTCAATGAATGCAAAAATATTCATAGTCATCGGCAATGAAAGGTTAACTTTGGCTCGTTGAATATTGTTAAATGTCAACCGTGATATGTGTCAAATGAATAGAATTTCAACCAAACAAAAAAACTCTGCAGCGAAATATGAGCAGAAACAAATAAACAACAGAACGTCACATCACATCAACACTAAGAATATCTGTCAAATTAAACGATATTGTTTCCGTTAACAACAGCAGCAAAAACGTTGCCAACAAAAATGTATTGCATGCCATCACATCATCGAAAGGCAGGGAGACAAGTGAAAATAGCTTTTTTGTTAATGAGCAAACAAAAACGTTTAATAAAATTCATATAATTTAATATAAAAAAACTCCAAAATGTGTTAAAGTTAACGCTGTCTATGCGAGACTGCTGCGAATAATCTCATATTTAGCCGAGTTCAAAACCGCTGTGACTTAACTTGTGGCACAGTGGGTGAGTTTAGAAAAAACAAGTAAATATTGATTAAGGTCGGCCATGTCGAATCTTATATACGCTCCACCATGGATCTCATGTGAATGGTTTCGAGTACAAATAAACTCATTATACGTAATTTCTGCCCAATTCCTTGAAATTTGAGGTTTTTGTGGCATTACGAATTAAAATCTAGAAGGACCTTTGTACTGGGGCTATATTTAAAACCAGTAAGGAAAGGCAGAAAGTCGGGCGCGGCCGACTATATAATACCCTACACCGCCATAACAATGCGATAAGGGTCATTGCCATAATAATTTGGAATAATTGGTAAATGGGTAGAAACATATTATCTAATTCTGAAACGATAATCGCTAAATTAAGCAATATTCTTTCCTAAATTGAGAATTTCGCACTGATCGGATACAAAACAGTTCTTACAGCGCTTACAGGTCAAATCTGGGGTAACATATATATGGGTGTTATATCTAAATATAAACCGAATTTAGCAGTATTCCTTCATGTAGAAAGAAACCTCTTTTTGCCGAATTTCGCACTGATCGGATATAAAATAACATTTTTACAGCGCTCACATGTCAAATCGGGGGTAACGTATTTATAGGGGCTATATCTAAATCTGAACCGATTTCTTCCAAATTTAAAAGTGTTCATTCATATAATAGGAAACCTCTTTCTGACGAATTTCATACTGATCGGATATAAAATACAGTTTCTACAGCGCTTACATGTCAAATCGGGGGTAACATATATATAGGAGCTATATCTAAATCTGAACCGATTTTCTCCGAATTTGGCAGTATTCCTTCATGTAATAAGAAAACTCTTTCTGCCGAATTTCGCACTGATCGGATATAAAATACAGTTTTTACAGCGCTTACATGTCAAATCGGGGGTAACATATATATGGGGGCTATATCTAAATCTGAACCGATTTTCTCCGAATTTAGCAGTATTCCCTCATGTAATAAGAAACCTCTTTCTGACGAATTTCATACTGATCGGATATATAATAAAGTTTTTACAGCGCTTACATGTCAAATCGGGGCTAACATATATATGGGGGCTATATCTAAATCTGAACCGATTTTAACCAAATTCAATAGGGGTCGTCCTTGGGCCAAAAAAAGATATGTGTAAAGTTTCGTCGAGATCGGACCATAATTGCGACCTGTACTTTTCTTACAAGAATACATGCACAGACAAACAGACGGACAGACAGACGGACATGGCTAAATCAACTCAGAAAGTGATTCTAAGTCGATCGGTATAATAAACGATGGGTCTATTTCTTCTCCTTTTGGGTGTTACAAACAAATGCACAAAGTAATAATAACCTGTACCACAGTGTGGTGTAGGGTATAAACATGGACGTATGACTACCGTTGTTCGTGTGAAGGATTACGGGTATAAATTAACCCCAGCTACCAATTTCCAGCTCCATTGAAATTTGTTGTCTCTGTGGCGTAAAGAGTCAAATCGGAGAGATGGTAATCAACAAATGGACCGATATTGCCCTTTTTAATCTCAACATACCTGCAGATATACGAAGTATATGTACCAAATTTCAGATACCTAACTCAAGTATTATATATTGTAGCGTGATTGCAACAAACGGACAGTCGGACATGGCAAAATCGTCTAAAAATTTTACGACGATTAATAATATATTTATGGGGTCTCAGACCAATATTTAGTGGTGTTACAAACGGAGTGACAAAATGAATATACCCCCATCCTATGGTGGAGGGTATAACATTTTGAATATAAGCCCTCAGTATTAAAAAATTAAAAGGAATTTCAACTCCTTCGGTCATTTTGAGCCACAGGTATATACAGAAAAAAAATATTCTCCATTAATATACTGTATTTGAAAAAATAATAATTATGTCTTAAATAAAAAATTATAATAAACTCAAATATCTTCGTCCATTTTTAGTTCCTGTCTAATAATAAATATATAGGACTCAAATATTACTGAAAAATTTGCTATAAATAACACCTGCTTAGGATTGAAAATGGGGTATATAGGTCCATGTCTGAATATAGGAACCCGCTATATGCCACAGAAGCCATAAACGCAATTCCGATTAAATTTGATAATATGCTTTTAATTTCAGCTGTAGCTCCAAGAAGGGTCGTCGTTCGTCCACGATTTGATATAACCGTCATACAAAGGTCCCACCTGATTTGACTTACGCCACTTATTGGTAAAAAATTTAAGATATCCATTTAATTTTACCCATAACTATATACGAGAGTAGTGAACCTCATTAAGTTCCCACCTGATTTAACTTATTGACGCATTAGAAAACACAAAAATCATGCGTTTAGTCTGAACTTTTGCAAAAAGTAGTTAATTTTACGCAGAAATATTCACTCGAAAAATGGTCTACATTTTGATATAGCCCTCATATAAAGGTTTCAGCCGGTTTAACTTCTACACGCCTTTGAAAATACAAACATCATCCGAGAAACAAAAATATCAACGGATCAATGGGTTGATATATGACATTTAACATTTAATTTTGATATAACCCCTATACAAAGGTCCCATCTGATTTGATTTATTGACGCCTAAAACACAACAAACACCAACAGATTGGTCTGAAGGTAGGCTATATGTATTTACTTTCATATAGAATTATTCACAAAAGTAATGGAACTCATTGGTACATAATTTGACGTCTTTGAAAACAGAAAACAAATTTACCCGCAACCTTTCACAGTAGTAATGGACCTAATTGGTCCACTTTTGGATATAGCCTTCACACAAGGAGCTGTTGGGTAGAGTTGGGCTCTTTAGTTCTCGCTCATTTTATTTCAGTTTAACTGAGTGAACGAGTTTACCAGCTCACATTAACTCACCAGCTCCTTAATACACCAGATCTTCAGTTCACAACCTCTTTAGCACACCAGCACTCTTTAGTTCAACAGCTGTTTAGTTCACCAGTTCTTTAGCTCACCAGATCACTCTAATTCAACAGCTCATAAAGTATATATATTCTGAATAGTCGGAAAATAAGTTGAGGTAGGTTATACAAATTTGGTAAAAATTATTCTAATAGCTGCAGTTACTTAGAACTGACAAGTAAAAGCGTTAAGTTCGGCCATGCCAAATCTTATATACCCTCCACCATGGATAGCATGTGACCTCACAAATTAACTCAAACCTAAAAAAAATAACACCGAAAACACACACAAAATATATTAGATGAGAACAGTAGGAATCACAACAAGTTAGATGCTATATATGGGAGCTATATCTAAATATGGACAGATATGGCTCATTTGCAATCCCAAACAACCTGCAACTATAAGAAGTATTTGTACCAAATTTGATCAACCTAGCTCTATTATTGCGGACTGTAGCGTGATTACCACAGACGGACGGACGGACGGACAGACGGACATGGCTAAATCGTCTTAGAATTTTACGACGATTAAGAATATATATACTTTATGGGGTCTCAGATCAATATTTAGAGGTGTTACAAACGGAGTGACAAAATGAATATACCCCCATCCTATAGTGGAGGGTATAAAAATGGATATACCAATAAATTTTACTAACACTAATGGTGTTTTCTTTTGTAAAAAAAGATGTTGCCCTGTTAGAGAGCAGTATTTTAATAATGTCGCCTACACCCTCTTGTACTGTCGCATTTTTATACCCTCACTTTAGTGAGACGAGGGTATATATCATTTGCTACGGAAAAAAGTGTAACACATCGAAGGAGTGACCTAAGACCCTAAGTATGTTCGGAGGAAATCTGTTTTAGGTCATTTTAAGTCGAATAAGCAATGTCCGTCCGTCCGTCTGTCTGTCTGTCTGCTGGCTGGTGCGCACGATAACTCTCGAAAGGAGTATGTGGTAATATTTTTTTCTATCTCCGGCTAAGTTCGAAGATGGGCCATATTGGTCCACTCCTTCTAGGTCCTCCCCCACAAATGGTTAACATGTTGTGAAATATTGATTCTTTAATAACCGCTATACTACTTATTCGAATCTTCTGAAATTCCACACATAGTAATAGTTTATTAGTAGCTATCACCTCGAGAAAAATGGACGAAGTTGTCACGTCCCTTTTGGTACCTCCCACACAAATGCACCGTTTTGCACCAAAAGTTAACAGGTTATAACTTTAAAGGAGCGTGCCAATAACGGGCACTTTTCTGTGAAACCTAGGTAGTATAAAAGCATTGCACTCTACAAAATTTCAAGTATTTAGATGTACTGGCATTAAAGTTATAAGCTGTTAACTTTTGGTTTAAAATGGTATATTTGTGTGGGAGGTACCAAAAGGGTCGTGACAATAACGGCCACTTTTCTCTAGACTCTAGGCACTATAAAAGCATTACACTGTACAAAATTCCAAGTATTAGTACAACCAGATATTAAAGCCATAAGCAGTTAAAGCCATAGCAGGTACTAAAAAGGGAGTGACCACTTCGCCCATTTTTTTTGTTAGCGACTAACAAACTAATACTATGTGTGAAATTTCAGAAGATTCGAGTAAGTAGTATAGAAGATATTAAAGAGTAAAATTTTCACTTAAAGTTAACCCTTTGTGGGGGAGGTACTAGAAGAAGTGGACCAATATGGCCCATCTTCGAACTTAGCCGGAGATAGAGAAAAATATTACCGCATACCAAATTTGAAGTAAATCGGTTACTCCTTTCGAGAGTTATCGTGCGCACCAGCCAGCAGACAGACACACAGACGGACGGGCATTGCTCAAATGACCAAAAATTACCCAAAACGGATTTCCTCCGCACAAACTTAGGGTCTTAAGTCACTCTATCGATATGTTACACTTTTGGTGATATATACCCTCCTCTCTAAGGTGAGGGGATAAAAAGCACGCACGTACACACGCGGGTATTAAGGCTATTCGCTCGACGCTAACAAACATCTGTTTTGCATGCAGCGTCCCCCCTTCGATTAAATACAGGGCTGAAATGTTGCATTTTTGCACCGTGCAAGTACGACATTTTTTACAAAAGAAAAAGAAACCCTATCACAGTGCAGCATTATTTTTACAAACGAAAACAACAAGACATTTTTGGGGCGAAAAGCTGAAAAAATGTAGCATTTTTTCGCACAAAAAAGAAATTTGACATGAACTTCCGGTTTTCCGCAAGAACGATTTCTATATTCTATTGAAATTGGTATAAATCGGTTCAAATTTATAATCGGTATAATCACCATTATGTATATACCTTTGTTCCTATTTGGCATCTTTCGTTTTAGAATAATTTTCTGAGTGTAGCTACCCAGTAAACATTTTCCAATCGAGTAGTGAATTAAGCAGTTTTGTACGTACTACTTTCAACACCGATTCTTTTTATAAAGGGATGATACTTCAGGAACTAATTTGTAATTGCTCTTTTTTCGACAATTTCACCAGTTTAGAAAAATTAAAAAAAATATTTTTTTCTTTCGTTTTTATTTTTCTTTATTTTCTATTTCTAATTTTATTTTTATAGACTTAATTATTTTTTATTTAGATTCGACAAGGATTTGAACCCGGGATTTTTTCGATAGTCTCGCTTCCTTTTTGGGATTTTTGGAATTAAACTGACAATTTGACAGTTACGTTTTAGGTTCGCTCACCTTTGCGAATTTTTGGAATTTAGTTCTCCATTAATAGGAAATAATACAATTAAGAATTTATTAATTAATGTAGATATGTTAGATCCAATCGATTTAAAATCACTTTCTGAGTTTAGCTATGTCTGTCTGTCTATATGTAGAGGTATTCTCGCAATCAAAGAATCGTTGTACCATAGCTTTGGAAATTGGTAAAAAGCGGTTAAAATTTGGATTTAGCCCTCGTATATGTCTTCCTTTAGATTTGACATCTAAGAACTATATAAACTGTATTTTACATCCGGCAAATATGGCAATTTCAGAAAATCAAATTTATATTTAACATCTAAGTCTTACAGAAACCACACTTTACAGTGGATTCTTATGATATTTGAATGAGATGAGTTCAAAACAGAGTACTAATAAATTTGAAGATCATAGGTTCAGATGTAGATATAGCCACAATATATAAGTATACAATTTAGCTCCCCCAATTATCGTACCTAGCAAATATCAATCATAAGCTCGCCTGTATCTCTTCTATAAGAATGCGAATTATCATGACTATAGTTTAACTGCTTAAGAAACTTCAAATTATTTTCATATTTTCCGAAATTCTCCCACTCTGCAACGTGCAAGCAAATCCACATAGCGCCACATTAGTTACGCTTAAGTTACGTTATTAAAGCAAAAATTAATTAATTATACAAAATTAATGACAGAGCAACAAAACTATAATTCCGCACAAATACAAAAGAAAATCGCAAACTATACGATGACGACAAATTTAAGCCATCATTTTGTTATCTTAAATACAAAGTATTTACAGTGAAAAGAAGATTCCACAAAAGGTTACTTTATTGTATCTACTTAGTTCAGTTCAGAGACTTACGAGTATTTTGTTTGTGCAACTTTAAATGTCAGCACTTTTTGTTGCGCTAAGCAAATGTTTTTTTTTCTTCTCATGTTTAGGTTTCATAGAGGTTGGGTTTCAGAGGTATTCACAGCTGAATTTGAAACTCTGCCAAGTTTGTCTGCAGTGCAATATGGCAATCGCATCGTTTACTGTTTAGAAGTGCTATGATGGCATATAGGAGGCAACATATCGATACCTCCATTCCAATGTAGGATAAGTAGAAACAGGTCGGTTTTCAGGAGAGGCGATCAGAGTCTTGTGCAATTTTTTAAAATTGTATGGAACTTCTGTGTAATACCAATCGAATAATCTCTACTGTTTAGTACTTAACTTTTGACAAAATAAAATTTGGAATATTTAAAATATAAAAATGTCCCTAAAAACATGTCGGCTTAGCACACTTTGGAATGTAGGTATCGATATGTGACATAGACAACACACCTGATGTCTGCAGAAGTTGTAATATTTACAATGCTTTAAAAAAAACACAAAACAACAAAAATAGGGCCCACTATTCGATTGCACTTGCGCTGCCATTTTGTCAGACCAATTTCTTTTCAGTGTATTTTAGCTTTTTAAAACAATAAATAATGAAACGTTCATTTTATACAAATTATTGAAAAAAATCTCAAGTCTTACCTTTTGATATATCCGCCCAAATTTATTGTGATTTCAAGTAACTTTATAGGTTACAAGCGATCAAGCGATTTTATGAACTGCAAAGAGAGAAGAAAAAAATATTTTTTTAGAAAACAAGTAACAACGTTAAGTTCGGCCATGCCGAATCTTATATACCCTCCACAATGGATTGCATTCAATTATATTTGTGGAAAAATCTTTGTATATGGAGAAAATTGTGGAACCAAATTATTAAAAAAACAAGTAAGAAAGTTTCAGTCGGGTAAACCGACTAAGGTATACCCTCACTTTGTGAGTAATATAATATGGAATATTAAACGAATTATTCTGTCAATTTGTATGGGAGGTACCAGAATATTTTTAACAAATGTTTTCTTTAAATACATTGCACTGCGCCGAATTATAAGCGTTTTTTGCACTGGTATATTAACGTTATGATATATTAAATTTGGTATGATTTGGCCATTTTGTGTCGGAGGTACAAAAAGGGGCGTGGTGATAACGGCCATTTTTTACAGGGCTATAGGACTTCAAAAGCGTTACACTGTGCAAAATGTGGTTGCATTTTTGTGCATTGATACTCATGCTGTGAGCTCTTAACTTCTTGTGCAAAATGGTACCTTTGTGTGGGAGGTACAAAAAGGGGCGTGGCAATAGCGCCCATTTTTCACAGTGCAAAAGACACTATAAAAGCATTACACTGTACAAAATTTCAAGTGCCTTTATACACTGGTATTACTGTTATAAGCTGTTATCTTTTGGTGCAAAATGGTACCTTTGTGCAAGAGGTACCAAAAGGGGCGTGAATATGACACCCATTTTTCACTGGACTGTAGGCACTATGAAAGCATTACACTGTACAAAATTTCAAGTATTTTTATGCACTGGTATTAATGTTATAAGCTGTTAACTTTTGGTGCAAAATGGTGCATTTGTGTGGGAGGTACCAAAAGGGGCGTAGCAACATGGCCCATTTTTCTCGAGTTGATAGCGACTAATAAACTAATGCTATGTGTGGAATTTCAGAAGATTCGAATAAGTAGTACAGCAGTAATTAAAGATTCAATATTTCACAACATTTTAACACTTTGTGGGGGAGGTACTAGAAGGAGTGGACCAATATGGCCCATCTTCGAACTTAGCCGGAGATAGAAAAAAATATTACCACGTACCAAATTTGAAGTCAATCGGTTACTCCTTTCGAGAGTTATCGTGCGCACCAGCCAGCAGACAGACAGACAGACAGACAGACGGACGGACATTGCTCCTTTAAAATGACCCTTAAAATGACCCAAAACGAATATCCTTAGATCACTCCTTCGATGTGTTACACTTTTTTTCGTAGCAAATGATATATACCCTCGTCACACTAAAGTGAGGGTATAAAAACGAACGCTGCAAATTTTAGCCAAATTTTAGGCCTCAAATTCTTTAGCCAAACTCTTCGTCTGAAAATGTGGTATTTATGTCTTAAATTAGCATATTTGAGGGTTACCTCTACACGGGCACTACAACCAAATATAAACTGACTTGTATAAATTTTACTGAGATGAAATCTTGCCAAAAATAGAATACAAACTGCAAAGTTTCAACTAAATTGCTTATGGCTTAATCAAGCGTTTTTGGGAGTGACATCTATAGGTGATATACCCTCCAACTAAAACAAAATATGAACTGATTCAAAAAAAATTTTACTGTGATGAAAATAAAATACAAACTGCAAAGATTCGCTTAAAATGATTAGAAATGTGGTATTTATGGCTTAAATAAGCCGATTTTGGGGCGACCTCTATAGGGTGACTATAACAAAATATGAACGGATTTGTAAAATTTTGACTGTGATGAATTCTTGTCAAAATATAATACAAAGTGCAAAGTTTCAGCAAAATTGCTTCAATAATGTTGTATTTATGGCTCAAAACACGTATTTTGGAGCGACCTCTATAGGGGAGCTAAAGCAAAAATTGACCGATATGACACATTTGCAATCCCAAACGACCTCCAACTATAAGCAGTACTTCTACTAAATTTGATCAACCTAGCTCTATTAATACGCACTGTAGCGTGATTTCAACAGACAGACAGACGGACATGGCTAAATCGCATTAGAATTTCACGACGATCAAGAATATATATACTTTAAGGGGCGCAGATCAATATTTCAAGGTGTTGAAAACGGAATGACAAAGTTATTATACTCCCAGCCTATGGTGGAGGGTATAAAAATCAGAAACTGCAAAAGTTAGGAATAAAATTGCATCACATCAAATGTGAAAGAGAAAAAACTGTAAAAATGCTAAAGCCATGGATATTTCCCCAGATACCTACTTGAATAACACTAATTTACCAAATGTTTGTCGACGGGATGTGCACACAATTTTCTGGTGTCATTTGGTATACCAAATACGAAAAAAAAATTAAAAAATGTTCTATTGTTGTTTAACTATTCCAAGTTTCATGGAATGTACCTCCAGTATGTGGACTCTATTTTTTTAAATATAAACCCGATAGAGCCGGGATACGCGTATTTAAGGTAATAATTATAAGTGATACAAACAAGTGAATCATTCCACAAAATAAACTCAAAGTGGTTCCGATTTTATTGACAACTTCAACAAATATTCTTCAATAAAAGCTGTTTGTAATGTATGTTCAGAAAAAATCTTAAACTTTTGGTTTTCGAAATATTGACACTTAAAATTTTCACATATCGAAGGATTTCAGCAATAGCGTTTATATTGAATTGCTTGTATCTATTGATGGTATGAGACGATTTTGAAATTTTCTATAACGTTGTAAAGGTCCTTAAGAATGCTTTAAGATTATTGAGAAAATGACTTGACTTTCTCTGTAGTTCATATATTTTTTTGTAAATTATTTATCTCAGTTTTGGTAAATTATTACACCACGTGGCGCAAATCGGCGGCGCGCCACAGCCGGCCATTTTTTTCCAGCCGGCGCCGCCGCCGATTTCAGCGGCTCACATCGGCTGAAACTCAGCCGCCGAACATTATTTAGTGATTCAAAAAGGTTTCTTTTATGCAACCATGAAAATTAAGAAAGTTACTACTAAGTAATAAAATAGGGTCAGAAATTTTAACGAAGTTCATTTTTGCATAGAAATTTATAAAAAGTTTCTAACTTGATCTCGCTATCATTTATTTAAAGAAATGCATAATATATCGGATTTAAAATTTAAAAATGCGTTTTTAGGTTTTTACGGAACTTACAATAGCTCTTGAGAGGCCGAACCAATTTTTACAAAGTCTACGTCGTTTTAGAGAGAAAACAACAGTCACAATAAATTCTCTTTTCCAAGACTAATAAGTAGAGACTTATTGAATCGATTTTCGACATTAAATCAAAATTTTCTTAACTTTTCTTACATTTTTGTGTTAATTTTAGGTTTTTTCATCTAATTGTAAATATCTTAAAGAGCCATTTTTGCCTGAGATTGACATTCGTGCGCAGAGAATGAAGCCGAGCCAAAATTTGCGGCGGCGGCTGTCATTGAAAATTATAGGTCGGCGGCGGCGGTTAGGCGGCTAAGCCGACATAAAATTTACATTCGGCGGCTCTATGATAGACATTTTAACATTTAAAATAATAGTTGAAAAGTTAAGCTCTGGTATTTATTCTTAAATAATAGATGTTTTTAAGTTAACTGTAAGATATTGTGGGGTAAAAAAATCATCGATTCCATGCCGCTAGGCGGCTCTATGATATACTCTATTTTCAAAGTATGCTAAAGCTATGTATAAACGATTGTCAGATCGGACAACTTTATCAACCCTGTTAAAGTGCCGCAAATGTACGGACAATGACAGATAGTTAGGCAAAGGTGAAGACGATTGCGAGAAACCCTTACAATTTCATATATATAAAATATATGTTGTAAATATATATTTTGTCAATAAAAATATTTTATAGGCAGTGGCCAATTAAATGTTTTTCTGGCAATGGCGCCGTTGTCACATGCACTAACTTCGCTCATACTACAATCTGCAAATTATCTCACAATGACTTTTCTGCCAACGTTGCAAGACAAAAATTGTATGTTCGGTTGTACGTTCATAGGGTTGCATTTTTCCGCCATTCTTCTATACATAGCTTAGGTCGAAACAGGTTGTTTCCAGGAGAGGCGAATTGACGTTTTAGTGAAATTTTAAATTTGTGTGGAATTACCTTTTGGTTTAAATAGAATGACATCTACTGTTTTGAGCTTAACTTGATTGATTCTTTAAAATGGAGGTATTAATTTATATGATATACTATTCTTTAATACTCCATTGATTTTTTCCGAAAATATTTTTATCTCTATATGTACATCATCTAATAATAAATAAAAAATCTTATTATTTCCTTTAAAAAAGAATTTTTATAATTATTTTTCTATTACTATCAATTTTATGATTTTTAAGACATTTTAAGCTCCCGCTTGTGACAATAAACAAATCAAAACGAAAATCACTCACTTCCATATCGTCCACCCAATAAATGAATAGTGTATAATTTATTTGTCGTTTCGAGAAAATCATATTTAAAGTTTTTGTGAAATTGAAACTCGATATTATTATTTATTAATGAACAATTTCAAACACACAATAACCCAATTTGTGGAAGTAGAATTTCAACAGATATAGAACCAATTGAGAAGATTCTTAGAATGCAATGAAAAATAATAGTGTATGTATATGCGTAAAAATTATTCTTTTATTAAGGGGACGATATATCTGCTATATAGCTATTTGCTTATCAAAAATGTTAATTGTATATATCCATATTTTAAAGTTTTTCTATGGAACGGCGGATGTGTTTCAGCCGATTTGAGCCGCAAAGATCGGCGGCGGCTTCGGCTGGCGAAAAAAGGTCGGTGGCGGCTAAAATCGGCGGCTCGGTTCGGCGGCTTCATACTCTGTTCGTGCGCCATCGTTTGTTGAAAATTTATCGGCTCAGCCGATTGCTGAAATTTGATCGGCTAAGCCGATCAGCCGCCGCCGCCGAAAATTTTGTTCGGCTTCATTGCCTGCACGCAATTCTATTGAAAACATATAATATGATCTGGATTCCGAGACCTTTTTATTGTATAGTTTAAGGCATACTATTTTATGAAACAAACACAACATTTTTTTATGGTAAATTTTTTTTTCTACAATTCTAATTTTCGTGGAATTTACCTTTAGTACTTGGACCACACTTTTTTAAGTATAAGCTCGGGATACCACTTAAATTAAAGGCAATTATGAAAGCTAGAAATTCTGATGACATCACTTTCACGTAGAAACCTAAGTTTAGTAACTATCGTTAAAACAATTAGAAATTTTTGTTTTCAAAAAAAACATTTTTGCCATAAAAAACAGAAAAAATCGCCAAATGATTGTTTGTTCCATTTTTTGAAAACTTTACATTCTAACGAAGAAAGCAATGCCTATTTGAAAAAGTCTATGGATACATTTATAAATTTAGACCCATATTGTCAAAATAGGGAAATTCAAAAAAATAATTGTTCATATTTCTTATTTTGGCAATTTTTTGTGGGAGGCACTAAAAGGGGCGTGGCAATAACGCCCATTTTATACCCTTCACCGTAGGATGGGGGTTTCACTTCACTTTGTCACTCTCACGTTTGTAACAGCTCTAAATATTGATCTGAGACCCCATAAAGTATACATATATATTCTTAATCGTCATAAAATTCTAAGACGATTTAGCCATTTCCGTCTGTCTGTTGTAATCACGCTACAGTCCGTAATAATAGAACTAGGTTGATTAAATTTGGTCGAAATATTTCTTATAGTTGCAAGTTGTTTGGGATTGCAAATGGACCATATCGGTCAATGTTTTGATATAGCTCTTCTATAGAGGTCGCTCCAAACTACGGGTTTTGAGCCATAGATACCACACTTTTAAAGCAATTTGGCAGAAACTTTGCAGTTTGTATTCTATTTTGACAATAATTCATCACAGCAAAAATTTTAAAAATCGGTTCATATTTTGTGATAGGCACCCCATAGAGGTCGCTCCAAAAACTAATACTATTTGTGGAATTGTGAAAGATTCTGAGTAGTAGTATAGAAGTTATGAGATAATTATATTATTTATAATTAAATTATTTAATATTTCACAAAATGTTGACCCATCGTGGGGGAGGTACTCGAAGGAGTGGACCAACATAGTGCATCTTTTACCTTAGCCAAAAAAAAAGAAAAAATATCGACACATACCAAATTTGAGGTCAATAGGTTAATCATGTCGACATTTATCGCGCGCATCAACCAGACAGACAGACGGACATGCTGACAAACATAGCTAAAATTACTTGAAATGGCCCAAACCGGATTTCAAATATTTTTGGGGTCTCTGAGGTCACTCCATCGATGTGCTACACTATTGGTTGGCAGCATCTGATATTTACCCTTGTTCACAATAGTAGGGGTATAAAAACCGAATTATGTTGAAATTCTCTAATTTCTACCAAACGTGCTATAATTTCTACATAGATTTTCTTTAAACAGGCATTGTTTCCTTTGTTAGGATGCCAGCATTCAAAAAATAGAACAAACAATTTTTTTGCGATTTTTTTTTCTATTTCTTATGGTTTTTTTAGTGCCAACAAAAAACGTTTTTTTTTCTTAAAAAAAATAAACTTTTTTCTAATAGTTTTATGGAGAGTTACTCAACTCTTTTTTCCACGTGGAAGTTCCACTATTAAAATTTTTAGGAATTGTAATTCTTAAGTTTTGTAAATTTGTTGCAGTAATCGGACTAGTCGTTCTCGAGTTATATCAAACAAAAGACCCCCCAGCGTGACAAATTCCCCTATATGATACTTACTAAATTCAAATCGAGATATCTCGATTCCTAGGCGTGTCCGGGCGAAACGCTGAGACACGTATAACTTTTGTTTGAGCGATATAACTTTTCCCGGTAGTCAGAATCTCCGTCGATTTTGGCTGCAGCACAGTGTTACCTTTTGTATTTAGAAAAATTTTCTCGAAAGGAAAATAACTCTCGAAATGAGTAAATGAAATTCTACACATAGTATTAGTTTATTAGTCACTATTACCTCGAGAAAAATGGGCAAAGTGTCCACGCCCCTTCTGGTACCTCCCACACAAATGCACAATTTTGAACCAAAAGTTAATATCTTATAACTTTATTACCAGTGCATACAAAGACTTGAAATTGTGTACATTGTAATGGTTTAAAAGTACCTACAATACAGTGAAAAATGAGCATTATTGGCACGCTCCTTTTGGTACCTCCCACACAAATGGGCCTTTTGGTACCAAAAGTTAACAGCTTTTAAATTTAATACCAGTGCATACAAATACTTGAAATTTCGTACAGTGCAATGCTTTTATACTCGTACTACCTAGGGTCTAGAGAAAAGTGGCCGTAATTGGCACGCCCCTTTTGGTACCTCCCACACAAATGGACCTTTTTGTACCAAAAGTTAACAGCTTTTAACTTGAATGCATATAAATACTTAAAATTTTGTATATTGTAATGATATTATATTACCTAGAGTCCAGAGAAAAGTGACCGTTATTGGGACGCCCCTTTTGGTACCTCTCACACAAATGGACCATTTTTTACCAAAAGTAAACAGCTTTTAACTTAAATACCAGTACATGCTTTAAAGTTATTAAGTGTAATTTAAATTGATAATAATATAAATAAAACAAAAAAAAATTAATTAATTTACTAATATTTTTTTGAGACTCAAGGTGAGGGGAATTCATTAGTCGGTTTAGCCGACTGAACTTTCTTACTTGTTCTACAATATATTTAAAAAAAATACAAACCTATTTTTGGTGAATTTTTTCTAAAAAATAAAGATTGAACCAAATATATATATTATCATAACTCGAGAACTATGTATCCTAATTGGTTCAGCGGTTTCTAATATATCTTACAATATATTTCGAAAAAATCCTATTGTTGAGAAAATATTAATAATAATTCAGTTAAAACCTCTTATAAACATCGAAAAATTCACAAATATTATATTTTCTTTATTTTATCGTAAAGTCTGATACGTCCATTTGTCTATCTGGCTGGTACGCACGATAACTCTCGAAAGGAGTAACCCATTGACTTTGTGGTAAAATTGTTTCTATCTCTACGATTGACGATGAGTTACACTGGTTCACTCCTTCTAGTAGGTACCTCCCTCACAAATGATTATGAAATTGAGTGAAATTCTCTAATAATAATCTATACTCGTATTGTTTATCGGAATCTTCTGTAAGTCCACAAAAAGCAATAGTTTATTTTATATCACCTTGAGAAAATTGGGCGAAGTTACCACGAACTTTAGGTATCTCCCAAACAAATGGACACATTTTTACAAAAAGGTTAACATTAACTTTAATATCAGTACACACAATTACCCGAAATTATGTGCAGTGTAATAACTTTATAGTATACACAGTCCAGTAAAATAAGTGGCCATTATAACTACCACACCAAATGACCTAATCATACCAAAATTTAATAGTTCATAACTAGAATACCCGTTCACATTAACATTTAAAATTCGGTACAGTATCTACTGTTTAGGGCAAAATAGGTACGCCTATTTCCACCCAAATTAAGAGATTCACCGGATTTGGCTCAATGTGTTTTTTTCTGTTCCCAAAACTGATATGACCTATTGAAAAAACAGATTTGCCTCGATTGAGGACATATTAAGAACCGTATATCAGAAAGAATGGAAAAGGCGCTTGCGCAAGTGTATTAAATTTCAACATAATTACATTGAAATTGATGGATAAATAAAAATTTTTTGGTATGGCAATTATTTTTGTACAATTTCCGGCAAATTTAATATTAAAATAATTTTCTTAATCAAAGTATTCAGCTCTGAGTTTAAAAATATACGAACATATATTTTCTCAACAAAAATCTACAAGAAAATTTTATTCTAATACAGCTATGTAATGATTTAATAAATTTAATAATTAATGTCCATACTTCTTTCCATCAACTGCTGCAATGGAATGCAGAAAAAAGGCAACAAGACAATACCAATTAACAGCTCATTTCAAGCATCAGTTGTTGCGATAAAATTAAGGTAAGATTTTGAAATGAAAAACGACCAATTAAAACAGTCGTAAAATATTTAATTAAATTTTTTGCGGTTTTGTTTACATGCAAAAAGAAATCATAACCACATTTGGTGAAAAAAACTTATTTCAATGGAAAATCTTCCGCAGCTGGAAGCTGCTCGTCGGAATGAAAGTGTTTCAAACATTACCCGTGTGAAGGCCGAGGCATTTAACACACGGCGGCTAACATGGTCAACATACTTGACTTTCATTCGTGCAGTTTAAGAAAAGCAGCGGTAACAGACGGACGGACGGACAGACAACTTATGTATGGTCAGGTACAGCATGATGACTTTAATAAGCTACACAAAACATATCGCATGTGGCAGACGGACGTCTGAGGACCGATGGTGTGTCTTTAATTTCAGTCTACAAGTATGTATAATTTTTTTGTTTTAGATCCAAGTTAACATTGAAAGACAATAACTACAGTGAGATGCGAGAAAAAATCCATACATAATTGCTTTTGTTAATGACGGTAATGTTGGATCTGGTGTTGGCGATGATGATGATGATGGTGGCGACCAACACACGTTCCATACTTTAACCAACCAACCATCATAGCCACCAGATAACCCGTGTTTTGTTTTGTCATATTTTAAAGTTTTTGCATTCGTTTATTTACTAATCAAACCAGACAGTCGGGAGTTTTGACTTCAAGTGGATCGCCAATAAATATGTACAGGTAATGAAATTTTTTTTGCATGTTTGAAATCTTATCAGTTGACCTCAGAACTTGCCTAAGAAAATGATGAAGACTTTGAACTGAGGGAAGAATTTAGATACAACATTCCTACCATGGAGGATTTGCAGATAAAGCGTTAATGTGCTCCAATGACTTCAAAAATCTCAAAACTGATTTGCGCCAAACATAACCTAGGTACGAGGCGTTCCAAAAATTAGCCGAAATGACGTATGGCATATATGGCGGCAGTAGTTTGATAAATAAAGTGGTAAAAAGTGGCAACATTATGAAACATACATATGGGTACATCATGTATATTGGACGTTACATTTGTACGCATTTAGTTTTATCAATCTTAATCCCCTTGGGGTTCAGAACGTAATATTTTCATATAACCTTCAGCAAATAAGTTTTATTAATAGAGTGCACTTTAAAATAAAATTTTAATATTTACCTAAATATTTTTTTGTAACGTCCGTTTCGGACGGAAAATGGAAGTAGGTTTGGAGGTTACATGAATTTGCATCTTTTTTAGCTAATTTTGCATATTGATCACAAAAATTTAAATACGCAAAAGAAAGAGGAATATTTAAGGATGTAAAAATAGCTCTCATTAGAATTAAACATTTTATGGTTGATCCAAAAATTTTAAATTCGCCTGTTGCGGACGTTACAATACAATTTACTTCAAATCAGGCATCATTTTAAAGGTCTCACTCCAACCAATATTAAAACCGAGCTATACTACACTCTGGCGAGGTATGCTCCTCGTTTATAAACGAGGCTGTGGTGGTCGGCTAATTGAGGTTAACACTCCAGAAACGATTAAGAAAATCCACAAAATGGTATTGGATGATCGTCGGCTGAAGATTGCTTGAGCAAGCTGAAGTGGTAGGCGTTTTAAAAAGTGATATAAAACATGCTAAGTCGACTTACCATAGTTTTAGGGAGATTGCATTTTTAGTTTCTAAATATTCCAAATTATATTCAGTCAAAATTTAGTATTAATCCGTCAACCCAATCAAAAGTTATTCACAAAACAGAACAGGTCATTCGGTTTACATTACAAAGGAATTCCACACAAATTTAAAAAAATCATCAAACTTTTATCGCCTCTTCTGAAAAACTACCTTTTTGCACTTAGCATAGTTTAGAATGGAGGTATCGATGTGGAAACTGTGTGTAAGATGAGTGCCAGTTTTGCTCACATTTGTACAGAAACAGCGCCGTGAAGATGTTTCAACAAAGTGTTTCGGCGATGTTTCAGCGTAACAATGCAGAGTTTTCGGGTAGATTCGTAACCATGGATGAGACATTGGTCCACCACTTCACACCTTAGGTTAAAAATAGTCAAAGCAGTGGACTGATGGAAGAATCAAGTCCACAGAAGGCGAAGACAATTCCATCTGCTGGAAAGGTCATGCAGTCCTTTTTTTGGATGCGTACGTAGGATTATTTTTATTGATAAATTGTTTTGATTGATATTCAAAAAAAGGAAAAAAATCAACGGCAAGTATCATGCTAACTTATTGAAGTGTTTAAGTGGTGCAATTAAGGACAAACATCCACTAATGCGATGGCAAAATCAATTCGTAGTGCTTCATCACGCACCTTATTATTTTCAAACTTGAAATAGGAAATGAAACTATTGAAGAATGTGGAAAGTGTATCGAGCTAAAAGGAGATTATGTTGAGAAGAGAAGTCGAGTCAGCCGTGTCCGTCTGTCTGTTCTTGTGATCAAAGTGCAGGTCGCAAATATGAAGCTATCTTTACGCAAATTGCTACACGAACATTTCCTAGACTATTGAAAATGGGGAATATCGGTCCATGTTTTGATATAGCCTCCACATATAAAGTCCTCACCGATGTCACTTCTTGACACTCTGGAGAACACATTTGTTAATGGATCTGGCTGAAATTTAAGAATTTACACCTTATCGTCCGTAGTAAAAATGGAGACCATCTGTCCGTGTTTTGGTATAGCTTCCATATAAAGGTCCCCACCAATGCCACTTTGCAATGATTTTGTAGTATTTACGGTTCGGCGAAAAATGGGCGTTATTGCCACGCCCTAAAAAATGGACCATTTTGCACAAAAAGTTAACAATTTATAACTTTGATTTCAGTACATAGTAATAATTAAAATCGTGTGCAGTGTAATGATTTTACAGTATCTACAGTCCCGTGACATCTCCCACAGAAAATAGCCAAAATAAATATATGAAACATGTTTTGTTGCATTTTCATTACCTTTACAAATGGTTAATAACTAGGGTTTGGACATCAGGAAGAGCCGGGACAAAATTTCAGAGAAATTTGCAGATTTTTCACATACCGTTTCCCGGGAATTTTCTTCGGTATTCCCGGAGCTTGAATGCAGCACTGCCCGCTAACAAAAAACCGAATAAAAAGACACAATTTTGAGTTATTAGAGTGCACGACGAGCCTACTATTGGCCAGGCGTATATACAAGGTCATGAGGCGGAATAAATCTGCATCCTTCCCCTTTTCAACTTAAACGGACCTAACCATACAAGTAGGTATACCGCTTAGGCTAAATCATTTATTAAGATGATACTCCGACTTTAAAGCAGACGGCCCCAAATATAGATTTCAATTTGGTTCTGACAAATGCTATACGGCATCGTTTCACGTAAATTTCGATGATGATAGTTGCTAACGTTACGGGTGGTATGTATGTGTGAACAGTTTTTGCTATTGAATTTTGGAATCTTGGGGTGTGTTCAATCCATCCAAATTTCCTTCTAATGATATCTACGTTAATCGGAGATTGGTTTGGCAGATGTAGAACATCAATGTTGCTAGTCTTATCTGGCCCGACGCAACGAATAATGCGGCTTAGGAAACGGTTGTAGGAGGTTTTATTACTAATTCACTTAAAATCCTCATCTAAGAATTTATTTTCACGATTAGTTTTTAAAATGCCATAGTAGAGAGTATGTACGATTCGTGCCGGCTACACCATTTTTTTTAATGATGCGTAAACATAAATTGTTTCTAAGTAACTTTACTGCACTGGATGAACATGCTGTGCGAATATAAACTCAATCTGTTTAATCGTTTTGGAGATCATGGTCGACTAACAACCGCACAGCACAATTTTCTATGTAAAGAAAATGATATCATTCTGCTTGCACATCCATGCAAATATAGCTTTCTATTTTTTAATACAATTTGAGAGCATTATATGCTCCCAAAGTGTAGCACAAAAATTACACACCGCTCTTGTTATTGTTACAATAATATGTGTAATCGCCCACATGATGGTTAAGTGTCGGATGATACAGATATACGAGTAAATTTGAATTGGTAATATCAATGGCTTGCGTCGTAATATCCTGGAAACTATCTAAGTGGAATTGGATGTGTAACAGGAGTAACGTATTACTTGGCCCCTGATTACACTAAATTGAGGCTAATTCTAACACAATTACATTTGTAAAGGAAAATCCCAGAATTCCCAAAATAAATTGGAAAATCTGTCACATTTAAAGCCATAATATACTCGTATATAATATATAAAATATAATATATAATATATAATACATAATGTATAATATATAATATATAATATATAATATATAATATATAATATATAATATATAATATATAATATATAATATATAATATATAATATATAATATATAATATATAATATATAATATATAATATATAATATATAATATATAATATATAATATATAATATATAATATATAATATATAATATATAATATATAATATATAATATATAATATATAATATATAATATTTATTTATTTATATGAATTACAATACAAAGTAAATTTATATTCTAATTATAAGGTCCAGGGAGAGGCCGGGTTACAAAGACCATATGGCTAAATTTTTGCAGCGACAGACCAGAGCCTCTGGTGGGAATCGAACCCACGACCCCCAAACTCATAGGCGAGTACGCTAAATATATAATATATAATATATAATTTATAATATATAATATATAATATATAATATATAATATATAATATATAATATATAATATATAACATATAATATATAATATATAATATATAATATATAATATATAATATATAATATATAATATATAATATATAATATATAATATATAATATATAATATATAATATATAATATATAATATATAATATATAATATATAATATATAATATATAATATATAATATATAATATATAATATACAATATATAATGCATAATATATAGTATGTAAAATATAATATATTAATTTAAACAATATCCCAAATGTAGCGTTCCTAAAACGGAAAAATAATATAATAATAATATATAATATAATATATATAATATGTAATATATAATTTATAACATATAATATATAATATATAATATATAATATATAATATATAATATATAATATATAATATATAATATATAATATATAATATATAATATATAATATATAATATATAATATATAATATATAATATATAATATATTTATAATATACAATATATAATGCATAATATATAGTATGTAAAATATAATATACATATTAATTTAAACAATATCCCAAATGTAGCGTTCCCAAAACGGAAAAATTAAGTTTATAATATTGTTCAGCAAATCAACAACCCATCACTGTATGTTTATTATACCCTCACTTTAGTGTGACGAGGGTATATATCATTTGCTACGAAAAAACGTGTAACACATCGAAGGAGTGACCTAAGACCCCAAGTATGTTTGGAGGAAACCCGTTTTGGGTCATTTTAAGTCGAATGAGCAATGTCCGTCCGTCTGTCTGTCTGTCTGTCTGCTGGCTGGTGCGCACGATAACTCTCGAAAGGAGTAACCGATTGACTTCAAGTTTTGTATGTGGTAATATTTTTTTCTATCTCCGGCTAAGTTCGAAGATGGGCCATATTGGTCCACTCCTTCTAGTACCTCCTCCACAAAGGCTTAAAATGTTGTGAAAAATTGATTCTTTAATAACTGCTATACTACTTATTCGAATCTTTTGAAATTCCACACATAGTATTAGCTTATTAGTCGCTATCAACTCGAGAAAAATGGGTGTTGTTGTCACGCCCCTTTTGGTACCTCCGACACAAAGGTACCTTTTTGCACCAAAAGTTAACAGCTTATAACATTAAAACCAGTGTATAAAAATACTTGAAATTTTGTACAGTGTAATGTTTTTATAGTGTCTATAGCCCTGTGAAAAATGGGCGTTATCGCCACGCCCCTTTTTGTACCTCCCACACAAAATGCCCAAATCATACCACAATTTAATATCTCATAACGTTTTTACCAGTGCACATAAATAATTATAATTCGGCACAGTGCAATGAATTTAAAGTATCTAATGTTCAGCGAAAAATAGGTGTATTTGATAAACCCCTTCTGGTACCTCCCACACAAATTGACAAAATAATTCGAGTAATATTCAATATTACATTACTCACAAAGTGAGGGTATGTATACCTTAGTCGGTTTACCCGACTGAAACTTTCTTACTTGTTTCCAATATCATTGATTACAATCTCTCCGTAAAATGTAAGTACATAAGTTTTAAACTATGTATAAGTAAAACCAGTTGCACTTGCTTACAATGTACGACGAGTTCCTATGTAAGTAGAGATTGATATACGTGGTCATTAATGCTTCCAGTATTTGCAAAAAAAAACTCAAGGTAACATTCAATTGCATCGCAAACAACTCTCATCTTCAACGTGAGGTCTTCAACATTTTTTCCAATATAGAAAATCTGGAAAAAAGTGAGCAGCTACCTTTTTGCACTTGCTATTTAAGTATATTTTGTTATTTATAGCCATTATCAGATATATGATAATGATCGCCTTTATCATCATCATTACCTTAGTCGTGAGGTAATTATCATCTCCGGTGCAAATAGAGGCAACACGGCGGCATCAGTCAGTGTGTCATTAGGGAAATGGTGTTAGAGACACGTTAACAACTCGTCTGGATGACTGGCAAGCTGGCTATTCAAAGATCTCTGTCCGTCTGTCTGTTTGTGTGTCTCTCAGTCTGTCTATCTTTCTATCTATCTGTCTAAAAGCCTTAATGTCTGTTAGTTTGCAAAAAAAATACAAAATATGGTTAGTTACTTGATTTGTTGACGTTAATATTGATGTTGTTTTAATTGTCTGGATTTGAAGATACATTTTTTTATATTTAATCAGACGGAATGAATATATATATTGTTAACACGAATGAAGAGCCACTATTCCACTAGTTGTGGAAGCAGTTGCAGAAACTCAAGGTAAATTATTATTTTTTTTTTTTTGGTAACCCAAAACTGCTTAATTGAAATGTCGTTAGTTAAGTGTGACTTATAAAAAATGCATGTCCATAATAAATTGTTGGCAGCCAGCGACTAAATTAATAAGAAATATAAAAAACTTGTCCCCTTTGACAAGTTCAAAGGGGAGATAAATAAACGTTTGACCAGAGTATCAATAAAATGACAAAAATAAACAAGATTTATTGACAAAAGATACATATTAATGATTGTAGCTAATGTTTGTTTAACTAACTGATTTCTATGATAACTATGTACTGGAATATGTATTTATTGTTTGAAGTCTTCGACTGTACTATTATCGGTTATGATTATTTGGCTAGAAGTTTTGTTATAATCAAAAAATGTAGAAATTTTATTATTGACAAAATCGCATTAGGTGAACATGACCAGGAGGCCATGTAGAGCATTCATAACACTAGTTTACAAAAAGTTTGTCGAAGGAATATATATACCATTTTCTGATGTAATTTGGTGTCCTAAACGTGAAATAAATATTTTAAAAAAATTTCTACGATAAAACGTTTTTAATGTCAATTTTAATGGAAAGTACCTTTGCGGCCTGTTTCTGTATTTCTAACGAATGTCTCTGCGAAGTAAAACCTGTCACTTACTTTCGTCAGAATTTGGTTTCTCTAAGGTTCGTTCGCCAGGCCTTACGTCTATGACGTTAGCAGTAAAAAAATGTAATTGCCATATCAATAATTTCACAACTATTGGTCTAAAAAAAACACCAATTTTTGTATGTTCGATCTTAGCAAATACAACTCTGTATTCTTTACACTAGCAATGGCCACAACATCAACCCTGGGTTGGTCAGCTGAGCTGAGCCAAGACTCTTAATATCTTTCCCTCAGGTACCTGATGATGATTTTTTTTCCATTTTAGCGAGCTGCCGCAATGTTGACTTCTTTATGTATTGTATCATTATTTAATTGGTTTTACAATATTTATATGTACATCTACTTATTTTTGCTTTCAATAAGGTTTTTTGTCATTGCTCCTATCAGTGGACAAATAAGTGACTCGATCTGACATTTGTGTTCGACCAGACGACAGCGAAGAGAGATAGAGAAACCAAAATTAACACTGAAACGATTACGTTTGCGTACGAGTTTATTATCGTGCGACTTGTCGTTTTGATGGTAGTAAGTGAAACCCAAATCAGCTGTTTCTCGTCTGACAGGCGAACGAAAGAAAATTGGCAAGTTCTAGAAACGGGCTGTTAATTTTGCTTGCCACTGTAGGCAACATAGTATTTTTGGAACATGCGTACTTTAGTTTAGCATTTCCTTATTGGATTCCAATTGGACTTTGAAAATAACATCCATATTAGTATACTTGGCAACCAGTTTTTATCTAAAACTATTTCTGACATTCGTATCTCAAAAATAAACTAAGGGTTGAATCTGAATCTCGCATACCCATAGGTCGCATTCATTGAGATTACGAAAGATGGAAACAAAACAAAAAGAATGAAATAAATTAAAAGGAATCCACACACACACACCGGGACAGACACAGTGAGTGAGAGCACTTGATTAAACAGCCACAGAAACACACACACCCACATAAACTAATGAAGGAACCAACAAATGTGCAATATTGTAATATGTACAATGTACATATTAAATACTACTGCAATGCAAGTGTTTGGTCAGTTTGTTAACACAAATTAAAATAGATTCAAACGTGAGTAGAGAAAAAACGACCAAGTGAGAAAATAAACATTTAAACATCCTAAACGTTCGTTGAGTGCACTTTTTTGTTGGCTATGCAATGGAAATTAACTGCCGTACACTAGCAGCAGAGTTGCCAGGTAGTTTTTTTATGAAGGATAAACTGTTAAAACGGCAGAGTGGAATAAATACATATCAAACATGAAGTCTTCCTCAATATTAGAGTCAACTATTGAGGTCTTCATCTTCACCAGAGTCGACCACTGATGTCTTCCTCTACACTAGAGTCGATCACGGAGGTCTTCCTCTATACTAAAGTCGACCACTGAGGTCTTCCTCTATACTAGGGTCAACTACTGAGGTCTTCCTCTACACCAGAGTCGACCATTGCGGACTACGTCTATACTAGAGTTGGCCACTGAAGTCTTTCTCTATACTAGAATCGACCATTGAGGTCTTCCTCTATACAAGAGTCGACCTCTGAGGTCTTCCTCTATACTAAAGTCGACTACTGAGGTCTACCTCTATTCTAGAGTCGACCACCAGAGGTCTCCCTCTGTAATAGAGTATTTCTCTATACCAGAGTCGATCATTGAAGTCTTCATCTCTACTAGAGTCGGCCTCAGAGTCTTCCTCTATTTTAGAGTCGTCAACTGAGTTCTTCGCCTATACTAGAGTCGACCACTGAGGTTTTCCTCTAAGTAGAGTTGACTACTGGGGTCTTCCTCTAAGTAGAGTTGACACTGAGGTCTTCCTCTATACTAGTGTCGACCACTATAGTCTTCGTCCATGCTATAGCCGACCAATGAGGTCTTCCTTCATACTAGGGTCGACCACTGAGGTCTTACTTTATACTAGGGTCAACCACTGAGGTCTTCCTTTATACTAGAATCGACCACTATAGTCTTCCTCCTTACTATAGTCGACCAATGTGGTTTTCCTCTATACTAGAGTCGACCACTGAGGTCTTCCGCTATATTAGAGTCGACCACTGAAGTCTTCCTCTGTACTAGAGTCCACCACTGAGGTCTTCCTCTATACTACAGTTGACCACTGGGTTCTGTCTTTTTATTAGATTCGAGTACCGAGGTCTTTCTTCATACTAAAGTCGACCACTGAGGTCTGTCTTTTTATTAAAGTCGACCACTGAGGTCTGTCTTTTTATTAGAGTCGACCACTGCGGTCTTCCTTTCTACTAGAGTCGTCCACTGAGGTCTTCCTATCTACTAGAGTCGACCACTGAGGACTTCCTGTATACTAGAGTCGACCACTGAGGTCTTCCTCTATACTAGAGTCAAACTAGAGTCTATATTAGTGTCGACCACTGAGGTCTTCTTCTATACTAGATTCGATCACCTAGGTCTTCCTCTGTATTAGAGCCGATCAATGGGATTTTCGTCTATAGTAGGCTGAGATCTGTCTCTAAACGAGAACGATACTAGCGTCACCCACCGATACTAGAGTCGAACACTGATGTCTCCCCAATATTCAGACGACCACAGAACGATACTTGAGTTCCCAGCCGATAGTAGATTAGACCACTGAGGTATTTCTTCATACAATAGCTATACTAAAGTCGACCACCGACACTTGAGCCAACCGCTGAGGCATTCCTCTCTAATATTGCCAATAAGTGAGATCTTCATATTTTCTAGAGCTCTGAAGATCATTGACATTATGAGATATTATCACAGCGAACCACTTCATAATGTAATCTGGCAACACTGATTACAAGTAATGCATTTCAGCTCATATTACAACAAGTGTATGTGTTCGTACGTATAGAACGGTCACTGAGAGGCACAATAAGATGCATACACACACACGCCTCTTGTCACTTGAGATGATGACTACGTGACTATAGGCGGAAAGACAGACGTACCGACGGACACATATTCTATGTAAAAATAGAAAGAACAATAAGAACGGTCGATATCAGTGAACAGTGACTTTAATGAGAATTGGAAGGGATGGCTTAGAAACAAATAAAGAGTTCATTAAAATGATAACAAATCATAGCTTAGAAAACAATAAAAATCGTTTTATTCAGATTTTCTCTTTTTTTCTTATTTTATTCTTTTCTAGACAATTCGAGATTATCACAAATACAATATGACATATAGTCGTACAATCACTTGAACCCAAATGATGACTATGGAATGGGATGATGTGAAGAAGTGAGTAGAAATAATAAAAACGTTCATAAATTAGAATAAATACGACTACATGATAATAATAAAAATAGAAAAAGAACACAAAGTAATTAAGGCTTTTATGAATGAATCTTCAAAAGGAACACACCATTCACTAGAGTCCATCATGGTATCCATTCACCCGTCCAACTAAGCGGGCCGGAAAGGTGAAAAAGTTATACTCGTAAGACATTATGTCACTCTAAACAGAATGATGTCATTTTTAGTAGAATACGTAAATGGTCAATAAATCATGGGACCTTTTCAAATGAAGATAACTGATTTTATGCGATTAGAAAGGTTATTGTACTATAGATTGGGTTTCCAACAATATTTAGAAAGGGTAGTTGACGTTTACGAGTATAACCTATTTAGGGTTTGTTATTAAAAAATAATAATAAAATATAGTGCAATTAATATTGCCACATACTCCTCTATGAGGCCTAATTTCATACTCACTTAAAAGGACATACAGTTTATTGCCGGCCCCGGATCCCTTAACTTTTTTTCCAAGGGGGTTCCTTTTGATTAGAGGCGTATTTTAGCAAGCTTAGTATCAACTAACCCCGCTTGATTTGTCAGCAGGCGAACGCCTAAAGAAAACATGGAATATCCCCAGTTCAAGTATTTTCTCTAATCAGAGTGGGGGTTTAGGTAATACCCTATGCTGATAACGTGTCAATAGTGGTTAGAGGGCAGTAACCACTATTGACCTTTCGCCCCAAAAATGCCTTTTTGTTTTCGTTTGAAAAAAAGCTGCACTTTAATAGGATTTCAATTTCTTTTGTAAAAAATGTCGCACTTGTACGGTGCAAAAATGCAGCATTTCAGTCCTGTATTTAATCGAAGGAGAGGACTCTGCCCTGCAAAAACAGATGCTTAAGAAGAGCTTAATACCCGCGTGTTTTTTTTGCATTTTTGTTTTTGATTCTGACCATACAAATGCAGCAGTACAAGAGGGTGTAGGCGACATTATTAAAATGCTGCTTGACAGGACAAAATTTTTTTTTTACAGACCTCCTGCAGCAGGCCCTTCAAGTCATCTCAAAAAAGGCTTCCGATAATGGCTTTGTTGTGAACCCGACTAAGCCATAACAATTTCTTTCCAACAAACTGTTTAATCTACAGGGGTTTCCAATTAGAGTGATATGATTTCTTTGAAAAAAAACAACACACTTATTGTTAAGGAAATTCAAAAGTTTTTTATTTAATGTGAAGTACAATCGATACAATTAAGTTAAGTTAAATAAAACGTCATTCAAATGGCCTCCACAACTTCTTCTGCAGGAACGAATTCGATAAACCAATTTTTCGAGCCCTTTTCCTCTAAATCAAGTCGTATGTCATGAATGACACGTTCAATATTGACTTGTAAAGCTTGAAGAGAGTCTGGTTTATTTCGAAAGACCAATGACTTAAAATATCCCCACAAGAAATAGTCTAATGGTGTTAAATCACAACTTCTTGGAGGCCATTCAATATCACAACTTCTTGAAATAATCGAATCTCCAAACTTTTCTCGCAACAATTCAATTGTTTCATTTGCTGTGTGACACGTAGCCACAATCGGTCAATGGCAAAAAGATAGCTCTTAACGAGAGCTAAAATATTGCTCATGAGTGTCAAGGTCGTAGGTCGACTGGAAAGTGTTTTTTTTTGGATTTTAAAAAAAATTGACAGCATTATTTTCAAATGTGAACGGAAAGTTTATTTTTTGCTATAGCTCCTTAACGGTACGTCGGATCGGGAATCGGTCAATGACAAAAAGAGAGCTCTTAACGAGAGCTAAAATATTGCTCATGTGTATCAAGTTCTTAGGTCGACTGGAAAGTGTTTCTTTTTTGGATTTAAAAAAAAATGGACTTAGCGCTCGAAATGTTGCAATTGGAGAACGATTATTTTGATAATAAAACTGAATAATTTAAACTTTGTTCTTGCGTTTATCTCTCCATGATGAAATTGTAAATACTACTGAATACAATGAAAAACAAATGACAGATCATGACATATTACAAATGGCCGAAACATCACTTCAAAATCTCATCATCCCTATTGGAAAATCCGTTATATAGATGCAAAATCGGTATATATATATATATGTTTATTTATTCCTATGGTTCCATGTTGGAACAAAGAGCCATGACAAAGATTTCCACAATGGTCTTTGGTGTGCCATCAACTTGATTTCAATCCAGATCTACCCCGTCCCCTCGCTTCTGAATCCACTTGTCGTCTCCACGTATTAGAGGGTCGTCCCTCCCTATTATATATATAGGAGCTATATATATATATATATCTTAAAAATGTTCTACAAATTCGTTAGTGTTGTTCCTTGGATCAACATTCTCTTCCAAGCATCATAATATCGGATTTCAAATACAGCTTCTATGGATCTTAGATCGGAATAAACATACTCGTATATATGTATAGGAGTTATATTAAATTACAATTCTTGTATGAAAAGACTTCGCTCTACGAATGATCGGGTGTAACATACAGCATCTGTTGTGTTTAGATGGTTAATCGGAACAAACATACGGGGAATTCCACGGCAATTTTTTCTATTTTTTAGTACACCTGAAGAAACGTTTTGTGGAATTTTTTGAGATTTTTCCGATAACTCTTTCAGAAGTTATCGATAATTAAAAAATCATCACTCTGTGTATCGAGTTTTTGGTCATAAAATCTTGTAGTTTGTTGGTAGTTTTCGATGCTTTTCAGAAAAAAGTCTAAACAAGATATTAATGTTTTTGCGATTTTTTAGTTTTGAAATTTGAATGTGGACCACAATGTGGTGTAAGTTATAAAAAGCGTTAAATTTGGTACAATGAGAAAAATATGGTTAAATATGTTACGGTTGGGCACAAATGGTACAGAGAGATCCAAAAATCTTTTTTGATTTTTTGACCTTAACAACAAACAATAGTTGACAAATCTTCAAAACTATTGGAGTTATGTACATATCGCACGGGGCTTTCATTCTGAATATAGCTGATAACAGTTTGTTGAACCAAAAACCATACTTGATAAATTTTAAGAAAATCGGTTCGGATTTTGGTATATCCCAAATATATATCTGACCTGTGACCTGTACTGTTTTGTGAATAACTTTTGATTGGGTTGACGGATTAACACCAAAGTTTGACTGAATATAATTTGGAATATTTAGAAATTAAAAATGCAATCTCCCTAAGGACATGCTAAGTCGACTTAGTCGAATGGAGGTATCGATATCTCGTTCTCTATAAACTAAAAGATAAGTTTATCGTGTGAATAATGTCTATCAATCTCGATAACAAAATAATTCGAAAATTGACTTGTTCTTTTTATCTTTATAGCGGCGAAGCATTATCGAAGACACTTCAAACTAAATGATAAACACAGTATTCATTTCATTCTATGGTGTGGTGCAGAGTGTATGGGGGCGCCACCACAACATAACACATTACAGCATCGCTAGAATCATCTGGTAGCTGTGATGCCGTGATGCAGACAGACCTCTCAGCTGATAACAAAACTCGGCGATAAGAAGGAAGAAATGAGGCAAAAGGCCAATGTATGACGTGTCCAGCATTGCAATGTATGGATGTGCGGCCGGACAACGTGGGTAGGCCATATACAACAACAACAAAAACATATGGAGGCAACATAAAAATCAAATGTCGCAGTACTCGTACATATACGATTCTAGAGATTCTTATATTTTCAAATAAGAAGAAGAAAAATAAGTGAAATGAGTTTCCAGAATTTTCGTTGGGTTAGGAAATGAGAATGACCCGGTTTTAGACGGAGCATTAATGTATGAATGAACGAGTGAGTGGCTGATGAGAGATTAAAACGCCGGTTCAAACAAACACCAGTGATAAGACTCGCTCCCCTTCCACAATAATTGAAAAGAGCAATAAAAAACGGCTTATCATCAAAACTAAGTACAATTGAAGGAATTATTTAAGAGCTTCTAATAATGAACAAAATGATTACGTACTAATGATAGGAGTACATAGATACTTACTTCGATGTCTGAAGAAGATTTAATCTTAAGAAATTAATAGTTTCTGGTTTCCTCTGTTGTATTAGTGGCAAGAAATTCTTCTTATTGGTTTTTATTTCTTTCAGTTCTTACGTTTTTTTTTGTCTTGAATTTCTCTGTCTCCGTGGCTGGCCCACAACAGCGCCTACAACAGCTCCTACAAATGCCGCAATTTATTTATGCTGCCGGAGAGGAAATACTCACGTCGGGATAAAACACAGATACTCAGATACAGCAACAAAAGTGAGTAGGAAAACACAAAACACGACGACGACGGACGACGTACGACGGTGAAGTATAAACAACGCAACCACAACAACGCGTTCCCAATGTAATTGATGCGACCGACCCAACCAAGCCTAAATAAAGGGAGATGGGAAAGAGATGCACGGCGAATGACCGAACAACCGGAGAAAAACCAAAAATTAAAAAAAAATTAAACGGTTCACACTTTTTCGCTATAGTCGAATGGGCACGCACACGTTGTTGTCTCCGCCCCTGGCTTCACGTTTCTTTAGCCAACACAACAACACTCACTCGTTGGCTCACAATTTCCACTGAACTGCTCTGCACCACCCCTCGTTAATGCAAGGAAATGGAAATGCGATAAATGACAAATTCTAAATGAAATGTTCACTTTGTGCATTCGTTCTTCTTCGGTCGTTATGGATTTTTCTTTTCTGGATTCTATTTCAATTCACTTTATTGCTTTCCTCACCGAACGTTACGTATTAATTTGCAATTTATTATCGATTTGTTACTGTAATTGAAAGAGAAAAATGTCCTTTCTCCTTTTCGAGTCTTAATCGCATGTACTTTGTTTTTGTATCTTGTTTGCCTCACACTCTTCCGCAGGAGCAAAGGAGGAAAAACAACACGAAATGAAAGAACGAAAGAAGTACTGCGTCCGCGCTTTGACAGTATCAATTGTACACTGATGTTATTTCGGCTTTTGCTTTGTGTAGATAAATGCTTTGCTTGGCTGCGGCGACGAGTCGTCGGCAAGTAACTCAGTGGCGGCATGGGCAAGGCCTTTCAAATGTAAGGCCTTGTGAGACGATGTATGCCATTTAGTGTTGCCCGACAAATATGTCCCAAGTTACCTCTGAAACTGACGTGTTTCAGAGACAGATATGTAATAATATGTACTCTCAAGAGGTTTTTGTGCTGGAAATATTATACAAAGTACATAGGTACAGCAGATCTTCCCCACCCTTTCAACCACACTGCTCCCCACAACTACGAGTATGTAAAAAATCTTCAATATTCAATCAACATAATTTCAGAAAATGTTGTCCCTTCCAACTTAGTCTAGGATAGAAACAAATATTAGCCTAGGATAGAAACAAATATTGACAGATTCCAAATTTGAAGTCAATCGCGCGCATCATCCAGGCAGACGGGCGGACATTGCTCAAATGACTGAAAATGACCCAAAACAGATTTCCGCCAAATATTCTTGGAGTCTCTAAGGTCACACAATTGATGTGTTACACTTTTGACCCGCAGCATCTGATTTTTTTCAAATAGGCATTGTTTTCTGCCTAACTTTAAAACATTGAACCAACACATTTCGATTTTTTATATTTCTTAAGGATGTTTTCGCGACAACAAATAACGATTTTTTGGAAAAAAAAATCTATTACTTTTAATAGTTTTATCGACAGTAACTAAACTTCTGTTTCCACGTGGAAGTGGAAGTGATATTTATTCAAAAATGAGCTCGAGGTCTATGTTGGTATTTTGTCTTAGTTTTTTATTATTTCCATTCAAAATTTCGTCTTTCTTCGAAAGACATCATCAGGATGAGAAATTATAACTACGAAAAACTTTAAATAATGAGTATGTATGAAAGTGAGTATGTACTCCCTTCGACGTTGTCTGTTGTCATACATTTTCGTAGTTATAATTTCTCATCGAAATATTGAATGGAAATAATAAAAATCTAAGACAAAAAACCAACATAGTCCTCGGGCTCATTTTTGGATAAATATCATACAAAATTAAAAACACAGGTCGAATATACAAAATTACACACTCAAAAAAATAAAATTTCTTTTAAATTATATTTTTTCTTCAAAACTTCCTCGAAATATAATTTTTCTGAAAAATCTTGTTGTGCATTTTGTTAACAAATTTTGTTGAAATTGTATTTCTCTAAAAATTACGTTGATAATGCATAATTTGGTTGAAATTACATAGAAAATGTGATGTTTTTCATTTTTATAGAAAATTATATTTTTTTACAAAAAATCTTGAATAGCCTTTTTTAGAAAATTCTTTAAAATTAACATTTTTCTTGAAAATTTCGTCAAATTGGTATTATTTTAAAAAAAAATTTGAAATCTAATTTTTCTACAAAAATTTCGTTGAAATTTCATTTTTCTTGAAAATTTTGACGAAATTGAATTCTTCTGCAAAATTTTTTTGAAATTATTTTTTTTTAGAAAAATAGTGGAATTGCATTTTCTTTTTGTTTGTTAATTAATACTTTGTTTCTCTATGAAATTTCTTGAAATGTAATTTTTGTAAAAAATTGTGTTGAATTAAATTTTTCTTGAAAATTTCATCCAATTACAATTTTTCTATAAAATTGCATCGATATTAGATTTTTCTAGAAATTTTCGAAGAAATTTAACTATTTTAGAAAATTTATCCGGTTAACAACCTTTTATCCCGTCAGTGGCTCTTTATTCGCAGTCGTCCACTTTATTTCCGTCGGCATTAATATAACACCGTGAGACACGACTTCCCTCCCAAGAATGATGCTATAACGTGATCCATTTCGAGATTCCCTACTTTTTTAAAGAAAAAAACACAAAAAATTCAAATTTAATGGGGAATGTTTATTATCATTTGAAAGAACATTCTTTGGCATTTATTTTTTGAAGATTATGTCTATCAAATGTTGGCCGCGGCTACGTCTTAGATAGTCCATCCGTTGAGTCCAACTTTCGATGACTCGTTCGAGCATTTCGACTGGTAACTGGCGAATGACACGCGTAAACGTTATTCAGGCGTAAGTCTTTCCATGATGAAATGCCAAACAATACTTAACAAAAATAAGATGACAGCATGACACGACTCATACGTAATCTTTCAAAAAAAGGCTATTGAAAAAAGTATGATAGGTATCATTCACATTGTAATAAGTGCAAAAAAAAATATTTCAAAAATGATATCCAAGAAATTTTAAAAGTCGTGTAAAAAGGACAAACGATCACGAAATAAAAAACTGAGTGTGCAGCAATCCTTGGCCTTTATTTTTACTTCTATATAGTCTCCTTCTTGGGATGTGGAAAAAGTTGGCATTTATCGCTCGGTGTAATCAGTGATGCCATCGATCATCGACCTTTAGTACGATCAGTGGCCATTGGTCATCGAACTGAACGTCTTGACCCCCGATTAGTATCCACTGCCCGGATTAAAGGTCGCTGACTTTGTAAAAGGCCGATAACACTGGTCGACACTATTTTTGGGCCTGACTTTTAAGTGTAAAAATTTGGTTTCTTTTTTTGTTGCTAATAAAGGGAAAAAATATTTTTTGTCAAAGTTTGTTTTTGTAGAAATTAGAGCAAATTTTCGAATTTCAAGAGAAGTGACAAATTGTGCATTAGTTTTCTTCGGAATGATCTCATTTTACTTATGACCGATCAGACTTTACGATCAAATCATAGTAATGTAACAATTTAGATGTTTTTATGAGGCTTTTATTTAAAAAATATTAAAATTTTCTCAAAAAATAGGATTTTTTGGGAATATTTTGTAAGATATTTTCGAAACCGCTGAACGGATAGATAGAATTGTCTTCTAAGAAGTTGAAAGCTTCTTAATTTTGAATATTTTAAAACTTACCTGAACCAATTCGGAGAAATGCCATTATATGTGGTTCAACCTCTTTTTTTCTAAGGGGTTGTTTCTTTGAACTCTTGCAAGAAACCGTGATACTGAAAAATAGAGAGGTATAACCACATTTTTTAGTATAACTCGAGTACCATTTATCCGAATTAGTTCAGGAATGTCTTAAAGAATTGACAGTTTAGCAGCCTTCAATTTCTTGCAACATCATTTTCCATCCGTTCAGCTGTTTCACGAATGTATTACAAAGCATTGCAATAAAATCCTATTTTTAGGGAAAATTTTAATAATTTTCAAATAGAAGCCCCATGAAACAATTTAAAAATGCACAAATGTCATATTTTTATGATTTTATCGTAAAGTCTGACGGTCATGAACTAAATAACCCCATTCCGAAGAATATCGATGCATAATTTAAAAAGCTAATTTAGTAAGGTTTTACCTTAAAAACTTTGTTATCGATGTAAAATTTACAAAACCACACTTTAAAAGCAAAGAATGGATATTTTTGGACTTTTCTGATGTCTAGCGTCAGAATCTATGCATTAAAACAGAAACCCAAGAAAAAAGTTCGTTTTTGTTGAATGTTAATGACGTTTTTTAGAAAAAAAATATTTTGACATAATTTTCTAGAAAAAACTAAATTTTGCATTAAAACAGAAACCCAAGAAAAAAGTTTGTTTTTGTCGAATGTTAATGACGTTTTTTAGAAAAAAATTATTTTGACATAATTTTCTAGAAAAAACTAAATTTTGCAATAAAAATTTATTTTAACATTTTCAAATAAGAATGCAAGTTAGTCTATTTTTTTAAAATTACCATTTTGACAAAAATTCCCAAAAAATATCGATTTCTATTAATTTTTATAACCTCACTTTAGTGATACGAGGGTATGGGCCAAAAGTGTAACACATCGAAGAAGTGACCTCTGACCCTAAGTCTGTTCTGCGGATATCCGTTTTGGGTCATTTAAAGTGGAATGAGCAATCGACAGTTTGGTGTGGTTTTTGGTCAGGTGGAATCATCGGTCCGTACTTCTTTCGAAATGAAGCTGGTAACACCGTTATTGTCAATGGAGAGCGGTATAGATCGATGATAACCAGCTTTTTATGAACGAAATTGGAAGAAGTTGATCTTGACAACATTTGGTTCCAAGAAGACGGGGCTACGTGCCACACAGCAAATGAAACAATTAAATTGTTGCGAGAAAACTTTGGAGATTCGATTATTTCAAGAAATTGTGATATTGAATGGCCTCCAAGAAGTTGTGATTTAACACCATTACACTATTTCTTGTGGGGTTATTTGAAGTCATTGGTGTTTCGAAATAAACCAGACTGTCTTCAAGCTTTACAAGTCAATACTGAACGTACCATTCATGACATACGACTTGATTTAGTGGAAAAAGTGTTGAAAAAGTGGGTTCATCGAATTCTTTCCTGCGGAAAAAGTCGTAGAGGCCATTTCAATGAATTTTTATTTAGAACTTAATTGTATCGATTGTATTTCACATTAAATAAAAAACTTTTAAATTTCCTTCACAATAAGTATGTTTTTTTTTTCAAAGAAATCATATCACTCTTATTGAAAAACCCTGCATATTAGTCGCTAACACCGCAAGAAAAATGGGCGAAGTTGCCACGCTCATTTTGGTACCTCCCACACAAATGGACCATTTTTCACCAAAATGTTATTGAATTCAAATAAAAATGATAATAATTTAATTAAAACAAAAAATAAATATATGTACGCATATTTTTTGGAACTGAAGGTAAGGGAATTCTTAGCTGGTTAACCCGATTGAACTTTGTTATTTCTTTTTAGAAATAATAGTTTTATTCATAGATATGCTTTTTATATAATATTGAGAATGAAGCATAAATTGTTGGTCCTAATGATGAACAAGTCGGCGAATAACACAAGCTGAATATACAACTGTATTCTTTGTAAATTTGCACAATTAACATTATCCCGAAGTAAATAAAATGAATTCTTGTAATTTGCGAGTAATAAAATGTTGGCTCCTGGGATTTGTATGCCTTAACTTCATTTTGTGCAATTTTGTAAACATATTGGAAAATAATTTTTGACTAGTCAATGAAAAGCAGATCTCTTTCATAATGACAAAAAAGTTCTTAATACTTCTTCTTAGTTTTAACGAAACTCTAAGAAAGTTCCAAAAATATATCCTCTGTATATACGAGTAACTACGACAAATATTTAATAAAGAACGTTGCTATGATTTAATGAACATACGAGTAAGTGGTATCTTTAAAATATATCCGACCATTATAAACGATTGTTTTATTTCGTATTGATTTTTTTCTCTCGCTATTTTTTCACAAGCTGCTTCTAAATAAGAAATAACATTCGTGTATAAATTTTGTAATTTTCTAACTGTTTTTTAAAAATATCCCGTTTATATATAAACTACTGTACATTATGATTGGGATTAAATATTTTGCATCCCATTTAGCTATTTAAAAAAAAATTAAAGTGTAGTAAAAATACTGCCGAATAACAAATTGCAGATTATTTCATTTACCACAAAGAAAAGGATATTTTTATTTTAAATTTCAAAAATATTTTGAAAAATATTATGTTACTTTACGATTGCACTCAGTCTGTTTCAGAATGAAATTTATTATTTCCAGACTCTAAAATTTTTTGTCGACAATTTACAATGTTAAAAATGTTGTAGATGCTGTGGCGAAGAGGCCTCCAGCAGGCCTAATGTAAGGCCTTGCAGCTTATATCTACCGACTCGAAGGCATTTGTTATTTTGTTTTGTGTTTATATATACGTATTACTCTTCTCTGTGTATCTTTTGTTTTCGTATTTTTACTGTTGCGCTCTCTCGCTCAGTGTGTCCGTCTCCCAATGTATCTGTTGGTTGTTGAGATTGTTTTCTAGAGAGACAAACAGTTAGACACATTGGTTTAGGTACAAGTACTAGCAAACATAAACATATGGTTACATACATATTTATTATTACAAAATTGAGTACGGTTTGTTTTAAATTAAAATCGATCAAGAATTTTTTTGTATCCGAGTCCTAAAAATTTGTTTTTTTTTTGTATAGGCATTATATTCCAAAAAATCAAAAGCAACAACTTCCTTAGGTTTAAATAAACAACATTTTCAAAATAAAATTTAAAATTGATTAAGAGTAGCTATATCATTGATTTTGTGAGTAGCTATATCATGTTAAGCTTAACGCTTGTTTTTTCTCTCAATTGTATCGCTTGATGAGTGATTACTTGAGTGTAGTACCTAATTATTTAATCGATTAGTATAAAGTTAATATAAGAATGTTGGCCATATTGGCTTGTTTATATTACTATAATTAAATAAATGAAATGAAATGAAGTATTTAAAACAAGTAAGAAAGTTTCAGTCGGGTAAACCGACTATGTTATACCCTAGCTTTGTGAGTAATGGAATATTACACGAATTAATATGTCAATTTGTGTGGGAGATACCAGAAGGGGTTTAACAAATACACCTATTTTTCGCTGACTACAAATACATTGCATTGTACCGAATTGTAGGCGTTTATGTGCAATATTATATTAATCTTATGAGCTATTACATTTTGGTAGGGTGTGGCCATTTCGTACCACAAGTGGCGTGGCAAATATGTATGTCAGTTTTTCTGAAGGTGGTGTCGACCACTAAACTAATACTATTTGTGTAATTTCTGACTATTCGAATAAGTAGTATAGAAGTTATTGGATAATCTATATGTCACTAAATGTTAACCCTTTGTGTGGGAGGTAATGGACCAAAATGGCCCATTTTCGAAGTGAGATAGAAAAATATCGCATACCATATTTGAAGTCCATCCATTACTCCTTTAGAAAGCGCTCCAACAGACAGACAGACGGACGGACATTGTTCAAATTACTTGGCTTCTTAGGTCACTCCCTCGATGTGTTACACTAAAGTGGTATGAAAATTATGTTGCTTGCTTGCTTTTATTCGGTCTGCAAATCTTTGTGATTCTAACTAGGATACTATCCCGGCTTCAAGACCATTTTGTTTCTATATTATTATAGAAACAAGTATTTTATACATGGCGGTGTACAAATATGTATTAAAAATTGGCAGCACACATACTGGATCATGATTTCTGAGCCGTGACACTCGTTATCAACAGTTGTATGGGAGATACGGAGCTCTATATGGTTGATTTGAACACGCAAGCGAATGAGAAATCTTTGTGAAACCACACTTCTCCAAAATCTTCCAAAAACAATTGTTAACCAAAGTTAATACAAAACACCTGCCATGTCCACCATGGTGAATCTTCTGACTCACAACAAACTACACTTAGTGCTGTCAAAAACCATAAAAGCTTTTCTGCATAGTGTGGTAATTTTTCATTTGATGGAGCAAAATTTGCTTCTCATTGAAATAAAATTTTTTTTGTTGAAATTCCCTTTTTCAAGAAAATCTGGTTGAAATTAATTTGTATACCCTCACTTTAGTGATACGAGGATATATATCATTTGCTACGGCCAAAAGTGTAACACATCGAAGGAGTGATTTAAGTCCATAAGTATGTTCGGCGAATATTCGTTTTGGGTCATTTTACGTCGAATGAGAAATGTCCGTCCGTCCGTCTGTGTGTTTGCTGGCTGGTGCGCACGATAACTCTCGAAAGGAGTAACCGATTGACTTCAAATTTGGTATGTGGTAATATTTTTTCTATCTCCGGCTAAGTTCGAAGATGGGTCTTATTGGTCCACTCCTTCTAGTACCTCCTCCACAAAGGGTTAAAATGTTGTGAATTATTGTTTCTAACAGGTGGCGCAAAAGTAACCTTTCGATGTTATGTTAGACGCGATTGGCGGTCAGCAGCTAACAGCTGATGCACCGTCTGGACTTTGCACGGAAACATCTTCAAATCTTGTACCAAAATTCGCTGTAGAGACCGTCGACTGATACCCATTTGCGTGGCACGTCGTCTGGTCGATGTCGACGGCGCTTCCATGACATCCTCGGCTACAGCAGCAATATTCTCTGCAGAACGGCTACTCCGGGTCTGCCACGCCTGGCAGCATCTCGTGTTGTGCCAGTCTCTTCGAGGCGAGCGGCTAAACGTCGCAGTGTTTCACCAGTAGGCGTTGGACGGCCAGGAAATCTGTGCCAAAGTCACCGACCGATTATTGGTCAAATAAATAGTCAGCAATATTCCGCGTTATGTTGTTTATTAACGTGTATTTCGCATGTGTTTACTACACAAATGTCAAAAGAGAACTGACATTAGGGGCCAATCGCAAAATTTATAGCATTTTCTGATAGGAGGATTACTTTTGCGCCACCTTGTATAGTAACTGCTATACTAATTATTCGAATCTCCTGGCTATCAACTCGAGAAAAATGGGCGAAGTTGACACACCCCTTTTGGTACCTCCCACAGAAATGCACCATTTTGCACCAAAAGTTAACAGCCTATAACATTGATACCAGTGTATAAAAATACTTGAAATTGTGTACAGTGAAAATGAGCGTTATTGCCACGTCCCTTTTGGTACCTTCCACACAAAGGTACCATTTTGCACCAAACGTTAACAGCGTATAACAACATTTTGTATAGCGTAATGCTCTTATAGTGCCTATAGCCATGTGAAAAATTGCCGTTTTCACCACGCCCCTTTTTGTACCTCCCACACAAAATGGCCAAATAATACCACAATTGAATATATCAAAGCGTTAATATATCAGTGCACATAAAAGCTTATAATTCGCACAGTGCAATGCATTTAAAGTATCTACAGTTCAACGAAAAATAGGCGTATTTGTTAAACACGTTCTAGTGCCTTCCATACAAACTGACAGAATAATTCCTGGAATATTCAATATTACATTACCCAAAAAGTGAGGGCATACCTTAGTAGGTTTACCTGACTGAATCTTTCTTACATGTTTTATAAAATTTCTCCAAGTTGCAATTTTCTAGAAAAGTTCGTCGAAATATAATTTTTCTATAAAATTTCGTTATATGACGAATCAATCTTTTTATTTGATTTATTCTGGACAATTTTTTCTAAAAAAAAAAATATATAAAATATCATTTCTCTAAAAAATTTCTTTAAAAAAATTGGAAGTCTCTTCGAAATTGGATTTTTTAGAATCTTTGAAAATGCTTTTCTCTCAAAAATTTCATTGAAATTATTTTTGTTTTGCTAATTCCGTCAAAATTTCATTTTCCTAGAAAATTTCTTTGAAATTGCATTTTGCTTCAAAATTTCGCTTAAATAGCATTTTAGACATTTTCTTTTATTTTGCATTTCTCCAAAAGTTACGTTGAAAAATCATTTTTTTTTGTTGAGATTTACGTTGAAAATTGTATTTTTCTTGAAAATTTATTTTTTTTTTAAATTTAATTTTTTTTTTAAATTTTATTTTTCTTGAAAATTTAATTTTTTTTAAAAATTTAATTTTTCTGGGATCTTTAAAATTGCATTTCTCCTAAAAATATCATTGGATTTTTTTTAAATTTCGTTGAAATTTTTTTTTTTAAAATTTCTTTCAAATTATATTTTTTTTTAAACTTTGCATTTTTCTATTATTGACTATTACATCATTAATTAATTTACTAGAATTGACATTTTCAACAAATTGGCGAAATGACGTTTTATTGTAAATGCTTTCAAAATTGCATTCTTGTATAACGTGCATTTTTTTGAAAAAGTTCTTCCAAAGTACATTTTCCCATATCGTCAAAATTTTCTTTTTCAATGAAATTTCTACTAAAATGCATTTTCCTATAAAATTTTTTAGAAATTATTTTTTTTTAGAAAATTTGGTTGAAATTGATCAAAAAATCACATTTTTCTGCAAAATGGTTTTGAAATTAATTCATGTATCTTTAACATTCCGTTAAAATCAAATTGTTTCTAAAAAATTTTGTTGAAATTTAATTTGTCTACAAAATTATGTAGAAATTGCGTTTTTAGATAAATAGTTAAAATAAATTTCTCAAAATTCCTTGAAATTGCATTTACAAAATTTTTGCAGAAAACTTCGTCAAAATTTTATTTTTCAATAAAATTTCTACGAAAAATCAGTTTCATATAAAATTTCTCCAAAATTTATTTTTTTAACAAATATTGTTCACATGGCTTCAATCTTGCACTCTTCTAGAAAACTTAATGGAAATAACATTTTTCTACAAAATTCTATTGAAATTGCATTTTTCTAGAAAAATTGTTAAAATTTAATTTCTCTTAAAAATGTTGTTGAAATTGCATTCTTCTATAAAAATTTTGCTTTTTTAGAAAATTCCATTTGTTTGAATTACGTAAATTATCATTTTTATAGAAAATAGAATAAAATTGTATTTCTCTGGAAAGACACATACGTTGAAACTTTGTAGTTTTTACAAAATGTCATCAAAACCTAAAAATTTTCAAAAAAAAATTTCGTTGAAATTGCATTTTAGGAAATTTCTTTTAAAGTTTAATTTGAAGTTAATTTCCTATAAAATTTCTTCGATAGTGCATTTTCCTTTAAAATTTCTTCGAAATTTATTTTTTAGAAAATTTTTTTGAAATTGTTTTAAAATTGCACTTTTCTAGAATATCATATTTTTCTACAAATTGCATTCTTCTACAAAATTCTATTCGTTTCAATTTTGTCAAATTTAATTTTTCTAGAAAATTTCTTTGAAATTTCTATAAAGATATGAAAATACATCGAAAATTCAATTTTTCTTTTTAAATGTCATCAAAATTTTATTTTTCTAGAAAATTTCTTTGAGATTGAATTTTTCACAAATTTTCGTTGAAATTGCATTTTCCAGAAAACTTCGTTAAAGCTGATTTTTTAGAAAATTTCTTCAAATTTGAATTTTTCTGGAAAACTCAATGAAAATTTTATATTATTACAAATTTTAAGAAATTGATTTTGCACTAAAATTTTAGGTATTTTTTTAAGAAATGCTTTAAAATTAAAATTTTTTACAAAACTTCGTAGAAATCGCATTTATGTATGTATCTAGAAAATTCCGCTAATCTACAATATTTCGTTGAAATAACATTTTTCTACAAAATTGTATTGAAGCTGAATGTTTTTAGAAAAATAGTTAAAATTGCATTTTTCTAACAAAATTTCATTGAAATTGCATTTATCTAAAAAATTTTGTCGAAATTGCATTTGGAAAATTTCTTGGAAATAAATGTTCCCAATAATTTCATCAACATTTTATTTTTCAATAAAATTTCTACCAAAATTGCATTTTCCTGTAAATTTTTTTTTCGAAAATTGCAATAGAAATTTGCACTAAAATTTGCACGTTTCTACAAAATCCTTTTAAAAAATTAATCGAAATTTACTTTCCTTCAAATATTCTTCCAAATTGCATTTTTCTAGAATCTTTGAAATTGCATTTCTCTAAAAAGTGACAGTGCTACATTTTTAATTTTGTCGAAATTTAATTATCCAAGAAAATTTCTGTGAAATTTCATTTTGTTACAAACTTTGTTGTATTCCCATTTAGAGAAACTCTTTGAAGTTGCATTTCTCTAAAAAGTTACGTTGAAAAATCAATACCCTAAAAAATTTCATTAAAATTCAATTTTTTTTACAAAATTTGTTGAAATTTTATAGGAAAATAACTTCAAATTAACCTTTAAAAGAAATTTCCTAAAATGCAATTTCAACGAAATTTTGTTGGAAATTTTTAGGTAAATTCCATTTTGATGACATTTTGTAAAAACTACAAAGTTTCAACGTAGTATGTGTCTTTCCAGAGAAATACAATTTTAGAGAAATTTTCTAGAACAATGATAATTTACGAAATTCAAACAAATAGAATTTTCTAAAAAAAGCAACATTTTTGTAGATGAATGCAATTTCAACGAAATTTTTAAGAAAAATTAAATGTTAACTATTTTTCTAGAAAAATGCAATTTCAATAGAAATTTGTAGAAAAATTTTATTTTCATTAAGTTTTCTAGAAGAGTGCAAGTTTGAAGCCATGTGAACAATATTTGCTAAAAAAATAAATTTTGGAGAAATTTTGTATGAAAATGAATTTTCGTAGAAATTTTATTGAAAAATAAAATTTTGACGAAGTTTTCTGCAAAAATTTTGTAAATGCAATTTCAAGGAAATTTTTTGAGAAATGCTATTTTAACTATTTATCTAAAAACGCTATTTCTACATAATTTTGTAGAAAAATTAAATGTCAACGAAATTTTTTAGAAACAATTTGATTTTAACGGAATATTCAAGATACATGAATTAATTTCAACAACATTTTGCAGAAAAAGTTGAATTTTTGATCAATTTCAACGAAATTTTCTAAAAAAAATAATTTCTAAGAAATTTTATAGGAAAATGTATTTTAGTAGAAATTTCATTGAAAAAGAAAATGTTGACGATATGGGAAAGTGTACTTCAGAAGAACTTTTTCATAAAAATGCACATTCTACAAGAATGCAATTTCGAAAGCATTTACAATAAAACGCCATTTCGCCAATTTGTTGAAAATGTCAATTCTAGTAAAATTTAATTAATGGTGTAATAATCAATAATAGAAAAATGCAATGTTTTAAAAAATGTAATTTGAAAAAAAATTAAAAAAAAATAAATTTTAACGAAATTTAAAAAAAATGTCAATGAAATTTTCAGGAGGAATGCAATTTCAAAGATTCCAGAAAAATTAAATTTTTAAGAAAAATACAATTTTCAAATTAATAGAGAAATGCAATCTCAACAAAAAAAAAATATTTTTCAACGTAACTTTTGGAGAAATGCAAAATAAAAGAAAATGTCTAAAATGCTATTTAAACGAAATTTTGAAGCAAAATGCAATTTCCAAGAAATTTTCTAGGAATATGAAATTTCAACGGAATAAGCAAAAAAAAAATAATTTCAATGAAATTTTTGAGAGAAAAGCAATTTCAAAGATTCTAAAAAATCCTATTTCGAAGAGACTTCCAATTTTTTTTAAAGAAATTTTTTAGAGAATGCTATTTCAAATATTTTTTTTAGAAAAACGCTATTTCAACTGCATTTTCCAGAATAAATCAAATAAAAAGATTGATTCGTCGTATAACGAAATTTTATAGAAAAATTATATTTCGACGAACTTTTCAAGAAAATTGCAATTTGGAGAAATTTTATAGAACAAGTAAGAAAATTTCAGTAGCGTAAACCGACTAAGGTACACCCTCACTTTGTGAGTAATGTAATATTGAATATTCCAGGAATTATTCTGTCAGTTTGTATGGAAGGCACCAGAACGGTTTTAACAAATACGCCTATTTTTCGCTGAACTGTAGATACTTTAAATGCATTGCACTGAGCGAATTATAAGCTTTTATGGGCACTGATATATTAACGCTTTGAGATAATAAATTGTGGTATTATTTGGCCATTTTGTGTGGGAGGTACAAAAATGGGCGTGGTGAAAACGGAAAGTTTTTACATGGCTATAAGCACTATAAGAGCATTACACTGTACAAAATGTTGTTATACGCTGTTAACGTTAGGTGCAAAATGGTACCTTTGTGTGGAAGGTACCAAAAGGGACGTGGCAATAACGCTTATTTTTCACTGGACTGTAGGCACTATAAAAGCATTACACTGTACAACATTTCAAGTATTTTTATACACTGGTATTAACGTTATAGGCTGTTAACTTTTGGTGCATTTGTGTGGGAGGTACCAAAAGGGGCGTGGCAACTTAGCACATTTTTCTCGAGTTGATAGCCACTAATAAACTTCTGGAATTTCAGAAGATTCGAATAAGTAGTATAGCAGTTATTATAGAAACAATAATTCACAACATGTTAACCCTTTGTGGGGGAGGTACTAGAAGGTGTGGACCAATATGACCCATCTTCGAACTTAGCCGGAGATAGAAAAAAATATTACCACGTACCAAATTTGAAGTCAATCGGTTACTACTTTCGAGAGTTATCGTGCGCACCAGCCAGCAGACAGACAGACGGACGGACGGACATTTCTCATTCGACTTAAAATGACCCAAAACGAATATCTGCCGAACATACTTATGGTCTTAGATCACTCCTTCGATGTGTTACACTTTTGGCCGTAGCAAATGATATATATCCTCGTATCACTAAAGTGGGGGTATAAAAATTACTTTCAACGAGATTTTCTTGAAAATGGGAATTTCAACGAAAAAAAAATTAATTTCAAAGAAATTTAAAATAAATCAATTTTGATGATATTTTGTAAAAATGTGAAAGAAATTGAAATTTTATTTGATAAATTCAATTTCAAAGAAATTTTGTAAAAAAAATAATATTTTGATGACATTTTGTTAAAAATGTGAAGTTTCAAAGTACGTTTCAAAGTATATGTTTCTTTGTAGAGAAATGCAATTTCAAAGAAATTTTATAGAAAAATGGAATTTGACGAAATTTAAAGGAATTGAAAAATTTTTTAGAGAAATTCAATTTTAATTATTTTTGTAGAAAAATACTGTTTCATAAAATTTGGTAGAAAAATTAAATTTTAACCACATTCATCGAAATTTTCTTAAAAAAAAATGAACTTTTGATGAAATATTATAAAAAAATATATTGTTGAAGAAATTTTATTGAAAAATAAAATTTTGACACATTTTTCAGTGAAAATTAACTCGAAGAAATTTTCTATGTGCAAGTTCAAAAAATTTGACTGACTATGAATGACTATTTATCAAATCTACGAAATGTTTTAGAAAAAATTTAATTTTCGCGAAATTTTCTTGTTGCACATAATGCGATTTCTAGATAATTTTGCGGAAAAGTGCAATTTTGAAGAACTTTCAACAAAATTCTCTTAAAACATATACATTTTGAAGACATTTATAGGCGTAGAAATTTTATTGAAAAGTGCAATTTGAACAAATTTTCTTGGACAATGCACTTTCTACAAGAATGTAATTTCGACAAAATTTAAAAAATTTATTAAATGTCATTTAACGTAAATTATTAGAGAAATGCAAATTGGAAAAACATTTCTAAAATGCAATATTAACACAATTTTGAAAAAAAAAATGCAATTTCAATGAAATTGTCTAATGGTGAATTCTGTTCTGCAAAAAAGTGCAACACTTGCATTGCCCTTTTTCCGAAAACAGCACTATTATATCGCTTTTTTGAAATTTTAGTTGTGCTAAATTCGAGTAACTTAATTACCAAATATCAAAAAAGTATCACAAAAGTGCCGTTTTCGGAAAAAGGGCAATGAACATGTTGCACTTTTTTGCAGAAAAGAATTCGCCATAAGAAAATTAAATTACGAAAAATTTTCTAGAAAAATTTTAATTTTTTTCAATTTGCATTTCTCAAAAAACTTGCGGCGAAAACCATTTTCTTCACATTGAAATTGGAAATTAATCAAAAATGGTGATGTTTATAAAAAGTTCTCGTTCAGGGGCCTAATTACCGCATCCGTTTCGTATCGTAATTCGATTACGTGAGATCTAATAGCTCTAAAATTTATGGGCAGATATTAATGAAATTTCAGCATATCGTTCCAAAGGCGATTCATAACTTATTTATATAAAAATAAGCAAAAAATAATTTCCCAATTTCTCGTTTTATGCTATCGAAAATTCAGATTACGATACGAAACGGATGCTGTAATTAGGCCCCAGGCTCAGTCTTTGTGGCATTAATGTTTTTGGATTGTTTTTCTGCTAGTGCCATCTACTGACACATTAAAGGTATTCCACTTATTCATTTCTACTGTGAATGACATGCGTGCTTTGTGTCTACACTGTCAACCTTAGTTCATTCAAAAACCATCTGTTTACAGTTATCGATATGCCGCGATAAATTAAATGAAATGTCCCCAAATGAAAATTAATCGGAATTTATGCCAATGAAAAATTCGATTTGGTAGAAAAACGTTTTCAAACGCTGGCAGAATGAAACTTCATGAATCAATATTTTTTTTTTTAAATTTATATATGTATGTATTTAGGACCTTATTCATAAAAAGTTATGCAAGGTTTATTGAACTGATTTTTAACGTTAAAACGTATTTTAAACCTTCAATAACTTTTTATGAAAACCTGTAATAACTTTTTTTTCGTCTTGAAACCAGAAATAGAGGCTAATTCCCCAACAAAATTGTAGAATCCCTAGAAATTTTTTAGTTTTTCCCCAAAATCTATTATACTAAATGTCGCGCTCAAAATTCTTTTGCAGTTTACCGTGTAACATATTTCTACATATACAAATGGCAACGGTTTTCATATTCTAGTTATCGATTGTTGAAAATGTGACCAAATTTTTAAATTGTAGTAAAAAAGGCATAATATGGAGAGCGTAGCAACATTATAAATGAAAATTTGTGACCCATTCCTTTTACGAAAATATTCTCCAGAAAGTTTTCTTTAAGACGTATTATATTTTATTTTTATACCCTACACCACACTGTGGTACAGGGTATTATGACTGTGTGCATTTGTTTGTAACACCCAAAAGGAGAAGAGATAGATACATTGTTTATTATACCGATCGACTTGTAATCACTTTCTGAGTCGATTTAGCTATGTCCGTCTGTCTGTCCGTCTGTCTGTCTGTCCGTCTGTCCGTCTGTCTGTAGATGTATTCTTGTAATCAAAGTACAGGTCGCAATTATGGCCCGATCTTGACGAAACTTTACACATAACTTTTTTTTTGCCCAAGGACGATCCCTATTTAATTTGGTTAAAATCGGTTCAGATTTGGATATAGCCCCCATATATATGTTAGCCCCGATTTGACATATAGGCGCTGTAAAAACTTTATTTTATATCCGATCAGTATGAAATTCGGCAGAAAGAGGTTTCTTATTACATGAAGGAATACTGCCAAATTCGGAGAAAATCGGTTCAGATTTAGATATAGCCCCCATATATATGTTACCCCCGATTTTACATGTAAGCGCTGTAAAAAGTGTATTTTTAATCCGATCAGTACGAAATTCGGCAGAAAGAGGTTTCTTATTACATGAATTAATACTGCCAAATTTGGAAGAAATGGGTTCAGATTTAAATATAGCCCTTATATATACGTTACCCCCGATTTGACATGTGAGCGGTGTAAAAATGTTATTTTATATCCGATCAGTGCGAAAGTCGGCAACAAGAGGTTTCTTTCTACATGAAGGAATACTGCCAAATTCGGAGAAACTCGGTTCAGATTTAGATATAACTCCCATATATGTATATGTTACCCCCGATTTGACATGTAAGCGCTGTAAAAACTGTATTTTATGACCGATCAGTGCGAAATTCGGCAGAAAGAGGTTTCTTATTACATGAAGGAATAATGCCAAATTCGGAGAAAAACGGTTCAGATTTAGATATAGCTCCCATATATATGTTACCCGCGATTTGACATGTAAGCGCTGTAGAGACTGTATTTTACAGTACGAAATTCGACAGAAGGAGTTGTTTTACATGAATTAGTATTCAGGGAAGATCGGCTCGGATTTATATTAAAGCTCCATATATGTTCCCCCTGATTTGGTATCAAACCGCTATAGAAGTTGTATTTTACTTCCGATCATTAAAATTTTCTAGAAAGATGTTTCTCAATTTAGGAACGAATATTGCTTAATTTAGCGATTATCGTTTCAGAATTAGATAATATGTTTCTACCCATTTACCAATTATTCCAAATTATGATGGCAATGACCTTTATCGCATTGTTAGGGAGGTGTAGGGTATTATATAGTCGGCCCAGCCCGACTTTCTGCCTTTCCTTACTGGTTTAATTTCATCTACATACTCGTATGTATATCTCCACAATATATGTACATATATGTATAACTTTTCGCTAAACAATACACAAATTACGTATTTGTATACCCTACACCACACTGTGGTACAGGGTATTATAACTTTGTGCATTTGTTTGTAACACCCAAAAGGAGAAGAAATAGACCCATCGTTTATTATACCGATCGACTTAGAATCACTTTCTGAGTTGATTTAGCTATGTCCGTCTGTCTGTCCGCCTGTCTGTCCGTCTGTCTGTCCGTCTGTGCATGTATTCTTGTAATCAAAGTACAGGTCGCAATTATGGTCCGATCTCGACGAAACTTTACACATATCTTTTCTTTGGCACAAGGACGATCCCTATTGAATTTGGTTAAAATCGGTTAAGATTTAGATATAGCCCCCATATATACGTTACCCCCGATTTGAAATGTAAGCGCTGTAAAAATGTTATTTTATATCCGATCAGTGCGAAATTCGGCAAAGAGAGGTTTCCTATTACATGAAGGAATACTGCTAAATTCGGAGAAACTCGGTTCAGATTTAGATATAGCCCCCATATATATGTTACCCCCGATTTGACACGTAAGCGCTGTAAAAACTGTATTTTATACCCGATCAGTGCAAAATTTGGCAGAAAGAGGTTTCTTATTACATGAAGGAATACTGCCAAATTCGGAGAAAATCGGTTCAGATTTAGATATAGCCCCCATATATATGTTACCCCCGATTTCTCATGTAAGCGCTGTAAAAACTGTATTTTATATCCGATCAGTATGAAATTCGTGAGAAAGAGGTTTCCTATTATATGAATGAACACTTTTAAATTTGGAAGAAATCGGTTCAGATTTAGATATAGCCCCCATATATACGTTACCCCCGATTTGACCTGTAAGCGCTGTAAAAACTGTATTTTATATCCGATCAGTGCGAAATTCGGCAGAAAGAGGTTTCTTATTACATGAAGGAATACTGCCAAATTCGGAGAAAATCGGTTCAGATTTAGATATAGCTCCCATATATATGTTACCCCCGATTTGACATGTAAGCGCTGACTGTATTTTATATCCGATCAGTACGAAATTCGACAGAAAGAGGTCTTTTTACATGAATGAGAATTCAGGGAAGATCGGTCTAGATTTATATTAAAGCTCCATATATATGTTCCTCCTGATTTGGTATCAAACCGCTATAGAAGTTGTATTTTTTATTTCCGATCATTAAAATTTTCCAGAAAGCTGTTTCTCAATTTAGGAACGAATATTGCTTAATTTAGCGATTATTGTTTTAGAATTACATAATATGTTTCTACCCATTTACCAATTATTCCAAATTATTATGGCAATGACCCTTATCGCAGTGTTAGGGAGGTGTAGGGTATTATATAGTCGGCCCCGCCCGACTTTCTGCCTTTCCTTACTGGTTTAAAAATATAAATTGATATAGCCATAACTTTTGTCTCAGTGGGTATATCTCACCGAAATTATTTACATCATGTAGCAAACATTATTGCCAATTCAGAAAAGTTGATGTGAAAAAATCGGTGTAAGTTCTGCTCCGATATCCATAAAATGCTAGGACAGAGTCGAAAAAAATTAAAAAAAAATAAAATTTTCAAATGAAGATAAATAAATTGATGCATTTGCTTGAACATGTTGCGTGGTGGCCAACTTTGAGGAACTGGGTGGGCCCTAAATATAAAGCTTAAATTTTCTTATGCCTCTTCTACAGCATGCCAAGTTTTTTCTCAATTGGACAGAAAATTTATGCATACATATATGAGAGTGATAATGAAGTAGAGCAGTACAACATAACAGCCGGCGTCCCTCAAGGATCGTGCTGGGGCCACTGCTCTGGAACATTATGTACGATGAGATATGTACTTAGCCTTCCCCAGTAATAGGCTTTGCGGATAGCAAATCCACAATCAAGATCGCAAAGCACATTCAGCAGATCGAAACAGCCACTAATCTGGATTTTAAACAAGTGCAAGCATGTATGAAACTCGAGTAACAGCAGGGCCAACAAGAGAGCGAGTGTACTCCAAGCGTCACTAGGTTTTTTATCCAGGTTTTTCTAATGAAAGTTAGAAAGTCGTTGACTGAGCAATCCAGAATTTGCTTGGGAATTAACAGCTTCGAGCCCTTTAAATCACCAGGACCAGACGGCATTGACCCAGCTGAAATGCAGATAATGTTGAAGTACATTTACCCCTGGCTGAAGAAAATTTATGAAGGCTGTATCTGGCTCTCATATGTCCCCAAGGGGCAAGTAAAATCGTATTCATACCCAAAGTGGGAAAGATTTTGCACACTAGGCCTAAGGACTTCAGACCAATTAGCCTACCACCCATCCTATTGAAAGGTCTGGATGCCTACAACAAGGGAAAGTCTACAGAATCTGCCCTGCAAGAACTTGTGGGCACTACCGAATCGTCCCTACATTTCAAGGAATACACTATGGTGGTTTTTGACATAGAAGGGGCTTTTAACAACATTCACTCAGATGCGGTAATTGCGGCGCTGTCACATTAAAGGATAAACTCTAGCTTGATTAGACTTATGCAAAGCTTGCTGAACAGAAGACGCATAACAGCAAGTCTGTGGTCCACAACTCTGACAAGGTTTGTGAATAGAGGGACCCCAAAAGAAGGAGTACTGTCTCAATTAATTTGGAACCAAGATGTGAATGGAATCCTGTTAGATGTAGAACGTGGTGGCTACAAAATCGAGGTATATGTGGACGATGTTAGAGACGACTTAGAGACGTCCTACAGGTGGCTCTGAAGAAATTGGCTAGATGGACCAGATGTAGCGATTTGGGCGTCAACCCAAACAAAACAGAATTCATTATCATTACTAGTATGAATAAGGTCCCATACGTGGACCCTCCAATAAATAAAACAGACTGGTCTTTTCAGAAAGTCAAAAATTTCAAGGAATGTTATAGACAGAGACATTCTACAGGTGGCTCTGAACAAATTGGCTAGACGGGCCTGAAGCAGCAGTTTGGGCGTTAACCCAAACAAGATAGAATTGATTATCTTTAATAGTATGAAGAAGGTCCCACACGTGGATCCTGCTCTTTTCAAAAAGTCCAAAATATCTAGGAATAATTCTAGACAGAATATTCTTATTCAGTCTTAATGTACTGGAACGTGTAAGGAAAGCCAACGTCGCATTTTATTCCTGCAGGAAAGCTGTAGGGTCATGTTGGAACCTCCCTCCTGAAATCGTCCTTTGGACCATTTTTTGGGTTTTTGTGTTAAGTTTTGAGCTTTGGTGTTTTCAGACACATATAGTAACATTTTATGGCCAACATTTTTGTAGAACATTTCATCCCCGCCCTCCCCCATTTTAAGGGGTGTTTTTTACGATTTGTTTAAATGGGGCCAAAAATTTCAGTTATGTGGGGGAGCTAGAGGGTTAATATGTTCCACACAAATATTGGTCTTACTATTTTCTATAAAGTTGATGAACATACCCTACGCCATAGTGTTACATAATAGTGAAATACTAACAATTTTGGGGTACAATATGGTTTTTTAAGCTATTTAGGTTGCCTAGACGCTTTCAGATTGTATTGATATGTTCACAAAAGTTGTTCAGATTTATGTTGGCTACAATTTTATAAGTGTTATTGAAAAATTACGAGTCCCTGAAAGTTATGCTGAAAAAAAATATTTTTCCTTAAATTTTTCAAAAAATAGTACAGAAAATTTTTTTTTTCGCAAAAAATGTTAAGAAACTTTGTTCAGCATATCTTAGCTACATTATTGCCAAATATAGTTAAGCGGTATCACCAAGTCTGAATTAGTTTGACAAAAGCTGATACACCTTTTTCGAGGGGCCCACTGATTTTTAGGAACTTTGGAGGCCCATAAAAAAAATTGGTCACCAATTTCGCCAAATCGAGTATAGGGTTATACTGCCCTTTGATAGTAGAATCGTGCCTATACTGTCAAGTCCGTGTATTTTTTTCACTTTTGCACAGTGTTATCAACGGTTCAGAGAACTGCCGGCCTATGCATAAGCGGAGCGTTGAGGACTGCATCGACTGAGCCTCTACGAACCCTACTCCATCTGCTGCCGATTGATATTGTGGTGAGAGAAGTTTCCACCAGAGCGTCATTACGATTGAACTGTCCATCAATGTGGAGGTATGAGAACTACGGCCGACTGAGTGGACTATATAACAACAGTGTAAACCTTCGGTAGGAACTTCACCACAAAGATATCTGCCAGAGAGGCGTGTATTGGCAGAACACCAGGAAATATAAAACATCTTCATTTCTACACAGATGGTTCGAAGTTTGACATAAGGATGGCTTCGGAGTGCACTGTAAATAACTCAGTCTTCATATAGTTCATAGACTACCAAATACCTCTAGTGTCTATCAATCCGGGATAATTTCAATAAGGGAAGTCGCCAAGTGGCGTTGCCATTTACTCGGACAGTCAGGTTGCCATCAATTCTCTGGAGGCCACATCCCTAAATTCACAAACAGCCCTCGGCTGCCGCAGGTCTCCTAACGAGATGCCTGAGCAGTTTAACATACCCGGGGAACTTAGGTTAGGTTAGTATTGAGTCCAATGGCTTCTGTAGGAGCTGTGGTGATGAGGAAGAAGTTGAGAGCATTGATCACCTTCTTTGTTACTGTCCCTCAAAAAAGTAAATGGCGTCTGGATATACCTGGGTCGACCTTTCCAGGAAGTGCGACAGATACTTCCGGCACCGATATTCGTGCTATTGATAACTTTATTTAGCAAATAGGTTGGTTTCGATGAGGGGCATATGTGCCCGTAGTATCACTAGGGACCTATATTGGTCTATGTGAGCTGGCTGCCTATGGCTGGAGTCTGCAGACCTCTTATAAATTTCTGCCCACAAAAGATAATCTGTCTTCATTTCAAGTAACGGACTGCGCAAATGTAATCGTTGGGGACAAATTTATTCGATCCACCCGCTCACTAAAGTATTTAGGTGTCTTGATAGACAATAGACTGGAATGGGATGCCAAAACACAAGCCTACCTGGCCAGAATGCTGCCCGACAAATGATACCCTTAACACGCGAGACGCAAACTGATAGCAACAGGAGTCAACTCTGGATCGTCTATGCATTTCCCGTGTGGACGAGTGCTATGGAGTTTAAGGATACAAAAAACGTTTTCGTACTATTTTAGATCCAAATAGTGGAAAAACAGGTGTGATTGCAAGAATTATTCCAATCGACGACATACCTGTATTAGCAGCAGAGATGAAGATGCTACATGGCAGAAAACCGGAGGAAAAAAGCCACAGGCTCGAAGCATCCCAAGTAGAGCGATTTGTATCGGTATCTCAGGACATTTTAGATCATTTTGTATGTCCATCCGTCCAACTGGCTGTTGCGCATGATACATGTATCTCATCTCGAAAGGAGTGAACGATTGACATCAAATTTTATAAATGGTAAAATTTCTGTTGAATTTAACTCTCTGATTAATTAATAAAATTAACGATCCAATTTTATTTTTTTTATACAACTATTTAGTTTATTTTAATTTATTATAAAAATAAAGCTTTTAATAAGTATTTAATTTTTTTTTTAAATACAACAAAATACATTCTTTGTCCTGTATGATTTTTGATTTAGGATTTTTACTTTCATTATCTTTTTTCGAAAAATACTTTGATTTTCCATAAAAATTCTATATGGTACATATAAAGATTACATATAATAGCCAAACAGAAAATATGGGGGATTGAAAATGGCCAGCCCAGTGGGATGGCGATTTCATTAGTGGAATTATAACTATATACACCCTGATGCAAAACAGTCTATGACTAGACCAAACAACAAATTAACAAAACACTCCTCGTGACTTCAGCCATCCTTTCTCGCTGATTTAATCTTCAGTTACCGTAAATGAATGTGTCTGGCCTTCGTAGGGGAAGATGCCACCCAAAATGTATTTGTAGTTACCGAAATGGCGAATGCGATATTCTCCGGGCAAGGTATTGGGACCAATGGTCCAATGAATGTGCACATCGCTGAAACCTAAAATCAAATGGGTGCGTTCCCAAATGAACCTGCAAATGGATAAAACAAATCATTTAATAGAGAGGTCTTCCTTCTTGTAAAGAAACGTCACAAACTTACTTGGTATCCCAACTGGCGTCGGTGTGCACCACCTTCCACCGCTCTTCATTGATTTTACGTTCCACAGATAAGAAGGTTTTCTCATGGAAAAGATTGTTACGAGGATTACCCGCAACAAATGTAACCTGCACGGTGTCATTGATTTTGTAATTCGCCAAAGGCTGCTGTTTTACATAGCCAAAGTCTTTGTCCAAAGGATGACCATCGAAGATGACTCCCGTATTCATAGACAACATGCGATCATTCATGTAGGGTGGTTGCGGTCCTGGTTCCACCTTTTCTCCACTAAATAGAGCTTTTGTCAAACGCTCGAAAACGTCCATGTAAATGGTGTGGGTGTTAGGTCCAAAAATCGTCGAGGCAGCTTCATAACGTTGTGCTTGATATTCCTCCGGAGTGGTAATATAACTGCTGTACACATTGGAAAGTCCCGTCAAAATAACATCAACATCTTTGCCTCCTGTAGCAGCGGCCACGGCTCTCACTTTGTTGCGCATACGACGACCAGCCATAGTGGTGAATTCTCCGGGCACCGAGGTAAGGACCAAATCACCAATGCGACACTCTTGTGTGGGAACAATCTTCGGTTGCCATTCATAAGGGAAAGTTGCCTACCAATAGAGACAAATATTTAGATTTATTAGAAAAAATCTGGGAAGTCATCACTTCAGTACTTACCCTTCCGGTAGCCAAGAGAATAGGTTTTGGAGAGTGACATGAGATATCATCTTGAGTGGGAGGCACTATAAAATCACGCACCAAATTCCACATGGGATTATCGGTTAAGGTGCCTTGTTCGAAACCAAACGCTCCAGGGCCATCGGTAGTACCTGCGGCGAAACTGTATCCCATAGCTGGTTGACAACCGCGGATCTTATCGATTTTACGGGTCATGGGATTGTAGGTGGTACCATTGTAATTGGGCATATCGATGAATTGATGAATACAGCCCAATTCGCCGGTAACTTCACGACCATTATTGTCCTCGTCACTGGCCTCATTGAGTAGACGCTAAAGTAAGAAGAAAATAAAAATATTACAAATATTAATAGAAATCTAAGAAGCCAAAGGAAAGTAGTCGGAATTATAGTAACTTATTCACATATTATTTGTTAGATATACTGCCGATATAGAGGGTCACCTTTTAAAATTGGAATATTACCAATTTTGGTAGCAGAGAATAAAGTCTGAGCCAGGGATTCCAAGTGGATAGGGGTGAATTGTAGCGGTTTTCATTCCCCTGGTGTTGAGAGAAACACAGAAATATATTTTGTCAGAACGGAGCGGTACGTTTTTCTGGAATTATGTGCGAAGTTTGACATGTATCGGTCCTCCTTTGCCGGACTTGTGAAATTAGGAACTGCTGGCCACAGATAGGAAAACGCTCCAGAGCGCTATAGCGAAGTTTTCGGGAAACGGCTTTTCCCTTCCACTCTGAGAAAAAATCCAAAAGCTTCCATAAAATTTCTATAAACTTTGCTCCGCTCAGATAATAACTATTTGTTATCCGCACTATCCACCATTCAGAAAATTATGCCTAATTAACTCAGCTCCCCGATCGGCTCCGAACTCCTGGTTTGAGCCATTATTTCCTGCTTGTCGAATACTCGAAATAATACGATACTCGACCTACGATCCTTTAACTGTGAAACTAAATCTTCTAAATGTACAAATCTTTTGATGAAGTTCATTTATTTTGGTCGAATCCTTAAGAAGGTCCATCATCCCAGCAGAAGTACCGGATTACTGAGACAACGTCATTTCAATCCAGGAGTGATATCCCAAAGACTGATACACTGTTATTGCGATGATGTTTCAATCTCCTTTCCAATCCCAAAGATTCTTAAATTAAGAATATAAACCCAGAAATCAACAATCTGGATAGAGAATACTGACTTGGTTAGGTTAGGTCATTGGATGCGGAGTACTTTCCACTGCTGATAGACTGACGGCTATTGGGCCAATTCTTCTCTAAGTGTCGTAGTCGTCTCCGCTCTTAGGTAGTTGTATTATAGTCTCTTCCGCTGTATCCGATTTGTTGATTCTATTCGACTTTCGCCTTGCTGCTTTGTGGTCACCAACATCTGGAAGTAACTCGGTTACGCAAATCCTGACCAGACGTTATTTATCTGGTACCACGAATGGCAGGGATTCTGAAGAGTTCTCAAAGTCTCACCATGCCATCACAGGCCTTCGGAGCGTTTTGGTGCACAATTTGGCCTAGCCTTAATACGTGGTTTCCGTTCGCCGGTTTTGAACGATAGGTGTAGATATCGCCCTCCACGGTGAGAATTCGGAGTACATGTATGCGTGGTGATTAGGCTATTTCACTTAACACACAGGAATTTCTTGCTTGGGTGAGTCAACTTGTCTCACCATCGTTGTCTATTTTTTCTGGAGTGACCTGTCCCGTGATTCATGGAAAAAAAACTGGCAGTGGTTTTAACTACGAACTCCGACAAGAGACTCGATATGGCACCACGGGTGATCGCTAGTTCATATAATCCTGATTGTAACTTTGGCTACGACCTTAATTGTAGCTCCATCATTGGAAACGGCCCTTCATGGAATTTCCTGGTTGCTGTGGTTTAAAAACACAAACTCAGGGGTATAGCGTTGGCTCCAGATGGAGTTGCGTAATAGCCAGGCTAATATGATCTTTGGAATAACATATGTTTTAGGTAATCCTCGACCCCTTAACAAGATGTGAAGTGTAACCCCATAGAACTACGCTTCGAATTGGTACCTGCAGAATATAACTCGAATTCCCTGCGGGATGGTATCAATTCAGTCGATAGTGTTACCACGTTCCTATGTGGCCTTTGTTGCAAACTGCGAGTTTGTTTCCAAATAAAGGCACAACTGCTCAATGAATTGAACCCTCCACGTTAAGAGAAAACAGTTTCCGGTGGTATTTATAGCAGCCTGTCTACTTGAGAAATTCCATAGCAGAGGAGGTAGAACGCCAACTTGGGTCGTTCACCTGGTTAGTCCACCAGTCCACAATTACGGATATCTCCGTCTTATCACTTATTTTAGCTTTCTTCACCACGATGGATCACGACCTGCAGAGCTTTTGTGGCTATAATTCTTAATGCTCCGATTACACTGTGACTGAATGCTCTCTAAACCTTCATCAGTTATTTGAAGAGAGTTTATTTATCTGCTGTTGGCATATCATAATATATCAATACAGTTTAGCAGGATTGGATGGTACCATGAAAGAAGTCCCAAAAAATGTCCATGTAAATGGGGACTTATTTCATTACGAAATAAGTCCCAATGCGTTAGGGTCGCGTAGCCATCTTCGAACAAACGCGTAGCCATCTTCGGACATACCCCCGAGAAAATCTTTTATCCCGGCCGAAGGCCGTCCACGTGAAGAAATTTTGATCTGCGTAGCTGTCTTTGGACATACCCCATATACATAAGACAATCTTTCACCACTGCTGAAGGCTGGTGCTTCATCGCCACAAATAAACTCCGATCCGCGTAACCTTCTTTGGACATATCCCAAAGTAGAAAATCTTTAATCTCGGTCGAAAGCCGTTCACGCACGAGCCTTTTACATTACATTTATTATTTTCGGAGTTGGAACTTAATTCATTGGTTAATAAGGACTGATATCATTCGTCCCTTTGGGAGTTATTTCACTTTTTAAAATTGGAAATTATTTCCTTTTTGTTGGGACTTATTTCATTGGGACTTATTTCATTTGGGATTTATTTCACGGTACCGGATTAGATAACCTCGACCTTCATGACCACAATGGATCGGGTTCTGCAGTGCTTCTGTGGCTCTTAATGATGCTACGAGGGTTGCTATTTATATTTCGGCAAAGCTGGTGTTGCCAGATGATAACTGGAACTTCCATTGGAAAGTATGACATTTTTTAGCATAACTTCATCCGCCGTACAGCCCTGATTTGACACCCAATGACTTATTCTTATTCACTCACATCAAGAAAAACTGATTGGTCAACGTTTTTCGACGGCTGAAGCAGCTGTCAAAGCGTTCAAAAACCATGTTTTGGAGGTGAATTTTCAACACACTGTAACCAAAACAAATCGCGCTCAAATGACAAAACGGCCTTGTGACGATCTTATATTAAATTAAATTTAAATTTCTTTGCACCCTTTTTTGAGCGATTGTCAAAGTGTGCGGGATCCTCACGGCATCAATGTTCTCTGGCACAACTGCCGTTTTTCGACGACCTTCGTCTTTGAGCGAGCGTCGGCCACGATTGAATCGCCATACAAAGATTTAAGTTCATCAATGCACTCTTGTACGAAAATGTTCACGAGTTAATTCCATTTTTTTGCCAAATTGATTTTTCAAGTCACTGTAAACAACACAAATGATGGTCGTACGTCAAAACGTTCTGAGTACGTTTATGCTAAAAATGTCAAACTTTCAAATGGAAATGTCAGATGGCGCCAGGCAACACTTAGTGTTGCCTAGGCCAGAAATATATATTGCAACCCTTGTATGGGTTGGGTTATTTATCTCTCGCCGTCTACGACATATCAATAGAGTTTAGCAGAATTGGTACAACTAGAAGCATTTAACAGAGGAGGTAGGATTTTGGGATGTGGTATCTTGTACTCCTTAATGATAAGAGCCAATTCTGTATCGTTACTTCTGGTCATTTTGCAAATTTAAAAAGGTTATTTTGCATCTTATTTATTATTAAAAATCATCTGCGTATACGAGACCAGCATAATTAGCCATACTCTACGTTTTTAAACCCAATTCCCAAGTCTATTGGGATATCTAAGCCAATCGCAACTTCCTACTTCCCTCTCAGTTCGAAATTCATAAATATTGGGAAGTATAATCCAAATACTTACCAATGCTCCCTCTGCCAAACGTTCACCAATAATCTTTGTGCTCTCAAACATATCTTTGCCAGGACCCGAAGCAAAACATTCACCTTCATTGGCGGGACATTTAGAGGACAATAGGTCACAGGAGTTACCGCTGAGTGAACATTTTGGACCCATAATATTGGGAGAAACATCGCCCAAATTTGCTGAACAGAAAGCACCTACAAATTTACCCTGAAATAATATGAAATTTTATAAATAAAACTCAATCTCAGTTTTTCAAAATACGCTCTCTATCTCTCTTACCTTGCCGGGAACCTTATTCGAATTGTATTCTTTTTCCAAAACCAAAGCAGCATAACCCATATTATCACTTGAAATCAGTTGGTTGGTATTATTCATGGAGGTTGGATGGACAGCGTACCAATTGAATGCTCCCAAAATATTGTCTTCACGATCGACAAAACGTAGCTGGGTTAATTCCTTATCGACATCATGCTCATATTGAGCTCTTTCCTCGGGAGGATTGCGTAAATATGAAGTGGGGGAACGATTGATGTTGGCATTCAATACCGTAGTGCGGGAGAGATAGATTTTGCCTTCGACCATATTTTCAGTGGCACGTTTGATACTCTGAGAAGATTGTAGAGAGGGAAAATTAGTATATCACTGAAGTCATACCTAAAAAGAGAGCATATACTCTTCTCAACACATTCTGATCAAAGGCAATGTTCGCTTACGCCGTATGTCGTAAACATTGGCTCTTCATCAAATGTTCCCTATGTTCGAGAGATGTCTTATACTCTTTTTATATGGTGATTATATTAAATGCATTTGCTCAGAACTTACCAAATAGACACCATTAGCCAAAGCCTCAAAAGTCTGAGGCACAAAACCCAATATGGAAATATCGTAGAGAAGATGCATCAGAAAACCACCGGGGGTGCCATGTGTATGGGTTCCACTAATTATGACGTTATCATTGTTGTAAATATCTCCATAGCGTGTTTGCAAACGTTTAATTACCTACAGACAAGAGAGCGAGACAGCGACAATTTAATAATATTTTTTTGTTTACAAATATTGTGATGAAATAAAATGATGAATAAAAGTATATTACACAAACTCAATTTAATTAGAGCATGTGCAACGTATCGTATGTCGTATCTAGTAATCTGATAATCTTGACAGATTTTTTTTTTAAATTTAAATATTTAGTAATTGTAACTTGTACTGAATACGAACTTGATGATACATTGCACATGATTATGAATTTAAAATCCGTCCGAATTAAGTTTTTTAAATAATAGAACAAACATATACATATATGCCCAAACAAAAATGATCTATCCATGTTCTATAACACTAGTTTACAAACTTTTTGCCGAAGGGCTGTGCATATAATACATACACCGACGGAATGCAATTGGGCCCCAGGAAAATACACCCCACTATTTTTATGAATATGTGCCCCAAAAAATAACATATCAAACAACAACAATTTTATTCGGGGCTTAATTTCATTTTTTGTCTGCTTTTGGGGGTTTACTTTAACTGGAGTTTATAATTAGAAAATATGTTTGTATATTTATATTTATTATTGCGTACTCCCCAGATTTAGGAAGAGAAAATTTTTTAGTTTTTTTGGGGTTTATTGTCATTTTATGCTATTTTCTTGATTGGGGTGTAATTTCCTAAATCAGTTTTTGTAACGAAAATAGGCCCCAAATTTGGCGCACACTTTCATTTTCACTTTGGGTTGCATTTTCTTGGGGTCCAACTTTCGTCCGCCACATACACCTCCCTAACAATACGAAAAGGGGCATTGCGATAAAAATTTGAAATAATTGGTTTCGTTTCAGTTAAAAAGTACTTATCTCCAGCTCCTCATCAAGGCTTATTTCGACTCCAAAAGCACAGCAATCTTTCCTAAATCAAGAATCGGAAGAAACAAAAAGATGGGACTATATGTAATCTAAACAGATTACCTTCAACTTGGATCAAAAACCTCATTTCTGCCCAATTTTTTTAAAGATCGGACGTACTTAAATACTAAATAGGCAGAAACATATACTTATATATGTGGCTATATCTAAATCTGAATTGATTATTCCCAAATTAAGCAGTATTCGTCCCTAAATTAAAAACATTCTTTTTGCCAAATTTCGTAGTGATCGGAAGTAAAGTACAACTTCTTTAGCGCATTGATACCAAATCGGGTGTAACATATAGGTGATTCCACGTAATCTGACCCCATCACTCATAAAAAAATCAGATTTTTGCAAAAAAAAAACAATAAAATAAGGGACATCGCGAACAACTGAATTTTTGAAATTCATGAAGAGTTGATGAAATTAAGGAATAGTTTTTTTCCTATCAACGAGTTTCTATAGGTTATTATACAGTTGTTGGATACACTACTTTTGCTGTTGAACTGACATGAACTTTTTTTCGACATACATTTTATTTTCTTAAATTTGTCTTTTGACTACAAAAAAGTACACATCCTTAAGTGTAGTTTAGTGTAATACTCGTAACTTTGTGAATATCTATATTCAGTGCCTGCAAACAGGTTTGTATCTTGGAGTGTTTTGTTTGTCACACCCTATACGGAAAATATACAAATAGTTAAATAAATTTAATAAATTTTATGTAGATATGCATATATTTATAATCTTTTGTCTAAGTTAGGTCAAGGTTATATCATTGCAATATTTACGCTAGAATTTGCATTCTAAGATTTGTCACAATTGAAAAAATAAGTAGATGATATGGGGTCACGCATTAGGAGAACGATGTGTGAGGCAGTGAAGGCCCATAAGATAATTTTAAATCAGCCTATTCATTTTTTACGAGGTTTTAATTGGTTCTGGAATAAAAGGCATAAGTATATTTCTCAAATTGAGTTAAAAAATATCGATATATTTTAGAAAATAGGTGGAAAACTAAAAAATCGAGAATAACAGACCTAAACATCATTTTGAAAAGAGTTCTGCTTATAACATTTTAGCATAACGCACATCGAATTCTAATTAGAAATTAATTCTTAGTAGAAAATGAAAAAAAATTAATTTCAAATGAAAATAAAAATTCTCACAGTTAAAAAAAATTAAAATTTCATACAATTTGACAGATACAACTGTAGGTTAGCTCTAACTGTAAGACAACCGGAGATTGTGGAATTGGCCGTAAGTCGATAAATGTAATATTTTTTTTTATATTATGGCAAATATTTCGAATAAAATTTGCAAAATGTCTTTTTTCATGATAATTTCAGGTTTTGAGTTTGCAATAATGCGTATAGAATCATGTTTATTGCAATCATTTGGCTTTAACCCATTTGGGACCACCAATCAAATAAAAAGTTTACCGCCTTGAAAGGGTTAATTTTTTATAAAAATTAAATCTAGATATCATCAGTTCTATAACAAGCCATGAAAAGTGAAAATCGGACCAAAATTGTGGAAATTGTATCGGATTTTTTAAAAAATTCACTAAAAATTGCAATAAAATTGAGAAAAAAGTGACTTTACATTGCAATTTTTTAATGGAAGTCACGTCGCCCTATAAATAATGGCCCAGATTATATGTCCAGTGGTCAAGTCCTAAAAGTAATAAAAATTTACAATTTTATTAAGGGAAAACCTGATTTTTAGAGGTTATTTAAACCGCAAATAGCCCTTAATTTCGCGATCGCAGAAACGAAATATTTTGCTAATATACTTAAAACAAACCAAATTTTCATATAAGCTTTGATCAACGCGAACTTTTTGTTTGACGCCACTCTAATGTACATAAACCACGCTTTGTGAATTGTCGTTATAAATTATTTAGATGAAAATCGGGTAAATACTCAGTAACAATGGAGGTGCTATATCTAAATATGGACTGATTTTCCACAAATTTGGCGTTGTTCGTTCGTGTAACAAGAAACCTCTTTCTGCCGAATTTCGTACTGATATACTTAAAATAAAGTTTCTACAGAGCTAACATGTTAAATCGAGTGTAACATACATATATATGGGGGCTATATCTAAATTTGAAAAGATTTTCCTCAAATTTAATATTGCATCAAGAGACTTCTCTCTGTCAATTTTTATACAGATCGGTTAAAAAATGTTACTTTTGGGTAATTCCAAAGCAAGTGAATCGAAAAACAGGCATTTTAAAAATTACCTCTTTTGATTTTAACAAAATTTGGCACAATGATTACACTAATATGTATGAATTTTATGGCGTTGCTACTTTTTCAAAATTCATTGTAGTTTTTGTGGTACAAAGCTCCAAAGTTACCTATTTCAAGGATTTTTCTCAAAATTACAATTTGTTAAATTAGCCATATCGCTAACCGCTTCAAAGATTACTAACCAATGAAAAACTCTGCTCCTCCTCTTCAATAATACGGAATGAAATATATATGAGCTTTTGGTGGAGGATGTGAAAATATGGAATATATTCTTAATCCTTGAATATCCTGAAAAAGTATCAATACATGTCATTGATTTTTTTTTTTGGTAGTTAAGGGTCAAACTATTATGAACTGACTATGAAAAACTCAAAATGGAACCTCGATGGGCCTAACAGATACATCAATTTTAAATTCCATAAATGAGGAATTTGTTAATAACTTGAATACAGCGCCACCTTTCGGATTCAGATACAGTTACGCATACTCACATTGATAATATAAACATAATGTGTAAAAATAACATCAATCGGTCAAGCCTGTTAGAAGTTGCACTAGTCCAGCGACAAATCTAAAATTCTATATAAAAATGATTGTGCTAAATTTTGTGAAAATTTAAAGAGGCAATTTTTGTAGTGCGTCGAACTGCTTTGGAATTACCCTTATACAGCGCATATATGCCAAATCGGAGGTACATATTTATGGTAGCTATATGTAAATCTGAGCCGATTTTAAACAGGGCGATAGGAATCGTCCTTGGGCCAAAAGATAGATATGTACAAAGTTTCGTTGAAATCGGACAATAATTGGGACCTGAACTTTGATTATAAGAATACATGCACAGACAGACATAAATAAATCAACTCAGTAACAGATTCTAAGTCAATCGGTATAATAAACGATGGGTCTATTTCTTCTCCCTTTGGGTTACAAACAAATGCACCTGTACAACATCGTTTCTGTTGTACTTTTACAACAAAAAATCAATTTTTTCCCTCATAATTGATATGGTCCAAATTCTAAAGGCACCATCCATGATAATTCAAATTTAGAAACTCGCCTATGAGTTTGGTGGTCGTGGATTCGTTTCCCACCAGAGGCTCTGATCTGTCGCTGCAAAAATCTATCCGTAGGGACTTTGCAATCCGGAAATTCCCTAGACCATAAACTTTTAGTATAAATTGACTTCGTATTGTATTTAATATAAATAAATGACCAGAATAATTCCCTAAAAACACTGTCACATTTACTGTCTGTGTATGACTAATCACAATGATCAGGAAATTGGGGTGCATAAAGCTTCAAATTTCCGATAAAAGGTATAAGAATACCAAGACCATATCGCTAATTTAGAAAAAGTAGGACCAGCTCAAAAAAGTAGTTTTATGAGCTGGTCCTACCAAAGTGTCCAACATTTAAATATCTACAAGCTATACATGTACATACCTCACGTTTAACGCCATAACCCATCATACCAGCATCGACGGAAACGAAAACCACGCGTTTTTTATTATCATCCTCAACGACGAAAGCGCGGGAAAATTGTCTCAAATGAATACCACGACCAACTTGTTTGAGGTTGGCATAGCCCATAAAATTGATCTCCACCGATGGTCCAGTAGCATCAGCTCGACCCAAGCCAATCTGATAGGCTTCAGCAACGTTCCACACCAGCGCTGAATGGCATAAAAATGCCAATAAACCGCAAAAACTCAGCGATTTAAAATTCATTTTAAAGGTTTTCTCGTTTTGGTGCAACACACTTTTGTTCTATGCAATCATCACCGAATTCCGAGAGTATAGAATTTAAACTGGAAAATAAAAAAAAGTAATAAGAATTAGAAATTTGTTTGCTAATATGAATACACAGAAAAAATGTTCAATGAAGGAAACAAAAATTGTTTGCCCTTAATTTTGGGAAATTTGTAATAAATGAGAGTTGAAAAAAATAACTATACTCTACAACCGTCTGTTTGTCCCTTAATTTTTTTTAGTGTATTTTTGGTCTGCTTTTTTGAAAATTAATCCAAAGGATTTTTTTTTGTAAATATTATATCGAGGGCTTATATTAATTATTATTCTTCTTTAAGGGTAACCTTAAGATGATTACTAATTGATCCAATTAAAAAGTTTTCAAATTTCCCTATTATTCGCGCTTTTATGGTTCATAGCCACTTTTTCATTTTAAATATGAGCACTATGAATGTTCAAATAAGAAGATAGCCATTATTGCACAAAAACATAAATAATTTTTATTGTAAACTCGTTAACGTTTTTAACGAAATTTTGAAAATTTTTATTCAATTTAACATACAACAAACCTACTAATATTATAAAATCGTTTGTTTGCTGTTTACTTCATCACGCCCACACGGCTGGACCGATTTTCTTGAAATTTAGTGTACAGATACAATATTGAAGTTCCTGTATGTTCTGGAAAGCTGTAATTTTCATACGCATAGGAGTGTTGTATAAACCACGGACTTTTCAAAACACGACACAAAGTAAAAACTTTCTGAATATGAAGTACTATAAACGGTGAATAAATGCGCGAAAAATAATGACTGACAGCCACATAGCCACTTTTACATTCACAAACTAACGTGTGAATGTATAGCTCAATCAGAAATATTGGAAAAAATAGCTTTAGAAAAAAACTTCTCCAAATTTATATGACCGATGACTACCAAATCAGAGTTTAATTTACCATCAAAAACTCATTTTCGAGAAAATGGCCCATAGCAGCTTTTGAATATAAGCCCTCGATATTTTTTCTCCCACAATGTCGATGTAGAAGCTACTCGTATGTTCAATCCTTTTGTAGCATGTAATTCTCTTTCTCTAAACTATAATCGACCATTGAAGTCTAAAGTCGACCTCTGAGGTCTTCTTCTATACTAGTGTCGTCCTCTGTACTACAGCCTACATATGAGGTATTCCTCCATACAGTCGACCTCTGAAGTCATCCTTTATACTAGAGTCCACATCAGAGGTGTTCATCTATTTATAAAAAAGGCGACTACTAAAGTATTTCTCTATACCAGAGTCGACCACTGAGATCTTCTTCTATACTAGAATCGACCTCTGAGGTCTTTCTCTATTCTAGAATCGACCTCTCACGACTTCCGTTATACTAGAGTCTACCTTTGATGTATGCCTCTGTACTTTAGCCGACCTCTGTGGTCTTCTCTTATACTGGAGTCGGCCTCTGAGAACTCCTTTTTACGTCGACCTCTAGGGGAGTTCCTCTATTCTAGAATCGACCTCTGAAATCTTCCTCTATACTACAGTCGACCTCTGAGGCCTTCCTTTATAATAGAGTCGACTTTTTATGTATTCATTTATACTTGTACTACAACCGACCTCTGGGGTCTTCCTCTATAGTAGAGTCGACCTTGATGTCTTCCTCTAAACTAGAGTCGACTTCTGAGGTCTTCCTCTATACAAGAGTCGATCTCAGAGGTCTTCTTCTATACTAGAGTCGACCTCTGAGGTCATCCTCTATACTAGAGTCGACCTCTGAGGTCATCCTCTATACTAGAGTCGACCTCTGAGGTAATCCTCTATACTAGAGTCGACCTCTGAGGTCTTCTTCTATACTAGAGTCAACCTCTGAGGTCTTCGTCTGTACTAAGGCCATCCTCTAGTCTTCCTCTTTACTAGGTTCGACATATGGGGTCTTCGTCTATACTAAGGTCAACCTCTGAGGTCTTCCTCTTTACTATATTCGACCTCTGGAGTCTTAGTCTATACTAAGGTGAACCTCTGAGGTCTTTGTCTACACTAGAGTCGACCTCTGAGGTCTACCTCTATATTGTAGCCTCTTCTGAGATCTCCCTCTATACTAGAGTCGATCTCAGAGGTCTTCTTCTATGCTAGAGTCGACCTCTGAAATCTCCCTCTATACTAGAGTCGACCTCTGAGATCTCCCTCTATACTAGAGTCGGCCTCTGAGGTCTCCCTCTATACTTGTGTCAACTTCTGAGGTCTCCTTCTATACTAGAGTCGACCTCTAAGGTCTTCCCCTATAATAAAGTCGACCTCTAAGGTCTCCCTGTATACTACAGTCGACCTCTGAGGTCTTTCTCTAAACTAGAGTCGAACACTGAGGTCTGCCTCTATACTGGAGTCTCCCTCTGAGTTGTTTCTGTATAATAGAGTCTGAGGTCTCCTAGATTCGTCCTCTGAATCTAGGAGACCTCTCAGATCTACCTCGATACTATAGTCGACCTCTGAGGTCTTCCTCTATACTAAAGTCGACCTCTGAGGTCTTCGTCTATACTAAGGTCAACCTCTGAGGTCTTCGTCTACACTAGAGTCGACCTCTGAGGGTTCCTCTTTAAATAGTATATACTCAGGTCAGTCTCTTAGGTCTTTGTCTACACTAGTGCCACCGTTGAGATCTTCGTCTACGCTAAGGTCAACTTTTGAGAGATTTTTCTACACAAGAGTCGACCTCTGAGGTCTTCCTCTATATTGTAGCCTCCTCTGAGATCTTCCTCTATGCTAAAGTCGACCTCTGAGGTCTTCATCTTTACTATGGTAGATCTCTGAGATTTTCCTCTATACTAGGACCAACCTCTGAGAACTTTCTCCACCAAACTATAACAATACCATAGAAATCCAGCTAAATCCAGGGTTTTTCAACAGGGACGCTACAAAAGTAGACCGATAGGGACAGCAAACGACGCCATATTTTTGGCGCTCTTTTGACATTTCTCTTCAGTAAGGTTTGCCACTTCATGATGGAAAGATATACGAGCCAACAACGAGTCGAAATTATTTAAATTTACTACCGAAATTCGGAGTCAGTGGCCTCAACGTTAAGAGCGCGAAAAATTGAGAAATCATCTTCAGCGATGAGGCACATTTCTGGCTGAATGGCTTCGTCAATAAACAAAATATGCGTTACTGGTCAGACAGCATTCCACACGTACTCCATGAGTCATCATTGCATCCTGAAAAAATTAAGGTTTGGTGCGGTTTATGGGCCGGCGGCGTCATTGGGCCGTACTTCTTCCGCGATGATCAAGACCGGTACGTTACTGTGAATGGGAATCGCTACCGTTCAATGAGAACCGAATATTTTTGGCCCCAATTGAATGATATGGACTTGGAGGACATGTGGTTCCAACAGGACGGCGCCACAAGCCACACAGCGAATGCCACAATCAATTTATTGGAGAATGTGTTATCTCACGATATGGTCCGGTCGATTGGCCGCCTCGGTCGTGCGATTTGACGCCGTTAGACTTTTTCCTGTGGGGCTACGTCAAGTCTATGGTCTATGCCGACAAGCCAGCGACGATTGATGAACGTCGTACGAATATCGAACGTGAAATTGCAGCAGTATCGGCCGATTTATGCTTGAAAACCGTCGAAAATTGGGTTCAGCGTCTGGACTTCTGCAAGCGTGCTCCTGGTGGCCATGCAAAAGAAATCGAGTTCCATACATACATAATGGCATCGAACGTACTTTCACAGGAATAAAGAATTTCATTGATATCCAAAACCGTTTTTGTTTTATTTAAAAAAACTTTTGTAGCGCTCTTATTGACGGACCCGATATATAATAATTGTTATTTTCTTCGTACGGAATGACCATTTCGCACATAAATATTTGTCATAAGGTAAAATAATAAATTTATTAAGACTGTAGAAAAGTCTTTAAGTTCAACGTCATAAATGACTGGGGGTCTAAATTTTATCGCATTTTTAATGGATTGTTTGAACAAATAAACAACAGAGTCCGTTGTGTTTTTTACAAGATAATACAAAGTTGAATAAACTTATTTTCAGTACGAAATATTTATGAAAAAATTTTACATACATAATATAAAAACTGAAAATCCATTATTTTTATTATTAGTGTAAGTACAATATTATCTTGAAATGATTTAAGTACATTTTTCAACTAAATTTATCAGAAACACATTAATCTTCCTCTGTCATGGCTTAAGGTCATAACCATGCACAAAGAATTTCCCCCGAGACACAAAAGAAGAGACGTTCGAAGTGACGCAGTCTTTATTTCTCTTGTTTTAAATTGTAAACATTTTTTTTTTAATTTTGAAATTGAATAATGAAGCCACCGATAATAATTTCTTCTGCATACAAAAAGAAATGTGTACATATAAAGGGTTCTTTTTTAGAAGTGTACAAAATTAAATTGAAATAAAATTATTAGATGCATAGTTTCAAAACTAAAATTGATCATTCTATGTAATTAGTGTATGTATATAATTTGAGGCATGAGGGCGACGCACAGTGGTACATAACTCGAATTCATCAACCGAAATTCTTTCTGTTCTGTTCTGAAGCGATAACGAAGCGGATAGTGGTGTGCCTGCAATTGCAATTGCAATTGAACCTTGTAAACGAATAATGCGAGGTCTTTGTGCAAAATTCACATCAGGCTGGAGCGCGTAACATTGAGTTGTTGAGATCGATGGCGTGTTTAAGACAATATTACCCCAGGAAATGTAATGCACAGTCCTTCGACAAAACTTTTGAAAACTAGTGTATTCTCTATCTAATAAAGCTAGTTTAATTGATAATAACATATTTTTCTTTGCTTTAATTTAATTTAAAGTTCTGTAACTACAAAAAACACCATCTATATTAGTAAACACACAGAAATATAAATCTGGCCTCAAATATAAATTTTGAATATACGTATCTAATAAATATTCATAGAAAAATCGTCGTCTGTGTTGTGAATCAAAACACATTAAATCACAGAATTGGGTCCATGGTGCATGTTTATAGGTATTTTGTTACGATTTTAAACAAAATATTATTATTATGCATTAGCATAACAAAAACAAAGAATAACATCAACAACAACGACTACATTATCTTGAAACCCGAAAAATTTTAGGATTACTCATGCAAAAAAATAAAATAAAAAGAGCAGTTTTTTGCCAGTTCAGTAGTTGATCGCAAATTTGTCTGGCTTTTTGTAAACTCGTCAAACGACACAGCTTAAAAATACATTAATAAATTCATTCAGACTCACTTTCAATGTCATAAAGCCGCCAGCCACATATCAACAGACCTGTAGACCCATGTAAAGTAAAAGAACGGGCGGACGGACGGACGGATTCAGATTTAATATGCTAAATGCATCGCACACACTTAAATAAAATGAAGTTAAACTACAACGAGCATTTAGTACGTTCCAATGCCTTAAAAAATAATGTATGTATTTTTCTTCGTTCTTTTGACTTTTGTCTTTTTTGTTTATAAACAATGACATGTTAGCCATATTAATTAATTGAGACCAGAAGTCATTGGACATGCCTTCTTCATATGATATGGACAAGTGGTTGTGAACGTAAAGAATTTAAAATTTCATTATTGTGAGTAAAAAATTTTTAATATTTTAGAATTATTTCCTTTGGAAGATTTCGTCCAATGTATTTGATTTGTTTCCTATTTCCGTTTTTAGAATATTTAGAAATTTTATTTTGTTGTAGCATAATTGATCAACTTCAAATTATGTTCAATTGTAGTGTAAGTCCCCATTTATATTTAAATTATGTTAAATACGTACAATAAATGATTAAAATGAAACATGTGTCAAGTCACGTTTTTTTTCTATTCTTTTTGTACAGTGGGTTAAAAAACCACAAAATGTGTAAAAGAAAAGTAACAAGTAAAGACGGTGTTAAGTTCGAATCTTATATACCCTCCAACATGGATCGAATGTAGGGTGATCAAAGCCAGCACCGTTTAATGGAGTTCTCTTTAAAAGCCTCCTATCGTTTTTTTGTATTTTTTGCATTTTAGGGTAATAATTTGAACCGTAGGTTCTTTCAAGTCGGCTTATTCGACTTTGTCGAGTTTTTAAACCATTATAAAAAATAAGAAAATCAATTACAACTCAATTATTTTTATTAAAAAGACTCGTTTAAATAAAAAGTAAAAGCGCTAAGTTCGGCCATCATGCCGAATCTTATATACCCTCCACAATGGATCACAGGTGTATGGTTACGGATACTAATAAACTCATTCTGTCAAGTTTCAACCCAATTCGTTGAAATTTGAGGTTTTTGTGGCGTTAAAAAGTCAAATCTAGAGGGACCTTTGTATGGGGGCTATATCAAAACTTGGACCTATGACTACCGTTGCTCGTGAGAAGGATACCGGGTATAAATAAACCCCAGTTACCAACATTCAGCCCGATCAGTTGACATTTGTGGTATCTATGACGTTAAGAAGTCTAATCGGGGAGATGCCATATATGGGGGCTATATCCAAAATTGGACCGATATTGACCATTTTCAATCCCAACATACTTGCAGATATAAGAAGTATATGTACCAAATTTCAGCCACCTAGCTCAAGTATTATAGATTGTAGCGTGATTAAAATAGACGGACGGACGGAATCGTCTTAGAATTTTACGACGATTAATAACACCGGTCGACAAAAACAAACTTTTTCTTGGGTTTCTGTTTTAATGCATAGATTCTGACGCTAGACATCAAAAAAAGCCAAAATATCCATTCTTAGCTTGTAAAGTTTGTTTTTGTAAATTTTACATCGATAACAAAGTTTTTAAGTTAAAACCTTACTAAATTAGCTACAACTTTTTAAATTATGCATCGATATTCTTCTGATAGTTCATGACCGATCAGACTTTACGATAAAATCATAAAAATTTTTAGATTGTTTTATGGGGCTTTTTTGAAAATTATTAAAATTTTCTCAAAAAATAGGATTTTTTGCAATGCTTTGTAATATATGTATTCACGAAACAGCTGAACGGATGGAAAATGATGTTGTAAAAAATTGAAGGCTATTTAATTTTCAATTCTTTGAAACTTTCCTGAACTAATTCAGATAAATGGTAGTCGAGTTATACTAAAATATGTGGTTCTACCTTTCAATTTATTCAGTATCACGGTTTCTTGCAAGAGTTCAAAGAAACAACCCCTTATGCTAAGAAAAAAGAGGTTGAACCACATATTATGGCATAACTAGGGACCCATTTCTCCGAATTGGTTCAGGAACGTTTTAAAAAAATCAAAATTAAGTAGCCTTTAACTTCTTATAATACAATTTTCTATCCGTTCAGCGGTTTCGAAGATATCTTACAAAATATTGCAAAAAATCCTATTTTTTGAGAAAATTTTAATTAATTTTTTTTAAAAAGCCTCATAAAAACATCTAAAAACGCACAATTGATACATTACTATTATTTGATCGTAAAGTCTGATCGGTCATGAGTAAAATGAGACCATTCCGAAGAAAACCAATGCATAATTTAAAATGTTGTATCGAAGAAACCTTTCACTTCTCTTGAAATTCGAAAATTTGCTCAAATTTCTACAAAAACAAACTTTGACAAAAAAAATAATTTTTCCCTTTATTAGCAACAAAAAAGAAACCAGAATGTTACACTTAAAAGTCAGACCCAAAAATTCAGATAAATGGTAGTCGAGTTATACTAAAATATGTGGTTCAACCTCTCAATTTATTCAGTATCACGGTTTCTTGCAAGAGTTCAAAGAAACAACCCCTTAGGCTAAGAAAAAAAGAGGTTGAACCACATATTATGGCATAACTAGGGAACCATTTCTCCGAATTGGTTCAGGAACGTTTTAAAAAAATCAAAATTAAGTAGCCTTTAACTTCTTATAATACAATTTTCTATCCGTTCAGCGGTTTCGAAGATATCTTACAAAATATTGCAAAAAATCCTATTTTTTGAGAAAATTTTAATTAATTTTTTTTAAAAAGCCTCAAAAAAAAAAATCTAAAAACGCACAATTGATACATTACTATTATTTGATCGTAAAGTCTGATCGGTCATGAGTAAAATTAGACCATTCGGAAGAAAACCGATGCATAATTTAAAATGTTGTATCGATTTTTATTGCTCTTGAAATTCGAAAATTTGCTCTAATTTCTACAAAAACAAACTTTGACAAAAAAAATAATTTTTCCCTTTATTACCAACAAAAAAGAAACCAGAATGTTACACTTAAAAGTCAGACCCAAAAATCTTCTCGACTAGGGTAATATATATATACATTATGGGGTCTCAGATCAACATTTAGTGGTGTTACAAACTGAGTGACAAAATTATGTTTCGTCCCATTTGTCCCTTTACCCCTATATAAAAACTGTATTTGTATATGTCTAAGGACCAACATTGCCAAATATTAAGAATATCGTTTCGTCCGATTTGGCCCTTTAGCCCTATAGTCGCTGTATTTTACATCAAATTGTTTTGAAATTTAGCATGGTAGAGTTTATATGTCTAAGGACCAACATTGCCGAGTATTAAGAATATCGGTTCAAATTTGTCTGTAGTCCCCATATATATGTTTCGTCGATTTGGCCCTTTAGCCCTATAGAAGCTGTATTTTACATCAAATCCATTTGAAGCTTAGCATGGTAGAGTTTATGGATCTATAGGCCAACATTGCTGAATTTGAAGAAAATCGGTTCAGATTAAGATATAGCTTCCATATATGTGTTTCGTCCGATTTGGCCCTTTAACCCTATAGAGTCTGTAGTTTACATTCAATCTTTATGAACTTTAGCATGTTTCTTGATCCATGAACCAACATTGCCCAATGTGAAGAAAACCGGTTCAGATTTAGCTGTACCTCCCATATATATGATTCGTCCGATTTGGCCCTTTAGAAATTCTTGATCCATGGACCAACATTGCCGAATTTGAAAAAATATCGGTTCAGATTTAGTTATAGCTATCATATATATGTTTCGTCCGATTTGGCTACAGAGGCAGAGACTTACCAAATGTAAATTGTGTAAACAAATTTTAGTTAAAGTATATGGATTTTAGCCCTTCCTTACTCGTTTATTTTGGCATTTTGTTTGGGAGGTACCAAAAGGGTTTTGGCAATAACGCCCATGTTCACGTATAGTCCCGTGAACTGTAAAACTGTAAAAGCATTACACTCCAGAACATTTTTAGCATTTGTATTGGGTGGAATAAACTTTTTTGCTAAATGGTCCATTTGTATGGGAGGTACCAAAAGGGGCGTGACATTATCTATGGATAAATGTATAAATTATGACCCATGTTGTAAATGTAAGGGAGTGACGTGGTAATAACGTCCATTTTCACGGAACTATAAATTTGAAGTATTTGTATTGACTGGAATCAAAGTTATAAGCCATTAACTTTTGGTGCAAAATGGTCCATTTAAGGGAGGTACTAAAAGGGGCATGGCAGTAACGCCCATTTTTCACGGGACTGTAGGTAATACGAGTATAAAATAATTACACTGCACAAAATTGCAAATATTTTTATTGACTGGACACAAAGTTATAAGCCGTTAGGTTAGGTTTAGGTCGTTGCTGATCATTCGCAGTGAACGGACGTGTTTATCACATAGCGGATAGTTACCAGTACCTATTACGCAATAGCAAAAATCTGTACAAAGTCTGTAAGGCCTACATCGTAGTACCTATTACGGTCTAATACAGACAAAATTAAAATAAATTCTCTTGACGGGGATGCCTTCGTGTTCCGATGGAGCGCGGTTCCCCAATCGTCCGACTGTCCGTCCGTTGGTCTTGGCCAAAGCCGACCACACCAAAAATGGTGAAAATCTCCCCCTAGTACTCACAACAGGTGGTGCGGTGAGGGGAAAACGTCATGTCCGACCGTCAAAACGGAAGCACAATGAGCATCGTGTAGCGCTCAGAGTTTTGACGAAGTTGGAGGCTGTTGAGGTTTCGGCTCTTACCGAAAAACAAAAAGAGTCACTTACCTGGGCTAAAGGCGTCATAGATGCTTCTAAGGCCAATGAGTCGGCTGAAAGAGCCACAAATTCAGCTGTGTTAACGGCTAATAAAGTAAAACGAATCAGATCACCTGATGAACCCCTGCCTTCGAAAAAGGCAAAAGGCCCTAATGTCACCATCAACAGGACACTCACCAAGCCCTTCAATGAAGTGGCGAAGGAGAGTCTAGTGATGGCTGTTATAGACAGAAGTAGTGAGGATGGATCCATCCTCAAGGACAAATGGAGTCATGTACAATCAGCCATTATGGCTCATTACCTCGATGTCCGTAGAGAAATGCCGGGCAAACCACCAATCTGCAACGATGCAGGATGGCATCAGGGGAGAGTAAAGCTCTTATATTTCGGTGATGCCAGATCAGTAGACCTTTATAAGGCTGCTCTGAGTCGAGCGGGTGAGGTGTGGCCGGGTGCCCAGTTGGATGTTGTCGAAAAAAACAACATCCCTAGTCACCCTAGAGCCATCACCTGGGTTACAGAAGAGCCCTCCAACCCGGCTGACATCTTAGAAATAATAAAAGATTCCAATCCTGGTCTGCCGGCCCATAATTGGAGAATCAGCAAGGTGGGTGAGGCGGATGGTAAAAAGCGGCAGGTCAATCTTATCCTAAACGCTGAATCCACCTCCCATATACAAAGTGCGAGTGCAACCCTACAATATGGCTTCGAGACTATAATCTTGAAGATATACAAGCAGGATATAGCTCCCACTGCAGAAGGTGAGTCGTCCACCGTGGCACTTTCTGGAAGTGCGGAGGTACCCACGCCTATTATTTCTGGTGACTCCAACTCTAACAGAAGATCTGTAACGTCCTACTCTGAGGACGAAAGCTCTACTTCTGACACAGAGGGGCTGAGGGGAGTCTCCGGACTCTTTGACGCATCTGGCGGGGACATGCTTCTCGACGATACGGACGAAGAGTTCGATAACACCCTTGTTGGGGTGGATGTTAATCTGTCAATTACCAATGATGGTAAGAATTCTACATATTAACCTCCATCACGCTAAAGCAGCCTCAGCGGCTCTATTGCTGCGCCTGTCCACAGGCGCAGTAGACATCGTCCTGATACAGGAGCCCTACGTAGTGGGAGGAAGGGTGTGCGGTATTAGGACACCCAACTTTAAACTGCTTGTGGCCAACTGTGAAGGCACTCCAAGAACCTGCATTTTGGCCAGGAAAGATCTAAGTATCTTTCTCCTGACTAATTTAAGTGGTAAAGACCAAACAGCTGCTAGCCTGGAGATCGGTAATCGCATATATTGGGTGGTCTCCAGCTACTTGCCTTATGAATCTGTAGTACCGACTGCTCTATTCAGGGAAGTAGTAGAAGAAGCAACGTCTGACGAGCTCGAGCTGATTATTGGCGCAGACACGAACGCTCATCATACTATCTGGGGTAGTACGGATATAAACAATAGGGGTGATTCGCTTCTTGACTTTATTCTAACTACCAATCTTAGTATTTGTAACATAGGTAATAAACCGACCTTCACAATTAAAGACAGACAAGAGGTACTCGACGTAACGTTTGCTACTGACCGGCTGTCAGACAAAATTATTGGGTGGAATGTACTGGACGACCACTCATTCTCAGATCATCATTATATTGAGTTCAAACTCGCGGAAAAAGCGCCTAAACCCGCCGTCCACAGAAATGTAAGGAAGACAAAGTGGCATCTGTATGAGAAGAATTTCAAGAAAGTCCTCAACTCTAAACTTCCGTACGAACCGAATGACAAAGCCGGTTTGGATAATCTGGTCGATCATATCACCATATCATTCAATAGATCCCTTGAAGAAGCCTGTCCAAAAACAAGGTACAAGGGAAAAACTAAACCCCAATGGTGGACTTCTGAGCTAACGGCTATGAAAAAGACCTGCAACAAGCTATTCAATAAGGCTAAATCTACTGGGGTCGCTAATGATTGGGATGCCTATAAAGAGCAACTCAAGATCTATAAGAAGGAGCTTAGAAAGGCGCAAAGGCGCTCTTGGTATACCTTCTGTGGTGAAGTGGAAAAGGTCTCCGACGCCGCTAGGCTGAGGAAGATATTATCTGCTTCACCCTGTACAGTGGGATATTTACAGGATGAGGCAAATAACTGGACCAAAAACAGCGAGCAGTCGCTCAATGTACTGCTCGACACACATTTCCCGGGGAACTCTATAACAGAACCCGAGGATCAGCAGGACCAACAAGAGTGCGAGTGGACTGCGAGCGTCGCTAGCTTCTTGACTGAGAGATCCAGAATAAGCTGGGCTATTAACAGCTTTGAGCCCTTCAAGTCACCTGGACCAGATGGCATCACTCCAGCAGAAATGCAGAAAATGTTAAAGTACATTATCCCCTGGCTGGAGAAAATTTATGTAGGCTGTATCAGGCTTTCATACGTCCCGAATCGATGGAGGGATACCAAAGTGGTATTCATACCTAAAGCGGGAAAGATATCACACACTAGGCCAAAAGACTTCAGACCAATTAGCCTATCCTCGTTCTTATTGAAAGGTCTGGAAAGACTTTTAGATCATTTCATTAGGGAAAACCTGGATACAAAACTCCTGTCGGGGAACCAACATGCTTACAACAAGGGCAAGTCTACTGAATCAGCCCTGCACGAACTTGTGAGCACTATCGAATCGTCCCTGCATTTCAAGGAATTCACCATGGTGGCATTTCTTGACATAGAAGGGGCTTTTAACAACATTCATTCCGATGCGGTAATTGCGGCACTCTCACATCTAAAAGTTAACACTAGTTTGATTAGACTAATTCAAAGTCTGCTCACCAGAAGACGCATAACAGCATGTCTAGGGTCCACAACTCTAACAAGGTATGTAAACAGAGGGACCCCGCAAGGAGGAGTATTGTCTCCACTAATTTGGAACCTAGCGGTGAATGAAATCCTGCTAGATCTAGAACGTTGTGGCTGCAAGGTCGTGGCATATGCGGACGACGTGGCAATCGCAGTGAGTGGCAAATTCGTAAACGTCCTCAGAGACATCCTACAGGTGGCTCTGAACAAGTTGGCTAGATGGGCCAGAAGCAGCGGTTTGGGCGTTAACCCCAACAAGACAGAATTGGTTCTCTTTACTAGGATGAATAATGTCCCACATGTGGACCCTCCACCTCGGATAAATGGAACAGATCTAGTCTTTTCTGAAAGTGCAAAATTTTTAGGAATAATTCTAGATAGGAAAATGTTATTTAGACTTAACGTATTGGAACGTGTAAGGAAGGCCAACGTCGCCTTATATTCCTGCAAAAAGGCTGTAGGGTCGCGGTGGGGACTCTCTCCTAAAATCGTCCACTGGATATATATAGCAGTAGTTCGTCCAATACTGTTATACGGTATTGTGGTATGGTGGACGGCAACTGACAAACTAACCATTACCAACCTACTAACAAAGGTTCAGAGGACTGCCTGCCTGAGCATAAGCGGAGCCTTAAGGACTACAGCGACCGAGTCTCTACAAGCCCTACTCCATATACTGCCGATTAATATTGTGGCGAGAGAAGTTGCAACCAAAGCGGCAATAAGATTAAACTGCCTATCAATGTGGAGGTACAAGAACTATGGTCACATGAGGATATCAAAGTGTAGTGCTATGGTAACCGACCGAGTGGACTATATACCAACAGTGTACACCTTCGAGAGAAATTACATCACTATGATTCCCGCCAGAGATGAATGGGTCGGCAGAATACCAGGTAATATAAACCATCTCCACTTTTACACGGATGGTTCGAAGCTTGATGAAAAGGTTGGCTTCGGAGTACACTGTGAAGAACTTAGTCTGGATATAGCTCACAGACTACCAGATACCTGCAGTGTCTATCAAGCCGAAATAATGGCAATATGGGAAGTCGCCAAGTGGCTGAGTCGCAACATAGTAACCAACAATGGCGTTGTCATTTACTCGGACAGCCAGGCTGCCATCAATTCTCTGGAGGCAACATCCCTAAATTCACAAACAGCCCTCGACTGCCGCAGATCTCTTAACGAGATGGCTGAGCAGTTTAATATACACCTCATATGGGTGCCTGGGCATAGGGATATCCCGGGGAACTGCAAAGCCGATGAACTTGCTAGGAAAGGGACGACATTACAAATTCTCGAAGAATTTGCATATATTGGTGCGCCACTATCCACGTGCAAGCTTTGGCTTAGGCAAGAGGCAATCAGGCAGTCCAACGATAGATGGACAGAAATCGGCACCTGCAGGGTAGCTAGACAAATCTGGCCAAGGTATGACCTGAGAAGGTCAAAATATCTCCTCGCACTAGAGAGGAAACGATTGTCTACGTTAGTACAGGTTCTGACGGGACACTGCTTGATCGGCGAACACGCCAAAAGATTGGGTATTGACTCCAATGACTTCTGCCGAAGCTGTGGAGATGAGGAAGAAGTGGAGAGCATTGAGCACTTGCTTTGCGACTGTCCCGCTTTGAGTAAACGACGACTGGATATACTGGGGTCGGCCTTTTTAGGCAGCCTAACAGATCTTTCCAGTACTGATATTCGTACTATCGATAAATTTATATATCAAACAGGTTGGTTTCGATGAGGGGCATTTCAGCCCGTGGTAACACTAGGGACCTAAACTGGTCTATGTGAGCTTGTAAAAAAAATACGGCTGCCACCCTAACCTAAACCTATAAGCCGTTAACTTTTTGTGCAAATGGGCCCTTTGTAAACATAAGATAAGAATAATGAATAAGAAAAATTACTTTTGAACTTCCGGATATACCGTATCTCAAAATGAGATCCACAAAATATGTAGCACTATATTAAAACTTAAACGGATACGCTCCATTTTCAGTAGGAATGATTTTAAACTAGCAAGTAAGGCGCTTTTGGGGCGAAAGGCAGACAACATATAGTATTTTTTGGCACAAAAGAAATCAATATTCGATTATGTTGAAACATTTCTTAGTTCTACAGAAAGTTTCTTTCTTTGGTTCAAAGAACTTTTCATTTGTTTTAATGAAGAATTTTGTGTCAGTGCATTAACGGTACCAATCTGAGAATTTGTAATGTCATCCCGCATTCTCAATATAACTTTACAGGTTTTTCCATTATAAACCTTAATTTAATTGAATATACCACAAAGAATAGTGTTTACGTCACTTTTATTAATGACATTCAACGGAGAATGTGAATGTCCGCTATCTTAAGAATACCCTTACTACACACTCGTATCACTTCCATTGTTCGCTGGACATTCACAAATAGTTGGATGACTTTGCGCGACCATCCCAACGAAATGTGTACCACAAAACGGCCGCTATGTATTTAATTTAGAATTTCTTTTATATGCCTACTTTAGTAATAAATCCAATTCAATTCGTTGTTATATTATATAAGAGGCTTTGCGAGAAGAGCGCGAAAACGTTTCTACGAGAATATGTACAAAGTATGTTGACTAAAAATAAGATCGAGAATTTACTTCCAAATATAGCAACAGCTACGAAATTTTCAGGAAAACAAATCAAGAAAGCCGAAAAAGCATAGAATTGTTTCAAACTACACTTACGTTTTTTGGGTCATTTTAAGTCGAATGATCAATGTTCGTCCGTCTGTCTGCTGGCTGGTGCGCACGATAACTCTCGAAAGGAGTAACCGGAATGACTTCAAATTTGGTATGTGGTAATATTTTCTTCTATCTCCCGGCTATGTTCGAAGATGGGCCATATTGGTCCACTCCTTCTAGTACCTCCCCCACAAAGGGTTAACATTTAGTGAAATATTGATTATTTAATAACTTCTATACTACCTATTTGAATCCTCTGAAATTCTACACATGTATTAATTTTTTAGTAGGTATTACGTCGTGAAAAATGGACGAAGTTGCCACGCCCCTTTTGGTACCTCCCACACAAACTATTAACAGTGCATACAACGACTTGATATTTTGTACAGTGTAATGGTTTAATAGTACCTAAAATACAGTGAAAAATGGGCGTTATTGGCACGTCCCTTTTGGTACCTTCCACACAAATGGACCTTTTTGTACCAAAAGTTAACAGCTTTTAACTTTAATACCAGTGCATACAATTACTTGAAATTTTGTACAGTGTAATGTTTTATAGTGCCTAGAGTCCAGAGAAAAATGGGAGTTATTGGCACGCCCCTTTTGGTACCTTCCACACAAATAGACCTTTTTGTACCAAAAGATAACAGCTTTTAACTTTAATAATAAGATCATCTTGAAGAAAGAGTTACAAAGGCACACAGATGTTGGTCGTTGTGCAGAAGAGCTATAGGTTTAAAATGGGGACTACGTCCAAATATGACTCACTGGCTTTACATGAGCGTGATTAGACCAATAATCACCTACGCCTCTGTAGTGTGGTGGACATCAATGGACAAGAAGTGCAACGTAATACCTTTGCAAAAAATTCAACGTATGTGCTGTCTAGGCATAAGCGGGGCATTTAGAACTGCACCAACAAAAGCGTTGGAGCCTATACTGCACATCCAACCAATAGACATCCGTATAAAGTATGAGGCAGCCCTCACAGCAAGACGTCTACAAGTGATGGGTGAATGGATAAATCGAGACCACAAGTCGAACCATCAGAAGATTTTAGTTGGTCACATTCAAACGCCAGAAATCTCGGACCGCATTCCTGAAGTGCGGCTTACAGCTAACTGTGATACGTTTGTGCCAGACAGACGCTCCTGGGAAAATGGAACTTTGGCCCATGTGCCAGTGGGAACCAGCTGCTACACGGATGGGTCCAAGCGAGGAGAAAGGACGGGTCTGGGACTTTTTATTGATGAACCAGAAGTCGAACTTCACTTCCGCCTCCCTGACCATAACACGGTATTTCAAGCAGAAGTTCGAGCAATCATGGAGTGTGTGAACTGGCTCAGTAACACGACAAAGCCTAAATATGCCAACATCTTCACAGATAGCCAAATGGCGATTAAAGCAATAACATCGGAAAGGGTCAAATCCAGAACTGTGTTGGACTGTAAAAGAACGATAAATGATTACTCAGCCCATGGTCAATTGCGTATTTGCTGGGTACCAGGACACAACGGAGTGATTGGAAATGAGCGGGCAAACAACTTGGCTTCAAAGGGCAGAGAACTTCGAGTAATAAACTTGAAAAATTGGAAACCTTTCGAAGCCACGAAAAATGAGTTGAAGCACTGGGCAGTGATGGCTCATAAAACTATGTGGAATAGCGCAACAGTAGGAGCAACTGCAAAGATACTGTGGGGTGACCCAAATGAAAAGAAAACAAGAAGTCTTCTGAAACTAAACAAGATCGATATTAGTAAGATGATGAGTGTTCTAACGGGACACTCAAGCTTACAAGCACATCTTCATCGCATAGGACTAGCAGGAAACGACGAATGCAGGGCATGCAGAGAAAACATCGAAACGATGGAACATTTTCTGTGTCACTGCCCGGCTTTCACACATGCAAGATCCCAACATTTCGGGTCCGACATATTACCAGACTTGACTCATCTCAGAGAATATGACTGGAAGATACTGAGAAAATTCATGTCTAGTACCGATTTTCTGTAACTCGTGAGGTATAAAAAGATCATAAATAAGGAGCGCACAACAGGCCGAACCACTGGCTTAAGTGTATGTCCATGGACATGAGACGTTTAAACGTCTCCTCTCTTCAAACTAACCTAACCTAACCTAACCTAACCTAACTTTAATACCAGTGCATACAAGTACTTGAAATTTCGTACAGTGTAATGCTGCTATAGTACCTAGAGTCCAGAGAAAAGCGAAGGTTATTTTGTTACCTCCCATACAAATGGACCATTTTGTACCAAAAGTAAACAGCTTTTAACTTTAATACCAGTACATACATACATACTTTAAAGTTATTAACTGCAATTTAAATTGGTAATTTCATTAAAACAAAAAAAAAATTCTAATATTTTTTTGGTCTCAAGGTGAGGGGATTCGTATGTCGGTTTACCCGACTGAACTTTTTACATGTAAAATAAAGTTTTTTATCAGTTTACTGAATATTTATACCCAACACCACACTTTGGTACAGGGTATTATGACTTTGTGCATTTGTTTGTAACGCCCAAATGTATTCTTGTGATCAAAGTGCAGGTCGTATTTATGATCCGATTGGGATGAAATTCGGCACATTGCTCTTTTTTGGCCCAAGAACGATCCATATTGAAATTGGTCAAAATCGGTTCAGATTTAGCTGTAGTCTCCATATATATGTTACACCCGATTTGACATGTAAGCGCTGTAGAAGCCGCATTTTATATCCGATTAGTACGAAATTCGGCAGATAGCATTTGCTTTTTACCTGAATGAACACTACCGAATACGGAGAAAATCCGTTCAGATTTAGATGTAGTCCCCATATATATGTTTTACCCGATTTGACATTTAAGTGCCGTATATTATATCCGATCAGTACGAAATTCAACAGAGAAAGTTTTTCTATTATATGTATGAACACTGCCAAATTTGGGGAAAATCGATTCAGATTTTCAGTCCCAATATATATATATATATATATTACGCCCGATTTGACATGTAAGAGGTGTAGAAATCGTATTTTATATCCGATAAGTACGAATTTCTGCAGTGAGAGTTATCTTATTACTTGAATGAAAACTACCAAATTCGGGGAAATTCTGTTTAGATTTAGATTAGCCCCCATATATATGTTTCACCCGATTTGACATGAAAGCGCTGTAGAAACCGTATTTTATATCCGATAAGTACGAAATTCTGCAGAGAGCGTTATCTTATTACATGAATGAAAACTACCAAATTCGGGGACATTCTGTTCAGATTTAGATATAGCCCCCATGTAGGAAGCGCATTTTCGCATTGTTAGGGAGGTGTAGGGTATTATATAGTAGGCCCCGCCCGACTTTCTGTCTTAAATAAACAAGACCCATCCCACTTATTGGCCACAAAGTTCTTAAGGGAAATATGGTTGAACCTAATTTTTTTAGGTTTAACTTTATTTTGGTAGATAAACAGGTCCCATCCCACTAAAAGACCACAAAGCTCTTAAAGGAAATGAGCTAAGCTTTCTTTTGAGCACAAAAATCATAAATAAAAATAAGGGTTTTGACAAAAATGTCATAAAACGTATTAATTTCCCAAAAAAAAAATAAAAAAAAATGTTTCTGCAAATTCTTTACTTTAAAAAAAAATTTAAGAAAAAGCTATCGAAAAAACTTTGGGCCAAATTTTCTAAATTCAATAGGTAGTTAACTCGGACAGTCCTTAACCGATCACGTTGAAATGTTTGTTTCATTGTTGAAATGTGCAAGTTTCATCCCGATCTGAAGACATTGGTTTAAAAATTGGCTCAATTGACATGAAATACCCCATATATAAAAATTCAATATTTTATATTATGTACATACTTTTGTAACGAATATAAACATTCCATCCAGTTCTGAAATTTCTCATGGAAAATACGTAATTCGTTTACGCGTCTGAGATTTTCTTACTTGTTTTATTTTCCAATCAAAACATTTCAGATAAGCAAATGAGTCACTTAATTGCTAATTAAAAATACATAATACAAAAACACTCACTTTCCTTTAAAGCTTCACACTGAACGTCCGGATTTACACTATTTTTCGTATTGTTTCGATATTTATTAATAAATATATTAAATAAAGACGTAATCCCGCCTTTTCTTATGCAAATTCAATCAGATTTGTCACTTAATACAAATAGTATCACTGCTGAAAATTGAACTTCTTCCAAAAACTATTCTCGTTTGTTCACGTTCCGTTCACTCGCACCTTTTCTCACTCACTGCTATTTATTATTATTATTAGTATTATTAATAATTTGTTTGTTGCTTGCTTGCGTATTTTCCGTAGCAAAACTATTGCCACAAACTAAATTTAATAAATAAAATAAAAAGCTGACTTTTACACAATATTTGTAGTGTTATTATTCTACGAAATTCTCGTTCTACTATTTTTTTTCTTTTTTTTTGTACGTCGATTTAATTTTGCACCCATACAAAAGGCCATAGATACAGATTTGCAAGCGAGAGAAATAGAATGGAGAGAGAAATAATTGAATGAAAAGTGATGTCAAAAGCACATTTATCACACGTTATTCATCAATTACACTGAAATACAAACACAGAATCATAGCCACTGACACAAACACAGAATAGTGAGCGCCCAATGCTTCATAAGGTGTAGGTGGTATTGTAAAAGAGCAGCACAGCAGCCGCAATCATTATTACTACTCTCTATTCTATCACTCACTCTCTCTGTCTTTGTTGTCAGTGCAAACAATTGAAATGTAATCAATTTTCAAAGATATTGTTTTTTTTTTTTTTTGAGGGTTCAGAGATACTAGGATCGTAACTCGCTATACATTTTGTTGCTATTGATATTATCACCTACTCAATGAATGAATTCAACGAATTACGCTTTGTTTCAATATCAACGCGCAGCAGAAGTTTAGCAATTATAATTTTGGTGGTGGTGTGGCAAGTGGGGCATACAACGTTTTGCAACACTGAACTGTAAGCAGTAGTAGTACGATCACTTGTTTGGCTTTTGTTATACGCGTTATTAGATTAGTAATTTTATTTGAAATTCACCAACGACAATTATTTAAAACGTGCCAAATAATTTCGGTTTATTTCCAATTCACGCTTTTCCTCTTTTATTTATTTATTTTTTTCTTTATTTCTTTCAGTTTGCTACGCCGACAAGTTCACACCTCTGACATGGATTTGATGAAACTGACCAGCAATTCATGAACCATGGTATCCGTTTCGAATATAGCATAATGAGAGTCAGTCGGTGCGTTTGGTGCTCTTGTACGAGTTTACGTTTCTTGTGTTGTTTTGTCCGAAATCCCAGTAGGGAAAGAAACTACGTATTTATAGACAAAATACGTATATACTATTTATACTACGTATTTATAGATAAACTGAGACTGTCAGAGCAAAAATTAACTAATATGCTTCAACGGAGGTTAGTATGAATAGTACCACTAGATCGTATTAGCATTAGTATTATTATAATTATTCATACGACCTAGTGATCGAAGCAATAGCGATACCAGTAAAAAGTGTTTTGACTGGAATTTGAATGTGTGTTGGTGTGTTCTGACATACATTATAACCTATTTCATTCCCGCCCGCCCCAGTTTATGGGATGTCTTTACAATTTGTTAAATTAGAGGCAAGTATTACCATTATGTAGGGAGATTGAGGGTTAATATATGTATTTCACAGAAATATTGTCCTTAATGTTTACTACAATATAGCACATACCAAAGAAAATAAAGTTATTAAGAAGTTCCGTCAAGTAGCGAGTAGTCTATCAGTGACGAACGAATAGAAATTTGATTTCAGCGAGTGATTTTTTTGCGTATTTCAAGGCCGATTTCCGAGTTTTTTTGTTAATAATATGATAATAGCAAAAAAAAAATATCGATCGTTATGTACCAAAAAATTAAAAAAATACTCTAGAAAACTATATTTTTCGCGTTTGAAAATCATTTCTATTCGTTCGTAACTCACGCAAATGTAAACAAAGTCACGACGAAACATCTGTGTAATAGAGAGTATGTGGCACATACACTACCTCTGATGTAAAGAACACATAATTTCATAAGCTGAATGAGCAGGCCAAAGGCGGAAACTAAAATAAAATTCCGATGTGATCCTTCAAAACGCTGACATACGTATATTTTTTTCGTGTTGCACTGTGTAATTTATGTATCTTATGGGTCAAATATTATTTTGAAAAATAGGGTCGGTCAAAGAGTTTGTAAAATTTCCGATTTAGTTATGGCTCGTCCTTCTGTTGGAAGTAGAAACTACCAGCTTTAGTGTTGAGGAAAGAAAAAAATGGGAAATAATTTGGCCTTTTCTTAACCAGACAACCGACTGCGACATAGCTTGGCATGTCTGTAGAAGATATATTAGAGAACTTTACCTCAACGATGGCCACCTATGGTAAACAAAATGATCAATCTCGTGTTACTTAGGCTTTTTCGCCTGATTCTAAAAATTCTTTTTTGTGTGTATTCTACAGGGTGGGCCTAAAGAAACCAAAAATTGTCTTTTGTATATTATATAACCTGAAAGAAAAAATAAAAAAAAATTAATAAATGAAAAAGTTATTAAACTTTTACACCCCTTGGTTTCTTTAGGCCCACCCTTCTTTTGGCCCACCCTGTACTAACCGAGTCCTTCAAAAGACTTTTTACACCTAAGGTTAGCTCATATAGTTACCGAGATATTTGCAATTGAAATTTTAATTTTTTCCCCCAGCCTGTCCTAGTATTTTTTGAATATCATATCAGAATATGCACCGATTTTCTACGTAAAATTTTCTGAATTGGCAACAAAATTTGATGAAAAGAGCTAGAATCTTGAAACCTTTACTATTTCTATACATATGTGGTAAGGTGTCGCACGTTGAACTGCAAAGTGAATTTGGAGCTCGGTTTTTAGTGTAGTAGATATAGGAGAAAATCCCAAATCCGTCTGCTTTTGAATTTTTTTTATATTATTCCCCGATCCTTTCCTATTCGCTGAAAAAATTGTGAAAATCTGATTAAACAATAACATTGTTTGTGTGTAAGCACAATTTTATTTGTGAGTCAATTCGCAAATATATTTAGTTCTAATATATTAATATATGCGTTCCAAACAAAATTTCTCGATTTTAAAATAACATTTATTTGTTCACAAATAAAGGGACCGCCAAATAACTTTTTTTTTTTGAAAATGCTATAAAAAAGCGAAGCGAAAACGATGAGGATGCCAGTTTCTTTCATTTTTTTCACAAGATAACGAACATATGGAGCTAACGGTGCTTCTCTTCTTCCAAAGTCCGTGGAAGGAAGGATAATACTAATTATCTGTCAAATCAGACATGAGCTAAGTGTTACCATTCACGAAATAAGCACTAGTTGAAAAAAAAAACGTTAGATGGCGGACCCTTTATATAATATTTAAAAATTTTGTTTCCAAATATATTTTCATTCAATTCAAACATATCAAAAATTACGTATATATATTATACCGATTCCTTTCTCATTATATTTTCTGGAAGGACCACAAAATTAGCTATTTGATGTTTCTGTCAATGATCCCTACTAGACATTCGGAAAAAATCGTTTTTCTGCAATATAAATTGACTAAATGTTTTCCCTGCAGGGTCATTTCACACTATGCATTTATCATTGTAGCAATCAAAACACGCAAGAGAACATAAGAGAGTATATCCACGGATATTGTCAGTGACTCTCCCTCTCGAAGAATGATAGATGATTCAAAACCGCTATACGGTTGTAAACTATCGATTGTGTAGCCAGTAGATTTACGAGTATACAGTTGTATGTTTATACTTATGTATATATCTAAGACTCTCTTCAGTGCTACTGCTTTGTTGTATTCCTTTGTTTGTTTACTTAGAGGCTACCAAGTGTTATTTCTGTTGTTCATGTTGAGGCTTTTGTTTACTTTTTTTATCAGCAACAACAACTACATAATATTTATTAATGAATTGCGGGAGAAGAATTGTACTTGTGTCACTCACTACTGCTGGGTGTTCGCTCGTTCACATGGATATCTTGTAATTTACTTGATGTGTGTTCGTTCCATGAGCGTGGGTGCTGCAATGTAATCTCCCCGAAAGAGGATATTATGAAGGGCTATAAATAAGTGAAGGTTTCGCACACACTTCGTTTATAAGACATTTGTAAGATGTAAGCCTTTGTATCTATGCCGGATAACCTATACAACAGTCATTTCGTTTTAAAGCTGTGAGTATTGTTATACCATCCCAATTATCCTCTTTATTTCGTTCTATGGATTGAAGTGCGTATTCTGAAGCCCCCGCTTCAAATTCTACCCCTAGATAGGTAACCTTTCTGATTTCCCAGCAAACTTTGTGGCCGAATGTCAAAACAAGATCTAACCTAGAAAAAAAACGATTAGGGCCACTGGATTCAGCGGGGTTTTCCAATTTTAAACAAATTTGTTATACCCTACACCACACTGTGGTACAGGGTATTATGACTTTATACATATGTATGTAACGTTTAAAAAACAAAGAGATAGACCCATAGCACATTATAACGATCGGCATAGAATAACCACCGATGTCAATTCTTTCCCTACTAGTTTTATTGTGTAAATTTAAAAACATTTTTTTTCTTTTCAATTACATTAAAATTTTTAATTATTTAATTTTAAAATGTTAACATGATCAATGTGGTCGGTCAACTATCTTTCCACTCATGCGAAACATTTTTAGTTTTGTGTTTTCAGAGCAATTTTAATGTATTAGACTATTTTAATAATACTTTTAATCGCACAATACTTTAGAAAAACAACAAATGTTTATCAATTGATAATTGTTGGTCGATCGCACTTTTTTATTGATATTTATAGGCTTCTGTTATAATTTACTACTTTAAAGATTAACACGCTTTGGAGGATTTGCCATTATCGGAATATGGCAAAAAAGATGGTTTTTTGGGGGATTTTAATGAATGTATAATAGGTTGTATCGATAATTATCCTTTGTAATTTCCATCCTAAAGGGGCTTGGCAAAGCTGATTGAAGAAAAATATAAAAAAATGTTTCTATAAATAAAACAAGTAAGAACATTTTAATATGGTACCAGAAGTGACTTGACGTATACGACTATTAGCCAATTAATTAGCTAACTGCCCAAAGAAATGAGAGCCTAGGGTTGCCTGCAGCCTTCTAAAGAGAGTGGGATACAGGCGGTGTTCTATTGATTCCTCGTCCTCTTCGTCTGCATAGCTTCTGCAAAAGTTGCTAAGAAACATCTTTTAATTTTTCTGTGTGCCCTCCAATAAAACAGTGACCCGTCATGGCGGACACAATATTTAAGACGTCCGAGTTTGGAGTTTAGGCAGGGTCTGGAATGTATTCAGGTCCTGACTAGTGACCATCTGTCAGTTGTTGCCATAAGGACACTATCCATTGATTTACCTGGTTCAGCAATCTAAGGAGGTAAGTTTTTGAATTCAGGAATTTAGTTTTCAGGGACTTAACAGCAGTCTGACTATCAGAGAAAATATTCATACCGACTTTGGTCAGAGTATTAATTTTCAGTCATCTTGTTACCTCTTTAATAGCTAATATCTCTGCTTGGTAAACACTACTGTGACCAGGCAGTCTTTTTGGATAGCTCAAAATCCCTAGAAAAGACACCAAAACCCACTTGGTTATATTTTGGAACCGTTTGTATAGAATCTAACGGATCTATTATTTCCTGGGATAGATAATTCCATTCTGATCGATCAGGTATAAGAGTGAGACACTCGTTTTCTATAGTATAAGAATCTGGTGTTGTGGCAGTCGTTCTAAACACGCCAGTGTTACATATAGCAGCCATTCGCGGAACTTTGTTTAGTAACGCGCAGAAGATTGGTACCTTATACATATCTCCTGCCGAAAAGAACTAGTCATGTCTTTGTGGCATTCACACCAAGCCCATTATCGGAAGCCCATACGTGTTGTAGGATATCTCTAAAGGCTGGGTTAGGCAAACGTAACCGTAACGCCGCCGTAGCATAACGAATCAGCTGATTCAATCTGACATATGGGAATCAGTGTGAACGATTACCCAACGAAACGTAAACGGACGGCCAAATCTGCTGAAATTTGATTTGAACGATACGTTTACGTGCATTTGCAAACAAAATCAGAAAAACAACGAAAAAAGAAGACAAGTATGCGAAACTTTTGAAAAGAAATGATAAATGAGTAATAAAATGTAAAAATAAGAGCAAGAAAATATAAAATAAAATAAATATGACAGTTAAGGATACGTTCTACGCTAACCATTCAGAGACAATTCATGACTTGAAACACGAAATTGCTCCCATAGAGGGCCAAACAATCGAAAATTTGTTGAAAAATTGGGTCGATACAGAATGGGATACTACAAGGTCAGCCGCGGCAGCCATATGAATGAAGTGGTATTCCATTATTAACCGGAAATGTTGAAGCATTTCAATAAAGACAAAATCATTGAAAAATATTTATCAATCTTTTTTTATAACATTTTTTTTCGTGAGATCCCTATATTGCGACGTCATCTGCTAAGACAATAACCCTAACACTCATCTTCTAGAGAGACAGCAGAATATTGTTGATGGAGAGATGCCATAGAAGATGAGACAGAACACCACAGTGGGACGAAGCCTTGCTGAAAAATCTATGGAGATCAGTTGACTCTAAGCTAGCAGAAATGCATCTCTTATTCAGAAGGTTATGAATGAACTTTCGTATATTCAGCTGTCAACCCCAGGGTTGCTAGGACCGTAATTATAACGACTGGATTTATGTTATTGAAGGCCCCTTCTATATCTAGGAAAGCTGCAAGTAGAGGAGTCATAAAAGAGAAGACAGAACACCCCAGCGGGACGTAGCCCTATTGACAAAACTATGGAGATCAGTAAACCCCAATATAGCAGAAATGTTTCTCTTAATTAGAAGGTTATGAATGAACCTTCGTATATGCAGCTATCAATACCAGCGTTGATAGAGCCGTAATTAGAACGACTTAATTTATGTTATTGAAAACCCCCTCTATATCTAGGAGAGCTACGAGTACCATAGTATATTCCTTAACAGAGAGAGATCATTCAATAAATCTGACTAGATCATGCAGGGCGATTTCTTTGGATTTGTCTTTGCTGTAGGCATGCTGTTGATTGGACAGTAAGTAGGCTGTGATCAATTTTTGTCCTAAGGTTATTATTATTATTTATTCCTTTTCACTCCATTGAGGAGCTAAGGGTCGCAACAAAGTTATTCCATTCAGATGTGTTAATGCTAAATACTTTAATTCACTCTAGCTTCATCCCGGCTTCGTTACCTCCGGGTTGCTAGAGCCGTAATTATTACGACTGGATTTATGTTATTGAAGACTCCCTCTATATCTAGGAAAGCTACGAGTAGAAGAGGAGACAGAATACTCCAGTGGGATGTAGCCCAGTTGACAAAACTATGGAGATCAGTTGACCCCAAGCTAGCAGAAATGCTTCTCTTAATTAGAAGGTTATGCCCGAACCTTCGTATATGAAGGTGTCTACCAGGGTTGATAGAGCCGTAATTCCCTCCCTCTATATTTAGGAAAGCTACGAGTACCACAGTATTTTTCTTAACAGATAAATATCCTTCAATAAAGCTTAAGCAGGGCACTTTCGCTGGATTTGTCCTTGTTGTAGGCATGTTGTTGATTGAACAGTAGGCTGTGATCAATTTTTATCCTAAGGTCATTATTATTATTTATTCCTTTTTACTTCATTGAGGAGCCTAGGGTCACAACAAAGTCATTCCATTCAGATCTGTTTAATGCTAAATACTTTACTTCCCTCCAACTTCGACCTGGCTTCGTTGCCTCCGCCTTCACTGATCTTCTTCAGGTGTTTTTGCAGGCCTACCTCTGCTGCGGCTACCTTGCGGTTCGTCTCTTGCCCTTCGTAAGATATGACCTGTCCATTTCCGTTCTCTTATTTCTTCGGCGCACTGGTTTATGTCTGGTTGGACTCCATAACGCTTCATTTGATATTACATTAGTTCAGAATATCCTCATGATTCTTCATCTGTTTATGAAGACCTGCAGTGCTTAAATCTAAGATAAAGTGGCGTCCTCCATTCAACCGACTGTTCCACAATCACACGTAAGCTGTTCACGTGTTCAATACATGATCTCTGGGGTCGGAAACCCGTTTGCTCCCTTCTTAGTAGCGGTTCCCATGGTTTTTGTCCTAAAGTAAATATCTATAAACTCTACAGAGTTTTAGGGAGAAATGATTTGACGGAAATCCTAAGCTCTTGTGTGGGACTGCTTTTCCGCTTTCGGGATGAAAACAATCTGGGTTTCTCTCCATTTTTTTGGTATATAGATCTGATTGATACAATAAGTATAGATCTCAGGTCTCTAAGCCAGGGAGCAAATGTATCGGCCTCTGGCTGTAGCTCCGCCGGCAAGACATGCTCCAAAGTGATGGCAATTGCATTTCGCCTAAAATGGGATCGGTTTTTAGCTCAATATTTTTCTATTACACTGGACAATATTTTTTTTTGCGGCACAGGGTTTCGCAGCCAATTTGAATATATGAGATAATACAGTTCTTAGCCTAAAAGGTAGTTTCTTTGAATTAGCTCCAGTTCTCGCGCAAAAATAGAAAGACACACATCTATCCATAAGCCTTTCTCAACTCCAATGAGGCTCTTGTGTCCTGCCTTTGTCTTATCAAAGAGCTTCCTGCAGAACTTCTTACGCATAACAAATTGAGACGACCACCACGACGAACGTTGTTTGCCCCTTGGTTTTATTTTGCTGTTATTAGCAAACATATTTAAATGGGTATATAATAAAATAAAATAATTGTCTTTCATAATTTGATATTAATTTTCGTTACAAATAGATTCATAGTAAAAAGCTTGAATATCTCACAAATGTCAGTAAATTTCAGAGAATAAAACATGAGATCCTTCTTAAAAAATAATGGTTGAAATGTAAAACCTATTTGGAAATTATGTGTAGATAATTTTTCAGCTCCTGAATATGCGTCATATTTTGTATGGTAATCGTTTATAGAAATTCTTTTGCATCATAAAAATATAGTGTATGTACATATTTCTAATGTAATTTCTTTTCCAACAAATTTTTAAAAATTTCAAACTATGATTACAACACTTACTGCCGATTATTTGCTTAATCCGTATATCACAAAACACAAGACGCACTCACGGACCCCCAAACACCAACTGATTAACTGCCAATGGTGTTTTATTTCTGACAAAACAATTCCAACATGGACGGTTATAAAATTCACTTTCGGACTATCTCAAGTATTGCCCCCCAACTTTGATAACGACTATATAATCCGATTACCGTAAGATTATGGCACTGTAGATGGTAGAATGTTGAATATTCGACAGTGGTAGCCTTCTTTATCGGTTGGACAAGAAAAAAATGTGCAAATTAGAAAATCGATAAGATTTCAAAAAATAATATTATATTGCAATATTGTTTGTGGTTCTACATAGAAATAATCATTTTGTTAAATACCTTTCGTTCTGAAATTGCCTTTTTAATTACAGAATAACAATCCACAAATTGGTGTAAAACCGCTAGTATCATGCAATGAAATACTAGCAAATACATATTTCAAGCAGAATATGTACAATGCATGGTACTATGTTCCCATTTCATTTTTTTATTAAATTCAATTAGATAACCTGAAACTGAGAGAGAAGTCGTTCCTCCTTGCGCAGTAAACAAAACGATTCATTAATGTAATTTCATTGCAACAGGTTGCTAAAAAAAACCAGGGCGTCGTTACTTCTCGTAGTCGGAAAATTAAATATCAGTTCGAACAACGCCGCTTTTAATATTAACAAAATTTGAAACAATAATTCTCCCAGTGTGGGAGAATATTTTGACATTTTCAGTTTTTTAAAACTCGTTGTAGTTTTTGAGGTACAGAGTAAATATGGAAATAGGACTTTGTAAATAATTTGACTACAGCGCCAACTATCGGATCCGGATACACTTACGAATACTCACATTAATAATAAAAATGTAATGTGTAAAAATAACATTAATCGGTTCAGCAGGTTAGGAGTTACACTAGTCCAACCGAAGAAAAATTGTAATATTGACTCAATAATATTGCTATGTATATGTATATTTTACGTCCATCAAGACTCTATTTAGAGTTTTTCATGGCCAGTTCATAACAGTTTGACCCATTAGTACCACACAAAATTAAGGACATAAATTGATACTTTTTTATGATATTCAAGAATTAAGGAATTTTTCCATATTTTGACCTCATTTAACCAAAAGGCATGCATTTTTTTTATTACACTGCTTTGTGCTGATTTTTTTACAATCATCAGGGGTAATTTTTGGAATCTGTGTTTTTCTATTCATTTGCAGTAATTCAAAATTTATTGGTAAGCTATATAGGAGCTATCTTATACATTATTCGGGGTTTTTATTGGCTTCAATATTCAGTATAGTAGCAATGCCTTCTGGTGCGATTCTTTAATATTTAAAAGCAGAAAAAAAGGGCTAAAGTCGGGCGGGGCCGACTCAAATCGCAGCTCCGAGGTGGCCAAACCACATCAGCTCTGCGGCTGATAATGCGATCTGCATAATGCAACATTACCTTGATTTACAAAGTAATGTCGCAATATTTCCCAGCGTTGTTCAAGCGTATACACAACCATATTCGTTCAGCGGAAGGATAAAACTAATTATCTGTCAAATCAGACATGAGCTAAGTGTTACCATTCACGAAATAAGCACTAGTTGAAAAACAAACGTTAGATGGCGGTCCCGTTATATAAAATCGTTGCGTGACTGACTGACTGATCATCGCCCAGCTCAAACTGCTGAAGCGATAATAATGAAATTTGTGGGAGGGTAGTCCTTGGAACGGAGACGTGCAATAAGACGGGATTTTTCGAAATTCGTACTATTAGCTGCACAATGGGTCAAAAAGGGATAAATATGGTACCACCACCAAATGTAAACGGAATGAGCTACAATCGTGAAATTTTGTGTGAGGGTAGCCCTTATGGTAGACTCAGAAATTCGAACATTTACGTACACAGTGAGGAAAAATGTGGTACAACTCCAAATGGCAAGAGCTAGAATCCTGAAATTTGGTGTGAGAGTAGCTCTTAGGACGTAAGCTAGAATAAGGAGCGATTTTTTTTTAAATTTTAGAGGCATAATGGGACAGAAAGGGATTAATATGGTACCACCCGCAAATTTAACGCCTAGAATTAAAATGGTGAAAATTTACGCGAGGGATGTCTTAGGACAGTGGATCGGGGTAGTCAGTTTTTTTTGTATTCGTACTTTTCGGGGTACAGCGGGGCAAAAAGCGTTAACTATGCAACAGTGGGGCAAAAAATTATTAACTATGATACAGTGGGGCAAAAAGGGTTAAATATGGTACTGTATGACAAAATGGTTAACTATACAGTGCCGTAGGGGCATAACTGTGTTAAATATTATACAGAGGAGCAAACAGGGCTAAATATGGTACAGTGGGGCAAAAAATGTTTAATATGGTACAATCAGACAAAAGGTTGAATGTGGCACACGTTAACAGGTTAAAGGGTTAACTATGGTACAGTGGGCACAAATAGTTAAATGCAGTAACGTTGTCCCACGTTAAATATGGAACAGTGAGGCAAAAAGCGTTAACTATGGAACAGTGCGGTAATAAGGCTTAAGTATGGTACAGTGACAAAAATTGTTAACTATACAGTACAGTGGGTGCATAAAAGTGTCAAATATTGTACAGTGGAGCAAACAGGGTATATATGGTTCGGTGGGGCATAAAGTGTTAAATATGGTACAGTCATCAAAGGGTTGAATATGGAACACGTTATCAGGTTAAAGGGATAACTATGATACAGTGTTGCACAAACAGTTAAATGTGGTAACGTGGGACAAAATGGGTTAAATATGGTACAGTGGAGCAAAACGCGTTAACTATGGAACAGTGGAGCAAAAATGTGTTAACTATGGTACAGTGGGACAAAAATGGCGAAATAAGGTACAATGTGACAAAAATGGTTACAACGGGGTACAAACAGTTTAATTTGGTAACATGGTACAAAATGGGTTAAATATGGAGCAGTGTGGCAAAAAGCGTACATTTATTGCCGTGGGCAAAAATATGGATGTAGGGATGGTAATTCCTGGATCATAAATATGAGATAAGTGTTTTCAAAAGTGTTTTTTCAAAAGTTATGCTTTTAGTAGCACAGTGGTACAAAAAGGTTAAAATTATGGTGCAGTTGGGGCAAGCACAAACAGCCCTCGAATGCCGCAGATCCCTTAACGAGATGGCTGAGCAGTTTAATATACACCTCATATGGGTGCCTGGTCATAGGGATATTCCGAGGAACTTCAAAACTGAAAGGGACTTCATTACAAATTCTCGAAGAATTTGCACATATTGTTGCTGGAAAGATGGACAGAATTTGGCACCTGCAAGGTAGCTAGACAAATCTGGCCAAGGTATGACCTGAGAAGGTCAAAATTTCTCCTCGCACTAGAGAGGAAAATATTGTCTATGTTAGTATCAGTTCTGACGGGACACTGCTTGATCGGCGAACACGCCAAAAGATTGGGTATTGACTCCAAATGACTTCTGCAGAAGCTGTGGTGATGAGGAAGAAGTGGAGAGCATTGAACACTTGCGACTGTCCCGCTTTGAGTAAAAGACGACTGGACATACAGTCTAACAGATCTTTCTGGTACCGATATTCGTACTATCGATAAATTTGTATATCAAACAGTTTGGTTTCGATGAGGTGCATTTCAGCCCGTGGTAACACTAGGGGCCTAAACTGGTCTTAGTGAGCTGATAAAAAAAATATGGCTGCCACCCTAACCTAAACCTGGGGTCAAGCAAAAATTGTTCAATATGTTACAGAGGGTGAAAAGGTGTCAACTATGGTTGAGTGGAGCAAAAAGGGTTAAATATGGTACTGTGAAGCAAAAAGAGTTATATATGGTACTGTGTTAAATAGGTAAAAGTGTTAAATAGGTAAAGTGTGACAAAATAGTTAAATGTGGTAAATGAGGGAAAACACAGTGGAATAAGAAGTGCTAAATAAAAACAGTGGTGCATAAAGGGTTGAATGTGGTCCCAGAGTGCGAAGGTAGCTCTTACAATATAAAACCAAACTAAGAATTTTTTCGAAATACGTAAAAAATAAGTTAAATAAGGTACGGTCTGGTAAAAAGGTCAACATGGCACAGATAGGGGACACTGTGGGGCAAAAACCATTAAATATTGTACAGTGGTGCAAAATTGGGTAATTATGCCACATTGGCCAAAAGGGTTAAATGTGGTAAAATGGACCGATTCACTTTAGTTTTTATAAATTCGTACCTTTATAGACACGGTGGAACAAATATGGTTTTATATTGTACCAGGGTGTGAATGTAGCTATTGGAACTAAACTAGGGGATAGAAGCTAACATATGATCCAAAAAAAAATAGTTTTTCAACATTCAGAGGTACAGTGGGGAAATAAAAATAAATAAAGGATGTGGGTTGCGAAGCGCACCGGGTTAAAGCTAGTGGGTACATAGGGTTTTCCAACAAGAGGTGTTATTTTGAATCAACCGGTATTTCGGTAGCTGTCACTTTTGAAGCTTTTATTCTTTGACATTTGACAAGTAGAAACTACGCCATTACTAAAAATGGAACGATACACGATTCAACAACGCATTGAAATTATTAAAATTCGAAAATCATCGAAAAATCATCTTGACTGGTGAGGCCCATTTCCACCTCGGTGGCTACGTCAACAAGCAAAATTGTCGCATCTGGGGCTCGGAAATCCCAAGAGTTATTGTTGAGAAGCCTCTCCATCCTCATCGTGTGACTGTTTGATGCGGTGTATGGTCAGGCGGGGTCATTGGACCTCACTTTTTCGAAAATGAGGTTGATTTTTCAATCAATGATTAATGATTTTTTATGGTCGGAGTTGGATGGTATTAATCTGGACAACGTTTACTTTCAACAAGGCGGCGCTACGTGCCACACAAGCAACGAAACCATTGCTCTGTTACGGGACAAGTTTCCGGACCGTGTTATCTCACGAAGAGGTGATCACAATTAGCCACAGAGATCTTGTGATTTAACACCTTGCGACTTCTTCCTTTGGGGCCACGAGAAAGATAAGGTCTACGCCAACAGCCCAGCGTCGATTCAAGACCTCAAAGATAGAATTCGTGAGGCTATCGAGGACGTAGGGCAGCCAAATGGCCACCACGTGGTCGTGGTGGCCATTTGGCTGATTTCGTTTTTCATTATTAACGGCATACCTTCCTCTTTATTATGAAATAAACATCCGATCATTTATCCGAACAATGTTTTTTGAAGTCGTCAAGAAAATCGGAACCACTTTGAATATTTTTTGTGGAATATCGCACAGCATGGCATGGAACTTGGATATATTTCAGCGTGAATTTTGTATGCAAATTTCTGAAAATCATGTCTACAGTAGAAAAGTCCTGAAAGTTCTTATTAACTGTACATCTATTTTTGAAACTTTTCCTTCGTTGGAAAAATGTATGTAAATGGGCGATTTTTGCACTGACGATTTCGAAAAGTGATTTTATGTCCTCATTTTGACTATTTCGGGACAAATTCTTCTGACAGCACTCCGTATGGGTCCGTGCCACAAATTTCGACCTGGAATTCGTTGCTTTTGCACTAAAACGAACGGAATAGGGCGCTTATTTTTAATATTTTGTGGCATCCCCAATGGGTGATGGGGATTCCCCATAAATTATACTTTTTAGCCTTTTCTTCATTTTGCTGATTAAAAAATATATTTTAAACTGAATCAGTATAAAATATATTTTAAACTGAATAATCAATATTTTTCCAACCACGGTTTTATCGATATGGCGTATGTTTAGTTTTTTGTATTAATGACTCACAGTTGGAGCACTGCATTATCGATACTCATCTTATGTTCGGTTGGTAACTTACACTGAACGTACACCACTAATAATGAATTTGAGAATTCAAACTCTCACTGTCTCTGTGGAAAAACAGCTGTTCGCTTTCATCTATTTTTTTCTAATAGCACCACCACGAAGAGTTTGTTTTGGTCTCTCTCACAAAACGCAGAAATGAGTAATTTCGGTTGTTTTTAATCGCACCAGAAAGACGTAAAATTATTATTTCAGCCGACCCAACATAATTACCATAACAAAACGCGGCGGAAGACAAAAAAGGACCTTTTAAGAAGCCGAAGAATTTGATGACTTCATAAAAGAAATTTAACAACACTTTAAACATGTCTGCAAAAGCTATCAATTACATGGCAATGGGTATAGTAGAACCTGTGGAAAGAATGAAATATTTGGTCAACTATGGGAATATCATAGAGGTTGATCCAAAGCAGCCAATTAATCGGTAAGTTTTCATTCATACCGTTACATACATAGCTTGGATTTGTAACTACAAAAGGCTGTAATTTGCATAACATACGTGTAACGTGTATCGTCCCTCTTGTCTTATCAGAGAAAGATTCACAAAAGGATGGAGGGAGGGTTACCTAAAAGCACTAGAAAACAAGGTCATGATGGATATGACCTTATTACCAGGTTATGTGAATCCCTGTGAAGGTTAGCCTCCTGTTGATATTGGCCCCCAAAATGCAAAAGCAATACAGACCTTCAATGAACACTTTCCTTGAAATTGGCTTGCCTTATTAATGTATTTGTATTTTCTTCCTCTTCCATTCAACATGCTTATGTGTAGCTACTATCGTTCCGGCACTGAAATGTTACGCATGGCTCATGGTATGTACATACATATGTGTATTCCCCAAACAAATAACATTCTAAAGTTTTCTTTTTTTTAATTACTGTCTGTCTTACAGTTTATCTGAGCGAAGGAAATCATGAGAATGCCTTTATTTTGTACATGAAATACTTAACATTGTTTTTGGAGAAAATTCGCACACATCCCGATTATCCCAGCATTAAATCGGAAATGAAAGTCATTAATAAACGCATGAAGGAAGAGGTTATGCCCACCTCTGAGAAATTGAGACTTAAGTTGATGGATCGTTATCAGCGCGAGTATGAACAGTTCCTGGCCAATAAAGAGGCCGAACGTGCCCGTGAGTTAGAACGCGAAAAGGCAAGGCGGCAACGTGAGGCAAATAATTCCACTAAAAGCTCTTCTTTCATACCCGCCAATCTGCATGTTCAAATTGATCCGGATAATCAGCCATCGGCTCCGGATTTGGGTCTTCTCGATCAGGTCGTCTATCCCAATGATTTTCCCACAGGTGGGGGACAGAAAAGCAATCTACTGCTGCCAAGTGACAGTTTGGATAGGGAGGATAAGAGGATGAAGTAAGTTATTGCGTTGTAATTATTCATGCATTCATTAAAATCAAAGAAATTTTTGGAATCTCGTGAGCAATACCAACGCCCCTGCAGACAAACCCTTACAATTCGATACAGTACAATGTCCCCTCTGAACAGAATCGTTTGAAAATATCATTCCCATAACTTCTATAGCAATCATAGAAATATTTTAATATTCTGTATTCTAGACAATTTTTTAATGGCGATAGACTGACAGTGCAAAAGTTTTTCCGATGTTTTGGCATCTGCCATACCAAGTTATACATTCCATTTTACACTATTCAAAAAAATAGGAAATAGCTTAGTCCGTTAACTTGAATAAAATATTCTTAAAAATTAATTTTAAAATTCAAGTTTTCCAGCTATTTTCTAATATACCACCTTACTTCTTATATTTTATATTCTATAACTCTAATTTGTTTCTTTACCTCCTTTATTGCAGTGCACCCTCAAAGCCTTCCTTTGATCGTACCCAAAAACCGCAATATGATCGTTCGGATTCGCTGTTGGCTGGTTCTTTGCGTATGGTTGTCATACCCCAGAACGCCATGGATATTTTCTTGCAATTGGCCAAAACTAATACTGCGAAAAATGTTGAGACTTGTGGAATTTTGGCTGGTTCACTGGCCAAAAATCGTTTGCATATAACACACATTATAATACCCAAACAGCAGGGTACACCAGATTCTTGTACAACCATGAATGAAGAGGAAATTTTTGAAATTCAAGATGAGCAGAATTTAATAACTTTAGGATGGATTCATGTAAGTTTGTAAATATATTATTATCTATATAGAGGTAAACAAATTTCCCTCTTCATTTTACAGACACATCCCAGTCAAACTGCATTTTTGTCATCCGTGGATTTACATACCCATTGTTCGTATCAAATAATGATGCCGGAAGCTATTGCCATTGTTTGTGCACCAAAATATCAAACGTAAGTGTTATTTAAAATGTATAAAACTTCAATCACTATGGCTAAAAAGTGTAGCATAAGAAAATTAAGCTAAATGCTTAAACGAAGAAATTATGGAAAATCTCGCAAGGAAAAATGCAAATTATGTTACCAGCAACATTAAGAAGGAAAGCACTAGAATGATTTTTCAAAGAATTCCAGGCAGAGCGACATAATTTAATAATCTTACATCATCTTTTCCTAGTTTTTCCTTTCATGTAACACGAAAAATTATTGATGTATAAAAGACACTTTCTCACTTTGTTGGGTAAAATTTAGTTTACATTAGAAGTCGTTTAATAAATATTATCACAATATTTCCTACCAAGAAATTCAAACCAATCACCATCTATAAGAAACTATTACTATACATTGTCATTTTCTATGAAGCAATTTATAACACTGTGCTAGTCAAAAAATGTAACAGAAAGGAGACCCTATGGATAGACCTATTTCGGCCATGCTGAATCCAGTGGCATTAGCCGTTTTTCTATGTTAGCTCTTGTTTTCGCGATATTCGACCACAAAGTTTGTTGGGAAATCAGAGAGGTGACTTATCTCTTTGGTTATTTTGAAGTGTAAGAATTCGGAATATACGCTTCAGTCCAAAGATCGAAATAAAGGGAACATTTGGACAATTATTTTTCTCAAAACAGTCGTCCACGCTTCTCACCCCCTTACCACTGAAAAAGTGCAATGAAATCTTATTATATGTTAAAAATCATACATATCGTCGACATTTTTAGTAGGCATCGCTGAGAAAAATATTCCTCGCGAAGAAATACTATAAGTCCTTTCTCAACTGTTTTATGAGAATTAAGCAAATTTCGAGTTATTACATAATTTGTGTATTTTTCTGCTCATAGCAGAAAATATTTGAAATAAAATTTTTTGACTTAAATTTTTGTAAATTATTTTTTCGTTAGTGTTAATGGAAATTTCAATGGTAACCAACAAAACCTGCTAAATTGTGAAATCTGTTAATTTTTCATAAATATGTTGAGAGGAGACTCATAGTAACGTTTGACACATGGTAAGATTTGATTGCAGTTTTTCGGGGGTAAAGTGGTGAGAAGCGTGGTTGACTATTTTGAGAGAAATAATACTCGAAGGGTTCCCTTTATTTTGTTCTTTGGACTGAAGCGTATATTCCGAATTCTGACCTAGCAAAACGGTTAGCTCCATTGGATTCACCAAGGTCGAAATAGGTATATCCATAGGGTCTCCTTTCTGTTACATTTTTAAAGTGTCCATTTCAAGCACAGTGTAATTAACATTGGGCTTATCTAGTTCTTAATTTCACGAATTGGGTTATTATTTAAATTTTACAATTACATATAATTTATTTAAAAAACGTGCAAGATAGTTTATGTCGTGTAGGCCAACTAATGAGACATTTATTTTAAATGAGGGTTACCGCTAGGGCGATAAAAAATGTTAATTTGAAAAGGATGTTATCCTTTTCTACGAAAATTCAAATTTTTTTTAACTCGGTTTAACCGTGAATAAAAAAAGGGTTATTTTCGATTTTTTCGTTTTCAATAAAAATGCTTTAGGATCGCCTATTTCTGGCTCACCATTTTTGTCAGATAACATAAAATAAGCGGCGTGTAATTTTAATACGCAATTATATTCCAATTAAATTATGATTTATTTCAAAATTTTATTTTAAACACTTCATATTTTTTATAAAAATGTTCTGTCTTTAAAAAAGTTTTAATTGAAATTGTTAATTATTTATTGTTGACCTTTATTATATAGGCTGATCCATTTCGAGGTTCCCTACTTTTTTAAAGAAAAAAACACAGACAATTCAAATTGAATGGGGAATGATTATTATCATTTGAAAGAACATTATTTGGCATTTATTTTTTGAAGATTATGTCTATCAAATGTTGGCCGCGGCTACGTCTCAGATGGTCCATCCATTGAGTCCAATTTTCGATGACTCGTTCATGCATTTCGACTGGTAACTGGCGAATGACACTCGTGATGTTTTGTCCAAGGCCTGAATCGAAGCGGGTTTGTCCGCATACACTTTAGACTTTACATATCCCCACAGGAAAAAGTCTAACGGTGTGATATCACACGATCTTGGTGGCCAATCGACCGGCCCAAAACGTGAAATTATCTGCTCACCGAAGTGTTCTCTTAATAAATCCATTGATTGATGCGATGTGTGGGAAGTGGCGCCGTCTTGTTGAAACTAAATGTCGCCGAGATCACGAGCTTCAATTGCAGGCATCAAATAGTCGGTTATCATGGCACGATAACGGTCGCCATTGACGGTTACGTTCTCACCGGCATCATTTTTGAAGAAATATGGACCGATCATTCCGGTACGTCGGATCGGGAATCGGTCAATGGCAAAAAGATAGCTCGTAACAAGAGCTAAAATATTGCTCATGGGTGTCAAGGTCGTGGGACGAGTGGAAAGGTTTTTTTTTGGATTTAAAAAAAATGGAGAGCGCAATTGGCGAACGATTATTTTGATAATAAAACTGAATAATTTGTAAACATTGTTCAGGCGTAAGTCTTTTCATGATGATATGCCAAACAATACTTAACAAAAATAATATGACAGCATGACTCGACTCACACGTGATCTGTCAAAAAAATGCTATTGAAAAAAGTATCTCTACTTAGATCACCCTATATTATGAGGTTATTGATGATTTGGCTTTAGGTCATGTATTATTTAAAAAACGATGGATTTGTTGTTTTAAATAGTTTTAATTTTAGTTGTTTCCAATATTTGGACTGCCTTCGACAGTTATCCTCAGGAAATTCACTTTAAAATACAAATAAATAACAAATTATACAAAAATGTTTAAAAGAAAATTTAATATCACAATAATTACATTTAGAACAGAAACTATCGACTATTCTTAACAGAGTTAACGAATAAATCTGTGCACACTGGTCCGTGTCAGTTTTATATTTCATTCACTCGTCGTTTGGTACATTTATTATGTGTAGCATTTCTAAATGTGTATCTCCTTTTGTAATTTTTCTCCTGTGTCATAATGTCACCTTCTTTCAAATTTGGCTTATGTCCGTCTGAGTGCAATATCCTGCAATCGCCGTCTTTTGTTCTATTGGTTTGTTAGTAGCTTTCTGATCAGACCTATGTCCGGATATCCCAGTCTTTAATTTTGATTTACTCGTGCCAATATATACCTTCTGGCATATATTGGTCTTGTCACCCTCACATTTAATCTTATAAACTACGTTAGATTTGTCCTCTTTTTTTACTTTTGATTTAGTGTTGCCAAAGAAGTTGTTCACAGTATTGTACGTCCTTTGTGCTAATTGAAAATGGTCTTTATTGTGTATGTAAGAATGGCAAAATCTTTCTGAAAAGTTTGGAATGTACGTCAGTGGTTTGTATATCTTTGCTGTAGCCTCTATTTAATCCTCCCGTTGCCGCTCCTTTATATGCCATATGAGTTAATCGACTGTTTTTTCGGAAAGTTATTCATCTCTAAGATTTGTCGTGTTTTCTCTTCGTTTGTTTTATGAAGGATAGGGTCACTGATGCTGAGTACCCTGTTGAAGTTGATCGCCGTATTAATTTTTATTCGTCTGGGATGTTTAGAGTAAAAATTGATACCAGTCTTACATCAGCAGGGGCCTTGTCTATGTGTAATTGTATCCAGGTATGGTAATTTCCTGTTTTTTGAACTTGACTGATAGTGAAGATCGTCGAAATTTTTGCTTTTAACTCCCACAGTGTGTCTGTCATACACTTACATATATTAGTTAAGTATAGGGGATTATAGATTCTCATTTGTACATACTGGATAAACTTTTTGTAACGAATTTTTCCAATAGAAATGATTGTGTTTAATAAGATTCTTATTTTCTCTACAATAATTCGAAATATTCGCCACAAACTTAGTAAAATATGGAGACGAAGTGAAGAAGTAAGCAATGTAAATAGAAATCGATGAACCCTCCGGTGACATTCCAGTAGGAACTATTTAAATAGTAATTCGCAGTGCTCCTTCACTGCTAGGACTTTGGTCTCTCCTTGCAGCTGGTCCGCAGGAGACTTTTGAAGGCCAGGTGTTTTGTTGTTCTTTAGGTGTTGTTTGATTCGCCTTGTATTTGTTTGGATATATTGGTTTCCAGGCCAAGGAAGGTGGAAGAATCCATTGGATGGGTCCAAAGAGACCTGGGAACAAGTTGAGTCGGTTTGGCAGGGCAGTTGAACAGGTGTAGTGTGGTCCCTGGTCGCATGCGGGACAGGTGTTCGACGTGCCATCATTCCGTGCCTAATACGAATTGAGGCGGCTATACAGTGAATTTGGCAGAAAATCGTCAAAATAGAGGTATAAAAATCGTCAAATCGTCGCAATAAATTTTCGAAATCGTCAACCCAAAAATCTACAGTTACATACAGCTTTTGAGTTGTTTTCGGGCGAATTGGATGTTTCAGAGACAGATATGTATTTTCTAGTACTCTGAAATGATATCGCGGTTCCTGAAAGTGAACGTACAAAAATGTTGTAAGCCAATCTCACATTCTGTTCGACAGCAATAATAATCAAATTTGTCGGAAACATATTTTTAAACATATCGGTTCCTTAGCATTATTTCTTAGGATCGATTTGGACTTCAGACCACATTTGGATATAGCCCCCATACCAAACACAAATACTAATCGTTTGAACTAAAAATCGGCAATTTATAGCTTATTTTACCTAGAACCATTTCAAGGAGTAAGTGTCGTCATTGGTCTATATTTTGACATAGTCCCATACAATGGCCTCATAAGACCTGACTTTTTGGACCCAAAGCGATTTATTTTAACTAAAGCTATTCGTTGGAATAATGACCTCCTAGGCCCATATCATGATATAGCCTTTACCTTCATTGAAAATGTTCACTGCAATTTCCTCCACCGATTTTACAACTTAACAAAATTCCATTCGGCATTGAATGCGATCGAATCTACCAGCAATGATCAGCCGTAAAATTTGTAAATTTTTCTAACATTCAAATTTTATTTTTAAAAAGATAAATGGAATGTAAATTATTTCTCGAAGGAATTATAAAAAAATCCTTAATATAAGGAAACATTTTTAAGTTTTCATTACTTTTTTCATATCATAAAAAATCGTCATTTCTGGCAACACTGCGGCTACAACAGTCTGATCTCAATTGGTCCAATACTTCTCTTGTCTGTCGCTTCCTCCCATTTCACTGATGGAGAGTGATCTCCTAGCACGTTATTCATTCGACTTCAGCTACTGCGTCAGAGTGCATTTCAGTACTAATGGTATGCTCTTTGATCTAGAGGTTCTCTCTTGTAGCGTGTGACCTTGCGATCTAGATCATGAAAATCTTTCCTGATCTGCTAGGATGATGATGGTAGCATCCAAGCAGATACTGCATAAAGGTGTGTCGTCGCAATGGTATGACCTTCAGTCCCCCTGTAGGTGGCCCACAGAAGACATGCGAAGGCATCCTGTGGTAATTCATAGGGCTGCATTTTGACAGGTCAGCAGGTTCTTTCACTGCGTCTCTATCACATTCGGTGACCACATTGGTGCTGCATAGTTAACCACAGACCGACCTATCACTTTGTAAGAGGTCAACAAGGTTTCTTTGTCGGTTCCCCAAGTGCTACCGGCTAGCGATTTAAGGACCTTGTTTCTACTTCTCATCCTATTGCAGATAGCTGTTGCATGCGCGTCAGACCTAAAGAGGCTATCAAGTGTGTCACCAAAGACCTTAGGATAACTGGTGGTCGGAATTACTGTACCATCGACTATCACATTGAGTTGCTCCTTCACTTGCGCTGTCCATACAGTAAATAGAATGACGGATATCTTCAGCCTCCTCGCAGCGAATTAATTGGCAACCTCAGCCGATGAGACCTTTCAAGTACTTTCATTTGAAAGGTCTCAGTCCAACCAATATTAAAACGGACTATGTAGAAAATATTGACTGGCAGTGTTTAAACAGGGACGTACGAGCTGCCAAGACGAACACCGTAGTAGTCGACCAATTGAGGAGTCCACGCCGGAAATGGTAAAAAAGCTCAAATGGTATTGAATGATCAGAAAGCTGTACGCATAATGGCTGCTAGCCAGTTCACACATCCACACTTGCGATGGCCAAAATCAATGAATTAAAGTTCGAATTGCTTCAGCACGCACCTTATTCTCCAGATTAAGCTCACTCGGATTATTTTTTGTTTCCAAACGTGAAATGTTTCGGCGGAAAAAAACTTGCGAACAATGAATAGGTGGAGGTTGCGGTTGATGTATATTTTTAGGAGCTAGACAATTCTTACAATAAGCAGGATATCGAATCTATTGAAAATCGCTGGAAAAAGTGTATCGAGCTAAAAGGAGATTATTTTGAGAAATAAATATTTTTTTTAAATTTGTTGTGTTTTCATTGTTCGTTCAGCCCTAACGGGTGTTGTTCGACTTTCTGTCATTCCTTACTGCTTTCAAGTAGCCACTGTTCAGCTCAAAATGGACGTATTTGTCAACCCCTTTCCGCTGTCCCATATACAAATTGAGAAATTCTTACGAAATAATTTCGCTTATCTTCTGTAGCCATCACTTATATGTCTTCATATTACTGTATTTTAGAAACCCTTTCGAATGAATTTAGTCTTGACACAGCTCTGATATATCCCACACTAAAAACCAAATTCCACATCATATTTCTAACAAAGTAAGGGTATATGTACTTTAGTCGCTTTACTCAACTGGAATTTTTCAGTCGAAATATGTATTTAGATATATGTATACAATAAAATACTTATTTTTCATGTGCAATTTTAGTACTGGTTTCTTTATACTTACTCCAAACTATGGTCTGAATTATATTGCTGAATGTCGGCAATCTGGATTTCATCCGCATCCCAATGATCCACCACTTTTCATGGTAAGAAATTTGCAGTAATCTACCACTTTATTCTTGATACCTATGATTGCCATTTTGATTTCTACTTGCAGGAGGCTCAACATATACAAATGGATGCCGGTCAGAAAATTAAAGTCGTTGATTTACGCAGATAGTTCCAGGAATTTTATGTCTAAAATACTAAACCTTAAAAATATGAAAATGAAAACGAGAGCTGATTGATTATTTTGTAAATCGCAAAAACAGAAATCCATCAAACGAATTTAAATTGAAAACCAAATTTTGGAGAATTGGCAAATGGAATCATTGATACAAAATTATACTCTTCTCTACTCCACAAAAACAAAGAAACAGGCCGGAAAATTCCCTGTCAACAATATTTTTTCTGGGTAAAAAAAAAACAAACATACTGACATCAGAAAAACTCTAAGTTCCTTTTTTTGGCTTGAACAGAACAAAATTAAACCCCTACTAAATTATTGTGCAAAATTATCTACTTAAAACTTTAGTAAAACAAAAGTGCTTTAATTGACAAAAACAGAAATGAAATCATAACACGCATAACAATTGTGTGTGTTTAAGCAAAACTATAAAATAGTATGAAATGAGAGCAAAATATACATTAATACGTATTGATGACACTCGATATTTTTGGAGAATGTATTTATTATGTATGTCTAGTTTATGAAGAAACAATAATGAACAGAGGAAAACAAACAACAAGAAGTAGAAGTAAAAAATATAATATACATATATTTTTTAAATTGCAATTTAAATGCAGCCTATTTTGCTGACCTTAGCATTTGTTCCTCTGCTTTCAGACTCTTTGTCTAAAACGATAGCTTTAAATTAACAACAAAAATAGTTTGTTTTATTTGTTTTTTTTTATATTAACTCTAAAAGCTTTGTGTAATCAAAATTAAATTTAATAAAAAGTCTAGTAATGTTTTGTCTTGAAAGTTTGGATAAAGAACAAAATCGAACTATTGTGAGAATTATTTGTATTTTTTACAATTTTGAAGATTGTACTAAAATTTAGCAATAACCAAATAAACCATAGTCTGCAATTTGTTGTAGAGATTTTTGGAAAATACTTCTATGCAAAAATTAATTAAAGCCGGAGAAACTATCTAAGATATGTCATAAACTTAAGATCTAATTAATAAAAGTTATGAGACGTTTATAGAACTGATTTTCAATGTAAAAACGTTTCTCAAACATTCTATAAATTATGTATTATGATTAAGAAACTTTGGCTTTCCCAGTGATATTAAAAGCAATACAGGGAAACATACAGTGGCCAAATCACAACATTCAATATGGAGAATATTTTTAAATTTTTAATTCACTTTCAATTATTTCTAATAAGCAAAAGTAACCATTGAAATTAAGTAAAAACTAATCAGATAATCTTCAAAAGAACAAAAATAATTTACATGAATTCGACGTAATATTATAAACTTTGTATTTATTTAGAATTGAATTTTATTAAATGTAATTATATTATATGGAATATAACCTTTCAACTAATAAGATATACTAAATTATTCAAAAATTAATTAAAATAACTTGAATAGATTTTATGAAAACAAACACTAGCATCAGTTCCACTCAAATGTATACTCCTATTAATAATCTACTCGAAATCATCGAATGTCGTGATTTGGCCCCATTGGTATGCAGAATTTACAATTTTTTTCACCTTATATTACACTATGGAATAATCCCAGTAAAAAACAGTGTTCGATTTTGTTTATTTCGGCATTTAAAATGTTACCAAAATCTAATAACTTTCCTCCCCTTTGTTCTATAATTGTTACTTTATAATTTTTAAGCAGATTTATTTTTTTATTTGTTAACTTTATATCTTGTTTTGTTTGGCATATAGTCTATAAAGAAATTCTTTGTTAAAAACTCTCGGAGAACGATTCATGTTTTGCCGATATACGAGTATACTGTTATTAATATTTAATACTATTTTCATTGAAATACACATGCTTTATTATTTATTTTCCTGCAATTTTTTTTAAATAAATACAAAATTAAATTCATATAAAGAGAAACTGAAATGTAATCAAACAATGCAGCGGAATCCCACATACAAATCAACAACCTGGAATAATATGCGAATTTGTCAAAAAAAAAAACGTGTATAGCCAGTTAAATCTCCATTAAGTCACACAATTAATAGCTCGAAGGGCCTAAAAGTTGGGTATTCTCCCCTCCTTCGCAGGTGAGCACTAAATTTTATCGCGATTTGTTCGCAAGTAAATATTCAAATAGTTGTATGTGTTAGAAAATTATCGATATTGTAAGAGTTCTTCTTTGGAAAAGACCAAAAACATTTTATTACTGACCTTCGGCAGGGCTTAAAGACAGATCCAAGGTAATACAATGAAGAGTTTTTTCTGTAATGTCGATCTTAAAATTTTATTACATTAATTAATTAAAATAATTGTCCGCGAAGTAAGTTGGTCACTCAGTCATGAGTTTAAAGCACAAATCTTGTCAAGGATAGAAATTTAAAATTTACCAAATATTTCCCTATAACTTTCCGTTAACCCTACCTATTTGAACTAATTTTCCTTGGGCGATTACACTAGTTAACAAAATTTTTGTTCGAGGGATGTACATAACATTTTCTGATGTAAATTGGTATTCTAAACACGAAAAAAATTATGGTCATTATTTCATTACAGTTGCGTTTTGAATTTGGACTATATTTTGAAATAAATGCCCCATAGATCCCGGGATAGGCATTACATTTTAGGTAATTATGAGGGCTACAAATGTTACATACTTTACTTTTACATAGAACCTTTGGTTTAGTAACAGTCAGCAAAAATATGGGTAAAAAATATTTTTTCCCGTTTTTATAACCAACACCACACTGTGGTACAGGATATTATGACTTTGTGAATTTGTTTATAACGCCTAAAAAAAGCAAAGAGATATACCAATAGTTTATTATACCGTTCGGCATAGAATCACCTTTTGAGTCGATTTAGCCATGTCCGTCTGTCCATTCCTGTTTTCAAAGTGCCGGACGAAAATAAGTACAGAGGCATTTCTTAGACCAAGGACGATCCCTTGGTCATATCGATCCCTATATCGTTAGACCTAATAGTCCATATGTTAGACCTAAATCGTCCATATAAAGGTCCCTTCCGATTAGACTTCTTGGCGTTATTGGGGACGCCTTTTAACCAATAATGAGGAAATTTAAGCTTTTGTACTCAGTGTTACCTTTGGAAAATTTCAGAAAGGGGCACAAAAAGGGGATTTTTCCGAAAAACGGGACACACGTTCATAAAATAAAGTGGCATGCTTTTTAAGGTTCTTATATAAGGCAAAATGCAATAAAATCAAAACTTGTACACATTTTAAAGAAATTTATAAAAAAAACTATATGTGTACATGACATTACATTTTATGGGCCTTGTCACAGAGCTTATTATAATTAAATCCAAAGCGCTAAATTATTTTTATTGCTGAATTGCTGTAATTTTCATGTGGACCTGATATATATAATTTTCTGCTTTTAACTACGAATTTCCGAACGGCATCTGTGATATGTCCATATATCGGAATGGACGTGATCGGGTTATGCAATATATTTCGATAATAGTACCTGTACTCTAAAACAAATTTAAAAGAGCTACACAAAACTTTTTTGTGATGTATACTATCTAAGTAAATAACAGGTGGCGCAAAAGTAACCTTTCGATGTTATGTTAGACGCGATTGGCGGTCAGCAGCTAACAGCTGATGCACCGTCTGGACTTTGTACGGAAACATCTTCAAATCTTGTACCAAAATTCGCTGTAGAGACCGTCGACTGATAGCCATTTGCGTGGCACGTCGTCTGGTCGATGTCGACGGCGCTTCCATGACATCCTCGGCTACAGCAGCAATATTCTCTGCAGAACGGCTACTCCGGGGTCTGCCACGCCTGGCAGCATCTCGTGTTGTGCCAGTCTCTTCGAAGCGAGCGGCTAAACGTCGCAGTGTTTCACCAGTAGCCGTTGGACGGCCAGGAAATCTGTGCCAAAGTCACCGACCGATTATTGGTCAAATAAATAGTTAGCAATGTTCCGCGTTCTGGAGCAGTGTAGCGTAACATTGTTTATTAACGTGTATTTCGCATGTGTTTACTACACAAATGTCAAAACAGAACTGACATTAGGGGCCAATCGCAAAATTTATAGCATTTTCTGATAGGAGGATTACTTTTGCGCCACCTGTTATATGAAATATCATATATTTTACATTTATATTTTTATTTATCATTACTTTTTGGCAATTTATTGACTTCATACGTTACTTACGTACATTAGTACGTAAAATGCTGTTTAAATACTGCAAAAATATAATTTTTTACAATAGTGGCAAAAGTGTATATAAGTGGCACCAAAAATGTGAAAAGTGGCACATTTAGTATCCCAAAAGAAAAGGGGCGCAAAAGTATCACGGCTGAAAAAAGGGGGCAAAACTGCCACTTTAGTCGCACAACGGTAACACTGTTTGTACTTCATATTCATATAGCGGTCCATGTTTTGATAAGTATAAGTTAGGGATGTAACGAAAGTGACTTTAGCGAATGCGAAAGCGAATATTGAAATATTTTTCTTGCGAATGCGAAAGCGAATAGTGATAAATGCATTTTTGCGAAAGCGAATGTGAATAATAGTTTGACCCTTACTTACTTACTTTTCCAGGATATTCAAGTATTAAGAATGTTTTCCATATTTGTACCTCCTGTTACCACAACGACAATCATATTTTTCAACTGTTTTGAAGAGAAGTGGAAGAGGGTTTCTTATATATAACACTTTTAACAAATGGAAGCGAATACTGAAATATATTTTTGCGAAAGCAAATAATCAAAAGGTGGTTTTTGCGAAAGCGAATGTTAAAATGATGCGAATAATTCGCGTTCGCATATCCAGGGTTGCCCATATTCGACGGACCCATGTTTTTTTAAAAAAAATCAAAGAAAAAAATAAAAATTTGGCGGTTGGCAATCTTAATCATTTAATTTGTTCCAAGTAGATTTGTTTACATCAATTTTTGAATATGATATCTCTCAAATGGCCGCCTCTGGCGTTGATGGCGTATTGTGCCCGTTTTGCAGCATTTTCCATCGTTTTCGCCAACATTTCGGCCGGAATAGCGGCTATTTCTTCACGAATGTTGTCCTTGAGCTCTTCTACGGTCCTTGGCTTGTTAACGTAAACCTTTGACTTCAAATATCCCCACAAGAAGAAGTCAGGCGGCGTCAAATCGGGCGAACGCGGTGGCCAGTCCAAATCACCACTTTTCGACATCAAACGGCCCGGTAACAAATTCTTCAGAAAATCGATTGTTATGCGACTTGTGTGCGGTGGAGCGCCGTCTTGTTGAAACCAGAACTGCCTCATACGCTTTCGACGAATAATTGGCATCACAAAATTGGTCATCATGTCGCGATAACGCTCCTGGTTGATGGTAACAGCATGGCCATTTTCGTTTTGGAAGAAAAACGGCCCAATGACCGTTTTCGCACTAACGCCGCACCAAACTGTGACTTTTTCGTCATGAAGAGGCAATTCTTGAATCTCCTGAGGATTTTCAGTGGCGTAAATACGGCAATTTTGCTTATTTACGGTCCCATTCAATGTGAAATGGGCTTCATCGGACATGATAATTTTGTTTTTTGTTTTTTCACAATTGACTTCTTCTGTTGAATGTAAATTTCAACTATTTCAGAGCGCTCGCGTGGCGTGTATTGTTCCATGGTAAAAATCTGCTTGGACTGACGCTTCAAACGCGGTATGTCATTAAGCGATCTGACATCTCTGTCAAAAGTTATGGCGTTGCCAGATGGGTCCGTCGAATATGGGCAACCCTGTACAAATGCGAATATTTGTCACATCCCTGATATAAGTCCCTTGAAGGTCACGTTTTTTAACCTATGTGCCTGGCATTTAGAAATGTTCTCCGTGCATTTGTTGGCAAACGATGGTGGAGGGTATTATATAATCGACCCGACTTATTTCTTTCCTTACTGTTTTTTTTGAAAAAGCCAAACAATGCCTATTTGAAATCTATGGATAAAGTATAAGTTTTGGCCCATATTGTAAAAGTAAGGGAATATCGAAAAAATCAATTTTCATATCGTCGCCGCCGTAGCAAAATTACCTAATTTTTCAGGAGAAGGAATAAACTGTTTAATTTTATTATTTCGCAATAATTTTAATTGTGATATGAATTAGGAATTCGAATTAAACACGTTCGAATTTCGTAACTCATATCATATTAAAATTATCGCGATATAATAAAATTAAACAGTTTATTTCCTCTCCTGAAAAATTAGGAATACACACATAGCTAATTTTGCCAAGACGGCGATCATGCTGAATCCAGTGGCATTTACCATTTTTATAATTTTTCTTTTTGATATTCGACCATTGTTGGGGAATCAGAAAGGTTCGTTATCTCAGTTGTGATTTTGAAGTGGAGGAATTGGTAATGCACGCTTCAGTCCAAAGATCGAAATAAAGGTAGTGAGAAGGGGGGATAACTGTTTTGAGAAAAAATAATTCTCTAAGGTAAATAATAAAAAAGAAATAATTCTCCAAAGGTTCCCATTATTTAGGTCTTTGGACTACATCGTCCACTTCAAAATCACCACCGAGATAACTAACCTCTTCAATTTCACAACAAACTTTGTGGCCAAGTATCGGGAAAAGAAGACCAACCTAGAAAAACGGCTAATACCTATTTCAGCATGATCGAAATAGGTATATCCATAACAGGCAGTGACCGACCAAAATTATCGGCGGCGCATGCAAAAATACTGGTGGGCGGCGGCGGCTGAGCCGATCAAATTTCAAAAATCGGCTGATCTGATAAAATTCCAACAAACGATGGCTTACGAATGTCATTCTCAGGCAATGATGACGCTTTAAGATATTCACAGTTAGAAGAAAAAACTTAAATTTAACATACAAATTTCAGATATGTTATGGAAGCTCTGATGCAACGTCGAAAATTGGTTCAATCGGGTCTGTTCTGTAATCACGGCGACTTAACATCACTTTTGGAGTTCGAAATCACCCGAACATAATTCGAACCATCTTTTTGGGAGGCTATGAATAATAAACCGGGCGATTTAGAACTCCAACAGTGATTGTAAGTCGCCGGTGATTTTAAAATTACCGTGATATCAAATCACCTTGCTACAAAACAGACCCGAACAAATCTCTAATTATTAGTCTTTGTAGTCAAAGAGAATTTATTGTGAATGACATAGTGCCTGTTGGGTTCTTTTTAAAACGACGTAGACTTTGTAAATATTGGTTCGGCCGCTCAAGAGATATTAGGCGTGTTTTCGTTACACCATAAGTGCTTAATTTGTATGGGGAGCTAAGCACTTTTAAGCACTATTAGTTCCCGATGAAGTTTGGTGCTTGTGTTCATGTCTTAATCGAGCATGATGTTGCCAGATTGGGCACCCTATATTTAGCAATATGGCATCCCATTTTTGGAGAGATTTTATCAATTATTGTGAATTAACGGGAAGAAGAAGAACAAAAATTGGAAATTATTTTAATATTTGCAAAAGAGTGTAAACAATTGAACATAGAATAGTAAATATATGTTTTATAAATACTTTTCACGAATTTTTTGTCTGTTTCGCACTGTTCTTTCTTCGCAACTCATGACACCATTGCTACCAGATAGTGAAAATCCGCCACTTATTGCTTATATGCCAGTTAGTGGAAGTCAGTTGTTTTCGTTGCAAAGTGCTAAACTAAAAGTGCTAGCTTGTAACGAAAACATGCCTATTGTAATTTTCTTTTTATAAATTTGTATTAAAAAATGAGCATTAAAAATTCTGACCCTATTGTATTACTTAGTAGTCACTTTCTTAATAAAATAAAACAAAATAAATCTTTTTGACTCACTAAATAAAGTTCGGCGGCTAAGATTCAGCCGATGTGAGCCGCTAAAATCGCCGGTGGCGCCGGCTGGAGATAAATGTCCGGCTGCGGCGCACCGCGTCGGCTTCATAGCCTGATCCATAAGGTCTCCTTTGCGGTGTTGATCTGTTATTGATGTTTTCCTACTGTGGAGTTGATCTGAACATCAAAGAGTTCCTGCTTAGTAAAGGAAAGTATTTTGAATAGTCAAGTGAAAAAGAAAACGACTTTGAAATACAACACCAACCAATGCATCACGCGTTTCGTTAGTGGGTAATCAACGCATCGGATGCAGTAGTGTTGTTTTTGGCCTGCGGTTCACTTGTTATTCGTTATTCTTATATCAAAGTTATCTCAAATTTATATATCGCTCACTCACTTCAAGAGTGACATAACATAAAATTGAAAATCTTCAAAACGAGCATCTTTAAATCAGTATAAACTAGAGTGATCAAAACCGGCTTGAAATAAACCGGCCCACCGGTTTTTTGCTTCCACCGTCCCCGGTTTTTCTCAAAATCATGAATTTCGAACAACCGGTGCAACCGGTTTTTTCGTTTGTTTCCACCGGTTTTCCGGTTTTTTTATTATCACTAAAATATTAAAAATTATTTACAACTTTATATACAAAATATCACAAATTAAGATAATAATATGAAAGATCTCCTTATATGGCCTAAAAAGACTCGGCAACTTTGCTACAATCCGAAGCCATTCACCAATTTCTATACAAATTACAAAAATTTAAAGAAAATAAATGATTCATACGCGCAGAAGTTATGTGAAAAGTAAACGCATTCTCCCACTTCCAAACCGAAAGAAAAACAAGTAAGAAAATTTCATTTGGGTAAACCGACTAGTGTATACTCTTATATATTTATATGTATACTCGTATATACCCACCTGCACTAAAGAGTGTATATAAAATATATATGTATAAAGATTTAATACCTCTATTTAATATCCCGAAATATTAATATTTTCTTGACTGAACTACATAAGGGGAATTTCATGTCAAGTGAGTTAATTTTTAAAAGGGATGTCTTCTGTCGGGATGAAAATTGCACCAAGTAGCCCTATCAGATAGTAGTTATGAGACACAATTCCAACGAAATCGGTTAAGGACTTTCCGAGTTGGAGGGTGTCAAATATTGATATTTTTGTCAAACGGTTGTTTTTCCCATCTGAAATGCTAAAATGTTTGGTTGAACGTTAATTTTTTTTCAGAGGTTTATATTTATTTTGATAGATCAACAGGTCCCATCCCATTAATAGGTCACAAACCTTTTAAAGGAAATTATCTAAGCTTTCTTTTGAGCAAAAAAATCAAAAATTAAAACATAGGTTTTTACCAAAATTTCAAAAAAGTTTAATTTTGCAAAAAGTTAATGAAAATATATTTGCTAATTTGAAGAAAAGACTATCGATACCACTTTTGGAAAATGTTTCTAAATACAATAGCTAATTAGTTATAAGTATGAGATAAAAGGACCGTTTGACTCAAATGACAATATTCATCACAATCCAACTCATAACTACTATCCAACAGGACTAAATTTGATGCAAGATTACTGATCAGAAGACATAGCTTTTAAAAATGTAATATTAAAAAAATCGCCTTTTTTGTTATTAAAAAGGAAAATGTTTTTCAAACGGAAATTTTCATACTGTTTTGTTATGCAGAAAAAAACCGGTTCTACCGGTTTCCCCGGTTTTCTTCGAAGAAAAAAACCGTCCACCGGTTTTTTTATAACTTAAATAAACCATCCACCGGTTTTTTATTTTTTCAAAAAACCGGTTTTTTGATCACTCTAGTATAAACCGATATGTAACATGTAATAAGATATTTAAAAACGTAGGAATGATCAGTAAAATGGTTACTTATAAACTAAAATTCGCTGATATTAATTTATGGACATTTGCAAAATTCGCATTTCTGTAAGGCAACATCTAAAATTTTAAATTATTTATTTATCAAATTCTTTGAAGTAAGAACCATTTCATGACAAACGCATGCCGCCGTAGTTCTTTTTGCCCTCGACCATTCAAAGTTGTTTGTTGTTGCTGGTAAATGTTTCTATCTTAGCCTGATATAGGACAAAATATTAACATGTACGGAACTTTAAGTCAATCGGTTACTCCTATCGAGAGTTATTGTGCGCACCAGCCAGACTGACAGATGGGTGTACATTGATCAAATGACTTAAAAAGTATTTTCGCCAAAAATACTTGAGGTATTTTGTCACTTCTTCGATGTGTTACACTTTCGGTTAGTAGCAAATGATATATATATATGCCTTCGGCCACAATAATGATTTTGTTGAAATTCACTTCTACCAAAGGCGTTATAATTTCTACATTTATCCATAGATTTTTTTAGGTTATATTTCCAACCCTCATAATTACCTTAAATGTAACACTATATCAGGGTTATACTTCAAAAGATATATTCAAAATACTAAGGGTAACTTTCATGAAAATTTTAATTTAAAAAAAATTAAAAAACTACTATAAAATTTTTTTGTTTTGACTTTATGGAATTATATCCCTCATTCTGCACAAAGAAGTTTTTAGTTCTTGGACACCAATTTTTTTTTGTTGCATAGTGTGATTCTTATCCACACATTTATATATCGTCACCTTAAGTCCAAAAGGACAAACTTGGTTTTTAGTTTTAAATCAGATTTATGGGTTTCCAAACAACTGGAATGACATCAACCTCCAATATTATATGAACTGATACCAGAGCACATTTAAAATACAAAAATTAATTATTTTGTGAATTTTTTATATTTGTTGTCAAGTCATTTTGAATTTCACCCATAAAATGGCAAATTTTATGTATGAGCTTTAAAATGTTGTAGGAAGCTGTAGTTAAGTCTAGTATACTCGTAACCAATAAAAAATCCAGTTAGATTTTTCTCTGTTTCGTAATTTTGAATTTCAATAAATAAATCCATTTCGATTTTTTTCCGTTTCGTAATTTTGAATTTCAGGTGATGGATGATATTCAAAAAGTCTTAGCATTAGGATATAATTGAATTGATTGTAGGTGTTGTAACAGCTATATATCGTTGTATAAAATTATGTTGTTTTTTTTGGCTGACATTTACTTACTCGTTCTAAACTAAAATTGCAAAATACTTTGTAGTACTCGTAGAAGCATTAAAAGTTATTTAGTTTTGAATTTTTGTCATAGATAGATTTTTATACCCTACACCACACTGTGGTACAGGGTATTATTTGTAACACCTGAAAATAACACAGCTAGACCCACCTTAAAGTATACCGATCGACTCAGAATCACTAGCTGAGTCGATTTAACGATGTCCGCCCGTCCGTCTGTCCATGTAAAGTTGTTCGTCGACTACAGGTCGCAATTTCACTCCGATCGTTCTGAAATTTTGCAGTTTAGAGTATTTCGCGGCTGTTAAGATCGCTATTGAATTTGGTTGAAATCGGTTCAGATTTAGATATAGCTCCCATATATATCGTTCGTCCGATTTGGCCCTTTAGTCCTATAGAAGCTGTATTTTACATCCAATCGTTTTGAAATTTAGAATGGTAGAGTTTCTTGATCCATGAACCAACATTGCCGAATTTGAAGAAAATCGGTTAGGATTTAGCTATAGCTCCCATATATATGTTTCGTCCGATTTGGCCCTTTAGTCCTATAGAAGCTGTATTTTACATCCGATCGCTTTGAAATTTAGAATGGTAGAGTTTCTTGATCCATGAACCAACATTGCCGAATTTGAAGAAAATCGATTAAGATTTAGCTATAGCTCCCATATATATGTTTCGTCCGATTTGGCCCTTTAGTCCTATAGAAGCTTTATTTTACATCCGATCGTTTTGAAATTTAGAATGGTAGAGTTTCTTCATCCATGAACCAACATTGCCGAATTTGATGAATATCGGTTAAGATTTAGCTATAGCTCCTATATATATGTTTCGTCCGATTTGGCCATTTAGTCCTATAAAAGCTGTATTTTACATCCAATCGTTTTGAAATTTAGAATGGTAGAGTTTCTTGATCCATGAACCAACATTGCCGAATTTGAAGAAAATCGGTTAGGATTTAGCTATAGCTCCCATATATATGTTTCGTCCGATTTGGCCCTTTAGTCCTATAGAAGCTGTATTTTACATCCGATCGCTTTGAAATTTAGAATGGTAGAGTTTCTTGACCCATGAACCAACATTGCCGAATTTGAAGAAAATCGATTAAGATTTAGCTATAGCTCCCATATATATGTTTCGTCCGATTTGCCCCTTTAGTCCTATAGAAGCTTTATTTTACATCCGATCGTTTTGAAATTTAGAATGGTAGAGTTTCTTGATCCATGAACCAACATTGCCGAATTTGAGGAATATCGGTTAAGATTTAGCTATAGCTCCCATATATATGTTTCGTCCGATTTGGCCATTTAGTCCTATAAAAGCTGTATTTTACATCCAATCGTTTTGAAATTTAGAATGGTAGAGTTTCTTGATCCATGAACCAACATTGCCGAATTTGAAGAAAATCGGTTAAGATTTAGCTATAGCTCCCATATATATGTTTCGTCCGATTTTGCTTTTTAGTCCTGAAGAAGCTGTATTTTACATCCAATCATTTTGAAATATAGAATGGTAGAGTTTCTAGATCCATGAACCAACACTACCGAATTTGAAGAAAATCAGTTAAGATTTAGCTATAGCTCCCATATATATGTTTCGTCCGACTTGGCCCTTTAGTTCTATAGAAGCTGTATTTTACATCCAATCGTTTTGAAATTTAGAATGGTAGAGTTTATTGATCCATGAACCAACACTACCGAATTTGAAGAAAATCGGTTAAGATTTAGCTATAGCTCCCATATAGATGTTTCGTCCGATTTGGCCCTTTAGAAGCTGTATTTTACATCCAATCATTTTGAAATTTAGAATGGTAGAGTTTCTTGATCCATGAACCAACACTGCCGAATTTGAAGAAAATCGGTTAAGATTTAGCTATAGCTCCCATATATATGTTTCGTCCGATTTGGCCCTTTAGTCCTATAAAAGCTGTATTTTACATCCAATCGTTTTGAAATTTAGAATGGTAGAAAATTGATCCATGAACCAACACTACCGAATTTGAAGAAAATCGGTTAAGATTTAGCTATAGCTCCCATATATATGTTTCGTCCGATTTGGCCCTTTAGTTCTATAGAAGCTATATTTTACATCCAATCGTTTTGAAATTTAGAATGGTAGAGTTTCTTGATTCATGAACCAACATTGCCGAATTTGAAGAAAATCGGTAAAGATTTAGCTATAGCTCCCATATATATGTTTCATCCGATTTGGCTCTTTAGATCCAATCGTTTTTATACCCTACACCACACTGTGGTACAGGGTATTATTTAAGTATAAAATGTCCCAAAAGTAAATTTATGTGAACAATTTATACATGAATTACAAAATTTATATATCAGAGTTATTCAATATTACGAGAGTGGTGTAGGGTATTATATAGTCGGTCCCGCCCGACTTTAGCCTTTCCTTACTGGTTTTATTTGTTATTTTTATTTTTTATTGTAGATCACATACAAATGTTATAATCGAGGATTCAAGACTCAATATTTCAAAACCCACAATTTTCGAGATTAACTCAAGAATCCTCCACCATAAATATTATTATACAACAAAATCATGAATGGTTTTTACAAGGTATGTTATGTTTCATTTTAATTAATTGGATATTTATTTTATTTTTAAATCAAGATTTTGTTCTTATTCGATTGTTTTAATAATAACTCTGTGTGTGCAAACTGCACTTTAAAAATGTATCCTCGATGAAAACAACATGCCCCGCATCATTTTGACCCGCTAAATTCAATGACATTAACCGTTTTTTCCTCTGACATCGCGTTTTTAGCTAAAAATTTAGCTGGGAAAGCAAATAGGTTACTAAATTTAGACACAATTTTAGTATATAAGGCTTCGGAATAGATGTACCATGTCAGGGAAACAATTAAAGGGGACACATCAAGAAGTAAAAAACACTCGATACCCCGCTCGTCCCTTACCATTGAAAATCTTCCTCCTTGTTTTTGGAGTCAGAGAAATCAATGAATCTTTTAGGTGATGTAGATCAGTGTTCAGAAAAAAACAGTACGTTATAGGAACGGTTCCTTCAGAGAACACTAACGTTATTTATTTTTTTAGTGTTACTGTTCGCGAACGGTACCACTACGATAACGTACCGTTCTTAGCACACGACGAACGGTATCACTACGATAACGTACGGTTCATAGAACAGTATCACTACGTCGTAGTGATACTGTTCTTTTGAACGGAACACTAACAGTATCACTACGTTTAGCGTTCCGTTCTTTTTTATATTCGACACCACAGGTCGAAAATATGAAGCAATCTTAATGAAAATTGGTACAGAGTTATTTCTTAACCCAGGGACGATTCCTATATAAAATGGGGCATATCTGTCCATACTTTGATATAGCTTCCATACGAAGGTCGCTTTCCATAAGACATATTTACGCACATACTTTGATATAGCCCCCATACGAGGGTCCCTTTCGAAAAGACATATTTAAATTTCAGCATGGTCGGTTAAAAAATGCACTCTCTAGTGCGTAAATATGTCTTATCGAAAGGGACCTTCGTATGGGGGCTATATCAAAGTATGGACCGATATACCCCATTTTAAATAGGGATCGTCCCTGGGTTAAGAAATAACTCTGTACCAATTTTCATTAAGATTGCTCCATATTTGCGACCTGTGGTGTCGAATATAAAAAAGAACGGAACGCTAAACGTAGGGATACTGTTAGTGTTCTGTTCAAAAGAACAGTATCACTACGACGTAGTGATACTGTTCTATGAACCGTACGTTATCGTAGTGATACCGTTCGTCGTGTGCTAAGAACGGTACGTTATCTTAGTGGTACCGTTCGCGAACAGTAACACTAAACAAATGTTTAGTGTATTCTATTCTCTTGTAAGGGTTGCGATACTGTTCCGTTCACGACGAAGGAACGGTACAGAACGCTAAGGAACCGTTCCTTAGTGTTTTTTTCCGAACTCTGATGTAGATACTGGGAAAATAGATTTCCTGTACAAAATAACTATAGGTCCCCCCAAAAAATACTTTACTGACATATATCGTATTTATCCACAATGTTTGTTGGGTGACACTTTAGGAAGCATTTCTCTAAAAATCTCCCTCAAAAAATAATGATATATCAAAAGTCATAGAAACGATGGATTTTTTTGGGTGATGTATTCGGCAAAAAGATTGCATTTACATATCCCCACAATTCACTTTATGACATTCTGCATTTTTTTGTAGCGCCAAAAAAAAGATAAGATGGACCCATAGTTTATTCTACCGATCGATATAATCAGTTTTTGAGTTGATTTAGCCATATCCGTCTGTCTGTTCATATACTCTTGTGATCAAAGTGCAGGTCGCGATCAATATTTTGGTATAGCCCCATATAAAAATCCCTGTTATATCACTTCTTGGCACTGTACGGAATATATTTTTCAATTTATCTAGATGAAGTGTAGATATTTATACTGTACGTAGTATGTTCAAAGAATATCGCGAATTTTGTATTTTTTCAAAAAGTATTTATTTATTCATGAATATCTATTTTGTCCCCTTCAGAGTAATCCTCGAAGCACTTCAAATAATAATTTTTTCTGATCTTGTTCAGCTCCTCCTTCGATGCCATCTTTATCTCCTCAATCGTGGCGTAGCGTCGTCCTTTTATGGGCCTTTTCAGTTTTGGGAACAAAAAAATAGTCACAGGGAGCTAGGTCAGGGGAATACGGTGGCTGAGGCACCATTACTGTGTTGTTTTTGGCCAAATATTCGCGCACAAGCAACGATGTGTGTGCAGGGGCGTTATCATGGTGCTGCAAAAACCAGTTTTTGTTCTTCCACAAATACGGGCGTTTTTGGCGGATTGCTTCGCGCAATTTGCGCATAATTTGCAGGTAATATTCTTTATTGACCGTACTATACTGTGGCAAGAACTCATAATGCACCACGCCCCTGCAATCAAAGAAAACTGTGATGTTTTCGTCTGTTGTTGACGTGCTCGGGCGTCCGGCACGCTGTTCGTCCTTCGCATTTTCTCGGCCCTCTAAGAACATTTTGTACCACCGATAAACGTTGCTTTGGTCCAAGGTAGCTTCACCATATGCCACAGTCAACATTCGGAATGCGTCAGCGCACTTTATTTTGTTTTTCACACAAAATTTGATGCAGATTCTTTGATCCATTTTCTGAAATAGATAAAAATCGAAGACAAGTTAAAACACATCCTAGCACAACAGCTGTCAAAAATTAACTAAACATTCAAAATGGCCGACCTTGTCAGCATAAGTAAGGGACATGAGTACAAACATAACGATACAAAAATATCAAAAATCAAATACACGTGAAAATTTATTATTTTTATTTTAAAGGGTCCGCTATCTAACGTTTTTTTTCAACTAGTGCTTATATCGTGAATGGTAACACTTAGCTCATGTCTGATTTGACAGATAATTAGTTTTATCCTTCCGCTGAACGAATATGGTTGTGTATACGCTTGAACTTTGAAAAATACGCTTGAATGCGATAGACTTACAGAAGATGCCGATTTTGCCAAAAAAAAATCATCTCGTCCCTAGTGAAAATGTAGCCCATCGGGGCATGTTTTTGATATATCCCCTATGTAAATGTCCCTTCCAATTTTGACTTCTTGACGCTCTAGGGGACGCATTTTTTAACCGTTCATGCTGGGATTTAAGATTTTATAATTCATGAAAGTGGGACACATCGGTGCATGTTTTGATAAATAAAGCCCTTTTCGATTGCACTTCTTAAAACTCAACTTTAACCGACCTATGTGAAATTTAAGAATTTGTGAACGCCCCAGTAGGTGAGTTGGTAGCGTACTCGCCTATGAGTTTGGGGGTCGTGGGTTCGATTCCCACCAGAGGCTCTGGTCTGTCGCGGCAAAAAAAATTTAGCCATATGGTCTTTGTAACCCGGCCTTTCCCTGGACCTTATAATTAGAATATAAATTTACTTTGTATTGTAATTCATATAAATAAAAAAATAAAATTAAGAATTTGTACGTTATATTGCATTTAATCGTCTCTAATGAAAATGAAGTATTTTGTATATCGCTCCTTGTTTATCATATGAAGATTTCCGAAGAATTTGATTATTTGGCGGTTTAGATCCCAAGTTTTTTTAACCGATCTGGCTGGAATTTAGAAATTTCGCTCAGCTAACCTACAATTATTCGTAGTAATAATGTTATAGACCAGATCCTACATGTTTCTCATTGTATGGTTTGCAAATAATGGTGGATATTAGGAAGATATTATTATGCATTCGGCCCCTCCCGTCTTTAGTCTTTCCTTACTGGGTTTTCAATGTGGGATTATTATATATTCCCAACTATTACTACTGGTCGTCTTTAAGTTTAAAATAAATTTAGAGGAACGATCATCTCGACCAATTTGGGGTTTGTGTCTAATCCAATTACATTTCAGTTTTCTCTCAATCTGATCAGATTAGATTTAAACAATAATTTAGTTTTTATTTTAAAAAAATACTTATAATATCCTGTACCACAGTGTGGGGTAGGGTATTAAAAAACTCGTCGAACTCTTTGCAAAAAAAATATTCTATAACATTTTATGAGCAGAAACAAAACAGTGTTTCATTTATACTCCATTTACATACCAATCACCAATCAAACTACATACATACAAATATTATAAATATATTTAATGGATAAAACTTTTATTTTTTATCCAATTCAGCTTCAATATATGAACTGTTTATTTTGAAAATGGGCTAAACGCCATTCTATTTTTGAACTAAGATTACTATCGTTAGAAGGCTTTGTGAATAATAGATATACAATATTATTTATATTCAATTCATCTCAATACTTCAATGTTTCTATATTCAATGAAAATTTTCGCATTCCAGCTTTATTAATCCGCTTTTTCTAATGGTGAATCGAGTAAAGCAGAATGGCGTTTACGCCACTTTCAAAATAAACAGTTCATATGGAGCAACAGGAAATATATAAAATTAATATTAATAATAACAAAACAAAAAGCATAAAACTTGCAACAGTACATAAATATTTGTAAAAAATAATGAAATTTGTTTGATATTAGAATATCAGGTACTCTCTTATTGTACCTACTTATGTACTTTAAAAACCCAAAAACATACAATTTGAAAAAGCTTGGTATTTTATTGTAATAAATAGATGCAAAAATACAAATAAAGTAAACAGATATTTATTAAAAAAAATTTCATTAAACAAAGTTTTATTTTGAAACCCAACAGGGAGAACTGGGGTTTCGGACATAAAACATTATTTTTAAATTTAGATTTAAGTTAAGCTCAAAAAAGATTTATCCAATTTTGCTTTCTTTGTAAAGGGTTTTCCAACAAGAGGTGTTATTTTGAATTACCCAGTATTTCGGTAGCTGCCACTTTTGAAGCTTTTATTCTTTGACATTTGACAAGTAGAAACAACGCCATTACTAAAAATGGAACGATACACGATTCAACAACGCATTGAAATTATCCTTGAAATGCATGAAAATGATCCGGAATTCCATCGAAAAATCATCTTGACTGATGAGGCCCATTTCCACCTCGGTGGCTACGTCAACAAGCAAAATTGTCGCATCTGGCGCTCGGTAAGCTCAAGAGTTATTGTTAACAAGCCTCTCCATCCTCAACTTGTGACTGTTTGGTGCGGTTTATGGTCCGGCGGGGTCATTGGACCTTACTTTTTCGAAAATGATTTTGAATCAACAGTTACGGTGAATGAATTGCGCTATCGAGAGATGATTAATGATTTTTTATGGTCAGAGTTGGATTGTATTGATCTGGACAACGTTTACTTTCAACAAGACGGCGCTACGTGCCACTCAAGCAACGAAACCATTGCTCTGTTACGGGAAAAGGTTCCGGACCGTGTTATCTCTCGAAGAGGTGATCACAATTGGCCACCGAGAACTTGTGATTTAACACCATGCGACTTTTTCCTTTGGGGCCACGTGAAAGATAAGGTCTGCGCCAACAGCTCAGCGTCGATTCAAGACCTCAAAGATAGAATTCGTGAGGCTATCGAGGACACAGGGCAGCCATTTTGCGATTTGGTTATGGAAAATTTCATGAAAAGGATATGGTCCTGTAAGCGTGGTCGTGGTGGCCATTTGGCTGATGCTGTTTTTCATTATTAACGGCATACCTTCCTCTTTATTACGAAATAAACATCCGATTATTTATCTCAAAAAATGGAATTTTTCTTTGAATACTAAAATAACACCTCTTGTTGGAAACCCCTTTATATTGAAAACAAGTAAAGTACAGCTAAATTCAGGCAGAGCAGCTATCTGAAGCCCTACGCCAGTCTTTTAAAGCAGAATAACGAAACACATTGTCAAACTATATCAATGTTGTTTTTTAACAGTTTATAAAACAATTAGGTGACGAAGCGGAATATTACCACATAAAATAGCTATATTATATCCCTGAAATGTAATTAAGATCTGGTGAGGAATGAAGAATATATAGCGAAATAAAAGCAGATTTTCTTCAAATTTAACAGGTCATGTTCGTTGTATTCTTTAAAAAATCAAAACTGCAAAGTTTCGGTAAAATTATTTAGAATATAGGGTATTTATGACTTAACCAAAGATATTTAACAGCGAGCTCTATGTTCGGTCTATATTAAATCGTAAACTGATACGGTAAATTTTCTTTGAGCAGAATTTTAGTATAAAAAAGAACTGCAAAATTCCAGACAAATCGATCGGTCTTTATGTAATTAATAAGATAATTTAACAGCGACCTGTTTTTCGATTCTTATTCGTAAGAAAATAAAATTGCTTTCAATTTTTTTCTAATCAAAAGTTTACCCACTACTGTACTCATTTTTGTTTAAATTTAGCTTTACATTACCGTTAACAGAAAACGTATGTTATATTTAGCTTCAGCTGTTGCGATATAATTGACATTGACATGCGCCTTTTGAACGGAAAATCGTATTGCGTATTGAGAGCAATTCATTGTCTTGCACATTCCAATACTTCATAGTTATTAATCCGTTGGTGGTAGTTGTATTCTTAAGCCAAATGGGGAAACTTTTTGGAAATGGAAATGCATCCATATTTATCGTAAACATGTCTTTCCTAATGGGGAAGGTGGGCGGTATTGGGTTAACTGATATATGCGATATTTATTATACTTCTTTATTTCTCAACTTAAGACCTGTCTAGGTCTTGAAAATTTTTCAAGTTTGAAATCAAAAAATAATCCGAGGGAGCTAAATCAATTCGAACTTTAATACATTGATTTTGGCCATCCCAATAGTGGATGTGTGAACTGGTGCATTGTCTTGATTGTGAGCAAACGCGGCACCCATCTTTCGCACATGTTACCACATTTCACGAAAGTAATTTTTTTCAAACTACTACCGCCATCTATACATTTAGGCAAAAAGTGGACTTAGTGCCTTTTCACACTTAGCGATATTAGTTTATAATAGAGATTATCGTAATGAGAGACAAATCTGAACCAAAAATACCCAAAATATGTAAAAAATTTGGGTGTTTGGCAACCCTGACCTTTTTCTCATTTTCAAAAGTCCTCTCTAATTCCATCACACTGCAATCAACAACCTTCTCATCTGCGATAAATTCCATTAGGGGAAACGAATAAATAGTAGAGGAGAAAACTACATCAACTTAAAAATTCCTGTACAGAAATGTAAGACCTGATTCATAGAAAGCTGTGGAAGGTTTATTAAACTGATTTTCAACGTTAAAATGTATATTAAACATATATGTATATTAAACAACAATGTAGATTTTGTATTTTGTGGTTTAATGTTTAAGTTCTGAGGATCTATCTATCCTTTAGATGCCGCGAAGAACCTAACATAATCGAGCAAGGAAATAAAAAATAAGTAAGAAAATTGAAGTCGGGTAAACCGACTTAGATATACCCTACTTTGTGAAAAATTACATACGGCAACTTGGGTGCAAAAGGCCACAACGTTGAAAAAATGTTCATTCTTTATCAGTCTATATTCCTTGGAAATGTTGTCTAAAATACAAAATATGAAAACGTGTAGACGATAGGTGCAGAAGTTATGGAAATGTTGTGTTCGGATGAATCTGTCAATTTGTGTTTTTATCTGAATTATAAGAGTTTTCTGTAAACTGGTACGAAAGTTATCCGCTTTTAAATTTGTATATGATTTGGCTATTTTGTGTAAGAGGTACCAAAATGGGCGTGACATCAAAATCCTTTTTTTAGCGGACTGTAGGTACAATTTCACTTTTATCTTTTGTACAAAATGGTCCCTCTGTGTAGGATTTACCAAAAGTGGCCGGGCTACTTAGCCCATTTTCCTATTTTCCGATCTATTTATTATATAAATATACAATTATTTCTAACATATAAAGGTCCCTTGACTATGCATAAGTTGTGCTTTGAGGACTACAGCCACCGAGTAGCTACAAGTTCTTCTGCATCTACTGTCGATTGATATTGTGGCGAGAGATGTTGCAACCATAGCGGCATTAAGGTTAAACTGTCTATCAATGTGAAGGTACAAGAACTATGGCCACATGAGGATATCACAGTGTAGCGATATGGTAACCGACCGAGTGGACTATATTCCATCGCTGTACTCCTTCGAGAGAAACTTCACCACTTCACCGCTGCAAGGTCGTGGCATATGCGGACGACGTTGCAATCGCAGTGAGTGGCAAATTCGAAAACGTCCTCCGAGACATTCTACAGGTGACTCTGAACAAATTGGCTAGATGGGCCAGAAGCAGCGGTTTGGGCGTAAACCCAAACAAGACAGAATTGGTTCTCTTTACTAGGATGAATAAAGTCCCACATGTGGACCCTCCACCTCGGATGAACGGAACAGATCTAGTCTTTTCTGAAAGTGCAAAATTTTTAGGAATAATTCTAGATAGAAAACCGACGTCGCCTTATATTCCTGCAAAAAGGCTGTAGGGTTGCGGTGGGGCCTCTCTCCTAAAATCGTCCACTGGATATATATAGCAGTAGTTCGTCCTATACTGCTATACGGCATTGTGGTATGGTGGACGGCAACTGACAAACTAACCATCACCAACCTACTAACAAAGGTTCAGAGAACAGCCTGCCTGAGCATAAGCGGAGCCTTAAGGACTACAGCCACCGAGTCTCTACAAGCCCTATTCCATATACTATTGCAACCAAAGCGGCAATAAGATTAAACGGCCTATCAATGTGGAGGTATAAAAACTACGTTCACATGAGGATATCAAAGTGTAGTGCTATGGTAACCGACCGAGTGGACTATATACAAACTGTGTACACATTCGAGAGAAATTACATCACTATGATTCCCGCCAGAGATGAATGGGTTGGAAGAATACCAGGTAATAGAAACCATCTCCACTTTTACACGGATGGTTCGAAGCTTGATGAAAAGGTTGGCCTCGGAGTACACTGTGCAGAGCTTAGATTGGATATAGCTCACAGACTACCAGATACCTGCAGTGTCTATCAAGACGAAATAATGGCAATATGGGAAGTAGCCAAGTGGCTGAGTCGCAACATAGTAACCAACACTGGCGTTGTAATTTACTCGGACAGCCAGGCTGCCATCAATTCTCTGGAGGCAACATCCCTAAATTCACAAACAGCCCTCGACTGCCGCAGATCTCTTAACGAGATGGCTGAGCAGTTTAATATACACCTCATATGGGTGCCAGGGCATAGGGATATCCCGGTTAACTGCAAAGCCGATGAACTTGCTAGGAAAGGGACGACATTACAAATTCTCGAAGAATTTGCATATATTGGTGCGCCACTATCCACGTGCAAGCTTTGGCTTAGGCAAGAGGCAATCAGGCAGTCCAACGAAAGATGGACAGAAATCGGCACCTGCAGGGTAGCTAGACAAATCTGGCCAAGGTATGACCTGAGAAGGTCAAAATATCTCCTCGCACTAGAGAGGAAACGATTGTCTACGTTAGTACAGGTTCTGACGGGACACTGCTTGATCGGCGAACACGCCAAAAGATTGGGTTTTGACTCCAATGACTTCTACAGAAGCTGTGGAGATGAGGAAGAAGTGGAGAGCATTGAGCACTTGGTATGCGACTGCCCAGCTCTGAGTAAACGACGACTGGACATACTGGGGTCGGCCTTTCTAGGCAGCCTAACAGATCTTTCCAGTACCGATATTCGTACTATCGATAAATTTGTATATCAAACAGGTTGGTTTCGATGAGGGGCATTTCAGCCCGTGGTAACACTAGGGACCTAAACTGGTCCATGTGAGCTTGTATAAAAAAAATACGGCTGCCACCCTAACCTAAAACTTCACCACTAAGACACCTGCCAGATAGGAATGGGTGGGAAGAATACCAGTTAATGGAAACCACCTTCACTTCTATGTATACGGATGGTTCGAAGTTTGATGATAAGGTTGGCTTATTCTTGAGATAGCTCACAAACTAACAGATGCCTGGCGTGTCTATCAAGCCGAAATGATGGCAATAAGGGATGTTGTCAAGTGACTGAGTCGCAACATAGTGACCAGGGGCCTAATCACGGCATTCGATATCGAGATCTTTTCGATCGAAAAACCATATTAATTTTTGTTAATAAGAAAAATTAAACATGGGAACCAATTAAAAACTAACCAGACAAGCATTTATGAAAACATCTACATGAATTCGAGAGAAGTTTCAACTCTTTTAACGATAACCAAAAACACATTTCGATCGTAAAGAACTCGACATCGAATGCCATGATTAGGCCCCAACACTGGCTTTGTCATTTATTCGGACAGTGAGGCTGCCATAAATTCTCTGGAGGCCACATCTCTAAATTCTCAAACAACCCTCAGATCTCTTAACGAGATGGCTGAGCAATTTTACATACGACCGGGTACCTAGACAAAGGGATATCCCGGGGAAGTGTAAAGTTGATTAACTTGCTAGGAAAGGGGCGACCTTACAAATGAGCAATTTTACATACGACCGGGTACCTAGACAAAGGGATATCTCGGGGAACTGTAAAGTTGATTAACTTGCTAGGAAAGGGGCGACCTTACAAATGAATATGAACCTATGTAGTTTCAGGGCTTTGGAGTCGAAGTCGGCGTTGTTTTTGCATCTTTCATGAATTTATACTTTCCAATACATACATTGTATATTTTTAAAATAATTTGTATAAATGTATTAATGGACATGCATATGAATGAATATGTTTGGTCCGGAATATAACTGTTTTTTTTAACGCGTGGGAACATAGGGCATCAACAATACATTTAAAGTTATTTCTATTATATGCTCTCTTAATGGAAGCGTTCGTTTCCATGTCATTTGGGGACGGCCGGGTTTTCTGCTTCCTTGGGGGTTCCATTCTAGCGCCATTCTTGTAATTGCTTCCGGAGGTTTCCGCAAGATGTGTTGATTTAGCACATTTTAAGAAATTAATGTGTATATACATTTGCAAAATTAACTAATTCAACTATTTTCCCGATCAAAAATTCCATTGATGTGTATGCACACAAATATATTTATACAAAATATTAAAAAATAAATAAAATTTATGTATTTGAAAGTATAATTTCATGAAATTTGCAAAAACAACGCCGACTCCACAGCCCTGCCTAGTTCTATTATTCTGATAGCGACTACCGCGTGGATTCAATAGAAAATGAAAAAAAGTGAATTTCGTGTGCTGATAAAACATTATTTTTTACGTAAAAAATATCACAGAAACCAAAGACGCTGAAGTTTCAGGTCGTTCAAAAGAGGTCGTTACGACAGAAATGGTCTACAAAATCCGTGGAATAATATTGAACGATCGGAGAATAAATTGGGTGAGATGGCAGAGGCCATAGGTACCTCAACCGTCCGGGTACATAACATTCTGAGTATTTGGATATGAAAAAGCTTTCCGCGCGATAGGTGCCGCGATTGCTCACACTCAAACAGAAATCACGGATTAATTGACTCTCCCTCGTAACAATTAATATACACCTTTATGTTCTTTCGATTCGGTAGAAAATTAAAGTGATTTCATTTTTTTCTAATCAAAAGTTTAACCACTACTGTACCAATTTGTGTTTAAATTTAGCTGTACATTGCGGTTAACAGATAGTTTGCGTTATATTTAGCCGCAGCTGTTGTGATATAAATAAATTCCCGCTCAGCTGTTTAACATTGACATGCGCATTTTAAACGGAAAATCCTATTAGAGAGAGAGAGCGAGCAAATTCATTGTCTTGCACATTCCAATACTTCATAGTTATTAATCTGTTGGTGGTAGTTATATTCTTAATCCAAATGCGAAAACTTTTTTAATGGAAATTCATCCATATTAATCGTAAACATGTCATTCCTAATGGGGAAGGTGGGCCGTGTTGGGTTAAATGATATATGCGATATTTATTATACTTCTTCTTTATTCCTCAGCATAAGAACTGTCTAGATCCTGAAAATTGCCATCAACCGCAACCACTGCTCCCTCATTGCTGGCAAAACTTTTTCCGCCGAAATTTTTTGAAGTTTGGAATCACAAAATAATCAGTGGGAGCTAAATCAATTCGAACTTTAATTCATTGATTTTGGTCATCGCAATAGTGGATGTGTGAACTGATGCATTGTCTTGATTGTGAGCAAACGCGGCACCCATATGCCATATGTTACCACATTTCACGAAAGTAATTTTTTCAAACTACTGGCGCCATCTATACATTTAGGCAAAAAGTGGACTTCGTGCCTTTTCACACTTAGGTCGCGATATTAGTTTATAATAGAGATTATCGTAATGAGAGACAAATCTGAACCAAAAATATAATAGCATATCATGTCCGTAGTCAATTTATAAATATAAAATTATTATACTACTGAATTTTGTGTTTGGCAACCCTAAGCTTTTTCTCATTTTCAAAAGTCCTCTCGAATTCCATCACACTACAATCAACAACCTTCTCATCTGTGATAAATTCCATTAGGGGAAACGAATAAATAGTAGAGGACAAAACTACATCAACTTAAAAATTCCTATACGGAAATTTAAGACCTTATTCAAAGAAAGTTGTGGAAGGTTTATTAAACTGATTTTCAACGTTAAAATGTATACTTAACCTTCCATAACTTTTTATGAACGGGGATTTTTATTTTTTATTTGTGGTTTAATTTTTATGTTCTGAGGATCTATTTATCCTTTAGATATCGCGAAGAAGCTAGCATAATTGAACAAAAAAAGGAAATAACAAAAAGTAAGAAAATTGAAGTCGGGTAAACCGACTAAGATGTACCCTCAGTTTGTAAGTAATTACATATAGCACATTGGGTGGCAAATGCCAGAGCGTTGAAAAAATGTTCATTATTTGTCTATAGATATTGGAAATGTTGTCTAAAATATAAAATATGAAAACATGTAGACGACAGCTGCAAAAGTTATACAAATGTTGTGTTCGAATGAATCTGTCAATTTGTGTTTCTCTGAATTATAAGAGTTTTCTGTACACTCGTACGAAAGTTATCAGCTATTAAATTTGTATATGATTTGGCCAAGAGGTACCAAAATAGGCGTGACATCAAAATCCATTTTTAGCGGATTGTAGGTACAATTTCACTTTTATCTTTTGTACAAAATAGTCTCTCTGTGTAGGATTTACCAAAAATGGCCAAGCAACTTAGCCAATTTTTCTGAAAATTATAGCGACAGATAAGCTACATAAATAAGAAGGTTCCTCTATAATCCAGAGAGCAAAATTTTCATTAGATTTTACCTCCAATCATACCTACTAAAACTGTGGCATTATAGGTCCAGGTTTGTTTATATAAACCCCATATAAAGTTACCTTCAGATTTGTATTCCTAACCCTCTAAATATAACAATTTTATCAGATCTACTTAATTATACATATACAATAATTTTTAACATCTAAAGGTCCCTTGCCTATGCATAAGTGGAGCATTTAGGACTAAAGCGAACGAGTCTTTACAAATCCTACTCCATCTACTGCCGATTGATATTGTGGCGAGAGAAGTTGCAACCAGATCGGCATTAATGTTAATCTATATATCAATGTGGAGGTACAAGAACTACGGTCACATGAGGATATAACAGTGTAGTGCTGTGGTAACCGACCGAGTGGTCTATATACCAACGGTGTACACTTTCGAAAGGAACTACATCACTATAATACAATCCAGAGATAAATGGGTTGACAGAATACCAGTTAATAGAAACCATCTCCACTTCTATACGGATGTTTCGATGCCGCTAAGCAGGGATGGAAATGTCAGCACTTTTCCTCTTTCAAAAGTACCATAGTACCCCGTGACCATTTCGGTATCATTTTCTTCCGTTTGTTTTTTTTTTCAGAAGTTAATTCCATTTGGCTGCCCTTATAGAAATCCATATTTGAAATTCGATAAGAATCAAGTCACAAATTATTTCCTAAAGCAGACGATCGTCGCCTTGTTCTTTAAAAACCATTTTTTATACACGAATTTAAAAAAAATTGCCTAAAAAAAAAAATCGGTCTAAAATTAGGGAAAAAATCAATTGCTGCAATCAACTTTTTATTCGTTCGTCACTGATAGGCTACTTGCTCCGGGACGGCACATCTATACAATAGAGAGTCTACATACACATCATATGGGTTCCAGGGCATAGGGATATCCCGGGGAACTGCAAAGCCGTTAAACTTGCTAGGGTAGGGACGACATTACAAATTCTCGAAGAATTTGCATATTTTGGAGCGCCACTAACCACATGCAAGCTTTGGCTTGGACAAGAGGCTGCCAGGCAGGCCAATGAAATATGAACAGAAATCGTAGATATACAAATCTGGCCAAGATATGACCTGAGACGGTCAAAATATCTCGTCCAATGGAGATGAAACGATTGTCTTCTTTAGTAATAGTACTGACGGGACACTGCCTAATCGGCGACAGCGGCAGAAGGTTGAGTATTGACTTCAATGAGTTCTGCAGAAACTGGGGAGATGAGGAATAAGTGGAGAACATTGAGCAGCTGTTTTGCTACTGACCCACATTGAGTAAACGACTTCTGGATAAACTGGGGTCGGCCTTTTTAGGAAGGCTGACAGATCTTGCCGGTACGATAATCGTAATATTGACAACTTTTGTATATCAAACAGGTTGGTTTCGATGAGGGGCTTCATGCCCGTTGTAACACCAGGGACGTAAATGTTTCAATGTTGGCTGGTTGTTGTTGTTGCAGCTTGGATATGCTGAGTTGAAAATCCTTAAGTCTATTTCTATTACAGACTTTGTTCCGGAATATATCTGATTATCTGGGAACCTTATGTTGTTTTCATCTTACTCAATACGATCCGGATGATAATTAACATTTGTCTGTTAATTTCAGGGAATGGATATTATTTGAGTTTTGCCGTTTCTATTCTCCACTAGAAGCGCTGCATTTCTGTTAATAGTCGTCATGGTGTTACGACTATTTTTAGCTTCCCTGTTGGCTTGGGCTCAGATAGGATGTTGTTGTATTGGTAGTCTGTCTGGTGAGTTATTTTAGCTGTAGAATTATGATGAAAACATGAAATGTTGATGTTAAATTTAGCAGTGCCCTGGCTGAGAATCGAACCCAGCACCATCGGTATCCAAGTCTAATACTAACTACTGAGCTACCGAAGGCCACTGTGAGCTGGTAAAAACGGGTGCCACCCTAACCTAAAGGTCCCTTGAGTTTTGACTTCTTAACGCTATAGAGAATACATTGCTCAGCCGGTCCATATCGATTTGTCTGAATCTAATGACTTTTATATTTTGTCCAGTACCACTCCTTGTAATATAATAACCCCCATATGAAGTTCGCAGGTGAATTTGACTTTTTGACAGTGTAGATGTCGCGCTTTTTAAACCGATCTGGAATTTAGACATGCGTTCCCTATTAATACGTAACAATTCCTGATAATAACGATTTTTTATATCTTAGCCTCTCGACAGTTTTAAGATAAATAATTCTTCAACGTTCTTCTTTATTTCGTTCTTTGGTTATTAGCATGCATTCCGAAGTCTTTCGCCCCAAACGTCTGCTTTGCGGCAGAATATTTTGAAAACAAGACATCCTAAAAATGTTCGCCAGATTCTTCAGAATATCAACAGACAACCTCGAGAATAAATCACATGTTCGCTGTACACTACATTTATCATTGTGACATACATACCTACAATGTACGTATGTAAATTTTTGTCTCTCACTATTAACCGCACAGCTGTTGTCGAGCATACCTGTGCACTTTTTGCAATTTTCCAGGCCCGGATATGTTACGCTCTACAGAGAAAGAGAAAGAACTGTTTATTCAAGCCAAGGAAACTTCTTTATATTTCTCTGATGATACTTCAGTTCAGTCAGTTCTTCGTGGTCGTTCGTACAGTGCAGTTAAACAAAACAGCGAAAAGCGGCGGCAGTACAAAGTTAAGTGAACGAAATAACCTCAAGTGAAATCCGTTTGTCCTTACGAAATTACGGGAAAAAGCAGAATAAGCAAATTGTAAAGTGAATCAATAAAAAAAGAAAAATAGCAGAGAAGAAATAATTGAAGTTGCAAGAAAGTTCGAAAGTTATTTTTGGTTTCTGTGCGCAAAATTTTAAACAAAAAAGGAGTTTGAGCAATAAAAGTAATCGCAGTGGAAAATAAAAAGAAAATCACCAGGGATTTGCTCAATTAAACCCTTAAAACGAGAGGGTACTTGACCACCCACCCCTCGCAGAAAACCTGGCTGGCTTATCAGATAATATAATCGAAGTTGAAAAAAGTAAAGCCTCCATTAATTTGTGTGTAAATAAAGCGAAATAGCTCAAGTGAGGTCAATACCTGAACAGCGAACACTTGTGAATCTTAAGAAAATAACAACAAATACCGTGAAAGAAAAATAGAAACAAAATTCTACAGAAAAAGGGTAAAAACACAAAAAACCTTCTATTAAAAAGTTTGAATTGAATAAGTGTGAAAAGTCACTGACTCCACTTAGCCAGCCCCAAGCCTTCTCCATCAAACGAGTCAAGCCATCAGGACAGCGGCCACCACCACCTCACAAAAATTATAATGTTTAATAATTTTTGTCCAATTGATTGGATAATTCAACCAGTTCAATGTCAAGATGTAAGTTTACACTATCATTGCATATTTTGTACTGTCTTTTTCTCTACAAATAGAAGAAGAATATTTTTCTTTTTCACTTTTTTTTTATCTCTCCTATCCTCGGAAATATCAACCACTCCTTTTATCTCCTCCTGTTTTAATTTTCCTCCCATTTTTCACTTGTTTATTTCCCCCAACATGATGAGAGGTGGTATTCTGTTACCCTTCCCACGATTGTTTTGTTTTTGTTGGTTGTTCTTTATCGATTTATAAGCTAAAGCTCTTCTGGTGAGAGAGGTAAAGTGAGAAAAGAGCGAGGTGTAAATGACAGTGATGTTTTTTTCTTTTGCTTTGTTTTCTTTTTCAAATGGTACCGCTGAAATTGTCATTTTGTATTTGGTTTTATGACAGTTTCAATTTGTTTATATTCCCTACACTTTGTTGAGTGGTAATCAATGATTTTCTTTTAATTTGTAACATTTGACAAAACTAAATCTACCTGAGAATACCTTACCCGCAAATACCTAAATCGGAGAAAGACTATAATGAACACTGTGGGGGGATTTCGATTATCGTTTTTTTAACAAGTTAATGAAACTTGACACGTTTATGGAATGAATATTGGATACCAGCTTATATTTATTTTCTATACTGTGGGTGTACAAATTGGGATACATCGACTCTATAGCCCTGTTGACTTTAACGTCACCTACAAAGAGGTTGTTACTATATCTGTAATAAAAGAAATGTCGGTAGTACGGAAGTTTAAATACCTTTGGTATTTCATTTTGATACTTTGTGGGGGAGGTACCAGAATAAAGCAAGTAAAAGCGGTGTTAAGTTCGGCCAAGCCAAATGTTTATGCAAACTTTCGAATTTTTATGTAAAACAGTTTTAGGAAAGCTCTGATTATAACAGGTGGCGCAAAAGTAACCTTTCGATGTTATGTTAGACGCGATTGGCGGTCAGCAGCTAACAGCTGATGCACCGTCTGGACTTTGTACGGAAACATCTTCAAATCTTGTACCAAAATTCGCTGTAGAGTCCGTCGACTGATACCCATTTGCGTGGCACGTCGTCTGGTCGATGTCGACGGCGCTTCCATGACATCCTCGGCTACAGCAGCAATATTCTCTGCAGAACGGCTACTCCGGGGTCTGCCACGCCTGGCAGCATCTCGTGTTGTGCCAGTCTCTTCGAGGCGAGCGGCTAAACGTCGCAGTGTTTCACCAGTAGGCGTTGGACGGCCAGGAAATCTGTGCCAAAGTCACCGACCGATTATTGGTCAAATAAGTAGTCAGCAATATTCCGCGTTCTGGAGTAGTGTAACGTAACATTGTTTATTAACGTGTATTTCGCATGTGTTTACTACACAAATGTCAAAACAGAACTGATATTAGGGGCCATTCGCAAAATTTATAGCATTTTCTGATAGGAGGATTACTTTTGCGCCACCTTTATTTAGCTAACAAAATTAGTATTTTTGCCAGACTATACATACACTATTCCTAAGCGAGTATAAAAGAAGTAAGGAAAGGCCGAGCGAAGCCAACTAGGTGATACCGTACAACACCTTGTTAGAGCAGAATAATTTCAGATATTGTAAATATAAATATGAGATAATTACATTCTAAATCTAAATCTAAACAGAATTTGTTAAAATTCGACATTATGCGTTCTTGGATAAATAAATTCTACCCAATAAATTAAAAAAAATATTGAATGTGAAATACAGCTTCTATAGCGTTACAAGGCCAAATCTAAATAAACATTTATATCTGGGGGCAATATCGAACTCAACCGATTTTCACCAATTCCAATAGGTTACCTTTCTTGCGTGAAAGTGGTCTTATTGTTAAATTTTACCAGGATCGTAGTGAAATTTCGACGTGTACTTAACGAACAACTTAAGATGGACAGACGGACAGCTAGCGATTCTGAGTAGTATAGTAACGGTGTATTTTAAGGCGTGTCTAGCTGTAGTATATTTTACAAATCTGACAAAAAAAAAAACAAATTTATAACGTCCTGTACCATAGTGTGGTGTAGGGTGTAATAACTAACGAATAAAATGTTATCATGATTTTATGTTAAAAGAGTTGTCATATTAGTTGCAACTTGCAAGTCCAGCGTCGATAAAGAAATAATACAATTTTATTTAATTACTGGTATTGAATACCAATTTTTTTTAACAAAGCTATATCTTATTTTCAATAACATGAACTCACGTCTTAGTAGAAATATAATTTCAGAAATTTATATTTTTTAACAGCCGGAGTCGGAGCTGGAATCGGAGTCGGAGTCGAATGATTTAAAAATGGTAACCAGAAAAGTCGAAATACGTAAAAGAAAGAGGAATGTTAAAGGATATAAAACTAGATTTCATTAGAATCAAATATTTTTTGGTTCATCCGAAAATTTGTTGCGGGCGTTACGCAAGAATTTCAATATTTAGAATAACAGTATTCTATGGAACATTTTATTTAATGTTGTATTTTATGGTTTACTAGCTGACCCCAACAAACTATGTCCTGTTCGTTCTGTGTGAGATGTATATGGTTATTATTCATTGATATTTCATTAAAAAAAATGAACATCCCGAGTTTCAGGAAAAAATCATCAACAAATTTATTTTGACTATAAGACCACTAAAGCGCCATCTACCGGTTAGAATCATACGTACAAACTATTACCAAGATAAACCACACATACATTTCAAATTTCAGTAAAATCGCTCTGGAAATGGGAATTGTGCAAATAACTTGACCACTCCGCCATTTATCGCGATGCAAATAGTGTTAAATTTTTAGCCCATTTGCTCTTATTGTTACGGTGATCATGCCTTACGTTAGATCATTAGAAATGACTGCAACATAATGATTTAAATTCAACCCAGATATATTTATACCCTACACCACACTGTGGTACAGGGTATTATAACTTTGTGCATTTGTTTGTAACACCCAAAAGGAGAAGAAATAGACCCATCGTTTATTATACCGATCGACTTAGAATCACTTTCTGAGTTGATTTAGCTATGTCCGTCTGTCCGTCTGTCTGTCTGTCCGTCTGTCTGTCTGTGCATGTATTCTTGTAATCAAAGTACAGGTCGCAATTATGGTCCGATCTCGACGAAACTTTACACACATCTTTTTTTTGGCCCAAGGACGATACCTATTGAATTTGGTTAAAATCGGTTCAGATTTAGATATAGCCCCCATATATATGTTAGCCCCGATTTGACATGTAAGCGCTGTAAAAACTTTATTTTATATCCGATCAGTATGAAATTCGGCAGAAAGAGGTTTCTTATTATATGGATGAACACTATTAAATTTGGAAGAAATCGGTTCAGATTTAGATATAGCCCCAATATATACGTTACCCCCAAATTGACATGTAAGCGCTGTAAAAACTTTATTTTATATCCGATCAGTATGAAATTCGGCAGAAAGAGGTTTCTTATTATATGGATGAACACTATTAAATTTGGAAGAAATCGGTTCAGATTTAGATATAGCCCCCATATATACGTTACCCCCGATTTGACATGTAAGCGCTGTAAAAACTTTATTTTATATCCGATCAGTATGAAATTCGGCAGAAATAGGTTTCTTATTATATGGATGAACACTATTAAGTTTGGAAGAAATCGGTTCAGATTTAGATATAGCCCCCATATATATGTTACCCCCGATTTGACCTGTAAGCGCTGTAAAAACTGTATTTTATATCCGATCAGTGCGAAATTCGGCAGAAAGAGGTTTCTTATTACATGAAGGAATTCTGCCAAATTTGGAGAAAATCGGTTCAGATTTAGATATAGCTCCCATATATATGTTACCCCCGATTTGACATGTAAGCGCTGTAGAGACTGTATTTTATATCCGATCAGTACGAAATTCGACAGAAGGAGGTCTTTTTACATGAATAAGTATTCAGGGAAGATCGGTTCAGATTTACATTAAAGCTCCATATATATATTCCTCCTAATTTGGTATCAAACCGCTATAGAAGTTGTATTTTACTTCCGATCATTAAAATTTTCCAGAAAGATGTTTCTCATTTTAGGAACAAATATTGCTTAATTTAGCGATTATCGTTTCAGAATTAGAATACGTTTCTATCCATTTACCAATTATTCCAAATTATTATGGCAATGACCCTTATAGCATTGTTAGGGAGGTGTAGGGTATTATATAGTCGGCCCCGCCCGACTTTCTGCCTTTCCTTACTGGTTTTTATATACAATATCGAAAGAAAATATTTTTATAACTATCAGCAAAAAGTGTATCAGGAGGTACATTTTTGCGATGTAAAACGCTTTATTGACATACTATATATTTCTATAATTCCAGTGTGGAACCAAGGGCTACACCAAATCCCTTTCAATTTGACCTATCTTGCGTCTTCAGCATCACTTCCGCTTCTGTAACACCCAGAAGGAGAAGAGATAGACCCATCTTTTATTATACCATCCGACTTGGAATCACTTCCTGAGTCGATTTAACCATGTCCGTATTTATGGTCCGATTGTGATGAAATTTAACACAGTGCTCCTTTTTGGCCCAAGGATCCCTATTTAAATTGGTAAAAATCGGTTCAGATTTAGATATAGGCCCCATATACATATATGTTACACCCGATTGAACATGTAAGCGCTGTAGAAACTGTATTTCATATCAGATCAGTACGAAATTTGGCAGAGAGAGTTCTTTTGTTACATGAAAGAAATTTGCTAAATTCCGGTAAAATCGGTTCAGATTTAGATATAGTCCCCATATATATGTTACACCCGATTTGACATGTTATTATTGCGATTGCCAAAATCAATGAGTTAGAGTTGGAATTGCTTCATCACGCACCATATTCGTCAGATTTTGATCCCTTGGATTATTTTCTATATCCAAACATGAAAAAATGGGTCGGTTGTACAAGATTTGCCAACAATGAGATGGCTATTTAAGGAGCTAGACAGTTCTTCCTACAAATTGTGTGTGGAAAGTATTGAATGTCGCTAGGAAAAGTGTATCGAGCTGTGTTGAGAAATAAGTAAAATGTTTCCCAAATTTGTTGTGTTTTCGGTGCTAGGCCGTCTACTTTTGGAACCGTCTTTGTATGGTCTGTCCGATTTGGAATATGAGCGCCTTATAAGCTGTATTTTATTTACATCAGATCATTATGAAATTGACATCGAGATTTTTTTGGTCAAAACAAACGTGGCCCGTTTTTTTCCCTTCACCTAGGAGATGAGGGTATATATCATTTGCTACGAACTAAAAGTGAAACAAATCGAAGGAGTGACCTAAGACCCTAAGTATGTCCGGCGGATATCCGTTTTGGGTCATTTTAAGTCGAATGAGCATTGTCCGCCCGTCTGTCTGTCTGCTGGCTGGTGCGCACGATAACTCTTGAAAGGAGTTACCGATTAACTTCAAATTTGGTATGTGGTAATATTTTCTTCTAGATCGAAGATGGACCATATTGGTCCACTCCTTCTAGTACCTCCTCCACAAAGGGTTAACATTTAGTGAAATATTGATTATTTAATAAATTCTATACTACTTATTTGAATCATTTGAAATTATACACATAATATTTGTTTAATATTCAGAATAACCTCGAGAAAAATGGGAGAAGTTGCCACGTCCCTTTTGGTACCTCCCACACAAATGCACAATTTTGAACCAAAAGTTAATAGCTTATAACTTTATTACCAGTGCATACAAAGACTTCAAATTTTGTACAGTGTAATGATTTAATAGTACCTACAATATTGCCATGGTCCTTTTGGTACCTCCCACACAAATGGACCATTTTGTACCAAAAGTTACCAGTTTATAACTTTAATACCAGTGCATACATATACTTGAAATTTTGTACAGGGAAATGCTTTTATAGTACCTAAAGTCCAGAAAAAAATGGGCGTTATTGGCCCGCCCCTTTTGGTACCTCCCACACAAATGGACCTTTTTTACCAAAAGTTAACAGCTTTTAACTTTAATACCAGTGCATACAAATACTTGAAATTTCGTACAGTGCAATGCTTTTATAGTACCTAGAGTCTAGAGAAAAGTTACCGTAATTGGCACGCCTTTTTTGGTACCTCCCACACAAATGGACCATTTTACACCAAAAGTTAACAGCTTTTAACTTTAATACCAGTACATACTTTAAAGTTATTAAATGCAATTTAAATTGATAATAATTTAAATAAAACAAAAAATAAATAAATTTACTAATATTTTTTTGAGACTCAAGGTGAGGGGATTCTTTAGTCGGTTTACCCGACTGAACTTTTGACTTGTTTTATTATGTCATCGATATGTTCCTACAGCTTTGTCATCTAAGAGGTACAGAGGCCGCAGTTTACATCTGATAATTATGAAATTTGTCAGAGATATGTATCGTATAGTCAGCACCATCTCCTTTGGAGTTGTCTAAATAGGAGTGGAAAAAAATTTAACAAATAGTTCGAACATATGCAAAATTTGCGTAGATTATAAAGGAGAATATTTTGAAAAGCAATAAAGCCATTCTTAATAACGAATTATACATAGTTCGTTTATTATTATACCCAAAATATACTCGTATACGAAGCATAATTTTTACCCAAACTATTTGCTAAACTTGTCACAATAGTGTAGGTCTATTACAAAGTCTTAATCGTTCGACATTTGCTCTTTTTATCATTAGTTATGTATGTATACCATTGTCCATATAGCGGTTCAATAATAAAAAAATCTTTTAAGGATTAAATGTGTAATTTAATATGTTCCGTGTTTGTTTTACGACCATTCGGAAGCAGAGAAATATACAAAAAACCACACCTTTAATTGTAGGTCAAATAAAAACCAAGCCAGTCAACTACTCGTATAAATTGTCCTCTACCTCCTGATGAAATCCCTCCACCCCCACGTTTCGCTGCTTCGACCTTCCAAGAGCAATAAATGAAAACGGTTTACTTGGTAGTTGGGCATGTGTTTGTTCATGTTCTTCAAGAGCGTCACATTTCAAATTGGACATTTTGAGGTGGACATACAAAACACACTTCAATTTACGGCACTTGTAAGTCCATGGTTGTGATTTGTGCATAAACGAAGGGACGAGTACTTCAAAAGTTAAGCATTCCTTCGTATATACTCTTTCCGTCGATTATTTGAAATATAGAACATTTAACGCGCCCCTGAGCAATATTTCGCGATTTTGAGATGTGACACTATTGCACGAAATGAGTGATCTCCTTTCGTTGTTACTTTTTTTGCCCCCATTATTCTTGTCATACGTCAAGTCTTCGTAGTCCATAAATAGAGGAGAAGAAATGTTGCGTACTTTTATTTTTGCTCTCTCTTTGGACAACTTGACACTTGGAGACATACCGTTAAGTTATTTTGTTCGCAAGACAAGAGAATGATGCAATTTAAGTACAAACACCGAAACACCTGTAATGGTAAGTGAATGGATGGATGGTTGGCTGGGGGTGAGCTGATGTGTGGTCTGTAGAATCAGTAAACAAAGACCTTGCTGATGTCCTATGAATGATGTTACGAAACCTGGTAAAAATAATGTTACACAAACTTTTGCCAACCAGTGTAATTCAATTTATTTATCATCCATCATATGATGGAGTGGTGTGTTTACTAAAAGTAAATATAATTTTCCAACTTTAATTGGGGAGTGGGAGGGTCTACACATACGGATAAGTCAACAAAATCTAATTTTGATCACATTAGGCTGTGTTTATATCAGAATAAACAAACCAAAACAAACAAGAAGTACAAACATTTCTTATTATTAAATACTTGCACTGAAATCCCTACCTCGTCAATTCCTACAAGATACTTTAAAATTCCCTAATTGCCTTTCGGTACTGTCAAGCATATCCACATAAAAGATATAGTAAAATAAAATGTCAAAATAATATTCGCCGCAAGAAAAATAAAACCATTCCCAGATACAACTTCCGTCAACTTTAGCATAAGCTCCTTCTTAGTTTTTTGTCAACAACCATACTGGTAAGAAGTCTTTAGAAAAGAAATAAAATCCAATTGAATTTTATCCATCCTAAATCATATTCGTTTTCTTTATTCGGTTCTTTTCTATGACCTCCCAACGCTGTCTACCGCTCTCAATTGTTTTGGAGCCGCATTATTGAAGATCACAACTAACTATACCTACATATTTGGTTTTGCGACTTTGTTCTTTCAAGAGCGTCCATTTCTGGTGCATTTCTATTTCACCCCCGCTTTGCGTCTACATTTTGGTCTTTCGAGCCGGATTTGAACCAGCGACCTATGGATAAATTGCTTGTCAAAAACACATACTGTAAAAAATTGCCCGAGTAAGCACTCGTGCTACAAGTGTGGAAAGAAGCATAATACAATGCTCCATAAAGAACCCGAAAATCACCTATCAGAGCAACCTAGCACAAGCACCAATTCGAATGGCACACGCAAACCTCATTCTACAAATTCCGCATCTATACAGTTCACTAATAACAAAACCAACAGTGTGATTCAATCCTGTTTTTCCACTAATTCTCGAGGTGTTTTACTAGGCACTGCAATAGTTCGAATTCACCATTGTGGTCTAATATATAAGGCTAGGGCTTTACTCGATTCCGGCTCAGAGGGAACTTTCATATCCGAAAATTTGTTTCATTCCCTCAGACTGCCCTTTAGGCGGACGTGTGTAAAGATTTCAGGTCTAAATAACACAATATCCGCTTCAGTCCAAAAAGAGTGCTCATTGGTCTTAGGTTCTACTACCAACTCTGATACAGAAATTTCCGTTTCTGCTCTTGTAGTGCCACATTTATCCGGAACTTTTCCTTCTAAGACTATCGATATAACACATATATCTAATATGCCAAATATTCCACTTGCGGACCCAAAATTCTACGAGAGCTCGAATGTAGATATACTTCTTGGTGGGGATATGCTCCCTTCAATTATGCGTCCAGGGGTAAAAACCCAGGTCTGCGATACCCTCATGGCACAGGAAACTGTGTTTGGATGGATCCTCACTGGACCACTACCACTACAATCCGTTCCAGCCTTTTCTACCATTATATCAAATTTTTGTGAAATTTCCTTAGACAAACAAATTTCACGTTTTTGGGAGGTGGAAGACCTTCCACGGAAGAACATTTTGTCACCCTCCGATCAATTTTGTGAAGATTTGTACGTTCGCACAACTCAAACTCCAAGGCAATAACGGCTGACATTCCTACTGAGCATCTACTACATGAAGATTTTCTCGAATTCGAAGATTGTAGCACTGCTAAAACACTAGGTATACGATGGAATGCTCATTCCGATGCATTTTTCTTTACATTCGCACCACTTCCGGACTCGTGTCATTTCACCAAGAGGGAGGTGCTGTCCCAAATTTCGAAACTATTCGATCCAGCTGGATGGCTTGCACCATACATAGTCGTTGCAAAAATAATAATGCAAACAATCTGGGTTGAAGGGACAAAATGGGACGACGTTATTTCTTCGGAATCCTTATCACATTGGAAGTCCTTCCAATCTGATTACAAGTACCTTAATTCCATTCAAATTCCAAGATGGTTCGGTTATAGTCCAGAGGGTTGTGTTCAGTTTCATGGTTTCAATGATGCCTCGGAAAAGGCTTATGGCGCCGCTCTCTACATACTCGTTTCTGATAATGATTCGAAGTCAGCACACTTGGTGTCGGCCAAGACCAGAGTGGCTCCACTAAAAACTCTGTCGATCCCACGATTGGAGTTATGTGGAGCTCTCTTATAATCTGAAATGATTGATTCCATAATCCCACAGTTGAAACTATCCACCTATTCCCTATACTGTTGGACGGATTCAACTATAGTATTGTCCTGGCTCGCGAAACCACCTTGCTTTTGGAACACGTTTGTGGCAAACCGTATTTCGAAGATTACTCAAGTCACAAATCCATCTTTTTGGGGTCATGTGACATCCCAATTCAATCCTGCCGACTTGGCTAGTCGCGGCACTGACATCCAAACGTTATTACAGAGTGAACTTTGGTGGCAGGGACTTTGGGAACCAACGTCCGCGTGGCCAAAACTCAATAAGTCTTTGACCGACGAAGTCGAAATTGAGAGAAAACCAATTCGAGTGAATTATTCTTACTTTAATGCGTTTGAGGATATCCTCGACAGATTTTCGTCATTTGCAAAAGCTATCCGAGTTGTTGCATACGTGTATCGATTCTATTATTCCACACATCCGAAATATCGGTCTAATTATTTGCGAAACACATTCACTATATCCGCATCCGAAGTTCTTCAAGTCCAAAACCAACTTATATCCACATGCCAGAAGGCATATTATCCAAACGAGTATATGTCATTATCCGCCAAATCCCAAATTTCATCCAGCAGCACCATTCTTAGTTTAAATCAAAGATGTTAAATAATGATTAGATAATGCTAATGATTGCTAATTAACATTATTTTGTGAAATTCTCTAATTCATCAAACAATTAGAATTAGTTCAACTAATTCCCATTAGATAATTGAAATTTTTATTCCAATGGTAAAACTAATTGCAATTAGTTGCCATTAGCAAAAAAAATTGGTTTACCTTTACAATTAGAAATCTAATTGACTTCTGCTAATGCAATTAGATATTCAATTAGCTCGAATTAGAATCAATTATTTTGATAAAAATAAATTGTTATCAACTGGTTACCAGTTACTGGTAATTGTTTGAAATGTAAATAAATAAACGTGCTTTGCAATTTGTTTCAACTTCAAACTTTCAAATGTTTGCATTGTTTAATATTCTAAATGAAAGTTGTATTTTTGTTAACTTAAAAACATATTTATTTGTCGCAATGTCGGAAGAAATATCATTTGCAAGTAATTTTTGTGGTGATGATGAGGATTTTGATGTTAAATACACGCCTTCGAAAGAATCGAAGAAAAGGAAGGTGTTCAATGGAGATGGTGAACAATTTGTGAAGAGGCGTATGGAAAGCACTTTTGGCAATATAATTTTCACATCGAATTTTTATATTGAAGTTAAGAAGGTATGAAAGTTCCATTACAAAACTATACATCGAAACTCCTTGTTGTGTTGTTAAAGTACTTGTGTAGTGTGCCGTAGTAAGTTGACTTATGGGCGTATGTTAACATGAATTTTTAGATGAAGTAAGGTATGAATCAATTTTATATAAAAACCTTGTATCAGATTTCAGAAAATAAAAAAGATAAAATAGTCGGAAAGTGCGTTGCTTGCAATAAGGTGATTTGCGGTTTTACGGGAGTCTCTTCAAATTTTATCAGCCATCTCAGAGTGCGGCATCCTGAAATTTATAAGGAATATCTTACGAAGAAATCTAACAACCAAAACTTGAGTATTCAATCAAATTTCGATAAGAAACTTATTGAATTTCTAGTGGATTCAGGCTTGCCGCTTTCCCTGGTTGAAAGGCAGTCATTCATCAACTTAATTGAGGGTATTGGCCTTAAGTTAATGAGTAGACAGACGGCAATGAAAAAATTAGAAGAGCATCACAAACGCATGGAAGAAAGTGTGAAAGCCGAACTAGCCACAGCGAAACATGTCTGCACAACGGCGGATATTTGGTCAGGAAATCACAGAAGCTTTTTCGGATACACCTGCCATTGGCTTGATAAAGATTTTAAGAGGAAATCAGCTGCTTTGGCGTGCAAAAGGATGTTTGGAGTTCACTCTGCGGAAGCAATTGGGCATATCATGACCGACATAAATACTTATTATGGTTTAAATAGAAAAAACATTGTTCTATCCGTAACTGACAACGGGTCAAACTTTGTCAAAGCTTTTAAGGAGTATGGAGTTGATAATGCCTCTGAGATGGAAGACGACGACGGCAATGAAGAATCAGAATTCCAAAACAAGATTTGCCTCCCTAAACACCACAGGTGCTCTAGCCACACATTAAGTCTTCTGGCTACGTCTGATTTAATAAAGATTTTGAAAGCCGATGAATCCCTATTCCAGCGGAACAATATGGTAAGAAATGTTTTAGTTAATATATTTTATACTAGAATATAATTTATTTAGGTGTTCAAAAAATGCAATAATTTGTGGAAAAAATGCAAATGGCCAAAAAGTTCGGAAGTGATACAGGAAACTTTAGGTGGATGCCTCGTTGTGCCGGTTGTGACGAGGTGGAACTCGCTATACGACGCCGTTGTTCGACTTCTCCAGCACAAGCCGAAACTGGATGAGTTGTGCGATAAATTGAGCCTGCCGCGTTTTACATCCTGTGAACTATCATATTTGGATACATACAAGCTGATTGTGGCGCCTATTGCTCAGAGTCTGGACTTTATGCAAGGCGAACAGAGTGTTGGATATGGTTGCCTTTTGCCTACAATTATCACTCTGAGCAATAAATTGATAAAAATCCAGCAGAAAATCGAGCATCCATTCTCTACAATTGCATTAGAGCTGGAAAAGCAATTAAGAAAACGATTCCGAGCTTTCTTTGAATTAAATGAGCAGGCAGATTTGGCGCTAGCTGCAGCTGCACTGATTCCAAACGTAAAGTTGAGCTGGTTAAAAATCTTACAAAAAACATCACCGCAATTTACATATACGCGAATAACGGAAAGGGTTATTCGTATCATCACTGATTACGCAATCAAGCAGAACCTTCCTGCAACAAACGAAAATCATAAATGTGAGGGTTCGTATACTGAATCGACCTTTTATGATTTCAGTGATGGTGGTAAGTTCTGCATAAGTGACACATATACATATATGGTATTTTTAGTAAATCAGATTACATTTTTGCAGAAGAAAGTACTGCTTCATTGCCAAAATTGACAGAGGAGGCTGAAAGCCTGCATTTTATTTCGAATATGATGCATCAATATTTGAATGATGATGATAAAACTTCCAATATATGGTCCAAATATCCTATATTAAAGGAAATAGCACTGTTTTGCAACACACCGCTTACGTCTTCAGGCCCTGTGGAGCGACTATTTTCCTTTGCGGGCATTATTAATAGTCCAAGGCGGGGTCGCTTGACGGATTTTTCTTTTGAAAAGCTCGTATTGCTGAAAGCGAATATACCCGGTCATTCTAGTTATTAAACTGTTATTAAACGTTAAATAGGTGTGCATGTATGTAATATATGTAGTACATATTATGTACATAAGTAATATATATATGTGTGAAATTCATATTATGAATATTTTAGTTTTTTTTTGTTTTTGAAAATATCAAAATAATTGATTCTAATTCGAGCTAATTGAATATCTAATTGCATTAGCAGAAGTCAATTAGATTTCTAATTGTAAAGGTAAACCAATTTTTTTTGCTAATGGCAACTAATTGCAATTAGTTTTACCATTGGAAAAAAAATTTCAATTATCTAATGGGAATTAGTTGAAAAAATTCTAATTGTTTGATGAATTAGAAAATATAAACCAATTGCATCAATTGCTAATTCTAATTGGAATTTAACATCTATGGTTTAAATCCATTTATTGATTCCGAAGGCATTATAAGAATAAGCGGTCGACTTGAATTATCATCCAATCTATCCTATAACGAGAAACACCCGATCATCATCCCCTACAATTGTCAGTTTTCGCGGTTACTAGTCAGATTTGTACATCAAATATCGCTCCACGGTGGTAACCAATTAGTCCTTAGATTAGTACGATCAAAGTACTGGATCCCAAAGGTAAAAAATCTGATTAAAACCACCATCAATAAGTGTAAGCCGTGTATTTTATACAAGCAACGATGCCAGCGACAACTAATGGCAGCGCTACCATCCGAAATTGGATTTCGCGGGGCCTTTCGACATAAAGACATATGCTGGAAGGGCATGTCGTGTCACAAAAGGATACGTTTGTATTTTTGTGTGTTTTTCCACGAAAGCTATCCACCTAGAAGCCACATCCGAGCTAACGACTTCCGCCTTTTTAGGGGCTTTCAGTAGGTTTGTTTCCAGACGAGGCTGTCCATTGCATCTGTATTCAGATAACGGGACAAACTTCGTAGGTGCCTCGAAAGTTCTCGCGAAGGAATTCCTCCTATCTTCACAACAAGCCCTTAGTTCCAATTATACAGTCCACAATATTACTTGGCACTTTAACCCCCCTGGAGCTCCACATATGGGCGGACTCTGGGAAGCTGGGGTTAAAAGTTTCAAAAGCCATTTTAAAAAGGTCACGTCGAATTATAAGTACACATTTGAAGAGTTCCAGACTTTGTTGTCGAAAATTGAAGCGTGTTTAAATTCTCGTCCCTTGTCACCTATGTCACAGGAACCTAGTGATTTTACAGCCCTTACTCCAGGTCATTTCCTTATAGGGTCTCCTTTACTTGTACCCGTCGATCCTACAATCCGTGAATTTCCAATGTCCATTGTCAATCGCTGGCAAAGACTAAAAGCCATACACCAACAATATTGTATCAGGTGGAAAAACGAATATCTTTCCGAACTTCACAAACGCTATAAATGGCAGCAACCATCACAAAATTTGGAGGAAAATATGTTGGTAGTAATTAAAGAGGATAATCTACCTCCCAACTCATGGCGGCTCGGTCGAATTTGGAAAGTTTATACCGGTCCCGATATGCGTGTTCGTGTAGCAGACATTCGAACAGCCAAAGGGTCCATTACGAGACCAATAACTAAATTAATAGTTTTACCCTTCGACTATACCACTTCGTAAAGTGCACTGATAGAATATTAATTATATTATTAATAAATCCAGCTTCAAATGCTTTTCTAAACATTGTCACTCTTCATAGCTTATAATGCCTTCAAACGTCAACCATAAACACCACCGAAATCCCTCTAACACCAGGCGTCAATCCTACGTTTGTCGAATCTGTAGACAACCACACGCACTAAGAAAATGCAATCGATTTCTGCAGATGAACGTTACCAAACGACTTCAAATCGTTCAAACCTATAGGTACTGTCGCAACTGTCTTGCACATACCCACTCAGAAGGAATGTGCTTCACAAAAAGCGGATGTAAATACTGTAGTAAAGGTCACCATACACTTTTGCACGAACATCCGAGACTGCGTTCACCAAAGGTGGAGACGACGCAAACACTACCAAAAGATACCTCCTCCAAAGAAAGTCATCAGAGTAAGACAACAAAGTTGATGTCCAACTCAACATCCAAAACAGACACCGTCTCCTTATCGGGAATGTTGAAACAAAATTCTATTACTTTGCTCCCTACAATACTAGCAAAGATTCCCAGCAAAAATGGTAAATCAACTGTCAGATGCCTGTTGGACACCGCCTCAAATGTCAGCTGCATTTCAGCGAAAACCGTCGAAAAACTGGGATTAACAACCTTAACGCTGGATGAAGAAACCCTATGCCCGACAACATTAATCTCAATCAACAACTCCGGCATTCAATTGGAAGTTACCCTTAAAGTTAACAACAGAATCTGCATACATACCCCTACTCGCTCTATATCTTCATACATAAAATGCAAATTTGATAATATGGTGCTGGCAGACCCTGAGTTCTATAAGAGCTCTGCCATCGATATTGTATTGGGAGTGGATATATACTCTCTTTTGATAGCAGAAGGAATCTCGAATAGGAACGGACTTCCAACTGCACAAAACACACGTTTGGGTTGGGTTTTATGTGGAATTTGTCCAAATGCAAATAACTAAATCCGCCATGCTTAAGTTCCGTATTAAAATTATGAATTTTTGCAACCTTTTTTTTAAATACTTTTCTTACGACGGTTAGCATTTACATTTGCAAGTTTTACCATTAATACACCTACCACTTAGCCATATGTATGCACTTAGGAATCCTAATCGCAAGGATAATGCAAACGAACTATATATATTATTATATTATTTTTTTTTCTTCGTGAAATAATATCTGAAATTATCACTCCTATATGAATTATAATAATCACTGTTATTATTACAGATATATGTACGAAGTCGTATCTGTAGAATGGTTCCGGATGTAAAGACAATTGCAGTCGTACTGCAAGGCGGGCGGCCATGTTTATATCAGAATAAACAAACCAAAACAAACAAGAAGTACAAACATTTCTTATTATTAAATACTTGCACTGAAATCCCTACCTCGTCAATTCCTACAAGATACTTTAAAATTCCCTAATTGCCTTTCGGTACTGTCAAGCATATCCACATAAAAGATATAGTAAAATAAAATGTCAAAATAATATTCGCCGCAAGAAAAATAAAACCATTCCCAGATACAACTTCCGTCAACTTTAGCATAAGCTCCTTCTTAGTTTTTTGTCAACAACCATACTGGTAAGAAGTCTTTAGAAAAGAAATAAAATCCAATTGAATTTTATCCATCCTAAATCATATTCGTTTTCTTTATTCGGTTCTTTTCTATGACCTCCCAACGCTGTCTACCGCTCTCAATTGTTTTGGAGCCGCATTATTGAAGATCACAACTAACTATACCTACATATTTGGTTTTGCGACTTTGTTCTTTCAAGAGCGTCCATTTCTGGTGCATTTCTATTTCACCCCCGCTTTGCGTCTACAGGCTGGATATCATATGCAATTCTATTTTAATTATACTCGTATGGGTATAGCGTTTATTATGAAAGTGACATAAGTTGCTTTTTGCCGTAAATATAGTAAATAATATATGCAGTTGGCTTCATATTAGAGGGTATTTATGAACTTTATCAACAAATTGTGGGACAAGCTGTCTCTGAATGATGTATACTCTTTAAACTTCTACAACATTTAATATCAAATTATAATATTTTGTGATTTATTTAGATGAAAATTAATTATACTTTAAATAGCAAAGTCCTGATTAACACGTGGCAACTTTTGTTTCGGCAATTTGGAGAGGCAGGATGAATAAAAAGGTGAATTCCTCCCTTCCTCGTGCTGCCTTATGAGAGTCGGGACAAAGACACAAATTGATCTAATGTTGGGGCATGATTTTCGTGTGACCAAAAATTATAAAGTAAGAAGATAAGTTATCCCGGAGCGAGTAAGTGCCAGTTACGAAGGAATAGGAATTTGATTCCAACGAGTGAGGTTTTTCGCTGATTTTCAGACTGATTTCCCCGAATTTTTATACCCTACACCACACTGTGGTACAGGGTATTATGACTTTGTGCATTTGTTTGTAACGCCCAAAAAGAGAAGAAATAGAACCATAGTTTATTATACCGATCGTCATAGAATCAATTTTCGGAGGTTTCCTATTATATGAATGAACAGTTTTAAATTTGGAAGAAATCAGGCAAGATTTAGATATAGCCCCCATATATCCCGATTTGACATGTAAACGCTGTAAAAATGTTATTTTATATCCGATCTGAAGTAGATAATATGTTTCTACCCTTATCGCATTGTTAGGGAGGTGTAGGGTATTATATAGTCCGCCCCGCCCGACTTTCTGCCTTTCCTTACTGGTTTTTAATTATCACAGTTAAAAAAATAATTTTTCAATGATAAACTGTTTTTTCGCATGTGACAGTTCTCTTCTATTCGTTCGTACCTGGCAGATTTTGACGTTTGGTCCGGAAGGAATGTCTTCTTATATTATATTTGTCTTTGATGTGACATATTGTAAACATCTGTTATTTACAATACATTTTGAGCAAATATCGAAAATGTTAGTGTAAGTAAGTCGATCACTGGATCTTCCTCTATGATAGAGTCGACCACTAAGGACTTACATTACGATGTCGGCCAATAAAGTCTTTCTCTATAATGGAGGTAAGCACTGTGCAATAATAGAGTCGACCACTGAGGACTTCCTCTATAATAGACCTGCCCATGATCATCCTCCACAATAGAGTCCAACACTAAGGACTTCCTGTATAATATATTCCACTAAAATCTTCCTCTATAATATAGTCGACGGACCAATGAAATCTTCCTTCTTCTAACAGATGCGACCACAAATGTATTCCCCTATAATATATTCGACCAATGAGGTCCTCCTTAATAATACGAGAAGAGTCGAACACTGAGGTCTTCCTCAATAATAGAGTCGACTGAGTTCTTCCTCAATGAAACAGTCGCCCAATGGGGTCATACTTAATAATATAGTTGACCACTGAAGTCTTCCTCAATAATATAATCGGCCACTGAAGACTTCCCCAATCGGCTAATGAGGAATAATAGAGTCAAAGAGAAATACTGAGGTATTTTTCCATAAAAAAGTTGACCACTGAGGTCTTCCTCCTTAATAATAGAGTCGACCACTGAAGTCATCCCCTAAATATAGTTGACCAATGAGGTCCCTTAATCAATGAGTCGGCTACTGAAGTATTTGTCCATAAAAGAGTCATAGAGTATGACTTTAGTGAACTACTGAGGTCTTCCTCAATAAAAGAATCGACCACTGAGGTCTTCTTCAATAAAATGGTCAACCACTGAAGTATTTCCTCAGTAAAAGAGTTAGCTACTGAAGTCTTCCTCAATAATAAAAGAGTCCAGATCTAATCTTCTTTCATAATAGAGCCCACCACTAAGGACTTCCTGTATGTTGTCTGCCACTCAAGTCTTCCTCTATAATATAGTCAACCAATGAGGTCTTCCTTAATAATAGAGTCGACTACTGATGTATATCTCAAAGAACAATTTGACCACTGAAGTCTTCCTCTATGGCGGAGTATGACCGCTTCCTTTATAATAATGTCGACCACCGATGTCTTCCTATATAATAGTTTCGACCACTGATGTCTTCCTGCATAATAGTGTCGACCACTAAGGTCTTTCTGAACAAAGAGTCAATCATTGAGGCCTTTCTTTATAATTGAGTCGACCACTGAGGTCTTTCTCTTTGATAGAGTTGACCACTGATGTATTCCTCCAAAATAAAGTCGAACACTGAAGTATTCCTCTATGATAGAGTCGACCACATAGGTCTTTCCACACAATAGAAGGCGTGTTTTCGTTACACCATAGGTGCTTAATTTGTATGTAGACCTAAGCACTTTTAAGCATTATTGGTTCCCGATGAAGTTTGGTGCTTGTGTTCCTGTCTTAATCGGCTATAGTGTTACCAGATTGGGCATCCTATATTTCGCAGTATGGCATCTCAGTTTTGGAGAGATTGTTGTCAATTATTGTGAATTAAGGGGAAAAAGAAGAACGAAAATGGAAAATTATTTTAATATTCGCACTGTTCTTTCTTCGCAACTCATGACACCATTGCTACCAGATAGTGGAAATCCGCCACTCCTTATTCGCCAGTTAGTGGAAGTCAGTTGTTTTCGTGGCAAAGTGCTAAACTAAAATCGCCTGCTTGTAACGAAAACATGCCTAAAGTTGATTACTTGGTCTTCCTCTATAATAGAGTCGACCACTAAGGTCGTCCTTCGTAGGTCTTTCTTTATAACTAAGTCGGCCACTGAGGTCTTCCTCATTAACAAAGTCGAGCACTGAGGTCTTCCTCTTTGATAGCGTACGTCTTTAGTCGACCACTGAGGTCTTCCACTATAACAGAGTCGACTACAGAGATTTTCCTCAATAAACGAATTAACCACTGAGGACTTCCTCAATAAAAGAATCGGCCATTGAGGGCTTCTTCATTAAAAGAGTCGACCACTGATGTCTTCCCCAGTAAAAAAGTCGGTTACTGAATTCTTCCTCTAAAAAACTAAAATCGCCTGCTTGTAACGAAAACATGCCTAAAGTTGATTACTTGGTCTTCCTCTATAATAGAGTCGAACACTAATGTCTTCCTTCGTAGGTCTTTCTTTATAACTAAGTCGGCCACTGAGGTCTTCCTCATTAACAAAGTCGAGCACTGAGGTCTTCCTCTTTGATAGCGTACGTCTTTAGTCGACCACTGAGGTCTTCCACTATAACAGAGTCGACTACAGAGATCTTCCTCAATAAACGAATTAACCATTGAGGACTTCCTCAATAAAAGAATCGGCCATTGAGGTCCTCTTCATTAAAAGAGTCGACCACTGAAGTCCAGGGATGCCAACTTTTTCTGAAGCAAAAGCGTAACGAAAAATTTAAAAAGCGTAAAAAAGCACTAAATTTTTTTTATTATATAACTTTTTATTTAAGATGAAAATTTCTTTATTCAAGGCACTTTTGTATAACAGTAAACAAAAATTGATAGTCCAAACAAATATATATATATATATATATTTATAATATATTGTAGATATATATACATGTCAAGTCAAGTTGGCTCAATTAATAATAAAATGGCCGTACGAATTTTTTGACTCAAGGTGGATTTTCTGCACATTTTCTATACTTTTTTCTCGGTATACCGTACGGAATATCTCTTTTGTGTCTGAAGCAAATTGAATACGATAAAAAATGCCGAACAAATCTATCCGAAAAGAAATTAGGATCTTTCTCCCCATATTTTTGTGGATAGCGCTCCTAAAACGTAAAACGAAATTTTTTCGAAATAATTCAGTGAAATTTTAACAATTTCACACCGAATTATTTGTTTTAGTTTGACTCTTCATTTTGTATGATATTGAAAATACCGATTGTTTTTATTGGTTGTACATAATGCTTAATTCCAACAACATTTAAAACACAGAGTGAAATGAGGGAGACCAGTGTAAGTGCATAGAAATAAAATGTTGCCCTGCAGTAACAAAATGGTTCAATTTCTTTACGTTGCCAGTTTCGATCTGACAAATGTTCAAAAAGCGTCAATGCACTAACAAAAAAAATGAAAAGTTAGTGCAGTTAGTGCTTTTTTTTTCGCTTGGCACTAACTGAATACTTTTCGCGTATTGGGGGGTCTGAAAAGCACTAAATCTAGTGCGAAAAGCACTAAGTTGGCATCCCTGCTGAAGTCTTCCCCAGTAAAAAAGTCGGTTACTGAATTCTTCCTCAATAAAAGAGTCCACCACTGATCTTATTTCATAATAGAGTCCACCACGAGAACTACCTTTATGATGTCTGCCACTGAAGTCTTCCTCTATAATATAGTCAATCAATGAAGTCCTCCTTAATAATAGAGTCGACTACTTAGGTATTTCTCAATAAAAGAGTTGGCCTCTGAAGTCTTCCTCTATGGTAGAGTATGATAGGCATTCCACCAAAATAACGTCGAAACCTGTGGTCTTCCTCTATAATAGAGTCGACAACATAGGCCTTCCTCCACAAAAAAGTTGATTACTTGATCATCGTCTATAATAGAGTCGGCCACTGATCTTACCCTATAATGGAATAAGATCTTCCTCTGTAATAGAGTCGTTCTCTTTGAGGTTTTTCTCTATTATAGAGTCGATCAAAGAGGTTGGCCTCTCTTTAAAGTTGACCACTGAGGTGTTATTGTGTTATAGAGTCAACCACTGATGTCTTATTCTATAATAGATGATATGTTGTTGATGTTTTCCTCTATGATAAAGTCGAGCGCTGAGTCTTGCTCTATAATAGAGTCGACCAGCGATATTTTCCTCTATAGCAGAAACATCCACTGCGATCTTCTTCAAAAATAGAGCCCTTCCCTGATGTACTCTATAATATAGTCGACACCTCAGGTTCTACTCTATAACACAGTCGTCACTGATCTTCCTTTATAATAGATCGTACGCTGATGTCTTTCTTTATATTAGAGCCGACCACTGAGGACTTCTTCTGCATTATATTCGATTACTGAGAAATTCCTCTATAATAGAGTCAACCACTGAGGTTTTTGTCTATAAAGAATTCGATCACTGATGTATTTCTTAATAATAGAGTGGATCACTGATTTTTTTCTATAATAGATTCTATCACTAAGACATTTCTTTGTAATAGAGTCGACCGCTGAGGTTTTCTCTATGCTAGAGAACATCGGGTACATTACCCGCTGTTTGCAATCCGTGCAATTTTCATGAATCCTGTCGAATTGTCATATTTGATTTTAATATACTGCTCTTCAAATTATGTCAAATGGCATCAACATTGTGTTTCGACGTTAGCATTGGTGGTGGTGGTGTCCTAGTTAGAACAAAGATGAAATCGTGGCCCAATATGGTCCATCTTTGAACTTCAACTATAATTTGTAGAAAATATAATCACATGCTCATCAGCTAGTCAGACAGACGAAAATAAATTCACTGATCAAACGACCGCAATCCTCTAGAAATAAAGATTTTTCCAAAACGGTTTGGTCGATATTAAAACGAAATAAAACAAGCTGGGAGATTAGGACTAACGTAATTATGGAATATTGTTCAAATTTCTGTCGCTGCTTTCCACGGTGACATAGATGCGAGAGGTACAATTTGTAATGAGTACCTCATAGATCCGGAGGAATCTGAGCGATTGCCTGGGTTTGTTGATTGCGGAGCATTCATTTACAACGTTATAATTGTAAATACTTCCTCAAGTTCATCTCCACACTCGACATCATCTCTGGAGATGATTTTCGGCTAAAATGATGGTCTTCACCCAAATCGGCGAACAAACGACGTTGTCTGTGGCCATTCTTCAGTCAAACCGAAGTTCCAACGCAAAATTCGCCAAGTTGAAGTCTGCAAAAGCCGGAGTTCAAGTGCCCGACGAAAAGTCGACTTGCTCTCCGTTCTTGGCCGCTTCAGACGGCATGTCTGAATGGGTCATCTCGACTTTGGCTACCAAACATTGGACAGTTGACTTTGAAGGGCCTCCATGTCTGTCGCGAAATGGGCAATGTATTTGATATTTCTTATGTTTTATGCTGCTCAATCATGTAAATTGCTGATTTGGCATCAGTGACTGAATAATAAACAGGAGATTTGACGGACACTGTCAAAAACAACACTTCAAATACTGTAAAAAACGACCAGCCTTAGACTGAAAAAATTACTTAGTTTAAATATGTATGTTGTTCCAAACACGACCTAATCTTACTTCGAATTAGGGTTTTTCTTAATATTAAAGAAATTGTATTAATCTGAAGTACGAAATGTTCTTGTTTCAAAGTACGACTTTGAAGGAAATTTTTAAATTTGTTTACTTTTGTTGGAAAATCTGTTTTGATTAGGTTACCACTCAATTTTTTCTCATTTCAACTTGTAACTCCCGCCATAGCTCCCAAAATGGTTAGGGATATATAAAACTCGTCACTAACAAAACGTTCCTTTTACTTATATTACTCATATAATAATCTCCATCACTTTATTCATCATTCTTTTATGAGTTTGTTGTTAAGACATAACGACAATGAAGTCGCAACCAACAATTTCCAACAATGCCAGGACAAGCAAGACAAAGGCCCGGGAAATTATTTGGTGGCGGTAATAGACCCTCTCTGTGCGCCACTTAATTCAAATTTCCACATAATCCTTATTGTGCGACACATTTTTCATAAGACACACACAAATTCCAAAGTCAATGCGACAAGGACAGACGAGAGGGGTTTCTTTCATAAAGCACAAAAAATAATAATAATAATCATTATAAAGAGAAAGGACGATATACTCGTACATACATTTTGAAATGAGACTGCAACATTATTATTATCACAACTTCGTCTCTTTTATTAGCCTATCATTGTAACGAGAGAATGTATTTATGTATATTTATCCTCGTCATGGAGGGGGGGAAAAGGGTGGCTTATTTAGAATTGTGACCTTTATTGTCACTCTTTCGAAGGGCAAAGGGAATGGCGAAATGGGACTATTCACATAGCGACCCTGCATCAACTGAACTTAATTATATTATAGATTTACTTGACACGAGATTTTCATAACAGAAGCCCAGATAACATTGCAAAGTCAATGTTAAAATAAAATTATAGTTTTTATCTGTAGCAAAGGGCAAATAAAATTAGATAAACATATTTGATGTACTCGTCGCAACGATACACAGTGGGATGGCTTCATACATTTGTGTGCAAAAACTATAAGGAGTGGTGCTGGATCATTGAAAGTTGGCACTGAGTCTTATGTTGGCTAAATTAAACAAAAATTTGAATTTCATCAAAATCGACCACACCCACAAGCATAAAATGTGTCCTATCCAAGCAAAAGTCTTCAAACTTTCTAGAATAAACAGAAGATTCATGCCAAGTTTCATCAAAATCGGACACTCCCACCGCCCATAAAACCCATACAAAATATAGATAATCATTTTTTCAATATCACTATGCAGCAACATTTTTTTGTCGAAGGCCATTTTAAATTGACATTTATAAATGCTTATCTTTTTAAATAGTCGTAGGCCGACACCATTTCTATTAATTCCAGAAATGTCTGCAATCGGAAGACGTATCTGGATTTTTCGTAAATTTTTATTTTTTCACGTCTTTATAAATCACAAATTATCTCGTGGTTTTTTCTTCTAGGAAAACACAATAACAAATCCAATGCACAATACAAAGCCGTACAAAAAATCATCAACCTTACGGCGACATTAAAAAATGCAACGCCGATCAAAAAATCACCACCGATTCGGTGAAATTAATGAACGAATCGGGGACGATTCAATTAAAAAAAATAACTGTTTTCCCGTCCCTCACTTGGAAGGATAACACTACGCAAAAAAATGTTTGTCGAAGCATTTGTGCATAACGGGAATATGGCGTGCTAAACACGAAAAGAAACATTATTAAAAAAATTTTGTATGGTAATTTTTTTGTTTTTTTAATTTTTCTTAAAAATTCCCATTTTCTTGGAAGGTGTCTTTAGTATTTAGACCATATTATTTGAAGTATATTGCTCGTTAAATTAAAGGAATTTATTGTGACTACAAATGTTAGTAGTACTGTCGTTAATAGACAAAATAATTTTTTTTTAAAAAAAAATCGTTTTTTCTGGCGCAAAAAATTATAAAAAATAAAAAATGCCAAAAATTTGAAAGCTAGTATCCTCGCGAAGAAAACAGTGCCTATTTGAAGAAAATCTTTGGATAAACTTTTGTTAGAAATAAGAGAATTTCAACATAATCCGGTTTTTATACCCCCACTATTGTGAACAAGGGTAGATACCAGATGCTGCAAGCCAAAAGAGTGGAGTGACCTAAGAGACACCAAGAATATTTGACGGAAATCCGTTTTGGGACATTTTAAGTCATTTAGCGCACGATAACTTTCGGCAGGATAAACCGATTGACTTCAAATTTGATATGTGTCAATATTTTTTTTCTATCTCAGGCAAACGTCAAAGATGGACTATGTTGGTCCACTCCTTTGAGTACATCCCCCACGAAGGGTCAAAATTTAGTGAAATATTGATTATCTCATAATTTCTATACTACTACTCAAAATCCTTCACAATTCCACATATAGTATTAGTTTCCTTATCGCTACTCGTATTATCTTTTGAAAAATTAATTTTCCTATTTTGGCAATTTTGTTCATAATTTATACGACTTATACGAAAACATATGTAGTCTTGTCAACTGCTACTGCCGGCGCTATCGTACCTCATGTGTTTAAAAATATAATTTTGTTTTGGTTTCATAAAATAGTATCCCTCAATCTATATAAAATAATTATATAATCTATATAAAATAATATATAATACCCTACACCTCCCTAACAATGCGATAAGGGTCATTGCCATAATAATTTGGAATAATTGGTAAATGGGTAGAAACATATTATCTAATTCTGAAAAGATAATCGCTAAATTAATCAATATTCGTTCCTAAATTGAGAATTTCTGGAACATTTTAATGATCGTAAAATACAACTTCTATAGCGGTTTTATACCAAATCAGGAGGAACAATCAATATAAATCTGAACCGATCTTCCTGAATACTCATTCATGTAAAAAGACCTCCTTCTGTCGAATTTCGTACTGATCGGATATAAAATACAGTCTCTACAGCGCTTACATGTCAAATCGGGGGTAACATATATATGGGAGCTATATCTAAATCTGAACCGATTTTCTCCGAATTTAACAGAGTTCATTCATATAATAAGAAACCTCTTTCTGCCGAAATTAATACTGATCGGATATAAAATAAAGTTTTTACAGCGCTTACATGTCAAATCGGGACTAACATATATATGGGGGCTATATCTAAATCTGGACCGATTTTAACCAAATTAGGGATCGTCCTTGGGCCAAAAAAAAGATATGTGTAAAGTTTCGTCGAGATCGGACCATAATTGCGACCTGTACTTTGATTACAAGAATACATGCACAGACGGACAGACGGACAGACAGGCGGACAGACAGACAGACGGACAGACGGACATAGCTAAATCAACTTAGAAAGTGATTCTAAGTCGATCGGTATAATAAACGATGGGTCTATTTCTTCTCCTTTTGGGTGTTACAAACAAATGCACAAAGTTATAATACCCTGTACCACAGTGTGGTGTAGGGTATACAAATGGCTACCACTATTAGATACATCAGGGTCGAAATAGGTTTGCCCATATGGTGACATTTTCATAAATAAGTAAAAATCCACAAAATCAGTTATTTATTTTTTTGACCCTCATTATATTATGAAGTTATTGATGGTTTGGCTTGAGGTCATGTATTATTTAAAAAACGATGGATTTGTTGTTTTAAATAGTTTCAATTTTATTTTCTTCCAATATTTCGACTGCCTTCGACTGTCATCCTCAGGGAGATGTTCCTTAACAAACAAATAAATAATAAATTATACAAAAAGGTTTAAAAGACAAAAAAAAATCACAATAATTACATTTAGAACAGAAACTATCGACTTCTTCTTAACAGAGTTAACGATTAACTAACAAATTATTACCTTCGTCCGTATTTTTCCACCAAATTTCTGTAAATGTGTGCACAGTGGTCTGTGTCAGTTTTATAGAAAATACGGACGAAGGAAATAATCCCATTCCCATATGTTGTCATTTCCCAACAATTAACGTATTTCGCCACGGGAACCATAAATTAAATTAAGAAAAATCTCAAAATAATTGCCGTTTTGATTTCCTCCACCGTTTGATCCCTTGATAAATTCGTCATTCCAAGCATACATATATGTAACGCTGGTCATGAGAGTATTCCCATATGTTCTGTACTTTGCATAGATTATAATTTATTTCTATGTACAGGCGATTAAGAACGTTTTCAGTGACTAATAAATTTGCACTAAAGAGAAAAACAACTGGAAAATTCAGACCAAATGTCGATTCACATGTAGATGGAGTTGATCACGGAACTAATTCTTAGATTCCCAAGATGTCTAAATGTAATTTAGCAAGACCAAAAATTATTTATTTTCAGTAAAAAATAAATAAATAAAAAAGATTTCTTATTTCATATGGAACGATACCCAAAATAGTTGAGATCATGTATAAATTAAAATTTCTAATTATAATTCGATTTAGAATTACAGGGTGGCTGGTATGTATTGCAACCGACTTCAGGTTGCTATCATTTCTAAACAGCTAGTCTGATAGCTGACAGATTTATTTCAGTGACAGTTCATTTTATTGTTTACAAGCTTACAAAAGCATTTTGATCTTCAGATTCAGAATAAAGTTATTCGTGATGGAATTCAAGCGTGATAGTGTGATTGCTTTATATTTGGGTGGAAAAACACAAGTGGCTATCGTTAGAGCCCTCCAGCATTTAAATGTGAATAAATCTTTTGTTTCTCGTACCATTGCTCGTTACCGTGATACTGGCAGTGTTGCATCGCGTCCAAAAAGTGGACGAAAAAAAAACGGTAACAACACCAGAAATGATCCGAAAAGTGAAGGCCAGATTTGATCGAAATCCACGCCGCAGTTGTAGAAAAATTGCTCGTGAGCTGAACATATCGCGAGAACGGATACAACACATATTAAAAAATGAGCTTGGACTAAAGCCATTGAAGTTCCAAAATGTGCAAGAGCTCACCGATGCACAAAAAAAGTTAGAGTGGAAAGAGCCAAGGAGTTGCTTCGCTTGCACGAAAGTGGCCAGTTACCGAATTTGGTTTTCTCCGATGAGAAGCCATTCCAAATTGAGCAGTTTGTGAACAAACAAAATGATCGGGTTTACTTGCCACAGAGGTCAGCTGAAAATGTACACCTAATGGTGTGGGCCGCCGTAACGGCCGATGGTCGCTCCCCGCTCGTATACATCGACCATGGGGTCAAAATAAATGCCGAATATTATCGGGAAAATGTCCTAAAGACAGTATTGAAGCCCTGGGTAGACAAACATTTCGGCCGCAGACCATGGACATTCCAACAGGACTCAGCACCATCGCACTCAGCACGCGTCAACCAAGAATGGCTTAAAAAGGAGGTTCCTCGCTTCATTTCTACCGCACAACGGCCACCAAGATCTCCGGATCTCAATCCGTTGGACTTTTGCGCCTGGGGCATTTTAGAGAGTAAGGTTCGCACTAAAAAATACCAACGTATCGATCATCTCAAGACGGCGCTTCGGAATGGGCCACTTTCGTGCAGCGTGTGATGGCTTTGTCGGCCGTTTGAAGGCCATAATTCGTGCCAAAGGTGGCCAATTCGAACAAATCTACACTGTTTCTACAATTTTATGTTATTTCCGACATTTTTTGCTTTTGAACAATAAAATTAAAAAAAATATAGCGCTTCACTTTGTTGCATTACATATCAGCCACCCTGTAGGTGGGATCCGAGTGTAAAAATTGGGATGGATGGTCCTTTTAGCCATGCTCGTTATGAGTTCCAGGCCTTCGTTTGCAGTCTCCTGTAACGCCATCTACATGTCAAAAGCAATGTTATACTTTTGTCTCATATTTCTGACTTCTTTCTTTATTTTCATTACTTATTTGTTAATATTGAACTCAAAATTGGCGCCCATATTATGCTATGAGTGAGATCTTTGTAAGTACAACGCAAAATTTTTACAATCTGTTGTTACGCCCTCTACATGTCAAGTTCACTTCTAAGGTGTTTGATGTAGGCAAAGCATATTACCTTAAAAATAAGAACTTGACATTCAGATGGCGTTATAAGAGACTGCAGATTTCTGTATTTGTCATTCAATAATAAGGAGCCTAGAATTTGATACAATATTAACAAATGAGTGAAGAAAATAAACAAAAGGATTGCCATTTTATATGTTTATAAACAAAAGTTTTAAGTTTCCTAACGATAACGTCTTTAGTGTACCCTTCCAAAACAGTTCATCTAAACCATCATATGAATCTACCTTGCAATTGACCTTTTTGCATTAAATAAATTGTCTCCCCCATCAATTTGTTTATCATCTGACTTTCAGGACTCGGATTACGTTTTCAAATTGCTGAATTGTTGGTTTATTGTGTCGTAACTTATCTCTATACATAATCTTCCCACTTTTATTGTTTTGATGGCTTAGTTTGCACAATTCTATTATATATTTTTTGGCTGCAATTTTCCCATTTTGGATTTCGTTTTGGCGCCTCCAATGACCTTGACTATGAAAAATAAACGTCTGTATTTTTCTTTTATGTCACAACAAAAGAGATAGGGAGGAAAATGGTTCATCAGTACGGTTTTTTTTGTAGCGTGACAATCTGTAGGTGGGTCGCATTGTTGTTCCTCTTGCCCATAGTTTGCTGCTTTTGTCATGTGCCGCACATTAAAGACACCGGACGGCAAAAGTAATGTTTTTTTTCTCTGATTTTCACTGAAAGAAATATCGTCGTATTGCTTAAACTTTTCTTATAATATTGAATAAAAAATTCTTAAAAAAAAGTGGAGAATACAACCTTTCGTAATATATTAATGAAGTATGTTTTAAAAACTGATAACACAGTGCGACAAAATAAACTCAAGTTGCGAAGCAAATGACGCGATACTATTTTTCCTGTAGGTCTTGTCGAGTAAAACACGAATCTTTTTTTGGAATTCCCCGGACACCCCCAAAATCCGGATTTACGGGAAAAAACCAATTTTCTTTCCTTCTTTCACTTGAACGCCTATAACTTTGTTAATTATTAATCCATTTCAATCTCAAACTAGAAAATGACCTACAAAAATGAAAAAAAATGTGTTTGTAAGACAATTAAACCTATATTCCTTAAGCTTCAAATAAACAAAATATACATCTATTTCTAGGTCTAATTCTCTTCTTTCCAAATTCTTTTAGAGATCGAAAATGGGTTAATAATTAACAAAGTTATAGGCGTTCAAGTTAAAAAAGGCAAGAAAATCGGGTTTTTACTCGTAAATCCGGTTTTTGGGGGTGTCCGGCAAATTTCTTAGAACAAACGTTATTCTACTCGCCAAGACCTACTAGAAAAATAGTATCGCGGTTTTTGGTTTTTGGACTGTCGCACTGTGTAATTTGCGTAACATTTTAATGTCGGGTTAACACAAAGTCCATTATCGGAAGCCCATCTTTTGGTATGAAGGGTCTGCTGTAGGATGTCTCTAAGAGTACTCGGAAACTTCCCTCTAACAGCTATTGTCACGTCATCTGTATAGGCAACAGCGCTAAAACCAATCATCTCCAGAGAAAGCAGAATATTGTTAATGGATAGTCCATAGCTCAGGAGACAGAACACGTTCCCTTGCTGACCAATCTTTGGAGGTCGGTTGACACTAAGCTAGCTGAAATACGTCTCTGAATCAGAAGGTTATGAAAGAACTAACGTATACTGCTATCAACCCCCAGTGTTGCTAAGTACCTAATTATAGAGGCTGGATTTATATTATTGAAGGCCCTCTCTACATCTAATAAAATGTCCATAGTATATTCTCGGAGAAGACACCTGAAGCAACTCAACAGCTCATTTTGGAGCCGTCCGTATATACCATGGTGTCGTATCCCATCAACGGAGTTCCGCCCATTCTGTTCCACTAGGGAATTTGCTGTAGTCTACTGTGGTTATAAACCTACCTAGTAATCGTATGGTTTTCACATATAGGTGGCGGTGGTTTGAACTTTTGCTTGTTGTTTTTCAATTATTTTTAAAGATTAATTAGTACTTAATGCATCTGGATGGTTATTCTTTCTGCTTCTATGCATAGGTTTGCTGCTGGGAGTCTATTCTTTTCTACAATTTAATAAAATTCTTTAAAAAAAATCCCTATACCATCCTGCGTGTAATGAGTCTCATAAAAAACAGAAGGCAAATAAGATATGTACTTTGCTTTGGCCCAAATAGTTTTGTGATTTTGTTTGTGCTTTTCATTCTGCTTGAGTATGCTTTTTGTTTTGGATTATATCATCGTTCTTTTGTTTGACGCGTTTTATCGCCTTAAGCTCTTTTCATTTCGTTCTTTGACTTTTCACCGTTTAGCATTTCAAAGCGTCGGATGCGGATGAGAGAAGACTGTGAATGAATTGCTGCTAAAAGTGACTGCGACTGATTTCTCAAGTTGTGAGAGGCTTAAATTATTTATGTGTATTTGTCATTTCCTCTAGTTTAATTTGCTGCGAGGGTAGCTACTTATATATTCGGAGAAAATTTTTTTTTAAGATAAAGACATATATAGGATGCTGGAATTTTGTTAATTTTGATATTTTTTTTAATAAATTCAGTATATCGAAAAACGGTTTATCCACGCTAAAGGTCTAATGGTATTTTATCGGCTATGAGCTATATTTAAGGCGTTGACCTTATATATCTTTTGTTGTCACTGTCCTATAATGGTTCTGCAGAAACTCTGAAAATTATGATTTTACTAAAAAACACACGAATCTGTTATACAGCATTTTTATAAAATAAAATTAAGAGACAAGTAAAACCGTGTTTTAATTTTTCATATATTCCATGTTTCCTCCCTATTGTACATCTACATCATTTTATCTCCAATATGTTTTGACCACTTCTTAACGAATGTGTCATTCGCAATGTCCGGCATCGACATGCATGTTCAATACGATTCGCATAGCAATGTTGCTGTCAACTTTGACGTTAACATGTTGTCTGTTTGGGGTTTGGGAATGACAATTGTCACAGACATAAGGACATAATTAGGTTACAAATTCAATAAATCAAACGTAGGTAAGCTTAAATGAATAAAAGTGGAGCAAAATTGTTTATTTTATTGTGTTATCGATTTTATGCATTATAATCAGGGCGAACATATTATATTTCTTTTTTCTTAAAAAAATAACATTTCGTTGAAATTGTATTATTTTTAAAAAATTTAGTGCAAATTTCATTTTTTGTTTTTTGCAAAATATCGTTACCCTAAAAAATCATTTTCCAGAAAATCTATCAAATTTAAATATTTCTAATATTTCGAAATCGCATATTTCAGGAAAATTACATTGAATTTTCCACTTCTTTTTCTACAATTTCTATATATAAAAATTCCATTTTCCTAGAAAATTTCCTTAAAATAGCAATGCTCTAGTAAATTTTTCGAAATTTCGTGAAAATTGATTTTTCTATCATTGAAATATCATTTCTCCAAAACTTTAGGCTTGAATTGAATTTTTCTAAAAAATTTCATCAAAATTTAATTTTTCTAGGAATCTTAATGAAAATTTCAATTTTATATAAAATTTTAATATGATTAAATATTGGTAGAAATTTTCGTCGAAATTCCATTTTCTAAAAAATTTTGTTGAAATTGTATTTTTAAGAAATTTCTTTTAAATTGTATTTGTCTTGAAAAATTTTAGAAATTGCATTCTTTTTATAACGTTCCATCAGAATTAATTTTTTTTCGAGAAAATTTCATTTTTTTAAAGATAGTTTCATAAATGTTTAAAAATTTACGTTGGAATTGCATTTTTTAAAAGAATTTTCGTTGAAATTTCATTTTTCTAGAAAATTTCGTTGATATTGTTTTTTCCAAAAAGTTTCTTAGAAATTGCATTTTTCTAGACAATTTTTATTTTTTTAGAAAGATATTGCATTTCTCTAAAAAAATATGTTTCTAGATATGTTGATGAAAATTACAATTTTATATAAAATTTTAACATAATTACATTTTTCTAGTGAATTTCTTGGAAATTGTTTTTTCCAAAAAGATCCGCCGAAATCGTATTTTCTAGAATTTTTGAAATTGCATTTTTTTAAATTTCTATTGTATTTTTCTTGAAAATGTCTTTGAAATTGTATTTATTTGAATATGTCGTAGAAATAGATTTTTTTACAAAATTTTATCAGAATTATTTTTTTTAGAAAATTCGTTCAAATGAAATTTTTTTAGAACATTTCATAGATTATCAAAAATTTCATTTTTCCAGACATAATTAATTTTTTTCTGTCACTTTTTTTTCTTTAAATTTTTTTTTAGTTTTCGTAGATTCTCTAAAAAAAATACGTCGAAATTCATTTTTTCTACAAAAAGTCGTAGAAATAAAATTTCTCCAGAAATTATAAGGAAAATTACAATTTTATATAAAACTTGAACATAATTTTTGTAGAAAATTTAATCGAAATTTAATTTTTCTAGAGAATTTCTTTGAAATTGAGTTTTCCAAAAAATTTCGACGAAATCGCATTTTCTAGAAATTTATTTGAAATTGCTTTTTTTAAGCAATCGTTGAAATTGTATTTATTTTAAAAATTTCGTTGTAATTGTATTTATTTTAAAAATTTCGTAGAAATATTTTTTTTTACAAAATTTCATCAGAATTAAATTTTGTATAGGTAATTTCGTTAAAATTTAATCCTTTTAGAAAATTTCATAGAAATTTCTTTTAGAAATTGTTCTAGAAAATTTGACCAAAATTTTTTTTTGGAAATTTCGTAGTTGTTTCATTCTGTAAACAAATTACTTTGCAATTGCATTTTTCTACAAAAAGTCAAAGAAATTATTTTTTCTAGAAATTTTCAATTTTATATAAAAGTTGAACGTAATTCAATATTTCTAGAAATCATAGAAATTTAATTTTTCTAGAGAATTTCTTTGAAATTGAGCTTTCCAAAAAACTTTGTCGAAATCGCATTTTCTAGAAATTTTTTTCAAATTGATTTTTTTAAATTTCGTTGAAATTGTATTTATCTTAAAAATTTCTTTGAAATTGTATTTATCTTTAAAATTTCTTAGAAATAGATTTCTGAGATTTAAATATTTTTTTATATTTCATAGATGTTTCAAAATTGCCGTTTTCAAGACAATTCTTTTTAATTTTTTTGTAACTTTCGTAGATGTTTCATTCGCTAAAAAATTACGTTGGAATTGAAAAGTCGTAGAACTTAGTTTTTGCTAGAAATTAAAAAAAAGCAATTTTATATAAAAATTTAACAAAAAAAATTTTTTTAAAATGTTACATCGAAATTTTTTAATTTTTTTTAAAAAATGTATTTTTTGTTAAAATTTTGTCAAAATTGTACTTTTCTTCAAAACTTCGTAGAAATTGTATTTTTCTTAAAAATTTCCTAAAAATTTCATTTCTGTTTACAAAATTTCATCAGAATTAAAATTTTTCCAGAAAATTTCGATGAATTTAATTTTTTTTAATTTCATAGATGTTTCAAAATTCCATTGGAATTGCATTATTTTACAAAATTTGGTTGAAATTAAGTTTTTCTAGACAATTTCAACATAATAAATTTTTCTCGTAAATTACGATGAAATTGCATTTTTCTAGAAAATTTCGATGGTATTGATTTTTCCAAAAATTACTTCGAAACCGTATTTTCTACACAATTTTGTTGACATTGCATTTTTCTACGAAATATCTTTGAAATAGTTTTTTTCTCGAAAATTTCGTAGAATTAGCATTTCTTAAAAAATTGTGTTAACATTGCATTTCTCTACAAAATTTCTTAACATTTACTTTTGTTTTACAAATTTCTTTCAATATTGCATTCTTTTAGAAAAAGTTGTTGAAATTTAATGATCAATGAAATAAAATATCTTTGCGATTGTGTTATTCTTAAAAATTTAGTACAAATTATATTTTTGTATTTTTGCAAAATTTCCTTATTCTACAAAATAGTTTTCTAGAAAATCTACCAAATTTAATTTTATATTAATTAAATTTTTTCCTGAAAATTACTTTGAAATTTGCAACTTTTTTTGTAAAATTTCATAAAAATTGAATTTTTCAAAAAAAAAAAATCCTTAAAACTGCATTTTTCCAGAAAATTCTTTCGAAATTTAGTAGATTTTTTTTTACAAAATTAAATTTCTCTAAAAAATTACGCTAGAACTAAATTTTTCAACATTAAAAAGATTTTTACTAGAAATTTTAATAAAAATTGTAATTTGATTTAAAATTTAAACATAATTAAGTATTTTTAGAAAATTCATTCAAAATTTTTCAATGAATTTTGCTACAAAATTTCGTGGAAATTACATTTTCGAGACAGTTTCAACATCACATTTTTTTTAGCAAATTTTGATGATATATACTTAACCTTTTTTAGAAAATTTTATTGATATTGATTTTTCCAAAAATATTCTTTTAAATAACAATTTTGTTGAAATTACAGTTTTCTATAAAATATGGTTGAAATTATTTTTTTTAGAAAATTTCATAGAAATTTATTATTTGTTGATTGATTTTGTTTGAAAGTTCCATAGAATGCAATTTTGAAGGCTTTTTATAGAAATATTACATTTTCAAAGAATTTTTTAGAAAAACGCAATTTTGACGATTTTTTTTTTAATAACTATGTTGACCAAAATTTTCATAAAAATGCTATTTGTTGAAGTTATTTATAAAAAAATAAATTATGGTGAAATTTTACAATAAATAACGAAATCGTCAGTTTTGAAGGAGTTTTTAATAATATTAAATAATAATTTTCTATGAAAATGCAATTCGATAAAATGTTCTATTTTATAGAAAAATTAAATTTGCCAGGACTTTTTTAGAAAAACGCAATTTTAAAATTTGTTTTCATAAAGTTGCATATTCTATTAAATTGTCAACAAAAATCCATTTTGATTAAATTTCTAAAAAATGCAATATGTAGAAGTGTTTTATAAAAATTACATTCTGCTGAAATGTTTGTATAAAAACTCAATTTCCACTAAATTTACAATGACATTTGCAAGAAAATATTTATTTAGGAAAGATTTTTTTGAAAACTAATATTTCGTCATTTTTAAATAAAATTATATTTTGACATAATTCTATTACTTCTATAAATTTTAGTTTTTTTTTTAAATTTTTAATAAAATTTGAGCTTTTTAACCACACGACTCGCCACAGATATCATCAGCAATTATATTTCTTTTTTAATACAATTAATGGGAAACAAAACGATTATGATTTGAATAGCCCATCAAAATGAGTGAAGTAATCAAGTAACATATCTGAAAAGAAATACATTGGAAAATAAAGAAGTTCATCTATTCTGCAATGAAATTATTTTATTTTAAAATTTCTAAAAAGTTTAATTTAAAAAAGGAAGAATAATATTTTAACAAATGTTATTTTCATTACTTTATTATATTCTAAACAGAAAATATTCGTAATTTATACCACTGCAATGTTAAGGGTACCTCCATTCCAATGTATGCTAAGTCGAATCATTAATTCTTTTAATAGAGGCGATTAAAGTAAGGGATATTTAGAATTTAAAAATTTTCAATTCTTTAAAACATTTCAGTCGACATATCATAGTTTGGAATAAAGGTTTGATTCTTTAGTATACGAGTATTGTCACTAACATATTCTACTTAAAGTATATATGGGGCATTTCATGTCAAGTGGGTCAATTTGTGAAAAGCAATGTCTTCGAATCGGGATGAAATTTTCGTCAAACGGTTCTTTTTTCCCATTTATATAACTAATTACATACATATTGCTTTTAAAAATTTTTGCCCAAAGTCTTTTCGACATCAAAAATATTTTTTGTGAATTTTTTCTGCGAAATTAAAACGTGTATTGGCATTTTTGTGAAACCTTTTATTTGTATTTTCGATTTTTTAACACAAAAGAAAACTAAGGTCATTTCATTTAAGTAAGATGGGAATTATTTATCTATCAAAGTAAAGATAAACCTCTAAAAAATATAGTTTGAACCATGTATTTTGGCATAACTGGAAAACCATTTATGTATAGTATTATAATCCTAAATTCGTAGCCCTCATTTTCTTCTAGTATAATTTTTTCATCCCATCAGCGACCCGCTTGACCAAAATTTGAAAACCAACCAACCAGAAGAATTCGCTTTTCAAAAATGTACCCACTTGACATGAAATCTCCCATATATGTTATTTAACTTTTTTTACTTCTGATAATTATCGTAAAAGCATTTCAAATCGAGCAGCTCCTCCGTTGTTATGCCCACCTATATATATATGTGTTTCATTAAGTTTTTTTCTCCTCTCTCTCTCCCTTTCATTTTGCGTAATTTGAAACTTTAATTTAATTGCATCGCTGAATTGCACAAAACGTTTTTTTTTTATTTCGTTCTGCTTTAAATGTATTTCCTCAGAATGTATATCCACAAAGTTGTTTCTAAACGAAATCACCAGTTTTCCCCCACAGAGAGACAGTGGGAGAGAGAGAGAGTGAGTGTAGAAGCGAGTGTGGGGGGTAGAAAAGTGGCAGATTGTAATCCCAGAGTTAATTAGAGGTTTAGTTGTCTGTCATGAGATGCATCTACAGAGAGTCGTGATTACACTCAAGTGAAATGCCAACCAGGTGCTAATTGCTGTGTCATCTGGTCTACCATTGGGAGGTGGTCCAGATTGTTAAATATTGTTACCAGGGATAGAAAAAAATTAAAAATAGTCCAGAAAGAAGGGTGCTAAACGTAGATATTAAGTTTTTTTATACAAAATAAATTAAATTTTTAATGTAAAAGGTCTGCATGTTGTAGAAAAATACTTTGAAAACAATACCTTATAATAACCGATTTATATTGCTTACACACAATGTGTATCTCTAAGCAAACGGAATAAAGAATATGTTAAAAAAACTGCAAATTTTTATTAAATATATTTAAATAGCATAATTTCATTAATAGCTTTATTAACAACTCGTAGTTTCCCGTTAATTTGTAGGCGACAAACCTTTGAATTCTTTGGTATAGTACACATTTATTTTAATTACTTTTAATTAAAAAAAAAAGAAAAATAGTTATAACATATTTTCAGTGATACGCGTTCAGAAGTTATAGATATTTAAAAAATCGTTAAGATATCACTCTGTGTATCGGATTTATGGTCCAATTTTAAAAATCGTTGTTTTTGAAATCATCGTATTTTTCGGTACGTTTCGGAAACAATTTAAAAAAAATATTAAAGTTTTTTGTGTGAGATTTTTAAGTTTAACAATTTAAATGCCATTTTTTAAATTGTTTATACTCTCTGATTTTTGCGAAATTTTTATATTTTAAACTTCTTTCAATTCTCTAACATATAAGCTTTGGATGGAAGTGGCCTAAAATTATTATATATGTTTTTTAATTTTTTAAAATTTTTCAAAAAAAATGTTCGCTGCTAGCCACTTTGCTCGTTGCTTAAAGCAGTCGGAATATATGTTCCACGCCAAAGAACAGAATAAAGGAGACACTTCAGGAAGTATTTCTTGCAAAACACCCGCTACCCACGCTGATCTCCTCACCCCTGATAATCTCCTTCTAAAAATAACTATATATCAAAAGTAGTTGAAATCGATGGATTTTTAGGTGATGTATTCGGCAAAAAGATTCGTTGTAAAAAATCACTATAACTGACCACAATACACTTCAATGGCAATTCAACGGTTATTTTTTAATATAAAGTATAATTTGGAACAGTGTAATGTTTTTATAGTACCCATAGTATATTGAAAAATTTACGTTATTGCCACGCCCCTTTTGGTACCTCCCAAATAAAATGGTCAAAATTAAAAACATGTTGTTTTCATTTCCCCTGGTTTTACAATATGGTTTATAAATTTATCGTAAGACTTTTACAAATAGTTTTTTTTGTTGTTGCATAGTGTTTTCAATCAAAATGAAGATAAACATCTAAATAAATAAAGATTGAACCACATATTTTAGCATAACTAGAGACCGATTAACACCATAATTTCATACCTTCAGGTTTCAAGATATTGCTAAAAATTAAATTTTTAGAGAAAATTTTAATAATTTTCAAAACATCGAAATATTCACAATTATTATATTTGTATTAATTTATCGTAATGTCTGATCTATTATAAATAAAATCAGACCATTCAGAAGAAGATGGATCCATAATGTAACAAGCTGTAGCTAAATTAGCAAAGTCAGTTTTGGTTTAGTCAAATCCCACTAATAGATCACAAAGCTCTTACATGAATAGAATTATTTCGTTTGGGCAAAAAAAATAAAAAAACATAGGTTTTTACAAACATTTTAAAAAAATAATTATTATTAATTCACAGAAATTACCATACATATTTTATTTATTTTTTTTTTATTTATAGGAATTACAATACAAAGTAAGCCGAGTTACAAAGCCGAGTTACAAAGACCATGTGGCTAGATTTTGCAGTGATAATGGGAATCCTTTGGTGGGAATCGAACCCACGAGCCCCAAAATTAATAGTCGAGGAAGATTGACAAATTGCTATCGAAAATACTTTGGCCAAATTTTTTTAAATACGATAGGTGATTATTTATATCGATGGAAAAAAAGGGCTGTTTGTCCAAATGTCAATATTCAGCACCCTCCAATTTGGAGAATCCTTAATCGATATCGTTTATTCCGATCAGAAGACATCGATTTCAAAAGTTCACTCATTTGACATACATCCCCCTATACAAATATGTTTAGCTCAACATAAAAGCACAAGAACTTGAAAAAAAAGAATTTTTAATATTTTCTATCCCCAGTTTTCTTTTTTCTTTTGATCGGATTATTTGGTCTAAACAAATACAATAGACAGCAAATAAAGAAGTTATGGAAAAACCAGTGACAAGTTTTATTACGGATTTTTATAATGGATACACCACACTGTGGTCCAGGGTATTATGCGTTTGTGCATTTGTTTGTAACACCCAATAAGAGAAGAGATAATGTATGGACACGGAGCTAGAGATTGCTTTCGTAAGAATGTATGTATTGCTTGGGGTGGAAATCATGATCTCGCTATCTGTAGAGTGAACAAAACACAGCAAGGAAGTCCCGCAGCATATAAATGTTTTAATTGTGTCAAGAAAAACTTAAAAAACACAAGTCACAGAGCTGATGATACTTGATGTCCTAGCCGTAAAGAGTACCTAACGTTGCGTCAAAACATTACCAACATCACATCACTTGCAGAACATCAGAGCCCAAGAGTATTTTGACCAATCGCACAGAGACATTCCTCAGACGTCTAGATCAGCAAATGTAGTGCCTGGTGGTACTTATGCCGAAGTTAGTAGTCCATTAAATCGTCCACCTAATGATGATCTTTATAATATTGATGAATTATTTAGTATATTCACTGGTGCAATCGCAGATCTTCGCAACTGCAGAACAAAAATGGAGCAACTCAATGTTATTATGAGATTGCTTAAATATGCAATATTATAATTTATCAAATCGGCTTCTAAAAAATCATTGGAAGTGTCAAGGCATAACAAATACTTGTGAATCTGTCCAACTTTATTTGTTTATGAAGGAGCTTTCAATCGATATCCTTCGCTTGAACGAGACTTTTCTCAAACCACGTCACAATTTCAAGATCCGTGGCTATATTATATACAGAAACGACAGAATATCTCACGGTGGCAGAGTGGCTGTTGCGATAAAATCATCTATAAAACACAAGTTAGAAAACTCATTTCCAACGAAAACATGAGAAAATATATGTATCTCTGTGGAATTCTACAACAAAAAAGTGTTTTTTTATAACTGCCTTTTGTCCTCGTTACACTACCGACTTTGTCAATGATCTTAATCTACTAACGTCAAAAGATGAGGATTTTTTTATTCTTGGATACTTCAACGCACATCACACCAGTTGGAATTGTGGAAATTCCGATAGAGCAGGAAATTCATTATTTCATCACAAAATTACATCCAACCCGTTACTTTTTGCGTAAATTAATGTGTTCGTGAAAACATAAAGCTTTTTCCTAATTGTTCAATTGCCAACTGGGATAGATATAAAATATATTTGGATTCGAACATAGCTTCTTCCGATATTTTAAACGACAAATTGACAATATTAAATGTTGAGGACTCGATTCAGGAATTTCCAAACCAAATAACTGATGCATGTATGAATGTTGTACCACACAATCCTGTTAAATAGTACAAATTAATGTAAGCTCTTAATTTCCACAAGGAACATGTACAAGAGAAAGTTTCAAATGTAACGTAATGTTGGGAACTCAATAAGCTGATTTCTATACATATCAGTAATGCTAAGAATGCGCAATGGGAGACTTTTTTTATATTATTTGCAGGTGGGTGGTAAGAACTTCTGTAGGATAATTAAACGTATTAGAGGAAAAAACGGTTCTATAAAAAACCTGAAGTCAAACAACTGCATTGTAACTGACAATGCCGATGTTATTGAGGACATAAACCAAATTAGTTATTGTTTATAAAGCTACTTAATAACTTTTATTCTATTGTGATATTAGATATAGGTGTTTTACTATGTTTTTCCTATATATATGTAGTATTTTGCTGAAATATCTTTAGGATAGTAACTCAAAATTTGTACATAAGTATATACTAAACATCGTACTATTCATAGTAAATAAACTAAACTAAAACTAAAAAACACCCGATGTGACATGTAAGCGCTGTTGAAACCGTATTTTATATCCCATTAGTAAGAAATTCGGCAGAGAGAGAGTTTTCTTATAACATGAATAAACACTGTCAAACTCGGTTCAGATATAGATATAGCCTCATATATAAGTTTCCCTGATTTGATATCAAAGCGCTGTAGAAGTTGTACTTTACTTTCGATCTTTGCAACATTTGGCAGAAAGAAGTTTCTTAAATTAGGAACAAATATTGCTAAAAATGGGTATAATCGGTTCAGATTTAGATATAACCACATATATGCTATATTCTGCCTATTTAGTATTTAAGCGCTATTGAAATTGTATTTTACGCCCGATCATTATATTATTTGACAGAAATGAGGTTGTTGATCCATGTTGATGAAAAACTTAGGAGTTTAGAGATGAGTAATTTTTGAACAACATTTTGCTTTTCCTTAGCAAAACTTTAAATGGCTATATCTCGCTAAATAAGCGCCCTACAGCGAAAAGAGCGGAATTAAGTGTTCATCAAATTTTTGAATAAAATTTAGATTTCCTAAGCAAAACTTTAAATCGTAATATCTTGCTAAAATGGCGGAATTCAGTGATCACTATTTTTTGGATTTTCTTAGCAAAACTTTAAATGGTTATACCTCGCTAAATAAGCGTCATACAGCGAAAAGGGCGGAATTTAGTGATCACAAATTTTTTGGACAACATTTTGGATTTCCTTAGCAATACTTGAAATGGTTATATCTCGCTAAATAAGCGTCCTACAGCGAAAAAGGCGGAATTAAATGTTCACTAAATTTTTGGATAAAATTTAGATTTCCTAAGCAAAACTTTAAATGGCAATATCTCGTCATACAGCGAAGAGGGCGGAATTTATTGATCACTAATTTTTTGGACACAATTTCGGATTTCCTTAGCAAAACTTAAATATCTCGCTAAATAAGCGTCCTACAGCAAAAGGGGCGTAATTTATTAATCACACATTTTTTGGACAACATTTTTGATTTCCTTAGCAAAACTTGAAATGGTTATATCTCGTTAAATAAGCGTCCTACAGCGAAACGGGCGGAATTTAGTGAAAACAATTTTTTGTACAAAATTTTGGTTTTCCTTAGCAAAACTGTAAATGGTTATATCTCGCTAAATAAGCGCCCTAAAGCAAAAAGGGCGGAATTTAGTGATCACAATTTTTTGGATTTCCTTAGCAAAACTTTAAATGGCCATATCTCGCTAAATAAGAGTCCTACAGCGAAAATGGCGGAATTTAGTGATCACAAATTTTTTGGACAACGTTTTGGATTTTCTTAGCCAAACTTAAATATCTCGCTAAATAAGCGTCATACAGCAAAAAGGATGGAATTTAGTGATCACTATTTTTTGGATTTCAAAACTTTAAATGGTTATATCTCGCTAAATAAGTATCCTACAGCGAAAAGGGCCGAATTTGGTGATAACTATTTTTTGGATTTCCTTAGCAAAATATCTCGCTAAATAAGCGTCCTACAGCAAAAAGGACGTAATTTATTGATCACACATTTTTGGGACAACATTTTTGATTTCCTTAGCAAAACTTGAAATGGTTATATCCCGCTAAATAAGCGTCCTACAGCGAAATGGGCGGAATTTAGTGATAAGTAATTTTTTGGACAAAATTTTGGATTTCCTTAGCAAAACTTTAAATGGTTATATCTCGCTAAATAAGCGCCCTAAGGCAAAAAGGGCGGAATTTAGTGATCACCATTTTTTGGATTTCCTTAGCAAAACGTTAAATGGTTGTATCTCGCTAAATAAGCGTCCTACAGCGAAAAGTGCGGAATTTAGTGATCACAAATTTTTGTGGACAACATTTTGGATTTCCCTAGCAGGAAATTTTGGATTTTGGTTTCGTTGACTGAAACGAGCTTCAATTATGGTCTCTAAGCTTCAATTATTGGGTGATTTGGATCTTAGATCTTAGGCACGTAGTGGAATGCGATATCCCCAGTTGCTGCAATTAACGACGAATCGAGGTAAGTAGTTCGTTGGTCACACTTTCACGAACTATGTCATATCTTTGGTGTTTTGGTTTTACGTATATTCAGCCAAAGGCTATTTTAAATTTCTGGACCAAAGTCTAAATTTCAAGAAAAATTGTGCGTTCAGAAGATACTTCAAAATCTTTACGTAAATCACGATGTTAAATTTTTTCCGATCGCCCATTTTATACTCTCTACCATAGGATGGTATGGGGGGTATATTCACGTTGTCACTCCGTTTGTAACACCACTAAATATTGATCTGAGACCCCATAACCCCATAGTATATATCGCTCACTCACTTCAAGAGTGACATAACTAAAAATTTAAAATTTGAGGTTGCCTTACAAAAATCCGAATTTTGCAAATTTCCATAACTTAATCTCAGCGAAATTTGGTATATAAATAAACAGCCATATTTCGGATTATTCAAGAATCTTATTTCATGTTTCTTTTCTTTTCTTTTTATACGGACTTAAAGTTACACATCTTGGCAATTTTAAATTTTGAGTTATGTCACTCTTGAAGTGAGTGAGTCCGTCCGTCCGTTGTAATCACGCTACAATCTATAATACTTGAGCTAGGAGGTTGAAATTTAGTACATATACTTCTTATATCTGTCAACTGGTCGGGCTGAAAGTTGGTGGCTGGGGTTTATTTATACCCGGTATCCTTCACACGAGCAACGGTAGTCATAGGTCCTGTGTGATATAGGCCCCATACAAAGGTCCCTCTTGATTTGACTTCTTAACGCCACAAAAACCTTAAATTTCCACGAATTTGGCTGAAATTTGGTATAATGAGTTTATTAGTACCTGTAATCATTCACGTGCGATCCATGGTGGAGAGTAGAGTTTTTGCATGGCCGAACTTTACGCTTTTACTTGTTATAACACGCTTGGATAATTTTAACACGTACGTACGTACATTGTATAGCACAGTACAACACATGATTATACCCTCACTTTAGTGTGACGAGGGTATATATCATTTGCTACGGAAAAAAGTGTAACACGTCGAAGGAGTGACCTAAGACCCCAAGTATGTTCGGATGAAATCCGTTTTGGGTCATTTTAAGTCGAATGAGCAACGTCCGTCCGTCTGTCTGTCTGTCTGTCTGTCTGTCTGTCTGTCTGTCTGTCTGTCTGTCTGTCTGTCTGTCTGTCTGTCTGTCTGTCTGTCTGTCTGTCTGTCTGTCTGTCTGTCTGCTGGCTGGTTTGGCGATTGACCTCAAATTTGGTATGTGGTAATATTTTTTTCTATCTCCGGCTAAGTTCGAAGATGGGCCATATTGGTCCACTCCTTCTAGTACCTCCCCCACAAAGGGTTAAAAAGTTGTGAAATATTGATTCTTTAATAACTGCTATACTACTTATTCGAATCTTTTGAAATTCCACACATAGTATTAGCTTATTAGTCGCTATCAACTCGAGAAAAATGGGCGAAGTCGCCACGTGCCTTTTGGTACCTCCCATACAAATGCACCATTTTGCACCAAAAGTTAACAGCTTATAACATTAATAACAGTGTATAAAAATACTTGAAATTTTGTACAGTATTGTCCTTTTATATTGCCTACAGTCCAGGGAAAAATGGGTGTTTTTGCCACGCCCCTTTTGGTACCTCCCACACAAAGGTACCTTTTTGCACCAAAAGTTAACAGCTTATAACATTGAAACCAGTGTATAAAAATACTTGAAATGTTGTACAGTGTAATGTTTTTATAGTGTCTATAGCCCTGTGAAAAATGGGCGTTATTGCCACGCCCCTTTTTGTACCTCCCACACAAAATGCCCAAATCATACCACAATTTAATGTCTCATAACGTTTATACCAGTGCACATAAATGCTTATAAGTCGGCACAGTGCAATGAATTTAAAGTATCTAATGTCCAGCGAAAAAAAGGTGTATTTGATAAACCCCTTCTGGTACCTCCCACACAAATTGACAGAATAATTCGAGTAATATTCAATATTACATTACTCACAAAGTGAGGGTATACCTTAGTCGGTTTACCCGACTGAAACTTTCTTACTTGTTTGTGCTAAGTTTGTTCTGCATTTTTTCTCCTATTCAATATCTACAACTTTGCTTCAGACACAAAAGAGATATTCCGTACAGTATACCAAGAAAAACAAGTAAGAAAGTTTCAGTCGGGTAAACCGACTAAGGTATACCCTCACTTTGTGAGTAATGTAATATTGAATATTACACAAATTATTCTGTCAATTTTTGTGGGAGGTACCAGAAGGGGTTTAAGAAATACACCTATTTTTCGCTGAACAGTAGATACTTTAAATACAGTGCCGAATTGTAACCGTTTATATGGACTGGTATATTAACGTTGAGATATTAAATTATGGTATAATTTGGCCATTTTGTGTGGGAGGTACAAAAAGGGGCGTGGTGATAACGCTCATTTTTCACTGGACTATAGGCATTATAAAAGCATTACACTGTACAAAATTTCAAGTAATTGTATATACTGATATTAATGTTATAAACTGTTAACTTTTGGTGCAAAATGGTACCTTTGTGGGAGAGGTACCAAAAGGGGCTTGACAATAACGCCCATTTTTCAATGGACTGTAGGCACTATAAAAACATTACGCTGTACAAAATTTCAAGTATTTTTATACACTGGTATTAATGTTATAAGCTGTTATAAACTGTTAACTTTTGGTGCAAAATGGTACCTTTGTGGGAGAGGTACCAAAAGGGGCTTGACAATAACGCCCATTTTTCAATGGACTGTAGGCACTATAAAAACATTACGCTGTACAAAATTTCAAGTATTTTTATACACTGGTATTCATGCTATAAGCTGTTAACTTTTGGTGCAAAATGGTGCATTTGTGTGGGAGGTACCAAAAGGGACGCGGCAATAACGCCCATTTTTCACTGGACTGTAAGCACTATAAAAGCATTACACTGTACAAAATTTCAAGTATTTCTAAACACTGGTATTAATGTTATAAGCTTTTAACTTTTAGTGCAAAATGGTGCATTTGTGTGGGAGGTACCAAAAGGGGCGTGGCAATTTCGCCCATTTTCCTCGAGTTGATAGCGACTAACAAACTAATACTATGTGTTGAATTTCAGAAGATTCGAATACGTATAATAGCAGTTATTAAAGAATCAATATTTCACAACATTTTAACCCTTTGTGGGGGAGGTACCAGAAGGAGTGGACCAATATGGCCCATCTTCGAACTTAGCCGGAGATAGAAAAAAATATTACCACATACGAAATTTTAAGTCAATCGGTTACTTCTTTCGAGAGTTATCGTGCGCACCAGCCAGCAGACAGACAGACAGACAGACAGACAGACAGACAGACAGACAGACAGACAGACAGACAGACGGACGGACATTGCTCATTCGACTTAAAATGACCCAAAACGGATTTCCGACGAACATACTTGGGGTCTTAGGTCACTCCTTCGATGTGTTACACTTTTTTCCGTAGCAAATGATATATACCCTCGTCACACTAAAGTGAGGGTATAAATATAGAAAAAGTGCTAAAAATCCACCTTTAGCAAAAAAGGCGTACTGTCATTAAATTATTAATTGAGCAAATTTGACTAAGCGAATGATGCAGAAGTTCGTTTTTTTGGGACTACGAGTACTTTCACGTCCAATTCTGAGAATTGATTCCCAAATCAATGAGCTGAAAAATGCTGTACTGTGTCATCATGACTAATTTTGTAAAGTTGCATACAATATAATTTGTATAATGTTTGGAATTTTTTTGCCACGAAATTTTTCGATATCCCGGGATTTTCGGGATAAATCTGGATTTTTCATTCTTGATAATGTGATATTTCAAATTTTTTAGTTGAGTTTTAACTTAATTTGAATAAGGATAAAAACAGCTAAAGCATAAATTAACTTTTGTTAAATACAAGGTGGCGCAAAAGTAATCCTCCTATCAGAAAATGCTATAAATTTTGCGATTGGCCCCTAATGTCAGTTCTGTTTTGACATTTGTGTAGTAAACACATGCGAAATACACGTTAATAAACAATGTTACGCTACACTGCTCCAGAACGCGGAATATTGCTGACTATTTATTTGAGCAATAATCGGTCGGTGACTTTGGCACAGATTTCCTGGCCGTCCAACGCATACTGGTGAAACACTGCGACGTTTAGCCACTCGTCTCGAAGAGACTGGCACAACACGATTGACGTTATAATTTTCTATCATTAAACCATGACAAAAAAAATTCAACTTAAGAAATCAGTTTGACTAATTCCGTTTTTATGAGAACCAAATCGATGTGTCGATCCAAATCAGATTTCATACTAGGATGTTATCATAAACCTTAAAGAATAGAATGCAATGTTCTTCGTTTTGTGGGACGCAAACTCCGTTTGTGATCATGTTTTAAGTTTACTTGTTTATAATTAAATTTATGATATATTTTGTAATTCTTCTCCAAATTTCTAATTATACCTTACACCACACTGTGGTACAGGGTATTATAAGTTTGTTTCAAGGCAGATGTTTGTAACACCTGAAAATAACACAGCTAGACCCACCTTAAAGTATACCTATCGACTCAGAATCACTAGCTGAGTCGATTTAACCATGTTTGTTTGTTTCAAGGCAGATGTTTGTAACACCTGAAAATAACACAGCTAGACCCACCTTAAAGTATACCGATCGACTCAGAATCAAAGATGTCTGTCCGTCCGTCTGTCCATGTAAAGTAGTTCGTCGACTACAGGTCGCAATTTCACTCCGATCGTTCTGAAATTTTGCAGTTTAGAGTATTTCGCAGCTGTTAAGGTCCCTACTGAATTTGGTTGAAATCGGTTCAGATTTATATATAGCTCCCATATATATCTTTCGTCCGATTTGGCCCTTTAGTGCTATAGAAACTGTATTTTACATTCAATCGTTTTGAAATTTAGAATGGTAGAGTTTCTTGATCCATGAACCAACCCTACCGAATTTGAAGAAAATCGGTTAAGATTTAGCTATAGCTCCCATATATATGTTTCGTCCGATTTGGCCCTTTAGTTCTATAGAAGCTGTATTTTACATCCAATCGTTTTGAAATTTAGAATGGTAGAGTTTCTTGATCCATGAACCAACATTGCCGAATTTGAAGAAAATCGGTTAAGATTTAGCTATAGCTCCCATATATATGTTTCGTCCGATTTTGCTCTTTAGTCCTGTAGAAGCTGTATTTTACATCCAATCATTTTGAAATTTAGAATGGTAGAGTTTCTTGATCCATGAACCAACACTACCGAATTTGAAGAAAATCGGTTAAGATTTAGCTATAGCTCCCATATATATGATTCGTCCGATTTTACTCTTTAGTCCTGTAGAAGCTGTATTTTACATCCAATCATTTTGAAATTTAGAATGGTAGGGTTTCTTGATCCATGAACCAACATTACCGAATTTGAAGAAAATCGGTTAAGATTTATCTATAGCTCCCATATTTATATATCAGAGTTATTCAATATTACGAGAGTGGTGTAGGGTATTATATTGTCATCGGATTATGTCAATGTTTCATTAGTTTACATTTTCGACAGAGTGTATCTATCTTTCACTTAATATTTGATACGAGACAGCTGCATATATTATTATTTAAATATCCGGGGATTAATTTTAAAATATCACGGGATTCGGGATTGGGATTTCGCGGGATTTTTGGGATCGGGATTTCCCGTTTGACATCACTACTTAAAACTAATTTGGATACTTATAACATTTTATTTCTTTTTATTTTCAGGTGAGTGTAAAGATATCTATATTTCATCAAATTATGTAAATGGTATTCCAGGTAATTATTAATCATTAATTCGTAGAACTGATTTCAGGAAAATCTAAATTTCAAAGGGAATCATTCTGTGCGGACAGTTTAAAAAAAATGTAAAATCGGGAGGGACTTCTGTATGGGAGTTATATCAAAACTTGAATCTATGAAGGCCATTGTTCTTATAAAGGTTCTTGGTACAAATAGCCCCAAATTGTTAATTTGCAGCCAGATCAGTCGACATTTTTGGTTTCTATGACATTAAGAATTCAAATCGGGAGACACATATCGATACCTCCATTCTAAAATATGCGAAATCGACTTAGCATGGTTTTAGAGGATTGCATTTTAAATTTCTAAATATTCCAAATTATATTTAGTAAAAATTTGGTGTTTATCCGCCAACCCAGTCTAAAGTTATTCACAAAACATTACAGGCCATTCGATTTGCATTATAAAGGAATTCAACACAAATTTAAATAATACAAAAAACTTTGATCGCCTCCTGAAAAAATACGTTTTTGCGCTTAGCACAGTTTAGAATGGAGGTATCGATATGTTTGTGTGCCGTATTCCGATTATAAATAAACATAAATGGCCAATTTTCAGTCCTATCAAGTGAAATTTGAGGTCTCTAAGGCGTTAAGATTCAAATCAGACATACTCGTATGCTATTATATACGAGCCGATTAAATTGCTTGACATAAAACTTGTGTTCGACGAAAAATCAAACAGTTTTATTTTCACTCATATATACATTCATTCATGGATTTGATTAAAAACAAAGTTACGGGGAAAGTTTCGTTTCGGTTTAATTCCAAAGGTTTGGTCACAACCATCTGCAAATCTGTTAGTTGTTTTTTTTTACTTATTTCATACTGTGGTTTTGTGATGAAAAAACTCAATAGATTCCGATTTCTTCGCCCTTTAGTCAGCTGCTACATACTACAGCTCTTTTCTAATCGATTCTCTTTGATATTTACTATCAATTTAACTTTTTTCTTCTTCACTTTTGGTCTGTTATTTCATTTAAAAAAAACTCACATAGTGGATATGGGTTTGTGTTGCATTCAGTCTTGCATACACATGTATCAAATGCCTTTGACAGCGTAGAATCATTTATCACTGCCTCTGTACACGTGTACAGAGAGAGAGAGAGAGAGGCCCAACCATTACCAACCAATTCGCCCCATGTCACTTTACTCGCATCTGTTGACATTTAAAAGTGACGCTTTCAATGAAACATTCGCCATAAAACAAAAATTTTTCCACTAAAGCATTTTACCAAAGCTAAAAATACTAAATAAACCTATTCGCACACGTTTTGCGTGGCCATAATATGGGTCAAGGTCCCCCCGCTACCCTTCCTACTGCTGTTAAGCCAATACACGTGTCCTATCACAATACCGTTCAAAATAAATCTAAAGTGGTGCAAGGATAATCACATCCACTTTCATTTTCCCGTGTGGTGGTTTTATAGAAAATAATTATTGTCAATCGGAAGAAATGACATTCACCTGCTTTAATTAAGACGGTGTGGTGTGTTTTTTGTTTTCTAACCAACGAGTATATTTTATTTATTTATTATTTGAACTCTCTTTGATATCAACGAAAAAATGTGCACTTGAATTGAAGAAAAACAAAAAGCTTTATTACATTCATAACAAATAAATTGTAATTTGATACAAACAACAACAATATTGTTGAACCTGCAGCTTAAGCGTGACTACCTCGTAATACTCGCAAGAATGAAACGGCGACGTTGACGTCGATGACAACGATGGATGGATGGAGGCGATTATGACTGAGAAGGATGTCAGTCGTCCGATTACTTTAATTGTAAACAATAGAAAGTGAAGCTTTATAATCAGTAGTCGACTTGAAAATGACCTACATACTGAGTAATTCCAAATGCTGGTACTTCTCTCCGATACCGATGAAATGTCGGATATTGTTTTTTAACATTTTTGAAAAAAATTGAGTTATGGCCCTATGAAAATGTTGGTATTTTTTTAAATCCTCTAACTTTGGACTGAGTTGAAACAAATGTTTTTTCTAACTAAAGGCTAAGTAACAGATTAGATTAAAAAAGAAAATTATAAGATTAAAAAAAATAAAAATTTAAGCTAAATTTAAGAAAAAAATACACATCATTTTTTATATTTTTTTTGCATAGAAGATTATATTATCATTAATAACTCCAAAGAGTTGCATGATGGTGCCGCTTCAATTTATTGAGAAAAAAGAATATGAAAGAGATATTTTTTTTTCAAAAAATGATTCTTTTTTTCTGCTTTCCTCAAATTACAGTATATCTAGAAAATTTCTTCAAAGTCGGAGAGAAGTGCCAACATTTGTCGCTTCACATGGATCACAGCTTATTTTTGGCAATTCAAATTTTTTAATAAATCGTCATCACAATGCCTTCTCGAAATCGATAAATGTTTTAAATATCGCTATTCGCGCGATTTCTCCAATAAGAGCTGTTATTTTGGTATTCAAAGAAAAATTCCAATTTTGAGATAAATGATCGGATGTTTATTTCATAATAAATAGGAAGGTATGCCGTTAATAATGAAAAACAACATCAGCCAAATGGCCACCACGACCACGCTTACAGGACCATATCCTTTTCATGAAATTGTCCATAACCAAATCGCAAAGTGGCTGGCCTATGTCCTCGATAGCCTCACGAATTCTATCTTTGAGGTCTTGAATCGACGCTGGGCACGTGGCCCCAAAGGAAGAAGTTGCGAGGTGTTAACACCTCTTCGAGAGATACCACGGCCCGGAAACTTTTCCCGTAACAGAGCAATGGTTTCGTTGCTAGCGCCGTCTTGCTGAAAGTAAACGTTGTACAGATCAATACCATCCAACTCCGAGCATAAAAATTCATTAATCATCTCTCGATAGCGCAATCCATTCACCGTAACTGTTGATCCAACCTCATTTTCGAAAAGGTCCAAAGACCCCGCCGGACCATAAATCGCACCAAACAGTCACACGTTGAGGATGGAGAGGCTTCTGAACAATAACTCTTGGGTTTTCCGAGCCGCAGATGCGACAATTTTGCTTGTTGACGTAGCCACCGAGGTGGAAATGGGCCTCATCAGTCAATATGATTTTTCGAATTTTAATAATTTCAATGCGTTGTCTAATCGTGTATCGTTCCATTTTTATACCCTCACTTTAGTGATACGAGGGTATATATCATTTGCTGTGGCCAAAAGTGTAACACATCGAAGGAGCGACGTATGACCCCAAGTATCTTCCGCGGATATTCGTTTTGGGTCATTTTAAGTCGAATGAACAATGTCCGTCCGTCTGTCTGTCTATCTGTCTGTCTGTCTGCCTGCTGGCTGGTGAGCACGATAACTCTCGAAAGGAGTAACCGATTGACATCAAATTTGGTATGTGGTAATATTTGTTTCTCCGGCTAAGTTCGAAGATGGGCCATATTGGTCCACTCCTTCTAGTACCCCCCACACAAAGGGTTACAATTTAGTGAAATATTGATTATTTATTAAATTCTATATTCTATTCTATATTGATTATTTATTCGAATCCTCTGAAATTCTACACATAATATTAGTTTATTAGTCAATATTACCCCGAGAAAAATGGGCGAAGTTGCAGCGCCCTTTTTGGTACCTCCCACACAAATGGCCCATTTTCCACCAAAAGTTAACTGCTTATAACAATAATATCACATCACTTGAAATTGTGTACCGTATAATGTTTTTATAGTGAAAAGTGGGCGTAATTGGCATGCCCCTTTTGGTACCTCCCACACAAATGCACTATTTTGAACCAGAAGTTAACTACTTATAACTTGAATACCTGTACATACAAAGACTTGAAATGCCAGTGAAAAATGGGCGAAGTTGACACACCCCTTTTGGTACCTTTTACACAAATGGACCATTTTGCACAAAAATTTAGCAGCTTATAACATTAATACCAGTGCATAAAAATACTTGGAATTTTGTACAGTGTAATGGTTTTACACTACAATCCAGTGAAAAATGGGCGAAGTTGCCACACACCTTTTGGTACCTTCCACACAAATGTACCATTTTATACAACAAGTAAGAAAGTTTCAGTCGGGTAAACCGACTAAGGTATACCCTCACTTTGTGAGTAATGTAATATTGAATATTACTCGAATTATTCTGTCAATTTGTGTGGGAGGTACCAGAAGGGGTTTATCAAATACACCTATTTTTCGCTGAACATTAGATACTTTAAATTCATTGCACTGTGCCGACTTATAAGCATTTATGTGCACTGGTATAAACGTTATGAGACATTAAATTGTGGTATGATTTGGGCATTTTGTGTGGGAGGTACAAAGAGGAGCGTGGCAATAACGCCCATTTTTCACAGGGCTATAGACACTATAAAAACATTACACTGTACAAAATTTCAAGTATTTTTATACACTGGTGTTAATGTTATAAGCTGTTAACTTTTGGTGGAAAAAGGTACCTTTGTGTGGGAGGTACCAAAAGGGGCGTGACAACAACACCCATTTTTCCCTGGACTGTAGGCAATATAAAAGCATAATACTGTACAAAATTTCAAGTATTTTTATACACTGTTATTAATGTTATAAGATGTTAACTTTTGGTGCAAAATGGTGCATTTGTGTGGGAGGTACCAAAAGGGACGTGGCGACTTCGCCCATTTTTCTCGAGTTGATAACGATTAATAAGCTAATACTATGTGTGGAATTTCAAAAGATTCGAATAAGTAGTATAGCAGTTATTAAAGAATCAATATTTCACAACATTTTAACCCTTTGTGGGGGAGGTACTAGAAGGAGTGGACCAATATGGCCCATCTTCGAACTTAGCCGGAGATAGAAAAAAATATTACCACATACCAAATTTGAGGTCAATCGGTTACTCCTTTCGAGAGTTATCGTGCGCACCAGCCAGCAGACACACAGACAGACAGACAGACAGGCAGACAGACAGACGGACGGACATTGCTCATTCGACTTAAAATGACCCAAAACGGATTTCCTCCGAACATACTTGGGGTCTTAGGTCACTCCTTCGACGTGTTACACTTTTTTCCGTAGCAAATGATATATACCCTCGTCACACTAAAGTGAGGGTATAAAAAGTTAAGAGCTTATAGCGTGAGTACCAATGCACGAAAATGCAACAAAATTTAGCACAGTATAATATTTTTAAAGTACATATAGCCCTATGAAAAATGGCCGTTATCAACACGCTTCTTTTGGTACCTCCCACAAATAATGGCCAAATCATACCAAAATTTAATATATCACAACTTTAATATACCAATATAATATTTGAAATATCAACTGTTTAGCAAAAAATAGGAGTATTTGTTAAACTCCCTCTGGTACCTCCCATACAATTTGACAGATTAATTCGTGTATTATTTTATATTACAGTACTTACAAAGTGAGGGTATACCTTAGTCGGTTTGCCCGACTGAAACTTTCTTACTTGTTAGTAATGGCTTAGTTTCTACTTGCCAAATGTCAAAGAATAAAAGCTTCAAAAGTGACAGCTACCGAAATACCGGGTGATTCAAAATAACACCTCTTGTTGGAAAACCCGTTATGTTTGTAGAATTCGATTAAAATTTAAATCGTACTGGACATTTAAATATAGTGCAGCGATAATTAGCATTGATGGATGCAAAATGTAGCCGGTGATTAAACAAAAATAACGATATGTGTAGGGACCCAGTAGGGAATGTCTTAAAGACATAACTGAAGCGGGTGCAGGGACAGGCAAAGATAATCCTCGACGACATTTTCACACAAGTGCTATAAATGTCATGCAATACACTGTCTTGTAGCAAATCATTGATGATCAATTAATGGGCACTGTCTTGCAGCAAATCATTGACGATAAAATGGACAATGTCTTCAATCAAAATATTTTTTCTTCAGGCTGATGCCAATGTTTAATGTCACAATTCCTATATTAAGTCGTTGTCTCATCTAATTATCAATTGTTATTTGATTTTTTAATTTACGCTGTTATAAATTGAATATGTGTTAATCTGTTCTCGAACCCTCGAATTGCAAATCTCGCGTGCTTCCACATTGCGCTTACTGACGTCTAAATTTTGCATAACAGTATCGCTAATATTCTCATTCAGGAACAGATGCACGATGCTGACACCGAACTTGTCGCTAACTGATTGTCAAGCCCGACAATCTTTAACTTTGTCTTGCAGTGTGATCTATGCACCATTTTGTCGTGCAATTTACCTTGCAAAAGGCCATGAATGAAGTTTTCCCGTATGTTGTCATTCAAGAAAAGTTTATGTGATTTAGGTTCTGCATGACATGGTTATTGTCGACAATGTCATCAAAGGCCAAAAAGCCTACTGGGGAATAAAAAAAGAATTTGGAATTATTTTTCCCATAACCTTGAAAACTGGGAATCAACTTTGTTTTTCGACCCACTCTAGTGTACCTAAAAATGCTGTGCGATCGGTTTTCTTCAATATTCCTTGTAATTTTGTCTGCATGGCCAACGCATTGCTTTTGCTGTAATTTTGTAAATAAAAATATGTTTGTAATTTATGTGTTTGCTTTGCAAAAAAAATCAAAAGCTTTTCATTTTTCATATAGAAATGTGAAATGTATATTCTCTATCAGATCAGATAGAGAGTGGGAGAGCAACGAGTTGTTGTCACACTCGTGCACGGTGGTGCACCCCGTTGACAGAGAAGATCTGTTGTTTTATTATTTTTCATTTCCATTCTAACGGGGAAAACATCTCGAGAAGTCAAACATTCGCATTCGTAAACGTTCGCAGCAACAGTTGCTAAACAAACGACACGAGAACCTGACGTGTTCTACTTCTCTCGGTGTGTGTGAATCCAATCGGTGAACAATTTGTTTTATTTTGTTTTTATTTGTCCGGGTTTAGTATATTTTCTATTCGAGGCATCAAAAATTCTTTAGGTCATTTTTTTTCGTCCCGCAAAACAAACGGCAATACGATTCTCTGCACCACAACCGAACATAAGAAAAAAAAACGAATGTCATTTCAAAATTGTCATTTATATATTTTTGATAAAAAAAAATTTCCTCGTTATTTTTGTTGATGTTGTTATCTTAATGTCGGATATACGGTCCCGTGATACTGCGTGAGAGGGCGAATGTTTGGTTTTGAAATTGGAAAATTTTCTTAATTTGTTTTTGTAAAATATAATGTAAAATTGTTGTTATTTTAGGAAATATATACAAAAAATCCAAATAATTTGTTTCAAATCCTCAAAAGAAACGAAAAAACCCACACCAGTGCCAACAAGTTTCAAGGCTTAATTCGTCAATTGATGTTAAAGAAAAAATTAAGAAAAATATTAATTAATTTCTCTTTTTTTGGTGAATTAGCTTATGTACATATATCACATAAAAAAATAATTAAAACTAGAAAAGTGTTGTTAAAAATTGCATTTACCGAAGAAAACCCACCAGTTTGTTTTGTCTGCTGTTTCTTGAAGTGTTCCTTGGAAAAAGTCTGCTACTTTTAATTATAAATAAATAAAATATTATATTCACAACTATATTTTGTCGTGAAAAAACATCTATACTCGACGCAATGCCAGAAGACTTTAAGAGAGAGGTATGTTTTCCATTAAAATAATTCACTTTAATTAGCTTAAGTCTAAATTTATTCAAATATTTTGTTATAAGTAGGAAAAACAACATTATTTTCCACAACATATGTGTATATCTTTCTGAAATAACCAAAATCGAAGGAGAACTAAAGGGATTTCCAATAGGGTTGATATGATTTTGAAGTGACGTTTCGGCCATTTGTAATATGTCACGATCTGTCATAGGTTTTTTATTGTATTCAGTAGTCTTTACAATTTCATCATGGAGAGATATACGCAAGAACAACGTTTACAAATTATTCAGTTTTATTATCAAAATAATCGTTCTCCAATTGCAACTTTAAGTCCATTTTTTTATAAATCCAAAAAAAAAAACACATTCTAGTCGACCTACGACCTTGACACCCATGAGTAATATTTTAGCTCTCGTTAAGAGCTATTATTTTTCCATTGACCGATTGTGGCTACGTGCCACACAGCAAATGAAACAATTTATTGTGATATCGAATGCCCTCCAAGAAGTTGTGATTTAACACCATTAGACTATTTCTCGTGGGTTTATTTGAAGTCATTGGTCTTTCGAAATAAACCAGACTCTTTTCAAGCTTTACAAGTCAATATTGAACGTCCCATGACATGACATACGACTTGATTTAGTGGAAAAAGTGCTCGAAAATTGGGTTCATCGAATTCGTTCCTGCAGAAGAAGTCGTGGAGGCCATTTGAATGACGTTTTATTTAGAACTTAATTGTATCGATTGTACTTCACATTAAATAAAAAACTTTTGAATTTCCTTAACAAAAAGTGTGTTTTTTTCAACGAAATCATATTACTCTTATAGAAAAACCCTATATACATTTTCAACCGCAGTACATATTAGATAGTTATATGTTAGAAAAAGTTTTGGCCACATGTTTGCAAGGCCTAAAAATACTGGAGCTAGACCCAACATAATGTATATCAATCGAAGCAGAGTCACTAGCTGATTCGATTTAACCATGTTGGTCTAGCTTAAGTTGTTCGCAAGGTATGCAACCTTTCTTTGGTACAGATTGAGGCATAATATTGTATGAAACTAAAACAAAAATTTGTTTTTATGGGAAAGTTTTTTTTACTTTTTTTTCTAAAATTCCAATTTTCATGGAAAGTACCTTTAGTATTAGGACCCTCTTCTGTTTGTTTGTTTGATAATGCCAGAATAACATTAAAATTTAAAAAATTATGAGAGCTACAAATGCTGAAAACATAACTTTCGCTAAAACAATTAGAAAAAAATTAGGCGACAATAGAAGCATAAGATATAGAAAATAATTGTTGTTTCTTTTTTTGTCAACAAGCATCCTAACGAAGAAAACAAGGTCAATGTACAAAAAGTCTATGGATAAATGTATAAATTATGACCCATATTGTAAAAATAGTGCGACAGTCCAAAAACCAAAAACCGCGATACTATTTTTCTTGTAGGTCTTGGCGAGTAGAACAACGTTTGTTCTACGAAATTTGCCGGACACTCACAAAATGAACGCCTATAACTTAATTATTAACCGATTTTCAATCTCTTAAGGAATTTGGAAAGAAGAGAGACCTTTAGACTTTTCGAGCGATGTGTACTTTGTTTATTTGAAGCTGTAGGAATATAGGTTTATTTGTCCTACAAACAAATTTTTTCATTTTTGTCTGTCATTTTGTATTTTAGGCAATGTTTTACCAATTATATTGTGAGATAACAGTACATACGTTTAATTGATTCGGTTAATAATTAACAAAGTTATAGGCGTTCAAGTGAAAAAAGGCAAAAAAATCGATTTTTTACTCGTAACTCATAGGTCACTCCATCGATGTGTTACACTTTTACCCCGCAGCATCTGATATATAACTTTGTTAACAATAAACCGGTTTAAAAACCGGATTATTTAGAAATTTTCTTATTTCTACCAAAAGTTATATACTTTCTACATTTATCCATATATTTACCGGGTTTGGCAAATAGAGCGCTACAAAAGTTTTTTTTAAATAAAACAAAAACGGTTTTGGATAACAATGAAATTCTTTATTCCTGTGAAAGTACGTTCGATGCCATTATGTATGGAACTCGATTTCTTTTGCATGGCCACCACGGGCACGCTTGTAGAAGTCCAGACGCTGAACCCAATTTTCGACGGTTTTCAAGCATAAATCGGCCGATACTGCTGCAATTTCACGTTCGATATTCGTACGACGTTCATCAATCGTCGCTGGCGTGTTGGCATAGACCATAGACTTGACGTAGCCCCACAGGAAATAGTCTAACGGCGTCAAATCGCACGACCGAGGCGGCCAATCGACTGGACCATTTCGTGAGATAACACGTTCTCCAAACTTGGTTTCCAATAAATTGATTGTGGCATTCGCTGTGTGGCTTGTGGCGCCGTCCTGTTGGAACCACATGTCCTCCAAGTCCATATCATCCAATTGGGGCCAAAAATATTCGGTTATCATTGAACGGTAGCGATTCCCATACACAGTAACGTGCCGGTCTTGATCATCACGGAAGAAGTACGCCGCCGGCCCATAATCCGTATTTTTTGCGTGATGCAATGATGACTCATGGAGTACGTGTAGATTGCTGTCTGACCAATAACGCATATTTTGTTTATTGATGAAGCCATTCAGCCAGAAATGAGCCTCATCTCTGAAGATGATTTTTCGTGCTCTTAACGTTGAGGCCAGTGACTCCGAATTTCCGTAGTAAATTTTAATAATTTCGACTCGTTGTTGGCTCGTATATCTTTCCATCATGAAATGGCAAACCTTACTGAAGAGAAATGTCAAATGAGCGGCAAAAAATATGGCGTCGTTTGCTGTCCCTATCGGTCTCCTTTTGTAGCATCCCTGTTGAAAAACCCTTTATTAGGCTAGGCATTGTTTTCTTCGTTTGGATGCTAGCTTTCAAAAAATGAGCAAACCATTTTTTTTCGAATTTTTTCTATTTTGTATTGTTTTTTTTCGTACAAAAAAAGTTTTTTTAACAAAAATTTTTTTTTTAAATAAAGATATTTTTTTTTAATAATAAATTGTTTCTTTTAATGTTAACGACAGTTAATAAGTAAACTTCTGTTTCCACGTGAAAGTGTCATTATTAGCATTTGTAGTCCTCATTTGTAAAGGCAATTTTAAAGAAATTTAAAAAAAAAATTTCCATAATTTTTTTTAAATATTTGTTTCGTGTTTATGACACCATATTACATCAGAAAATGTTATGCACAGCCCTTCGACAGAAAATGTTGTTGCATAGTGTTACCTATTGTATTGAAAAAAGTTTTGTCCAAAGTGTTTCCGATAGGATTTTCTGCAATTTTTAAAATCCAAGACATAAAAAAAAACAAAAAAAGTTTACCAATTTTTGCTAAATAAAGATAGACTTCTTAAAAATATACAAAAATCAAAAAAAAAAACATATTTTAGCATAACTGGAGAACCGGTCATCCAAATTGGTTTAGGAAAGTTTTGTGGTTTAATAGAAAGTACATTTATGACCGGTTTGATTAGCAAAAAATCCTTTAGTCAGTTTTGCCAGACGAATTTCGCCGAAAATCGTCAAAATGGGGGTACAAAAATCGTCAAAATAAATTTTCGAAATCGTCAACACAAAAATCTACCAGCAACGTACAGCTTTTGAGTTGTTTTTTATGACGAAGGATATGTTTCGGAGATAGATATCTATTAATTGGTACTCTCAAATGATTTTTGGGGTTCCTTAAAGTGAACTTTAAATGAATTTTGTCGGCGGATCTCACATTCTTGAACGATATTAATAAATTAATTTGGCGGAACATATCTCATACATTATAACTTAAATAGATCCATTGTTTTATACAGCCACCATACGAAGGTTCCACTAGATTCAACTTCATGACGCATTAGAAATCACTAGTACCAACCGATTAGACTGAATTTTGACAATTGAATGTTATCTAGCTAGAACAACTCAAAGAGAGATTGGAATTTGTTATTGAGTGCGGCCGATAATATTTGAGACATTTTCTAAAATTTCTGATTTTTATTTTAAAAAGGTTAATAGGAGAGTAAATATATCCGCAAGAAATTATTAAAAATTGTTAATATAAAAGAACAATTTGTAAAGTTTTCCTTACGTTTTTCATATTATAAAAAATAGTCATTTCGGGACAAAAATCGTCAAATCGTCATGTCCTATTTTTGGGCTCTGAAAATCGTGAAAATGACGATAAATCGTCATTTCTGGCAACACTGCCTCTTTTAGGACTGTCCGAGTTGGACGGTGTTGAATTTTGACATTTTGGCCAAACGGCCCTTTTTTCCCATCCATATAACCTAATTACCTATTATATTTAGAACATTTCATGTCAAATGTACTAGATTTTTCTTCAATCTTTAAAAAAAAATAAAAAACCCCAAAAAAATGTTGTCAATATTTTTCCACAATTAGAACTTGTTTTGTCATTTTTGTCTAAAAATATATATTTTTTACGAAACATTTTTCCTCAAGCGAATGCTTAGGACAGTTCCTTCAAGAATTTTGTGGCCTTTCAGTGCGATGGGACTTGTTATAAAGGGTGGTTAAATTTTAAGGGCCGATGTTGATTTTGAATAAAATACAAATTATTTAGGAAATTATTGTCATTTCTTTTTATTATTGTCATAAAAGCTTTCACACATAGTTATTATTTAAAAAAAAATACTGCAACACTCCTATGTGTAAAATAGTGTAATTAATGCAAAAAAATCTAATTGGCCATAACAAAAATTCGTACAGTATATGAATCATTTTGTTGGCCCAGATTCAAAACGTTTGTGAAATTTATTGCTTTTTTTGTTATCTATTCATTGAAGCATGCAAGTATGTTTATATATATGAGTATATACATATATGTCATGGCCGTATCTACTAAAAAGTTGAACTATCTTTGGAATAACTAAAAATATTGATAAAGATAAACAAATTTAATTGTTACTTTTGATATGAATGAAGTGTATCTTAAGAATTTAATGTTTCTTGTTCAGTGTTATTATACCTTCGCTGGTACGCACGAAACTTTCGAAAGAAGTAACCGATTGGCTTAAAATTAGGTATGAGATCATATTTTTCTCCGTCTCAGGCTAAGTTCGAAGATGGGTCATATTGGTCCACTCCTTCTAGTACCTCCCCACCAAAGGGTTAAAATTTAGTGAAATATTGATTCTTTAACAACTTCTATACTACTTATATACTACACACATAGCATTAGTTTATTAGTCGCTATCAACTCGAGAAAAATGTGTGAAGTTGCCAAGCCCCTTTTGTTAGCTCCCTCACAAAGGGTCCATTTTGTACAAAAAGTTAAGTTGTACAAAAAAGTTAACTGACACAAATGAATTATATGTATATGTCATGGCCGTATCTCCTAAAAAGTTGAACTATCTTTGCAATAACTAAAGATATTGATAAAAATAAACAAATTTGATTGTTATTATTAGTAAGAATGAAGTCTACCTTAAGAATTTGATGTTTCTTGTCCAGTGTTATTATACCATCAATTAAGTGGGGGATGCCACATATACATATATAACACTAGTTTACAAAAAATCTGTCGAAGGCATAAACTTTACACTTTCTGGTGTAAACACGAAAATTATGAACCACTTTAAGCCATTTGAGCAATGACCGGCAGTCCGGCTGGTGCGTACGGAACTTTCGAAAGAAGTAACCGATTGACTTCAAATTTGATATGCGGTCATATTTGTCTCCATCTCAGGCTAAGTTCGAAGATGGGTCATATTGGTCCACTCCTTCCCCCACAAAGGGTGAAATTCCACACATAGCATTAGTTTATTAGTCGCTATCAACTCGAGGAAAATGGATGAAGTTGCCAAGCCCCTTTTGGTAGCTCCCACACAAAGCGTCCATTTTATACAACAAGTTAACTGCCAATAACACAGTGCGACAAAATAAACTCAAGTTGAGAAGCAAATAACGCGATACTATTTTTCCTGTAGGTCTTGTCGAGTAAAACACGAATCTTTTTTTGGAATTCCCCGGACACCCCCAAAATCCGGATTTACGGGTAAAAAACCGATTTTCTTGCCTTTTTTCACTTGAACGCCTATAACTTCTTTTTTTCCTTATAAATTATACTATATATGTAAATTAATTAATCGTGCGGTTATCTCACAATATAATTAGTAAAAACATTGCCTAAACTGGAAAATGACCTACAAAAATGAAAAAAAGTGTTTGTAGGACAAATAAACCTATATTCCTACATCATCAAAAATCGAATGGTCTATTTCTCTTCGAAAGGTCTAATATTCTTCTTTCCAAATTCCTTTAGTGATTGGAAATCGGTTAATAATTAATAAAGTGTTAGGCGTTCAAGTGAAAAAAGGCAAGAAAATCGGGTTTTTGCCCGTAAATCCGGATTTGGGGTTGTCCGGCAAATTTCGTAGAACAAACGTTGTTCTACTTGCCGAGACCTACAAGAAAAATAGTATCGCGGTTTTTGTTTTTTGGACTGTCGCACTGTGTAATGTTAATACCAGTGCACATAAATACTTGAAATGTTTTTCAGTGTAATGCTTTTATAGTACGGGTTTTCCAACAAGAGGTTTTGTATCACCCGGTATTTCGGTAGCAGTCACTTCTGAAGCTTTTATTCTTTGACATTTGACTAGTACAAACTACGCCATTACTAAAAATGGAACGATACACGATTCAACAACGCATTGAAATTATTAAAATTCGAAAATCATCGAAAAATCATCTTGACTGCAAAATTGTCGCATCTGGGGCTCGGAAAACCCAAGAGTTATTGTTGAGAAGCCTCTCCATCCTCAACGTGTGACTGTTTGGTGCGGTTTATGGAACGGCGGGGTCATTGGACCTTGCTTTTTCGAAAATGAGGTTGGATCAACAGTTACATTGAATGGATTGCGCTATCAAGAGATGATTAATGATTTTTTATGGTCGGAGTTGGATGGTATTGATCTAGACAACGTTTACTTTCAACAAGACGGCGCTACGTGCCACACAAGCAACGAAACCATTGCTCTGTTACGGGAAGAGTTTCCGGACCGTGTTATCTCTCGAAGAGGTGATCACAATTGGCCACCGAGATCTTGTGATTTAACACCTTGCGACTTCTTCCTTTGTGGCCACGTGAAATATAAGGTCTACGCTAACAGCCCAGCATCGATTCAAGACCTCAAAGATAAAATTCGTGAGGCTATAGAGGACATAGGGCAGACACTTTGCGATTTGGTTATGGAAAATTTCATGAAAAGGATATGGTCCTGTAAGCGTGGTCGTGGTGGCCATTTGGCTGATGTTGTTTTGCATTATTAACGGCATACCTTCCTCTTTATTATGAAATAAACATCCGATAATTTATCTCAAGAAATGGCATTTTTCTTTGAATACTAAAATAACACCTCTTGTTGGAAAACCCCTTAAATTTAAGAATACTTTTTCGGACTGAAGGTGAGGGGCTTCGTAAGTCGGTTTACCCGACTGAACTTTCTTACTTGTTTTTTAATGAGAAAGTTACTAAATCACTGTTTCTACGCGAAAGGCGAAAGGCGCATCACGGCTCTGTCGAGCATATCCTTAAAAATATGGTATAATTACCTTCACCTGTACCTTCATGATAATTGGAATTTAAAAAAAAAACTTTACCTCCAACAAATTTTTGTTTGTGATTTTATGGAATATGTGACTCAATCTACACAAAAACAAGTTTGTAGATAGTTTTTTGTAATAGTTTTCGAAAATTGATTTAATTTAAATTTTATATTTTTTGCAATTGTGTAATTATTTTTTAATATGTAGACAGCTAATCACTTTCGGCTTTATGACGGCTGTTCGTATTTTTCTATTACACATTTTTAATATATTCCACTATGATTATCAAAGTGTATTTCTTTCTATTACTGTTTTAATCTATTAACAGATTAAACTTGTGTTGAGGGGGAAAAAAGCTTTTGTTTTTCACCACAACTTTGACTTTGAAAAATGTCATTCATTATGAGTTGTGGTATTTCGTTAGGAATGGGGGTAAGTAGTTAGGCGGGTAATAGTCGCCTTGCTGTTCTCTCGTATTATGAGTATTTGCACGATTTTATCACAATTTCAACATGTGATTTCCTTCTCCACAATCTCTCAACACTGAGTGAACTAACAAACAAACAAACCTATGATTGTATACATATATATATTCGGGTTCGTGTGTGTATATTTTGTCCATGCGTAAATTCAATTGTGTGTGGTTGAATGAATTGTATGCGCTCGGGCGGTGTACTTGTACCGCGTGTACATATTAAGTGCACTCTTAACAAGCGCCGCTGCCGCCGTTTCGTTTTACACATTTTGTCATTTTTATGCAATAATGACTGCAACCGGTGTTGTTGTTTTTTTTTGTGGAGAAGGCAAAGTGATATATTCGCGTACTCAAAGACACACAGACACACCCACTCATTGAAATAAATCCCCTCATTAGCCCGTTAGATTTGACTCGTTAGAAATTGTTGACGTTAGAGAGAAGCGATATAAAAAGTATACTTTTGTATAGGCACGAGTATACTCGTATTATTGTAAAGTACGTTTAACCTTACTATGTACATACGAGTACATCCCTGTGGGATTTTTATCAACTGGTTTTAAAAAATGTCAGTTATAAAGAAATTATTCTACGACTAACTATAAATTGGTTGAAAAATTATCTACAGCTCAACCAAATTGAACACAAAAACATTTTCGTTCCACCAAATTGCAAAAACAAAACACATGTAATTTCGTCATCCTTCTTTCCACTAAAACAAGAAACAGTTAGAATTGCATTCCATAAATAACAAAAACTTGGTTGAGTCATTCGCTATCCAAGTCCAAGGGATAAAGGCGTGACTTTAGCATCGATGGCACTCATGGGAAGAAGCGGATTAAGGATTTCGGAAACGTTCTCAAATGTATACTGGAAGCTTTGCGATCGCTGTCAGTAGATCCTGATAAGGATCTTCGAGAAGCCTTGCATTTTATTAAAAAATACGCTTTCATAATGTATAAAAATCAGTATTAAAATTTTAATGTTTATGGTTTTAGTTTTTTAATAGTATTGAAATTTAAAAAAAAAATTAAATGATCTCAATTTCAATTCAAAATTATTTTAATAAAATTAGATGTAATCTAACTTCATTTCATCTAATAAAAAATTTTATTTTTCTGGTCGAAATACACGTTTAGACAAATTAAGTTAGTACTCGCAAATAGTTACTTTAAAATGTACCCATTTATAATCATTTGAATAATTCTAAATACAAACTAACTTCATTCCGTCAGATAAATAATTGTATTTTTTTAATCTCAATATAAATCAGTCAAAAATAATTAGTTTTTAACTAGTTGATAAGTCATGCAGGGATGGATAATTGTCCACTGCCTAGCGCATGCCCATGTTAAAATAGTCAGTTGGACTTATGGAGAATAATCGTTAAATGACTAGTTGTGTTTATTAAAAAAATAGTTTTAAGTTACTTTTAAACCACTTAATTTCCCTGCAGGGATGTTTTCACACACATACTAGTATGTGTGTTTATTTGCACTTTTTGCTACAAAATTCATTTGGATTTCCTATATTTAGTGTAATTTTTCTATTTTGTTTATTTTACGAGATAGTGGAATGAGATAAATTGTTTAAAGGTGCATACATATGTATGTATGTATTTATACATATAATGAATGCAAAAACGTGTAAACGTGCCAACCTTACTATAGCTGTGAATTAATTTGCATACACCGAGAGAAAAGATAAATCAAACAGATATCCATTTCATATCATGTTATGTATGTCAACATGTACGAACGTTAGGGACGAATCTTATATGTATACAGTCTACCATGGACTACAGTCAATTCCATAACCGGAAAAATCTTTGATGAAACGAATCATGGAGCGAAAGTTGCAAAATTTCAGTAAAATTGTTAAGAAATTGTGGAATCTATGTTTTAATCATAAAAAAAGAGCGACCCCTATATGGGAATTATATCAAAACGAAGAATTGTAGTATAAATAAAACACAAATTGCCAGCTATCGAACCTATTTACTGTAAAATGTGGTATTTACGGCATAAGGAAACGAAAAAGGGCCTATCATCATGTTTGAAAATTTTACAGGAAAAGCAAAAAACTAAATAAAACAAGTAAGAAAGTTTCAGTCGGGTAAACCGACTAAGGTATACCCTCACTTTGTGAGTAAAGTAATATTGAATATTCCACCAATTATTCTGTTAGATTGTATGGTAGGTACCAGAACGGGTTTAACAAATACACCTATTTTTCGCTGAATAGTATATACAAATGCACCATTTTGAATGGTTTATTAACGTTATTTGCACTGGTTTATTAACGTTATGAGATATTAAATTTTGGTATGATTTGGACATTTTGTGTGGGGGGTACAAAAAGGGGCGTGGTGATAACGGCCATTTTTTTACAGGGCTATAGACACTTCAAAAGCGTTACACTGTGCAAAATGTTGTGACATTTTCGTGCATTGGTACTCATGTTGTGAGCTCTTAACTTTTTGTGCAAAATTGTACCTTTGTGTGGGAGGTACAAAAAGGGGCGTGGCAAAAGCGTCAATTTTTCACAGGGTTATAGACACTATAAAAGCACTACACTGTAGAAAATTTCAAGTATTTTTATACACTGGTATTAATGTTATAAGCTGTTAACTTTTGGTGCAAAATGTTACCTTTGTGTGGGAGGTACCAAAAGGGGCGTGAATATAACACCCACTTTTCACTGGACTGTAGGCACTATAAAAGCATTACACTGTACAAAATTTTTGCTTCAAAATGGTGCATTTGTGTGGGAGGTACCAAAAGGGGCGTAGCAACTTGGCCCATTTTTCTCGAGTTGATAGCGACTAATAAACTAATGCTATGTGTGGAATTTCAGAAGATTCGAATAAGTAGTATAGCAGTTATTAAAGATTCAATATTTTACAACATTTTAACAATTTGTGGAGAGGTACTAGAAGGAGTGGACCAATATGGCCCATCTTCGAACTTAGCCAGGGAAAGGAAAAAATTATTACCACGTACCAATTTTGAAGTCAATCGGTTACTCCTTTCGAGAGTTATCGTGCGCACCAGCAGACAGACAGACAGACAGATAGATAGACAGACAGACAGACAGATGGACATTGCTCATTCGTCTTAAAATGACCCAAAACGAATATCCGCCGAACATACTTAGGGTCTTAGATCACTCCTTCGATGTGTTACACTTTTTTTCGTAGCAAATGATATATACCCTCGTCATACTAAAGTGAGGGTATAATGAAATGTTTTGCCGTTAGAAAAACGTAGTTTTCAGGATAATATCTAAACATAATGATGCATATATAGAATCATACAAACATGATTTATAACTTGTTTGTGAAAATTGCGTGAAATAATATTTTTTAACTATGAAAAAAGAAATAATTTGTTGTTAGGCCCTTTTGAATTTCTTTAATAAATTCACCATTTTTAATAATACGCCGCTAAAAATTTGTCAGGATGTGTGTTTTGATGCAGGGTACCGAAATTTATCAAAAACGGAGTTTCCATTTTTCTTGTTGTTACGCCCTTTTTCGTTTCTGATGACGATATGTATGTATGTGTATTTAAATATAGACTGACTGATACATTTTTATAATACAGAATTTATAATGCAAAATTTCAGCATAATCGTCTGCTTAAAGGTGGTCTTTAAGGTTTAAATAAGAATATTTAAGAGTGATTATTAATGTTTTTGATATACTATACAAAGTAAGAACTGCTTAGGGTAATTTATTGTTGAGATGAATGCTTGACAAAGTATAACGTGCAAACTGTAAACTTTCGGCTGAGTGGCTTAGGAAATGAGATTTTTATGGCTTAAAAATATATTTGGAAGCGACCTCTATATATAGGGGAGCTATATTAAATCATTAACATAGACAGATCATTTTCTGTCCCAAGTGACCTATAACTATAATAAATATTTCTATCAGATTTCACCAAACTACCACTTCTAAATATTAGGGACTGTAGTTTGTAGAATGAAGAAAAGTTGTGGTCAAAATAAATTAGAAAATCCCCCAAAACGGTATTTTTTTATTTTCCCCTGTATATACTTTACTAAAAGCCGGGCTCCAAATTCCCTTTGGAGTTCAACGTTCAATACCTTACCACAAACAAAAATAGTAATGGTTTATTTGCGATTGGAAAAATTGTGAAATTTGTGTAACAACTGGTTTAAATTAAAAAACTTTGCAACAATGCCAGTTAATATTTTTGTCCCGCTCTTTCTTTGAGAACATTCTCTAGGAAGTTTTCTTCAACATGAAGATAAATATGTTATATATTTTTTAAATAACTTCTTCCTTTATAAATCCCAAATACGACATATACTTTTTTTTAAGAATTTACAAAAAAAAATATTTTATTTTGAAAATATAACCTAAAATTACCAAAACTTTTGTCTTATTAGGTATATAGGATCGATTATTTCATCATATATCTAATGTTGTTGCCAATTCAGAAAAGGTGATTTGAAATAAATCGAAAATTCTGCTCCGATATTCACAAAATACCATGACAGGGTCGGGGAAAAATTAAAAATTCAATTTTCAATTGCAAATATCTCTATAACTACACTGAAAAAAAATTTGTCATAAAATTAAAGAAATGCTCCAAAGACGACCTTAGTCTTCAAAATAAGTACATTTTGTTAATTTAATTTTAATCACCTAATGATCATTTGATGATCATAGGGGGCTAAAACTTTAAACTTAAGATCTCAAATACCTCTTCTACAAAAATGGCAAGTTTTTTTTCGCAATCGGTTGTCTGGTTAAGAAACGGACGAATTATGTCCCTTTTTTGGCCCTTCACCATAGGGGTGCTTCCAGAGTGGTCGCTCAAAGCCGAGCGGAGCGGAACTGGGACTAAAGCTAATCAATGCGAGAAGAATTGAATACACAACTTAATATGAATGAGCGTGAATACTGTATAGTGAGAGACGAGAAGAGCGGAGAGCAACGCCGATAGAATGCGAGAAGACAGTTTCAAGGTGATTTTCGAGCCGATTTTCGATATGAATTCTTGACTGTGCGTAGTGATTTTTGGAAGTGGTGTAAACTGAATATGGATATTGATTAAAATAATAAATACTATATATAATTAGAATAATAAATTAATAAATAAATAATAAAAAAGTAATATTATGAATATATATATAAATACATATATATATATAAATACGAAATACTCTTCCTCAGACGAATCCAAGAAACCTTTCACTGCAATTTTATAAACACTTGATCAACAAGACTGAATATATGGATACATAAATACAAAACACGTACAGAATTTCAACGCCGTTTCTCGCATTCACTCTGACACCACTAAGTTTTCTTCTCTCACGAAAAAGCTCGAGCACCCTAAGGCATATATGGATCCCTAACCAAAAAGATGTAACGGCCACCATGATTTACTTTTAATTTTTTGAGGGAAATCGTTTACTTATGACAAATGACATCATGTGTGCGAAATTTATAGCTGTAAAACGTACCGTTATACTAAATTTCATAGTTATATAAACAGATCTATGCATTTAAACAAAAAAACAAATAATCACAAAAGAAACCTTCTCCTCTAAATTTTTGTGTGTGGCGCTTACGTCTTTTTGGCGGTTAAGGCGCGATATGTACCTTTAAGTCATTTGGGTCGTATGATTGTTTTATGTGTATTTATAACAATTATACGCCCCATATGTTCATTTAACACTTCCACTTAATGCTATTTTGGTCCATACGCCATTTTTGTGTTTTATGAGTTAGGATTTGGTTAGTTACATGATGTTGAAGCACGTTTTTGCAGAATATGAAATAATTGTTTCTATCTCCCCTAGTTTTCGAGATATTTGCAGGTTAAATCGATCCAACTCCGAATTTTTAATTTTCCTGTTCCATGTCTCCACTTTTCGCTCTCCCCCTTTTCTTGACTCATTTTTTAAAGTTATTTTGATAAGAATATGCAAATTACTCTCCTCCCAAAACGACCCACAATTTTCTCAGTGTATGTTCATACATACACCGATGATTATACGATTATACATACGTAACTCGAAGACGAGTGGAAGGAAATTCATTTGATCATTTAATTGAATAATACGGCACATTTTGTGACGTCATGTCGGTCGGGGTGTAATAATGGTGAAATGATATTAATATGATTTGCAGTGAATATGAAATTGCCAACGATGTAATTACTAATAAGTCGATAACGTAGTAGATGCCATTCAAAAGATATTTCCCATTCATACGATAAATCGGCGTGTTATAAAAACTTGTCAAAACTTAATATTAATAAGTAGATTTTGATAATAATGAATTTCCTAGAATTAATTATACACTCCAGAAAAATATATAAGGGCTGGATATATATGCTCAAAGTAGTGCATTTATTCATACTAACATATGTTGCCACTATCTTCGGACAAATAAAGATTCTTTTATGCAAAAGCATAAATTTTTGTCATCCCCTATTTCTAAATTCTGCCCATTAGGCAACCCTATGCCTAGTCACATCCTTTTTACCCATATTTCAACATTAATAAATTTTTTCAGCATCTCTCGGCATCCGACTGTCTGTAGTGGTGGCAAATGTTTGTTCGTTCGTTCATTTGTTTGCAAATATACCACAGAACTGGAAACAAATCGTATGACCTTTGCATTGAAATGCACTGAATAATTTGCAAAACTATAAACCATGAAATACCAGAAAAAACCAACAACAAACAGAAGTCGAGAGATATGTAGATGCTGAGAGATTGGGAGAAAACAGAGAGAGCCAAAGAAAATCCCACAATATCTAAATTATTTACTCATACATAAATTGCATTTACATTGTGAAAAGTGTAAAGATTGCTCTATGCCCCGCCAGAAATGTAAACAACTACAGTGCCAAATTGCTGGTCGTCTCACACCCAAACAACGGCTGTTTAAATGAAAAGGGAAAGAGAGAAGAGTGAATCTCCCCCAACCAACAGAAGGTGAAGACACCGCCGCCGTCACCACCACCTGCTGCAAAGGCAACTGAGCAACAAACAACAATGTCTGTGACACTGGTATTGCACCAGAGCCAACTTGCAGCCGGTACCACCAACTGTAACAACAACAATAACAATACTCGTTATAATAACGACAAAAGTCATGGTGGCGTATGACGTCTGAGTAGACTGAATTTTGGTGAATGACATCAAGAAGAAGAATAGCAATAGCAACAATGTTTTCATATTACAAGGCACAGTGATTACGAGTAATAATCAAATTGAGCTCTAATACAAATTTAAAATGGAAAAAATTAAAAAAAAAAAAACAAGTAAGAAAGTTCAGTCTTATAAACCGACTAATGAATCCCATCACCTTGAGTCTCAAAAAATATTAGTAAATTAATTTATTTTTTTGTTTTATTTAAATTACTATCACATTAAATTGCATTTAATAACTTTAAAGTATGCACTGGTATTAAAGATAAAAGCTGTTTACTTTTGGTACAAAAAGGTCCATTTGTGTGAGAGGTACCAAAAGGGGAGAACCAATAACGGTCACTTTTCTCTAGACTATAAAAGCATTACACTGTAAAAAATGTCTAGTATTAAAACTTTTGGTGTAGGATGGTCCATTTGTGTGGGAAGTTCCAAAAGGGGCTTGCCAATTTCGGCTACTTTTCTCTAGACTCTAGGTACTATAATAGCATTGCACTGTACGAAATTTCAAGTATTTGTATGCACTGGTATTAAAGTTAAAAGCTGTTAACTTTTGGTACCAAAAGGGGCTTGCCAATAAAGGCAGTTTTTCTCTGGACTCTAGGTACTATAAAAGCATTACACTGTACAACATTTCAAGTATTTGTATGAACTGTTATTAAAAGATTTGTTCCTTTACTTTTTTAATAGTAAAACTAGCAAAAGAGAAATAATTCAAAATTCTCTCTGAGTAAACATATTTTGAAAAAGTATGGGAACGGAAATCTAGTAAAAATAGCAAGCACAGAAAAATTTCTTCTATTTGAAGTTTTTGTTATATTACTTTCAATGTATTTTGAAAGCTACTACTTTTACTCGGAAAAATTTGTCGAGTAAAAACTATTAAAAAAGTAGTAAAAGAGAAAGGCATTTTGAAAATTCTCTCTTAAATTTGTCTAATATTTTTACTAGTTTTTCGAGTAAAGGAACGCTTTTTGGAGTAAAACTGGTAAAAATGGTAAAACTAGTAACTTGTAGTAGGTAAAGGAACAAAGCTAAAGTTATAAGCTGGTAACTTTTGGTACAAAAAGGTCCATTTGTGTGGGAGGTACCAAAAAGAGCGTGGCTATAATGCCCATTTTTCACTGTATTGTATGTACTATTAAACCTTTACACTGTACAAAATTTCAAGCCCTTAAATGCACTGGTAATAAAGTTATAATCTATTAACTTTTGGTTCAAAATTGTCCATTTGTGTGGGAGGTACCAAAAGGGGTGTGGCAACTTCGCCCGTTTTTCTCGAGGTAATAGTGACTAATAAACTAATACTATGTATAGAATTTCAGAGGGTTAAAATAAGTAGTATAGAAGTTATTAAATAATCAATATTTCACAAAATGTTAACCCTTTGTGTGGGAGGTACTAGAAGGAGTGGACCAATATGGCCCATCTTCGAACTTAGCCGGAGATAGAAGAAAATATTACCACATACCAAATATGAAGTCAATCGGTTACTCCTTTCGAGAGTTATCGTGCGCACCAGCCAGCAGGCAGACAGACGAACGAACATTGTTCATTCGACTCAAAATGACCCAAAACTGATATCCGCCGAATATACTTAGGGTCTTAGATCACTCCTTCGATGTGTTACACTTTTGGTTCGTAGCAAATGATATATACCCTCCTCTCTAAGGTGAGGGAATAATGAAATATTTAACAGGTACTGATAATCGTTTCTTTTAATTTTTCGAACTACGTATATAGTGGTCGTCTCAATTAGTTATGGCGAGGATGTGCTGCAGTAAGCTCTTTAATAAGGCAAAGGCCACAACAGCCCCACAGGACTGGGATACATGTGTGGAAAAACACAATCAGTACAAAAATCAGCATGGGGCATGACGATAATAAGTTGGAATAATTGGTTTCTCTTAGTTAAGAAAGTTCTTAGCTCCACCTCCTCATAAAGGCTTATACCAAGTAGGAGATGATAATAATTCAGATTTGAAACCATATGACCTATTTTTTCCTGTTCAAAATCACTGTACCTTACGAGTGCAGGAGGATGAATGAATGAATAACTAATGTTCAGTCGTATGTTTCATTTAGTTTTTTTTTTTTTGATGTGGAATTGTTTTATAGCTAGAAAGCGTAGCTAGGCCAAAACAAAAAAAAACCAAGAGAGAGATAAAAAAAAACTTGGCAGTGATGATGTACCCATTTTATGCGCGATGTGATGTTCTGTATTTACCCCGCCGATTGAAGGTCGTTTTGATTATCGTCTAATATTCGCATGCGAATGAAAATTCTCTAGTATTTTTGTCGGTTTGTTGCGTCGCACCCGCCCGCCCCTTACACTTAATAATAACAATAATACGCCAAAAGACAAAACGAAATGAACTGCAATGAAATAAAATTTGTGTAAATATGTTCGTATTTTTCTGCCATCGTAATGAAGTAAATACAACTTTGGTGGCGATGAGTGATTATTTTGTAGAAAACTATGAGGAAATTGTAAACGCAAATGCAATTGGAATGATAGATATTTATTTATTTATTTGTGAAGCCAAGGACGCTACCTTCTGATTTAATTTATTTGCGTTATAGCAATCATAGTTTATGACCGGCCCGGCTGGAATTTAGGCAAATAAATTTTGATACATCCACCATATTAATATACTTTCCGTTTTGACTTCATGACATCTTGCAGGTCAGATTTGTAAAGCAATCTGTCAGAAATTTAGAAATTTATATTTTATTTGGATTTAAAATATTCTTAGGGAAAATATAACGTACTAGCTACAGCTAGTATATAGTATTTTCCCCATACTGTATTCATTTTCTGTTTAGGATATTGTAAACTAGTCATACTTCTTTCTTTTAAAAAACGTATGATTATTATATGGAGGGAAAATGAAGCAGATTCGTTTCTGTTTTATACAATAAAATACGAAAAATACCATCTTACCACACCTTGTACCATGTTTATCCCTCTTCCCCACTGTATCCTTAAAAGTTCGAAAAACACCTTCTTAGGCCACGTCTAACCTTTTTGCCATGTTTTATGTTAATCTCGTCACGTCTCTATGTTCCTCTCTTAGGACCATATATAATAGTTCTCGCATCAATATACCACATTTAAATCTTTTTCACCCACTGTGGAAAAGATTTTAGGCCCATTGTACCATATTTAAAACCTTTTTGCCTCACTGTACTATATTTATCTATTTTTTCCACTGTCCGTGATTTATATGTCTATGACCACAGTGCTCCGACGAGCATTTTATTTGGGTATGTTATTTCCCAAACAAAGATCTATTTGCGTGAATATATATCTATTCTTTAATTGTTCTAAGTTGTCAGCAATTGAAAGGTAATTTTTAGAAAGTTTTAATGGTAGTAAAATTTCTTTATAATTCAAAATAATGACTTGGAATAGTTAGAAAAAAAAAAATAAATGGTTTCAAATAGAAGTTAATGCGAAGTATGCCATTTTTAATAGAAATGCATAATTTAAAAAAAAAGAAAAAATTTAAAACTAAAATTCGAAAAATTCAGCAAAGTTTTGAAAATGTTTTTTTAATAAAATATATTTGGAAATATTCATAAACAACAATTTTATTTGTATTTAAACACATATTTTATTTGAGAAAATTAGTTCGCAAATATATTTTATATTAATACATATATTAACATATGGGTTCTAAATACATATTATTGATTTTCAAATAAAATTTATTTGCTCGAAAATATATAATATTTAAAAATTTGTATTGCAAGTATATTTTCTTTCGATTCAAACATATCAAAAAAAGGCGATTTTGCCCCGTGCATATTTAAATCTTTTTATCTCAATTTTGCATAATTAACCCATTTTTCCCCACTGTGCCTATGAAAATATGAATTTCGAAAAAATATAGTTACTTTTTCTCATGTATGTTCCAAAAGCTACCCTAGCACTCTGAGACCTATTTAACACTTTTTGCCTCCCTGTGTGTAGTAAATGTAAATGTTCGGGTAAATGTTCGAATTTCGAAAAATCCCGTCCTAACCCATTGGACTTATTTGTTCTATGTAGGTCCCACCAGATATGATTTTATTACATTTTACCCAATAGTCCATATTTTACAGACCTTTACAAAGGGTCCACAAAATATGTTTCTAGACGCCTAGGAAATCCCAAATTATTACCGATTGCGATGAAATTATACTATGTATTTGCATTCGATGTAGTGTCCTTACATATGTCATAGCTGACCTCGCTTCCTGATGTTATAGCAGACACAAATTCCTACGATTGGTCTGAACTATTTATGTGAATAGTGGAGCTTTGTGGTCCATATTTTGATATACAGGGTGGCTGATATGTAATGCAACAAAGTAAAGCGCAATATTTTTTAATTTTTTTTTTAAATTTTGTTGTTCAAAAGCGAAAAATGTCGGAAATAACATAAAATTTTAGAAACAGTTTAGATTTGTTCGAATTGGCCACCTTTGGCACGAATTATGGTCTTCAAACGGCCGACAAAGCCATCACACGCTGCACGAAAGTGGCTCTGCGGTATTTTGGCCCATTCCCGGCGAAGCGCCGTCTTGAGATGATCGATACTTTGGTACTTTTTAGGGCGAACCTTACTCTCTAAAATGCCCCAGCGCAAAAGTCCAACGGATTGAGATCCGGAGATCTTGGTGGCCATTGTGCGGTAGAAATGAAGCGAGGAACCTCCTTTTTAAGCCATTCTTGGTTGACGCGTGCTGAGTGCGATGGTGCTGAGTCCTGTTGGAATGTCCATGGTCTGCGGCCGAAATGTTTGTCTGCCCAGGGCTTCAATACTGTCTTTAGGTCATTTTCCCGATAATATTCGGCATTTATTTTGACCCCATGGTCGATGAATACGAGCGGGGAGCGACCATCGGTCGTTACGACGGCCCACACCATTACCATCGACGGCGCTTGAGTTCTGGTGGCCAATCGAAGGTGTACATTTTCAGCTGACCTCTTTGGCAAGTAAACCCTATCATTTTGTTTGTTCACAAACTGCTCAATTTGGAATAGCTTCTCATCGGAGAAAACCAATTTCGGTAACTGGCCACTTTCGTGCAAGCGAAGCAACTCCTTGGCTCTTTCCAGTCTAACTTTTTTTGTGCATCGGTGAGCTCTTGCACTTTTTGGAACTTCAATGGCTTTAGTCCCAGCTCATTTTTTAATATGTGTTGTATCCGTTCTCGCGATATCTTCAGCTCACGAGCAATTTTTCTTTGGACGCGATGCAACACTGCCAGTATCACGTTAACGAGCAATGGTACGAGAAACAAAAGATTTATTCACATTTAAATGCTGGAGGGCTCTAACGATAGCCACTTGTGTTTTTCCACCCAAATATAAAGCATTCACACTATCACGCTTGAATTCCATCACGAATAACTTTTTTCTGAATGCAATAGATCAAAATGCTTTTGTAAGCTTGTAAACAATAAAATGAACTGTCACTGAAATAAACCTGTCAGCTATCAGACTAGCGGTTTAGAAATGATAGCAACCTGAAGTTGGTTGCAATACATATCAGCCAAATGTATGTACAAATGTCCCAGACGATCTGACTTCTTGGCGATATAGAAGACACAAATTCCCACCGATAGGAATGAAATTTGGCTATTTGCTATTAATTTTGCCCGAAACTATTTTGAAGAGCAATAGATAAAGTGGGACATTTGGACAAAATATGTGCATTCTTTGTCTAATTGATTCTATGTAAAATTAAATCAAACTTGAACTTGGTAAGGTTCACCATCACAGAAAATGTCTTTCATTTTGATTTGCCGATGATACCATATTTATCCCTTTTTTCATCCATATAACAAATTACCTGTTATATTTTTTAAATTTTGCCCAAAGTGTTTTCGATAGCTTTTCCTTCAATCTTTTTAAGTAAATAGAAAATTCCGAAAAATATTTTTTGTTAATTTTTCTTGCAAACTAAAAATTTGTTTTGACTTTTTTGTCAAAACCTATGTCTTTGATTTTTTGCTCAAAATAAAGCTTAGATCATTTGCTTTAAGAGCTTTGTAGTCTATTAGTGGGAGGTGACTTGTTTATCATCTATCCAAATAAAGATAAACCTCGAAAAAAGTTAAGACTCAACCATATATTTTAGCACAACCCGAGAACCAACTTCAGGAGAGATTTAAAGCCCAAATTAAGTAGCCTTCATCTTTTTCTTCATCCCATCAGAGGTTTCAAAGATATCTTACGCGATATTGCTAAAAAATCTAATTTTTTTTTGAGAAAATTTTAATAATGTTGTAATTAAAAACTCTGAAAAATATCAAACAAATTAACAATTACACTGTGCTAGTCCAAAAATGTAACAGAAAGGAGACCCTATGGATAGACCTATTTCGGCCATGCTGAATCCAGTGGCATTAGCCGTTTTTCTATGTTAGCTCTTGTTTTCGCGATATTCAACCACAAAGTTTGTTGGGAAATCAGAGAGGTGGCTTATCTCTTGGGTTATTTTGAAGTGGAAGACTTCGGAATATACAACATTTGGACAATTATTTTTCTCAAAACAGTCGTCCACGATTCTCACCCCCTTACCCCTGAAAAAGTGCAATGAAATATTATCATATGTTAAAAATCATACATATCGTCGACATTTTTAGTAGGCATCGTTGAGAAAATATTGCTCGCGAAGAAATACTATAAGTCCTTTCTCAACCTTTTTATGAGAATTAAGCAAATTTCGAGTTATTACATAATTTGTGTATTTTTCTGCTCATAGCAGAATATATTTGAAATACAATTTTTTGACTTAAATTTTTGTAAATTATTTTTTCGTTAGTGTTAATAGGAATTTCAAAGGTAACCACCAAAACCTGCTTAATTGTGAAACATGTTAATTTTTCTTAAATATGTTGAAAGGAGACTCATAGTAATTTTTCGCGAGGAACATTTTTCTCAAAGACGCAAACTAGGAATGTCGATGATTTGTATGACGTTTGACATATGGTACGATTTGATTGTACTTTTTCGGGGGTAAAGTGATGAGAAGCGTGGTTGACTATTTTAAGAGAAATAATACTCGAAGGGTTCCCTTTATTTCGTTCTTTGGACTGAAGCGCGTTTTCGGAAGTCTTACACTTCAAAATCACCTCCGAGATAACTAACCTCTCTGATTTTTTTTTGCAAACTTTGTGGTCGAATATCGCGAAAACAAGAGCTAACCTAGAAAAACGGTTAGCTCCATTGGCTTCAGCAAGGTCGAAATAGGTACATCCATAGGGTCTCCTTTCTGTTACATTTTTAAAGTGTCCATTTCGAGCACAGTGTTATTATAGTTTTACTATTCTATCGTAACCTAAATCTCCTCACTTTGTGAGTAATGTAATATAAAATATATTACACGAATTAATCTGTCAATTTGTGTGGGAGGTACCAGAAGGGGTTTAACAAATACACCTATTTTTCGCTAAACAGTAGAACAGACATCAAATAAAGGGTATTCCAACAAGAGGTGTTATTTTGGTATTCAAAGAAAAATTCCATTTTTTGAGATAAATGATCGGATGTTTATTTCATAATAAAGAGTAAGGTATGCCGTTAATAATGAAAAACAACATCAGCCAAATGGCCACCAAGACCACGCTTACAGGACCATATCCTTTTCATGAAATTTTCCATAACCAAATCGCAAAGTGGCTGCCCTATGTCCTCGATAGCCTCACGAATTCTATCTTTGAGGTCTTGAATCGACGTTGGGCTGTTGGCGTAGACGTTATCTTTCACATGGACCCAAAGGAAGCAGTCGCAAGGTGTTAAACGTTTGTTGTAAGTAAACATTGTCCAGATCAATACCATCCAACTCCGATCATAAAAAATCATTAATCATCTCTCGATAGCGCAATCCATTTACCGCAACTGTTGATCCAACCTCATTTTTGAAAAAGTAAGGTCCAATCACATCGCCCGACCATAAACCGCACCAAACAGTCACACGTTGAGGATGGAGAGGCTTCTCAACAATAACTCTTGGGTTTTCCGAGCCCCAGATGGGACAATTTTGCTTGTTGACGTAGCCACCGAGGTGGAAATGGGCCTCATCAGTCAAGATGATTTTTCGATGATTTTCGAATTTTAATAATTTCAATGCGTTGTTGAATCGTGTATCGTTCCATTTTTAGTAATGGCGTAGTTTCTACTTGTCAAATGTCAAAGAATAAAAGCTTCAAAAGTGACAGCTACCGAAATACCGGGTGATTCAAAATAACACCTCTTGTTGGAAAACCCTGTATAATTTTTTTAATAAACCCAGTATTCCTCAAAATTCACGAAAATTTTAAAATCGTCTTGGTAAGCCTAAACAATTTGCATGGGTTGTTGACAACACTTAGTATAACCATTAACCAAAAAAATCCGTTATCAAAAAAATGATTAGTTACGCCCTTTCAGAATTAGTAACTAACGATATATCGCGACCTAAGAGTGAAAAGGCGCTTTTTGCCAAAATGTATTTTTTGAAGCGGAACGTTAGATAAGTTGGATGGATATACATCCATTTGAAAACAAAAAACCAAAAAATCATGCTTTGTCATCTTTAAAAGCTGAATCGTAAAAGCGCTAAGTCCATATACCCTTTATAAAAACATTCATATACAGTGGGTATTTTGCCTCTCCTGTAAAATTTTAAATATTGGACTTAGCGCCTTTACACTCTTAGGTCGCGATATACTTTATAGCAGGGCATCCCCCTTTCCACAAAAAAACATTGTGAATAATATTTATTTCCTTGTATTAATTGTAGTTTTCGTGAAAATTTCCTAGAAAGTGAATTTTTCTGCAAATTTTCGTTAAATCAGCATTTTGTTAGAAAATTTCGTTGAAATAGAATTTCTCTCAAAAATACTTAAATTATTTTTTTATAAAGATGCCTAAAATTTAATTTTCTACAAAATGTCGTTAAAATTTCATTGTTCTGCAAAATTTCGTAGAAATTGTATTTTTCTGCAAAATTTTTTTGAAATTCATTTTTCTAGAAAAATTATTGAATTTCATTTCTCAAATTTTTTTCTTGAAATTGCTTTTCTCCACAAAATTTCTTAAAGTTAAATTTTTTATAGAATATTTTTCTTGAAATTTGGATTTTTTTTTGAGAAAAATTCGACGAAATTGCTTTATTTTAGAAAATTTCATGTTAATTAAGACCTGAAAGGATTAAAGTCATTTAAAGGACGATTACTTCAGATAAGTTGACTCTGCCCGGATTAAAGATGGTTGACTTTATTGAAAGCCGATAGAGGAAATTTTCTGGGAAAAAAATTTACTTGTAGGTGAGTTGATACTGTGCTCGCCTATGAGTTTGGGGGACGTGGGTTTATAAAATTTAATATTAACACATTTTTTTTGACAAAATCAAATTTACAATAAAAATTTATTTTTTAAAATATTGTTATTAGTTGGTTATAGTTGACCTGATGAAATTTAATGTTTTTTGATATTCTTCGGCTTGAGGTACTTTTTAATTAAAAAATTAAATTTTTACTAAATTTTCTGGGAAAATGAAATTTTGAAGACTTTTAGGAAAAACTTAATTTTTCCTAAATTTTTTTGTTTAAATAAAATTTTGCCTTTTTTTTGTAAAATACCAATTTAAAAAAACCAGTAAGGAAAGACAGAAAGTCGGGCGGGGCCGACTATATAATACCCTACACCTACCTACCAATGTGTTCATACATGTAATAAGAAAACATTCTCTGTTAAATTTCGTACTGATCGGATATAAAACACGATTTCTACAGCGCTTAAATGTTAAATCGGATGAAACATATATATGGGGGCTATATCTAAATCTGAACCGATTTTCCCCGAATTTGACAGTTTTTATTCATGTAATAAGAGAACTTTCTCTGCCGAATTTCGTACAGGTCGGATATAAAATACGGTTTCTACAGCGCTTTCATGTCAAATCGGGTGAAACATATATATGGGGACTATATCCAAATCTGAACCGATTTTAACCAATTTCAATAGGGATCGTCCTTGGGCCAAAAAAGAGCACTATGCTAAATTTCACAATCTGACCATAAATACGACCTGCACTTTGATTACAAGAATACATGGACAGACAGACAGACGGACAGACGGACAGACAGACGGACATGGCTAAATCGACTCAGAAAGTGATTCTGAGTCGATCGGTATAATAAACAATGGGTCTATCTCTTCTCCTTTTAGGTGTTACAAACAAATGCACAAAGTCATAATACCCTGTACCACAGTGTGATGTAGGGTATAATTAACGGGAGGTCCAACCATAATGCACGTTGTTAATTGTGAGTCACACATGGCGAGCATTTGGCCGATATTTTGTTTCACACATAATTTTCATAGATCTGAAAACTTTTTGTTTTATTTACACTTAACATCGTCCGTTTAATATGGACCACCCTGTATAAGAAGTCGATTTTTATACATTTTGTTTTATAAAAATTAAATTTTTCTGAAATTATCTATACAAATGCAATTTCCACTAAATGTTCAGGAAAATATTAATTAGGCAAAATTTTCAAGAAAAATATTATTTCGTCTATTTTGAAGGAAATAATTATAAATATGTAATTCGATGTAATTTCCTATAAAATTGCAATTTCTATGAAATTTTCAATAAAATTATCATTTCTATAATATCATATTTCGTTGAAATTTTCTAAAGCAGGACTTAGCCCAAACAAAGTATTCAATAGGGAGTCAAGATAAAGTTAAAAGTTAAAGTCAAACAGTCGAGACAACAACCATTGTGAATAAGTGTTATACTGGAATCCATAGTCAGAGTTAAAGTCAAACTGACTCTATAGTCAAAGATATAGTCAAACTGAGCATAAATATGATAATTTGGATATGGTTCTTTCTATGGATTCTAGGGTTTTAAAAAATACTACAGGGTTGCCCATATTCGACGGACCCATGTTTTTTTTTGGGCCCATCGCAGGCAACAATCTTTGCGTCAATTGAATTTTGTACGGGAACAAATGCAAATCAACGCGAATAATCCGTTGTAAAGTGGACCGAGCCATGCCCAACTGCTGAGAACGGCGTTTTTGGGATGTTCTTGGGGACCTCTCAACATTGGCTCGTACGGCAGCGATATTCTATGCCGATCGCCTTGGTCGACTTTTATTTGGCCTCTTCGGATTAGAAAGAGCCTCACCAGTCGAAAATTTTTCGTATAAACGCTTAATGGTGTTCTTAGAAGGCGCACTTCTCACATTTTTTAATATTTTAAAAGCACGTTGAGTTTTCACAATTGACTTCTTCTGTTGAATGTAAATTTCAACTATTTCGCGTGGCGTGTATTGTTCCATGGTAAAAATCTGCTTGGACTGACGCTTCAAACGCGGTATGTCATTAAGCGATCTGACATCTCTGTCAAAAGTTATGGCGTTGCCAGATGGGTCCGTCGAATATGGGAGACCCTGTATATACGAGAGATGATTAATGACGATTTCTTTTCTGCAAAAAAGTGCAACATTTTCGTTGCCCTTTTCTCGAAAACTGGACTTTTACACCCCATTTTTGGAATTTTTAAATAGAAGCTAAATTTAATTCGAGGGACTACATCATTTCCACCTGAAAAGGGCAAATATTTTTTAGAATTTCGCTTCGACGGGGCATCATTTTTTTCGGGATTGAAATCACCATAAGTAATTCTTGGTCATTGTTCAGTATAGCTGAGAGGGAGCACAATAATACAAAAATCCCGAAATATTAGGATGAGCGTAAGAAATCAAATCCGGGAGGTGTATTATATGGCTGTTATATTAAAAAATGGAACGTTGTTGCCCATTTTCAATCCCATGATACCAGCAGCTATGTTTACTAAATTTCTGTCATTGATCTCTATCATTGTTGATTGTAGCACGATTACAACAGACACCCTATGGTGGACGGTACATAAAGTTTTGTGAAGACCAAAATAGTGTATGCTCTTTACACATATTTACATCATGCCACTGTTGTACACCATATTCCACAATTCACATGCACCGCCATAAATAATTAAATGAAAACATGACTTCATTATTTACATAGTCTTAACAAAAATATTCGCATTTAATTGCAGAACACGCGACAATGAATAGTGGTGACACCATAGGATTCTTTGCAGAGATTTATTGTATCTATACACACACATACAGACAGACAAAATATTACAATATTACGAATAAATGGTTAAAGAACCTTGTCTATGCAGATATTTAAATGTCATTCTTAAATGTCCTTGCTAGTAAATACAAGCGGTATTTTGTAAATACCTTGATAAGGTTTTATTGAAAGTTTGAAAACAGGTTACAACTTTTGTGTAAGTAACACAGTGTGACACAAAACCGAGGCAGGACAAGACTGTACTGGATTTAAAGTTCTACAACAGTAGAGGAGTCCATATCCATAGTTAGCCAACCAGTAAGTACTTAGCGGTAAGGAGACAAGTTCGCATGTGGAGCGCACTAAAAAGAATACATATATGTTCAAAGGTCCTTTTTGTTCTTTGACATGAAAGTCTTGTTTTTTTTGTCTTCTGTCTCAAGTTCATCCCTGTTTCAAGAAGAAGAGTACAACTTTGTAACAAACTTTTTGTCTACTTTTTAGATTTGTCGCATTATAATATATAATAATATTCAATGTATATAATGTAACTAGCAAAGACACAAATCCATCAGATCTATTTCCCATACGGGAAATGCATTTCGTTTGAGAAAAACATGATTTTAATATTAACGCATCTGAAATATATTTTCTTTCTTTGCTTTCCTACAACATTGTAAAGCATTTTTATTTTTTTTGCCACGCGGAAATCAAAATATACATCAACCGAAAAAATAAACAAAAACAAATAATGCATTTAATTTAAAATAATACACACAGAAATCTAAACTATTTATAAAAACACTTGAAAAACAATGCATTTTAATTGCATTTAATATTCAATTCTGTTATTGTTACTCTAACTTTATATTCTAAAAAATGCATTAAATGTTTGCAATTGACGTCAGCATAATTATCACACACGACTGATGTAAATAAATTCAATCCAATGGACCACCCATACTGAAGGCAGCGGTGGCGGTGACGTTGTGATTGCGGTGCTGCGGAGTGTTGAGCAGTGAAAGATTCGATGGCACTTCTGTGGCAAAAAACCAGTAATAAATTGTAAACAACCATTGCTGCGGTGCAAAAAAATAAATAAAAAATATTTTGTTCATATTGATACAAACATAATTGGAAAACAACATCGAAATCAATGTGAATGCATTGACAAAAACAGAAAAATATTGATTAAAAAACCATAATAATAAAAATAACACAGCAACAGAAGAATAATAACAATTTGCTGGGGGGTAGTAACAGCAGATAATCTTCGGACTACGAGACTTATATTCATTGTTTTCCTATTATATATATTCTCTTATCGGTAGTTAATAATAATCTGAAAAATCCTAGGAATATTGAAAATGTATTTCTTTATATACGAGTATTATTATCAAATCACTAAATATTTTGCAATATTTAAGGACAATAGTATAAAGTAGTATCGATGGTTCGCTAAACAGAAATAAGTAAGATGCTAAGTACGAGTATCCTTACACGACACACAGGTTTAGAAGTGCATCTAGATAAAATATATATAGTAGATATCAACGTCTGTAGGGCATGTGGGGAGCATGACACAACGTTAGAGCACTACCTTTCACATAGTCCTGCTTCCGCAAACAATGGATCCCTATTCATTGGGGATGACTCTTTACACGACTTGATCGGGTTAGAATCAAATAATGGAAAACACTTAAGGACTATATCAAGAATACAGACAGCGTCCCTAAAATAACACTAGTTTACAAAATTTTTGTCAAAGGGCCGTGTATAACGTTTCTAGTGTAATATGGTGTTCTAAACATTCGGCAATGTTGATCCATAGACAAATTAACTCGACCATGCCAAATTTCAAGACAATTGGATGTAAAATACAGCTTCTATAGCACCAAATCGGACGAAACATATATATAGGAGATATAGCTAAATCTGAACCGGTGTTATTAAAATTCGGCAATGTTGGTCGATTTATTAAGAAACCATACCATGCAATATTTCCAAACGATTGGATTTAAACTACTGCGTTTATAGAATTAATCAGTCGTAGCGAACGGACGTGTTATTGCAGGGCGGATAGTTTTTTCAACCTATTACGCAGTACCTATTCACCTATCTACTACGCAAGGTGTGTTGTTCTTAAAGTGGGGGTTGAATTTGTTGCATCGGTCTCAGGACAGACATTTTGAAATTCTGGAAGGCTAACATCGACGTACCTATTGCGGGCAAAGACTGGCTATTGGGGTCTCTCCCAAAAATGTATTAACCCTGATGAAGTAAATGATATTACGGTGCAGGGAAAAATAAACCCAGTACCGGCGGAAAGCGTTGATATACTCGCGAGTCACGTGTCGTCGTTATCAAACAATCGTGAGCAAGTAACTTCTACGGGGTTGGGTGCCTCGGATTCCGTAGTCGAAACAGATACAAGAGCACATCAAGCCTTTGGCAAAATAAACGATGAGGAAGATAAAGAAAACCCAGGGGGGGGGGGTCTCTAAGCAACCCCAGCTTTTAAAAGCTAGTGGGAACTCGGACCCTGAGTCATCAAGTGATAACAATATTACTATTGTTGAAAATCGGAAAGGACTGTCAGGGGCACAAAGAAGGAAACTGAATAAGATGAACCGGCAGAAGATATTACAGGATGAATCTGACTCTTCTACATCTACTAAAAGAGTCAGATCTCCCGAAGAGCATAGCGATGCGGAATCAATTAAGAAAAAAAAAAGCTCACCGACACCCAGCACTTCGATTCAATCTACCAAAAAAGGAGTATCTAGTCAGAATCCGTTAATGGTGGGAGGTGAAGTTGATCCTGTTGTGGAGAAGGTGAGCACGCCCACCAAACCATCCATAAAGGTGGGAGCCTCAAACAAAAAGACCCATCCTAAAGGAACCAGCAAGCTGGCTATAAGAAAGGGTAAGGAAGCACCATATTATTCCTAAATAGCCAAAAAACATATCCAGGACGAACTACACTATGCCATAATCGATAACAGTAGTGTGTCTGGCAGAATTCCCGAAGAGCAAAAGAGTATCTTCGAAGATTTATTCTACACAAAGGTATTGGACCATATTCTCGAATCTAATGATGGCATCACAATGCTGTGTCGATGTCCTCGAAAAACTAATGGAGAGCATCCCCTCACCATGGGATGGCGCAAAGCTGAAACTGGTAAGGAAAAGCGACATCCCTGTACTCAAAAAACACATCTTTCTATGTCAGAGGATGGGCAAGCAAGGTACCGTCAGAGCGCATTCTCAGCGTCATTGGCAAACAAGATTCGAACCTTAAAGTGGGGAAGTCTTCCTCAGGATAAATGATCCCGATGGTTCTCTCCTGGTGGTAGGCATAGACCCGTATTCCCAGGATAGCCTTGTCAAGACAAAAGGCATGGCATTTTTTGGTATTTGGAAAATCTTTTTTAAGATTGGAAAACCCCCCATTGGCAGGACAGTTAAATCGAACCCAAACACGAACGTAACGCCTGCAGTGGCAAAAATTGTGAACAGAAAGAAGCGAGTGAGACACTACCAAAAAGTGAAGTGGAAGTGGTCGATAACATCGCCAAATTGCCTATAACATCATCAATTTTGCAGAAAGTTCCCAGCAAAGGTGGTGCTAAGGATATGAAGAGGGACACAAAAACTCAAAACAAAGAGGGAGTGACAAAAAACAACACCGCCTTCCATGAAGTGGTCGATAACATTGCCAAATTGGCGATAATTTTACCAATTTTGCAGAATGTTCCCAGCAATAGTGGTGATAGGAATAGGTACATAAAGAATCAAAACAAAAAGTAACACCGTCTCCCAAAGAGGGCTACTTGAAGAGTGTGTAATAGGAAGTAAACGAAAGGGTGGGTCTTTTCCCTCCAAATAATGAGGGAGTGCAACCAGATAGGATAGACGACTCCCAAAGGAGACTTTTACTGGGAGGACAATGATAGATGTCATCCAGATAAACCTAAACCTATAAATAAAGACAGGGTTCATGTTGCTTTGGTCCAGGAACCGTGGACTACTAGTAACAAGGTTACTGGATTAAACCATGTGAACTGAAATCTTTTCTACGCTAACACAGGTATTCGTCCAAGGATACTCGTCCAAGTACAGAAGACATTGATAACAATGTGAGGAGGATTACGGAGGCTCTTGTAAAATCATTTGAAGATAGTTGCCCGCTTCGAGGAAGGAAATCTGCCTATGAGAAACCCTGGATGACAGGGCAAATTCGCTCGATTGGCAAGGATGTCCGCATACTTTACATCAGAGCTCGACGTAAAAGACTATCAGTATATTGGGACAACTACCACAGAAGACTCAAAGAATACAATAAAATCATTAGACTGGCGAAACGTAACTCCTGGAGGCTTTATGTGAGCAGGTAGACAGCGTTAACAACATATCTAAAAAGAAAAAGTTCCTCTCAAAAACTCATATCCAAACCGAAACACTGGTGGATGAAACGGGTAAAAGGATGGAAACTATAAATTATACCGTAAGGCTTTTGATGAAAACTCATTTTCCGAGTGGTAATGCTGGGCCAACAGAGGAACAGTTACAGAACGAAAATGTGATGCACCAAGTACCTATGGAATATTTCCAGCGCTTCTTCAGAATGAGGTGGGCCTGGTATCAACTCATCTGGTTGGAGTTTTCACTGCATGCCTAACTCATGCATATACCCCAAAAAATTGGCAGGAATCAAGGGTGGTCTTCATACCCAAGCCTGGCAAGTTATACGATCCCAAAGGCTTATCGACCTATTAACCTAACTTCTTTCCTGTTAAAAACAATGTAGCGTATAATTGACGACATGGTCAAAAGTAAGATCGCCGATGACAAGGTAAAATTCAAGCAACACGCATATGTTAAATGAAGATTAGTGGAAACAGCTCTACATGAGGTAGTACATCACATAGAACAGTCCTTCAGTGAAGAAATGTACACACTTGCCGTTTGTATAGACATTGAAGACGCTTTTAACAACGTTCAGACCGATACACTTATCCAGTCCTTAGACGAGTTTAAGCTGGACCGGGCGCTGATAAACTGGATCAACAATATGCTAAGGAATAGGTGGATTATTTGTGGGTCATATGACGTAAAAATCAGAGACAAGGTAAATCAGGTATATATATAGGGTGGCATTTTATCGCCTCTCCTATGGGTTACGACGATACACAGTCTCCTTAAAGCCCTCACCAATGAAGGACTTAAACCAGTCTGTTATGCAGACGACGTAATAATACATACTTCTAAGGGGCACACATACAAACCAACTATGCAGAAGAGCTGAGGAGGCACTTAACATAGCATACAACTGGGCACAACCAAGGGGATTAAATGTCAACCCAGACCAACCAACAGAAATATGTCTATTTACAAGGAAAAGGAAGATTCGTCCTTTTACCGTGCCTCGATTCCTGGATAAGAATATTGCCATATCCAAAAAGATAAAATATGTACTTGGGAGTAATCATGGATCAGAAACTGATTTGGAAAGATCATATTGAAGAAAGATGTTGGTCATTGTGCAGAAGAGCTATGTAGTGTGGTGGACATCAATGGACAAAAAGTACAACGTAATACCATTGCAAAAAGTGCAACGTATGTGCTGTCTAGGCATAAGCGGGACAATTAGAACCGCACCAGCAAGAGCGTTGGAGACTATACTACACATCCAACCAATAGATTTCCGTATAATGTATGAGGCAGCCCTCACAGCAAGACGTCTACAAGTGATGGGTGAATGGATAAATCGAGTCTACAAATCGTACCATCAGAAAATATTACAATCACTGGTCGGTCATATTCAAACAATGGAAGTGCGGCTGTGATGCTACACTGATGTGTCCAGGCTAGGAGGAAGGACGGTCTGGGACTTTTTATTTATGAACCAGAAGTCGAACTTTACTTCCGCCACCCAGACCATAACACTGTATTTCAAGCAGAAGTTCGGCTTTGCAATGTTAGCAGAAAAGTCATTGCGAGATAATTTGCAGATTGTTTTATGTACGATGTTTATGCATGCGACAATGGCGCCATTGTCAGCAAAACATTTTATTGGCAACACTGTCGTTAAAATATTTTTATTGGCAATCCTGCATATAAATATTTACAAAATATATTGTAAATACATGTAATTGTAAGGTTTTCTTTGCAATCGTCTGAACTGTCAATTCACCTTTGCCTAACAATCTGTCATTGTCCGTACATTTGGAGCACTTTAACAGGGTTGATAACGTAGTCCGATCTGGCAATCGTTTATACTTAGCTTTACTTTTGTTTCATATTGTATGGCTACATAATATGACGAATGAGTAATAATAATTTAGCTTAAGCAAAAATGTCGATCATACGTCACGTGGTGCTGCAAAAAAGGTCTGTCAGTATTCGCATTGTTGAAGTTGGAACTGCTGACTGTCGACTTCATTGCCACTTGCAACAGATTTGGAGCCGTTTATTTAACCACATCGCCGCAAAACTTCCCAACTGATGGCAACACCATCAGTGTTGTATTTTTAGTTAGTTCACGACTTACCCCGCATAAATAAGGATGGCACGCAGCCAAATAAAATTATATTTCCAATAAAATAAAGTTTTTGTTCCTTTTTTTATGTCCTTATTTTTTAAAATCTCACGGACTTGAACACGTATAATGGGCTAAATGTGGTGTGGTTCGAATGTCGCACTTTTAGCATTACAGTGGGACAAAACATGTTAACTACTAAAAACTTTTACTTGGAGTATAAACTAGAGATAAGAAGTGTTTTTCGAAATTAGTTGTTAGGGACACAGTCGGGCAAAATGCAACAAATATGGTACAGTGAGGGCAAAATGCGTAACCCTTGATTTTTCTCTGAAATTTCCCCAATGTGGGTCGTCGCACAAAGAACTGACTAAAATCTCTTAAAGGACTTAAAATATACGTATGTACCTATAAGGTAGGGTCATAAAGCTACGGCAGAAAGTCGACCTTTCGACTTTTTGAAAAATTAAGAAATCATTAAAGTCGATTTTTTAGTTTTTTTTTTAATGAAAATACGAATATTAAAGTTTTTTCATTGATTTTGTAGTAAAATACAGGAAAAGACAAAAAAAAAACATATAATAATCAGGTTATCCGAAATTCACAGAAGTTGCTCCATATAAAAGATTAAAAATCTTAAACAGAAAAAAAAAACAAAATACTAAAATATCGTTTCGTCAAGTCCAATTGCATATAATATGTCATACTTATTCAAAGAACATATCCACATTAATTGGCCTTAAACATATCTGTGGTCACAAGGCATAACAGCATATGTGTGTTTTTGCAAGTTTTCAGGAGAGCATTTTAAAGGTTTGAATCAATATAGCAAAAATATTTATAAACTTATTTTGAATTTTACGCCTGCAATTTCTCAGGCCTTGGAAGGGAAATGAATTAATAAGAAAACATTTATATTATTATTTTAATTATAAATGTTATAAGCCAAAAAATGTTTTATGCTGTTATTCCCTTTTTAAATAAATTAAGTTATAAAACACACAACTCGAGTTGTGTCGTTCTTACGAAATGGATTATATTATATATTGTAGAATATATCGACTTATGCTGATAAATCAAAGGATGATTTCGAAATTTACAACATTCAGTAGTCAATATTAGATTTTGAAATAACAGCATAAGTTGAGTTATGCTTTTGTGCTACGCCTTAGTTCAATTTAGAATAATAACACAACTCAGATATGCTGGTACGACTTCATACATTTTACATTGTCAACAGTCCAAAGATAACTGGGGAATAAAAACACAAGTATAGTTTTCAAAGAAAAAAATGTGAGATATGCTGTTATGTACGTTATGAAATGTAGTGACACAGTGAGATATGCTAATAAGTCTTGCCTTATATCTAAACAACTAAACAAGGTATCATCACCAAAATTTTTCACAATATGTAATCGAATATGGGGAACTTCGTGGCATCAAAAACGCAATTTGAGCACAACCCGAGTTATGTTGTTATGCCTTGTGACCACAGATATAATCTTATTTAAATTTTTTAGAGAGATTTGGCTCCAAATTTGTGTGGCGATAAAATATAAAGAGAAACTCAATTGTCAGTGTCCTCCACGTATGGAAAGTAACCCCAAATCCAAAAAATTACGACGTCTAAACGCAGAGGCAAGTTCAAAAGAGAATTAGCGGAGAAGCTGCTGAAAAAATATCCCGTGTAAATCTGGACTTATGGGTTTAAAGTTAAATTGTTGATCGTTCTACTTCTTAGAGAGCTTAAAATATACATACCTATGTACGTATATATAAAGCATAAAAACTAAAGTGTTTCAATGTATTATTTTTAGAGTAGTTTTAGCGCTTGTAAAAATAGTGTCGATCTTCATATACTAGATTTTTGTAATGGAGTTAGCCATTCGCGCCACACAACCCGAGTTACTTTTCAAAAATATGGTAACATTAAGCTTTCACTCATGGAAACGTCATATAAAGCTTTAATACAACAATGAGTTTAATAAAACAAGTGGCACACAATGAGCCACAATAAATATCACTCAAATGTGTATGTTCCAATAACACGAGGAAGCTTTCACTTGCATTGACCAAACATAAAGCTCTACAAAAACCAAAAGTCTCTGGTGAACACGTTCAGTCATTGATAATAAAGTCAGAGTAAAAACAAAAATATATAATTCAAAAACAGATGATGCAAGTCTATTCAGAATCGGCATAATGTCAAAAGAAATGTTTGACACAGAGAGATTGCGTGAGAGCGCGAGAGGTAGACTGAGATAAAGACCGACAAACAAAAACAATTACGAGAACATATTTGAAAACCAGACTGATAGAGGGGGTGGGGGGCAACAAACACTCATGAATAACGTGATTGGGGCAGACAGATCACATCTAGTCAGGCGGTTAAATGATGTTTATACACTGTGCAAAATTGCGAGCTTGAAAAGTTTTGCCAAATAAAAAGACTGAAATTTTAACCTTTTTGTTTATAAACTACAGAACATCGTTAAAATATCTCAAGAAAAAATATCTTAAGAAAATATGTCATTGTTTGATATGGCCACCTTTAGCGTGGATGATGACATCGTGTCCTTCCAGCAAGATTTCACACGCTTCACGAATGTCGTCATTCTCGGCGTACATCGGGACCTGGAATTTAGAAATTTACCCTAATTAACATGCTATAGTTCGTAGTAATAATGGTTTCATATAGCGCATACGTTCTGTAGCAGCTACTGCGACCCTAACCATCACTTATGTAGGTGCTTGTTTTCGCAGAAAAATGCACTAATATAAATTGACTCTTACCTTAACGATCGTTATATTCGGAATATTCGATGCCCTCTCACAAATCCAAAGCAAGTATTTGGATTTTGTGCGAAATACTAAGGCAGGCCTGGCAATTTTTGAAATTTTTCTTCTACAGACAATTATTTACTGAATTATTATAATATTTTCTTCTTAAAGAAACAATATTTTTAAACTGTTGGCGGTATGCGTAGGACTAACAGTTTCGCTATAACTCGTGAAAGTAAGCAGGTCCGATTTTGATAACTTCGTATTAGAGTAGAGGGGATTATTCTGAACAAAACTACATTAGCGGTTTTTGGCGTCAATCTACGCCAACTTTCGTTCGATTGAGGCACGTTGTGTGCTAGGGTTTCATTCAGCCGTGTCCCGATTATATAGGGTAATCAATTTCGAGGTTCCCTACTTTTTTAAAGAAAAAAAACACAGAAAATTAAAATTTAATGGGGAATGTTTATTATCATTTGAAAGAACATTCATTGGCATTTATTCATTGATATTTATTTTGAAGATTATGTCTATCAAATGTTGGTCGCGGCTACGTCTCAGATGGTCCATCCGTTGAGTCAAATTTTTGATGACTCGTTCGAGCATTTCGACTGGTAACTGGCGAATGACACGCGTAAACGTTGTTCAGGCGTAAGTCTTTCCATGATGAAATGCCAAACAATACTTAACAAAAATAACATGACAGCATGACCCGACTCACACGTGATCTGTCAAAAAAAGGCTATTGAAAAAAGTATCCCTACTTGGATCACCCTATAGATTGAAATTATTTTTTTATATATTTTTCCAAAAGGAGAAAAGATAGGCTCCATTGTTTATTATACCGATTGAATCGATTTAGCTATGTACGTCCGTCTTTAGATCTGTAATTGTATTCTTGGATCCCTATTCAAATTAAATAAAAACAGTTTCAGATTTGGATATAATATATCGGCTATTGAAAAAAGTATCTCTACTTGGATCACCCGTTATAACATTACATTAATTAATCAGTCAATTTGTTGTCAAAACGTTGTTCCATGATGAAATGCCAAACAATACTTAACAAAAATAACATGACAGCACGACACGACTCACACGTGATCTGTCAAAAAAAGGCTATTGAAAAAAGTATCTCTACTTGGATCACCCTATAGATTGAAATTATTTTTTTATATATTTTTCCAAAAGGAGAAAAGATAGGCTCCATTGTTTATTATACCGATCGAATCGATTTAGCTATGTACGTCCGTCTTTAGATCTGTAATTGTATTCTTGGATCCCTATTCAAATTAAATAAAAACAGTTTCAGATTTGGATATAATATATCGATTTGTCATATAAGCGCTGTAGAAGCCACAATTTTCAACTAACGTATATGAAATTGGACCTAAGAAAGATTCATAAATAAAACATTTTTACTGCCTAAATAAAAAATAAAATCCTTTCAGATTTAAAGTTTCTTTTTTTAGTAATTCTGAAATGGCTGGCTTCGACGATTAGCCGAACTTTTTCGCTTATTTGCTTAACAAATTAAAATATTTATTTTTTTCTTAAGAAAATATTTTATAATCTATGAAAAAACGCTTTTTCGTGTGTTTGGACTTTAAATTATCTTTAACAACTTGTTTAAAATTTTATCAGTTTAAGGAATGTGATTATAATAGTCCAGAATAAGCTATGCGACCTACATTTGAAGCTACTTGAGCTTTGCATAACTACGCAAAGAGACGCATAAACGAGTTTTAGTGGATCAAAATGATAGTCAGAAAACATTCGGCTTCGGCCGAATTTTAGGATTTTGAAGGATATCTATTTGGCTTCGGCCAAAAACACACCTTCGGTCGAACTCTAATATATACCTCCCGATTTGGCAAAGTCTATTTTCCATTTAAACATTTTGAAATTTGGTAAAGGGAGTTTCTGAAATCGGTTCGCGTTTAGATATCGACCCATGAACAATATAAAGTAGATATGTACTTTGCATCTAAGATTAAAAAGCACACAGTTTATATTTGAATTGAAGAAATGTCCAAGGATGCCTCTATCTCACGGCATGTCACATGACGATCTTGCATTATCAGATCACGCACGGCATCAATGTGAGCGCTTATTCTGTTCTGAGAAGGTGTTTCCATTACTGGTTTTCTATGTGTATATTATAACAGCTGATCACACCAACCTCGTGTATCGCGAGTATCTGTTCTTTAATTTTTTTATCAGAGATAAACAATACGGGTATAAAGCAGAAAATTGAATAAAACTCAATTCAACAAACATAATGGATTGCCTATTTATGCATATAATTTATTTCATACTTTCCTAATCTACAACACCTGTTTACATTCACAGTAAACTAATTTGTTTATTTTCAAATCGCACAAATTCTCTTTTTCCGGTAGATAAGAGCGAAGCGCACGCAGCTCTTCAAATATAATGTGCTCTCTGGTGTTTTGTTTTATCTTTTCATTCGACATAATGAGTAAATACTCCGGCAGCGTTTTAGCAGAATTCCAACAAGAGTCGTTCTGAGAGAATGTCAAGCAAACCACGCCAAACAAACAAAGTTCAATGCAAATTGTATTTTATTCTCTTTTGTTTTGTTTTTATTCTTATTCGATATTCTCTGGTGGGGGGAGCATACGAGTACATATGTTTAGGATTCTTGTTGTGCCCACGTTTGTTTTGTGGGGAAGGGGTTTAGCGCTGACATTTGTTTTCTCATTACTTTAGAAGTCTGTTGACGTTTAATGAGTTGAGTTCTTATTTATTTCGTCGGAGCGCGGTCGTTCTTCAAATTGGTTCCGTGCGTTCTTTTCTGTCTGGTTGAAAACCGTGATACACCGCGTGTGTAGTATTTGTTGGAGAGCAGCAGTTCGTAGTTCGTGTCATCAGTAGTAGTTTGGAAGAACCCCAAACATTTGGTTCGTAAAAAGTGCGCTTAAAATATTCTGAAAAATACTTGAAATTGGTTCGAAGAAAAACGTGTTTTTAGAAAATCATTCAAAAAAAATCGAAGTGATATAATTTCAAGTGGAAAATATACGGAACTGTTTAATTTTCGAAAATGCCGCTTAAAAAAGCTCAAAGCGTATGTGTTATTTTTTGCTTTTACAATTATTCATTGTTCGTGATAATTAACAGTATCTCATGTCTTCCTCTCTCTCACACGTCAATGCAATTTAATGCACCGAGAGAAATGTTATGGCTATATACGAGTATAAAAAATCCAGTTGACATTAGTTGTGTGTGACGTTATTAGAAGAAAATGTCATAATTTGATTTGAAATATTGTTTGCAATTTAAACAACTATTTGATACTTATAAATTCTGTATATCAAAGTAAAACAGGTTTTAAATAGAACAGAAGAAAAACATATTTACCTATATTTTATGGAATAAATTACTGCTGCTAAATAGCAACAGTTAAAACAACTACACTGTACATATTGGCTTACGGAGAATGCGTTTGTTGAACCTGAAAATTGTGCAGATGTGTAAAATTACAATTCTGTGGCAATCATTTTATACCCTCACCACACTGGTTGCTTGATCCAGAAACTAGGAGCGATCGCTATTGAAAATAAGCAAATTGGTATAATAAAGGAAACACTTCAATATATGGGTGTTTCCAAAGTAACGGTCGTTACCGATTTTCGGAGATTTTTTAAATAAAATTCCAACGTAAGCAAATATGCCACGAGGATTGCTTAATTTTGTACTTACGAAAGTTCAAGCATCGGTAGTAACCGAAAAATTCACAAAAAATGTAATTTCAGTAATTTTTTTGACCATTAAACAAGTAACGGTCGTTACTTTATAAATGTGCTGATTTCAAATTTCGGAAACAAACATCATATATTGCAAAATTTTGCACAGGATGTGTCAAGTAAAAAATCGAATTAAATTCTTTGTTGTTGTTGTTGTTGTTGTAGCAGCTTGGAGACGCTGAGTTGATAATCCTTAAGTGTATTTCTATTACAGACTTCGTTCCGGCATATGTCCGATTATCGCGGGAACCTTATGTTGTTTTCATCCACTCAATGTTGTCCGGTTGTAAATTAACATTCGTCTGTTAATATCAGGGAATGGATGTTATTTTTGAGTGTTGCCGTTTCTATTCTCCACTAGAAGCGCTGCATTACTGTTAATAGTCGTCATGGTGTTATGTCTATTTTTAGCTTCCCTGTTGACTTGTGTGATCAGATGTGATTGTAGTGGTAGTGCGACCGGTGAGTTTATTTTTAGCTGCAGAAACTCGAATTATGATGAAAACATGAAATGCTGATGTTAAATTTTCCGGTGCCTTGGCTGGGAGTTGAACCCAGCACCTTCGGGATCCAAGTCTAACGCACTAACCACTAAGCTACCGAAGGCCAAATTCTTTGAAATGTTTTGTTGAAGAAATGGGTTTATTTTCAAACCAACGAAAGTTAGCAAATAATTTTTTTTTAAAAAGTAACGGTCGTTACATTATAAAAAGTTAAACGATTTGTGTTTTTATTTTTCACGAAATGTTATTACGAGTTCGCGTTTGTTTTTTCGTTCATGACTTTGGCGTTCGTCCGTCATTACCTTTTTTTTTGATGAAGTCTTCGTTTTTTGAGCGCCCTCTCTCTTCTGCCTGGAAGCCTCATGCTTTCCTTCGTCTTCTTTTCGTTTTTTCTATATTTTTGCATCTTGGTAAGTTGCTTCATGATTTTACGGCTAAAACCAGTAAGAACCCAGTTAAGTAAGACGAAAACAGTTCAAATGCAAAACGCCAAAAGAAAAAGGTAACGGTCGTTACATCTTTAAATAAATGTTTAAAAATATAGGCTTTTGATGCTTATTTGGCCTTACAAAATTCTGTGTACTTACCTTCTTATTTTCCGCTACTATAAAATTAAATCCTTTGAATGAATTACGAAAACAGGTAACAGTCGTTACAGTTACCCCACTTTTTGAACTATTAAAAAACATTAAATTTTAACTTGTCGCCTTTAAAATTGTTGTTAAGCCTGAAGAAAAGTTTCAGCTTACAGCTTGCTTTTGTTTTGTTCGTAAATCACGTTTAGAACAGTGTTTCCATCTCTAAATCACTTTTGGGTATATCAGACTCTAATGATCTAGGATCCGATCACAGCCCCATTATAATAACATATAACGCTAATTGTCGAAAACTCGCGCCAAAGAAAAATATTATAAATAAAAGAACTAACAAGGAGACTTTTGACTCATACATTAATTCAAATCTAAACTTGAGTATTCTTATTAAAAGTACAGCAGAACTAGATGATGCTTTAGAAACTCTACATGATGTTATACACCAAGCTGCGTATATATCAACACCTCAACATAACGAATGCAATAACTCTCTGGTTCATATCTCTACAGAAATAAGGAAACTTATTAAGAAAAAGAGGAAATTACGAAAAATCTGGAAAAGAACAATATCACCTACCGACAGAACCAACTTTAATCGAGTTTCCAATATTCTTAAAAAATGCATGCAAGAGAAGAAGGATGATTCTACTAGAATTTTCCTGAGTAATTTAAGTACGATTGAAAATAACGATCACAATCTCTGGAAAGTTACCAAAAATATTTCGCAACCAAAGAAGAGAAACGTACCCATAAAAGACACCAATGGAGCGTGGTGTAGATCAGCTGAAACCAAAGTGTCAGCATTTAAAGATTATTTGGAAGATACCTTTACTCCCTTTTCCTTCTCTACTGGAATTCAAAATGTGGAAATAACAGACTTCCTTGAGGTACCATGTCAAATGTATCGTCCAATTAAGGCCTTTAAATTCCAAGAAGTTAAAAGAAGAAATATACAAACTTAACAAAAATAAAGCTCCAGGATACGACTATGTAGACTCTGGTGTAATTAAGTATCTACCAAGTAAAGGGATATTGTATTTAACGACAATATTTAATTCTTGTTTAAGAATAAGCCATTATCCTTCTCAATGGAAATTTGCGAAGATTATAATGATCCCAAAACCTAACAAACCAGAAAACATCGTCTCATCATACAGGCCAATAAGTTTGCTGCCAATTTTCTCAAAATTATTTGAGAAACTTTTAAAGAAGAGATTAACACCGATTCTCGAAAGTCTTCAAATTATACCGGATCACCAGTTTGGCTTCAGGAATCAACATGGTACTCCAGAGCAATGTCACCGCATTATAAATGTAATAAAAGATTCTCTTGAGATGTAAAACAAGCTTTCGATAGAGTATGGCATTTGGGTCTACTTTTTAAGCTGAAAAAGATACTGCCAACTCCTTTTTATCTACTTCTAAAATCATATCTCAATGAAAGACAATTTTATGTAAATATAGATGATGTAGACTCGGAGTTTGCGTCAGTGAAATCTTGAGTTCCACAAGGGAGCGTTTTGGGGCCGATTTTATATACCATTTTCACGTCTGATATGCCATATAACAATGACGTGACAATTGCTACATATGCAGATGATACTGCAATTCTAGCCTGCAATGAATCGCATATAACAGCCTCTGCTATGGTTCAAAGTGAACTGAATTTAATACAGAGTTGGTGTAACAGGTGGAATATTAAAGTCAATGCAGACAAATCATCTCATGTTACCTTTACTCTAAGAAAGGAAGACTGCCCGGAAGTGTTTTTACATGGAAATAATTCCGAAATGAAGAAATAAGAAGACTGAAAAGGCTACATATACTTGATTTACCATTTATCACCTAATGTATAAATACATATATTACCATTAAATACCTAATGTATAATTATTATCATTTTAAACTAATATAATGTTTGAAATTAGCTTTGTATTAGATTATCAAAAAATGTAATATATTTTACAGCTCAGTTTGCAGGAACTCGGCTTTCCGCCATTTTCCAATTGTTATAAAATTTGCTTATTGTTTCGTTGAAATAGATTGCAAATAAAGATAACATAAAAAAAAGAACAGTGTTTCCAAAGGGCTTAAAAAGTGACGTGCAATTCACGAGAAAAAAGCGCGCGGTGTATTAAATTCAAAGTAGCATATTTTAGTTAGTATAACGAAAATTAAAGTTAATTTTCCGGAAAATGGTAGATACATTTATTTTGTGTCTTATTTATATACTTATATATATATAATAGGGGAAAATATAGGAATATGGAGATTGATTTCTTGGTGGAATTTTGGAGAAAAACGCAAACGTAGTGAAATGTTATAAAAAAAACCCTGAAAAAGCTCTCGAGAGTGGCATGGCATAACATCCAGAGTCATAATATCCATGGACGTTATGACATATTCAAAAGAGTCCATGGACCTTATGACCTTATGACCCCAGAGGAGAACATCTTTAACACAGGCAGATGGCCGGCCACGCAGACACTTTGGTCCGCGTTGCCGGCTTTGGACATACAACAAAAGGAGAAAAATTGTAATCCGGCCGAAAGCCGCCCACTTAAAAACGCTATGGTCCATCCACATTATGACCCCTGACGATGTGACATGCCACCTGGAGAAGTATCTATGTAGGCAACTGGCTGATACTATAGACGGCGCTGTATGTATAATTATTGTATAGGGTTTTCCAACAAGAGGTGTTATTTTGAATTACCCGGTATTTCGGTAGCTGCCACTTTTGAAGCTTTTATTCTTTGACATTTGACAAGTAGAAACAACGCCATTACTAAAAATGGAACGATACACGATCATCTAACAATACAAAACGATCAAAATCATCTTGACTGATGAGGGCCATTTCCACCTCGGTGGCTACGTCAACAAGCAAAATTGTCGCATCTGGGTCTCGGAAAACCCAAGTGTTTTTGTTGAGAAGCCTCTCCATCCTCAACGTGTGACTGTTTGGTGCGGTTTATGGTCCGGCGGGGTCATTGGACCTTACTTTTTCGAAAATGAAGTTGGATCAACAGTTACTGTGAATGGATTGCGCTATCGAGAGGTGATTAATGATTTTTTTTATGGTCGGAGTTGGATGGTATTGATCTGGACAACGTTTACTTTCAACAAGACGGCGCTACGTGCCACACAAGCAACGAAACCATTGCTCCGTTACGGGAAAAGTTTCCGGACCGTGTTATCTCTAGAAAAGGTGATCACAATTGGCCACCGAGATCTTGTGATTTAACACCTTGCGACTTCTTCCTTTGGGGCCACGTGAAAGATAAGGTCTACGCCAACAGCCCAGCGTCGATTCAAGACCTCAAAGATAGAATTCGTGAGGCTATCGAGGACATAGGGCAGCCACTTTGCGATTTGGTTATGGAAAATTTCATGAAAAGGATATTGTCCTGTAAGCGTGGTCGTGGTGGCCATTTGGCTGATGTTGTTTTTTATTATTAACGGCACACCTTTCTCTTTATTATGAAATAAACATCCGATAATTTATCTCAAAAAAGTTCATTTTTCTTTGAATACCAAAATAACACCTCTTGTTGGAAAACCCTTTACATGATATTGCACTAGATCATCTCAAATGAAAATGGGGTACATCGGCCAAAGTTTTGATATTGTCCCCATATAAAGGTACCTTCCGATTAAACATCTTGATGATCTAGAGAAAATATTTATCAACTGATCTGAAATGTAAGCATTTATACTTAACATTGCCCTTAATCGTCCTAAGTAAAAAATACCTACAAAATTCGCTTTTTGCTGGCTCTAACAAAATTGTAAAAATTGAAAAAATCGCAATTTTTTTCATTTTGCAAAGCCAGGCCTTAGCGAAGAAAACAATGCCAACTTGAAAAAAATGGATAAATATCGAAACTATATAACCATTTAGAGTATTTTGAAAAAATCACGTTTTTATATCATATCAATTGCTAAAGGTCAAAAGTGTAACACATCGAAGGAGTGACCCAAGACCTCAACAATATTTGAGGGAAATCAGTTTTGGTCTATTTTAAGTAATTTGTGCAATGTCCGTCAATTCGTTTTCTGCCTGGTGCGCACTACAACTCTTGAAAGGTGTAACCGACTGACTTCAGATTTGGTATTTGGAATTTTTTATTTCGATCTCAGGCTGCGTTTCAATGTGTGCCAGCTTGGTCCACTCTTTCCAGTGCCTCCCCCACAAAGGGTTAAAATTTAGTGAAATATTGATTATTTAATAATCTTTCGATATTCCATACATGGTATTAGTTTATTAGTCTCTATCACCTTAAGAAGAATGGGCGAAGTTGCCACGCCGCTTTTGGTACATCTCACACAAAGGGACCATTTTGCACAAAGAGTTAACGGTATATAACTTTGATTTCACATATGCATAAAAATACTTGAAATTTTGTGCAGTGTAATGCTTTATTGTATCTACAGTCCAGTGAGAAATGGGCTTTATTGTCACGGCCCTTTTGGTATCTCCCAAACAAACAGTCCATTTTGCAAAAAAAAAAGTTAATGGCTTATAAACGTGATTCCAGTCTATACAAATACTTGGCATTTTGAGCAGTGCAACGCTTTCATAGTACTTACGGTCCCGTGAAAAATGAGCACTATTGCAAATCCTCTTTTGGTACCTTTTTGCATTTGCCTTACTTTTACAAAATGGGTCTTTACTTATACATTTATTTATTTATCCATAGTTTTCAAGATTTTATTCGTTAGCACGCTTTCTTTTAAAAATTAAACAAAATAATTTTTTAAGGTTTTTTCATACCAGAAAAAACGATTTTTCTGAAAAAATAATTTGTTTCTAAACACTGATTCTACGTGAAGGGAATATTTTCAACATTTCTAGCCCTTATAATTTCCTTAAATTTAGCGTGTATTCCGGCTCTATCGGGCTTATACTTAAAAAATACGGTCCAAATACTAAAGATTATTCTCATGAAGATTGGAATTAAAAAAAACTTAACCATAATTTTTGTTTTCTTCTTTATTTTATGGACGAGTATGCCTTAATACACAAAAAAGGTTAGTTCTCCAACAAAAAAATTTTTGTGGAGTATTTTCTTTTCATTGGACAATGATTTTGCTGCACAAACAATGTTATTTAGCCAATAAAAATATAAAACATCGGAAAATTTTATTGAAAAATTAATTCATTCAAATTAACAACATATTAGAGATTTCCTTTATATTCAATATCTTAATACATGTATTAATTTTCATCCGAAATTTTTTCTGTGTAGTTCCGTTTCTGCTGCACTGACAGAATGTTCAGGTGCTCATTGCCAATACCATCTAAAGAGAAAGAGAATGAGAGAAAAGTCAAACAAACACATGTTGTTGCGTTGGCTGACCTTTTTGCGGTTAATAATTCATATTTTAATTTCGCCCGACCAATTGTATTTTTGTATACCTCATTACTTTTGTTGTTTGTTTATTTGTTATGTCTGTATACAATTTATCATAAAACTAATTCTGACAATCATTTTGTTTCTTTTTTGCTCTTTACATTCACAGGGTCCCTCGTTTTTAAAACGTGCCAACACCGATAAGTTGCGAGAAGTCTTCCAAAAGTACGCCACACATCAAAAGAATGGTGAATATTTTATGACCAGCGAGGATTTTGTGCGAAAATTTTTGGGATTATTCACAGATGCTGCATTTAATGATGTAAGTACATACACAAGTAAAAAAAGCATGATGAAATTTATTTTTGAAAATAAACAAAAGTAAGTTAAAAAAAGTCTCATTAGTCTCGATTTTTTTTAAATGGCAAAGCATGCAAAAAATCACTCTAAATGGCAGAGGTCCAATAGAAAAGGAAAGCGTGTTCACACCCATTGACCAACCAACTGTTAAATAATCTGAAATCAGCAGACAAAAGAAATTCGAGGCAAATCGAAAAATACCAATGTGCCATTGAACAGAACGTTTAAAAAAGTAGCGTGTTTATAAACAGAGGGGTCATTCCTCCTTTGCCTTGAACCTCAGACCAATTTTGATCGAAGCTACGACACACAGTGCTCTGTCCCATTGACAAAAATCGATAATAATGTACTGGCTCAAATAATGGTAAAATTGGTACTCATCATATCTTAACAAACCAATTAAGATAAATAATAAACAATATTTTTTAATTTACCTCTTTTTGACACCGCGAGAGGGCGCCAAAGTGAATTGTTGTATACGCAAATCGACCAAAAAATAAACTTACCATAAATGTATATTGTAAAATAGCTGTATAAAATTCGTTTATTAGGGAAATATTAAACTTTTTGTATATGATAGTAAATCGAATTCCTAATAATACAAAAATGCCAAGTCGGCAGAAAATTGCAATAGTGCTATTCAAAACTGCTTTGGAATATTCGTATTTTTGTTAAAATAAAAAAAGTTTACAATTTTAATTGGAATGAGAAAAATAAGTTGGAACAGATCCCCAAAATTTTATTCTACAAAAACAATGTATGTACTGTCATACAATATTCAATATTAAATAAAAAATATAAAAACGTAAAATTAAAGTGCACAAACTTAAAAAAATATATATTTTTTTGTCTAATAACGTTATATTCGAATATAATTTTTAGGGGTGTTCAAAAAACAGACGCCCACGCTTAACGTGTTGACCAAACCCATATTTTTTTTTGCGCAAAAAAGCTGACAGAATTCCTAAAAATATAAAAATTAATAATTATAAATTATTGTTGAGAAAAACATAAAAAAAATCGATTTTAATATGGTGCTTTTATGCCGAAAAATCAAAAAATATTGAATATTGTATGGCATCGGAAAAAAAATTCGTAAAGATCCCTAATTTTTTTTTGCCAGATACTATTAGTAAAATGCCCTCTTTAAACATAAAATATAAAAGTTCAAATTATTCGCCCACAAAATTTTGAAAAAGTAATTTTGCTTTAGGTCAAAAAATGTTTTTAGGTAGTTTTCCAAAAACCATCTCCTTTAACATATAGAACAACTTTTTTGGAGCCTAATAGTTGACATAATTCTTAAAAATACAAAAAATTCATATTTATAAAATATATTTGAGAAAATGTTAAAAAAAAAATCATTTAATATGGTGTTTTTATGTCGAAAAATCAAAAAAAAAACATTTATGTCATCAGAAAAATCGTAAAGATCTAAATTTTTTTCGCAAAAATTATTAATGTCATATCCTCTTTAAAAATAAAATATAAAAGTTAAAATTATTTGCGCACAAAATTACGAAAAAGTACTTTTGCTTTAGTTCTAACATTTTCTTGCGACAAAAATTAACTGTAATGCATTTAAGGAGTTCGTAATAGGAACAAGGTTAATAATTTGGCGCGCTTCCGATTATATTATATGTCAGTAGTGTACATAAAGTACTAATTCATGGTTACGATGTTATTAGTTTATTTAATTTGCCAGTAGGTATATAAATATTGACAATTCTATTTCCGGAAACAATTATTTAATTTAGGGTTTTTTATCTGAAGAAGCCAGTCACAAAATTATTCGAGAAGCTCGCGTTTAATGACGTACCTTACAATAAATTCTGATCCTATTATAAGTTCAGTATGGTTTAAAAATCTTAACATTGCTACTATTTTCAGAGTAATATATCAAGTATCCTTTATACGAAGATATATCTATGCGGTATTTTTGACAACATTTTTGAGAAGAAACTCGTCTGACAAATACTATTGATACCTGTTGAGTCTTCTAGTTTTTCTCCCATATTTGTAATCTACGCAAAATTCCCTTAAATTTGATGGGTCGCACGATATTTGGACCAAAAACCCATTTTTCAAGATCTTCTAGGGGGCTATGTTGAAGGATCTTGAAACAATTCCTCCCAAAATTTGTCCACACATTTACTCACAGCAAAGCCTATTACGCTTTACAAACTTTGTTCGAAATTCAGCGCCACTCTTTAGCGTTCTTTATATATTTATTTTTAAGTCCTTTGAACCCTTTCTGTGGTAGGTACCAAAAGGCCTCGCTATATCCTGTCGAAATTTTGCACCGCAACTGATATATATGAAATATTATGACATGTTAAATTTCATAAATATAGAATGCTCCAATTTAGTGTTATAGGCTGGTGAATTTTTAAGGACCGGGAATAATTTGCAAAAGGTTATGAGACCCGCGGTCCGATTAGGTCCAAATTTAAAATTTTTCTTAACTATAACCAAATTCAGCTTGGTACCAAATTTCATAGTTCTGCAATTACTCCTTCTATTTTTGTCACATCGATACATGAAGACAGAGCACTGTGCGACATAGCCACTTTGTATATCCAACACTAAACAGTGATACAAGGTATTATGACACACTTGAAAATAGACGAAATAGACCCACAGTTTATTACATTATATATCGATGTAAGTCAGTGTGCCCATGTTCTTGTGATTAAAGTGTAGATAGCAAATATGTACTGATCATCCAAAATGGTACATTCGGTCATCATCTTTCAAGGACGACCATTACATGGGCGTACTTGACTGTCCATATATCGATACCATAATTTTACTCTAAATATTTCAACCATATCCAGTCAATTTTGTGTTTATCCGTCAACCCAATCAAAAGTTATGAGCAAAACAATACAGATCATTCGATTTGCATTATAAAGGAATTACATACAAATTTAAAAATTTCATAAAACTTCGATCGCCTCTATTTAAAAACTACCTGTTTCGACTTACCCGGGGTTCACACGAGACAGTTTTGCGAAGACAATGGCAATACATTTACACTTTTTTACTAATACACTTACACATATGTATATCATTGTTTTCGTGCTGTTTTTGATGACAGTAAATTCGGCAATTGTCTTGACGGAAGCAGTCATTTTGATGTAAGCAGCCAATCAGAGCTCGAAACGACACTAACGAGGGTTGCTCCAAGTGTATTGTCTGGAAGCCTACGTCACATGAACAATTTTTCCCTTTTTTGACAACCAATACATATTCTCAATTGTCTTCTGCCAATTGTCCCGTGTAAACGCAGGGTTAGCATACTTTGGAATGAGGGATCGATATGTGTATTTTTGTTTTAAAAATGCTGGTACCTTTGCGTCAGTGACGATCCCTATTGAAACTGGGCCATATAGAATTTCGCCCTGGTTAGTTTCCGCACATAGTTGAACAGATCTCTGCTAAGATAGGTAGCTGCCGCCGCCTGCGTCTGTACTGTAATTCAAGCACTCCACGCTCTCTTGTCTTTCCTGGCACTCGTCTTCACCATTCCATCAGCTGAGGACTATAAAGTCTGAAGATGCGCTTTGTGGGACCTAGTTCTAGCAGCGTTCAATTCATTATTTACCTGTTGTCTGTAGCTTATAAGATTCAAAGTAATATTGGAGATCCAGTCTTATCGCTTCTGCTCTGCACCCAATTGTTCCTTCAGCTGCTTTGGTGTAGCTGTCTCAATGGGTTGCCAACCTGCATCATTTGATCTCGCTGCTTGTGTAGAGGCTCCGATGGAGTCCAGGAATCTGCATGAAATTCTTGGGTCTTTAAATTTTTCAACACAGAGGCGTCTCTATGACTTTCTATTTTGCTCCATATTTAGCTCTGCCATCTTTAGACTGATGAATGCGATTACGAGGTGGTTATCGCCTGATATATCTGCGTCTCTTCTGTTACATCTTTGTACATCGATATATCTGCGATCCCCGCCATTTCTTGCCGGTCGATTTGGTTTCTGTGTATCTGTTAGCAGTGACTTAAATAACTTTTTGGATGTTCTTGTCGTTGAAAAGAATTCCGTCTATTTCCATATTATTGCTCGCGCATACTTCCTTCAACAGTTGACCATTTTCGGCCTTACGTCCCATCCCATGACTGTCCGTTACCTTCTCAAGGCCCGCGTTGTTTTATACAATTTAGCTCAAAGTCCAAGTGGCCGTTAATCGTGGATCGTTTAAATCGTTTTAATATTTAATATAGCCCTAAATAAAGGTCCCCACCTAATTGAGCCCGTGTGGGTAGTCATTGGTATGTAGACTCGGGACAAGGCCAGCTTTTCCAACTTCTAACGCTTAGTGGGATAAAAAAGGATAAATATGGTACCACTACCAAATCCAAACGGTAAAAGCTAAAATCATGAAATATAGTGACGTAAACATAGTACAACAAACAATTTCCAAAACGTTTAGGGGCACAGAGTGACAACAAGGGATAAATACGGTACCACCACCAAATTCAAAAGGCTAGAGTTAGAAAAGAGAAATTTGATGTGAGTGTCATTCTTAGGAAATAGTATCGGATTAGGAACATATTTTCCAAAATTTCGGGGCTCAGTGGGACAAGCATTTTTTTAAATGCACACTTTTAGGAGAACAGTGGGGTGAGAAGTTTAAAATATGCAAAAAGTTGTTATATATGGTACAGTAGAGCAAACGGTTTAACTGTGTACCCAGGGTGCGAGGGTAGCTATTGGAACATAAATAGAGCCAGAGTAAGAAAAACATATTGTAAAGTGGTACAGTGGGGCCAAAAGGTCGTAAGTATGGTACAGTGGGACATAAAGAGTTAAACATGGCACAGTGAAGCAAAAAGGGTTAAATATGGTCCCATGGTACGAGGGTAGCTCTTGGAACGTAAACTTGATATAAGAAGAACTTTTTTCGAAAATAATATTTCTAGGGACACAATGAGGCAAACGCAGTAGAATATTGTATAGTGGGTCAAAAACAAAACCCAAAAAACAGTTAAGTGTGGTACAGCGGGACAGAACGGGTCAATCATACCACGATGGGACAAAAGGTGTTAAATATGGTTCCCGGGTGAGTGGGAAGCTATACATCACATAAGAAACTTTTTTTCTAAATTCCTACTTTAAGGGCACAGTAAGACAAAAATGGCTAATCATTGTAAAGGGTTTTCCAACAAGAGGTGTTATTTTGGTATTCAAAGAAAAATTTCATTTTTTGAGATAAATGATCGGATGTTTATTTCATAATAAAGAGGAAGGTATGCTGTTAATAATGAAAAACAACATCAGCCAAATGGCCACCACGACCACGCTTATAAGACCTTATCCTTTTCATGAAATTTTCCATAACCAAATCGCAAAGTGGCTGCCCTATGTCCTCGATTGCCTCACGAATTCTATCTTTGAGGTCTTGAATCGACGCTGGGCTGTTGGCGTAGACCTTATCTTTCACGTGGCCCCAAAGGAAGAAGTCGCAAGGTGTTAAATCACAAGATCTCGGTGGCCAATTGTAATCACTTCTTCGAGAGATAACACAGTCCGGAGACTTTTCCCGTAGCAGAGCAATGGTTTCGTTACTTGTGTGGCACGTACCGCCGTCTTGTTGAAAGTAAACGTTGTCCAGATCAATACCATCCAACTCCGACCATAAAAAATCATTAATCATCTCTCGATAGCGCAATCCATTCACCGTAACTGTTGATCCAACCTAATTTTCGAAAAAGTAAGGTCCAATGACCCGCCGGACCATAAACCGCACCAAACAGTCACACGTTGAGGATGGAGAGGCTTCTCAGCAGTAACTCTTGGGATTTCCGAGCCCCAGATGCGACAATTTAGCTTGTTGACGTAGCCACCGAGGTGGAAATGGGCCTCATCAGTCAAGATGATTTTGTATCGTTCGTATCGTTTTGTTGTTCGATCGTTTTTTGATCGTTTTGTATCGTTCCATTTTTAGTAATGGCGTAGTTTCTACTTGTCAAATGTCAAGGAATAAAAGCTTCAAAAGTGACAGCTACCGAAATACCGAGTGATTCAAAATAACACCTCTTGTTGGAAAACCCGTTACATTGGTATAAAAATGGTTAAATATGTTACAGTGTGTCAAAGATATGTGTTAAGTGTGGGACATAAATGGTTAAATATGGCACAGTATGGCGGAAAGGGTTAAATGTGGTCCCAGAGTGCGAGGGTAGCTCTTTGAACTCAAACTTGACGTTAATAGTGTTATTTCGAAAATCATACTTTTAGAGCCACATTTCGCAAAAAAATATTGTGAAGTAGGCAAAAAATAGTTAAATATGGTACAGTGGGCCGGAAAAAGGTGTTGTTTATGGTACTGTGGGGCCAGAAGAGTTAAACATGACACAGTGGGTCAGAGATTAGCTCTTAGCTCGAGAGTAGCTCTTTTTCGAAATCTATTCCTTTAGGAGCACATTGGGGGATAAAAAGTTGAACTATTATGGGCATAAATTGATATAAATATGATTAACATAAATCTACTTTGTATTGTAATTCATATAAATAAATAAAGAATGGGGTCAGCGAAGCGCACCAGGTTTTAACATGTATATTATATTTGCATAAATACATTGAGAGACCACACACAGTATACATATTTTCATGAGGAAGATTTTTGTCAACCGCTTAAAAATGCCCAATATTACATGAGAAATATTTCATACATCATTTGTGTTAATGGTTGATAAGGCGGTGACCAGGAGCATCGAATACTTTAAGAAAAAAAATTTTCTTATTTCCGTCATTTCCAATCAAAAACAAACTGACTACACATATTAACAATTATTATTTTTTTTTTTTTTGATTTGAACTATTATGATCATTATCATAATTGACAATAGACAATTTATACAACAATATTGTATTGTTGAGATTATTTATGAATTGTTTGCTGTAATTACAACAATTTGGAATAAATCAGTGATTAAATAAACTTTACAATTTCAACAAATAATAATAAAATACCGATGATTGGCCGGCCTTATCAATAATTTTCATATCAGTAATGTTCGTGACAATAAATCCAGTAATTGTTCCTATAATCGATGGATTTGCATTTGTTTTGGGAAAATATATTTTTGTCTGGTTTACATACAGGTGAAACCAATTAAAATACCACGAAAACAGTTTTTTCTATTATACAATATAAGATGAGTTTTTCAATATAATTGGCCCTATAACATTCATAGCTAAGCCCATTCCTAGCAGACTCATCTTTAATAAAGATCCCCACTGATTTTAAGTCTTGATGCTCTAGAGAACACATTTTCAAACAATTTGACCATAATTAAAACATTTAAATTTCAAATAGTCTATAACACTATGCAAAAAAATGTTGTGTCAAGGCCTAAAAACTTTTTTTGTGTAGCTTCAAGGAAAGTGTCTTTAGTATTTTGACATTATTTTTTTAAGTATAAGCCAGATAGAGCCGAGATATGCGGAAATATATCTTTCGTGAGAAACAGTGGTTAAGTAACAGTCGTTAAAAAAATAGAAAAACTTTTGATTTTATTAAAAAAATCGTTTTTCGCTGGTACGAAGAAGACTAACACGATAGAAAAAACATGGAAACAATATTTTATTCCATTTTTCAATAGCCAGAATACTAACAAAGAATTTCAAAAATCATCTTTTTATAACCTCACATCGAAGGGGTGACCTGAGACTTCAAGTATATATATTTGACGTAAATCCCTTTTGGGCCATTTTAAGCCATGTCCGTTCGTTCGTCCGTCTGTCTGTCTGGCCTGAGGCCACGATAACTCTCGATACTCGTATGAGTAACCGATTGACTTCAAATTTTGTGCATGTTAATATTTTTTCTATATCAAACTAAGATCGAAGATGTACCCTTTTGGTCCACTGCTTCTAGTACCTTCCCCCACAAAGGGTCAAAATGTAGTAAAATATTGTTTCTTTAATAACGACTATACTACTAGAAATTAAAATAAAATTGTTAACCATTTTGTACAAATCAATTTTTGAAAATATTAATGTTTGCCGATTTTCGGCAACTTCGCCTAAAATCTTTGAGGAATTCTCACGAATTAAAGATTTAAATTTATAAATATTAGTAAATTCTCATCAAACGGATAATAAATTCGAGTGAATTTCGATTAAATCTACAATGATTGATTAAGCAAGGTCACATTTCTGCCATGTGCCAATTTTATCATGATTGAGATTAAACTAGCTAGCCAAATTCCATATCCCCCCCACTGTGTGATGACGGTAGTGAGGAAAAATATTTGCGATAATCACTTGGAATATGTATTTCCAAAGATATACAAGGAAAGTCGACAATTCTCATGATCAGGGTGTAGCTAATAATGCGAGTAATAGTATATAACCCAACATTATAACATTGAAAAATTGTTAAATAACTTCAGGCTATATTGAAACTTATTACCTTAGAAATGGCAATAAATAATCAATTTTTGTATTTAAATTTATGAAAAGTATTAGTCTATAATCTACAATCTGATTGTACTTCGCATTTTTTTACCATATTATTCATGATTATTGTGTCTTACTAAACAAATACTCGTACTTACTATACAATTCAAACAATTCAAATTCTGTAGTCGGAGATAAGAACTGTATTTTTGAAATGCTCTTACCTTTCCTACAATTTCCTATAAATATGACGTCTTGCTTTAAAATACCAATGCATTGCTGACAGGTTGAATTTCAAAAAATATCAAACGTCAAGAGACAAAAGATTGGCAAACTACATTCATTGAAATACGCAAATTTGACAATACATAACATAAAAGGTTTAGCCACAATTTCAAAAATAGATTATGCCATAGTTCTCTCGCAGCTTTAAAGCCCCAAGACTCCGTAATATGTTCGTCTACTGCAAATCGCAAAAAACCAAGACATTAGGAGACTCGGAAAAAAGTCCTTCAAAATTTCCATTTTTATACCCAAGACCACACTGTGGTACAGGGTATTACGACTTTGTGCATTTGTTTCGAGCGCTTAAAAAACAAAGAGATAGACCCATAGTTTATTATACCGATCGGCATAGAATCACTTTCTGAGTCTTTTTAGCCATGACCGTCTGTCGATCTGTCCACGTATTTTTGTTATCAAAGCGCAGGTGTAAATATAAAGCAATCATTACAAAAATTGGTATTAAGTCATCTCTTAGACTAGTGATGATCCCATCGGTCCATGTTTTAACATAGGCCCCATATAAAACTGAAATTCAGGCTGAAGTTTAAGAATTTACTTACTTTATATTGGGCGTAATCGTCCCTAGTAAAAATGGGGCATATTGATCCATGTTTTGATGTAGCCCCTATATAAAGGTCTCCACCGATGTCAGTTCTTGATGATCTAGAGAACGCATTTTTCTACTTTTTTTATACTTTATATTGGACCTAATCGTGCCTATTTAAATGGGGTACATCGGCTCATGTTTTGGTATATCCCCTATATAAAGGTCCCAACCGATGTCATTTCTTGACCCTCTAGAGAATACTTTTTCAATTCAATATTGGACCAAATCGTCCCTTGTAAATATGGGGTAAATCGGTTCATATTTTGGTATAGCCCCCCTATGAAGGTTTCCACCGAAGACACTTCTTAACGGTCTAGAAAATAAATTTTTCAATTGATCTGGCTGAAAATGAAGAATTTATACTTTACCTGCACATAATCGCCCCTAGTGGACATACAGGTGGCGCAAAAGTAACCTTTCGATGTTATTTGGCTGTAATTTAAAAAAAAAATTAAAAACTTTGATTCTTCTTGTGGATTATTTTTATTTGGTCTTTTAATTTTTTTTACATCAAGTCGAGAATATGATGTCATGTAAATGGCCGCCGCCACAGTTGATTGTCATTTGAGCCCTTTTTATGGCATTTTCCATCACTTTGGCCAAAACTTCCGGCGATAGGTCCTCACATTCTTGACGGATATTGTCTTTAAGAGCTACAAGAGTCTGAGGCTTGTTGACATAAACCCGCGACTTCAAAAAGCCCCACAAAAAGAAGTCTGGAGCGGTCAAATCAGGCGATCTTGCTGGCCAGTGCAAATCGCCAAAACGGGAGATTAGGCGCCCGGGAAATGCATCCTTCAGCATATCGGTTGTGGCACGTTCAGTGTGTGCCGTTGCACCGTCCTGTTGGAACCACATGTTTTCCAATCCCAATTCATCAAGTTGCGGCAAAAAGAACTCGTTGATCATTGCTCTGTAGCGCTCACCATTCACAGTAACCGTTTGGCCCGCTTCCATGACATCCTCGGCTACAGCAGCAATATTCTCTGCAGAACGGCTACTCCGGGGTCTGCCACGCCTGGCAGCATCTCGTGTTGTGCCAGTCTCCTCGAGGCGAACGGCTAAACGTCGCAGTGTTTCACCAGTAGGCGTTGGACGGCCAGGAAATCTGCGACGAAATTCACGTTGTGCCAAAGTCACCGACCGATTATTGGTCAAATAAATAGTCAGCAATATTCCGCGTTACTACACAAATGTCAAAACAGAACTGACATTAGGGGCCAATCGCAAAATTTATAGCAATTTCTGATAGGAGGATTGCTTTTGCGCCACCTGTTATAAAGGTCCCTTCCGATTATACCTCTTGGCGTTATCGGGGACGTGTTTTTTAACCAATCATGAGGGAACTTAAGTTTTTGTACTTCATATTGAATTAAATCGATGAGCATAAGTCCCTTAAGGTCACGTTCTAGCCTTAACCTATACGCCTGGAATTCAGAAATGTACTCTATTTAATCTGCTGTTGATGGTAGAGGGTACTATACAGTCGGTTCCGCCCTACTTTAGTCATTCCTTACTGGTTACATATGGAAAATAATAAGACACATTTATAGCCTCACTTTACCAATTTAAAGTGAGGCTATTTAATATAAATTTCTATGAGCCGACAACGTCCTATGCTCCCAATAGGAGTTCAATGTTTGAATAGAAAGAAAATCATATAACGAGTAATTTTTTAAGAGCTTTCGGATTTGATTTAAAAAAACACATACAATTTAGAGAAACATATGAAATCTTAATTGTTTTAAGATGATTTCATGTAAATGTTTACCGCGGCTGCGCCTCAAATGGTTCATACACTGCACATTGTTAGGAAATCCAGAAAAAAAGGGGAAATAATTCTGCCTTTTGTTATCCAGACGTCCGCTTGCAACCAAACTTGGAATGTTTGTAGAAGAGGAATTAGAAAAGTTAAGCCTTATGTTTGGGCATATACAGGGGCGCAACTGCAGGGCGTCGAATTTGGCCACCTCGGATAAACAAAATGTGTAACTTTTGTCTTTTTGCCCGATTCATAAAATCTTTTTTGTGTGTATTGTAGTAACCGAGGTCTACAAAAGGCTTTTTGATAGTTATCTTGTATAGTTACCGAGACATCTGCATTTGAAAATTTATATGATGAAATATGATGATGAATTTGGTTCGATATACCCAATAAAAAAGTTATGGCCACTTGAAGTTATATTTTCAAAAAATTAAATTGTTTGGAAAAAAGTATATGTCTTATTTTCGAGCTTTAGAAGAAGTTAATTAAAAAGTACACTGCAAAAAATGTCATAAAATTAAAGAAATGCTCCAAAGACGTTATTAGTTTTTAAAATATGTGCATTCTGTACTTAAAATATAGATAATTTCATTAATATTAAGTAATTTACTTAATTTTAAGTACATTTTATTAATTTTAAGTACAAAATTTACTTATTTTGAAGACTAAGGACGTCTTTGGAGCAATTATTTATCACCTTAAAGGAAACTTTCCAAAGAATGTTCTCAAAGAAGGAACAGGTCAAAAATATTCACTGGTATTGTTACCAAACTTCTCCAATTTATACCATTATTTTACAGAAATTTCAAAAGTAAGTCACATTTTCTCCTATCTCAAAGCTAAAATATTAAAATTGTTGGCATATTTATTTATATGGTAGAATGTTGTAAGCTGAATTGCAAAGGGAATCTAAAACCCGACTTTTAGTATAGTAAATATGGTGAAAATCCAAAAGAAAAATATTTTTGTTTATTTTCGAAATTACTTGGGGAATTGTGGGATTAACTTTTGGAAATATAATGATTCGCGAATTGCTTTTGATTTGTGATGTCAAGACACAAATCAAATCATATCTGTAGTTGTAGTGATTTTTTTTCACTTTTTTCCTGACCCTGTTCTAGCATCATCTTAATATCAGTATATACCGATTCTTTTCTCATTATCTTTTCTGGATGGACAGCAAAATATAGCAATTTTATATAGCCGCTGAGACAAACGTTATGGCCATTTGAAGTTATACTTCTTTTTATAAATTCCTCTGTACCAAAATACTATATATAATTTTCGCAATAAAATGCAAAAATTGTCTATATTTTGAAAATATAAATTGATATGGCTTAACTTTTGTATATGTGAGCACATTTGACCGACATTTTTTACATCACATTGCTAATTTTGTTGTCAATTTAGGGAAGTTTATGTGAGAGAAATCGGTTTATATTCTGACGGATATTAAGAAAATGCTAGAACAGGGTCAGGAAAAAAGTGAAAAAATCACTTTTCAAATGCTGAGAGAAATGTAAAAACGACATACAATTTTTAAAAATGGACACATTTCTATGAAATATTTGGTAGTTTGTTGGTCTTGACATCACAAATCAAAAGTAACTGGCGAATCATTATATTTCCAAAAGTTAATTCCACAATTCCAAAAATAATTTCGAAAATACTCAAAAATGGGACTTTTTAAACTTTCCCCTATATCTACTACACTGAAAGCCGGGCCCCAAATTCCGTGAGCAAATAAAATGCAACACCATACCACTTAAAAAAACTGTAAAGGTTTTAATATTCTAGTTTTGCGATTGGAGAAAATGTGGCTTTTGAAATTTGTGTAAAAAATGGTGTAAATTGGAGAAGCTTGACCGCGATCCGTTCTTCTTCGAGAACATTCTCCAGAAATGTTCCTTTATGATGAATTAAAATCGGCTATACTTTTTTAAAATAACGTTCTATAACTCCAAAATATGAAATATACAAGGTCTGTTCAATTGAAAAGGAGAATTTTGAAATTTCTCTGGCTACATGCATTCGATCAGCGTTTTTATACCCTACACCACACTGTGGTACAGGGTATTATGACTTTGTGCATTTGTTTGTAACACCCAAAAGGAGAAGAGATAGATCCATTGTTTATTATACCGATCGACTTGTAATCACTTTCTGAGTCGATTTAGCTATGTCCGTCTGTCCGTCTGTCTGTAGATGTATTCTTGTAATCAAAGTACAGGTCGCAATTATGGCCCGATCTTGACGAAACTTTACACATATCTTTTTTTGGCCCAAGGACGATCCCTATTTAATTTGGTTAAAATCGGTTCAGATTTGGATATAACCCCCATATATATGTTAGCCCCGATTTGACATGTAAGCGCTGTAAAAACTTTATTTTATATCCGATCAGTATGAAATTCAGCAGAAAGAGGTCTCTTAGCATATGAATGAACACTGTTAAATTTGGAAGAAATCGGTTCAGATTTAGATATAGCCCCCATATATTCGTTGCCCCTGATTTCACATGAAAGCGCCGTAAAAAATGTATTTTATAACCAATCAGTGTAAAATTCGGCAGAAAGAGGTTTCTTATTACATGAAGGAATACTGCCAAATTCGGAGAAAATCGGTTCAGATTTAGATATAGCCCCCATATATACGTTACCCCCGATTTTACAAGTAAGCGCTGTAAAAAGTGTATTTTTAATCCGATCAGTACAAAATTCGGCAGAAAGAGGTTTCTTATTACATGATTTAATACTGCCAAATTTGAGGGAAAGCGGTTGAGATTTAAATATAGCCCACATATATATGTTACCCCCGATTTGACATGTAAGCGCTGTAGAGACTGTATTTTATATCCGATCAGTACGAAATTCTACAGAAAGAGGTCTTTTTAGATAAGCCAAAAATCTACTATGTGGATAGTCCGTACACAGAAAGAAAAAATTGAGTAATTTGAATCAAGTACGGATTTTTAAGCCCAATATTCTTAATCTTTGCGCTTATTAAGCCTGATTAGGCTTGATTTTAAGCCGAAAAATTCTTATTTTATGAATAAAACAATTGATTTAAGAATTTTATCGGATTAATTTTAATGCGAAGCGGGCTTCAATGAAGACATTTTTGATGGAATTAAGCCTGTTCAATACTTGATTTAAGTCTGATAATACTTGATTTAAGCCTGATCAGTTTTTTATTTAATCCTAACAAATACTTGATTTAAGCCAGATCAGTTCTTGATTTTTGTATACCTACATAAGTTTTCTGCATTTATTCGATTTAAATATGAAACATATAAGGAATAGCATCAACGAAACGAATAAGAATTATTAAGAACTTCAAAAAACTAACATAAAAAAAATCACGCCAAGTAATGTATTTGCAAACACACATGCAAACACTGCATGTGTGCTTGATGTTGCGTCAGCCAAAATCAACAACTTGCATGAGAGTGGTTGAGAGGGTAATTTTAGTGTGCTCTATAATGTTTCTGTCTCTCAGAGATTAAAGTAAGCTTTTTTTCTTACTTTAAGCCATATTAGGCTTAATTTTCCTTTTCAAGAAGTGTTTACTTGATTTCAAGCGTTAAATGCTTATTGTAAGCCTTTCAGCGCTTGATTTTTGAATTTAAGCCGATTTATACTTGTTTTAAGACAAACTTAGTACGAACGTACTTAAATTTTTAAGTACGATTTCGGCTTAAATTAAGAATTTTTTACTTGAATTTAGTATGGCATTTTTCTTTCTGTGTAGGTTATACAACACTCGAGTCTATACATATGCAAGTCCCAACGGCCAAGCAGTCAAAAACTGCTTGGTGTAAAATCGCTTCCATTACAGATCAGTATACGAGGGACTTTAAAAGTACTGAAAGAACGAAAATTGATTTGGTCACTTCTACACTGCCCACAGTCTGAGAATTGACCGAATTGACAACGTTAGATATGTTAGTACAGTAAGCTGTGAGCGATATATTTTTTAAAGGGTATATACATTTTAAAACGCGTTTTTGTGTCCGAGTTGACCTCGGGCTGGGCATCCATTAGTTGTTTTCGCATATTCTTTGATGTCAATATGTGTACATAATTTTTTTATTTTCTTAGCTCTTAAGGAACTTTTAAAATCAATGGAGTAATAATAAACATTGTTTTGGTCACTGCTGCACTGACCACAGTCAGAAAATTCAAAATAATTTTTCGCGTATATAAGAAATTTCAAAATTCATCTTTTCTATTGAACAGACCTCGTATTTGTCGTATATAGTACTTCATATTTACAAAGCTTAAACTTTTTATCTTTTAAGAGGCTTCTTGAAACGACAAAAACAATACTCAATTTTTGATAGCGCTAGACAGACCACTGGCTCGTGAGTAGCCAGAAGTTTTTACAACGGTCCTGTCTATGTGCAAAATTTCATCTTTCCAGCTCTAACAGGAGCCTCAGCGTTCAAGTGTTCACAAATCGCTTGGCGGAAAATCGAAAATAAAAGTAGCTTATTTCAATTTTCGGGTATTAGTCTATCTGTTCACCGAGTTTCAAGAAAAAACGATTTAAGAGATGTTTGCAAACAAACAAATAAACAGACAAACAAACGATTTTTTAAATTTAATAATAGGATATTACTTGAAATCACCTCCAATGAAAATGGGGTACATAGATCCACGTTTTGATATATATGCCTACATAAAGAACAATTGATTTCTTAACGCTCTAGAGAACGCATTTTAATCGATTTTTAGAGCATTTTAGCCGTTATTAGTAAAAATGGGGATTATCAATCAGTTCAAATTTAAATTTTCTTGACGGCTTAAAAAATAAATTTATTGACTGTCTGAAGTTATTGACTTTACGTTTTAATTTGTCTCATTGTAAAACTTGGCCATATCGGTTCACTTTCTGATACACTCCCCTCATGATGGTCCTAGACGATGTTTTTATTATGAATAATGGGGAAACGTTGCACCGAACGAATACCGGCAAACAGTCTTTAATGTGTTTATATGCCAATATTATTAAAACTGTGTTTATATGCCAATATTATTAAAAGAAACAGATTAATTGTGACGTAGAGGCGCTACAATTGCCCTATTAATGACATTATAAATCGTACTCGTATAACCATCAAGTAGTCGTTTTTTTTTATCAGACCTTAAAAATCTAAGTTATTGTGTTTGTGGTAGTGGTCAGGCCACTCGTTCGTGAAACTTTTTCCTATGTACCTGCTGCCCATGTTTGAAAGAGATAACACTATCTAGATTTAAAGTATTTAATTGAAAAACCTAGTCCGTGCCGTTCAATGTACCGATGAGCATGAGTAAGATTATATTCAGTACAATAAAAACGACCTTTAATCCAGATTAACACTCAAAAACCAAAAACAATACGAAAACTAATGTTTATGGTTTAAGGAAAGAAATCGTTTTGAAAGAATATTAAATATTTAATTTTAATAAACAATTAACCATTAAAAACCCTCAAACAGAGAGTTTAAAGGTTAGCCATAATAATAATCACTAAAAATTACAGCAATTAAATGTCAATTATGTACGAGTATTTTTTTAATTATTTATTTGATTTCTAATTTTTGTGTATTTCTTTGTCTTTCTCTTCTCGTATAGGAATCAGTGCGTTTATTAGCCGGTATCGCTGATACCAGTAAAGATGGTCTTATATCATTCTCAGAGTTTCAAGCTTTCGAAGGTCTATTGTGCACACCAGACGCTTTATATAAAACAGCTTTCCAGCTATTCGATCGCCAGGGCAACGGTGCAGTGTCTTATGGTAAGTAGCAATGATTTTTTTCTTTTTGTAATTTATTAATAATGTGTAATTTATTTTATTTTATTTCCATTTTAGCTGATTTTGCTGACGTCGTACAAAAAACTGAACTACATTCAAGAATACCCTTCAGTCTAGACAGTCCTTTTGTGAAAAGATATTTTGGTGAAGTATGTATTTGTACGATATTATAGATTATACTAAATTTATTTTTTTGATATTTGGAAACCTCGGAAAAAATGTTTTAAAAATCGAAAATCCAAATTCGACAAAGTTTTTGTACACTTTGACAAATATCACAAAAAATTAAACGATTTAAGAAATGTTTGCCCATTTCACACCATCAAAGGATTTCCTTAGTTTTGTGCAAGTTGGACTTTTTACTCTCATGCCATGACTCTGATGCTTTGGGTCGACTGGCATTAAATGTTTTTAGGATATTTGCACAAAAAATTTTGCTCCAAAATCGAAGAGATTAGTCACTTCTGCTTTGTACTTGATTTGGGAAAACTTTGGAATACACTTTTCATGTCTGAGTCATGAATTCAAGTCTGCTACTCTTACCATTACCACGAAAACTATAAGAAAATTCATAAAAATATTTTAAAAATCGTGGAAAGATTTTTTCTCCCATTTTTTTATGAAGAATCTTCAGGTTTCGCATTATTTATTCTATAGAAATTCTCCCCCAGCGTAGTGATATACAACAGCGGCGATAGTGCACATCCTTGCTTAACTCCACTAAGTGAGGGGAATGAGTCGCTTAGCTGCCCATCATGAACCACCCTACAAAGTCCTCCTTCATATCTTTTTTCTATTATATTTATTATCTTTCTGGGGATTCCTTTTGATTCCAGCGCCTTCCATATATAGTTTCTTTCCAGAGAATCGAAGGCTTTTTCGATATCTATAAATATTAGATATAGACTCGAATTTAGCTCAACAGACTGTTCTATTATAATACGTACTGTGTTTACGTGGTCTGTACAGCTTTTGTTACGTCGGAATTCGGCTTGTGTATTTAAGATGTGTGCGGTAAGAGCTTCAGATATTCTGCGTAGTATTATTTGGTTAAATATTTTGGTTACCGACGGAATTATTGATATGCCTCTCCAATTGTTTCTATTTCTGTGGTCACCCTTTTTTGGCAATTTTATAATGATTCCTTCCATTCATTGGGAATATATTCCTCATTCCATATTTCGTGAAAGAGAGGTTGAAAAAGGTCTGCTATCTTTCTGGGGTTTGTCTTGAAGCATTCTGTAGGAATTGAATCGTGGCCTGGTGCTTCGCCTGATTTTACTGCCGCAATCGCTTCTATAACACTATGGAACAAATGAACACTTTTTGAAAAATACACGAACCTGACTGTATAGCTTCGATTCTACTACCAAATAGTAGTATAACCCTATACTCAGTTTGGCGAGATTGGTGACCAATTTTTTTTTATGGGCCTCGAAAGATTCGGAAAATCAGTGGACCCCCTGAAAAAAGGTGTCATCGGTTTTTGAGCAACAGCTACTTCAGACTTGGTGATAGCGCTTAACTATATTTGGCAATAATGTAGCTAAGAACACGTAGAACAAAGTCTGTTAACATTTCATGCCAAAAAAATTTTGTTTTCCTGCCCTTTTTTTTGAAAAACATAGGATTAAATTTATTATTTTTCACTTTTTTCGGCATAACTTTAAGGGATCGCTGATTTTTTACTAACAATATTTGGCAATATTGTAGCCACGGTAAATCTGAACAACTTTTATGAACATGTCAATGCAATCTGAATGTGTCTAGGCACCTTAAATAGCTCAAAAATCCACATTGTACCCCAAAAATGTAAGTATTTCACTGTTATGAAACAAAAATATATTTTTCTGGTATAGGGTATGTTCAGCAATTTTATAAAAAATATTAAGGCCAATATTTTTGTAAAACATTTTAGCCCTCTAGCTCCCCCACATAACTGTAATTTTTGGCCCCATTTTAAGAAATCGTAAAAAACACCCCTTAAAAGGGGGAGGGCGGGGATGAAATGTTCTACAAAAATGTTCGCCATAAAATTTTACTATATGTGTCAGAACACACTATAACCGAAATCTTAACACAAAAACCCAAAACACGGTCAAATTCCTGTCAACAACGTTATTTACTGGTATCTTCATTGCTTCAACCACTGATCGTACGACTAACATTCCTGCATGATCAGGAATTTGACCTTTTTTGGTGTTTGTGTTATGTTTTGAGTTCTGGTGTGTTCTGACACATATAGTAAAATTTTATGGCGAAAATTTTTGTAGAACATTTCATCCCCGCCCTCCCCCTTTTAAGGGGCGTTTTTTTACGATTTCTTAAAATGGGGCCAAAAATTACAGTTATGTGGGGGAGCTAGAGGGTTAAAATGTTCCACAAAAATATTGGCCTTAATATTTTCTATAAAATTGCTGACCATACCCTATACCAGAAAAATATATTTTTGTTTCATAACAGTGAAATACTTAAATTTTTGGGGTACAATGTGGTTTTTTGAGCTTTTTAGAGTGCCTCGACACGTTCAGATTGTAATGACATGTTCACAAAAGTTGTTCAGATTTACCGTGGCTACAATATTGCCAAATATTGTTAGTAAAAAATCAGCGATCCCTTAAAGTTATGCCGAAAAAAGTGAAAAAAAATAAATTTGATCCTATGTTTTTCGAAAAAAAGTGCAGGAAAACAAAATTGTTTTGGCATGAAATGTTAACAGACTTTGTTCTACGTGTTCTTAGCTACATTATTGCCAAATATAGTTAAGCGCTATCGCCAAGTCTGAAGTAGCTGTTGCTCAAAAACCGATGACACCTTTTTTCAGGGGGTCCACTGATTTTCCGAATCTTTCGAGGCCCATAAAAAAAAATTGGTCACCAATCTCGCCAAACTGAGTATAGGGTTATACTACCATGTGGTAGTAGTATCGAACCTATACCATCAGATCCGTGTATTTTTTTCACTGTTGCACAGTGTAATCTCGGAATGTGTTGGAGGTTCAGAAGAAATGTCAAGGTTTGGTGTATTTCCATAAAATATATTTAAACCTTCCAATGTTTCGTTTTTAATAATATTAAATGTGCGTTCGAAATGCTGCTTCCACGCAGTCAGCTGTTCATCCTTATATGTTAATATATTTCCACTGTCGTCAGCGACAGTGCTTATGCATGCACCTTTTGTTCCACAAATAGCATTAGTGATCTTAAAAAGTTCGCTAGTATTTCCTTTGACCGCAGCATCTTCAGCTTCAGTTGCAAGCTTTCTTAGATAGCTACTTTTATCTATTTTTACTTGTAGTTTGATTATTTTATTTAGGTTTTCATATTTCCGTTTAAACGAAAATATTTTTCATTGTCCGTGTGATGCGTAGCTAACATTTTTATTTTTGTATTGCGTCTACATTCTATAAGTTTCCAATATTCCGAGGGTCTCTTCACAAGCATTTTTCAGTCCAGTTTTAATGCTTTCCCAGATCTCATCTCTATTTCCTTCGTAGTTGATGTCCATGGCATCTATTTTTGTTTCCAGTTCATTCCTTGTAGCAGTGTTTTGAAGTTTGAATCTCTTTCTGTTTCCATTTCCATTGCTTCTACGTCGTTTTGGTATTACATTTAGTTTCACTTCACACACTATGAGAAAGTGATCACTGGCGAATTCAGCACTCCTTATATTGCGTACATCACAGCATATATTGAACTATTCGCGCGAGATACAAATATGATCAATTTGGGGCTCAAATGTCCCTGTTTGTGATTGCCATGTTATTTTGTGTATGCGCTTATGTGGAAAGTCTGACCCAGCTACCCTCAGGTAATGGTTATTGCATATTTCCAGAAATAGTTCTCCATTCTCCGAGATCGTGTTTTCCCTTTATATTCTCGTACCCGTTGTTGTCTTCGCCTATTTGGGCGTTGAAATCTCCCAATAAGATTGTTATATCTCCTTTCGGTACCTGCGTCAGTACTTTATCCAGAACACTATAACAAACTTCTTTTTCTGATGTCTCGCTTTCCTCTGGCATATGCCTGAACCACTGTTAAGTTATTTCGTTTCGCCGCCAACCTGGTAGTAATTATCCTTTCCGAGACAGGTTTCCATTTCAATAAGGCCATCTTCGCATATTTGGAAATGAAAATTTCGACTCTTATATGGGGGTCGCTGTCATTGGGCATTCCCGAATAAAGAAGCAAATCTCCATTTATACTAGGTACTTCCCCGTTTCCATTCCACCGCAACTCACTTAAGCCGACCAAGTCCATTTTCAGTCTTTCGCATTCAGCTGATAATTGGGCAAATTTCCCACCTTGATATAGCGTTCTGACATTCCAGTGTCCCATTCGTATCCTTTTACGTTTGCTAGGGGTCGTCAAAATGTTTCCGTTTCTTTTTTTCTTTGTGAGTTCTCGAATCTTCGTTTTGTTTTCGACAGTATATTTAGGATTATTCTTTGACTGCCTATTTCGGTGGTAGGGCTGCTACCTTGTTTTTGATGGCCTCCGAATTTGCCATGTATATCCATTTCCAGCCGCTTTTTGCAAGACAGACGCTGTTTGTAGCCGCCGACTATCGACAGAGGCTACAGTGCTGATTTTTTGGTTCACTCCGCATATTTTATTTTTGCGGTAGCCACCATATCTGGTAAGCGTCCCCCTATCAACCACCTGGGGAGGCGTTCGATGGGAGAAATCGTAAAAACTCCGCTCGAAAATCCTACATTTATGATGAAATAAACATGGAACTAACACATAAAAGCTGAGAAGATAGAACGAAATGACAAGGTTGAAGAAAAAAGTCATGTTGAACTACTGAGCTGAAATGATCGAGTTGTGTTAACTACTACAAATCGCTAGTTTGTTTACATTTTCTCAAGTTACGAACGAATAGAAATGATTTTTCAACCGCGAAAAAATAGTTTTAATAGTTTTTTGGATTTCTTTTTGTATATTAATTGTGTAATCGTGATAATTAAAAAAATCGGACAATTCGGTCAGAAATTCGAAAAACCTGACTCGTTGAAATCAAATTCCTATTCGTTCGCAACTGATACTCACTCGCTACGGGAAGGAATGTCTTCATATTGTTTTTGGTTCGTACCGTTCATTAATTTGACATGTTCAATTGAACTAATTCGTTCACGAACAACACAGCGTTTTCCTTGAATCATCTTAAATCCAGGTCTCCTTAGCCTACCAGTCATAACTGATATCAACCATGGATTCTGGATTAAAACCACATCTGCCTCTCCTTGCATTAGGTGGGATTTTAGGGCGGCGGATGCAGCCTTAGGCTGCTTCCAGAATGGGCGTTCAAAGCCGAGTGGAGCGGAGCCGAACGCAAAGCGGAACTTTTTCGCGCGAGAAGAAAACTTATGGGTAGCATAGTGAATGCGAGAATCAGCGCTGAAATTCTCTTTAACCTACGTGTTTTGTATCAGTCTTGTTGTTCATTTGTGTTTATAAAATTGCAGTGAAAGCTATAGGATTCTTCTGATGAAGAGTATTTCGCTTCACCCAGTGTGATAAATGCCATTATTAAAACAAAGGATTTGGAAAACATCCAGTTAATGCAAAAAGAAATGAATTTGGTGAATTTTATCATTTATATGATAATATCCTGCCACTTCCAAAAATTACGACAGCATACTCAAGAATTCGCACCAACAATGTAAATCAGCGAAAAAAAACACTTTGAAACTGTTTTTTTCGCATTCATTGTACTTTGCTCTCTTCGCATCAGCACGCAAATCAGCGCGAAAAACACTTTGAAACTGTTTTCTCGCATTCATTCTGCTTTGCTCTCCGCTCCGTTCGGCTCTCACTATACAATACTCACGCTTATTCATAGTAAGTTGTGTGTATTCAGTTCTTCTCGCATCGATCAGCTTTGCGCTCGGCTCCGCTCCGCTCGGCTTTAAGCACCCACTCTGGAAGCAGCCTTAGAGTGGTGGAGGTTTTTCTGTAATATGGTCACCGATACAGCTCGGATACTAGCGAAGAGAGATGTTAATCATCAAATATGATATCGGTGTTATCGCTCTTCTGCCGGATTTTGCTGATCCATATGAAATGTTCTACAAAAATGTTGGCCATAAAATGTTGCTATATGTGTCAGAACACGCCTTCCAACTGGCAACTGTAAGATCGGTCGATTGGGTGAGGAGGATATGTCTCGAAGACACGCAGTATTTATGTTAAGTGCCGAGTCTCTGTCCCATCTCGCCAAACGCGATAACAGTGTCATATGGATTCAGCAAAATCGGGCTTAAGAGCGACAACACTGGCATAGTATTTGAAGATGAACATCTCCCTCCACATTTTGAGGGGTTTTTTACGATTTGTTAAAATAGTTTAAAAAAGTACAGTTATTTGGGGGAGCTAGAGTGTTAATATGTTCCACAAAAATATTGGCCTTAATATTTTCTATAAAGATGCTGAATATCCCTAAAATTACGAGTCCCTGAATGTTATGGTGAAAAAAGTGAAAAGAAATGTTTTTTCCTTCGCTTTTTCAAAAAAAAAAGTACGGGAAATTTTTTTTCGCATAAAATTAAGAAACTTTGTTCAGCATATTCTTAGCTACATTATTGCCAAATATAGTTTAGCGGTACCAACAAGTCTGAATTAGTTGTTGGACAATAGCTGATGACACCTTTTTCAAGGGACCCACTGTCAGAAACTTTGGTGATCCATAAAAAAAAATTGGTCACCAATTTCGCCAAACCGAGTATAGGGTTATACTACCCTTTGATAGTAGAATCGAATCTATACTGTCAAGTACTTGTATTTTTTTCACTGTTGCACAGTGTTATTATACTTCTCCTTTGAAGGTCGAATATTCTTCTGACAGGCCCAGATTTAGAGCCTCATTTTTCGTATCCGTAGTTGTACCAGTTAATTGCTGCAGTTGTAATGTTTTTGTTTGTTTATTTCGTTTCATGTCGGTACCACGAGCGTGAGGGCAGGGAAGGTCTATCACGTCATAGCCTCCAAAACATGACAGGGGCTGAGTTGTTGCTGAGGCATCTAGTTATCAGCAAAGATAGGTGTCAAAACACAGTCTACGGTAACCCCTGACTGCGAACCGACAAGCTCGATGATCATGGATCGCATAAAACTGCGGAGTTAGGGGAGTTAATTTTAAGTAGAACCACTGCCGCAGATCATTCAGCGTTACTCAGGGCGCACTTACTCCCCGTTTTAATATAGCTCTCATATTAAGAGTATCCCTTATTTGAAGATATCATATAATTTCCTGTTTTCGTTATTATACTATGGAATGCGATCCAAAATCCTTGACTTGTGTAGAAAAACATCTACCAACAACAAAACAACTTGAATCGTCAAGGGAAAAAAGAACTACGGCGGCAGGCGGTTGACTTGAGATGGTTCTTAATTGAAAGTAAATCCATTCTAAACTATGCTAAGTGCAAAAATGTAGTTTTGTATGTAGTAGAAGCGATAAATGTTTGATGATTTTTTTTAAATTTGTATGGATTTCCTTTGTAATGCAATTCGAATGACCTGTACTGTTTTGTGAATAACTTTTGATTGGGTTGGCGGATAAACACCAAATTTTAACTGAACATAATTTGGAATATTTAGAATTTAAAAAGGCAATCTACCTAAAACTGTGCTAAGTCGACTTAGTATGTTTTAGAAAGGTCGTTTTCTTTTTCACTTGACAAATCAAATACCTTCCTTCACTTACAAGGAAACCCTTTGATCTCCAGCTCACTGTGAGAGTACTCAAAAGTAATACATATCAATTTTATTTCTTTTTTATTATGTTTTATTCCTTCATTAACAACATTGTTTTTTTTTTGTTCTTTTTTTTAGAAAAAGCAACGTTTAATCAACTACCCTGAATTTACTCAATTACTTCATGATTTCCATGAAGAATATGCGATGGAAGCATTCCGTATCAAAGATCCAGCTGGTTCTGGATACATTTCCCCCCTAGATTTTCAAGATATAATGGTTAAAGTCAAAAGGCATTTACTCACCGCCGATGTTAAAGATAATTTGGTAGCGGTAAGTCATTCACGTTTCTTTGTTCGTCCTTGTCATTCGACAGACCCCCCCCACATCCGCCCAAAATTTCATCTCGCTAAGGCATTACTGAAATTCGGTCGTACGTTCGTTCGTTTGTTCATTCTCATGCGTCATTGAAACGATTCTTGTCTTCCAGGTCACCGAAGGCCATAAGGTAAGCTTTCCATATTTTATGGCTTTCACGTCGTTACTAAATAATATGGAATTGATAAAACGCATCTATTTACATTCTACACAAGGTAGTCGCACAGAGCCCGTTACCAAAGATGAGCTACTGTTCGCCGCTCAGACCATGAGTCAAATAACCCCATTGGAAATTGATATACTCTTCCAATTGACGGGGGTGTTGCAACAGTCAGGGTAAGTTACACACACATACATATTAGGGTGGGTCTACATTATAGCATTTGGAACAAATTGTTATGTTAAGATAGAATGAGGGAGAGCAAGTTATATTTGTAGTGATTAACTTATAGTGTTTTCTTATACACTAAAAGGTGATTCAAATTGGGTTTACACATTAAATTATTAAGAAAATTTTAGTTTTTACAAAAAGCAATGGTAATGTGTATACCCTCATTTTACTGTAGCAGGATATATATATTATTGATACGGACAAAAATGTAATACATCGAAGCATTGACCCAAGACCCTAAATATGTTCGGCTGAAATCTGTTTTCGGACACTTGTGCATTGTCCGTCCGTCTGTTACGCACTTTGGTCCGCATAGCCGTCATTTGACATACCCAGAGGAGATAATATATCGGGTTTTCCAATAGTGATGATATGATTTTGAAGTAACGTTTCGGCCATTTGTAATATGTCATGATCTGTCATTTGTTTTTCATTGTATTCAGTAGTGTTTACAATTTCATCATGTAGAGATATACGCAAGAACAACTTTTACAAATTATTCAGTTTTATTATCAAAATAATCGTTCTCCAATTACAACTTTTCGTGCGCTAAGTCAATTTTTTTAAAAATCCAAAAAAAAAACGCTTTTCAGTCGACCCATGACTTTGACACCCATGAGAAATATTTTAGCTCTCGTTAAGAGCTATATTTTTGCCATTGACCGATTCCTGATCCGACGTACCGTTAAGTAGCTAGAGCAAAAATAAACTTTCCGTTCACATTTGAAAATGATGCTGTCCATTTTTTTTAAATCCAAAAAAACACTTTGCAGTCGACGTACGACCTTGACACCCATGAGCAATATTTTAGCTCTCGTTAATAGCTATCTTTTTGCCATTGACCGATTGTGGCTACGTGCCACACAGCAAATGAAACAATTGAATTGTTGCGAGAAAAGTTTGGAGATGCGTTTATTTCAAGAAATTGTGATATTGAATGGCCTCCAAGAAGTTGTGATTTAACACCATTAGACTATTTCTTGTGGGGTTATTTGAAGTCATTGGTCTTTCGAAATATACCAGACTCTTTTCAAGCTTTACAAGTCAATATTGAATGTGTCATTCATGACATACGACTTGATTTAGAGGAAAAAGTGCTCGAAAATTGGGTTCATCGAATTCGTTCCTGCAGAAGAAGTCGTGGAGGACATTTGAACGACGTTTTATTTAATTTTATCGATTGTACTTCACATTAAATAAAAAAACTTTTAAATTTCCTTAACAATAAGTGTGTTTTTTTTTCAAAGAAATCATATCACTCTTATTGGAAAACCCTTTATAACCCCAGCTACCCAATGACGTATAGGCGTATTCGTCAAGCCACTTCTGATTTCCCCACAACATATTGACAGATTCATTCAGACACAACATTCCCATAACTTCTGCAACAATCAATCTGAATGTTTTCATATTTTCTATTTTAGACAACACTTCCAATGACTATTGACTGACATAGAATGAACAATGTTTTTTACTTTCTAACATCTCCCACCCGAAGTACAATATTACATTACTCCCAAAGTGGGGTACATCTTAGGCACCTTAGTTAGGTTTACCCGACTGAAATTGTCTTGCTTTCGCTTCATTTCTTTCGCTTCATGATTTGCTTCTTTTCCGCTTCAAAGATTTTTCCAGTTACACTAGAAAAAAACTTTTTTCTTTAGATTGGGAAATTTGTTCTTTATTCCTTTTAGCTCGATACACTTTTTCCAGCCATTTGCAATAGATTCGATGCCCGGTTTATAGTAAGAACTGTCACTGCTGGCAAATCTTTTTCCGCTGAGCCATTTTTTCACGTTTGGAGACAAAAATTAATCCGAGAGTGCTAAATATGGCGGATAAGTTGCGTGCTGAAGCAATTCAAACTTTAATTCATTGATTGTGGCCATCGCAATAGTGGATGTGTGAACTGGTGCATTGTCTTGATTGTGAGCTAATGCGGCACCCATCTTGCGCACAGCTTTCTCATCATCAAATTTACCGTTAATGTGCGATGTATAGCACTTTTGAAGTGACTAGCTCATGAACGGACGGACAAAATTGTTTAATGTTTACAAATTCGCTGAGATCGTTTACTTTTGAGTGCTAAAAAAACACGTGGCGCCTTGAAACTTAAAACACATGTTTTAGAAGGTTGCCACTTTTCACGAAAGAATTTATTTTTAAACGTTCCCGGGATCCCGCTTAATGAAAGTTACGAATTGTGACACGTTTTCCAACAAGAGGTGTTATTTTGAATCACCCGGTATTTCGGTAGCTGTCACTTTTGAAGCTTTTATTCTTTGACATGTGACAAGTAGAAAATACGCCATTATAAAAATGGAACGATACACGATCATCGAACGATACAAAACGATCGAACACAAAAACGATACAAAATCATCTTGAGCGAGCAAAATTGTCGCATCTGGGGCTCGGAAACCCCAGAGTTATTGTTGAGAAGCCTCTCCATCCTCAACGTGTGACTGTTTGGTGCGGCTTATGGTCCGGCGGGGTCATTGGACCTTACTTTTTCAAAAATGAGGTTGGATCAACAGTTACGATGAATTTAGTGCGCTATCGAGAGATGATTCATGATTTTTTATTGTCGGAGTTGGATGGTATTGATCTGGACAACGTTTACTTTCAACAAGACGGCGCTACGTGCCACACAAGCAAAGAAACCATTGATCTGTTACGGGAAAAGTTTCCGGACCGTGTTATCTCTCGAAGAGGTGATCATTATTGACCACCAAGATCTTGTGATTTAACACCTTGCGACTTCTTCCTTTGGGGCCATGTGAATGATAAGGTCTACGCCAACAGCCCAGCGTTGATTCAAGACCTCGAAGATAGAATTCGTGAGGCTGTCGAGGACATAGGGCAGCCACTTTGCGATTTGGCTATGGAAAATTTCATGAAAAGGATATGGTCCTGTAAGCGTGGTCGTGGTGGCCATTTGGCTGATGTTTTTTTCATTATTAACGGCATACCTTCCTCTTTATTATGAAATAAACATCCGATCATTTATCTCAAGAAATGACACTTTTCTTTGCATACTAAAATAACACCTCTTGTTGGAAAACCCTTTATAATACTAAAGTTACCATCCATGAAAATTGGAAGTAAAAAATGTATACCATAAATTGTTCTTAATATTTTTTCACCTAATCTAAATGACAAATTCATACGAAAATAATAAACCCTCTAAACAGAACTACGTATCTTCAACGCTTGCGTAAAATCACCCTTACTACAGGGAAGTGAGACGTTACAAGTCCAGATAAATAAATTTAATCGACTTATCTGCAGAATCTGATTACGATATAGAATTTTCGTGGAACACAGACTTCTAATTAAACTAAAAAAAAGGAAATGGATGGGTCATAACCTGTTTAAACCGCCTGGAAACATAAGTAGAGCAGGTTTAGAATGAAACCCGCAAGGCAACAGAAGATGTGTACAACCAAAAATCACATGGCGCCAAAAAATCCACTAGAAGTTGAAAAATTGAACACATCATGACAAAAAGTAAAAACATACAGGGTTGCCCATATTCGACGGACCCACGGACTCGTTGGGCCCATTCCAATCGACGAGGCTTGTCCGCAGGCAACAATCTTTGCGTCAATTGAATTTTGTACGGGAACAAATGCAAATCAACGCGAATAATCCGTTGTAAAGTGGACCGAGCCATGCCCAACTGCTGAGAACGGCGTTTTTGGGATGTTCTTGGGGACCTCTCAACACTGGCTCGTACGGCAGCGATATTCTCGGCCGATCGCCTTGGTCGACTTTTATTTGGCCTCTTCGGATTAGAAAGAGCCTCACCCGTCGAAAATTTTTCGTATAAACGCTTAATGGTGTTCTTAGAAGGCGCACTTCTCACATTTTTTAATATTTTAAAATCACGTTGACTTGACTTCTTCTGTTGAATGTAAATTTCAACTATTTCAGAGCGCTCGCGTGGCGTGTATTGTTCCATGGTAAAAATCTGCTTGGACTGACGCTTCAAACGCGGTATGTCATTAAGCGATCTGACATCTCTGTCAAAAGTTATGGCGTTGCCAGATGGGTCCGTCGAATATGGGAGACCCTGTATTGTAACGATATACCTACATAAGTTAGATTAGATTGAAGATGGAGAAGTTTCAACGTCTCATGTCCATGGTACATATATTTAAACCAGTGGTTCTGCCTGTTGTGAACGACATACATAAGTAATTGGTATAATTTTTAGAAGCCGTATGCTCGCTGGATGAGTGAATAAAGGAAAAACATCTTCTGCAATATCCGTATTCTGTATTTTATACTACATTTCCAATGACTATGTATAGTCTGAGCAAAATTGTTCCACAGTTCTGCCAGATAAAGTACCAAATTTCGTAACACATTCCGCAAAAAGTGAGCGTATAATTTAGTCGCATTATTCGATTAACATTTTCCTATTTGTCATTAGATCCTTCTTATTCCTTTCTTAGTGACGTTTTGTAAGCGTGCCTAGAAAAGAAAATATTTTCAACTGTCATGTGAAAACTCAACTTGAATCACTCCTTATAATAAAATATTCGTTTAGAATGAGAGAAGGTTATATTTGTAGTAATTCACTTAAAGTGCATTTTAACTATTAGTAATGAAAGTTTTTGAATTTGGTAAACTTATTTTTTACAAAAATATCATAAATCGAAAAGTTTCGAGAGAAGTTGCCAATTGATGGATTTATGGATTTTATAAAAAGGTTTTCAATTTCAAATTTTTCTAGAATAGTTTTTAACCCACAGAAATAATAATTGTTAGAACTCATTTTACCATAACGTTTGATATAAAACCATGTATTAAATTATGTGTAATTAGTTTCTTTATATAATTTCTTGTCTTCCCTTCCATTAAAAATTTCAAACAAAACATAAAAATAATCAAATCGAAAAACAATTTCAATTTCATACGATCTAAAAAAAAAGTTGGTGGAGACGTAAAAAGATGCAACCAAGTAGGCAAGTGTCATCAAACAAAAAAATATTTTGGTTTGCTTTTGCTGCGTTATTTTTTTGTTTTCGAACCCTAAACTTTTGTTTCCCCCAAATAATCCTTAAGTACGTGCATTAATTATATATTATTTACCCCCGACTTCCTTTCCGACGATCATTGTAGTTATGTTATGTTTTAGAGTTGATTTGATTTTCTTTAATCCTTATTAATATTAATTTAAATAATTTTTTTCCTTTCGTCTTCTCTTTTTCTTTTTATAGTCGCATAGTTTATAGCGATTTAAGTAATATCGCTCCAGAACATTACACAAAGCATATCACCACAAGATTGGCCGAAATTAAGGCCGTTGAGAGTCCTGCAGATAGATCAGCATTTATACAGATTTTGGAGAGTACCTATCGTTTTACTTTGGGCTCATTGGCTGGCGGTGAGTATAAAATATACCTTTCTTTCAATTTGAGTAGAAAGAAAATATTCTGCAAATTTTTAGTTATCATAAGGGAAGAATTTTAAAATCTACTTCCATAACTCAACTTTTCTATTAGATTTTTTGTATAACAATTTTATAAATATATAACTATCATAGGAGTGCTACGTATCTGCATTAAAAGTTATTTGTTCTAGTATAGATAACGATCACAGTGATCTATTCTAGCATAAGTATCCTTCACAGTGATCGATTCTAGTATAGTTAACGTTCACAGTGATCGATTCTAGTACAGATAACTACCATAGTGATCGATTCTAGTATAGATAACGACCACAATGATCTTTTCTAGTATAGATAACGATCTCAGTAATCGATTCTAGTATAGATAACGATAACGGTGATAGATTCTAGTATAGATAACGATAACAGTGATCGATTATAGTATAGATAACGACCACAGTAATAGATTCTAGTGTAGATAACTGTCACGGTGATAGATAACAGTATCATAGATAACGACCACAGTGAATGAATATAGTGTAGATAACTACCACAGCGATCCATTCTAGTATAAATTACAACCATAGTGACCTCTTCTATTATAGAAACGGTTACAGTGATCGAGTCTACTATAGAAACGATCACAGTGATCGATTCTATAATAGATAACGCTCACAGTGATCGATTATAGTATAGATAACGACCACAGTGATCGATTATAGTATAGATAACGACCACAGTGATCGATTCTAGTATAGATAACGACCACAGTGATCGATTCTAGTATAGATAACGACCACAGTGATCGATTCTAGTATGGATAACGATCACAGTGATCGATTCTAGTATGGATAACGATCACAGATGGATTCTAGTATAGATAACGACCACAGTGATGGATTTTAGTATACATAACGACCACAGTGATGGATTTTAGTATAGATAACGACCACAGTGATGGATTTTAGTATAGATAACGACCACAGTGATCGATTCTAGTGTAGATAACCTGACGATTCTAGTATATATAACGATCACAGTGATCGATTCTAGTATAGATAACGACCACAGTGATCGATTATAGTATAGATAACGACCACAGTGATCGATTCTAGTATAGATAACGACCACAGTGATCGATTCTAGTATAGATAACGACCACAGTGATCGATTCTAGTATGGATAACGATCACAGTGATCGATTCTAGTATGGATAACGATCACAGATGGATTCTAGTATAGATAACGACCACAGTGATGGATTTTAGTATACATAACGACCACAGTGATGGATTTTAGTATAGATAACGACCACAGTGATGGATTTTAGTATAGATAACGACCACAGTGATCGATTCTAGTGTAGATAACCTGACGATTCTAGTATATATAACGATCACAGTGATCGATTCTGGTATATATAACGATCACAGTGATCGATTCTAGTATATATAACGATCACAGTGATCGATTCTAGTATAGATAACGACCACAGTGATCGATTCTAGTATAGATAACGACCACAGTGATCGATTCTAGTATAGATAACGACCACAGTGATCGATTCTAGTATAGATAACGACCACAGTGATCGATTCTAGTATAGATAACGACCACAGTGATCGATTCTAGTATAGATAACGACCACAGTGATCGATTCTAGTATAGATAACGACCAAAGTGATCGATTCTAGTATAGATAACGATCTCAGTGATCGATTCTAGTATGGATAACGATCACAGATGGATTCTAGTATAGATAACGACCACAGTGATGGATTTTAGTATAGATAACGACCACAGTGATGGACTTTAGTATAGATAACGACCACAGTGATGGATTTTAGTATAGATAACGACCACAGTGATGGATTTTAGTATAGATAACGACCACAGTGATCGATTCTAGTGTAGATAACCTGACGATTCTAGTATATATAACGATCACAGTGATCGATTCTAGTATATATAACGATCACAGTGATCGATTCTAGTATATATAACGATCACAGTGATCGATTCTAGTATAGATAACGACCACAGTGATCGATTCTAGTATAGATAACGACCACAGTGATCGATTCTAGTATAGATAACGACCACAGTGATCGATTCTAGTATAGATAACGACCAAAGTGATCGATTCTAGTATAGATAACGACCACAGTGATCGATTCTAGGAGATAACGACCACAGTGATCGATTCTACGAGATAACGACCACAGTGATCGGTTCTAGTATAGATAACGATCGATTCAAGTATAGATAACTGTCACAGTGATTAATTCTAGTATAGATAACTGTCACAGTGATTAATTCTAGTATAGATAACTGTCACAGTGATTAATTCTAGTATAGATAACTGTCACAGTGATCAATTCTAGTATTGATAACGATCACAGTGATCGATTCTAGTATAGATAACGACCACAGTGATCGATTCTAGTATTGATAACGATCACAGTGATCGATTCTAGTATTGATAACGATCACAGATGGATTCTAGTATGGATAACGATCACAGATGGATTCTAGTATAGATAACGACCACAGTGATGGATTTTAGTATAGATAACGACCACAGTGATGGATTTTAGTATAGATAACGACCACAGTGATCGATTCTAGTATAGATAACGACCACAGTGATCAATTCTGGTATAGATAACGACCACAGTGATCGATTCTAGTATAGATAACGACAGCAGTGCTCGATTCTGGTATAGATAACGGCCACATTGATGTATTCTAATATAGCTAACGATTCTAGTATAGATAACGAATGCAGTGATCGATTCTAGTATAGATAACGACCACAGTGATCAATTCTGGTATAGATAACGACCACAGTGATCGATTCTAGTATAGATAACGAATGCAGTGATCGATTCTAGTATAGATAACGACCACAGTGATCAATTCTGGTATAGATAACGACCACAGTGATCGATTCTAGTATAGATAACGACAAGAGTGATCGATTCTGGTATAGATAACGGCCACATTGATGTATTCTAATATAGATAACGACCACAGTGATCGATTCCAGTATAGATAACGACCACAGTGATCGATTCTAGTATAGATAACGAATGCAGTGATCGATTCTAGTATAGATAACGATCACAGTGATCAATTCTGGTATTGATAACGACCACAGTGATCGATTCTAGTATAGATAACAACAAAAGCGATCGATTCTAGGATAGGTAACGATAACAGTTATCGATTCTGGTATATATAACGATTACAATGATCGATTCTAGTATATATAACGGTCACAGTGCTCGATACTAGCATAGATAACGATCGAAATGATCGATTCTCGTATAGTTAACGGCAACAGTGATCGATTCTAGCGTGAATAACGATCACAGTGACATATAACGACAACAGTGATCGATTCTAGTACATATAACGACCAAAGTGATCAATTCAGTAGATATCGACCACAGTGCTCGGTACTAGCGTAGATAACGATCGAAGTGATCGATTCTAGTATAGATAGCGGCAATAGTGATGGATTCTAGCGTTGATAACGATCACAGTGATCTATTCCAGTACAGATAACGATCACATTAATCTCTTCTAGTATATATAACGACCACAATGATCGATTCTAGTATATCTATATATCGATTCTAATATAGATAATACCCACAGTGATAGATTAAAGTATAGACACCGACCAGTGATCGATTATTGTATAGTCAACTACTGTGTTCGTTCTCTATACTAGAATAGACTCTCTTCTTTCTAAATGCTTAATGCTAATTTTTAATTTCTTGAATTTAATTTCTGATTTTATTCTCCCTCTTATAGCCGTTGGTGCCACCGTTGTCTATCCCATTGATTTGGTCAAGACCCGTATGCAAAATCAACGCACAGGTTCATTTATTGGAGAAGTCGCCTACAGAAACTCATGGGATTGTTTCAAAAAGGTATGCTCCCATTTCTACTGTTCTGAATTCACTGTTAAATTAAATTTATTTTCTTTAGGTAATCCGTCACGAAGGTGTCTTAGGTTTGTACCGAGGTCTTTTGCCACAGTTAATGGGTGTAGCTCCCGAAAAGGCCATTAAATTGACTGTCAATGATTTGGTGCGTGACAAATTCACCGATAAACAGGGAGTCATCCCTGTGTGGTCTGAAATTATGGCGGGCGCTTGTGTAAGTTTAGAAAATCGTGTATTTTTTCGAAGTTACTAATTGGGTTATGATATCTTTTAGGCTGGTGGCTCTCAAGTGATTTTCACAAATCCTTTGGAAATTGTAAAAATTCGTTTGCAAGTTGCTGGTGAAATTGCTGGCGGTGGTAAAGTTCGTGCCTTATCGGTTGTTCGAGAGTTGGGTTTGTTTGGTCTGTACAAAGGTGCTCGCGCTTGTTTGCTGCGTGATGTACCATTTTCAGCTATCTACTTCCCGACTTATGCTCATACGAAGGCCTTGTTTGCCGATGAAGATGGGTATGTGGGATGTTTTGACGGGTTTCTTACAAAAATTGTTTTCTTATTCTTATATAATTTTAGATATAATCATCCTCTGACTCTGTTGGCTGCTGGTGCCATTGCTGGTGTACCCGCTGCGTCCCTGGTAACTCCTGCCGATGTGATAAAAACTCGTCTGCAAGTGGTGGCCCGTTCAGGTCAAACAACCTATAATGGCGTCTGGGATGCCACTAAGAAAATTATGGCTGAAGAAGGTCCTCGAGCATTCTGGAAAGGAACAGCCGGTATGAAAACAGAATAAAGCTTTCTCTAAATGGAGGATTCATTTTAATAACTTCTCTTTTCCTATGCCACAGCCCGTGTCTTCCGTTCATCGCCTCAATTTGGTGTTACTTTAGTTACCTACGAATTGCTGCAACGTCTATTCTATGTCGACTTTGGTGGTTCTCATCCCTCAGGCTCAGAGGTCCATAAGGCCAAGCCCATCGATACGGCCAATGTGCGCATCAATGCCGATCACATCGGTGGCTATCGCGCTGCTGTACCTTTGCTGAATGGCATCGAATCGAAGTTCGGCCTATTCCTGCCCCGATTCGGTTTTCCACAACAGACATCTTCGACATCTGCCTCGGGATCTACAAAATCCTCATCATGATGACGATATCGTAGTTTATATTAAGTTGTATGCCAGTTTCAGTTTCAGTTTTAATTTCTATTCATTTACAAAACTCATTAAGAATTTGGGATTTTTAATTTTCGGATAAAATTCAATCGTGAATTGAGTTTGTTCTCTCACATACTAATCAAAGACAATTGATAGATAAGACCTACCCCTACCATGGTGAAAAATCATGTACAAGGTTGAGCTAATATCGGAACAATTGAAAATGAAGAAGAGAAGTGCCTATAGATTGGGTGACTTTTCAAATAAATAAAGCTTGACGTTGTGTATTTGTGGATAATAATATTTATTGATAAAAGAGCCGGAGGACACATCGAAATGTGCAATATCCTCACGAAAATTCAGCTTTTCAGCTGATTCATATGGTAGCGTCTTATTACAAATTGTCTTTGATACTGATGTAAAGAGATAAATATTTTGAAATTGTTTTAATGAAATGATGGAGAGTTAAGAAAGAGACACAATCACATCCACCCCCAGAATATTTAAAAAGAAGAGAAACCAAAATTTTCGTGAAGTTTAAGGAAAAAAAAAAAAGAAAAATATTCATTAAAAAAATCTACAAAAACCGAGAGAAAAGAAAACTAAAAAGAAAATATATTTTTTGCTAGGAAAATTATTATATTTCAAAGAGTAAACTTAACTTATTTAAGTATAACAGTTACAATTCTATTTAGAGAAAGAGAAAAACACACATACACACAAAACTTTTGTAAAACAATTTAGGGGTCACTTTTTCTAAGGAACATAACTACCTACAAAAGAAAATTTTTTTTTCAAAATACGTACATATATTAAATTTGCCACACAGTAAGACAGTGAGTAAAAACTCTATTTGAATTTTATGCAGCAAAAAAGAAAACACAATGTTACAATTATACCAAGTGATCTTCTTTTTGTTAGTGAAAATAAATTAAATTATAATAATTAATAAAAAAATACAAATTTAACTAAATAAATAAATTGTTTGATAAAAAAAGAGAAGTATGTACTAAAATGTTTATATAACTCTTTTGTGAACATAGCAGTTTCCTAACCAACTCATCATTCATACCTCAAAAACATTTTTATAAATGGAATTCTAGAATTTATTTATGTTTTGACAAAATTTTTGTGAACACCTCGTTCTTATTGTTTCGCCGAAAAAAAAATAATCCTGATTGCAGTTAGAGTGTCAACATTATAGCATCCATCACAATTCGATTCCTCCATTCTAAACAATGCTAAGTGCAAAACGGTAGTTTTTCAGGAGAGGTGATCAAAGTTTAATAATTTGTTTATATTTTTGTGGAATTCCTTTGTAATGGGAATCGAGTGACCTGTACTGTTTTGTGAATAACTTTTGATAACGGATAAACACCAAATTTTGACTACCCTAAGAAAAAAAATCGCTTCTGTAGTATATTTTCAGGAAACATATTATATTTGAGAAGAATTACTATTTTCCTATAGGTAGGAAAACAAATTAAGTAACCGATTTAAATATTTCCCCGTTTTTAAAGATAATTTGCACCAAAACTCCGAAAAAATAACATTGATAAGAGAGATATTCAAACTTATTTCCTGTATGGAAATATAGAATATTTGCACCAAAGTATATTTTATTTCAATTTTGATCCCAAACATATTTTGTTTCCTGTTTTTTTCTCCGTGTATATATAATTTGGAATATTTAGAAGTTAAAAATACAATCTCCCTAGGTATCGAATTGTGGAGTGGTTCCCAGTAAAAGTTTAAAGTTCACAGTACCGCTTGGTTAATATTTGGTCAAATTTCGACAAGTTCAACAAACAATCCAAAGATCCTAATTGTACAAACAATATTTACTATATCTCAGTCGCCATCCTTGATTGTCCTTCTACAAATCAGCGCAGCACAAATTAAAGTATTCTTGCTCCAGAAATGGTACTCTATTTCCTCTAGAAAATTATTGTTTTCAAAATCCAAAGATCTAATTTTCTAATTGTACCAAATTTTGTAGAATCGATTAGTATACATAAGCCATGTTCCAAAATTTCGTACTTTGATTTATGAACCTATTTTTGGTAACTAACACTTTTCAAATTTTGAAAAATTTTAAAAAATCAACATGTTTTAAATTTTTCTAATTTGCTGATGAATGATTCCTAGAAATATTATTTTTCCCTCAAAGACCAAAGATTAAATGAAATATTGTTTTTTTTTTATCATATTTGCTTCATTCATCGATTTCCACAGCTGCACTATTTGTACAGAATTTTGTAAAATTCGAATCAATGCATACATCAAACGATTTCTCTCAGCGAGTAGAATATATTGGTATATTTATCGTTTCAAATTTCGAACAATAATTTTTTAAGATATTTTTTATTCCCAAAATTTTAGAAAATTTACAATTTTTTCCCTATTTTTTTGATGGATGTTAGAGAGCGCTTTGACTTTTTAAGAATAGTTGCCTCATTCCTCGATTCCCACAGCTGCACTATATGTACAAAATTTTGTAAAATTTGGAACAATGCTTACATCAAACGATTTCTCTCTCAGCAAGTAGAATAGATTGTTATAGGGTCATAATATTTAATATCGACCTATGTAGTTTATTTTTGGCTAAAATGTTTATAAGCAGTTACAAATAGGTCAAATAAGATCTCGCTTTAATTTTTTTTGGAAAAAATTTTGTGTGCATTTTGATTTTTGAAAAAATTAAAAAAATGAGTTTTTGTGTTTTACGAAATTTGTAGTTGATCTCGAACGGCGATTTTTGCAATGTTTACTTTGTTTTAAAGAGGACACAATGCGCCATTTTTTGTATTGGAAAATTGTTTAAAAAATTTTTTTACGAAAGTTTTTTTTAAAAAAAAAAAGTTATGGACGAAATACCAAGACTAGTCGGACAATTTTCGCCCGTTTTTGCAAAACACTGCACAGTGGTACGAATTCAAAAAGGGAAATAATCCGACCAAACTTGGCATGGTATATGAAGAGGTGTTAGAGAAGTTAAGTTTTATATTTGGGCCCCCTATGTCAGACAGGGGCGGAGCTACAGGCCTCAAAGTTGGCCACATCGCAGTGTTTCCAGACGAATTTGACCGAAAATCGTCAAAATAGGGGCTACAAAATCGTCAAAATAAATTTTCGAAATCGTCAAAAAATCGTCAACAAGATTTTTGAGTTTTATTTCCGGATGAAGGGGATGTTTTAGAGATGCATAATGATGAATAAAGTGATTTTTGCATATCCTCAAAGTGAACTTAAAATCGATTTTGTTCACGAATTTCACGTTCTTTAACCGCAATACTCATAAAATTTGGAGGAAAAAAATATTATACATACATATTAATTTCTTGGGATTGAAAATGGTCCTCCTCATAGAAGGATCCCAGTCTATTTTATTTCTCTACGTCATGAAAGCTACAAACTTCAACCTAATGGGACGAACTTCGACAAAATGCATATAACCATTCACGTCAACAGGGTCAAGTGTAGTATTAGTACCAACCGATTACTAGTACCACCCAGACCTATTTTTAGGAGCAAGTCGCCTCATTGATTCATATTTTAACGTACAAGTACATTAAAATTGACTTCTTGGCCCAAAAAAAAATCTTACCAATATGGTTTAAAAATGATAATTTGCGATTATCTTTAACTGAAACCATTCGTTGGAATTATTACTTAAAAAATTTAACTTAAATTTCCTCAACCAATTTCGCAAATTAACAAAACTCAGATATGTTTCCTGTTATTGTATGCTATTCACAAATTTTCTAACATTTCATATTTTCATTTAAAAAACATAAATGGGTGTTTAATTATATCCCGAAGTAATTATAAATATCCTTAATATAAGAACAGACTGTAAAGTTTTCCTTACTTTTTTCATATCATAAAAAATCGACATCCTATTTGTTGGCTTCAAAAATGACGATAAATCGTCATTTCTGGCAACACTGCCACATCGGGTGAAGCAAATTTTCAAGCGCGTGTAACTCGTGTTTCTCTTCCGATTTATAAAATTTCTTTTGTGTGTGTTCTACTAACTGAGGTACACAAAAATACTTTTTACATCTGAGAATTATCTCGTATAGTTACCGAGATATCTGTAACTAAAAATTTAATTTTTAATGTTTTCCTGTGCTAGTATTTTGTAAATATCACAATATGCTCCGATTTCATCCATATCAACGTGTTTGGATGGGCGATAAAATTTCCTATATGACGAAAAAGCATTGGTTCGATATACCCAATAGTATAGGGTGATCTAAGTAGAGATACTTTTTTCAATAGCCTGTTTTTGACAGATCACGTCTGAATCGTGTCATGCTGTCATGTTATTTTTGTTAAGTATGGTTTGGCATTTCATCATGGAAAGACTTACGCCTAAACAACGTTTACAAATTATTCAGTTTTATTATCAAAATAATCGTTTGCCAATTGCGCTAAGTCCATTTTTTTTAATAAAAAAAAAACACTTTCCAGTCGACCCACGACCTTGACACCCATGAGCAATATTTTAGCTCTCGTTAAGAGCTATCTTTTTGCCATTGACCGATTCCCGATCAGACGTACCGGAATCATCGGTCCATATTTCTTCAAAAATGATGCCGGTGAGAACGTAACAGTCAATGGCGACCGTTATCGTGTTATGATAACCGACTATTTGATGCCTGAAATTGAAGCTCGTGATCTCGGCGACATTTGGTTTCAACAAGACGACGCCACTTCCCACACATCGCATCAATCAATGGATTTATTGAGAGAACACTTCGGTGAGCAGATAATTTCACGTGTTGGGCCGGTCGATTGGCCACCAAGATCGTGTGAGATCACACCGTTAGACTTTTTCCTGTGGGGATATGTAAAGTCTAAAGTTTATGCGCTTCGATTCAGGCCTTGGAGCAAAACATCGCGCGTGTCATTCGCCAGTTACCAGTCGAAATACTCGAACGAGTCATGGAAAATTTGACTCAACGGATGGACCATCTGAGACGTAGCTGCGGCCAACATTTGATAGACATAATCTTCAAAAAATAAATGCCAAAGAATGTTCTTTCAAATGATAATAAACATTCCCCATTCAATTTGAATTTTCTGTGTTTTTTTCTTTAAAAAAGTAGGGAACCTCGAAATGGATTACGCTTTACAAATAGTTATGACCACTTGAAGTTATATTTTCAAAAATCGATTCAGCCGTTCGAGAGCAATTACAAATTTCGTAAAACACAAAAACTCATTTTTTTAATTTTTTCAAAAATTAAAATGCCCACAACATTTTTTTCCAATTTTTTTTTTCTTATAAACATTTTAGCCAAAAACAAACTACTTAGGTCGATATTAAATATTCCGACCCTATATTCATCGTTTCAAATTTCGAACTTTAATGTTTAACGAAATGTTTTTATTAATCTGAATAATAATCTCTTTCCAAAATTCGCAAATTTTGAAAAAATTGACCGATTTAAATTTTTCGTAATTTGTTGATTGAGTCTTCATATTTACCCCAAGGAACCAAAATTAAATGAAGTATTGACTTTTTTAAAAAATGGCTGAGTAATTTCTCACTTTTAACAAAATGTGCCAAATTTTTGAAAATTTGGATTATTCATTGATCTAAATTTTCAAAAAATGATTTCTCTCTCGAGTGGATTATATAAACATATTCATCGTTTCAAAATTTTGAACTTTGATTTCCTATGAAATTTTTAAATTTACTTTCCAATACATATTTCGAAATTTAAAAAAAAAAACGACTGATTTTAAATTTTCGTAATCTTTTGATGGACGAGAGAGGGGTCTTCGTTGAGTCGTAGAGACTTTATTTTTCCCTCAAAGACCCAATATTTAATGAAATATTGATTTTTTGAAATAATCGTTGCGTACTTTCTCATTTTTCATAACTGTACCGCTTTTTTTATAAAAGATTCGAAAATTTGATCAACGATTTCTCTCAGCGATTAAGAAAAATAGATTGGTGAATATACATCTAAACCCATTCCAAAATTTGAAAAATCGAGAGATTTAAAATTTTGTTATTTTCTGATTGATGATAGAATTGATTTCGGCGAATCCGAGTATCCATTTTTCCCACATTAGCCCAATATGGCTTTTTAAGAAATATCTCTGCTTCAATCATTGCTCCATCCATTCCTCGTTTCCCACAGCTGCACTATTTGTACCAAATTTAGAAAATTTGGATCAGACTTGATTGACATCAAAATTTCGAACCTAATTTTTTACGAAATTGTTTAATTAGTTTAATCCATTTACAAAAATTTGCAAACTTCGTAATAATGGGCCCTTTCACAGAGCTCAATTCTGTTCGGAATTGGAATGAAATCCAAATTTGGCCTCTATAGAAAACGTTAACCCTTTGACGACGACTGGGACATATATGTCCCATGCGATTTTTTGGGGGATTTTTACCAGACTTTTGTCTAAAATTTCCCGATTTGCTTTAAATTTGTATTTAATCCGAAGAAAACCTACGTAATTTCTTGAGTCCACTAAATTATTCGACAATATTTTTAAATTTTCGAGTAGTAACACAGAGAAGTACAAAAAGTTGGTATTTTTTTCACACCTTATGGTCGTCAAAGGGTTTAGTTAATTTTAAATTTCCACGTGGACCTGATATATATATTTTATTAATTGAAAAAATAATTTATTTTCACGGCTTCTGCCCTACAGGGACCGATTTTAAATTTCCTATTTTAAAATTTTGATCTTCGTTCTTAATAACTTAGTTTTTTTGGCATATAATCAATCAATTCATACCCAAAACCTGCAAAATTCGATTGATTTTAAATTTAAAAAATTTTTGATGGATGATAGGAGGCACTTAGGTGATTTCTAAAAACTTTCTTATTCCCTCAAATGTTTATTCCCTCATGTTTAGCAAAATTTTCCAAGAATAATCTGCAACAAATTCAAAAAATACAGTATTCTATAGAAAATCAAGTAAGAAAGGGCTAGTGTCGGGCAGAGCCGATTATTTTATACCCTACCCCACCTTGTTAGTGGAGAATAAACATATCTATAGTTACCCTAAATCAGAAATGATTAATTTATAGCTCCCAGAATTCGTTTGTGGATCAGCAAACTACTCTTGCTCAAGTTTAAAAACGATCGGTTGGAAAATGTGGATTCTGTAACAATTATGAAATCGCAATTTTCTTCAAACTTGGCTGTGTTTCTCACATTTAAAATTTGGCGGAGCTCATTCTTTAATCTAGAAACTCCTCCCTGCCAAATCTTGAATTTGCTTGATATAAAATAAAGCATCAAAAGCGCTTAAATGTCAAATCGTAAAGAACATATATATGGTGGCTATACATACATATGCCTAAAACCAGGGCTGTGGAGTCGGAGTCTTGGAGTCGAAGTCTCGGAAATTTGCCCGGAGTCCGGAGTCGAAAAATTATGGTCGACTCCGAGATGGATTGTGCAAAATGTACCATTTATGTGATAGAACTTTTGCACTCAAACATGTTTGGGAAAACAATTTTGATACCAAAGAAGGATAAAATATTCAAAGCTTTTTTATTTTTAACCTTTTTGTATGCCACAAATATCTATAAAGTTAACCAAACTATCGAGTTTTTTATGTAAAACAGTTTTAGGAAAGCTCTGATTATATTTATCTAACAAAATAAGTATTTTTGCAAGACTTTACGATATTATTAAGCGAGTACAAAACAAGTAAGGAAAGGTCGGGCGAAGCCTACTATATGATACCGTACAACAACTTGTTAGAGCAGAATAAGCTCAGATATTGTAAATATAAATATGAGATAATTACCTTATAAATCTGAATCTAAACAGAATTTTCTATAGAAACATTTATATGGGGGCAATTTCGATCTAAACTGATTTTGCCCAATTTCAATAGGTTTCCTCCCTGGTATGAAAGAGCAGGATCGTAGTGAAATTTCGACCTGAACAACTTAAGATAGATAGACGGACAGCTAGTGATTCTGAGTAGAACGGTATATTTTAAGTTGGGTCTAGATGCAGTATTTTTTACAAATCTGCCAAAAAACTAATTTATAACCCCCTGTAACATTGTGTGTTGTAGGGTATAATAACTAACGAATGAAGTGTTTGCTTGAAGCGAAATAATTTCCAAAAATTGCGGTATATTAAAACAGAGGCAGTTATTGATGAACATTTTATCACGATTTCATGTTGAAAGAATTGCCATATTAGTTGCAGCTTGCAAGTCAAACATCAATAAATAAATAGTACAATTTATTTAATTGCTGGTATTGAATACCATTTTTTTCTGTTATTTAACAAAGCTATATCTTATTTTCAAAAACATGAACTCACGTCTAAATAGAAATATAATTTCAGAAATTTATGTTATTAACCTGCCGGAGTCGGAGCTGGAGTCGGAGTCGAATGATTTTAAAATTCGACTCCGGGAGTAGGAGTCGAGTAGTTTTGGCTCGACTCCGCAGCCCTGCCTAAAACTATTTTTTTTTTTCAATATTAGTAGTGTCGTAGGTCGGATAACTTCCATCTTATTATTTTCATATTGATCGGGTGTAAAATGCATGCTCTATAGCGTATAGATGCCAAATCGGAAGGAACATATATACGTGGGCGATATCTAAGTCTGAACCGATTTCCACCAAATTTATTACCGTTTATTCGTGACTAAAGAGACTTTGCTCTATCAATGTTTACCCTGATCCAAATAGGAAGAAACAAATATATGGAGGCTATATCTAAATCTGAAACGATTTCCTCCAAATTTTATGGGATATATTCACGGGTAAAGGAAATTCCCCGACTTTTTCGTAACGATCGGGTGTAAAATAAAGCATCTATGGCATTTTGATTCCAAAACGTAAAGAATCTATATATATATTATATTTAAATCTGAAGCGATTTGCTCCAAATTCGATAGACTCAGGAAGTTATTCTCGGTAAAATAAACGATTTTGTAATTTTTGTAATTTTTTGTTGTTTTAGATTTGCAAATTTTCGAAGTTATTACACAAAAATTAAAAATCTGTCAATATTTTCAGATTTTGGGGTTTTTTAAAAAAAGGCTGTACAAAATATTGGAAAATTTGGATCCATACATACATACATCAAACGATTTCTCTCAACAAGTAGGATTGGCTATTTTTATTTTCTTTTTTAAAAATTCGCAAAATTTGAAAGAAATCACAGATTTTTGAATATTAATAACCCTCTCGGTGATTTCTATACGTACACTGAAAAAAATTGTCATAATATTAAAGAAATGCTCCAAAGTCGTCCTCAGCTTTTAAAATAAGTACATTTTGTACTTAAAATTAAGAATATTTATTTACAATTAAGTAAATTACTTAATATTAACGAAATTATCTACATTTTAGGTACAAAATGTACTGTACTAATGACGTCTTTGGAGCATTTCTTTAATTTTAGTACAATTTTTTTTCAGTGTACATTAAACGATTTCTCCCAGCGAGTAGAATCAGTTTTTTATGATTTTTTTAAATAACAACCTTTTCAAAATTACTGAATTTTTGAAAGAGGTTAGTTACTCTTATTCAAAAAAATTCATAAAAAATGAATGTATTAAATATTGGAAAGAGGCAATCGATTATACTCGCAGTTAGAAATCGTTTAATGTGTATGTGTATCGATCCAAATTTGCCAAAAATTAATGCAATAATTGTACAAATAGTGGAGACATAGGAAATATGAAAAACAGTTTTGTTAAAAAGTCAGTAAAAAAGGCATAAAAAATAACGAAAATTTAAATTTTCGAAATTTCATAAAAAGTCAAACAATCTGTCGAATTTTTCAAATTTTACCAATTTGAAAAAATCAAAGTTCTAAATTTTGAAGCGATGTATATACCAACTGATTCTGCTCTCTGAGATAAATCATGTAATGTATGCACTGACCTAAATTTATCTAAAATTAGAACAAATTTGATGCAAATAGTGCAGCTATAGGAAATGAGGAAAAATATTTTTCTTGAAAATTCAATATTGAAAGAAATTTTGGGTTTTTGAATCATTTAGCAAAATGATTTTCTTTGAATCATTTAGCAAAAAAATGCAAATATGTAAAATCTGTCGAATTTTGTAATTTTTGCAATGTGGTTACACATGTGGCAAAAATTCCATAAGAAATCAATTGGATTTTCTAGTTAAACTTAAAATAGCTAAAACTCCTTGATGTGCCCTACACCGAAAAGGGGCTAGATTTCATGATCACTTATTTTTTTTGGTGAACATTTTGAATGTTCATATCAAAACTTAAAATCATAGGAGCCTAATGTATAATTTTTAAACTTAAATGTTATTTTATAAATGTTCATTATAATTTTTTTTATAACGAGTTTCTCGTTTTAAAGAGAAAAATTGGTGACATTATCTGTTATATCGGGAGTTAGCCGTAATTTATTATATGTCGAATTTTTAAGGGAATCGTCGAATTGGATTCCATAATCCATTACAAAATATTAACAATTAAAATCCGTCGATTTTTGTGGAACAGGTCGATCGGAGACTCGAAACTTCAAGTAACCAAGATTTTATGAAATATCGACTTTTGTGCCAAATTTTAGAAAATATGGATGGAAACATACATACTTCGAACGATTTCTCTAAGCGAGTAGAGTCGACTGGTATATGTATCATTTCAAAATTTCGAGCCTTGATATTTTTTTTAATTTCAAAAAATTTCAAGATTTTTTTTTTTTAATTTTTTGTTGGATGATAGAGGGCGCTGTTTAGGAAAAAAGTTGTTTTATTCCTCGTTTCACACAGCTGTACTTTTTGTACCAAATTCTTGAAAACTTGGATCAATGCCGTCATCACACGATTTCTCTCAGCGAGTTGCATCGTTTCAACACTTCGATGAATGAAGCATTGCGAATTTTTTTGAAAAGGTTAAGCATTTCCAAAATTCGCCAAATTTCAAAAATTTACCGAAATTTTTGTAATATTTTTGTTTGAGGATAGATTCCTAAAAAATTCTTCATCAATGGACCAATATTTAATGAAATTTTTTAATAAATCCAAACGAAATTGGAAAAGTTTTAAAAAATACGAAGATTTAAAATCTGTAGATTTTTATGAATAATAGAGGGCGCTTCGGTGATTCCTAGAGACTTTATTTTACATTCAAAGATTGAATGAAATATCGACTTTTAAGATAAAATCGCTGCTTCATTTTTCTCTCAGCGAGTAGAATCGATTGGTATATATATGTATCGTTTCAAAATTCAAAGATCTTAATTTTTTATGAAATTTTTTAATAAGTGTAACTAACTCCTTTTCAAAATTTGCTAAATTTGAAAAAAAAAATTTGCGATTTTCAATTTTCATAATTTTTTAATGGATTTTAGATCAGCGTGTGTATCCCAATGCCTCGTTTCAATATTACAAACTTTAATTTTTTATAAAGTTTTTTTTTTTTTTTATATTTGCAAAATTCACAAAAATCTACACATTTTCCGAAACTCTGAATGAAACTGTTATATATAAAATAAAAAAAAACAAATTATTTTTGCACATAGAAACCTCAAATTTCCAATTGGATGATATAGATTTTAATTTAAATAAATCCAAAAACTATTTAAATCCAAAATAAAGAAAAATGTTATTATCCTTAAAAATGAAATTACTTTAATAAAAAAATTAAACCAAATCATAGAATAAATAAATGAATGAATAAAATAAATAAATTAATAAAAACAGAAAAGGTATCAAATGAATAGACAAATAGCATTTAAGACAAAGAGTTTCTTAAGAAAAACCAAAGAAGAAAATATATATTTAAATAGTATTTATCTTTTTTCACAAAAAAACAAATAATAACAATACGAATACGAATGACACTTTTTATTATCTTGCACTGTAATATGAATAATACTGGACAAATAGAATTATCTAATTAATTTTCTTTGAAAAAAAACCATAAAAAGAAAACAAAACACAACTCAATAATATACAAAAAACAGAACACACTGCTGCCGCCCATTCAAAAAGGAATTCAATTCAATTTCGTACCGGAATAAAGAAGTAACCGTTGGCCATCGACGACAACAACATTCCCATCCCAATGTGCGAGTCCATTTTTATTTTCGTTGGGCTGTTGTTGTAGTATTTTTTGGCAAGAAAAAAAGCTTTTTATTTCAAAATTTCGTTTGTATACAAATTGTACTGTGGATTTTAGTTTATTTTTAGTTTTATTTTTCTTGGCAAAAACACCTACACATGATGTAATAGAAACTAGTTTTCTTTTTCTGAAGTTTATATAGATAGCCTAATTTTAACTTCTTTTTTTCTTATAAAAAAAAAATCAAAACAAAACTGTTGATGAATGAAAAACTATTTTCAATAAAAAACAAATTATGCATTTATTTTATTCAATAGCAATGCAACTGGTGAGTAAATATGAGTTAATTTAAAAAAAATTTTATGAAATTCAAATTTTTATAACGGCCCAAAGCCAAGCAATCAAATCAAGTGCCTAAAAGTATGCTTTGAAATTGCAATACTAATCCAAATGAATTAAACAATATGGCAAAACTGGCGTCGGTATGCGAATTTTGATCAATCCTAGCCAGACTGCTAAAAAATGTTAAATTTTTGATTTTTTAAAAAAATTTAAATGCCTTAAAATTAAAAAAACAATGTGTCAGACACGACGTTAACATGTGTGCCTTTCATTTAGTATGTAATTTGGGGCAATACTTCCATTAGTTTAAAATTTATGGGTCTATAACTTTTGAACCAGTTGGTGTATAATACCAAATTACACCTTAAACGAAAGGTAATAATGTCTACTTTATGAATGTTACAATAATTTTCAATTTAAGGCGTTCCGTCAAGTTTCAAACTACCACAACTTCTTAACTAAATGCAATATACCCAAAATTTTAAATCACACATAAAGTAGAGCTCTAGACATTATTTTACAAATACAATTTGCGGTGATACTTCAATTAGAATAAAAGTTAAAGGCCCCTAAATTTTAAACCGATAGCGGTATGACTCCAAATTACACTTTAAATGAAAGTCACAATTGCTTACGTTGTGTCTGGCACATTATTTTTTAATTTTAATGCATTTAAATTTTTTTGAAAAATCAAAAATTTATCATTTTTCAGCAGTCTGGCAAGGTTTGGCCAGAATTTGCATACCAACGCCAGTGTTGCCAGATTGTTTTAAACTGTAAAAAATTATAACAAAAACCACAGCATACTTTTAGGCTCTAAGTGTACTTGCTTTACTTTTACCTATTTAACTCCCTCTCTAAATAAAAGTAACACCCACTCTAAGAAAATAAAAAAAAAAAAACAACACAGATAAATACTTATACATACCCAGCAAAATCTTGGTAAGTACCTGTCATTATTCCCTGCATTACCAAATAATGACATCTCGTTATTCGCTGCATTACTTTCGGCTTTTTATACCCTACACCACACTGTGGTACAGGGTATTATAACTTTGTGCATTTGTTTGTAACACACAAAAGGAGAAGAAATAGACCCATCGTTTATTATACCGATCGACTTAGAATTACTTTCTGAGTTGATTTAGCTATGTCCGTCTGTCTGTCCGTCTGTCTGTCCGTCTGCCTGTCTGTGCATGTATTCTTGTAATCAAAGTACAGGTCGCAATTATGGTCCGATCTCGACGAAACTTTACACATATGTTTTATTTGGCCCAAGGACGATCCCTATTGAATTTGGTTAAAATCGGTTCAGATTTAGATATAGCCCCCATATATATGTTACCCCAGATTTGACATGTAAGCGCTGTAAAAACTTTATTTTATATCCGATCAGTCTGAAATTCGGCAGAAAGAGGTTTCTTATCATATGAATGAACACTGTTAAATTTGGAATAAATCGGTTCAGATTTAGATATAGCCCCCATATATACGTTACCCCCGATTTGAAGTGTAAGCACTGTAAAAATGTTATTTTATATCCGATCAGTATGAAATTCGGCAGAAAGAGGTTTCTTATTATACGAATGAACACTGATAAATTTGGAAGAAATCGGTTCAGATTTAGATATAGCCCCCATATATACGTTACCCCCGATTTGAAGTGTAAGCGCTGTAAAAATGTTATTATATATCCGATCAGTATGAAATTCGGCAGAAAGAGGTTGCTTATAATATGAATGAACACTGTTAAATTTGGAAGAAATCGGTTCAGATTTAGATATAGCCCCCATATATACGTTACCCCCGATTTGAAGTGTAAGCACTGTAAAAATGTTATTTTATATCCGATCAGTATGAAATTCGGCAGAAAGAGGTTTCCTATTATTTGAATGAACACTGGTAAATTTGGCAGAAATCGGTTCAGATTTAGATATAGCCCCCATATAAACGTTACCCCCGATTTCACATGCGCTGTAAAAATGTTATTTTATATCCGATCAGTGCGAATTTCGGCAAAAAGAGGTTTCCTTCTACATGAAGAAATACTGCCAAATTCGGAGAAAATCGGTTTAGATTTAGATATAGCCCCATATATATATTACCCCCGATTCGACATGTAAGCGCTGTAGAGATTGTATTTTATATCCGAAATTCGACAGAAAGATGTCTTTTTACATGAAAAATTCAGGGAAAATCGGTTCAGATTTATATATAACATCCACACATATGTTCCTCCTGATTTGGTATCAAAGCGCTATAAAAGTTGTACTCTATTCCGATCATTAAAATTTTCCAGAAATATGTTTCTCAATTTAGGAACGAATATTGCTTAATTTAGCGATTATCGGTTCAGACTTAGACAATATGTTCCTACCCATTTACCAATTATTCCAAATTATTATCGCAATGACCCTTATCGCATTATTAGGGAGGTGTAGGGTATTATATAGTCGGCCCCGCCCGACTTTCTGCCTTTCCTTACTGGTTAATAATGACTTACCAATAACAACAGAAATAAGTGATTTTTGCTATTAAAATCATTTTGGCAATTTTTGATATAATGCAATTTTGGATATATGTAGGTTATTGTACAAGATTTATTTATTTTTCAACATGTTTTCAAATAATACATGCAGATTTGAATGAAAATACCATAAATATTTATGTTAGACCGTTGAAGAATTTTTCACATGGAGGTTTGGGTTCAGAAATTCGAATCTGGCATGATGAAATTTGTTTCAAGAAAAATTCGCAAAAAATCACTTTAAATGACCATTTCTTCATATCTACTACTTATTGGTAATGCATTATTCATGTACTTAAAATCGTGAAAATATAAGCACATATATATATTGTATGCCTTTGCTACAAATAAGTACTTATTATGCTACTTTATTGTATGCTTTTGGGAAGTACTTTCCTCCAATGACATCCCTATGCTAAGTTAATGAGAAAAGTGGCTAAATAATAAGTACTTACCATTAACGAACTTTGCTTACTCGTCGGATTATTTGGTAATGAGAAATTTTGCAGGGTATGTGTTTTATTTCTTTATTCGTATGTTTCTTATTTAAAATTCTTAGTTAATAAATTTGTTTTGCATACAAATGTATATTATTCCATGTCTCCTGTATTTCGTCCAGTTTGGTTTCCTTAGTGCCATAGATCCGAAATTTTCTGAAATGAAAATTGTAACAAATAAATTAAAATAGGAAGAAAATAACTTTAGTAGAAATAATAGATATTTTGAATATTGGTACAAACAGTGCAGTAATGTATGGGTCAGAATATTTAATATCGACCTACATATGTAGTTTGTTTTTGGCAAAAAATTTTATAAGCAGTTACAATTAGGTAAAATATGATCTCGCTATAAATGTTGAAAAAATTTTTTTTTGAAAAATTTTGTGGGCTTTTTAATTTTTGAAAAAATTAAAAAAACAAGTAAGAAATTTCAGTCGGGTAAACCGACTAAGGTGCTCGCATACCCTCACTTTGTGAACAATGTAAATATGCACTGGTATATGTACTAATATTATGAGCTATATAATGCTTGTACATATGTCTTGGCTCTTTTTGTGAGGTAAAGGGTTTTCCAACAAGAGGTGTTATTTTGCTGTTCAAAGAAAAATGCAATTTTTTGATATAAATGATTGGATGTTTATTTCATAATAAAGAGGAAGGTATGCCGTTAATAATGAAAAACAACATCAGCCAAATGGCCACCACGCTTACAAGACCATATCATTTTCATGAAATTTTCCATAACCAAATCGCAAAGTGGCTGCCCCATGTCCTCGATAGCCTAACGAATTCTATCTTTGTGGTCTTCAATTCACGCGGTCCCAAAGGAAGAAGTAGCATGGTGTTAAATCACAAGATCTCGGTGTCCAATTGTGATCACCTCTTCGAGAGATAACACGGTCCGGAAACTTTTCCTTAACAGAGCAATTGTTTCGTTGCTTTTGTGTGGATGTAACGCCGTCTTGTTGAAAGTAAACGTTGGCCAGATAATGCCATCCAAATCCGACCATAAAAAATCATTAATCATCTCTCGATAGCGCAATCCCTTCACCGTAACTGTTGATCCAACCTCATTTTCGAAAAAGTAAGGTCCAATGACCCCGCCGGATCACAAACCGCACCAAACAGTCACACGTTGAAGATGGAGAGGCTTCTCAACAATAACTCTTGGGTTTTCCGAGCCCCAGATGCGACAATTTTGCTTGTTGACGTAGCCACCGAGGTGGAAATGGGCCTCATCAGGTAAGATGATTTTGTATCGTTTTTTGATTATTTTGTATCGTTCGATGATCGTGTATCGTTCCATTTTTAGTAATGGCGTAGTTTCTACTTGTCAAATGTCAAAGAATAAAAGCTTCAAAAGTGACAGCTACCGAAATACCGGGTGATTCAAAATAACACATCTTGTTGGAAACCCCGTTACTAAAGCGGGTGTGGTCATAACTCCCATTTTTAACAGTACTGTAGGAATTTTAAAAACTATACACTGTGCAAAAATGTTGAGTTTATATATGTATTGATATTCACGATATAAGCAGTTAACTTTTTGTACAAAATGGTAAGTTTGTGTGGGAGGTACCAAAACGGGCGTGCCTATTACGCCCACCTTTCACTAGACTCTAGGTGCTGTAAAAGCATTACACTGTACAAAATTTCAAGTATTTGCATGAAGTGATATTAAAGCTATAAGGATTTTACTTTTGGTGCAAAATGGTGCATTTGTGTGGTGATTTGATTGGTACTATAAAATCGTTACACTGTACGAATTTAAAAGTTTTAACTTTTGGTGCAAAATGGTCCATTTGTGTTTGAGGCAGGGCTGTGGAGTCGAAGTCGGCGTCATTTTTGCTGCTTTCATGAAATTTCACTTTCCAATAAATACATTTTGTATTATTAAAATATTTCTTATAAATATATGAATGGACACACATATTAATGAATATGTTTGGTCCGAAATATAATTGATTCAGTACATTTTATAAAATCGATCTCGGAGTCGACTCTGAAATGGTCGACTCCGGGAAGAATTTCACAAAATTATCTAATTCAACTATTTTCGCGATCAAAAAATCCGAATGATATGTATGTATATAAACATATTTATACAAAGTAAATAAAAAAATATTAAAATTTATGCATTTGAAAGTATAATTTCATGAAATTTGCAAAAACAACGCCGACTCCGACTCCACAGCCCTGGTTTGAGGTACCAAAAGGGGCGTGCCAATAACGCCCTATTTATTCTGGATTCTATGTACTATAGAAGCATTACAATGTACAAAATTGTCTGCACTGGTATTAAAGATATCAGTTGTTAACTTTTTGTGAAAAATTGTCTTTTCGTGTGGGAGGCACCAGAGGCAGTAGTGTGCCAATTACGCTCAATTTCTTCGTGGACTGTAGGTTCTATAAAACCATTTTACTGTACAAAATTCCAAGTATTTGTATGCACTGATATTCAATTTATAACCTATTAACTTTTTTTGCAAAATGGTCCATTTGTGCGGATGGTAACAAAAGGGGCGTGGCAACATCGTCCATTTTCCGTGAGGTGTTGGCGACTAATAAACTAATACTATGTGTAACATTTCAGAAGATTCGTGTAAATTGTATAAAAGTTATTAAAGAATCAATATTTCACTAAATGTTAACCCTTTGTGGGGGAGATACTAGAAGGAGTGGACCAATATTGGCCATCCTCAACCATAGCCGGAGATGAAGAAAAGTAAAACTGCAAAGCAAATTTGAAGTCGTGAGCACCAGCCAGCAAACAGACAGACAGACGGACGGACATTGCTCAAATGACCTAAATCAAATTTCCGCCAAACATACTTGGGGTCTTAGGTCTTAAATGGTGAAAATACACCCCCCCCCTACTCACAACAGGTGGTACGGTGAGGGGAAAACGCCATGTCCGACCGTCAAAAGGGAAGCACAATGAGCACCGGATAGCGCTAAGAGTTTTGACGATGTTGGAGGCTGTTAAGGTCTCGGCTCTTACCGAAAAACAAAAAGAGTCACCTACCTAGGCTAAAGGCGTCATAGATGCTTCTAAGGCCAATTCAAAAGAATCAGATCAGCTGATGAACCCCTGCCTTCAGGCAAGAGGCCCTAATGTCACCATCAACAGGACACTCACCAAGCCCTTCAATGAAGTGGCGAAGGAGAGTCTAGTGATGGCCGTTATAGACAGAAGTAGTGAGGGTGGATCCATCCTCAAGGACAAATGGAGCCATGTGCAATCAGCCATTATGGCTCATTACCTTGATGTCCGTAGAGAAATGCCGGGCAAACCACCAATCTGCAACCATGCAGGATGGCATCAGGGGAGAGTAAAGCTCTTATATTTCGGAGATGCCAGATCAGTAGACCTGTATAAGGCTGCTCTGAGTCGAGCGGGTGAGATGTGGCCGGGTGCCCTGTTGGATGTTGTCGAGAAAAACAACATCCCTAGTCACCCTAGAGCCATCACCTGGGTTACAGAAGAGTCCTCCAACCCGGCTGAAATAATAAAAGATTCTAATCCTGGTCTGCCATAATTGGAGAATCAGCAAGGTGGGTGAGGCGGACGGTAAAAAGCGGCAGGTCAATTTGATCCTTAACGCTGAATCCACCTCCCATATACAACGTGCAAGTGCAATCCTACTATATGGCTTCGAGACTATAGTCTTAGATACAGATTAACCTCAATCACGCTAAAGCAGCCTTAGCGGCTCTATTGTTGCGCCTGTCCACAGTTGTAGTAGACATCGTCCTGATAGAGGAGCCCTACACAGCAGGAGGAAGGGTATGCGGTATCAGGACACCCAACTTTAAACTGCTTGTGGCCAACTGTGAAGGCACTCCAAGAACCTGCATTTTGGCCAGGAAAGATCTAAGTATTTTTCTCCTGGCTAATTTAAGTGGTAAAGACCAAACGTCTGCTAATCTGGAGATCGGTTATCGCATATATTGGGTGGTCTCCAGTTACTTGCCTTATGAAGCTGTTACTTGCCTTATGAACTACTGCCCTATTCAGGGAAGTAGTAGAAGAAGCTACATCTAACGAGGTCGTGCTGATTATTGGCGCAGACACGAACGCTCATCATACTATCTGGGGTAGTACGGATATAAACAATAGGGGTGATTCGCTTCTTGACTTTATTCTAACTACCAACCTAAGTATTTGTAACATAGGTAATAAACCGACCTTTACAATTAAAGACAGACAAGAAGTACTAGACGTAACGTTTGCTACTGACCGGCTGTCAGACAAAATTATTGGGTGGAATGTACTGGACGACCACTCATTCTCAGATCACCATTATATTGAGTTCAAACACGCTGAGAAAGCGCCTGAACCAGCCGATGCCTATAAAGAGCCACTCAAGATCTATAAGAAGGAGCTTAGAAAGGCCCAAAGACGCTCTTGGTATACCTTCTGTGGCGAAGTGGAAAAGGTCTCCGACGCCGCAAGGCTGAGGAAAATACTATCAGCTTCACCCTGTACAGTGGGTTACTTGCAGGATGAGGCAAATAATTGGACCAAAAACAACGAACAGTCGCTCAATGTACTGCTCGACACACATTTCCCGGGGAACTCTCTAACAGAACCAGAGGATCAGCAGGACCAACAAGAGTGCGAGTGGACTGCGAGCGTCGCTAACTTCTTGACTGAGAGATCCAGAATAAGCTGGGATATTAATAGCTTTGAGCCCTTCAAGTCGCCTGGACCAGACGGCGTCACTCCAGCAGAAATGCAGAAAATGTTGAAGTACATTATCACCTGGCTGGAGAAAATTAATGTAGGCTGTATCAGGCTTGTACGAACGTGTGAGCACTATCGAATCGTCCCTGCATTTCAAGGAATTCACCATGGTGGCATTTCTTGACATAGAAGGGGCTTTTAACAACATTCACTCAGATGCAGTAATTGCGGCACTGTCATATCTTAAAGTTAACTCTAGTTTGGTTAGACTAATTCAAAGTCTGCTCAACAGAAGACGCATAACAGCATGTCTTGGGTCCAAAACTCTACAAGCCCTACTCCATATACTGCCGATTAATATTGTGGCGAGAGAAGTTGCAACCAAAGCGGCAATAAGATTAAACTACGGTCGCATGAGGATATCAAAGTGTAGTGCTATGGTAACCGACCGAGTAGACTATATACCAACAAGTTCGAGAGAAATTACATCACTATGATTCCCGCCAGAGATGAATGGGTTGGAAGAATACCAGGTAATATAAACCATCTCCACTTTTACACGGATGGTTCGAAGCTTGATGAAGAGGTTGGCTTCGGAGTACACTGTGCAGAGCTTAGTTTGCTCCGCTTGATATAATGGCAATATGGGAAGTAGCCAAGTGGCTAAGTCGCAACATAGTAACCAACACTGGCGTTGTCATTTACTCGGACAGCCAGGGTGCCATAAATTCTCTGGAGGCAACATCCCTAAATTCACAAACAGCCCTCGACTGCCGCAGATCTCTTAACTAGAAGGCTGAGCAGTTTAATATACACCTCATATGGGTGCCAGGGCATAGGGATATCCCAGGGAACTGCAAAGCCGATGAACTTGCTAGGAAAGACATAACAAATTCTCGAAGAATTTGCATATATTGGTGCGCCACTATCCACGTGCAAGCTTTGGGGTAGGCAAGAGGCAATCTGGCAGTACAACGAAAGATGGACAGAAATCGGCACCTGCAGGGTAGCTAGACAAATCTGGCCAAGGTATGTACTGAGAAGATCAAAATATCTCCTCGCACTAGAGAGGCAAAGATTGTCTGAGTTAGTATCAGTTCTGACGGGACACTGCTTGATCGGTGAACACGCCAACTGACTCTAATGACTTCTGCAGAAGCTGTGGAGATGAGGAAGAAGTGGAGAGCATTGAGCACTTGCTATGCGACTGTCCTGCTCTGAGTAAACGACGACTGGACATACTGGGGACGGTCCTTCTAGGCAGCCTAACAGATCTTTCCAGTACCGATATTCGTACTATCGATACATTTGTATATCAAACAGGTCGGTTTCGATGAGGGCATTTCAGCCCGTGGTAACACTAGGGACCTAAACTGTTCTATGTGAGCTTGTACAAAAAAAATACGGCTGCCACACTAACCTAAACCTAAATAATCACAAACTAACTCAGATCATCCCATAAGAATACAATAAATATATGATTTTGTAGAAATCACTGATTTCGACAAAAAGTGTGAATATATGTCATTACACATTTACCAGATTTCTATTGAAATTTTAAACATTTCAATTTGTAAGATCTCACTTAACCACAAGTAGCAACGTTTTCTTGTAGGCAAATAAAATAAAAACCTTTAAAACAATGTATTGAAAGTGCATTCAAATTATATGTTTGACAAACAATATGTGATATTAAAAATTTGAAATAAGTATTTTAATGCCTTTTAATGTTGGATAAATACATAAATAAACTAAGCTTCAGCTTTGTAATCACAAGCCATTAAGTATGTATTTCCAGTTCAGTGAGCAAACATTGTCCAACCTCTCCCTTCCCCTCACCAATCAGAGACAAAACAATGCACTTTTTCTTTCCAAAGTTATTTAAAATAGAATCAATAGCTTTCCTATACCTCAAATGACATTAACCCACTGCACTTTACCAGTTTTTGCCATGAAATTAAAGTCAGAGTTTCTTAAACATTTTCCAAGAAATGAATGGTGACAGTAGTAGTCATTCAGGTGGAACGTGAATAGCACATAGACCGTCTGACCGGTGATATGTCAATCATGTGAGGAGCAAACGACACATAATTATGGGTGCATCGATGTTCATGCGGAAACTATTGTCAATAGTCGTCAACTGGAGTATAAAAGTCAATGGTTTTCTGAGAAAAACTTTCAGTTGCGGTAGATTATTTAAAACGTAAAGAAATCAGTCATAAAAGAAGACTTAAACTAAATGTGATAAAGTGCACTGTTATTGTTTTTTTTTTGCAAATATCCTAAAAATATAACCATCAAAAAAGAAGGACAATATGTGTTTAATGAAAACTTTGGAATATTTGTCCATTTGTGTAGTCTTCACGGCGGTGTGGAAATTATCCTATGCCAAATCGGTGCCTCCGTCAAACCGAATGAATAGTATTAACAATTTGAGAAATGCTCAATTAACCGGATTACAACAAATGAGGATTTTACGTCATCTCATAAAGGATTGCGAAAATGTATGGATATATGTTTGATGTTATTTAATGTGTGAAGGTGTGGTATGATAATTTAGTGAATGATTACGGAGAATTATTGAAAAGTTTTAATTTTTTTTAAGATTAAAGTGAAATATAGGTTATAAAGCATACACAATTAAAACCTAATGTCGAAGAACTATGGCACAAATAGTCTTGTAATTTAATCTGTATGTACATTCATTTTTTTTTTCATTTATGTTTATTAATCCAAATCACAGTTTTATAATACACACTTAATAATTAACAGTAATGAGATTTTATCATGAAGATATTTCAGCAAGTGGGTTCTTAGGGATATCGTATAAATAATTGTATTACATTTTATACTTACGTGATTTATTAAAGGTACAAATATGGAGAGAAAATTATTGTTTAAGATACAAATTATGTGAGAATAATCTTTAATTAATACAACATTTTCTGTTTGAATAAATTACAGATTTTTCGCTATATTTAAGGAAGTAAATCTAGACTCTCGCGTATTTTACAATAGCGTGAGGTTGCAACTTTTTCAAAATAATTGTCATTTAATAACTTAATATGGCCAAGAAATAGCAGGTATCCAGTTTCTTCGTGTAATTATGAGGTGGGGAAACGCCAGGGCTTCTTGTGAATCATTTTCAGACACTTATTTTGAATCACTTGTAGTTTTTTCAGATGGGTATTGGCGGCACGGTACCAGATAGGCGATGCGTACGATAAAATGGGTCTAATAACACATTTATAAATAAGATTTTTGTTTTTTAAATTGACAGTTGATCTTCGATTCAGGAAAGGCCATAAAGCTCTGAAAGCATTTATTGCTTTTTGGCAAGTAGATTCTATATGTTTACGTAATAAGAGCTTCTTGTCTAGGATTACACCAAGATATGTAACATCATCTACAATTTCAACAAAATTTCCGAGAAAGTTAAGTCGTCGTCCTGGAACTCTCTTAGGGGATTTATTAAAGGGAAATATGATGGACTGCTTCTTATTACTGTTTATTTTTATTTTCCACTCATCGTAGTATTTGTAGCAGCTATTGAGGCTGTGCTCCATTTTTTTCATAAGGGCTGATGTAAGCTTGCTGGATGAAATAAGGGCAGTGTCATCCGCATAATAGGCGGTGTCAATCCCTCTAGGTGGTTTAAAGTCCGAAGTATCTGTATGTACATACATATTCGTGAAATAACAAAAATCTACCCGATATAGTGATGGACTCCACTTTGTGATATATTAAAATGTTCAGGAGAGACAAAATGCATTCATACAGTCGCACTAAATATATCTGTGGTTTTCTGGAATAACACCACATCTCAAAAAATCAAAATGTTCAGGGGAGCGAAACTACTTTTTCTCTCGCAATATATCTGATATTGAATGCGCATTAGGGCGGGTCGATTTAAAAATCGCACATTGCTCAGTGAAAATCGTATTCTAGGGATCAAAATAAGAAACTTTGCCGAAGGAACCATATCTCTAAAACGAATTCTGATGTCCCGGAAAAAATCCCAAATGTATGACCGACCCCCACTCAGTGAAGTGCTCAGTGAAAATCGTATTCTAGGGATCAAAATAAGAAACTTTGCCGAAGGAACCATACCTCTAAAACGAATTCTGATGTCCCGGAAAAAATCCCACTTTGACCCATTTAGAGTGCTCCAATCGAGTCCAAATGTATGGAACCCCCAGGGGGTTCCAGGGGGTGTGCCACTGGCATGGGTGGGTCGGGCCTCCAAAGTTAGTGGGGGTCGGTCATACATTTGGACTCGATTGGAGCACTCTAAATGGGTCAAAGTGGGATTTTTCAAAATTTGCCCCTACCCAAAAGTTCGACGAAATTCCGGGACATCAGAATTCGTTTTAGAGGTATGGTTCCTTCGGCAAAGTTTCTTATTTTGATCCCTAGAATACGATTTTCACTGAGCAATGGCGACTTTTTTTGCCTCCCCACAAATCGACCCGGCCTAATGCGCATAGTTGTATGTTGGAAAAAGTCACCAAAAATTTGACTTAGCTAGGAGTATATGGATCGATAGAGATTGACTGGATGATTACATTTATGCGATAATCCCGAAATCGACAATTTCTGATAAAGGAAGAAAACCACAGATATATGGACAGACGTACGGTGGAACATTTATATCTGTGGTTTCCTGAAAGTTTAAATTTATATGTATATATATATATCAATATATCGGTCACTCACTTCAAGACTGTCATAACTCAAAATTAAAAAATTTTGAGGTTGCCTTACAGAAATGCTAATTTTGCAAATATCCATAAATAAATCTCAACGAAATTTAGTTTATAAGTTAACAATCATATTTCTGATAATTCCACCTTTTTTAAACGTATTATTTCATGTTATTTATTTTTTTATACACGCTGAAAAAAATCGCTTCTGTAGTATATTGTCCCAAACATATTCGGCTTGAAAAATACATATGTTTAGGGTACACTCTAAATATATAATATTGGACACACAAAAATATTATATGTTTGGGGGATATTGTTCTAAACAAAAATATGTTCCCATTCTAATATTTTTTTATTTGGAACTAGTATTTCCGAAACAAAGATTAATTTATATTTATGTATTTTGACAATGTATTATCAATATCAATAATTTAAAGATAAGTTTTCTGTTTTTCAGATGTTCAAAGAGTATTTTTTTTATAAATTTTATATGTTTATAAAATTTAATTAAAACGTAAATCATATAATCTTTCGTAAATATAAATTGCATTGATGGTTTGACAAAAAGTGATGAATTGGAATATTTTAAATTAAAAGACATGTTTAGCTATAAAGTTAAACACGAAAACTAGGAAAAACTACCTAAAATTCGAATAAGTCAGAAAAGTTTAAAAAATCTTTTTTAAATAAAATATATAAAATATTTAAACTTCTTAAACAATAACTTTGTTTTCTGATGTTCCGGAATTTGGGTCGAACTTTTGGGTAGGGACAAATTTTGAAAAATCCCACTTTGACCCATTTAGAGTGCTCCAATCGACTCCAAATGTATGACCGACCCCCACTAACTTTGGAGGCCCGACCCACCCATGCCAGTGGCACACCCCCTGGAAGTTTCTTTTTTTGATCCCTAGAATACGATTTTCACTGAGCAATGGGCGATTTTTAAATCGACCCGCCCTAATATATATATAACAAAGAAAAAGTTTCTACTTATGTCCGATATAGACTTTGAAACCATCCAAACGATGTACCCCAAACCGGTTTCATTAGAAAGAAGCGAAGATGGTTTTAGATCACTAAAAGAAGGCGTGGCCCTTCCCACACTACTCCACTACAGGGTGGTCCTAAAGAAACCAAGGGGTGTAAAAATTTAATAACTTTTTCGTTTATTAATTTTATTTTTTCTTCCAGATTATATAATATACAAAAGGCAAATTTTTTTACACTAAGTATGAAAAATAATGTCTCTTAAATGACCACCGTTTTCAGCTTCGCACTGATGGGCTCTTTTTAGAGCATTTTCCATAACACCTTTCAAAACTTGTGGCTGTAGCTTTCGAATTTCTGCAACAATGTTTGCCTTGAGTTCAAGGATTGTCTCTGGCTTGTTCACATACACTCGCTCCTTCCAATAACCCCAAAGAAAATAGTCGGGTGCTGTCAAATCTGGCGATCGCGCTGGCCAAATAATTTCCGAATTTCTGGAAATTATTCGCTCTCCAAAAATTTGACTTAAAAGTGCCATTGTGTCTCGGGCAGTATGGGCAGTGGCTCCGTCCTGCTGAAACCACATACCAAGTCTGTTTTCAAGAGCAGGACGTACAAATTTTCTATCATAAACCGATACCGCTCTCCATTTACGGTTACAGCACTTCCATCTTCATTCTCGAAGAAGTAAGGCCCAATGAGATTTTCAGATGTGATCCCACACCATACTGTACACCTGATGGGGTGCAATTGGCGTTGATGAATGGCTCTTGGATTTTGAGAACAACAGAACCTACAGTTCTGCTTATTAACAAAGCCATTCAAATGAAAATGAGCTTCATCACTCATAATCAAAATTTTTAATAAAGTTGATTTCATTTCTGGCCAACTCTTGAAATTTTACTGCAAAATTTAGACGTTGCCGATGATCTGGGGGTTTTAATTCTTGCACCAATTGGACCTTATATGGGTATAACTGTAAATCTTTTTTAAAATGCGCCGTAGTGACGTACGAGACATTTCTAGCTGAGCAGAACGCCTTCTGACAGATGTTTCTGGTGCTTCGTTAACACTTTGCTGTACTCGTTCAATATTTTCCGCAGTGCGACTTACACGTGGTCTACCGGTTCGAGGCAAATCTCTTACGCTGCCATGTTGGTGATGACGATCAACTAAGCAACGAATCATTGCTTCAGAGGGCGAAATTCTGACGTTAAAATGTCGACGATATGCTCTTTGCGTTAAAATAATTGATCTCTGGTTTAAATAATAAAATTCTATTGTTCTGGTTCTCTGTTCAATTTTGAACCTCTCCATTATAAATTCTCCAAGTGTTATCTGAAAGAAAAAATAAAAAAAAAATAATAAACGAAAAAGTTATTAAACTTTTACACCCCTTGGTTTCTTTAGGCCCACCCTGTATATACGATATATCTGGAGAACTATTACACCAATAGTTGTGAAATTTGTTTGAGTGTATTTGACAGCACTGTTCGTGATCCAACAGAAAATTGGCGATATCGGGAATGAGGGCAAGACCCAGCCAACATGACTCCATTATTAAAAATGAAATATCTGGAGAACCATTGCAACAATCGTCCTCACATTTGGTATGGGTGTATTTCACAGAACAGTGCGTGACTCAAGATAGAATTTGCGAGTTTGGAAAGGTAGGCGTCGCTCCACCCATACTCCACTCCATTAATAAAAACGAAATATATCGAGAACCATTGCACTATGGGCTATAAACCCGGAAAAACGGCCATAAACCGAATTTAGAAGATATTGGTCCAAACTTTGTCATCTTTAATGTTTCATGGTCGCCGATTCAGAATATTAAAACTGCAAATGGCGGATCCAATATGGCGGACGCTTCTTTCAGATAATTTCAGTTTTATCTAAATATTTCTTGTAGAGTCGTTTAAAGGGTCGCTGATTCCAAAATCTGAAGTCAAAATTTTAAAATTGCAATTTTAAGATCCAATATGGCGACTTTTGAAAAAAATTTCGATTGTGACTAAGAATTTAATCTGGTGGTTTTGGGAATAGCTAAATTTGATTATGAAGTCAAAACATCATAAGGCCAGTTCCAAATAGGGTTCCAATTTTTAAAATCAAGATATATTCAACACAACTTTATATTTTCTAACTTTATATTTTAAATGTACCCATTTTTAAATTCAGAAGCGAGAAGACAGTTATAAATCTGACAAAATATATATTGCGTCAGTAAAAGCAACGCGAAATGTCCAAATATAAGCTTTCTCGTTGACGCGCTAAAAGGCGCATACTATTGAGAAACATCATAAGGAACATGCTAATACAAATTTCGCGAGAATATCTTGCTTTGCTTAGGAAGTTACAGAAGTTGCTTACAGAAGTTTACTAATAAATAAATATATATTATTTTCTAACAGCCGTATTCATAAAACAATCCTAATTATGACTTAAAAGTGCACATTAGTTAACAAACACTTTTGGCCTAATAAACGATTATTAAAAAATCCTATTCATAAACCACATTTTAACTAATAAACATTTTAATGACTTGGTCAATGTAATGCTGGCAACACCATCTTTTTCACACACCATTTTCTTCTTTAATGATGCATTAATACTATGTATTATCAATAGTAATTGTAGTCGAATATATAAATTATTTTATTGTTTATTTTAAAAACAACTGTATTAATTAACAAAAATGTATACTCACTTGTCCAATAAATAAAAAAACAACAACTAAAGATCAAATAAGTGACGAATTCAGATAAACGAATAACGAATAATATATAACACTTGTTGATTGTTTACATATCACTGGTGAATTCTGTACAATTTTCATTTCTTGTGATTTTGCAACAATAAAAGTTTTTGGTCTTTTATGAAACAATATAGAAAAAAAGGATGCTAAAATTCATTTGTTATACCGATTTACAATATGGGAAAAAGAAGAATTCAAAAATGAATTTTATATACCGATAAACTCAGAATAATTCCCTGAATGGATTTAGACATGTCCGTCCGTCTGTGACAATCGAAGTACTGCTCGATGAAAGTAAGTAATCCTTACGAAATTTTTGGCATAAGGAGCAGCTTATGTTGCACAATGCCCTTAACTCTTCCTGAAAAATGCGACAAATCGGTCCACGTTTTGATATATCTCTCATTTAATGGTACATTCCGTTTTGACATAAACGCGTTCTAGAAGGCACAGTTACGTATTTTATTATTTTTTCTTATTTTAACCTAAACCGTTTCTCGAAAATTTGTTGCAAATCAGCCTTATAATATTTTTTTTTCTTTAAATAAAAAATTCCATAAACATGTTTTGCAAATGCATACATAAACATGTTTAACATACGCTTAAAGTAGGGTCGAACCAATATTAAAATTCACGCACTTAACAATTGTTTACAAAAGGTGTTTTAGGCTAATAACACTGTTCTCGAAATGGACACTTTAAAAATGTAACAGAAAGGATACCATATGGATATACCTATTTCGACCTTGCTGAATCCAATGGAGCTAGCCGGTTTTTAGGTTAGCTCTTGTTTTCGAGATATTCGACCACAACGTTTGCAAACAAATCAGAGAGGTTAGTTATCTCGGAGGTGATTTTGAAGTGTAAGACTTCCGAAAACGAGCTTCAGTCCAAAGAACGAAATAAAGGGAACCCTTCGAGTATTATTTCTTTCAAAATAGTCAACCACGCTTCTCACCACTTATCCCCGAAAAAGTGCAATCAAATCTTACCATATGTCAAACGTCATACGAATCATCGACATTTTTATTTCGTGTCTTTGATAAAAATGTTCCTCGCGAAAAATTACTATGAGTCTTCATTCAACATATTTATGAAAAATTAACAGGTTTCACAAGTTAGCGGGTTTTGTTGGTTACCTTTTAAATTTCCATTAACACTAACGAAAAAATAATTTACAAAAATTTAGGTCAACAAATTTTATTTCAAATATTTTCTGCTATGAGCAGAAAAATGCACAAATTATGTAATAACTCGAAATTTGCTTAATTCTCATAAAAAAGTTGAGAAAGGACTTATAGTATTTCTTCGCGAGGAATACTTTTCTCAACGATGCATACTAAAAATATTGACGATATGTATGATTTTTATCATATGATAAGATTTCATTGCACTTTTTCAGGGGTAATCTGGTGAGAAGCGTTTCGAGAAAAAGAATTGTCCAAATGTCCCCTTTATTTTGATCTTTGGACTGAAGCGTATAATCCGAAGTCTTCCACTTCAAAATAACCAAAGAGATAAGCCAACTCTCTGATTTCCCAACAAATTTGTGGTCGAATATCTCGAAAACAAGAGCTAACATAGAAAAATGGCTAATGCCACTGGATTCAGCATGGCCGGAATAGGTCTATCCATAGGGTCTCCTTTCTGTTACATTTTTGGACTAGCACAGTGTAATCGTTTATGAATACAGTTTTAACAAATTTTGCTTAACAAAAGTTTGTAAAGCTGTTTTAAGTTTTTATGAATACGGCTGTAAATATTTTGGAAAACTCAGGCTAATTCCTTTGTGTCTTAATATTTTTAGAATTTCTTGATGTACTTATCTGAAACCAGTCATAGTGGTGTATCCTTGATTGCTGTAAAAAATAAACAATTTCAATAAAAAGTTATTGTGACGTAAGTAATGCAGAACTACGTGCGAATCGCGGAACCTATTCTATTAATAACGGGGTTTTCAACAGGGACGCTACAACAGTAGACCGACAGGGACAGCAAACGACGCCATATTTTTTGCCGCTCTTTTGACATTTCTCTTCAGTAAGGTTTGCCATTTCATGATGGAAAGATATACGAGCCAACAACGAGTCGAAATTATTAAAATTTAGTACCGAAATTCGGAGTCAGTGGCCTCAACGTTAAGAGCGCTACGTCCAATTTATGGTCGTCATAATCGTCCTAGCAGATCAACAATTGAGCGTCTAGTTGAAAAATTTGAATCCACAGGCACAGTACAAAATGTTCCCGTTCCAGTGAGATAAAGAAGTGCCCGTAGTGTCGAGAATATTGCTGCCGCTGAGGCTTCAGTTGAAGAAATCTCAAATGTGTCCCTCACACGTCGTTCTCAAGCGTTGGGCATCTCTGTGACGTCGTTGTGGCGTATTTTGCGAAAAAATCTTGGCCAGCATCCTTACAAGATCAAATTGACGCAAGAACTGAAGCCGCTTGACCACCAGAAGCGTCGTATGTTCATGAATTGGGCTGAGAAACAGCTTGATTTCTGCCATTTCTGCGTTATTGGTCAGACAGCAATCCACACGTACTCCTTGAGTCATCATTGCATCCGAAAAAATTACGGGTTGTTGCGGTTTATGGGCCGGCGGCGTCATTGGGCCGTACTTCTTCCGTGATGATCAAGACCGGTACGTTACTGTGAATGGGCATCGCTACCGTTCAATGATAACCGAATATTTTTGGCCCCAATTGGATGATATGGACTTGGAGGACATGTGGTTCCAACAGGACGGCGCCACAAGCCACACAGCGAATGCCACAATCAATTTATTGGAAACCAAGTTTGGAGAACGTGTTATCTCACGAAATGGTCCAGTCAATTGGCCGCCTCGGTCGTGCGATTTGATGCCTCTAGACTATTTCCTGTGGGGCTACGTCAAGTCTATGGTCTATGCCAACAAGCCAGCGACGATACATGAACTTCGTACGAATATCGAACGTAAAATTGCAGCAGTATCGGCCGATTTATGCTTGAAAACCGTCGGACGTCTGCAAGCGTGCCCGTGGTGGCCATGCAAAAGAAATCGAGTTCCATACATAATGGCATCGAACGTACTTTCACAGGAATAAAGAATTTCATTGACATCCTAAACCGTTTTTGTTTTATTTAAAAAAAACTTTTGTAGCGCTCTTCCGGTACTTCAAAAAGATGGTTCAACGGGTTCATATCTCACAGGTCAGAGTTCCAATATCGACTTTTTGCCATTTTTCCGGGTTTCCAGCCCACAGTGCATTGCCTTGAAATTTGGCATATACAAACATACGAATATGAAATGTTTAACGGACTTCAAATTTGGTATGTAGTAATATTTTCTTCTATCTCCTGCTAAGTTCGAAGATGAACCATATTGGTCCACTCCTTCTAGTACCTCTCCCACAAAGGGTTAACATTTAGTGAAACATTATTTAATAACTTCTATACTACTTATATGAATACTCTGAAATTCTACACATAGTACTAGTTTATTAGTCACTATTACTTCGAGGAAAAATGGGCGAAGTTCCCACTCCCCTTTTGGTACCACCCACACAAATGGACAATTTTGGAACCAAAAGTTAAAAGCATATAACTTTATTACCAGTGCATACAAAGACTTGACATTTTGTACAGTGTAATGGTTTAATAGTACCTAAAATACAGTGAAAAATGGGCATTATCGCCACGCTCCTTTTGGTACCTCCCACACAAATGGACCATTTTGTACCAAAAGTTACCAGTTTATAACTTTAATATCAGTACATATAAATACTTGCAATTTCGTACAGTTCAATGCTTTTATAGTACCTAGAGTCTAGAGAAAAGTGGCCGTTGTTGGCACGCCCTTTTTGGTACCTCCCACACAAATGGACCATTTTGTACCAAAAGTAAACAGTTTTTAACTTTAATACCAGTACATGCTTTAAAGTTATTAAATGCAATTTAAATTGATAATAATTTAATTAAAACAAAAAAATAAATAAATTTACTAATATTTTATTGGGACTAAAGGTGAGGGGATTCATAAGTCGGTTTACCCGACTGAACTTTTTTACTTGTTATTAAGCTGATAGTGACAGATAAACTATTACTATGTGGGGATTTATAGAAGATTCGGATAAGTCCTATTGAAGTTACTTAGAGAATCAGTATTTCACTAAATTTTAACCCTTAATGAGGGAGGTACTAGAAGTAGTGGACCCATATGACCCATCTTCGAACTTAGCCTGAGATAGAAACAAATATTATGACATATCTTTTTCAACATATTCTTAGCTACATTTTTGCCTAATATAGTTAAGCGGTATTACCAATTCTGAAAAAGTTGTTGGACAAAAGCTGATGACATCTTTTGAGAGGGGCCCACTGATTTTTAGAAGTATTTGAGGCCCATAAACAAATTGTTCAACAATTTCGCCAAACCGAGTACAGTAGAGGCTCGAAAAAGTTAAGTAGTTTGTTTCAGGTGTGCTTAACTTTTTTTTTTTTTTTTTTTTTTTTCATAATTGTACTTTATTTGTGCAATCTTTTTCGAATATAAATTCTTCAATATTAAGCACTATGTGTGTTCATATACATATATGGAAATGATTCAGTAATCATCCCATTACATTACAAATTTTTCAACAATTACATTGGCATAATAAGAAATTTATTTTTCCAAATTACAATATATTAATTTACTTCTACTTTTAATTTACATTTAATAGATCTTGTGGGGCTTTTCTTTTAATTCTTGTAAATGTTTGTCCGTTTGACATAAGGTTGTTTGCTAATGTATTTGGATGAGTTTCTATCCTGGATTTATATGAATTTAGTTGTTTTATTATTTCTTCTTTCACCGTTTGGATATTCAAGTCCTTATGCAGTTGTTTGTTTGTTATATACACGGGAGCATTAGTTATTCGTCTAAGTGTTTTGGATTGAAAGCGTTGGAGAATTTCTATATTTGAGTTTGCTGCTGTTCCCCATAGTTGAATACCATATGTCCAGATCGGTTTGATAATACACTTGTAGAGAAGTAGTTTGTTTTCAAGAGAGACTGATTTTGATTGCAGAAGGGGGTTCATTTTAGAAAGTTGGATATCCAGAGCCTTTCTTTTACTTTGGATATGTTTCTTCCAGTTTAACTTCTTGTCTAGATACATTCCAAGATATTTAACTTCTGTTTGTTGAGGAACTTCTTTATTGTTGAGCATAATCGGAGGACAAGTTGACGTATTATAAGTGAATGTAATATGCACTGATTTGTTCTCGTTTGCCTTTATTTTCCACACTTTAAGCCATTTTGATATTTCATTTACAGATTGTTGTAAGATTCTGCTTGCTTCTGAAGGGTTGGTATGAACAGATAATGCAGCTGTGTCATCTGCAAATGTCCCTATGACAACGTTTTCATGGATCGGGAGGTCATGTGTGAAAAGTAGATATAGTGTTGGTCCCAGAACACTTCCTTGTGGGACCCCTGCGTTTACAGAACATAAGGGGCTTTCTTCATCTTCTTCCTTTACATAGAAATAACGATTTTGGAGATATGATTTTAGGAACAAATAATAGTTAATTGGTAGTAATTTCTTTATCTTGTACAATAGTCCATTGTGCCAAACTTTGTCAAAAGCTTGTGAGATATCTAGGGAAGCAGCGGAGCAGTACTTCTTCTTCTCGAATGAGCAATTAATAGTTTCTACTAGTCTATGTACTTGTTCAATTGTCCCGTGTTGTTTTCTAAACCCAAATTGGTGATCAGGTATAAGGGACTTTCCATGTATTATTACGTTAAGCCTTTTTAGGAATAACTTTTCTAATACTTTGGAAAGAATGGGTAATAGACTGATCGGACGGTAAGATGTGACGTTTTCAAGTTTTTTTGCCTGGCTTTGGAATCATAGTAATTTGGGCCACTTTCCATTGAGGTGGTATGAAACATCGAATAAGACAAGCGTTAAATATGTATGTAATTAGTGTGAATGCAATACTCGGCAATTCTTTAAGAGATTTGGCAGTAACGAGATCATAACCAGGTGCTTTGTTTGTTTGTAGTGTTTGGATTGTGTTGTAAACATCCGATTTTGAGAATTTTTGAATTGGCAAGTCTAGTTGGTACACTTCAGTTAAGAATTCTTCAATACGTTTTTCTGAGTAATGATTACTCTCTGTGGTATTTGGGGCAAATACTGATTTTAAGTGATCCGCAAATACTTGTGATTTCTCCAAGTTACTTCTAGTCCACTTGTTCTCATTATTTCTTATAGGATGATTTAATTTTATATGTTGATTCAATTTTTTATTTATTTTCCAAAGAGAATACTCTGTGGTTTTTGTGGCATCGAGATTCTGCAATTCAGATTCGAGTTCTCTATCTCTTTCTGATTTAAGAAGTTTGTTGAGTTCAGCTGTAAGTTTATTTAATGTGGCTTTGTCCTCTGAAAATCTTGTTTTTTGCCACCTTTTTCTAGCCTTTCGCTTTTCGTTAATTTTATTGCGTATTTTGATTGAGAAGCGGGGTAAATTTGTATTGAATTCTGTTGGAGTAGAATTCCATGCGGCATTCTGAATTATAGAGTTTAGATATTCTACAGCATTTGTAATGTCATCATCTGATTTAAGTGGAATTTTTAAATTTATAGAATCTTCTACCAGTTGTTTATAATATTGCCAGTTTGTCTTTTTATTATGCAATTTGCAGGGTTTATCAGCTGTATTTACATCGGAACTCAAGAATAGGGCAACTGGAGAATGATCTGAGGACAAATCGGTACATGTATAGCATTCCTGAGAACTTGAAGGAATGCCTTTTGAGACACAGAAATCGATTAAATCGGGTATTTTTTTGGGATCTGTTGGCCAATAAGTAGGAGATTTTGGAGAAATTATAGACAGGTGGAGGTTGCAGATAGCAGATTTTAATTGTCTACCCTTTGGTGTAACTAGTCTTGATCCCCAGAATGTGTGTTTTGCGTTGTAGTCGCCACAAGATACAAATCTGTTACCAAGAGATTTAAAGAATTCTTCATATTGTTTCCTTTTAATCGAGTGTTTGGGAGGGCTATATACAGATGATATTGTAAGCGGACCGTTTTTTCCAAATTAACTTTTTTGAATTCTTAACTTTTCCGTGATATGAAAACTTAATGTGATTATACTTGTATTTACACTTTGTGTATATAATTTTTAATGTGTATTTAAGTACTATACATATGTATATATTTTTTAATGTCTTAACATTTTTTATTAAATACGCATGTAGCAAAAATAATTAGAAGACACATATACATACATTCATTATTATTACGTTTATATGGTGTTTGTTACGGTGATCTGGATAGATTTGTTCAAAAAGGGTCTTCGCCTTAGCTTTTAAAATCGGACCACTTATTGGACAGTTTCTCTCTCGTTGATCTAAGAACCATTTGTACAGCTGCTTCTCCAAATCCACGTATTCTGCCTTATGTAAAGTTTTTCTCTTAATTTCGTCACATGTTCCTGACACTGCAGCATAAATTTTTGCTTTGTTTCTTTTAATTTTTGAAATTGAAGCTTCAGAAACATGAAAATCCATGGCTAATCGATTAGCTAAAACGCCTGCATCTAATTTCTTTAAAATCTTGCATTTTTCGGCGACTGTTAACCTTTTTTGCTTACGTGCTGTTGACATTGTTGCGATCAAAACAAAACTAATCCGACTGTTCTCTTAAACAAGCAACTGATGTGAACACAGATATTTATGTACGTATGTATGTATTCACTAGCATTTTATAACGGTAAAGGTCGTTACATTTTTTTTGCTACCCATGTGTGCAGCACTACACACACTTATATAAATAGCGACATAAAAGGAGTCAAAATGAATTTTGAAATAAAAAAATTAATTGGAAACAAAGGAGACTCGAAAATGTTAAGCATCACTTAACTTTTTAGAGTCCCGTGTGATGACTAAAAGCTGCTTAACTTTTTCGCGTCTTAACTTTTCCGAGCCTCTACTGTATAGGCTTATTACTGTCAAGTCCGTGTGTTTTTCAAAAAATGTTAATTTGTTGCATGGTGTTATCGCTACAAGTACTCCTTTGTATTAAAGAACTGACATGTACTTGACTGAATGCAAATTTGCCGTATACGTAATATTAAATTACGTCGTAATAAGTATACGTGACCTAGTTTTAACAAATATTTAAATGCCAAACATTGTATTGTAACTCATTATGTAGAAGTAATTGATACTCATAGACCTTCATACCTTCTAAGTCTAATATTATCAGTATAAAGAAAGAGCTGAAAGATGAATAATTCATTGCATTACTTCTTAACTTACCATGCCATCCTCGTAACAGCAAAACAACTGCTTGCACTTATGTCCTCTAACAATCTTTCCATAATCTTTAATTATAGACATCGCCTAATACCACATCTGAAACGTCAAAAGACACAACAAAATCTTGGCAGTGTCTGAAGACAACAAGTTTAAATCTCCTCGATGACGTCACATCCCGAGATATTGTACCCGTTTGGAGGGGAGTCCGTTTTGTTCGCATGACGCAGGCAAGTGACAGTCATTTCCTGAAATTTAACGAATTATATGACAAGTAAGAATTGGTGATTATATAATATTATGTATATGTACTAAAAGTAATAACTAATTTTTGTCTTTAATAGTGACTTTTGGAAACGGAATGACATGCAACATTTGACATGGTTCGATCGATTGGCTTTAAGTTTTACACGACTCTTGTGGACTCATAGACTGGAGATAAATCTGAAAGAATTGGCCGATGCATATATGGACATTAGAAGAGATAAAGGTAGTGTATCCAAGCTATAAATAGTTCTGTATATTGTAAGGGGAACGTTGTTATGGATTCGTTCACTGAAATGGACCCAAAGTTCGGAACTTCTTGAATTGTTTAAGGTATCCCTTGATTTTTTGTTAATGAAACAGTTTGTTGTACTACACAGTATGATTTTGGGACTCAATTCTGAGTATTGAAGTGGAAGTAGCCCAAAAAACAAGAACTTCTGCATCATTCGTTTAGTCAAGTTGGCTCAATTAATTTGATACGATACGATTTTTTTGGATCAAGGTGTATTTTTTGCACCTTTTCTACATTTTTTCTGGGTATATTGTACGAAATATCTCTTTTGTGTCTGAAGCAAAGTTGTTTATATTGAATGGGAGAAAAAATGAGGAAAAAACATACCCGAAAAAAGTGCATCCAGTACCTTAAAAATCGCAAAAATGCCAACAAAGTCATAAAAAATAACTGACAGTAAAATATTGAAAAAATACGTATACGTAATACGTTTACGTATAAAATAAAGCATTAAAGCAGAACTTTATAAAACATTTTTACACTTACACTTTCACGTCCAATTCTCAAAATTGAGCTCCAATTCATCGAGCTGAAATATGTTGTACTGTGTAATATTTGATCCATCTAATCTATATATATAAAATAGTTGCGTGACTGGCTGACTGACTGACTGAATGACTGACTAATTGACTGACTGATCATCGCCAAACGGCTGAAGCTAGAATCATTAAATTTGGTGGGTGGGTAGCCCTTGGGATGTAGACGAGCAATAAGACGGGATTTTTCGAAATTCGTACAAAAAGGAATAAATATGGTACCACCGCCAAATCTAAACGGAATGAGCTAGAAATCGGTGTGAGGGTAGCCCTTACGAGGGGACAAAAGGTGATAAATGTGGTAAAACAGCCAAATCCAAATGGCAAGAGCTAGAATCGTGAAATTTGCAGTTAGAGTAGCTCTTGGGACGTAAACTAGAATAAGGACGAATTTTTTTGAAAATTTTAGGGACATAAAGTGATAAATATGGTACCACCGCCAACTTAAACGTCTAGAATAAGAATGGTCAAAATTGAAGCGTGGGATATCCTTAGGACAACGGATCGGGGTAGTCAGCTTTTTTTTTGTAATCATACTTTTCGGGACACAGTTGGGCAAAATGTGTAAAATAGGGTACAGTGGTTGACAAATTTTAGATATGGTCCCATGGTTCTAGGGTAGCTTTTGTAACATAAACTAGAGATCGGAAGTGATTTTTGGAAATTCTAACTTTAAGAGGCACAGTGGGACAAAACAGGTTAATTATGATGCACTGGGGCAAAAATGAATCAATCTGGCAAAATTGGAACTTTAACTTGACATGTGAAGAGCACAGTGGGTCAAAAACATTAAATACTGTATAGTGGGCAAAAATGGTACAGTGGTTAATATGTGATTAAATATGGTACAGTGGGCGTTAAATGGTTAAGTATGGTACAGTGAGACAAAAAGTGTTAAATATGGTACTATAAGACAAAAAGGGTTAAATATGGCGCAGTGGGGCAAAAAGAGTTAACTATGGTACAGTGGGGCAAAAGGGGTTAACTATGGAGCTGTGGGGCAAAAATGTATTTACTATGATACAGTGGGGCAAATAGGATTAAATATGGCACAGTGTGAAAAAAATGGTTAACTATGGCACAGTGGGTCAAATAGGGCTTAAGTATGGTAGAGTGGGGAATATTTTTAATTATGGTGCAGTGAGACAAAAAGTGTTAAATATGGTGCAGTGAGACAAAAAGTGTTAAATATGGTACAGTGAGACAAAAAGGGTTAAATATGGCACAGTGAGACATAAAGGGTCAACTATGGTACAGTGGGGCAAAATTAATTAAATGTGGTACAGTGGGGCAAAAATGTATTAACTATGATACAGTGGGGAAAAAATGATTAAATATGAAACAGTGTGACAAAAATGGTTAACTATAGTACAGTGGGTCAAAAAGGGACAAAAAGGTGTTAAATATGATACAGTGTAGCAAATAGAATGATACTGTGGGACAAAAAGTGTTAAATATGTTACAGTGAGGCGAAGGGTTTAATATTGCACAATGGGACAAAAAAGGGATAACCATAGTATAGCGGTGAAAAATAGTTCAAAATGGTAAAATGGGACAAAATGGGTTAAATATGGTACAGCGGGACAAAAAGCGGTACAGTGGGGAAAATGGATAAAAATGGCACAGGTGGACAAAAATGGTAAAAAATATTACTGTAGGACAAAAAGGTGTTAAATATGATTCAGTGGGCACAAAGCGTGACATTTAGTACATTGGGCAAAAACATGGAACATAAATATGAGTTATGAAGTCCTTCTTTCAAATGCTATGGTTTTAGTTAAAGTTTAAAATTATGGTGCAGAGTGACTAAAAGGTGTTAAATGGGGTTGATTGTAGCAAAAAGGGTTAAATATGGTACAGTAAAGTAAAAAGGTTTAAAAATGGAATGGTACAATCGAAAGAAAATGATTAAATATGATCCAAATGGCAATTGTAAGTCTTGCAACTTAAACCAGGCATTCATTTTACCTTTTTATACCCTACACCACACTGTGGTACAGGGTATTATGACTTTGTGCATTTGTTTGTAACACCTAAAAGGAGAAGAGATAGACCCATTGTTTATTATACCGATCGACTCAGAATCACTTTCTGAGTCGATTTAGCCATGTCCGTCTGTCTGTCTGTCCGTCTGTCTGTCCGTATGTCCATGTATTCTTGTAATCAAAGTGCAGGTCGTATTTATGGTCCGATTGTGATGAAATTTAGCATAGTGGTATTTTTTGGCCCAAGGACGATCCCTATTGAAATTGGTAAAAATCGGTTCAGATTTAGATATAGCCACCATACATATGTTACCCCCGATTTTACATGTAAGCGCTGTAGAAACTGTATTTTATATCAGATCAGTACGAAATTTTGTAGAGAGAGTTCTCTTATTACATGAGTGAACACTGCCAAATTCGGGGAAAATCGGTTCAGATTTAGATATAGTCCCCATATATATGTTTCACCCGATTTGACATGTAAGCGCTGTAGAAACCGCATTTTACATCCGATCTTTATGAAATTCGGCAGAGAGAGTTTTCTTATTACGTGAATAAACACTACCAAATTCGGAGAAAGTCTGTTCAGATTTAGATATAGCCCCCATATATATGTTTTACCCGATTTGACATGTAAGCGCTGTAGAAATTGTATTTTATTTCAGATCAGTACTATATTTGGCAGAGAGAGTTCTCTTATTACATGAATAAACACTGCCAAATTCGGGGAAAATCGGTTCAGATTTAGATATAGTTCCCATATATATGTTTTACCCGATTTGACATTTAAGCGTTGTAGAAACTGTATTTTATATCAGATCAGTACGATATTTGGCAGAGAGAGTTCTTTTATTACATGAATAAACACTGCCAAATTCGGGGAAAATCTGTTCAGATTTAGATATAGTTCCCATATATATGTTTCACCCGATTTGACGTGTAAGCGCTGTAGACACCATATTTTATATCCGATAAGTACGAAAATCGGCAGAGAGAGTTTTCTTATTACATGTATGAACACTGCCAAATTCTTACCGCAATTCCCATTTTCGCATTGATAGGTAGGTGTAGGGTATTATATAGTCGGCTCTGCCCGACTTTCTGTCTTTCCTTACTGGTTTAAATTAAAACTTTTAAAGACACCGTGGGGCAAACATTGTTTTATATTGTACGAGGGTGTGAATGTAGCTATTGGAATATAAACTAGGGGAAAAGGGAAAAATATAGAATAGAAAAATATGATCCAAATAATAGTTTTTGACATTTAGAGGCACAGAAGGGAAAAGAGATAAATATCGTACCTTGATGCCAGGAACATAAACATGGAATTAATTGGAGATTTTATTGTACACATTAATTTTTCCCCACACTGAAAAAAAATTTTTCATAAAATTAAAGAATTGCTCCAAATGTACATATTTTGAAGAATAAAGACGTCTTTGGAGCATTTCTTTAATTTTATGAAAAAATTTTTTTTCAGTGCATATGGAACAGTGATTTGTTTTTACGTATTCTACAGTACCCTAAACAGAAAATAAATAAATGATGGGGGCTGCGAAGCGCACCGGGTTAAAGCTATGACAATTTATAAAAATTCACTAATTTTGAAGAAAATTAAATAACATTTCAGATAACGCAGCGAATTCTAATTTCTCGGATCCCATTGGTACGGCTCGTCATCGTCGCCATCGCTTCAATATGATGCTGACTATGATGTTTGGCGTAACCGCCTTGGGAGCAGTGCTAGTGCCCATGGGTTTTCAACTGCTATCGGTTGTAAGCGGTAAAGCATTGCTGTTGGCCAAAATGGCACTATTACTGGCCTCAATAAATGGTCTGAAACGAGTAAGTTTCTTTAGGAGTAAAAATAAAAACTTTAGATAAAATTTGAAAGTTTGACCAACAAATAAGTTCATTGCTGTCCTCTCGAATTTCAGGTGGCCAACACTGGCCTTCACTATGGACTCTATCATGTACCCGGTGAGCATTATGGCGGTGTCTACGATCGTGGAGATGTACATCATCCAAGAAATGTACAAAACCATTTGAGTCCACCGCATCCTATGCATGGCGAACCAGGAGAAATGGCTTTGAATGTTAAATAAATCGCTGAGTGTGTGTGTTTGTGTGGGGGAATTTTTGAAAAATCGGGATAAAGTGGCAACACGAGTGTAGGAAAGTAAAGCTTTTTGTGGTTTGTGTAGAGGATGCGTTAATAAAAAGTGTTTAGCTAAGTTTCAAACCTTAGGGGTAAATAAATATATTTTGTGTGTTTTGTTTTTTATTATTGCTGATGGGATAGTGGGTGGCTAAAAGGGATTTCTTTCCCAAGAAGGGCAACAAGTGTTGATTTCATTCATAAAATTTCGTGTGCGGTTCTATGCATGTGTGTGTGTTGTGGGAAGCTTTTACTTGTGGCGGTTGTATAAAAGGACTTGTCTGCAGGACGGCTTCAACATTCTAACGACTGTTGGCCAAGTTAACGGTTGTCTTTGATTCCTTATCCTAATCGAATATTCAATAAAGTGAAAAATTTTAAAAATTTCATAGAAAATAAAATAAAGAAAATAAAAACGGCTACGTTGCTTAGTATTCGGTGAATTATTGGTGAACTCTACTGGTGGCCAAGTAAATTCAATTTTAATATTTTTTCTGAGACACTTCTTCGTTAATCCCCAATCATCCGCAACAGATTTTATTTTGTTGACAGAGTGCGTGAGTTGTTTTTAAACCATTTTTTTGGTCAATTCGCGAGTGGTCCACTTCAAACACTAATAAAGTTATTATTACTTCTTCCGACAGAAGAGTGAGTGCCCAAAGAAACTTTTTTTTATCCTAAAACGTGATACTTAAGAAAATCGTATTTCTTTGGAATAAAAACTGAAAGCAACAGCATCAAATGACATTAGAGATTGAGGAATCCTAAACCTCCACCAAAAAAAAAGTGCTGTAAAAAGTTTAATAAAGTGTGTGCTGTGTGTGTGTGTGAGTGGTGTCCTTTTCTTTGATTCAAAGGCCAACTTTATCGAAAGTACGAGTATATGTAAACACGTTTCGCGTATAATCATTGTGAATTTGAAGTGTTAATCTCCCCTCGAAAACAATTTCCAAGTGAAAAAGGGGAAACTCCTTGTGATTTCTTCAATTTCTCATTCATATCTTATTCAAGCATCTACACTGTTCTGACATTTATTTGACTCGCAAAGAAGCCGTTGTTGCAGACCGACCAACAAACAAATTATCATCATCTTGATTCCGGTGTCCTCCGTAAATTAATTAAGTTAATCTGTGGCACTCGAGTGTGTGGTGACAAATAAAGATATACGAGTACGACAACACCAAAAAGAAAACATCAACAAATCAAGTCACTTAAAATGTCCTGGTGAAAGTCAGTTGACATACATATTGTGCTCTTTGTGCTAAACAGATCTTGGACACTTCCCTTCAATCAAAAGGAGTGAGAATTGTCATAAACAGTAGACAAATATCATCGCCATCGCCTCAATCACTGTCAGACCAAAAGAATTGAAACCACTTTTTTGGTATTTGAATAATTCGCAGTCAAAATGAAAGCCGTTGTATTCTTCTCGTTGTCAATTATAGTGCTAAGTGTTTCGGTAAGTATTTGCATATTTATGAAGTTTTGTATAATACAAACAATGCTATTTTTATATATTTAATAGTACAAGTTGTATATTAGAATGTGCAGAACATTAAAATTGTGGGCATTTACGATATATATTAATATCGAATTTTGGAACATGTTTCAGCTTATGGAAAAAAATATCTTAATTCTATAGCTTATTCCGAAGATAGGACGTCTTCGCAGTAAAATATTTAAAATTAAAATATTAATTATTTTTAAGTGCAGTACTACACACATGTTTTCTTCGAACCTGGCAAAGTTTTCTTTAACAAGAAAATCAGCATAAAAAGTACTTGTATATTATAGATTACACTAGTTTACAAAAATTTCATCGCAGGACTGTACCTAAAATTTTCTGATGTAATTTGGTGTCCTAAACACGAAACAATATTTAACAATATTTTTATGCGAAATTTTTTTCATTTTATTTTTTTACATTCCAATTCCTAAATTAAGAAACTTCTTTCTGCCAAATGTAAAGTACAACTTCTATAGCGCTTTCATACCAAATCACAAACATATATATATGAGAGCTATATCTAAATCCGAATTTTGCAGAGTTCATTCATTTAATAAGAAATCTCTTTCTGTCGATTTTCGTACCGATCGGGTAAAAAATACAGTTTCGACAGCGTTTACATGTCAAATCGGGCGTAACACACTTATTGTTAAGGAAATTCAAAAGTTTTTCATTTAATGTGAAGTGCAATCGATACTAAATAAAAGTTCTAAATAAAACGTCATTCAAATGGCCTCCACGACTTCTTCTGCCGGAACGAATTCGATGAATCCAATTTTCGAGCACTTTTTCCACTAAATTAAGTCGTATGTCATGAATGCCACGTTCAATATTGACTTGTAAAGCTTGAAGAGAGTCTGGTTTGTTTCGAAAGACCTATGACTTCAAATAACCCCACAAGAAATAGTCTAATGGTGTTAAATCACAACTTCTTGGAGGCCATTCAATATCACAATTTCTTGAAATAATCGAATCTCCAAACTTTTCTCGCAACAATTCAATTGTTTCATTTGCTGTGTGGCACGTAGCCACAATCGGTCAGAGGCAAAAAGATAGCTCTTAACGAGAGCTAAAATATTGCTCATGGGTGTCAAGGTCGTAAGTCGAGTGGAAAGTGTTTTTTGGCTTTTAAAAAATGGACTTAGCATAATTATCAAACGTGAACGGAAAGTTTATTTTTGCTCTAGCTCCTTAACGGTACGTCGGATCAGGAATCGGTCAATGGCAAAAAGACTGCTCTTAACGAGAGCTCATGGCAAGGTCGTAGGTCGACTGGTGTGACAGATCAAGACATATGTCTTTGTGTGTGCTCATGGGTGTCAAGGGCGTAGGTCGACTTGAAAATGTTTTTTGGATTAAAAAAAATGGACGAAAAGTTGAAATTGAAGAACGATTATTTTAATAATAAAATGGAATAATTTGTAAACGTTGTTCTTGCGTATATCTCTCCATGATGAAATTGCAAACACTACCGAATACAATGAAAAACAAATGACATATAATAACATATTACAAATGGCCGAAACGTCACTTCAAAATCATATCATCCCTATTGCAAAAGCCGTTACAACACTAATGTCTTTGTGTGTGCAAAATTTTAGATTTCCAGCTCTAACAGGAAGAACCTCTGCGGTAAAGTGGTCGAAAGTCAAAAAATCGAAAATTTAAGTAGTCTATGGCACTTGAAGTAGTCTATGGCAATTCGCTAAGTTTCAATAAAATAGGTTCAGCTGTTTTGGCGTGTTGATGTTACCAACAAACAGAAAAACAAACGATATTATAATATAAATAAGGATTAGGATTATTTTATTAGAATTTCATCTATATATATATCTATTGAGGTAGAACATTTTAAAAAAAATATATTTTGCACATCTTACTGTTCAGTTATTCATATCTAAATTTCAGGATTCTACGTTAATTAGTTTGATGTTTAGAAAAATTGTCATTGTACATTGGTGGTTATTTTGTTTTTTTTTTTTTATTTACAGAAATCTAAATGTCTTAAAGGATAATTAAGAACTAAAATCTGAAAGACAATTTTTGTAGTTCCTAAAAACAATAACAGTATTTAGATAGCCCTAAATGTGTCCTTTCATTTGACACCCAAATCATCTTAATAGGATATTCAGTAGACCGTTTATAGCACATGATGCAAAAAGTGAAAGTTGCTGCGATCTTTGATTTCCGGACCGAAAAAGTTTCCATTTGGCCTACAAGACTTCCATAAAAATTTTTGTACCGATCGGATAACCCTAGGGTCTGCCCAAAGATCATTCAAAATTTAGAACACACCTTATAACGGAAATATTTTTTTTTTTTTCAAAAATCGTATGTTTATATAAGTAAAATTACACTTCTTTGTATTATTAATTAATAAATAGTTTTTAAATATTAAGATCGGTGAAAAAAAACAAAAAATACAATTAATTCAATATTATATTAGATCTGACTTGTTATGTGAGGGACATTTTCTACGACATTCTTCAATGCACTGTAATATAAATTGATTTTGTTCTTCGTCTTTCGTAAGTATTCTGTTGTAATCATTCATAAATTGTACACCGCGTTCAGCAGTGTCGTTTACAACAAACAGATTACGACAAACATCGGGAGCATCTTGATAATCTTCGTTTACTTCCCAAATGGATGGGTCATGCTTTAAAAATTCAGTACTCAATCCAAAAGCACCGAAAAAATTTTTGGTATTGTATGAGACGAAATCACTCAAATTATTACACAGCAATAGTTTCGGGTCGGAGAATTTTCGATCGTTTTCCAGATTTACGACGGGCTCTGTGGATTGCAGATGCCTAACCATTTTTCGTTACTCTTTGAGTGAAACATCCGAATCGAAAAATGCCAAAGCCATTTATTCTAGGGCCAAATACCACAAATGATTTTTCCATTTCTTCAAAACCGCTACAGACACATCTTGTATTTCAACAAGTGTATATCTTGATTTGGTGCTCGTAGGCATTTTGCATGTAAACCACGCCCACTGGACTCTCGTTTTGTCAATGCAAACTGCTCTAGAAATAGGTATATTTTTAAGGCATAAATGCCTTTTCCCATGAACCTTGCGTGGGATGTTGGACCAGGTGTTCGGAAGTTATCGCCGACACCACCAATAAACATTATTGTTAATTGTAATAGTTCCTTGTAGTCAGTTCAGGTTTTGTGTTTCATTTAGCTGTTTAATGCAGAATTTCTTAATGACTTCGAGGTCAGCAATACTTATATTTGAGCGTACAGTTGGATCTTCGAGTCCGTTTTTAAACGATTTGTGGTCGAGACTTACCCAAACGGCAGCAAAACGATTAAAAATAGGCACTTCAGGACCACAAGTCGCCGAAGTTTAACCTCAAACACATGTTTCAATACTATCTCCATCATGTGATGAGAACATGGGAACTTGATTAATTTTCGATGTAATTTGTTCTGCTACAAAATGCACGATCCAGTGTTTTGACCTGCATTTGATGAGTGTATCATGAACGACTTTGGCCATATTTTCTCCAGTACCAGCCAGGATTTTGGGAGCGCCCAAAAATGTTGATGTGTAGAACGACGCAGCATTAAATATTACAGTTATCACATTATGAAATATCTGTCTGTTTGACGGCAGTTTGGCTCCAGATATTGTATGTGATACATGCCCAACTGATTCTACGGTGCGAAATTTATCACGGGATCTAGTAACCATTTTGGATGTGGTCGGTCTGGAGACAAATAAGAATATGACTAAAATTTAATTTTGTGCGAAGCTGCCCCTTTCTCAATTCACTTAGGCTGAGGGCAGAGCGCGTTCTGTAAACGACCCAGTTGCATGGCCGTATAGCGCGCTGCAAAGTTCTGCTTATGTTTTGTTATTTGACAAGTAGAAAAATGTCAGACTGATGCGAAAATTCAACTATCATGCAAATCCGTTGTTTTTTTTTCATGCATGCACAAGCATGATCTATTTTTTATTGTGATTGCATAAAGGCCATGTCGGTGTGCATGCATGCCCTGTCATGACGTAAAATTCAAATGAAAACTGCTTTAACTTTTTCGTTTCTCGGTCGATTTTGATTGTTTACGACTTGTAAGAAACACAATTTTATTCAAAGATCATTTAAAAACTTTTCATGCTAATAAAGTATTTTTTAATTACTTGAACATGTGACATTTGATAAAAACCCAAATTTTGTTCATGTAAAGTGAGTTTTGTGTTTTCAAACAACTTTGGGCAGACCTTAGCGTTATCCAATCGGCACCAAATTTTTTATTGGAGGTTTGTAGGTCAAATGGAAACTTTTTCGGCCCGGAAATCAGTACCGAAAAAATAATAAATGGTCTAATATGCAGCTAAATTAAAAATAAAATTGAATATTATATCCTTAAAAAATTTTATGTCCTTTTAATCGCGAATTCAACCGAAAAATAAAAATCTGAGTACACAGTTTTGTTTTGTTTCTAAACAGTTCTGAGAATTATAGAGACATTTCCATGACCAATGATTTTTGTTCAGTTTTTTCGCACGGTGTAATATTTGCTCTAGTAGAGGAGTAATTTTGAAATTAGACTTTCTTAAAATTTTTTATATTTAAAAATGAATTAAACGAATTGGAAAATCTATGAAGTATTAATTTTGTGGTTGTCGATAAGGAAAGAAAGGACTAGATTCTTAATTTGCTGCTATTAGAATCAAGGTTGGCAGTGGTACTTTGACATGGCAATATCGTCTACAACTTTGACTAAAGCTTCATGACTGGAGCTGGCAAACGGGAAATCCGGATCCCGAAAAATCCAGAATCCCGGGATTTTTTAAAATGAACCACAAATGGAGTTTGTGTCCCACAAAACGAAGAACATTGTATTCTATCTATTTCAAATTTATGTAAAAATCCTAATATAAAATCTGATTTGGATCGACCCATCGATTTGGTTCTCATAAAAATGGAACTAGTCAAACTGATTTATTTATTTTTCTATCATTTTATTTTCTATCATTTTTTATGTTTCAATAATAGAAAATTATAACGTCAACAATAATTCAGACGACGAACTGAAGTTGGACCAAAATTTTTAACAAAATTAATTTATGCTTTAGCTGTTTTTATCCTTATTCAAATTAAATTAAAAATGAACTAAAACAATTTATAGTTTATAATAGTTTATAAAAGCGAAAAGTCGAATACATCGAAATTAAAAATCCGACTGTTCGAGTTATTCAGAAATGCAGAAAACCCAATAGGCGGTTTTAAAAGATAAACCGATGAACATGCGGGTTTTCCAATAAAAGTGATGTGATTTCTTTGAAAAAAAAACACACTTACTGTTAAGGAAGTTTTTTATTTAATGTGAAGTACAATCGATACAATTAAGTCCTAAATAAAACGTCATTCAAATAGCCTCCACGATTTCTTCTGCAGGAACGAATTCGATGAACCCAAGTTTCGAGCACTTTTTCCAATAAATCAAGTGGTATGTCATGTAATGACTTTTAAAGCTTGAAGAGAGTCTGGTTTATTTCGAAAGACCAATGACTTCAAATAACCCCACAAGAAATAGTCTATTGGTGTTAAATCACATCTTCTTGGAGGCCATTCAATATCACAATTTCTTGAAATAATCGAATCTCCAAACTTTTCTCGCAACAAATTAAATTGTTTCATTTGCTGTGTGGCACGTAGCCCCGTCTTGTTGGAACCAAATGTTGTCAAGATCAATTTCTTCCAATTTCGATCTATACCGCTCTTTATTGACAGTAACGCTGTTACCAGATTCACCACCTGACCCAAAACCACGCCAAACTGTCAATTAAGGCGAATGTAATGGTTTTTCATGAATAATTTGTGGATTTTCTTCGCACCAGAATCGACAGTTTTGATAACTTACCGCACCACTCAGATGAAAGTGAGCCTCATTATCGTTATCGTTTTCATGTTGTTTCATGGCATTTTACGACGTTTTCGGTGGTCCAATGGCAAATTGAAAAACAAATGACAGATCATGACATATTACAAATGGCCGAAACGTCACTAGAGATATTTAAATTTTTTATTGAAAATTGTTAAGTAAATTGTTAAGAAAATTATTCCATTATAGATATTCCTTTATTGTTATCTCAAAAAAAACCGGCATAACAAAAACAATATAGGTTATTATCTGGTTTAAATTTAAGAAATATTACTTTTTGAAAAAACCCAATTTTAATTAATATTTTAAAAATAAAATTATGTCATGCAGCTTCTGAGCAGCATTTAAATTAGTATTACTAATCCTGAAAGCTTTACAAATCTAGAGGAACAAAAACAAAATATTTAAAAATCTCTCGTAGAACAAATGTTATCAGTACTCGAAGGCAAGCACTTTCGCATATTTTTCCTCAATTTCAATTTTCTAAAATATGCATATCCTACATAGTTTTGAAATTTTTTGAACAAAATTGTATTCCCGTTATTAGAGCACTATACTTTACATTTCCACCGTGTTTCATCAACGACGGAGACAGTAAGCTATTTTCCATGTCACTTAACGTGATTCTAGTTAATAAATAAAGAGCGAAACATTTTTCATTCCTTCACCTAAGAGAGGAGGGTATATATCATTTGCTAAGGGCCAAAAGTGTAACACATCGAAGGAGTGACCTAAGACCCTGTTCGGCGGATATCCGTTTTGGATCATTTTAAGTCGAATAAGCAATGTCCGTACGTCCGTCTGTCTGACTGCTAGCTGGTGTGCATGATAACTCTCGAAAGGAGTAACCGATTGACTTACCATTTGGTATATGGTAATATATTTTCCATCTCAGGCTATGTTTGAAGATGGGCCATATTGGTCAACTCCTTCTAGTACCTCCTCCACGAAGGTTTAACATTTAGTGAAATACAGGTGGCTGATATATAATGCAACAAAGTAAAGCGCTATATTTTTTTAATTTTTTTTTTTAAATTTTATTGTTCAAAAGCAAAAAATGTCGGAAATAACATAAAATTTTAGAAACAGTTTAGATTTGTTCGAATTGGCCACCTTTGGCACGAATTATGGCCTTCAAACGGTCGACAAAGCCATCACACGCTGCACGAAAGTGGCTCTGCGGTATTTTGGTCCATTCCCGGCGAAGCGCCGTCTTGAGAGGATCGATACTTTGGTATTTTTTAGTGCGAACCTTACTCTCTAAAATGCCCCAGGCGCAAAAGTCCAACGGATTGAGATCCGGAGATCTTGGTGGCCATTGTGCGGTAGAAATGAAGCGAAGAACCTCCTTTTTAAGCCATTCTTGGTTGACGCGTGCTGAGTGCGATGGTGCTGAGTCCTGTTGGAATGTCCATGGTCTGCGGCCGAAATGTTTGTCTGCCCAGGGCTTCAATACTGTCTTTAGGACATTTTCCCGATAATATTCGGCATTTATTTTGACCCCATGGTCGATGAATACGAGCGGGGAGCGACCATTGGCCGTTACGGCGGCCCACACCATTACCATCGGCGGCGCTTGAGTTCTAAAGCCCAACCGAAGGTGTAAATTTTCAGCTGACCTGTTTGGCAAGTAAAACCGATCATTTTGTTTGTTCACAAACTGCTCAATTTGGAATGCCTTCTCATCGGAGAAAACCAAATTCGGTAACTGGTCACTTTCGTGCAAGCGAAGAAACTCCTTGGCTCTTTCCAGTCTAACTTTTTTTGTGCATCGGTGAACTCTTGCACTTTTTGGAACTTCAATGGCTTTAGTCCAAGCTCATTTTTTTAATATGTGTTGCATCCGTTCTCGCGATATGTTCAGCTCACGAGCAATTTTTCTATCACTGCGGCGTGGATTTCGATCAAATCTGGCCTTCACTTTTCGGATAATTTCTGGTGTTGTTACCGTTTTTTTCGTCCACTTTTTGGACGCGATGCAACACTGCCAGTAACGAGCAATGGTACGAGAAACAAAAGATTTATTCACATTTAAATGCTGGAGCGATCTAACGATAGCCACTTGTTTTTCCACCCAAATATAAAGCAATCACACTATCACGCTTGAATTCCATCACGAATAACTTTTTTCTGAATGCAATAGATCAAAATGTTTTGGTAAGCTTGTAAACAATAAAATTAACTGTCACTGAAATAAATCTGTCAGCTATCAGACTAGCGGTTTAGAAATGATAGCAACCTGAAGTTAGTTGCAATACATATCAGCCACCCTTGATTATTTAATAACTTCTATACTACTTATTTGAATCTTCTGAAATTCTAAACATAGTATTAGTTTATTAGTCACTCTCACATCGAAAAAAATGGGCGAAGTTGCCACTCCCCTTTTGGTGCCTACCAAAAGGGGAGTGCAAATACTTGAAATTTTGCACAGTGAAGTGATCCAATTTTAAACAACATCCGAAACATAAGTTTAGGTTTTTTATCACTTCTTTGAATACTCTATTTTCGATCAACCAATACCATTTTGTGGATTTTCTTAACCATTTCAGACGTGGACACTTCAATTGATCGACCACTACTGTGTTTGTCTTGTCAGCTTATGCGGAATAGTTGGAAACGAAGGAGTAGACTCGCCCACAGTAGAATCTAACTATAATATTGTTTGGACTGAGTACTTCAACATTTTTCCCATGTTTACAAATTCACCGTGATCGCTTATTTTTGATGGCTCAGAAAACGTGGCGACTTTAAACTTAAAACATATATTTTATAAGGTTGCCTCTTTTCACCAAATTAACATTGTTCACACTACTGCCTCCATCTATACGCTATGTTAGCTAATTTTGGGACCGCTCTACATTATACGAAGTATGGGTGAATTGTCTATTTTAATAGGATTGACCTTAGTCGAAAAATACAACATATACAATTAAACCTATTCCCGGCAACGGTATTTTTAAGAGTTAAAATGTTTTAAAATGTATTTATATGAGCCAAAGCAAAACTGACTCACAATTCCATCCACATTATTATGAAGCGTTGTAAGTGTGGAATTTGCACAGTCTAGATTTATGGTCAGTGTAGATATTATTGATTCCCATTTACTTTCATTCATAACCCAGCTTTCCGCACTCATACGTCAAACGTCACATAAGGAGCATATGTTGCATTTTTTACGGCCATCCTCCGTCCTGCTCGGCGGCAAATTACTGTTGACAATGTTGGATAGTAGCAAACGCGGCATCATTGTTGAGGTAATTTATATAATTTGTTATATGCGTGTGATATCTTAATGGTTTTTTGTTCATTCGTTACATACAATATGGGGTATATAGAGATTAACTTTATTCTTTTTTTTTGGGGGGTTCCAACACACATAGAAACCTTAGAGGGGGTCGTTCTCAAAAATAAAGGATGTCTATATGTATGTGGTTCTCGATATGTGGCTTATTTATAAAATTCAACATGTAAAAAGTATTCTACATGTAAAATATTTTCTATGCCAATGTCCAGCTTTCGCACATGTATGATACTGATATTTGGTCAAACACATTACCAGATCAGACTCATCTCAGAGAATTACCCATTTCTATAACTTTTGAGGGTTAAAAAATATAACAGCAAGTAAGAACATTTCAATCGGGGTTAACCGGCTAAGGTACAGTACATACCCTCACATTGTGAGTAACTTATTATGGTACTTCGGGTAGGACGTTCCAGAACATTGTCAATATATATTCATTGGAAATGGTGTCTAAAATATAAAATACTCGTACTAGCTGACCCCAGCAGACGTTGTCCCGCCCGTTCCGTTTGGGATTTATTGATTGATATTTCATTCAAAAATACATACCACCTTAGTTTCAGACAATAATCAGGAAAAGATGTATATTTATCATAAGTCCACTACAGCGCCATCTACTGGTTAGAATCATAAATACAAACTATTATCAAAACAAACCACACATACATTTTAAATTTCAGTCAAATCGCTCTGGAAATGCGAATTTTACAAATAACATGACCACTCCGCCATTTATCACAGTGATAATCATTGTAAAACACAGATGACCACAAACAGAACATATGTATTGTTCAATTTTTAACCTATTCGCTCTTTCGGAGATCTACGCGTTAGTAACAAACGTACAAAGGATTTTATATACGAGTATATAAAGATGAAAACATTTAGAAGATTACTGCAGAAGTTGTGGGGATGTTCAATCTGTTAAGTTATGTGGGCGGTACCCGAAGTGGCTTGACGACAGATATTGCACTGTTCAGAATTGAAAGTTGTTATGTGCACTGGTATACTGGATAATTGAAGCACTGGGCAGTGATGGTTCACAAAACTTTGTGGAATAGCGAATCAGTGGGAGAAACTGTAAAGATACTCTGTGGTGAACTAAATGAGAAACTAAACAAGAGCGAGATAAGTCAAGCTTACAAGCACATCTCCATGGAATAGAACTAGCAGAAAATGACGAATGCAGGGAAAACGAAGCAATGGACATTTTCTGTGTCACTGCCCGGCTTTCACACATGCAAGAATCCGATATTTAGAATCCGACTTGACTCATCTCAGAGGATATGTCTTGAATATACTGAGAAAATTCGTGTCTAGCACCGATTTCCTGTAACCCATGAGGCTTAAAAGAGGTGCGCACAACAGGCAGAACCATTGGCTTAAGTGCATGTCCATGGACATGAGACTTTTAAAGGTCTTCTCTCTTCAACCTGACATAACCTAACCATGTGCACTGGTATAAACGTTATGAGTCAATCCATTGTCGAATGATTTGTTATTTTTGTGTGCGTGGTACAAAAAGAGGCGTGGTAATCACGTTTTATACCTTATCTTCCGTAGTGTGGTATACATCTGCTTGTACATATACCTTCAGAACTATAGTCGCGAAACTTTCCATTTACCCGTTCTATATGAGGGATGGATTCAGTAAGAGGGATGGATTCTGCCGAGTTTGACTATCAGTCTCATCAATCTGGCCAATTCTCCAATTATGGGTGGGCATACCAGGATTGCAAACTCTGAGCAACTCGAGAATTTCTTCCGAGTCGAATGGTTGTTCTGTAACCCAGGTTAGGGCTCTAGGACGACTATGGATGTCAGTTTCCTCGACGACATCCAACTGGGCGTCCGGTCAGATCTAACTCACTCTTAGGGCAGTCTTATGCAGGTGTACTGATCTGACCTCACCGAAAGCTATAATAGCTGTACTCACCCCTGAATTCACCCTGAATTCACCCTGCATCGTTGCAGATTATCTGTAAGGACAGCGTGGCGTTGTGCCATAGTGTACGATTCCACATGACTCCACTTGTCCTTAGGGTGGTGCCATCCACATCACTTCTGTCTATAATGGCCATCACTGGACTCTCATTCGCCGCTACGCTGAAGGGTTTGGTGAGTGTGCTGTTGACAGCTACTTTCGACGGTAGGGGTTCATCGGGTGATCAGATTCTTTTGACATAACTACCAGCCTCTAGCACAACCGAAGTTGTGGCACTATCAGCCGACTCAGTGACGTTATAATCGTCCATGACGTTTTAATCCCAGTTAAGTGACTCTTTATGCTTACCAGTAAGAGTCAAAACCTCAGAAGGTTCCAACATTGTACCTGCGTTTGGACGGTCGGACGTGAGGATTCCTTTTTACGGTACCACTAGTAGTGAGTCGGATTGAGCCAAATTCAGCGGACGGACAGCCGGAAAGTTGAAAACCCTTCTTCATTAGAGAATACAGGTATCTCCTTTGTTTTTGTCTTTGCTGTTTAGTTTGTTTACTGGTATCCATATGGTTCCACCTTTCTCTTTATAAACAACACAACATGGGGTGATGTAATAGGTTGGTGAATAAGTTTCGCGGTGAATAGGTACTGCGTAACAGACTTAACATTTTCCGCACTGTAATAAAAACGTCCCTTCGCTACGACTGATTAGATTGAGGTGGACCATATTTTTTATGTAAAGGGTCCGCCATCTAACGTTTTTTTTTTCAACTAGTGCTTATTTCGTGAATGGTAACACTTAGCTCATGTCTGATTTGACAGATAATTAGTTTTACCCTTCCGCTGATCGAATGTGGTTGTGTATACGCTTGAACAACGCTGGCTAAGTGGGCCTGCGATCGACTTACAGAAGATGCCGATTTTGCCAAAAAAAATCATCTCTTCAGATGAAGCTCATTTTGATCTTGGCGGGTATGTAAACAAGCAAAATTGTCGCATTTGGGGCACAGAAAACCCGCACGCATACATTGAAAAGCCGATACACCCAAAACGAGTCACTGTTTGGTGCGGATTTTGGTCCAGAGGCATAATTGGGCCATTTTTCTTCGAAAATGAGCAAGGAGTGGCCGTTACAGTCAAGGCGATCGTTATCGGGCCATGTTGAACGAATTTTTGTTCACAAAAATTGAAGAGGAGGATATTGGCAACATTTGGTTTCAACAGGATGGCGCTACGTGCCACACAGCCGAAGCTACACTCGATGTTTTGCGCCCTGTTTTTGAAGATCGCATTATCAGCCGCAGAGCTGATGTCGTTTGGCCACCTCGGAGCTGCGATTTGACACCGTTGGACTATTATTTGTGGGGTGCCCTCAAAGATAAGTGCTAAGCCAGAGACAATTGACCCTTTGAAGGACAATATTCGTGAAGCCATTGGTGAAATACAGCTTCACACAATCGATAATGTGCTTAAAAATTCGTTCGATCGTGTAGGCTACTGCATGGCCAGCCATTATTAACCGGAAGGATTGTACTTTCAAATAAAAAAAGATATTTTTATAGCATTTTCAAAAAAAAAAAGTTATTTGGCGGACCCTTTATAAGCCCATACGCGCTATACGATATTTAAGGAATACAAATACTAAAATATTCCTTTCACGTATAATTAGTGGTTTAGGAACATTTGTTAAAATTTAGAAAAAGTTAATTTTTCAAGAAAAAATGTGTAGTTTGTTTTACAAAAAAAAACATAAAAATAGAAAAGATCGCAAAATTATTTTATTCCATTCCAAGCAAGCATGCTAACCAAAATCCGTAATTTCAAAGCATAGGTCCTGTCTGTATTTCTTTATGGTTGCGAAACCTGGTTGGATATAGAAGTGATTTTGAAACTAGCTTCAAGTCTTTGTAAATATGTGTTTTTGAAAAATGCTCAAAATATTTTGGCCGTTTGAGTAAATTATTAAAAAAACGAACGCTGCAATTTTTAGACCGCAAACTCTTCACCTGAAAAATGTGGTATTAATGACTTAAAATAGAATAGAATATAAACTGCAAAGTTTAGCCAAATTTCTTAGAAAACTATAACAAAATAAAAAATTGATTTAAAAAAAATTTACTACAATGAATTATTGTCTTAATTGTATACAATATGCAAAGATTCAGTTAAAATGCTTCGAATTTTACGAAGATTATTAATATATACTTTATGGGGTCTCAGATCAATATTTAGAGGTGTTACAAACGGAGTGACAAAATGAATATACCCCCATCCTATGGTGGAGGGTATAAAAATAGCTACTAATAAACTAATACTATGTGTGAAATTGCGGCATGGCGGAAGATACGGCCATGCCGTATCTTATATACCCTCCACCATGGATAGCATGTGACCTCACAAAATAACTCAAACCTAAAGAACATAACACCGAAAACACCAAAAATATAGTAGATGGGAACAGTAGGAATCACAACAAGTTAGATGCTATATATGGGAGCTATATCTAAATATGGACAGATATGGCCCATTTGCAATCCCAAACAACCTGCAACTATAAGAAATATTTATACCAAATTTGATCAACCTAGCTCTATTATTGCGGACTGTAGCGTGATTACCACAGACGGACATGGCTAAATCGTCTTAGAATTTTACGACGATTAAGAATATATACTTTATGGGGTCTCAGATCAATATTTAGAGGTGTTACAAACGGAGTGACAAAATGAATATACCCCCCATCCTATGGTGGAGGGTATAAAAATCTAATAATGGTCACGAACGGTGTTCGTCGTGGTGATGAATGGGATTCGTAATGATGATGAATGCGATTCGTCGTGGTGATGAATGGGATTCGTAATGATGATGAATGCGATTCGTCGTGGTGATGAATGGGATTCGTCGTGGTGATGAATGGGATTTTTTTACGAATAATCTCATTACTTGATGAGATTATTTTTTATTTAAAATATCAGAAGTAATGAATACTTCTCGGTCGTTTGCTCTAAGTCTTTCCTGATAAGAACTGCGTTTCGAACCGAATAATCACAACTGAACAGGAGAAAGGAGTCAAGTAATTTTATTTTCCATAACGTTTTTAATGGTCTAAAACTAGAAGAATATTTATTAAAATTTTTAAAATTGTTGTTCTGTAGTTCTTCATGCAAAATTAAATGGACTCGATCATTTGAGATGCCCATGATATTAGCTATTTCACGCACTTTTATTCGTCGATCATTTAATACCATATCATGCACTTTGGCTACAATTTCTGTTGTTGTTGCTGTTTTTGGACGTGGTTCATCTTCAATGCTTGTACGACCACGTTTAAATTCAGCAACCCAATTTTTTACTGTTGCATATGAAGGAGCACTTTCACCATATCATTATGAATTTCTTGTCCCGATAAACCTTTTTTATGTAAATATTTAATGACACCACGCATTTCTAATTTTTCCATTGTAAAAAAATCGCGGATGCGTCTTTTGTGAACACCTGTTTCTATATGAAGGAGTTGCCAGATCGAAACAAAATTTAACATGTGTTCATAGCAGAGATGGAAGATTTCAAAACACTTAACTTTTTTCTGTTTATACCGCGCTTCTTTTGCTAGGCTAAGAAGTTTCCGAACCGCCCTCGTAATTATTTCACGACATATCCAACATTCCTCATAATTCCCTTATATTTAACGGGATCCCGGTTCTATCTGGCTTATACTTTAATAAATATTGTCCAACTACTACACGCTATCAAAATTTGGATCTAAACAAAAATGTAAAAGGAAACTTTACTATATTTTTATACCCTCACTTTAGTGTGACGAGGGTATATATCATTTGCTACGGAAAAAAGTGTAACACATCGAAGGAGTGACCTAAGACCCCAAGTATGTTCGGCGGAAATCCGTTTTGGGTCATTTTAAGTCGAATGAGCAATGTCCGTCCGTCTGTCTGTCTGTCTGTCTGTCTGTCTGTCTGTCTGTGTGTCTGCTGGCTGGTGCGCACGATAACTCTCGAAAGGAGTAACCGATTGACTTCAAATTTCGTATGTGGTAATATTTTTTTCTATCTCCGGCCAAGTTCGAAGATGGGCCATATTGGTCCACTCCTTCTGGTACCTCCCCCACAAAGGGTTAAAATGTTGTGAAATATTGATTCTTTAATAACTGCTATTATACGTATTCGAATCTTCTGAAATTCCACACATAGTATTAGTTTGTTAGTCGCTATCAGCTCGAGGAAAATGGGCGAAATTGCCACGCCCCTTTTGGTACCTCCCACACAAATGCACCATTTTGCACTAAAAGTTAAAAGCTTATAACATTAATACCAGTGTTTAGAAATACTTGAAATTTTGTACAGTGTAATGCTTTTATAGTGCCTACAGTCCAGTGAAAAATGGGCGTTATTGCCGCGCCCCTTTTGGTACCACCCACACAAATGCACCATTTTGCACCAAAAGTTAACAGCTTATAACATTAATACCAGTGTATAAAAATACTTGAAATTTTGTACAGCGTAATGTTTTTATAGTGCCTACAGTCCATTGAAAAATTGGCGTTATTGTCACGCCCCTTTTGGTACCTCTCCCACAAAGGTACCATTTTGCACCAAAAGTTAACAGTTTATAACATTAATATCAGTGTATACAATTACTTGAAATTTTGTACAGTGTAATGCTTTTATAATGCCTATAGTCCAGTGAAAAATGAGCGTTATCACCACGCCCCTTTTTGTACCTCCCACACAAAATGGCCAAATTATACCACAATTTAATATCTCAACGTTAATATACCAGTCCATATAAACGGTTACAATTCGGCACAGTGCAATGTATTTAAAGTATCTACTGTTCAGCGAAATATAGGTGTATTTCTTAAACCCCTTCTGGTACCTCCCACAAAAAGTGACAGAATAATTTGTGTAATATTCAATATTACATTACTCACAAAGTGAGGGTATACCTTAGTCGGTTTACCCGACTGAAACTTTCTTACTTGTTTTTCGTTTTTTTAAACTATTACACACATTCGTCAAACTTTTGTAAACCACTAAAATCAATATGGGGCCTTTTATAAATATTTTATCTCTTTATGAAAAATATATAAAGGGTCCGCCAAATAACTTTTTTTTTTTGATAATGCTATAAAAAAAACTACTGAATATTTTCTCAAATTTCTTTTTTTATTTGAAAGTACAATCCTTCCGGTTAATAATGGAAAATAATTTCATTCAAATGGCTGCCTCGGCTGGACATGCAGTAGCCTATACGATCGGTTAAATTTTTAAGCACATTATCGATTGTGTGCAGCTGTATTTCACCAATGGCTTCACGAATATTGTCCTTTAGGGCACCCCACAAATAATAGTCCAACGGTGTCAAATCGCAGCTCCGAGGTGGCCAAACGACATCAGCTCTGCGGCTGATAATGCGATCTTCAAAAACAGGGCGCAAAACATCGAGTGTAGCTTCGGCTGTGTAGCTTCGGCTGTGTGGCACGCAGCGCCGTCCTGTTGAAACCAAATGTTGCCAATATCCTCCTCTTCAATTTTTGTGAACAAAAATTCGTTCAACAAGGCCCGATAACGATCGCCATTGACTGTAACGGCCACTCCTTGCTCATTTGCGAAGAAAAATGGCCCAATTATGCCTCTGGACCAACATCCGCACCAAACAGTGACTCGTTTTGGGTGTATCGGCTTTTCAATGTATGCGTGCGGGTTTTCTGTGCCCCAAATGCGACAATTTTGCTTGTTTACATACCCGCCAAGATCAAAATGAGCTTCATCTGAAAAGATGATTTTTTTGGCAAAATCGCCATCTTCTTCTTCGGCATATTTCCCAGTGTTGTTCAAGCGTATACACAACCATATTCGTTCATTCAGTTAATACTTAAGCCATATGTTATTACAAATTATATTTTAGGATAATGCCTTCTGCTTTTTTCTGCAGTGTTAAATTAAAAAATGACTTAGTACATAGCAGCAAAAAAATTGTTTCTTTTAGCGGTAAGCAGTGGTGAAAATCTCTCACCAACTATTTACCGAAAAGTTATTTACGTTCTGGATTCTATATTCCCCCACTGTGCGACGTGTCATAATTACTCATATCTCATGCACCATCTCTGATTAAAAGTTTATTACGTGTGTGGAATATTTTCTGAACCCACTCTAATGTCTCGCATACATGATACGAGATTTGAGATAAGTAATTTTTAATATACTCTTGTCTCATAAGTATAAATAACTGCCGAAATATTATGACAAAAGTGAATTCATATCCAAACAAGACAATCTCTGACATTCATCTCGGGTCCTTAGATGCGTATCGTGGTGTCTCCGAGTGCGTATACAATCTGTTGTTTTCTTCGTCAAGGACTTCTGCCTAATTTGAAGGTAATTTGGTAAAGATACTTTATGGACAACTCAGAAGTTCTGACTCGAAAAAAATCACAAATCACTTATGTATGTGTATCAGCGTGCAAGAATGTTCCTTCGTATACAAATATGTAATATGTCTCTGGTTAAAAGTTACTTTACATCTTTTATGTGAAAATCCTCTGGACTTTTTTGCACTTTAAAAAGGATATTATTGTTTTTGCTGAAAATGTAGTTGATTTTATTACCCACATGGAAAACCGAAAGATGAGTCAAGAGTAACATAAACAAGTTGTAATCAAATTTAAGAATATTGGAGCATACGAGTACATGCATACGAGTACATATGTTTACAAACATACTTTTTGGTTTTGATTCGATTTGAACAATGTTATGTGATATACGAGTACCTCAGTTTTGTGAAGGACATCTATACAAATATTTGAGGTCGTACCCACATACACTTAAAACTTTAAATTGGAAACTGACAGAAAATTATACTTCAAATTTAATGTTAGTTTAAGACCATAAAGGTGGATTGCAAATATTTTATTTTTAAGGAAAATATTTTTATTGAAATGTACACACAATTTCCCCACACAAATTTCCAATGAGTACAATATTTACAAAGAAATCTATGAAATTTCATAAAATAAGTAAGAACATTTCAGTTTAGTAAACTGACTAAGGCATACAAATTCTCACTTTGCAATGCAATATCCTACAAAAAACATTACAAGAAGTTGAAAAGATAAAATTCTTGCGGATCAGAAGTACTTCGAAATTGGATCTTCACCAATTAAATTAGCATGGGTTTGTCGCGTCGGGATGCCATTATTTTGCAGTACAATTGCACCAAAATGATCTTAGGACGTAAAAATATTTGCTCAAGAAATTTAAAAAATCTTTTCCATTAAATAGATCTAGTTTACTTTTATATTTAGAAAACGTTTTTTATTTCATTATGCAAAGTGAAATTTGATGGTATTGCCGTAATTTGAACCTGGGTCTCCAAGCGCCCCACAGAGGGGGAAATTAAAACCAGTAAGGAAAGCTAAAGTCGGGCGGGGCCGACTGTATAATACCCTGCACCATTGTTTGCCAACAAATGCACGGATAATCATTATTACTATTAACAGTTGCAGGTTGAATAGAGTACATTTCTAAATTCCTGACACACATGTTAAAAAACTTGACCTTCATGAGGGGCTTATACCTATCAAAACACGAACCGATATATGGACCGTTTTTTCCCATTTCCACTAGGAACGATTAGGTCCAACATCAAAACATGGACCGATGTTCCCCATTTTTACTAGGGACTGTTAGGTATAATATATAGGTGGGGACCTTTATATGGGGGATATACCAAAATATGGACCGATGTGCCCCATATTTATTAGGGACGATGAGGTCCAATATAAAGTGTGAATTCTTAAATTTCAGCCAGATCCATTGAAAAATTTGTTCTCTAGAGTGTCAAGAAGTGACATCGGAGGGGACCTTTATGTGGGGGCTATATCAAAACATGGACCGATATGCCCCATTTCGTAAAGATGGCTTCATATTTGCGACCTGCAGTTTGATTACAAGAATACATGGACAGACAGACTCAAAAAGTGATTCTATGCCGACCAGAATAATAAACGATGGGTCTATCTCGTTGTTTTTAGGCGTTACAAACAAATGCACAAACAAATTTATTCTCAAATGTCCATCACGCTAATCAAACTAAAATGAGCATTTTTTTCTAAAACAACATTCGAATCGTCGGAATGCCAAACGGTAGCTACGCAGACCAAGGAGATCTGTGGTAGGAGGCCTTCGGTAGTTTTTGCGTGGACGGCCTTCGGTTGAGATCAAAGATTTTCTCCTCTGGGGTATGTCAAAAGACGTCTACGTGGACCAAAGAATCTGTGGGTGGCCGGCCCTTATTTCGCGTACCCGTCTTTGGACATACCCCAAAGGAGAAAATACTTAATACCGGCCGAATGCCGGCCACCTACATATTGTTTGTTCCGCGTAGCCGTCTTTTGACATACCCCTGAGGAGAAAATCTTTAATCCCGGCCCAAGGGCGGCCACGCATAGGCACTTTGGTCCACGTATATGTCTTTGGACATACCCTGACCTTCAGCCGGGGTTAAAGAGTTGAGACTGGAACTTTGTAGCATTTTATATTTATCACAAGTAAGAAAGCTTCAGTCGGGTAAACCGACTAAGGTATACCCTCACTTTGTGAGTAATGTAATATGGAATATTAAACGAATTATTCTGTCAATTTGTATGGGAGGTACCAGAATGTTTTTAACAAATACACATATTTTTCTCTGAATAGTAGATTCTTTAAATACATTGCACTGCGCCGAATTATAAGCGTTTTTTGCACTGGTAACGTTATGAGATATTAAATTTGGTATGATTTGGCCATTTTGTGTGGGAGGTACAAAAAGGGGCGTGGTGATAACGGCCATTTTTTACAGGGCTATACGGACTTCAAAAGCGTTACACTGTGCAAAATGTTGTTCCATTTTCGTGCATTGGTACTCATGCTGTGAGCTCTTAACTTTTTGTGCAAAATGGTACCTTTGTGTGGGAGGTACAAAAAGGGGCGTGGCAATAGCGCCCATTTTTCACAGTGCAAAAGACACTATAAAAGCATTACACTGTACAAAATTTCAAGTGCTTTTATACACTGGTATTAATGTTATAAGCTGTTATCTTTTGGTGCAAAATGGTACCTTTGTGTAAGAGGTACCAAAAGGGGAGTGAATATGACACCCATTTTTCACTGGACTCTAGGCACTATGAAAGCATTACACTGTACAAAATTTCAAGTATTTTTATGCACTGGTATTAATGTTATAAGCTGTTAACTTTTGTTGCAAAATGGTGCATTTGTGTGGGAGGTACCAAAAGGGGCGTAGCAACATGGCCCATTTTTCTCGAGTTGATAGCGACTAATAAACTAATGCTATGTGTGGAATTTCAGAAGATTCGAATAAGCAGTATAGCAGTTATTAATGATTCAATATTTCACAACATTTTAACACTTTGTGGGGGAGGTACTAGAAGGAGTGGACCAATATGGCCCATCTTCGAACTTAGCCGGAGATAGAAAAAAATATTACCACGTACCAAATTTGAAGTCAATCGGTTACTCCTTTCAAGAGTTATCGTGCGCACCAGCCACCAGACACACAGACAGACAGATAGCCAGACAGACAGACGGACGGACATTGCTCATTCGACTTAAAATGACCCAAAACGAATATCCGCCGAACATACTTAGGGTCTTAGATCACTCCTTCGATGTGTTACACTTTTTTCGTAGCAAATGATATATACCCTCGTCACACTAAAGTGAGGGTATAAAAATGTCATATTGCCCAAAAAATACTTTGGGCTTTATGACATTGCGTTTGGGCGACATGACATTTCCAGATAACCAATTTGGGCGATATGACATTGGGCGATATGACATTGGGCGATATGACGCAACGCCTCTTTTGGCGATATGACATTGGGTGATATGACGCTACGCCTCTTTTGACAGACCCCACAGGTGAAAATCTTTCATCCCGGCCGAAGACGGGCCATGCAATCACGCTATGGTCCGCGCAGCCGTCTTTGGACATACCTCCACCTTAAAGATGGCGTAGCCCAAAAAGCGCCATATCGCCCAAATTGGTTATAAGGAAATGTCATATCGCCCAAACGCAATGTTATAAAGCCCAAACTTTTTTGGGCGGTGCGCTTCGATGCCCTCAAAGTGCGTTTCAGTGAAATAAAGGGTCCGCCAAATAACTTTTTTTTTACTTTTTTTTAACTTCTTTTTTAACTTTTTCTATTGAAAATGCTATAAAAACAAGTAAGAAAGTTTCAGTCGGGTAAACCGACTAAGGTATACCCTCACTTTGTGAGTAATGTAATATATAACAATACGCCAATAAATCTGTCAATTTGTGTGGGAGGTACCAGAAGGGGTTTTCCAAATACACATATTTTTCGGTAAACAGTACATTCTTAAATACATTGCATTGTGCTGAACTATAAGCGTTTATGTGCACTGGTATATTAAAGTTACGAGCTATGTAATTTTGGTATGATTTGGTCATTTTGTGTGGGAGGTACAAAAAGGGGCGGGGTGATAACGCCCACTTTTTACAGGACAATATGCACTATAACAGCATTACACTGTACAAAATTTCAAGTATTTGTATGCACTGGTATTAAAGTTACAAGCCGTTTACTTTTGGTACGAAACGGTCCATTTGTGTGGGAGGTACCAAAAGGGGCTGTACAATAATGCCCATTTTTTTACCGGACTATAGGCGCTACAAAAACATTATACTGTAGAAAATTTCAAGCATTTTTATGCACTTGTATTAAAGTTATAAGCAGTTAAATTTTGATGCAAAATGGTCCATTTGTGTGGGAGGTACCAAAACGGACATGCCAACTTCACCCATTTTTCTCGAGTTAATAGCGACTAATATACTAATATTATGTGCAGAATTTCAAAAGATTCGAATAAGTAGTATAGAAGTTATTAAAGAATCAATATTTCACTAAATTTTAACCCTTTGTGTGGGAGGTACCAGAAGGAGTAGACCAATATGGCCCATCTTCGAACTCATCCGGAGATAGATCAAAATATTACCACATACCAAATTTGAAGTCAATCGGTTACTCCTTTCGAGAGTTATCGTGCGCACCAGCCAGCAGACACACAGACAGACAGACAGACAGACAGACAGACAGACAGACAGACGGACGGACATTGCTCATTCGACTTAAAATGACCCAAAACGGATTTCCTCCGAACATACTTAGGGTCTTAGATCACTCCTTCGATGTGTTACACTTTTTTCCGTAGCAAATGATATATACCCTCGTCACACTAAAGTGAGGGTATAAAAAACGCGGCAAAAATTAGAAGGAATTGAGATAGGGCTTTGAAATTTTGTACATATCACTCATTTCGCCTAATTAGCTAAAAACCAATTTTTTGTTTAAATCCGCGCACAACCTTCCACATACTTCCCACATAACCTAATATTAAAAATCTTAGTATTTTTCAAAATTTAGCATTTATATTATTACAAATCGCTAGTATAGAATGTATTTAAGTCCTCAATTATAAAAAAATTGCAGGTGCCACGCCCAACGCCCATATATCAATTTCAATTTTATACGATGTTGAAAATTACAGGAAATTTTTTTATAAAACTCTTCGTATCTTTTGATCGATGTAAATCAGTACATTGAACAGAGTAAGTAACTAAAGCGTAATACATTAGCTCAACATTTGCAAAAAAAAAATCACGATGAAATAGTTTACAGTTTTTTGTTAATTAATCAATCATTCCAACTATCTAGAAAAATCATCATTGATTTAGCAATGTGTTCATTAATAATACCTCATTTTTAAAGCATACTTTTAGGAATATGTGGAAAGGACACACAAACAATGAGGCATGTATATATAGTAGATTCAAATATTGATATAATCGAACAAATGTACATTAATATGTTTAAAAATTTTGCAATTTGAAGGTAATTTTTCATACCTTTCAGGGTATTTTTAATAAATTGGAAATAACTTCTATAGTTTTGGACCAATTTTCACATTCCAAGGTTTGTTATAAAACTGCTAATCTGAACCAAATTTGTTCACTATCGACAAAAGGAAAGCACCCAAAAATTTAAGTAAAGAGTTGTATAATGCTTTTATGCCAAACCGAAAGGAACATACATATGAGGGCTATATCTAAATTTGAATCGATTTTATTCAAACCAGTCTATATTTCTATAAGGAAATACAATCGTGCAAAATTTCATAATTTTCGGATATAATCTATGGCTTCTATAGGTCTTAAATGCCCACTCGGAATAAATATATATTACATTGGAGCTATGTTTAAATCCGAACCGATTTTTACAATTTGCAGCACAGTTCTTCCAAATATTATATCACACATAAATATAGGGTGATCCATTTCGAGGTTCCCTACTTCTTTAAAGAAAAACCAGTAAGGAAAGGCTAAAGTCGGGCGGGGCCGACTATATAATACCCTTTTTACTTTTTGGGACATTTTATACTTAAATAATACCCTGTACCACAGTGTGGTGTAGGGTATAAAAACGATTGGATCTAAAGAGCCAAATCGGATAAAACATATATATGGGAGCTATAGCTAAATCTTTACCGATTTTCTTCAAATTCGGCAATGTTGGTTCATGGATCAAGAAACTCTACCATTCTAAATTTCAAAACGATTGGATGTAAAATATAGCTTCTATAAAACTAAAGGGCAAAATCGGACGAAACATATGTATGGGAGCTATAGCTAAATCTTAACCGATTTTCCTCAAATTCGGTAGTGTTGGTTCATGGATCAAGAAACTCTACCATTCTGAATTTCAAAACGATTGGATGTAAAATACAGCTTTTATAGGACTAAAGGGCCAAATCGGACGAAACATATATATGGGAGCTATAGCTAAATCTTAACCGATTTTCTTTAAATTCGGCAGTGTTCGTTCATGGATCAAGAAACTCTACCACTCTAAATTTCAAAATGATTGGATGTAAAATACAGGTTCTACAGGACTAAAGGGCCAAATCGGACGAAACATATATATGGGAGCTATAGCTAAATCTTAACCGATTTTCTTCAAATTCGGCAATGTTGGTTCATGGATCATGAAACTCTACCATTCTAAATTTCAAAATGATTGGATGTAAAATACAGCTGCTGCAGGACTAAAGAGCAAAATCGGACGAAACATATATATGGGAGCTATAGCTAAATGTTAACCGATTTTCTTCAAATTCGGCAATGTTGGTTCATGGATCAAGAAACTCTACCATTCTAAATTTCAAAACGATTGGATGTAAAATACAGCTTCTATAGGACTAAAGGACCAAATCGGACGAAAGATATATATGGGAGCTATATCTAAATCTGAACCGATTTCAACCAAACTCAATAGCGATCTTAACAGCCGCGAAATACTCTAAACTGCAAAATTTCAGAACGATCGGATTGAAATTGCGACCTGTAGTCGACGAACAACTTTACATGGACAGACGGACGGACGGACAGACATTGTTAAATCGACTCAGCTAGTGATTCTGAGTCGATCGGTATACTTTAAGGTGGGTCTAGCTGTGTTATTTTCAGGTGTTACAAACATCTGCCGTGAAACAAACTTATAATACCCTGTACCACAGTGTGGTGTAGGGTATAAAAAACACAGAAAATACAAATTGAATGGGGAATGTTTATTATCATTTGAAAGGACATTCTTTTGCATTTATTTTTTGAAGATTATGTCTATCAAATGTTTGCCGCGGCTAGGTCTCAGATGGTTCATCCGTTGAGTCCAATTTTTGATGACTCGTTCGAGGATTTCGACTGGTCATTGGTGAAGACACGCGTAAACGTTGTTCAGGCGTTTCCATGATGAAATTCCAAACAATATATACTTAAAAAAATAACATGACAGCATGACACGACTCACACGTGATCTGTCAAAAAAAGGGTATTGAAAAAAATATATCTACTGGATTACCCTAGCATCCGCAGTCGAAAAAATGCAATCGTATGAAACATATATCGATACCTCAATTCTAAACAATGATAATTGCAAAAAGGTTGTTTTTCAGGAGAGGCGATCAAAGTTTGATGAATTTGTGTGGAAATCCTTTATAATGCAAATCGAATGACTTGTACTGTTTCGTGAATAACTGTTCAGCGAAAATAAGTGTATTTGTTAAACCCCTTACGGTACCTCCCACACAAATTGACAGAATAATTCGTGTAATATTCAATATTACATTACTTACCTTGGTCGGTTTACCCGACTGAAACTTTTTTGTTATTTTTGCAGTCAATTTATCATTTGCCCCTTAAGGTATGCTTTGGTAATGTTGTTCAATACGTAGCAACATAAACTAAAAATAACGAATTTTGGGTTGTTTTTTGCCGAGTAGGTTTAACCATTTCGTTAAATAAATCAACATAGGCAGGTATAGGCAGAATTTTCATTTTGCAATGGTTAACAAAGTCCCTAGTTTATCATTTTTTGTTAATGACAATACCTCGGTCGGCCTCGGAAGTATAGTTTTATCTTGGAGAAAATGAAACACCACAGATTAAATAGAAAAAGGACAACACAATTATATTTTTTTTAATGCAAAAGAACACTTCAAAAGGTTCTGTATAGTATGACTTAAACGAAGTTCCAATGCGTTTCATAGTTTCGGAGATATGGGCTTACAAAATACCCCCTTAAATGATAAACTTTGGACCATTGTACCATTTATGAATTTCTTGTACCGCGATATTTCGCCAAGATATCAGCAAAACCTTTAAAGATTTAGTTAATTGGAATGTTCTTTACAGATTGGAGTCAAAAATGTTGAGATTAAGCCTCATGCAAATTGGGAGTTTTTGCCGCTCATAATACACTGTGCGTCGCTCTCTGTTGGGGCTTATAGATTGCTGTGTAATACAGTCATAATTCTATCAGTTTTTATTTTTTCCTACAACAATGCCGCATGAATGTAGTCACGCCATCTAATCCCATATCTCTCAATTTTGTTTGAAGGCACTTGAATACTAAACTCAGTTGGTCAAGCGTCAATCTAGATATTAAGGTTTTCAGTTATTTCGTTTTCAGCAAGCGTTTCGTATGAACAGATACTTCCACCGATCAGCTTTTTAATCAGATTCCGTAGAGTGCTATCAACAGCATCAACTATAAACTTCAAGACGATGAGTGCAACGCCTCTCTATATTTCGTTTTGAGTACTTTGTCCGTTGACACTATGTCCATGCAAATTTTCGAAACTGTCCTGCAATGATATTGAAAATTTTTCAAATTCACATCTCGGGTTGTATGGGCTCCCCCTTATCACTCCCTTTTGCAAAGATATCGCCGCAATAATATTTGAAATATTGCGTTATACATTTTGTATGGGGGTGTCATGCCAACTGTTCCACCGTTCCTGTTTGTAGCTCCATCACCCCTACTGGTACCAAAATATTGCACTGCTGAATTTCTGGTAGTGTGGGGGTACCACGCCTACCTTAACAATCACATCTGTTTTTGCCTCCAACACGCGCACTGCTACCAAGGCACAAATACTAAATATCGCTGGTCTTACTGCAATATTACTCAAAATATAGTATTTGTAAATTTCCACTATAACTGTCACACCAGTCTTAATGACACATACTCGAATACCAAATTTGGAGACTCTTAACGCTACAATAATCGTAATATAGCATTTTTAAATTTCAGGTTGGGATAGCGATGTCACGCCCACTAACACTATCACCCTAGTTTTCAGCTACATAACGCGTACTGGCACCAAGGTCACACATACCCAATTTTGAGAATTTCAATATTTCATATTTGAATTTTAGGTTGTGTGGGCGGTACTACGCCCACTTTCGCTGTTTCCCCGTTTTTAGTCCTGTGACGCGTACTTGTACCAAGGTCACACTTACTAAATTTCGAGAATTTTACTGCAATAGTACTTGAAATATTTCATATTTGAATTTTAGGTTGTGTGGGCGGTTCCACGCCCACTGTCACTATCACCCCAGTTTTCAGCTACATGACGCGTAATGGCACAAAGGTCACACATACCCAATTTCAATAACGTGGCTCCAACAGTATTCGAAATATTTCATATTTGAATTTTATGTTGTTTGGGCGGTGCCACGCCCCTTTATCCAATCAAAACCGAATATAGCTACAAACCCTCCACACAGCAAAAGACATTCTCATGCAAAAATTCAGCAAAATCTGTTCGGCCGTTTTTGCGTCCATCGCGTACCAACGAACACCATTTAATGTTTATTTATTTATTTATATGAATTACAATACAAATTAAATTTATATTCTTATTTTAAGGTCCAGGGAAAGGCCGGGTTACAAAGATGTTTGCAGCGACAGACCAGAGCCTCAGGTGGGAATCGAACTCACGACCCCCAAACTCATAGGCGAGTACGCTACCAACTCGCCTACTGGGGCGCTCATTTATTTATATATATACATATAAGAAGAAGAAGATAATCACAATCACAATATGGGTAATTCCACCAATAGGTGTACCGTGATCCAAAAAATTAAAGTTATAAACATCAAATTGATGTGATTTATTATTATACAAAAATGTAAATAAAACAAATAAGAAAGTTTCAATCGGGTAAAATGACTAAGGTATACCCTTACTATGGAATATTAAACGAATTATTCTGTCAATTTGTGTGGGAGGTACCAGAAGGTTTTTAACAAATGCACCTATTTTTCGCTGAATAGTATATATTTTAAATACATTGCACTGTGCCGAATTATAAGCGTTTATGTGCCCTGGTATATTAATGTTATGAGATATTAAATTTTGCTATGATTTGGCCATTTTGAGTGGGAGGTACAAAAAGGGTTATGGCAATAACATTTGTCACAGGGCTATATACACTATAAAAGCATTACACTGTACAAAATTTCAAGTATTTTTATACACGGGTATTAATGTTATAAGCTGTTAACTTTTAGTGCAAAATGGTACCTTTGTGTGGGAGGTACCAAAAGGGGCGTGGCAAAAACACCCATTTTTCACTGGACTGTAGGCACTATAAAAGCATTACACTGAACAAGATTTCAAGTGTTTTTATAGACTGGTATTAATGTTTTAAGCTGTTAAGTTTTGGTGCAAAATGATGCATTTGTGTGGGAGGTACCAAAAGGGGCGTAGCAACTTGGCCCATTTTTCTCGAGTTGATAGCGACTAATAAACTAATACTATGTGTGGAATTTCAGAAGATTCGAATAAGTAGTATAGCAGTTATTAAAGATTCAATATTTCACAATATTTTAAACCTTTGTGGGGGAGGTACTAGAAGGAGTGGACCAATATGGCCCATCTTCGAACTTAGCCGGAGATAGAAAATAATATTACCACGTACCAAATTTGAAGTTAATCGGTTACTCCTTTCGAGAGTTATCGTGCGCACCAGCCAGCAGACAGACAGACGGACGGACATTGCTCATTCGACTTAAAATGACCCAAAACTAATATCCGCCGAACATACTTAGGGTCTTAGGTCACTCTTTCGATGTGTTACACTTTGGCTCGTAGCAAATGATATATACCCTCCTCTCTAAGGTGAGGGGATAAAAATTCCTTTATATTTTTAAATTTTATTATACCCTACACCACTCTGTGGTACAGGGTATTATAAGTTTGTTTCACGGCAGATGTTTGTAACACCTAAAAATAACACAGCTAGACCCACCTTAAAGTATACCGATCGACTCAGAATCACTAGCTGAGTCGATTTAAGCATGTCCGTCCGTCCGTCCGTCCGTCCGTCCGTCCGTCCGTCCGTCTGTGGATGTAAAGTTGTTCGTCGACTACAGGTCGCAATTTCACTCCGATCGTTCTGAAATTTTGCAGTTTAGAGTATTTCGCAGCTGTTAAGATCGCTATTGAATTTGGTTGAAATCGGTTCAGATTTAGATATAGCTCCCATATATATCTTTCGTCCGATTTGGCCCTTTAGTCCTATAGAAGCTGTATTTTACATCCAATCATTTTGAAATTTAGAATGCTAGAGTTTCTTGATCCATGAACCAACACTACCGAATTTGAAGAAAATCGGTTAAGATTTAGCTATAGCTCCCATATATATGTTTCGTCCGATTTGGACCTTTAGTCCTATAAATGCTGTATTTTACATCCAATCTCTTTGAAATTTAGAATGGTAGAGTTTCTTGATCCATGAACCAACACTACCGAATTTGAAGAAAATCGGTTAAGATTTAGCTATAGCTCCCATATATATGTTTCGTCCGATTTGGACCTTTAGTCCTATAAATGCTGTATTTTACATCCAATCTTTTTGAAATTTAGAATGGTAGAGTTTCTTGATCCATGAACCAACATTGCCGAATTTGAAGAAAATCGGTTAAGATTTAGCTATAACTCCCATATATATGTTTCGTCCGATTTGGCCCTTTAGTCCTATAGAAGCTGTATTTTACATGCAATCGTTTTGAAATTTGGAATGGTAGAGTTTCTTGATCCATGAACCAACATTGCCGAATTTGAAGAAAATCGGTTAAGATTTAGCTATAGCTCCCATATATATGTTTCGTCCGATTTTCCTCTTTAGTCCTGTAGAAGCTGTATTTTACATCCAATCATTTTGAAATTTAGAATGGTAGAGTTTCTTGATCCATGAACCAACACTACCGAATTTGAAGAAAATCGGTTAAGATTTAGCTATAGCTCCCATATATATGTTTCGTCCGATTTGGACCTTTAGTCCAATAAAAGCTGTATTTTACATCCAATCGTTTTGAAATTTGGAATGGTGGAGTTTCTTGATCCATGAACCAACATTGCCGAATTTGAAGAAAAGCGGTTAAGATTTAGCTATAGCTCCCATATATATGTTTCGTCCGATTTGGCCCTTAGTTCTATAGAAGCTGTATTTTACATCCAATCGTTTTGAAATTTAGAATAAATAAATAAATTTATACATGAACTACAAAATTTATATTTCAGAGTTATTCAATATTACGAGAGTGGTGTAGGGTATTATATAGTCGGCCCCGCCCGACTTTAGCCTTTCCTTACTGGTTTTTTGTAAATTGCCCTCTAAAATATAGCCAATTTCTCCTCTAAAATATAGTTAATGTTCCAAGATGTTTTTTTTGTTTATCTCTAGATATAATAAAATGTCTAATACAGGTTTGGCCCAGTATTTAAAAAATGCTCAATATGCTGGATTGAAACGCGAAAATTATATTTTTATCACATTTCAATACCAAACAAAAGTTATCATGACGCCAACACTTATATACCAGCAGGTCGTGCGGGCGACTTTCGAAAAATTTGACTTTTTTCATTTTTTACGAGCTTAAAGTTGATGTTTTTTTGTTATTGATACTAATGTCGCATATGCCATTAGACTAACTACAAATTTAGTTTTAGCTTAATAGGACATGGCCTTTTAGCGTCGTTGAATATGACCATTTTAAAGTAAGTAAGAAATACAGGCTATTATTTGTTGTTTCAGTAATAAGCATAGACTCCGACACCAATTTCGCTAAAAATCTGTAAAAGTTGATCGAGTTATGTTGTCTACATCAAATGTATGTCAGCTTATTCCACACTGACAGGGTGGTATATGTTGTAATATACTCGAATGTCGGTTAAGATTTGGATAGAGTCCCATACATATCGATACCTCCATTCTAAAACATGCTAATTCGACTCAGCCTGTTTTTAGGGAAATTGAATTTTTAATTTCCAAATATTCTAGGTTATATTCAGTCAAAATTTGGTGTTTATCCGTCAACCCAATCAAAAGTTATTCACAAAACAGTACACGTCATTCGATTTGCATTATAAAGGAATTCCACACAAATTTAAAAAATGCATCAAAACTACCTTTTTGCACTTAGCATAGTTTAGACTGGAGGTATCGCAATGTTCTACCTGATTTGGTATTTAAGATCAATTGAAACTGTGTTTTACGAGGGCGCTCCCAAAATTAGTCGACTTGACATAAAAAAAGAAATACTTTCGAGAACGTGGCAAGCTTCTAAAACACATGTTTTAAGTTTAGAGGAACCACGTTGTTTAGATTCCTTTTTTGAGCACTCAAGAGTAAACGATCTTAGTGAATTTGCAAACATGGAAGAAATGGTTCACTGTTATCAAAATTTAATATTAAAACCGAGCAAGATTCTACTTTGGGATTCTATTTAACAACTATAAAATATTGGGTGGCAGCTTCCGCGACGAACTCCGTAGTGGTCGACCAATGGAGGTGTTCACGCCAGAAATGGTTAAAAAATCCACAAAATTATATTGGATGAACGTTGACTGGAGTTTCGTGACCTAGCTGATAAAGCTGTGCGTGCGCAAGATGGGTGCCGCGTTTCCTCACAATTAAGACAATGCACCAGTTCACACATCCACTATTGCGATGGCCAAAATCAATGAATTATAGTTCTGATTGCTTCATAACGCACCTTATTCAACAGATTTAGCTCCTCGGATTATTTGTTGTTTCCAAACTTGAAAACAAGTCTCTGCGGAAAAAGAGGAGCTAGACAGTTCTTACGGTTTTCTTTTTCAATTTGCATTGTATAAGTTTTTTGGGAATCCATGCTGGGGATTAAGAAATTTGAATACGATCACATGAAAAGCTTTTACATGTGGTCGATAAATAGTACATATTTTTCTGAACCACTGTACGACGGCATAGCCATGCGTCAATGTACATAAATAAATGTTTTAATATTTGAGAGCGGATTTTGCTCTTAGCCAACTTTTGTTTCAAAAACTCATGGGAAACGGAAGTACGTTTAGCAAATATATAGACTGGGCTAAACTTTAAAATAAGTATATATGAACAGCGTTAATGCGTATATCTATATAAGTAAACACATTTGCGAGTAATACATACATACATAATATAAATTTTTAAAGTAAGTTTGCAAAATTTCGTTGAAAGCAATGCTTTTTATGAATCGTTTAGTTGGTAAATAATTTTTTTACTTATTTTAGTTCATGATGTATTAACAAGAAAACTAAACACTTCCGCTACCGTCCGTTGTCCGTCTGTAGTTTAATGAATGAATTTAAATGGGTAGGACCCTTTAATAAGGCTTTTATTATGTTCCGCAAAACAAGGAAAATATCCTGAGGGAGTGTGAACCGCAGTCTCTCTGTGAATTTTATTTCATGTTAAATACAATTGTGAACATTTCCAACAGATGGCCAAGTTTATTGTGTTATAGTTTTTGGTATAAAACATGGAAAATATCCCAAGGATGTTAGAATCCGACCCTTGAGATGTAATTCATCTTATTTCATTTTAAATAAAGTTATGAAAATTTAAAACAAATGGTCAAGTTTCGTCGATCTATTGTTGTTGTTGTTGTTATAAATTTCGCTTTTGGACAATTGATGGTGCGACACAGACCCAGAGTTGGTTATACTATTTTAGGGGATTTTCCTTAAGCCTAATTAACAAAGGACAATGTAGTTTATTTTTATTGTTAAAACTATATTACAGAAATTTGTCCTCTTGAATTCGAGAACACTATTAAAAACGACTTATGGATATTTTTTTTTTTAAATTTTAATTTCCGACGGAGATTTCTTTATTACGTTGACTAATTATACTGGTCGACACGATTATGGGTTGACTTCTAAGTATCAAATTTTGGTTTCTTTTTTTTGTTACAATAGGGTGGTTCCAACGGAACGGGTGTGACATTGCTACTGAGTATATTCCTGATTTTGGTCTATATAATTTATAACGACAATTGACAAAGGGTGGTTTATGTAGATATACTACAGGGTGGCTGATATGTAATGCAACAAAGTAAAGTGCTATATTTTTTTAATTTTTTTTTTAAATTTAATTGTTTAAAAACCAAAATGTCGGAAATAACATAAAATTTTAGAAACAGTTTAGATTTGTCCGAATTGGCCACCTTTGGCACGAATTATGGCCTTCAAACAGCCGACAAAGCCATCACATGCTGCACGAAAGTGGCTCAGCGGTATTTTGGCCCATTCCCGGCGAAGCGCCGTCTTGAGATGATCGATACTTTGGTATTTTTTAGTGTGAACCTTACTCTCTAAAATGCCCCAGGCTCAAAAGTCCAATGGATTGAAATCCGGAGATCTTGGTGGCCATTGTGCGGTAGAAATGAAGCGAGGAACAATTTTCTAGGTTGACGCGTGCTGAGTGCGATGGTGCTGAGTCCTGTTGGAAAGTCCATGGTCTGCGGCCGAAATGTTTGTCTGCCCAGGGCTTCAATACTGTCTTTAGGACATTTTCCCGATAATATTCGGCATTTATTTTGACCCCATGGTCGATGAATACGAGCGGGGAGTGACCATCGGCCGTTACGGCGGCCCACACCATTACCATCGGCGGCGCTTGGTGGCCAATCGAAGGTGTAAATTTTCAGCTGACCTCTTTGGCAAGTAAACCCGATCATTTTGTTTGTTCACAAACTGCTCAATTTGGAATGGCTTCTCATGGAGAAAACCAAATTCGGTAACTGGCCACTTTCGTGCAAGCGAAGCAACTCCTTGGCTCCTTCCAGCCTAACTTTTTTTTTGTGCATCAGTGAGCTCTTGCACTTTTTTGAACTTCAATGGCTTTGGTCCAAGCTCATTTTTTAATATGTGTTGTATCCGTTCTCGCGATATGTTCAGCTCACGAGCAATTTTTCTACCACTGCGGCGTGGATTTCGATCAAATCTGGCCGTCATTTTTCGGATCATTTCTGGTTTTGTTACTGTTTTTTTCGTCCACTTTTTGGACGCGATGCAACACTGCCAGTATCACGGTAACGAGCAATGGTTCGAGAAACAAAAGATTTATCCACATTTAAATGCTGGAGGGCTCTAACGATAGCCACTTGTGCTTTTCCACCCAAATATAAAGCAATCACACTATCACGCTTGAATTCCATCACGAATAAAATTTTTCTGAATGCAATAGATCAAAATGCTTTTGTAAGCTTGTAAACAATAAAATGAACTGTCACTGAAATAAATCTGTCAGCTATCAGACTAGCGGTTTAGAAATGATAGCAACCTGAAATTGGTTGCAATACATATCAGCCACCCTGTAAGTGTTACCTACTGACATGCAAGGACATTAAATAATAAAAAATATGGCTGATATATCACTGTAACGGGTTTGATGAATGATTTGATGAAGTCTTGATCAGCCGAAGATATGTACTGCCAACAAAAAAAATTTTTTTGATATCTCGAGAATTCCAAATAATTTAAATTATTATTTTTATTTGTAGTAAATATATAAATATGTAACGGGTGTGACATGCGAATGTAACGGGTGTGACATAGTCTCATTCCGGAGGAGTAATAAATAGAACAAAATATTCTCCAGGATTTTTTAGCCAACCTGCACCTATTAAACTAGTTTTTTCTGTGAAAAACAAAATCGATGTCGTTTTATTCACTAAAATATATTCATATTGCCAACTTTCTTTATCACATAGAGTAAAAACTTACAAATAAAAAATTCGTTACCAAAAACACCTTATGACATCTTGAAAACTCTTTCTCTTTTGTATCAATGTTTATGACAATGTCATTTTTTCATTTTCTACAAAAAAATTTCTAAATTAGAATACGCTGTGCGTCCTGCTAGAATATTATAACAGAACTCTTTTTAAAATAATGTGTAGGTCGGTTATTCTTGAGTTTTTTTACTTTTCCACCTATTTTCTACAATATATGTATTGATATTCGTTAACTCCATTCGAGAAATATACTTATGCTGTCTATTCCAGAACCAAGCAAAACCTTGTAAACATGGATAGGATGATTTAAAATGTCTCTTAATGATTGCCCCCATACCATATATTTATTTTTTCAACTTATACCGAAATTTCTGTGTTCTATTATTTAATTTCATACTTAAAATAAAATTACAAAATAGACAATAATTTGGAATCGATTAAAAATTATTTACGGTTGGTGCATATTGGGTGTGACAAATCGTTGTGTGCAAATTCTAGCTTAAAAATTGTAATGATACTGAAACATTTTGATTTACTTTATTTTATATAACCTTGTTCTAACTAACACAAAAGATGATATAGTCATATCTACATAAAATGTATTTAGTTTAACTTTTTGTATATTTTCCGTATCGGGTGTGACAAACAAAACACTCCAAGATACAAAACCGTTCGCAGGCACTGAATATTTTCCAAAAGTTACGTGTTTTACACTAAACTACACTTAAGGATTTGTACTTTCTTGTAGCCAAAAGACAAACTTCAGAAAATAAAAAATATGTCGAAAAATTGTTTATGTCAGTTCAACAGTCAAAGTAGTACATCCAAAAAATTTTATAATAACCTACAGAAACTCATTGATAGGAAAAAAAACTATTCCTAAATTGTATCAGCTCTTCATGAATTTTTAAAATTCAATTGTTCGAGCTGTCCCTTATTGTATTTTTTTGCAAAAATCTGATTTATTTTTTTCTATGTGATGGGGTCAGTTTACGTGGAATCATATAAATAAATAAATGCTATCCTGATAATAAATAAATAAATGCTATCACGGCTTTAGCGAGGTTATACTTCAAAAAATATGGTCCAAAAACTAAAGGCTAAATCCATGAAAATTTAAATTTAAAAAAAACTTTACCATAAAAAAATTTGTTTTGGTTTCATAAATTAATATGCCTTAATCTATACAAAAAAAAATTGTTGGTCTCGGAAACAAAAAAGCATAGTGTTACCTTTCGGATTTCCAAACAAAGTACCATGGAATACTATATTCAAATAACATCCCTTACAAAGAGAGGTTATACTTTAGTCGCTTTACTCGACTGAAATTTTCTAACTTGTTTGGTTGCCGGACAAAAATATTTTATTTTTTTTTCTATTTTTTATACGCTAGTTAATATTAAATATTAGTTGCATGAATTTGCGACACTTAGAACATGTATTTGATAACAATTAATAGATATTTCCACAAAGGTTCAATTTGATTTACCTTTATTTCAATCATTCCCTAACAGGCTTCTGAAGTAATCAATTTTTGTTAATGGCAATTTATATACATATCTGCCTTTTAATCGAGAAGAGTGAACAATGTACCGCCAGTTTATGGCTCATGATTAGCGCACATTAGAACGTGGGAAAGGTGTGATATTTATGAATGGAATTTCCACCAAAACATTAACTTTAACAAAATACTAACGAAAACTCGTACATGCATTACGACAAATGACTGGCATTTATGAGAAATCAATCATTTCGCATGAAAGGCGGCAATAACAGATTATGACTAAAACCTCCAAATATTCGATGAGGTTTTTGCTGACAGACATAAATACTTCAATATATACAACAAAGGTACGAGTAGAAAAAAACACAATGACGACCGGAAAATGCCACAATCTCAGTCGACATCAACGATACGGGATTCCTCAATATGATGGATATTGATAAGTTTTTCCAATTCATATTTAATCATGGATGGATTTAGAAGCGAGAGGAAGAGAAAATCGATTTCAAATCATACTACTAATATGAGCATTGGCATGCACGAATTGTATGTTCACTTATTCAATGCAAAGTATTTCATTATAGCATAAGAATTCATTGATATTCTTAATATTCTATTCTATGTAAAAACATTCACATAGAATATTTATTTTAAATTGTAATCAGAATCAAAGTGAACCAAATATTATATCTAAATCTGAATCGATTTTTGCAACTTTCAATAGTATTTGTCATTAGACCAAACTATATATCTCCTTTTAGGTGTATAATCTTATAATGAAATAAATAATTATCTCCTCTTAGGTGTTATAATCCAAACTGTTATCCCTAAAACTTGATAAATTTTTGATAATCGACCTTTTTGAATTTTATATTTTTTTTCATATTTCTTAAAAAAATAATAATAATAGTCGGGCGGTGCCGACTATATAATACCCTACACCACTCTCGTAATATTGAATAACTCTGATATATAAATATGTAATTCATGTATAAATTGTTTACATAAATTTACTTTTGGGACATTTTATACTTAAATAATACCCTGTACCACAGTGTGGTGTAGGGTATAAAAACGATTGGATCTAAAGAGCCAAATCGGATGAAACATATATATGGGAGCTATAGCTAAATCTAAACCGATTGTCTTCAAATTCGGTAGTGTTGGTTCATGGATCAAGAAACTCTACCATTCTAAATTTCAAAATGATTGGATGTAAAATACAGCTTCTACAGGACTAAAGAGCAAAATACTACGAAACATATATATGGGAGCTATAGCTAAATCTTAACCGGTTTTCTTCAAATTCGGCAATGTTGGTTCATGGATCAAGAAACTCTACCATTCTAAATTTCAAAACGATCGGATGTAAAATACAGTTTCTATAGGACTAAAGGGCCAAATCGGACGAAACTTATATATGGGAGCTATAGCTAAATCTTAACCGGTTTTCTTCAAATTCGGCAATGTTGGTTCATGGATCAAGAAACTCTACCATTCTAAATTTCAAAACGATCGGATGTAAAATACAGTTTCTATAGGACTAAAGGGCCAAATCGGACGAAACATATATATGGGAGCTATATCTAAATCTTTACCGATTTTCTTCAAATTCGGCAATGTTGGTTCATGGATCAAGAAACTCTACCATTCTAAATTTCAAAACGATTGGATGTAAAATATAGCTTCTATAGAACTAAAGGGCCAAATCGGACGAAACATATATATGGGAGCTATAGCTAAATCTTAACCGATTTTCTTCAAATTCGGCAGTGTTGGTTCATGGATCAAGAAACTCTACCATTCCAAATTTCAAAATGATTGGATGTAAAATACAGCTTCTTCAGGACTAAAGAGCAAAATCGGACGAAACATATATATGGGAGCTATAGCAAAATCTTAACCGATTTTCTTTAAATTCGGCAATGTTGGTTCATGGATCAAGAAACTCTACCATTCTAAATTTCAAAACGATTGGATGTAAAATATAGCTTCTATAGAACTAAAGGGCCAAATCGGACGAAACATATATATGGGAGCTATAGCTAAATCTTAACCGATTTTCTTCAAATTCGGCAGTGTTGGTTCATGGATCAAGAAACTCTACCATTCTAAATTTCAAAATGATTGGATGTAAAATACAGCTTCTACAGGACTAAAGAGCAAAATAGGACGAAACATATATATGAGAGCTATAGCTAAATCTTAACCGGTTTTCTTCAAATTCGGCAATGTTGGTTCATGGATCCAGAAACTCTACCATTCTAAATTTCAAAACGATCGGATATAAAATACAGTTTCTATAGGACTAAAGGGCCAAATCGGACGAAAGATATATATGGGAGGTATATCTAAATCTGAACCGATTTCAACCAAATTCAATAGCGATCTTAACAGCTGCGAAATACTCTAAATTGCAAAATTTCAGAACGATCGGAGTGAAATTGCGACCTGTAGTCGACGAACAACTTTACATGGACAGACGGACGGACGGACGGACGGACATCGTTAAATCGACTCAGCTAGTGATTCTGAGTCGATCGGTATACTTTAAGGTGGGTCTAGCTGGTGGGTCAGGTGTTACAAACATCTGCCGTGAAACAAACTTATAATACCCTGTACCACAGTGTGGTGTAGGGTATAAAAATTTTTATTTTTCTCTATATAATTGTTCATATTCACTATTTCCAAATGAATCCAGTAGGGAAAGGCAAAAGTCTAGCGGAGACGACTATTTAATAGTCATCGTATTAGAGCAGTATAAGCATACATACTTTTGATCTAAATTTGGAATAATTTTGAGTGAAAGTTAAATTAACGCACTTTACTATGACTGTGGCATTCGGCGAGTCTACTTTAAGCAAATAATTACTATAAGTTGTACAAGAACTTCAGAGAAGGAAGTTCTCGTATAGACGGCTCTGAACATTTGTAGCTGAAACTTGCAGCAACTAAGTTTGTTCTGCATTTATAAGGAGTTAAATTTTTGTAGAACCAATATGTCCCAATCTTCGAACTTAGCCTGAGATATTAAAAAAAAATATTATCTCATACAAAACATGAAGTCAATCCGTTTTCGGGAGTTATCGTGCGTTCCAGCCATACAGATAGACAGACGGACGAACAGGCAGACACATAAATAAATAGGTAGATAGACAAATAGGCAGATAGACAAACGACACCTCAGTCGTTCGCAAAATTATTCAATACTGCAAGAAGGGACCTTCCCAACAACATGGAAGAAGCAGAAATTAATCCTTATACCAACACCTGGAAAAGCCCTGGGAGAGCCTCAGTCCTACAGACCAATATGCCTTTTGGACACACTGAGCAAGTGTTTAGAGAGGATAATATACACGAGACTGCTGGCAGCTGTAGAAGAGGTAGCAGGCATATCTAACAGACAGTATGGCTTCAGGAAGGCCAGATCAACAGTAGACGCGATAAAGCTGGTAGTAGACACTGCGAGAAAGGCTATACAGGGCAAGGGAAGCGCAAGGAGGTACTGGGCGGTAATATCGCTGGACATCAAGAATGTGTTTAATTCGGCAGGATGGAATCACATTATATCTGCGTTGAGTAATATTAAAGTGCCGGAATACCTATTAACAATAGTGAAACATTACTTCAAAAACAGAACATTATTGGTTGAGACGGACAACGGCACTGTATCCTATAATATATCAGCGGGCGTTCCACAGGGATCTGTCATTGGTCCCTTGCTGTAGAACATTATGTATGACGGCGTTCTTAGCACCAAAATCCCGGAAGAGGCAATGATTGTAGGATTTCGCTGTCGTAGTCCATGTCAGACATATAGACGAAGTGCAAATTTACGCGAACAAAGCAATTCGTGCCATAAAAACGTGGCTTGACTCCGTCAACCTTAATCTGGCGGAACACAAAACGGAAGTGGTGTTGATAAGCAGCTAAAGAGCTAAGAAAGTCCTTAAAATACGTGTGGGGAAAAGCGAAATTACATCCACGGAGGCCATAAAATACCTAGGAGTGATAATAGACAGTCGTCTGAACTTCAATTCCCATAACGAATACTCATGCACAAAAGCAACCAAGGTAGTAAATGCGCTATCTAGAATGATGCCAAACATAAGTGGTCCAAGACATAGTCGAAGAACATTGCTCTCGAGAGTGGCGAATTCGATTTTGCTCTACGGATCGCCAGTCTGGAGCAGCGCGCTCACCTATACATCGCGTAGAGACATGATGTCTATCTTCCGCAGAAGCTGCCTCAGAGTATGTAGCGGATACCGACCATATCCATAGACATTGCAGCTCAAGAATATACCCGAATATATGAAGAAAAAAATAAGAATCCTAACATCCAGTATAGTTACATCCGGCACTGTGAAAGAAGAATGTCAATGCAGAGCTGGCAAAGAACATGGGAAAAATCAACAGTGGGTCGGTGGACCCACAAATCAATACCCAACATCGAGAAGTGGGTGGACCGCAAGCATGGTGAGGTTAACTACCACCTAACCCAATTTCTTACGGGACACGGAGGTTATATAAGTTACCTGTATCGCTTTGGGCACGACGATTCTCCTTGATGCCCCGCCTGCGCAGAAAACATCGAAGATGTGGAACATGTAATGTTTGCATGCGACAGATTTAGAGAAGAACGAAGAACGCTACAGTCACTAGTTGGACAAGAAGTGTCGCCCGAAAATATAGTTGATACAATGATCTCCAAAGAAGAATATTGGGACCTGATTAATCGATACGTTTCATTAGTAAATGAGTCACTAAGAAGGGAGGAGAAACTACGAAAAGAGCGTAGAACATCGCAACTCCAAATTTAACAAGTAACATCACATTAAGCTGACCACCCCACGAAGTAATACCTATTGGCAGTTCCGCGGTGTGTGGAGATGACGATGGAGGTGGTTTTAGTCGGTAAGAATCCGACATATCCACTTTAAGTGGGACCTAAAAGGGTTTCCACCTCTATTAAAAAAAAAAGATAGACATATACGCAGATAGACAGACAGACAGATGTGCCGATATACAGACAGACAAATGGACAGATGGACGGACGGACAGTGTTCAAATAACTTAAAATGTCTTAATCGGAATTCCGCCGAACATACTTAAGGCTTAGGTCTCTCCTTCGATGTGTTACACTTTCGGTTAGGTTAGGGTGGTAGCCAGCTTTGCCAGCTCACATTGACCAATGTAGGACCATAGTTATACCACGGGCTTAGATGCCCCTCACCGAATCCAACTTGTTTGATAAACGAACTTATCCATCGTACGAACATCTGAACGGTAAAGACCTGTCAGACAACATTCTCGGAACTTCTGCAACAATCTTCTACATGTTTTCCGTGTACCATATTACATTACTCACAAGTTTAGGGTATACCTTATTCGGTTTACCCCAGTGACATTTTTTTACTTGTTTTTTAAGACTGTGGACTTCAGACGAATGAAGGATGGATCTGTACCAACTGATATCATATTTCTGATTTGTGGACACACACTGTGTTTTGTTAGCGAATATTTAGAAGGTCAACCTTCTCACAGAGAGTTTGAGGAAAACGGAATTGCAGATCTGCTGGTGTGAATACCGACATTGTTTTTAACGTTAGATATTATAGATTTGACTTTTGTAACACTGAAATTAAATTATTCATTCAACTTGCAATTTCTACCCAGGTCATGCTATACGTTTTTACGATTCCTATCCCAAACTCCAATCCAGATTATAAGCTTTATTTTCGTGTTTTCGCTTCAGGTCTATATGACTTAAGCATTATTATGACATAGGAGGACGAACCTGCCACAGGCCGAAGTGGTGGTACGATCTCTGGTGTGACACTGCTTTTGGAGCCCAGAGTGGTATTGGGAGGTAAACCGAATAGCAGATTTAGTGGTGTGAACGGAATACTAAGGTTTATTTTGCCATTGATGTTTCCTCGTGCCATAGAAGAGATTATCAGTTCGTACTTATCTTGTCTAGCTACCCTGTAGGTGCCGATTTCCGCCATCTTTCGTTGGACTGCCTGATTGCCACTTGTGTAAGTAAAATCTTGCATGAGGACAGTGGCTCATCAATATATGCAAACTCTTCGATAATTTGTATTGTCGTCCCTTTCCTAGCAAGTTCATCGGCTTTGAAGTTCCCTGGGTTATCCCTATGCCCAGGCGTATACATGAGGTGTGAGTATGAGGATCAGCCATCTCGTTAAGAGATCTGCGGCAGTTAATGGCTGTTCGTAAATTTAGGGATGTGGCCTCCAAAAAATTGATGGCAGCCGGGCTGTCCGAGTAAATCCAGTGTTGGTCAACTGTTTAATCTTTGCAGCTCTGGCGGCAACTTCTTTTGCCACAATATCAATGGCCAGAATATGTAGTCGGACATGTAGAGACTCAGTTGCTATAGTCCCTAACGCTCCACTTATGCATGGGCAGGCAGTTTATTGAAGCTTTGATAACACAGTGCAACAGTGAAAAAATACACCGACTTGACAGCTCGATTCTACTACCAAAGGGTAGTATACCCCTAAAATGGGGAGGGCGGAGATGAAATTTTCTACAAAAATATTTGCCATAAAATTTTACTATATGTGTCAGAAAACACCAAAGCTCAAAACTTAAAACAGAAACCAAAAAACGGTCAAATTTACTGGTACATATCGTTTTTGATCCGATCGCTAGATCTTATGACTAACATTGCTACACGAATAAGAATTTGAACTTTTTTGGAGTTCTGTTATATTTTGAGCTTTGGTGGCCAATATTTCTGTAGAACATTTCATCCCCGCCCTCCCCATTTTAAGTGTGTTTTTTACGATTTGTTAAAATAAGGCCAAAAATTACAGTTACGTGGGAGACCTAGAGGGTTAATATGAGCCACAAAAATATTGGCCTTTATATTTTCTATAAAGTTGCTGAACATACCCTACACCAAAAAAAAACTATGTTTGATACATAATAGTGAAAAATAAAAATTTTTGAGATCCAATGTGGTTTTTTGAGCTATTTAGGGTGCCTGGACACGATCAGATTGTATTGTTATGTTCACAAAAGTTGTTCAGATTTACGTTGGCTACAATTTTGCCAAACATTGTTAGTGAAAAACCAGTAAGGAAAGGCTAAAGTCGGGCGGTGCCGACTATATAATACCCTACACCACTCTCGTAATATTGAATAACTCTGATATATAAATTTTGTAAATCATGTAGAAATTGTTTACATAAATTTACTTTTGGGACATTTTATACTTAAATAATACCCTGTACCACAGTGTGGTGTAGGGTATAAAAACGATTGGATCTAAAGAGCCAAATCGGATGAAACATATATATGGGAGCTATAGCTAAATCTTTACCGTTTTTATTCAAATTCGGCAATGTTGGTTCATGAATCAAGAAACTCTACCATTCTAAATTTCAAAACGATTGGATGTAAAATATAGCTTCTATAGACCTAAAGGGCCAAATCGGACGAAACATATATATGGGAGCTATAGCTAAATCTTAACCGATTTTCTTCAAATTCGGTAGTGTTGGTTCATGGATCAAGAAACTCTACCATTTTAAATTTCAAAACGATTGGATGTAAAATACAGCTTTTATAGGACTAAAGGGCCAAATCGGACGAAACATATATATGGGAGCTATAGCTAAATCTTAACCGATTTTCTTCAAATTCGGCAATGTTGGTTCATGGATCAAGAAACTCTACCATTCTAAAATTGAAAATGATTGGATGTAAAATACAGCTTCTACAGGACTAAAGGGCCAAATCGGACGAAACATGTATATGGGAGCTATAGCTAAATATTAACCGATTTTCTTCAAATTCGGTAGTGTTGGTTCATGGATCAAGAAACTCTACCATTCTAAATTTCAAAATGATTGGATGTAAAATACAGCTTCTTCAGGACTAATGAGCAAAATCGGACGAAACATATATATGGGAGCTATAGCTAAATCTTAACCGATTTTCTTCGAATTCGTTTAGTGTTGGTTCATGGATCAAGAAACTCTACCATTCTAAATATCAAAATGATTGGATGTAAAATACAGCTTCTACAGGACTAATGAGCAAAATCGGACGAAACATATATATGGGAGCTATAGCTAAATCTTAACCGATTTTCTTCAAATTCGGCAATGTTGGTTCATGGATAAAGAAACTCTACCATTCTAAATTTCAAAACGATCGGATGTAAAATACAGCTTCTATAGTACTAAAGGGCCAAACAGAGAATGAAGTCGAGGCAAAATTGGCGGCGGCGGCTGCCATTGGAAATTATAGATCGGCGGCGGCGGCTTGATGGCTAAGCCGACATAAAATTGACATACGGCGGCTCTGTGATAATCATTTTTATATTTAAAATAGTAGTTGAAAAGTTAAGCTCTGCCATATATTCATAAATAATGGATGTTTTTAAGTTAAATGTAAGCTATTGTGAAGTGAAACCAGTAACAGCGTTAAGTTCGGCCATGCGGAATCTTATATACCCTCCAGCATGAATTACATTCAATTCTATTACTGAAAGATTTTTGGATATGGAGCAAGTCATGGTACGATCTTTTTGTTTAAGTAATTTGTTGAAAAAAAACCGAACGCTACAGAAATACAATCTCCAGTATAATGTACCTAGTGAACTTAGCATTCTTTACAATGGAGGTATTAATTTATTACAATTCTGTAATACTCCATTGTTTTTTTCCGAAAATATTCGTTTCTATATGTGTACCTAATCTAATAATAAATAAAAAATCTTATTATTTCCTTTAAAAAATAAATAGTTTTTATAATTATTTTCCTACACGGGGCAAAATCGCCTTTTTTGATATGTTTGAATCGAAAGAAAATATATTTAGAACACAAATTTATAAATATTATATATTTCTGAGCAACTAAATTTTATTTGAAAATCAATAAAATTTATTTGGAACGCATATATTAATATATTACAACAAAATATATTTGTAAACTAATTTTCTCAAATAAAATATGTGTTTAAATACAAGCAAAATGTTTGTTTAGGAATTTCTCCAAATAAATTTTATTTGAAAAAGATTTTCAAAGCATATGCTGACTTTCGAATTTAAGTTTTAATTTTTCCTTGGTTTCGAATTGTACCTCCCAGTTATGATAGCATATGCAGCATTAACTTATTTAACTCAATATTTTCAAATTTCTGAGTATTCCAGGCCATCATTAATTAGTTGTCAATCCTTAAAGTTATTTTATTTTTGTCCAAGATTATACGCTTTCAATTGTTTTATTTATTATTTTTACGAACATTAAAATTTTGTAAAAAATTTACTTTGAAAATAATTGAAAAATTTAACACAATTTAGGTATTTTCTGAATACTTAAACGCAAATAAATATTTGCTTCGGAAACAAATAGCCCCAAATAAAATAATATTGGGATGTAAATAAAGATTTGTTTAGAACAACATATTTCAAAATATATAAATTTTGTGTGTAACAAATAGTATATGTTTAGCGTGTACCCTAAACATATATATGTTTCAAGCCGAATATGTTTGGAACAATATACTACAGAAGCGATTTTTTTTCAGCGTGTATTACTATAAATATTCTCATTTTTAAAACATGTGACAATAAACGAATCAAAACGAAAATCACTTTCCATATCGTCCCCCAAAGAAATGAAATTATACCCTATAATTTGTTTGTCGTTTCGAGAAAATCATAGTTGAAGTTTTTGTGATATTGAAACTCTATATTAGAACACACTTTATAGGGGAAATATTTTTTTTATTCAAAAATCGTATGTTTAAATAAGTAAAACTACATTTCTTTGTATTATTAATTAATAAATAGTTTTTAAATATTAAGATCGGTGAAAAAAACAAAAAATACAATTAATTCAATATTATATTAGATCTGACTTGTTATGTGAGGGACATTTTCTACGATATTCTTCAATGCACTGTAATATAAATCGATTTTGTTCTTCGTCTTTCGTAAGTATTCTGTTGTAATCATTCATAAATTGTACACCGCGTTCAGCAGAGTCGTTAACAACAAAAAGATTACGACAAACATTGAGAGCATCTTGATAATCTTCGTTTACTTACCAAATGGATGGGTCATGCTTTAAAAATTCAGTACTCAATCCAAAAGCACCGAAAAAATGTTTGGTTTTGTATGAGACGAAATCGCTCAAATTATTACACAGCAATAGTTTCGGGTCGGAGAATTTTCGATCGTTTTCCAGATTTACGACGGGTTCTGTTGATTGCAGATGCCTAACCATTTTTCGTTTCTCTTCGAGTGAAACATCCGAATCGAAAAATGCCAAAGCCATTGATTCTGGGGCCAAATACCACAAATGATTTTTCCATTTCTTCAAAACAGCTTCAGACACATCTCGGTCGATTTCTGCGTATGCGATGGAGTCTTTCAACAAGTGTATATCTTGATTTGGTGCTCGTATGGCATTTGTGCATGTAAACCACGCTTTGACATACAGCCGCACGAGAAAAATACATATATTCCGTAGCCCACTGGACTCTCGTTTTGTCAATGCAAACTGCTCTCGAAATAGGTATATTTTTAAGGCATAAATGCCTTTTCCCATGAACCTTGCGTGGTATGTTGGTGCCGACACCACCAAGAAACATTATTGTTAATTGTAATAGTTCCTTGAAATCAGCTCGGATTTGTGTTTCATTTAGCTGTTTAATGCAGAATTTCTTAATGACTTCGCAGTCAGCATTACTTATTTTTGAGCGTACAGTTGGATCTTCGAGTCCGTTTTTAAACGATTTGTGGTCGAGACTTACCCAACCGGCAGCAAAACGATTAAAAATAGGCACTTCAGGACCACAAGTCGCCGAAGTTTAACCTCAAACAAATGTTTCAATACTATCTCCATCATGTGATGAGAACATGGAAACTTGATTAATTTTCGATCTAATTTGTTCTGCAACAAAATGCACGATCCAGTGTTTTGACCTGTATTTGATGAGTGTATCATGAACGGCTTTGGCCATATTTTCTCCAGTACCAGCCCGGATTTTGGGGGCGCCCAAAAATTGTGATGTGTAGATCGATTAATCACAACAGTGGCCAGAGGCGTCGCAGCATTATACATTACAGTTATCACATCATGAAATATCTGTCTGTTTGACGGCAGTTTGGCTCCAGATATTGTATGTGATACATGCCCAACTGATTCTACGGTGCGATATTTATCACTGGATCTAGTAACAATTTTGGATGTGGTCGGTCTGGAGACAAATAAGAATATGACTAAAATTAAATTTTGTGCGAAACTGTCCCTTTCTCAATTCACTTAGGCTGGAGGCAGAGCGCGTTCAAAGTTCTGCTTATGTTTTCTTATTTGACCAGTAGAAAAATGTCAGACTGATGCGAAAAATCAACTATCATGCAAATCCGTTGTTTTTTTCATGCATGCACAAGCATGATCTATTTTTTATTGTGATTGCTCTTACGCAGGGTTACCATACGTCCTCCTTTGGGAGGACATGTCCTCCTTTTTAACCAGTGTCCTCCCGTCCTCCCCCCTTTTTCAAAAATGACGGATTTGTCCTCCTTTTGTTACAAATTAAAATTTTTCACAATCAGTAAACCTCCACATGAATTATACTTGCAAGTACTTTTAGTACAAAGTTAGTACTACAATAATTGAGCTGGATGACTGAAATGTGGTACAGATACTTCTTATAGCTGCAGGTAACTTAGGATTGAAAATGGACAATATCGATCAATTTTTAGCATCTTCTGTCCGATTTGGCTTATTAACGCCATAGAGACTGCAAATTTCAACTGGACGAACTGAAATTGGTAGTTTGGGAGTATGTATATCCAGAACCCTTCAGACGAACGATGGTCATCATAGGTCCATGTTTTGATATAGCCCCCACACAAAGGTACCTCAAGATTTTACTTCTTAAAGCAACAATTTCAAAGAATCAAAAACAGTTGACATGCAATCTATGGTCTAGGGTATGTCAGATCTTAACGCCGCTTCCCTTATTTATTATAACTAACACCTAAAAATACTGGAGCTAGACCCACATTAAAGAACATCAATTGTCTGTCTGTCTATTTAAAATTGTTCCTTAAGTACAGGTCGCACTTTCATTCCGATCTTGCTAAAATTTGACAATAAGGGCTATTTCATACCTGGGAAGTAATTGGTCAAAGTCGGTTCAGATTTAGATATAGGCCCTATATAAATTTTCTTTCCGATATGGCCTTTTAGCGCCACAGAAGCTTTTTCATATCCAATCACTTTGAAATTAAGCAGGATGGAGTTTCTTGATCCAAGGGCCCACATTGTCGAATTTGGTGTAAATCTGCTCAGATTTAAATGTAGCACCCAAGAACAAACCTTGCCAAACTTGAAGAAAATTTGTTCAGATTTCGATATAATCCTCCGATTTGGCTACTAACCGCTACAAAATACAATTTGTTGTACAAAGCATTATCATAGGAAATTGTATTCTATAAATGTCCTCCGAAAGTTTCAAACTCTCTTTGTAAATATTACAAATGTCCTCCTTTTCTGACACAAAAGTCCTCCTTTCCGAAAAAAGGTTATGGTAACCCTGCTCTTACGTCTACATATGTACATAGAGGCCATGTCGGTGTGCATGCATGCCCTATCATGACGTAAAATTCAAATGAAAACTGCTGTAACTTGTTCGTTCCTCGGACGATTTTGATTGTTTACGACTTGTAAGAAAGAAAATTTTATTCAAAGACCATTTAAAATCTTTTCATGCTAATAAAATATTTTTTAATTTCTTGAACATGTGACATTTGATAAAAACCCAAATTTTGTTCATGTAAAGTGAGTTTTGTGTTTTCAAACAACTTTGGGCAGACCTTAGCGTTATCCAATCGGCACCAAATTTTTGTAGGTCGAATGGAAACTTTTTCGGCCCGGAAATCAGTACCGAAAAAATAATAAATGGTCTAATGAACAATCAATTTCAAAAACGCAATAACCCAATTTGTGGAAGTATAATTTCCCCAAATTTTTACTAAGTATACATACAACCAATTGCGTATATACAACAAATTGCGTCGATTATTAAAATGCAATCAAAAATAATAGTGTTTATGTGTATACTCTATTCTTCTATTGAGGGGACGATATATCTGTTATATCGTTATTTGCTTATAAATGTAAATTGAAACTATCCATATTTTAAAGTTTTTCTATGGAACGGCGGCTGTGTCTCAGCCGATTTTAGTCGCAAAAATCGGCGGCGGCTTCGGCTGATGAAAAAGGTCGGCGGCGGCTAATATCGGCGGCTCAGCTCGGCAGCTTCATACTCTGGGGCCAAATCGGACGAAACATATATATGGGAGCTATAGCTAAATCAATGCAATGTTGGTTCCTGGATCAAGAAACTCTACCATTCTAAATATCAAAACGATTGGATGTAAAATACAGCTTCTATAGGACTAAAGGGCCAAATCGGACGAAAGATATATATGGGAGCTATATCTAAATCTGAACCGATTTCAACCAAATTCAATAGCGATCTTAACAGCCGCGAAATACTCCAAACTGCAAAATTTCAGAACGATCGGAGTGAAATTGCGACCTGTAGTCGACGAACAACTTTACATGGACAGACGGACGGACGGACAGACATGGTTAAATCGACTCAGCTAGTGATTCTGAGTCGATCGGTATACTTTAAGGTGGGTCTAGCTGTGTTATTTTCAGGTGTTACAAACATCTGCCGTGAAACAAACTTATCATACCCTGTACCACAGTATGGTGTAGGGTATAATTACGAGTCCCTGATAGTTATGCTGAAAAAAATTGTTTTCCTTCACTTTTTCCAAAAAAAGTACGGAAAAACATTATTTTTGGCATAAAATGTTAAGAAACTTTGTTCAGCATATTTATACCCTACACCACACTGTGGTATAGGGTATTATAACTTTGTGCATTTGTTTGTAACACCCAAAAGGAGAAGAAATAGACCCATCGTTTATTATACCGATCGACTTAGAATCACTTTCTGAGTTGATTTAGCTATGTCCGTCTGTCCGTCTGTGTGTCTGTCCGTCTGTCCGTCTGTGCATGTATTTTTGTAATCAAAGTACAGGTCGCAATTATGGTCCGATCTCGACGAAACTTTACACATATCTTTTTTTTGGCCCAAGGACGATCCCTATTGAATTTGGTTAAAATCGGTTCGGATTTAGATATAGCCCCCATATATATGTCAGCCCCGATTTGACATGTAAGCGCTCTAAAAACTGTATTTTATATCCGATCAGTATGAAATTCGGCAGAAAGAGGTTTCTTATTATATGGATGAACACTATTAAATTTGGAAGAAATCGGTTCAGATTTAGATATAGCCCCCAATATATACGTTACCCCCGATTTGACATGTAAGCGCTGTAAAAACTTTATTTTATATCCGATCAGTATGAAATTCGGCAGAAAGGGTTTCTTATTATATGGATGAACACTATTAAATTTGGAAGAAATCGGTTCAGATTTAGATATAGCCCCCATATATATGTTACCCCCGATTTGACCTGTAAGCGCTGTAAAAACTGTATTTTATATCCGATCAGTGCGAAATTCGGCAGAAACAGGTTTCTTATTACATAAAGGAATACTGCCAAATTTGGAGAAAATCGGTTCAGATTAAGATATAGCTCCCATATATATGTTACCCCCGATTTGACATGTAAGCGCTGTAGAGACTGTATTTTATATCCAATCAGTACGAAATTCGACAGAAGGAGGTCTTTTAACATGAGTAAGTATTCAGGGAAGATCGGTTCAGATTTATATTAAAGCTCCATATATATGTTCCTCCTTATTTGGTATCAAACCGCTATAGAAGTTGTATTTTACTTCCGATCATTAAAATTTTCCAGAAAGGTGTTTCTCACTTTAGGAACGAATATTGCTTAATTTAGCGATTATCGTTTCAGAATTAGATAATACGTTTCTACCCATTTACCAATTATTCCAAATTATTATGGCAATGACCCTTATCGCATTGTTAGGGAGGTGTAGGGTATTATATAGTCGGCCCCGCCCGACTTTCTGCCTTTCCTTACTGGTTTTAGCTACATTACTGCCAAATATAGTTAAGCGGGATCACCAAGTCTGAATTAGTTGCTGGACAAAAGCTGATGACACCTTTTTGGAGGGGCCCACTGATTTTCAAAAACTTTGAAGCCCATAAAAAAAATTTGCACCAATTTCGCCAAACCGAGTACATATAGGGTTATACTACCCTTTGGTAGTAGAATCGAACCTATAATGTCAAGTCCGTGTATTTTTTCACTGTTGCACAGTGTAGGTTTGTAATGGATATTTTATTAGTTGCCGTCCACCACACCACAATACCATACAACAGTATTGGGAGAAGTACTGCTATATATATAACGGGTGATACATTTTTCAATAGCCTTTTTTTGACAGATCACGTGTGAGTCGTGTCATGCTATTGTTATTTTTGTTAAGTATTGTTTGGCATTTCACAATGGAAAGACTAACGCCTAAACAACGTTTACAAATCGTTCAACTTTATTACGAAAATTCACGTTCTGTGAGTAATGTGTTTCGTGCACTTCGCTCAACTTATGGTCAACATAATAGGCCTACTGAGCGTACTATTCGCAACACCATCACCCATCTTGAGACCCAGCATTCATTATTGGATAATATTCGACCGAATACACCACGTCCAGGACGCAGATAAGAAAATGCAACTCGGACTGACGTATGGAACGACTTGGCGCATTTTACGTCGAGATCTTAAATTGAAAGCATACAAAATACAGCTTGTACAAGAACTGAAGCCGCCCGACCTTCCCAAGCGACATCGCTTCGCTCTATGGGCTCTTAAAAAGTTCCAAGAAGATCCGACATTTTCGAGCCAAATTTTCTTCGGCGATGAGGCCCATTTCTGGCTCAATGGGTATGTAAACAAGCAAAATTGCCGCATTTGGGACGAAGAGCAACCTGAAGAGATTCAAGAGATGCCACTTCATCCAGAAAAAACAACAGTTTGGTGTGGTTTTGGGGGGCGGTGGAAACATCAGTCCATATTTCTTCAAAAATGATGCAATCGTGCCTTGATAACCGACTATTTGATGCCTGAAATTGAAGCTTGTGATCTCGGCGACATTTGGTTTCAACAAGACGGCGCCACTTCCCAGACGCATCAATCAATGGATTTATTGAGAGAACACTTCGGTGAGCAGATAATTTCACGTTTTGGGCAGGTCGATTGGCCACCAAGATCGTGTGATATCACACCGTTAGACTTTTTCCTGTGGGGATATGTAAAGTCTAAAGTTTATGCGGACAAACCCGCTTCAATTCAGGCCGTGGAGCAAAACTTCACGCGTGTCATTCGCCAGTTACCAGTCGAAGTGCTCGAACGAGTCATTGGACTCAACGGATGGACCATCTGAGACGTAGCCGCGACCAACATTTGATAGACATAATCTTCAAAAAATAAATGCCGAAGAATGTTCTTTCAAATGATAATAAACATTCTCCATTCAATTTGAATTTTCTGTGTTTTTTTCTTAAAAAAAGTAGGGAACCTCGAAATGGATCACGCTATACATATATCCAATGGAAGATTTAAAGAGATGCTACAAAGCGACCCTACAGTACAGTATGCAGTTTCTCCGACAGGAGTTTTGTATCTAGGTTTTCTCTAATGAAAGAATCTAAACAATGAAAGAAGAAAGAATCTTCGAACTTACTCTAAGATAAAAGGAAATGTTACCATACACAAAATTTGAAGTCAATCGGTTACTTCTTTCGAGAGTTATCGTGCGCACCAATCAGATAGATGGATGGACGGACATAGCTGAAATAACTTAAAATGTCCTAAATTGGATTTCCGCCGAACATACATGGGTTTTTAGGTCACCCCTCCGACGTGTTACTCTTTCGGCCCGTAACAAATGATATGTACACAGGAGATTGAAGACATTGGCTGGGACACTCGTTTTCCATAAATAATAGACATTTTTGCTATTCAAATAAACAATTAACATGCAGAAAAAATAGATTTTTGTTAATTGTTTGAATTTATAAAAGAAACTTTAACTTGCGTACTTTTTTCAAATGATAATATTTATGTTTTCTACCGAAAATTTTTATTTCCGCACTATTAGCTATCAATCTACCAAAAATATTATTATTTGAACTATATAAAATATAGATGAAAGTTTCTAAAAATATCGCCACACATAAAATTTTGCATTGAAAATATTGATATTCGTCCTTTTTTCTACACAAAATTGTTTAACCGTAGTACATTCTATAGAAAATATTGACATCTGTCTGTCATATATTTCCTAAAGAAAAGATTATCATTTCAAGCGGAATGATAAACTAAATATGTAAACCAATTCACAATATTTTCCGTAAGTCGTAAAAAACAATTTGAGTAATAAGTTTCATAAACCGAATATAAATACAGAAGCCGAACAATAAATACTCACATGAACACAGTTATATATTCAAGATTTGATGATGATAATATCGGAAAGGAAAAGAAGGGGAAACCACCGCCAACAACAACAACAACGACAGGAACTTAAATACGACAAATATAAATAGGAAAATACAAATCATGCAGAGAAAAGTATGGCAAAGTGACTTTTTCCCATCAATGAACGAACGATCATCCAGGAGTGTGTGTGTTTGGTTGTGGTCCATTTATTTTCACATCCAGCACAAATTGAATCTTAGGCGTTGTTGTTGTTTTGTCGTTGCCATTTTCATCCTCATCCAGACACATATGAATCCGCATTTAAACCACTTACCATGTACGTCATGGATAGTCATGTCGCGAAGCCTTGACTGTGGATGGCGGTAAAAGAACCTGCGAATTGTTGCCGCCTTACTCACATGCATTTTAGCCGTAGCTGTGTATGTTAGGGGGCAATATTTGCCTGACGGCATCCGTATCCTTTGCAAGATTTTTGAAATTAATTTTTGTGTCATATTGGAATTTGATGAAATGTTAAATTGCCAATTTAACGCAGTTTATGCTACTTAAGCCGCTCATTCCTTGAATCATTCGTGAGATATCCTACACAACATTTAGAGTTGCAGGAGCATTCAGAAGGAGAAGTCTCTCTTGCTCTTATGTAGCAGAAAAGTTGTAGTGCACTTGAACGATGTAGTTATTATAAAAATATGTTTGTTTTATTTTTTGTTTTGCATAGAAGCAAAATTCGGCGGTGACACCCACAATTTGATTTAGATTTTTTAGAAATGTATGACGACAGATAATTCGAGAAAAAGTTTTACCCAATAAACTGTAAGGAAAGGCTAAAATCGGGCGGTGCCGACTATATGGTAACACTCTAGTAAGATTGGATAACAATGTATACTTCAACCAAAATTTGTTTACACAATTTACATTTTGTATGTCTCCTCTGCTTCTGTAGCCAAATCGGACGAAACTTAAATGGGAACTTAATTTTTCACATTCGGCAATGTAGTCGACGAACAACTTAAGATGGGCAGACGGACGGACAGACATGGTTAAATCGACTCAGCTAGTGATTCTGAGTCGATCGGTATACTTTAAGGTGGGTCTAGCTATATTATTTTCAGGTGTTACAAACATCTTATAATACTGAAGCTGTTCAAAATTGTATCATCAGTAATGTCATTATTTTGTTGTACACTTGTTCAAGCGATTATTGGTGGTATTGTTCAAGCGATCACTGGTATTAAAATTATAAGCTGTTAACTTTTGGTGTAAAATGGTCCATTTGAGTGGGAAGTACCAAAAGGGGCGTTCCAATAACGGCCACATTTCTCTAGACTCTAGGTGCTATAAAAGCATTAAACTGTAAGCAATTTCAAGTATTTGGATGTACTGGTATTTCAGTTAAAAGCTGTTAACTTTTGGTACAAAAAGGTCAATGTGTTGGAGGTACCAAAAGGGGCGTGCCAATAACGTCCATTTTTCTCTGGACTCTAGGTACTATAAAAGCATTACACTGTACAAAATTTCAAGTATTTGTATGAACTGATATTAATGCCATAAGCAGTTAACTTTTGGTGAAAAATGCTATATTTGTGTGGGAGGTACCAAAAAGGGAGTAGCCACTTCGCCCATTTTTCTTGACGAGTTAGCGACTAACAAACTAATACTAAGTGTGAAATTTCAGAAGATTCGAGTAAGTAGTATAGATGGTATTAAAGAATCAATATTTCACTAAAAGTTAACCCTTTGTGAGGGAGGTACTAGAAGGAGAGAAGCAATATGGCCCATCTTCGAACTTAGTCGGAGATAGATAGATAGAAGAAAATATTACCACATACTAAATTTGAAGTCAATCGGTTACTTCTTTCGAGAATTATCGTGCGCACCAGCCAGTAGACAGACAGACGGACGGACATTGCTCATTCGACTTAAAATGACCCAAAACGGATATCCGCCGAACATACTTAGGGTCTTAGGTCATTCCTTCGTTGTGTTACACTTTTGGTTCGTAGCAAATGATATACTCGTATACCCTCCTCTCTAAGGTGAGGGGATAAATATTTAATGTAAAAGATTATTTAAATTTCTTGAGCAAATATTTTTACGTCCTAAGATCATTTTGGTGCAATGGTACTGCCAAATAATGGAATCCTGACGCGACAAGCCCATACTAATTTAATTTGTGAAGATCCAATTTCGAAGTATGTACTTCTGATCCGCAAGAATTTTATCTTTCAACTTCTTGCAATGTTTTTGTAGGATATTGCATTGCAAAGTGATACATTAATCTGGAGGTTGTTGCCAGTGCAATAAACCCTGTGAGCATTTTCAAAGTTTAGGCAATAATGGATTTCATTGGAATTCAAACGATTTTATCAAATGACTACCACAAAGTATTCTTAAATGTATGTACGTTATAATAAGTTCAGCGTATTTCTTCTTTTAAGTCGAGTGTTTCTTTCATTATTTAGAAGTTGTCAGGCCAGGATATTTGGGTGATCGAATATTTTGTCCACATAGCTTCGACAGTATTCTCGAATGTGTATCCTGGATGAAAACAACTTACTCAGCATAGTTTCGACTTGCTAAATCGAATGGCATTAACAGTTTTTTCCGTGACATCGCGTTGTCGAGATATCTAGCCACAAAGTTTGCTGGGTAAACAAAGAGGTTAGTAAATTCAAACACAATTTTAGTATGGAAGGCTTCGTAATAGATAGGTCCATGTCTAAGGAAAAAATAAAGGAGACACATCAGGAAGTATTTCAATCAAAACGCTGAATTACCCCTCTCAACTCTACCCAGAAATAATTATATATCAAAAGTCATAGAAATCGATGGTTTTTGGGGTACTGTATTTGACAGAATTGTTCCTTGTAAAAAATCACTATAGATTCACACAATACACTTTAATGGCAACCCAGTTTTATTTAAATATATAATATTTATCCACAAAGTTTGCTGGGTAAAGGACGGGTTAGTATATTCAGGAATAATTTTAGTATAGCAAGCTTCGGAATAGAAGCTCCATGTCAAAGAACGAAAGAAAGGAGACACTTTAAGAAGCATTTTTCCCAAAACACCCAACACCCCTCACCCCCTTACCACTGAAAATCGGCCTCCAAAAATAATGATTTATTAAAAGTCGTGGACATCGATGGATTTTTGTGTCAAAAGTGTCCAGAAACACGGAATTGTTTGGTACTCATGCACGTTGTGTATGGGGGCGTTGGTCGACGCATGTGTTCACCCAGGTGTTTAGAGCACGGTGGGGTTAAGCTTAACGGCAGGAACTCTCCTAAATCCAGAATACATACTGCCTTTTTTGTAATTTGCATATGTTTGAAGCGAACGCTTCAGAGCTGGATACCCAAATTGACTTTATTATACAGGGTTTTCCAACAAAAGGTGTTATTTTGAATCACCCGGTATTCCGGTAGCTGTCACTTTTGAAGCTTTTAGGCCCTTATTCATAAAAATTTAATGAAGGTTTGAAGAACGCTTTAACACTGCTAAAGCGTTCCTCAAACCTTCTTTAACTTTTTATGAATAAGGCCCATATTCTTTGACACTTGACAAGTAGAAAATACGCCATTACTAAAAATGGAACGATACATGATCATCGAACGATATAAAACGATCGAACAAAAAACGATACGAACGATACAAAATCATCTTGACTGATGAGGCCCATTTCCACCTCGGTGGCTACGTCAACAAGCAAAAGTGTCGCATCTGGGGCTCGGAAAACCCAAGAGTTATTGTTGAGAAGCCTCTCCATCCTCAACGTGTGACTGTTTGGTGCGGTTTATGGTCCGGCGGGGTCATTGGACCTTACTTTTTCGAAAATGAGGTTGGATCAACAGTTACGGTGAATGGATTGCGCTATCGAGAGATGATTAATGATTTTTTATGGTCGGAGTTGGATGGTATTGATCTGGACAACGTTTACTTTCAAGAAGACGGCGCTACGTGCCACACAAGCAAGGAAACCATTGCTCTGTTACGGGAAAAATTTCCGGACCGTGTTATCTCTCGAAGAGGTGATCACAATTGGCCACTGAGATAACGTGAAAGATAAGGTCTACGCCAACAGTCCAACGTCGATTCAAGACCTCAAAGATAGAATTCGTGAGGCTATCGAGGACATAGGGCAGCCACTTGTCATGAAAAATTTCATGAAAAGGATATGGTCCTGTAAGAGTGATCGTGGGGACCATTTGGCTGAGGTTGTTTTTCATTATTAACAGCATACATTCCTCTTTATTATGAAATAAACATCCGATCATTTATCTCAAAAAATTGCATTTTTCTTTGAATACTAAAATAACACCTCTTGTTGGAAAAACCTTTAGATTTGTACACGCTGAAAAAAAATCGCTTCTGTAGTATATTGTCCCAAACATATTCGGCTTGAAGCATATATATGTTTATGGTACACTCTAAATATATAATATTTGGTACACACAAAAATTATATATTTGGGAAGATGTTGTTCTAAACAAATCCTTGTTTTCACCCTAATACCTTTTATTTGGGATTTTAATTCCGAAACAAGAATGTATTTAAATTTAAGTATTCCGAAAATATCGAACCTTAATTGTGTTAAGTTTTTCAGTAATTTAATGACAACAATAACGATCTTGAGCCTGAGTACAAAAACAAAATATGTACTATGAAAGCAGATCGAATAAAACAAAAAAAAAAAACAAGAATTTTTTTGAAATTTTTAATTGAAATCGTATAATTTTTGATAACATGAATTTACTCGAAGGATTGAAAAAAATGCTGACATGAAATACCCAGAAATTTAAAATGAGTCCCTTAAAACAGAATGCAATGCTGCTAATGGTATTTTTGACTGGGAGAAATAATTCGAAACGAAGGAAAAATTAAAAATGAAATTAGAAAAATTCACCAAAGTTTTGAAAATCTTTCTTAAATTATATATATTTGAAGATATTCCTAAACAATAATTTTATTGGTATATAAATAAATATTTTATTTGAGAAAATTAGTTTGCAAATATATTTTGTTGTAATATATTAATATATGCGTTCCAAGTAAATTTTATTGATTTTCAAATAAAATTTATTTACTCAGAAATATAAAGCATTTAAAAATTTGTGTTCCAAATATATTTTCTTTCGATTCAAACATATCAAAAAAGGCGATTTTGCCCCGTGTATAAACGGACTTTGTACTGAAGGTCTAGATCAGACCGTTTGCCAATGAGCATCTGAATTTGATTCGTTTTCCGGTTCCTTTGTGTTATATTAGAACATATGTGGTGAGTCCATGTCAAACTAAGTAAATGCACGTGATCTTTTTGTGGAATCAACGAATTGAAGATGGTTATTGGAGGAGTAGTATATCGCCTTAGGATAAAAGTAACATAAGTGCATTTTGTAGCATTTACCACAATTCTCCATTTTTCTAACCAGTTTTCTAAGACTCGTACACATGACTGCAGTTGATAACATTATTGACTTTACATTTTAATTTGTCCAGAACCATTCATTGTAAAAATTTCCCATATGGGTTCACGTTTTGAAATGACCCCTATATGAAGGTCCCACACAAATTTGACTTATTGATGGTGTAGACGCTACGTTTTAATCGATGTACCTGAAAATTTTGCAATTTGTATTTTAATAAATCTGCAATAATTTTTTGATTCGGCAACAGCCTTTATTTTACTTTAGTCTATTCTCAATGGTTATTATGTTCGAGTTTCAAAGGCAAAGATACATTGAACATTGATCTTTTGGACCAAATGATTATAGGATAACGTAACCCGCGGACATATACATATTCGTTATTTCGCATCCTAAGAATAAAATCAGTGCTTAGCTTTATTACCGGGGGTTGTAACATACATATTAAAATCGCCTTCCGGGTTTCCAATAGGAAATGCGACCGTATGACAAAGAAATCTGTGGTGTACGAGTATAATCGTTGTTATGATTTTCCACAGAAACAAGAGCTATTACTATTTTGAAATCAAAATGCTTTCCATGAAACCTTTAAGCAGCTTCTTGTAAAAAAAACACATAGGAACATTTTGACTAATGCGCAAATTTTTTTGTCTACATCACCAACAATTCCAAACAGATACTGGGGGTGTCTTTTTTGCGCCCTGTGTAATATTCGTATAAAAATAATCACAATTATCTATAACTAAAATTGATTTCTTTTAATGGAATAAATCAATTAATGCTGTTTTGTATTGAAATGACAATTTTCGTTATCAATTAATCGCAATGAAAACATAAATGTATTACAATTTGTTTAATTAACTTGACATGGCCAAAGGCAATAATCAGATATCGGATAAACACAACATTTTCTTTGACAAATATCCGAAAATAAATCTCAATTCATATACATTTGTACATACATCCACACATACGAATCCGAAAATGAATGTGAATCTGTGAGTATAAGTGTGTATGTGTGAACTTTGCAAAGTAGGCAACCACAGTGATAGATATAATCAATGAATAGGACAATGGCGTACTTAAAACATCATCCCAACCACCCTTCTTCTTCCTCCCCCACCATACCTCATTGTATAATTAAAGGCCTACTTGAAGATTAGAGGGTTTTGTGTAACTTCTCTCAGTGACACCAACACCGATACCGACAAGGATATAGTTAAATGTCTTAGATAAACATTGATCCTCACAGACACACACACACACGAACCCGCTCGGGCATTTAAATGTACTTATATAAATTGTCCTTTCGTCTGTTAATGGCAATCATTCGATTATATGTTCGACATTTGAACATTGTTGCTTTTTGGCCCAAAAGTGAAATACAACAAAAGGAATCCAATGAACGACTGATAATCTAATGAACATTTGATGTAAACACAAGTCTGGAATTGGTGGTTGTCCTTTAAATGATGTCTTTATGCGGATAAAACAATGTAAACCTTTGTATTGTTAAGGCCTTTATTATCCTTGGTGTTGGTGGTATGGGGAAGAGCTTTTCAAAAAGGGTGGGTAGTTTGGTGAGAATTTTTATATCGCTCTAAATGAAAATATTGTTGCATAACAATTGTCAACAACTCAAAAGGGCAAGAGAAGTTTTTCATATACGGGGGTGCGTCAGATGAATACTGCTACTCAAAAATGGTGCAACTTGTCACATGGATATTACAAGAAAATGAATAAAAATAGTCCAAGTTATGACTAAATTGCAGCGAAAAGTCCCTCATTTCTCCTGACTGTTGGGTTAAGAGTGGCAGTCTGTATAACATCCAATTGGTATCAAATTTTTCTTTTAGACGTCAGACAACGACAGCAGAGCGTTGAAGCGTTTTGAGATTAGGCCGGGACACATCAGCCTGGAATGTATGCGGTTCCTGACTAGTGACCATCTGTCATGTGTTGCCATAAGGGCACTATCTCTCAAGAAGAGCTTGCACGTCCCTAGAGGCTTGCCCGCAAGCTCCAGTTCCCCTGGAGTCTTTAAGTTAGTTCCTACCCGTTTGAAAAAAATCGCATCTGTTGTATATTGTCCCAAACATATTCTACTTGAAACATATAAATGTTTAGAGTTACCTGAAATATATTATATTTGGCACAGACAAAAATTATACATTTGTTTTCGCTCTAATTTTTTTATTTAGAAGTTTTATTTACGAAACAAATTTGTATTTGCATTAGAAAGTATAAGTATTCAGAAAATGTATCAATACATTAATAAGAAGAGTTCAACGATAATTATTTTTATGAAATGTTAAATGTTCGTAAAATTCTTGGAATAAATAGAAACTATAAAAGAAATTCGAAAAATCTGAAACGTTTTGGAAAGCTTTTTTAAACAAAATATATTTGGAGAAATTCCTAAACAATAGTTTTATTTGTATGTAAACACTTATTTGAAGAAATCTCAAATCCCAAAACTTTACACAAACGCCAAATGACCACTGGGGCTTATGAATAACATAGCTGCACGAATATTTCAACAGGGTGTTTTTGACTGGAATTTGATTGCCTTTTGGTGCTTGCTGCATGAACAGGCAAAAGGGAGGAAAAACCCCATACCCCCAAAAATAAAATTCCGATGTGATTTTTCACAACGCCTATACACAGAATCTTTTTTTGGTCTCCTCTACCAGAATCCATTGTCGGAATCCGATTATTTTTGAAAAAAGTTACAAATTGATGTACAGCGCTATTAGAGAAAATATTAATACCAACTTTGCTCAAAACATTAATTTCCAGCCATTCCTCTACATCTTTAATAACAAAGATTTCTGCCTTGTAAACAACACCAGTAATCAGAGAGTCTTTTTGAAATGAATAACTCAAGATCCTCACAAAAGACACCAAATGCCACTTGGTTATTGGATGTAGGACCGTCGGTACATATAGAAGTTAACGAATCTCCTATGTCCTGGGATATGAGCATTCTATTCTAATCTATCAGGTTTATGAGTGAGATACGGCTTGTCAAATAGTGGTTCTGTCATAGTGTAAACAACAATGTTCGTAGCCATTTCCAGATCATAGTGACAGTTCCCTAAGTGTCTAATTGCAGAACATGTGGCATGTTGCACAGCGATAATGTCTAGCAGCAACATTTAGTGCCTCAGTTGGTGTTGTTGTTTTCAGCGCATCACTGACACATGTAGCAGCTATTCGCTGAACCTTGATTAGAATCGCGCAGAAGTTTGATTTCTTCAGAGCTATCCACCAGACGACAATGTCGTACAGCATTATCGGTCTGACTACTTACGTATACAACCAATAAACTATACGCGGCTTAAGACCCAGCGTTTTCCTATTACCCTTTTACAGGTATATAGCGCTACCTCAGCCTTCTTTGCTCTTACCGCAATGTTGGGTTTGAATCACAAATTCCTTCCTAGTAAAATACCAAGTATTTTGCGCTTTCATAGAAGAGAACTTCAATACCCCAGGGAGACAGGTTGAGGCACAGTTGGTACCTTATTTCTAATGGCGAAAATAACTAGTTCCTTCTTGGTCGGGTTATCACCAATACCATTATCGGAAGCTCATCCTGCGGTTGTATTAAGGGCCCGCTGTGTACAGAGAATGAAGCCTAGCCAAAATTGGCGGCGGCGGCTGCCATTGAAAATTATAGATCGGCGGCGGCGGCTAGGCGGCTAAGCCGACATAAAATTTACATACGGTGGGTCTATGATAGACATTTTAACATTTAAAATAACAGTTGAAAAGTTAAGCTCAGGTATTTATTCTTAAATAATAGATGCTTTTAAGTTAATTGTAAGATATTGTGAGGTAAAAAAATCATCGATTCCATGCCGCTAGGCGGCTCTATGATATACTCTATTTTCAAAGTATGCTAAAGCTATGTATAGACGATTGTCAGATCGGTCAACGTTATCAACCCTGTTTAAGTGACGCAAATGTACGGACAATGCAAGAAACCCTTACAATTTCATATAAAAGATCCGCCAAATAACTTTTTTTTTGAAAATGCTATAAAAAAAACTACTGAAATCGCATTGGATGGTCAGTTGGCTTCAACTCCTGAACCAATTGGACTTTGTATGGCGTCATACCAAGGTCTTTATGCAAAATTCGTCTCAATGATGTCTCCGAAATGTTCAATTGTTGAGAACGACGGTGAATTGATGTTGATGACACTTCACGCACACTTTCTGCCACAGCAGCAATATTCTCGGGTGTACGCACTGTTTTTGGCTTTTCACGCTTTGGTTTATCGATGAGGATGCCAGTTTCTTTCACTTTTTTCACAAGATAACGAACATACGGAGCAGACGGTGCTTCTCTTCTTCCAAAATCCATACGCAATTTTCGCACACATTCTGCAACATTACCATGATTTTCAAAGTAATGTCGCAATATACACATATTCGTTAAGCGGAAGGATAAAACTAATTATCTGTCAAATGAGACATGAGCTAAGTTTTACCATTCACAAAATAAGCACTAGTTGAAAAAAACGTTAGATTGCGGACCCTTTATTTAAAATGTATTTTGTAAATATTTATATGCAGGATTGCCAATAAAACAATTTTATAGACAGTGGACAATAAAGTGTTTTTCTGACAATGTCGCCGTTGTCGCATGCATAAACTTCGCACATATTAAAATCTGTAAATTATCTAACAAAGACTTTTCTGCCAACGTTGCAAGACAAAAATTTTATGTTCACACGGTTGTACGTTCACAGGGTTGCATTTTTCTGCCATTCGTCTATACATATCTTAAGTCAAAACAGGTTGTTTCCAGGAGAGGCGAATCGACGTTTCAGTGAAATTTTAAATTTGTGTGAAATTTTAAATCTGTTTTGAGCTAAACTTGATTGATTCTTTAGAATGGAGGTATTAATTTATATGTTATACTATTCTTTAATACTCCATTGATTTTTTTCCGAAACTATTTTTATCTCTATATATACATAATCTAAATATAAATAAAAAATCTTATTATTTCCTTTAAAAAATAATTTTTATAATTATTTTTCTATTACTATCAATATTATGATTTTTAAGACATGTTAAGCAATTGCGTAGAATGCAATAAAAAATAATAGTGTATATGCGTACACATTATTCTTCTACTAAGGGGACGATATATCTGCTATATAGCTATTTGCTTTTTAAAAATGTAAATTGTATCTATACATATTTCAAAGTTTTTCTATGGAACGGCGGCTGTGTTTCAGCCGATTTTAGCCGCAAAGATCGGCGGCGGCTTCGGCTGTTGAAAAAAGGTCGGCGGCGGCTCGGGTCGGCGGCTTCATACTCTGTCTCTAACAGTTCTGGGAAACTTCCCTTTAACAGCTATTGCAACGTAATCAGCATAGGCAATCATCTCCAGAAAAAGCAGAATTTTGTTCATGGAGAGATTCCATAACAGAGGAGACAGAACATCCCCTTGGGGCGTTCCCCCATTGACAAATCTATGGAGGTCAGTTGACCCTAAGCTATCTGAAATGTGTCTCTTAATCAGAAGGTTATGAATGAACCTACGTATACTGCTACCTACTCCTAGGGCTGCTAAAGCCGTAATTCTAGTGGCTGGATGTTATTGAAGGCCCCCTCTATATCTAAGAAAGCTACCGTAGTATATTCCTTAACAGAGAGGGATCCTTCAATATAGCTGTCTAGATCATGCAGGGCTCATTTGGTGGACTTGCCCTAGCACAGGCAGTAGCCTGTGATCAATTTTAGTCCTAAGGTAACTATCTAATAATCCCTACAGAGTTTTAAGGAGAAATGACGGCTGAATGATTGGCTGGAAATCCTTAGCTCAAGTGTGGGACGGCTTCCCGCTTTTGGGATGAAAACAACTTTGGCTTCTCTACATTTTGCTGTTATGTAGGCATAATTGATGCATCATGTGTAGATCTATCTGAGCTAGGGAGAAATTGTATCTCCGCCGGCGAGACTTTGTCTGGTCCTGGCGACTTAAAATGTTTGAAGCTTTTGATAGCCCAAATAATTCTAGATTTGCCAGGGAAAAGCAAGGACTCCCAGCGATTCCTCACCCGACGTAGTCCCCACCTTAACTATTTAATGGCTCTTCAGAGTTGCCCGGGAAATGGGAACACTCCCAGAGATTCCCCACCGTACGTAGTCCAAGAACTATCATCTTTCTTGATGTACCCAATAGTATAACATTATGAGTCTAAATGTTCCATAACCTTGAGGCTTAGGATGAACTTTCTACGCCACTATAGAAATCTTTCCAAGATTTATTTTGAGCCTTTCTCAGCCCTTTTTTATACCGCTTTTTATACTGCCATGTATGTGTCCCAGTCCTTTGGGGCTCTGGTGGCCTTTGCCCTATTAAAGAGCTTCCTTCGGCACTTCCCAAGCATAATTAATTGAGACGGTCGTTGTTTGACCCTTGGCTTTAGTTTGGGCCATGCGGCTGGCAACGAGTCATTAATAGTTGCGGTAACCAGGGCTGCGGAGTCGAGCCAAAACTACTCGACTCCGACTCCAGCTCCGACTAACATAAATTTCTGAAATAATATGTCTACTTATACGTGAGTTCATGTTTTTGAAAATAAGATATAGCTTTGTTAAAAGACAGAAAAAATTGGTATTCAATACCAGTAATTAAATAAAATTGTATTATTTATTTATTGATGCTTGACTTGCAAGCTGCAACTAATATTCAACACGAAATCATTACAAAATTTTCATCAATAACTGCCTCTGTTTTAATATACCGTTATTTTTAGAAATTATGTTCTCTTCAAGCTTCCAGTTCATTCGTTAGTTATAATACCCTACACCACACTATGTTACGGGGAATTATAAATTAGTTTTTTTTTGGCAAATTTGTAAGAAATACTGCAGCTAGAACAACCTTAAAATATACCGTTCTACTCAGAATCACTAGCTGTCCGTCTGTCCATATTAAGTTGTTCGTTAAGTACAGGTCGAAATTTCACTACAATCCTGCTAAAATTTGGCAATAAGGACTCTTTCACGCCAGGGAGGAAACCTATTGGAATTGGTCAAAATCGGTTTAGATCGAAATTGCCCCCATATATAAATGTTTCTATAGAAAATTCTGTTTAGATTCAGATTTATAAGGTAATTATCTCATATTTATATTTACAATATCTGAGCTTATTTTGCTCTAACAAGGTGTTCTACGGTATCATATAGATGGCTTCGCCCGACCTTTTCTTACTTGTTTTATACTCGCTTAATAATATCGTATAATCTTGCAAAAATGCTTATTTTGTTAGCTAAATATAATCAGAGTTTCCTAAAACTCGATATTTTGGTTAACTTGATAGGTATTTGTGGCATACAAAATAGGTTAAAAAAGCTTCGAATATTTTATCCTTCTTTTGTATCAAAATTGTTTTCCCAAACATTTTTGAATGCTAAAGTTCTATCACATAAATGGCACATTTTGCACAATCCATTTCGGAGTCGACCATAATTTTTCGACTCCGGACTCCGACTCCGGGCAAATTTCCCAGACTCCGACTCCGACTCCACAGCCCTGGCGGTAACTCGTTCCATCGTTTCTTCTATACCCCGTATAGTTTGCATAATCATTTCAGGTCTTTTTGGAAGAGACCTGTTGAATATGCGCCTACATTTTCCCCAATTAGCCTTCCCAATATTGGGTGGGAAGACGGTATTATATAATAAATCCATGGCCGGAAAAGCTATGAGCGACCAAAACTTTCCAATCAAAAATCCTTCCACTTAAATTCTCGAAGACACGGGTGACCTCGAGCACCTCCTATCTGTTTCTGGTAATGAAGGTATGTTCATGCCCTCTATTACAAACCGTAGTTCATTAATAACATATTCGATAAATAAGTCGCCCCTTTTGTTGATGTCAGCACTTCCCCACATATGATGGTGTGCATTGACATCACTACACACAATTAAATCTTTCTTCTTTTCGTTTGCCGCACCAACCAGTGATTGCAATGCACAGGCTGGCGCCTCAGTGTTATGTGCCATATAAACGGAGGCCAACCAAACATGGGAGTTTTCTAACTCAAGTCTGGCTGCTACTGTGGATTTACTTCTAAAAAAAGGTTATCTGAAAGAGTATTTTTTCGAATTTCTTTCCTTATCGCTTTTGTACACTTAAAGTCGGATATTGCTGAATCAATATGATAACATGCCATCGGACGAGGTGGGGTAGAGGAGGCAGGAATTCACTCTGCTTGTTGGTCAGAGATGCAGGTTCGGCTTTCTCAAATCTCTCACGGATCCTGAGAGTCATGCGCCGATCATTAAAATTATCTTTGGAGGACGAGTATGGAAACCGAAGTGCCGCCTTAGAAGAGGGCTTGGGATCACTAGGCTTGTTGTCAGGCCTAGGTTTAGATCCTAGTGTATTAGTTTTAGTCTCCTTACAGCACCTGACTTTTTCTTGTGGGGTTATTGCAAACAGGAATGAGAATTATTGCAAGCAATGTATTCGCACAACAATTGAAGCAATTCCCGCTGCAAGTCTCCACGCATTAACAATAATAACATTTTGATAATGTTATTATTTAAAACCCGTTTTTTATAATTTAAACCCCGTTAAACAGATGTTCTAAATATGTATTGGTTTTCAAATTAACAAAAATAAAACAATTTATATGAATTTAAATAAGTTATAATTAATGATGTAATATTCATTAGCCACACTGTATTAAGGGAGGAGATTTGAGTTACCATCCCAAATTTCTAGCATCAAAATATTATTATACTATTCAAAATATTCTTAAAATTATTTTCCCATAATTCTATCACACTTAAGAATCACCTTTTTCGAGGACATTATATTCAGAAGCAGTTACTCACTCACACTAATGTAGATTATAATGTTTATTCGTATAACACAGACTTTCATTGACATGGAGAAAGCATCGGTGTGTAAACATTTATCCTTCGATATCCTTCAGTATTCCTTTGTCCTTTTTTTGGTTTGTTAATTTTCCCACATTTTGTTATTCTTGGCATTGTTGACATTGTCGATACTGTCCCATTGAAGCTATTGTATGTTAATTAATGTAAGCCTTTATGGTAAAGTAAATTCTTAAGATCAACAAAAACATATCCCAAGTGTTTGTGCATAGAAATCATTATATTTATCGTTCTTTCATTTATTCACTTCAGGTATTAGATGTGGACACTTTTTTGAATATTTGAACAATAGACTTTATTGAATATCTACTGCATTATTAAACAAGTTATCTTTGAAGTATGAATAGATTTAAGTAGGTTATTTACAAATCATGCTATGTTTGAACTATTACCAATAAATAGTTTGCATATCTTGCTATTGTACTTTTGGTTTTGTTCATATTATCTTTCATTGTTACGATTAATAAATTAATTTATCTTTAATAATTTAAAAGGTTTTTAATTCAAAATTCCTTATAAGGATCACACTGAAAATTAATACTATAGAAAATCTTCTTTTATATGTACCTATATATATATATATGTATATATTTTATTCTGCACGGAGAAAAATTGCCATTTTTAATATGTTTGAACTGAAGGAAAATATATTTGGAAACGCATTTTTTGAATATTATATACTTGTTAGCAAATAAATTTTATTTAAAAATCATGAAATTTTGTTTGGATCGCATATATTAATATATTAGAACAAAATATATTTGCGCACTGACTTTCACAAATAAAATATTTGTTTACCCACAAACAAAGTTATTGTTTAAGATGTTTTCCAAATATATTTTTATTAAATTTTTTTTTTAATTTTGCTGAATTTTTCGAATTTTTTAGTTTTTCTAGATATCGTGTTGAACTTTGTAGTTAAAAATGTCTTTAGCAGCAATAGACGATTTAAGTGTTAACTGAATTTTACAAACATAAAATTTATAAAAAAATGTTGGTTTGAACTTCTGAAAAATAGAAAACTTGTCTTTAAATTAAGGAACTGTTTTTCTAGATTTCGTGTTGAACTTTGTAGTTAAAAATGTCTTTAGCAGCAATAGGCTTTGTTTTACACCAATAAATTTTAATTTATAAGTATTCCAATTTATCACTTTTTGTCAATTTATAGTTACGAAAGATTATGCGAATTAAGTGTTAACTGAATATTACAAACATAAAATTTATAAAAAAATTTGGTTTGAACTTCTGAAAAATAGAAAACTTGTCTTTAAATTAAGGAACTGGTACATTGCCAAAATACTTAAATACAAAATAGTCTTTATTTCCAAATAAAAAAATATTAGCATGGGAACATATTTTTGTTTAGAACAATATCCTCCCAAACATATACAATTTGTGTGTGTCAAATATTATATATTTAGGGTGTACCCTAAGCATATGTATATTTCAAGCAGAATATGTTTGAGTCAATATACTACAGAAGCGATTTTTTTTCAGCGTGTGGAGGTGAAAACCTTCATAAGGCCGTACTTAGTGGGATTCTTGCCGACTAAAACCACCTCCATCGTCATTGGTATTACTCAGCTTACTGTGATGTTACTCGCTGGATTTGAAGTTGCGATGTTTAACGCTCTTATCGTTATTGCTCCTCCCTCCTTAGTGACTCAGTAACGAATGTGACGTACCGATTTACCAGGTCCCAGTCTTCTTCTTTTGAGATCATAATATCATCTACATTTTCGGGCGACACTGCGAATCCAACTAGTGACTGTAGCGTTGTTCGTTCTGTTTCTGAATCTGTCGCATGCAAGCTTTACATATTCCACATCTTCGACATTGGCACCTTGGCGAATCGTCGTGCCCAAAGCGATACAGGTAACTACTATAACCTCCGTGTCCCGCAAAAAATTCGATTAGGTGGTAGTTAACCTCACAATGCCTGCGGTTGGCCCACTTATCGATATTGGGTATTAATTTGTGGGTCATCCGACCCACTGTTGAGTTGTTCCATCTTCTTTGTCAGCTCTGCCGAATGTAACTATACTGAATGTCAGGGTTCTTATTGTTTCTTGATATATGCGGGAAATTCTTTAGCTGCAATGTCTATGGGGATTATTTCTGCTACAGGTGGTATTTGGATTTAGGTGGATTCCTGCCGTTAGGCTTAACCCCACCGTGCTCTAAACACCCGGGTGAATACATGCGTCGACCAACGCCCCCACGCACAATGTGCATGAGTACCAAACAATTACGTGTTTCTGGACCCTTTTTCCCTCCTCCTTGCTTAGGAGCGGAGCCCATCTAAAACTCCTGCCATTCTAAGGGCCATTGCTCCCGGTTGGATTGCAACTCCACATCCGAGAATATTCTCTCCCAGCGATTTTGGTTTAAACCACAGCCACCACGTTGCACCCAATAGGGTCCTCACCAATAGTCAGGCCGGGACCTGCGTCCCGAGGGCTTTCCTGACTCCCGTGGTACCAGATTAAGTGCTCTGGTCAGACTGCGTAGCCGAATATACTACCAGTTAGACTCCAGAAAATCTAGGACTGGTGACCAATCTGGGATCACTGTCCAGTCCCCATCCTGGGAATAGATGGGGACTATAGGATTCGTAGATCCAATCTGGATCACAGTCCAGTCCCCATCCTGGGAATAGATGGGGACTATAGGACTCGTAGATCCAATCTGTGATCACTGTCCAGTCCCCATCCTGGGAATAGATGGGGACTATAGGATTCGTACATCCCCCTATTTCTGCTACAATACAAGATGCCTCGAAGGATATGGTTTGCTATCCGCTGCAGACTCTGAAGCAATTTCTAGAGCTGGATAGAATTAGCAATGTTCTTCGACCATGCCCTGAGCCACTTATGCTTGGCATCATTCCAAATAGCGCATTTACTGCCTTAGTTGCCTTTGTGTATAAGTATTAGCTATGGAGATTGAAGACGACTGTCTAGTATTAGTCCTAGGTAATTTACGGACTCCGTGGATGTAATTTCGCTACTTCCCACCAGTATTTAAAGGACTTCTTAACTTACGGGTGGGAAGCAAAAGCTGCTTATCAGCACCACCTCGGTTTTGTGTTCTGCCATATTAAAGTTGTCAGAGTCAAGCCAAATTTGTATAGCACGAATTGCTTGGTTCGCGTAAATGTTGCACTTCGTCTAGATGTCGGGTTTGGACTACGACAGCGATGTCATCTGCAAATCCTTCAACGATTGCCTCTTCCGGGATTTTGAGGCTAAAAACACCGTCATATGTGATGTTCCAAGCCAATAACAGATCCCTGTGGAACGCCCGCTGATATATTATGTATAGGACACAGCGCCATTGTCCGTCTCAACCCATAACGTTCTGTTTTTGAAGTAATGTTCCACTATTTTTAATAGGTATTCCGCCACCATAATATTACGCAAAGCAGATATAATATGATTCCATCCTGCCAAATTAAACACATTTTTAATGTCCAGCGAACTACTTCCTAATTTTGCATCTAAGCTCTATAAAATTATTTTTTTGAGACAAATCTTTATCATTAGATAAACAACATTGAAAAAACTTGACAGTATTTCTACTTATTCTACTCCGATATTGGTTATAGGAGGGCGGTCGCAAAATTTTCCGACCTAACAAAGAAAACACAACAAACTTGGGATTTTTTTCTCTATTTCTCAACATAATCTCCTTTTAGCTCGATACACTTGTTCCAGTGATTTTTCTATAGCTTTAATACCCTATTTATAGTAATTACTGTTTTCCTCCTGAAAATAGTCATTAACCGCAACCTCCAATGCTGGCAAATCTTTTTCCGCCGAGCCACTTTTTCAAGTTTGGAAACAAAAAATAATCCGAGGAAGCTAATTCTGGCGAATTGCTGCAGCAATTCGAATTTTTATTCATTGATTTTGGCCATCGCAATAGTGGATGTGTGAACTGGTGTGTTGTCTTGATTATGAGCAAACGCGGCACCCATCTTGCGCACAGTTTTTTCATCATCAAATTTTCCGAAAACCGAGACTCAAAAGCAGGATTTGGCGGGACAAATGAAAGATCATATTTTATTGGTTTTGTATTTTTTTATTAAAAAACTCATTGCAGTTTCATACTTAAAAAACTTGTTATAACAAACATAACTATTGGTCAATATTTATTACTTTCGTCACAAATACTTTCTGTTATTCTTCACGAAATTCACTCCATCGTCACTTGTAAAAATGACTGTAATTCCTGAAAACTTGTATCTATATTTAATACTATGATTAGTTCAGTCTTTATAAGACGTTCGGATTCTACAAGGTGGCGCAAAAGTAACCTTTCGATGTTTTTTGGCCAGTCATCGACCGATTATTGGTCAAATAAATAGTCAGCAATATTCCGCGTTCTGGATCAGTGTAGCGTAACATTGTTTATTAACGTGTATTTCGTGTATAACTTGTTTCAAATACTAAATAATTTTTCACAATGAGCTTTGCTTATCGGTATTTAAATTAGATCATTGGCATTTTCAATACTTATTTGCGCCCTACGATATCGATATAGGTGACAAATTAAAGAGGAGAATTTTGGCTATTTCTAATATATTTATAAATAATTTTCCCAGATAAAATATTTTTTGAAAAATTGTATCCTTTGAAGTCCTTTTAAAGGGCATCGGGACTAGGAAATGAAATACTAAAAATGCCAATAAACTATATATTGCCTATAGTTTCAGACGTATATCATCCGGTTGAGGTGTAATATGGACTGTCGGACGGTGTTATAAGACCATTAATTGAAATATAAAAAAATATTTTTGGGCAATTCTTCACAAACAGTTCGAAGATTGCAGTAGTCGCTGTACAACATGTCACTGTCCACCGCATCTGAAATTTGTAGAACTTTTGGAATTTCTACCAAGCTATTTCTAATAGCTATTATTTTAGATTAATTACTGTAATTCGTTCATGAAATATGTTAGACAATTGCCAATGAAGGGGAAAGAAAAAAACACCAGTGATGGTGGCTAAATTCGGCGATGTTATTGGTTCACTCTTTCTAGTACCTCCCCCAAAAAGGATTAAAATTTGGTGAAATATTGATTCTCCCGAAACCTCTGTATTTCCACACATAGTAATCGCTTATCTGTAGCTTTCACCGTGGGCCACCCCTTTTGGTACCTTCTACAAAAGAGGGACTATTTTGTACAAAAAGTTAACTAATAAAGGGTCCGCAATCTAACGTTTTTTTTTTCAACTAGTGCTTATTTCGTGAATGGTAACACTTAGCTCATGTCTGATACTTAGTTTTATTCTTCCGCTGAACGAATATGGTTGTGTATACGCTTGAACAACGCTGGGAAATATGCCGAAGAAGAAGATGCCGATTTTGCAAAAAAAAAATCATCTTTTCAGATGAAGCTCATTTTGATCTTGGCGGGTATGTAAACAAGCAAAATTGTCGCATTTGGGGCACAGAAAACCCGCACGCATACATTGAAAATCCGATACATCCAAAACGAGTCACTGTTTGATTCGGATTTTGGTCCAGAGGCATAATTGGGCCATTTTTCTTCGAAAATGAGCAAGGAGTGGCCGTTACAGTCAATGGCGATCGTTATCGGGCCATGTTGAACAAATTTTTGTTCACAAAAATTGAAGACGAGGATATTGGCAACATTTGGTTTCAACAGGACGGCGCTACGTGCCACACAGCCGAAGCTACACTCGATGTTTTGCGCCCTGTTTTTGAAGTACGCATTATCAGCCGCAGAGCTGATGTCGTTTGGCCACCTCGGAACTGCTATTTGACACCGGTGGACTATTATTTGTGGGGTGCCCCCAAAGATAAGTGTTACGCCGACAAGCCAGAGACAATTGACGCTTTAAAGGACAATATTCGTGAAGCCATTGGTGAAATACAGCTGCACACAATCGATAATGTGCTTAAAAATTGGACCGATCGTGTAGGCTACTGTACTGTGGTACCTACCACACAAAATTGACAAATCATTATAACCTTAATACAAGTGCACATGAACAATTACAATTCGGTACAGTGCAATGCCTTTGAAGAACCTTCTGTTCAGCTGAAAATATGCGTATTCGCCACGCCACTTCTGGTACCGCCACACATATTGACAGATCTATTCGAATGCAGCATTCCCATAACTTCTTCAGCAACAATCCAAATGTTTTCATATTTTTAATTTTAGACAACATTTCCAATGACTACATACTGACAAAGAATGACATTATTCAGAAAGTGAGGGCCGATTTTCACGATTAAATGGAGTGAATAAATGTGAAATGTGTAATATCACACACTTATTCCTAATGTACTGATAACGTTTAAATGGTATGGTATCTGTTTATTAATATCCTTTCCCGATAATCCCCTACTAATACTTACGGAAAACATATTTCTATAATTCGCAGAAGAAGTTTGAAACAATTAACGATTTCGCAATAATTCTACAGTAATTATTTATACTCTGAATATATCCTTAAATCGCAAAACATGCGGCATTTGTTCACAATTCTTGCAGAAAGTGTTCAGAGAAAACCTTCGAGTAAACTCTGGTAATTAATTGAAATTTGCCATAAGCGCTACAATCTTTTTTCCTCCTCCTCCTCCTCCTCCTCTTCCCCATACAACTTCCTCCAAGTGGCATTGTGGTTATGCCTTTGCAATTGTAAATTATGACCTGGAGTTTAACGAACCAAAGCCGTTAGAGGGCTTCTAAAAATTTATGACTAAAATTATCAAAGTCCTAGAGAGAGTGTGTGTATGTGAGAGTGAATGAGTACCTAGTACTTAGTAAAATACATAAACTTTTTGGTTGGCAACTTGTAAGGATTTCCTTACTGAACTCTCTGGCAATTGATAAATTGCAAGCAACAAAAGGTCTACGCGTTACCTTACTTCACTTTATTTAAAGTGTCGGTATAGTAGGAGGAGGAGGAGGAGATTTACAACAAACAACAGCAATTTGTTAACAGGAAATGTGACATTCCTGCCAACACGAATACCGAACAACAAAGCATCGAAAGGGAGTTGTATCACAGAAAAACAATTTTAAAATGTATGTCACATTGTTGTGGGAGGAGCAGCTATGACGTCGGCAGCAGCAGCAACAAAATCGGCTTACCTATGTAACAGCCAATTTAAATGGGAAACCGAACGCCTTCAACTAAAAAATGCAAAAAATTAAAACAAAAACTGAGCGCCTTTGTTTGATATTATTTATTGTCTGTCCGATGTTACTGTGTGCAGCCGACACCGTACAATGTCAAGTCTAGGCATATGCAGGACTCTCATTAAATTGAAACCAATTTGTAATTACATTGAAAATAAACTACTTCTTGTCTCGTCGCTGGCAGAGCAATAACTTTTTATGAATTTTAATTTTTCTGGTGAGGAAAACCCCGATAATTCTAAGCTATAGGAAATGTACCAATCGTAAAAGGAAAAGCAGTACCAGATTAATAACACAGTGCGACAAATGGTAGGGGTCATTTGTCGCACTGTGTTATTAATGTTTTTGGCTACGAGTATGTTTGACATAACTCGAGAACGACTATTACGATATTGATGGAACAAATTTAGAAAAATTAAGAACTAAAATTCCTACGAATTTTAATAGTGGTACTTTCATGTGGAAACAGAATAGTAACTATCGTTAAAAATTTTAGAAAAAAAATGATTTTTTAAAAAGCAAAACGTTTTTGTTGATTTTTTAATAGGTAGCATCCTAACGAATAAAATAGTGCATTTTTGCAAAAAGTCTATAGATAAATATATAAATTACGAACGAATAGGGAAATTCAGAAAAATTATTTTTTATATTGTTTTTATTTTGTTTGGGAGGTACCAAAAGGATCATGTAAAAACGCCCATGTTTTAATATACTATGGGTACTACGAGTATAAAAACATTACACTGTACCAAATTTGAAGTGTTTGTAAGGGCAGGAATCGTAGTTATAAATATATCGGTATGGTAGGTGCCAAATGGTGGTGTGGCAATAACTCCCATTTTGTACGGGACTTTGATACTGCAAAGGCATTACACTCCACTGGACATTGACTGGAATCAAAGTTATAAGCAATTAAGTTTTTGAGAAAAATGGTTCATTTGTATGGGAGGAATCAAATAGGGGCGTGGCATTTTGTTCGGGACTGTAGGTACAATAAAACACTACACTTCACTAACTTTCAAGCATATTTATGGACTGGAATCAAACTTATAAGCCGTTATTTGTTGAGCAAAATCGGAGATACCAAAAGAGGCGTGGCAACTTCTCCCATTTTCATCCCCTTATCTTAGAGAGGAGGGTATATGGGTAAGAATATTTAATATCGTCCTATGTAGTTTATTTTTGGCTAAAATGTTTATAAGCGGTTAAAAATAGGTCAAATAGGAACTCGCTATAATTTTTTTTTTCAAAAATTTTTTTAAACCAATAAGGAAAGGCTAAAGTCGGGCGGGGCCGACTATATAATACCCTACACCATTCTCGTAATATTGAATAACTCTGATATATAAATTTTGTAATTCATGTATAAATTGTTTACATAAATTTACTTTTGGGACATTTTATACTTAAATAATACCCTGTACCACAGTGTGGTGTAGGGTATAACAAAGATTGGATCTAAAGAGCCAAATCGGATGAAACATATATATGGGAGCTATAGCTAAATCTTAACCGATTTTCCTCAAATTCGGTAGTGTTAATTCATGGATCAAGAAACTCTACCATTCTAAATTTCAAAATGATTGGATGTAAAATACAGCTTCTACAGGACTAAAGAGCAAAATCGGACGAAACATATATATGGGAGCTATAGCTAAATCTTAACCGATTTTCTTTAAATTCGGCAATGTTGGTTCATGGATCAAGAAACTCTACCATTCTAAATTTCAAAACGATCGGATGTAAAATACCGCTTCTATTGGACTAAAGGGCCAAATCGGAAGAAACATATATATGGGAGCTATAGCTAAATCTTAACCGATTTTCTTCAAATTCGGCAATGTTGGTTCATGGATCAAGAAACTCTACCATTCTAAATTTCAAAACGATCGGATGTAAAATACAGCTTCTATAGGACTAAAGGGCCAAATCGGACGAAACATATATATGGGAGCTATAGCTAAATCTTAACCGATTTTCTTCAAATTCGGCAATGTTGGTTCATGGATCAAGAAACTCTACCATTCTAAATTTCAAAACGATCGGATGTAAAATACAGTTTCTATAGGACTAAATGGCCAAATCGGACGAAACATATATATGGGAGCTATATCTAAATCTGAACCGATTTCAACCAAATTCAATAGCGATCTTAACAGCTGCGAAATACTCTAAACTGCAAAATTTCAGAACGATCGGAGTGAAATTGCGACCTGTAGTCGACGAACAACTTTACATGCTTAAATCTACTCAGCTAGTGATTCTGAGTCGATCGGTATACTTTAAGGTGGGTCTAGCTGTGTTATTTTCAGGTGTTACAAACATCTGTCATGAAACAAACTTATAATACCCTGTACCACAGTGTGGTGTAGGGTATAAAAAAATTGGTTCGATATACCCAATAGTACAAAAGTTATGACCACTTAAAGTAGTATTTTCAAAAAAATCAGATTTTTGTCAATTTTTTTACGAAAAAGTATAAATATATACAGGGTTGTCCAATAAGAGTCAAATGAGTTCTTTGAAAAAAACACACTTATTGTTAAGGAAATTCAAAAGTTTTTTATTTAATGTGAATTACAATCGATTCAATTAAGTTCTAAATAAAACGTCATTCAAATGTCCTCCACGACTTCTTCTGCCGGGACGAACTCGATGAACCCAATTTCCACTAAATCAAGTCGAATGTCATTAATGGCTCGTTCAACAAATAAAGCTAGTAAACAAACAAATAAAGCTTGTAAAGCTTGAACAGAGTCTGGTTTATTTCGAAAGACCAATGACTTCAAATAACACCACAAGAAATAGTCTAATAGTGTTAAATCACAACTTCTTGAAGGCCATTCAATATCACAATTTCTTGAAATAATCGAATCTCGAAACTCTTCTCGCAACAATTCAATTGTTTCATTTGCTGTGTGGCACGTAGCCACAATCGATCAAAGGCAAAAAGATAGCTCTTAGCGAGAGCTAAAATATTGCTCATGGGTGTCAAGCTCGTAGGTCGACTGGAAAGTGCTTTTTTGGATTTAAAAAAACGGAGTGCACGAAAAGTTGCAATTGGAAACAAACATAGGCATAGACATTTTCTTCGTTGGGATGCTAGCTTTGTAAAAATGGAACAAACATATTTTAATAAGCTTCTGTTTCCAAGCGGAAGAGTCATTAATAAAATTTGTAGAGATTGTAATTCAAATTTTTTCTAAATTTGTTGCAGCAAAATTGTACTAGTTGTTCTCGAGTTATTTCAAACAAAAGACCCCAAACGTGACAAATTTGTCAATACGAGTATGATAGTTACTACAGGGTAATTCCAACGGAAGTCGACCCACTTTTTAACACGACCCCCTCCGATTTCGATGAAATTTGGTACACGCTACCTCCTAGTGTGTACAATTTTTATGATGTCTACATTTAGTCCAAATTATGGTTCTTGTGTTACAGCGTCCGAAAGTTGGTTGAATCTCTAAATTTTTCCTAAAGTATACTGAATTCAACAGAGTATAACTTAAGAACGCGTTATCCGATTTCAACGATTTTAGTGTCATTGCAACCGGCCACACTCGTACTTCAAAATTAAAAATTTAAAAAAATTATTGTCCCTGTCGAAGGACATTAAAAATCGATAAATTATTTTAATCCTTCAATATCTCGAAATGCACCTAATTTTTTTCTTCATATTTTTTGTATAGCGTGATCCATTTCGAGGTTCCCCACTTTTTTAAAGAAAAAAACACAGAAAATTCAAATTGAATGGGGAATGTTTATTACCATTTGAAAGAGCATTCTTTGGCATTTAGTTGTTGAAGATTATGTCAAATGTTGGCCACGGCTACGTTACAGATGTTCCATCCGTTGAGTCCAATTTTCGATGACTCGTTCGAGCATTTCGACTGGTAACTGTCGAATGACACGCGTGATGTTTTGCTCCAAGGCCTGAATCGAAGCGGGTTTGTCCGCATAAACTTTAGACTTTACATATCACCACAGGAAAAAGCCTAACGGTGTGATATCACACGATCTTGGTGGCCAATCGACCGGCACAAAACGTGAAATTATCTGCTCACCGAAGTGTTATCTCAATAAATCCATTGTTTGATGCGAAGTGTGGGAAGTGGCGCCGTCTTGTTGAAACCAAATGTCGCCGAGATCACGAACTTCAATTTCATGGAATCAAATAGTCGGTTATCATGGCACGATAATGGTCGCCATTGACGGTTACGTTCTCACCGGCATCATTTTTGAAGATATATGGACCGATGATTCCGGTACGTCGGATCGGGAATCGGTCAATGGCAAAAATTGTAAAATATTGCTCATTAGTGTCAAGGTCGTGGGTTTACTGGAAAGGGTTTTTTTTGGATTTAAAAAAATGGACTTAGCGCAATTGGCGATCGATTATTTTGATAATAAAACTGAATAATTTGTAAACGTTGTTCAGGCTTACTCTACTTAGATCACCCGTTAGTTAAACCGTTAAATGAGGTAATTTTGGTTTAAAAGATACAGATTTGTTACTTTTTTCTACCACAAATATTTCAGGATTTTTATGTAAAACACAATGTAAATTCTTTCTATGTGAGCGGAATCAAATTATTATTTGTTATGAGAACGTATATCGTACCGCGGTAATAATAAAATCTGATTTATATTTTTGAAAGTCCTAAGTCAAGGTTACTTTCAAGCCTCAAAAGCAAACCTGGCTTAAAAAATATATTGGTTAGAAGAAATTACAAAGCTGTAACTTCGTGGAATATCCATGATAAGGGCACTTATTTATCATTTGACGTGAATATCTCTATATGACCATATCTATTTGTTTGTCATTCTATATGTAGATAATGACAATGTGCCTGACATTCTATACAAATAAAATTCAGAAGTATTCGTGTGAAAAACGTTTTGTAGTGATCGATGTAAAACTATCTATTAAAAATGTGGGTCAATTTAAAACTATACAATGTTGTAATTCCTTGAGTTAAAGCATATGAAATGAAAACCTGCCAATTTGAGAACTGTTACTGGAAATTTCCGTCAACATTTTCATTTTAAATGTTTTTAGAAGTTTTTTGTTAATGATCGATTTAATTTTTAATTAGATTTATTTATTGAATGTTTTCACATTCGAATTGTTCAGCTTTTTCGATCAACTCTTCCTTTTCGAAAGAGAGGTTTTTGTGGTGTATTGGGAAAGATAAGACACTGCGCTCTGAAAGCCATGTAAACACATACCCTTATACGCATTTCAATCCTGTGCGGGGATATCATCAGGAGGGTCTTATACATGACACACAGTGTGAGCTTGTAGTTGTGGCGATCATCACTTGTATATATATCAATCTACAAAGAACTTTGCATATGGGAATTATATTACCTACGAAGAAAGCGTACAAGTCACACAGCCAAAGCTTTAAGCGAGACTTAAATTCACCATTTTCACCACCCATGTGACTGGTAAGGGTTGCCAGTTCGACACAGTTGTCTCTACACCAATCGCCAGGTAGATGGCGTGGATTCTGAGATTAGTTGGACGATTAGAAAGACTTTACTACATTTCAGTAAGCATAGTATTTTTTGTTGAATATCAAATATTTTATGTTATTATTTAGAATTCATTAACACTACGTGTTGAAGATGAGCAGCTTCTTTATAATTGTATTTAGGCGGGCTGATCCTATTATTTTAAATGTTTTTAGAAGTTTTTTGTTAATGATCGATTTAATTTTTAATTAGATTTATTTATTGAATGTTTTCACATTCGAATTGTTCAGCTTTTTCGATCAACTCTTCCTTTTCGAAAGAGAGGTTTTTGTGGTGTATTGGAAAAGATAAGACACTGCGCTCTGAAAGCCATGTAAACACATACCCTTATACGTATTTCAATCCTGTGCGGGGATATCATCAGAGGGTCTTCATTTTACTCTTCTAAAAATTTCAACCTGCAGTTCGAGCATATTTTATCGCCCGCCTTGAAAATTGAATACATTTCAATCATCAGCTGTGAAACAGTTCTCAAATTGGCAGGTTTGCATTTAATATGCGAGCATCGGCCACGATTGAACTCATTAAACCAGTTTTGAAAATATAAATGATAATCCACGTCAAAAGTTGTGAAAAATGATCGCACGAAAATTTCACGATTTAATTCCATTTTTTGCCAAATTGATTTTTTTTCAAGTCACTGCACTAAAAAAAAAGCGTACTGAAAATCAATGAATTTTTCGTAAAGTTTAAGATTTCGGCAATGATTTCGAGCCAAAGACAATCGCTATAAAAATAAGAAGGTTTTATAGTTAATTTAAAGACGTGAATAGTACTTGTTTTGAGGATGCATTTCATAGAATTAAGAATTTTGGGTAATAAAACTAATTATGTTTGGTCTTAAAATAAGCACATTTTTGCGTAAATTTAAGTATGGCACGTGCTTATTTTTAGTAAAATATCATATAATTTAAAACATTATCGTAATAAAATTTAAAATGTTTGTCCTTGATATAAGAATATACTGGTAATTAATTTAAGGCCTACATGAATTTAAATACAGTTTTATTAAATATGTATGGAAAATTCGTTACATTATATTGATTATAATGTTACTCTTTTAAATGAATCATTTTTCTTTGAAATCATTTAATATTCATCGAAAATTCAATAACACAACACTTTATCTTTCTAAATAAATATTTTATTTGTTATATTTTATATTGGAAAATACAAAAAAATATAATACATATTACGGCTAACCTTGAACATTTTATAATTTAAAACAATATGTAATTGTATAAAGACAAATCGGCCAACACACTATGAAGTTTGACTTTTATTCGAATATTGTATTGTTATGTATCGATTCTATAGCGGGATTCGTTTCTCTATTTGTTGCCCATGAACAATTTTTATCGGAACCGACCTTAATTATTTCTAACCTAGAATTTGGCTGGAATTTAAATAGAAATTATATAAAACAAATATTATATTTTTATCTTATAGATTGTATGCTCACTCATTTCCTGCAATTTGTAAATTTTTAATTCCCCACTGCATTTTTCATATATCCAAATAAAGCTCAATTGCGCGAACTAAAATAAAAATAATTTGAATAGAAATCAAACAGAATGATTTATATACGATAAAGTATTAAAATAAATTTTATCATATAACTGTCACTAAATGTTGAAAAATAAGAGATATATTCAAATCTTTGGAATATACTTACTTACACTGAAATATTTAGTCACTCTTCTACGACACAAATTCTCATAATAGGTCCATACAAAATTTGCTGTACTAAAAGTTAAAAAAATATTTATGTAAGATATTATTAATAATAGAAACTGATTGTTTTGAAAGTGGCGAAAGTGACATTTTTCATATAAATTGAGTTATCAAAAATAATTTTCTCAAAAACATGACATTCTTAACCCTGGTGTTAGATTAGCAAATCTGTACGAATCCTAGATTAAGAGTCCATTTGGTCAACATTACATTTTTCATATAAAATTAATATGGAAGACAATATTTTATATTTATTTTTATTCAATACTTCGTGAAAAGAAAGCAGCTTATTTACAATTATTTTTGAGCAAAAACGCTTATTATTTTGTTTTTAGTAAAACAAAAATATCCCTTGGACCAAATTATAAGGCAATATTTATACATACATATATTACCGTTTATAAAGGAAACGATACAAAAATTGGACCAAGTGGGCCTAATCTAACAGCAGGTTTAATTATGAAGTACTTATGAGGCAATTATGAACACGAAATCAAGGAAACATTTAAACTAAAATTCAAAAAAGGAAAACATCTTTTTAAATACATTATATTTGGAAAACTTTTTAACAATAACTTTGTTTGTGTGAAAACAGGTATTTTACATGTGAACGTCAGTTCGCAAATATATGTGGTTCTAATACCGTAATATATGCGTTCCAAATTAAATTTCTTGATTTTCAAATAAAATATATTTGTTCAGAAATACATAATACTTACAAATATTGTTTCCAAATCTCACTTATTTGTTGTAATTTATAAATGGCATTCAGCACTGCATTTTTCATATATCCATCACATTTACCTTCAAATATTGCCTGATCTAAAATTAAAATAATTAAATTTTTTCTGAAAATAAATCAAATAAAATTATCTATAAAAAAAATTCAAATAAATTTTATCATATCACAATTGGAAAACGCTGAAAACTAAGAGAAATATTTCAGCCGTTCATATATAATACTTACGTTGAAATATTTTGTAAAATTTGCCACTATTCTCACAAAAGACCCATTCTAAAATTGTTTTACTAAAAAAATTAAAAAAAGATAGTTATATGTATAACATATTATTAATAATAAATTTCTTTATTGCCACAAATAATTCTACATTTCTGCGTTATGCGCTGGTATTTTTAATAAATAAATACTTTCAATTAAAATGTGTTTTTTTAATTTTGTAATTGCCAATAGGATGTTTATTTCAGGATAATAATATTATTCTTCACGTACCTAAGCATTTTTCCATTGTCTCTTTCAGTATTACAAAATCTATTACTCAAATTTTTGTCATCCATTTGGCACAAATCTCTTCACAGGACTTAAAAACTAGATCTCCTTCAAAAACGCATGTATGTACATCGCCATAAATAACATACAGCAAAAATAACTATGACACACGCACTACCCTTATCACAGATATCGATGGTGACGCCGACGGCATAACCACATGCATACACACATGTACACGACGGTTTCATTTGTTGTTGTTGCTATGCTTTAGCAAAAATAACTGTTAACAGCCCATATTAAAATTATTTTCGGTGCAATATGCACGTATGTATGCACGTATACTTACATATTCACAGCAATCAAATTTTTTCACAATGCGCGTCCCGAAAACAGACAACCGTTTCCTTCCATCGCTTGTAAATAACTGACGATTTAAAAGAAAACGAAGAACAGAACTGTTCTCTATTTTCTCTTCTAGCATTCCATAATTGATTCACACATTACCAAACAAAACTGATTCTCCGAGCGAGAGAGGGAGGGAGAGATTGTATAATTCTCTCGTATGTATTCTTAAAAATAATGACAATAGTCATAAAATTTATTACCAAGACAGCCTTTCCTTTAAGGGGAGCATAGCCTTAAATTTATTACTCAAATATCTCATACTGCTAATTAAGTCCGATTCGGTATTAAAACTATGACATGTCTACGTCATAGTGTTAATGTAGAAAATCCTTAAAAGTATTGAAATATTACTTAAAATAATGAGGATTGGCACAAAAATAATGATTTTTTTCTTTAATTTAAATGCGTACATTTAAAGAAGCGCGTATACAAAACTAATGATTAGATAGTCATTAATTCAAATTCAAAAAACTTTATATTAAGGAAAATTTCGTAAAAAACGTGTAAATTTTCATTATTTTAATGAAAATTGTCATTGAATTGATGCCGAGGTAGCATACTTAATATAAGAATGTGTCATCATTAGTTTTATTACTATTTTTTTTTTCAGTGTGTAAACAACACAAATGATGGTCGTCCGTCAAACGTTCTGAGTACGTTTATGCTAAGAAATGTCAAACATTCCAATGGAAATGTCAGATGGCGCCAGGCAACACTTAGTGTTGCCTAGACCAGAAATATATATAGCAACCCTCGTAGTAGTAGTTTATTAGTCGCTATCACCTCAAGAAAAATAAATGGACCATTTTGCACCTAAAGTTAACTGCTCATAGCTTTAATATCAGTTCACAAAAATACTTTGCATTGAAATGCTTTTATAGTACATAAAGACCCGAGAAAAGTGGGCGTTATTGATACGCCACTTTCGGTTCCTCACACACAAATTACACACATTTTGCAACAAAAGTTAACAGCTTATAACTGGAATACCAGTGCACATTTTAAAGTTATCAAATACATTATAGATTGGTAATAATTTAATTTAAAAAAATAAATAAATGTAATTTTATATATTTTTTTTTTGCACTGAAGGTGAGGGTATTCGTAAGTCGGTTAACCCGACTGAACTTTCTTACTTGTTTTTTTTTTGTTTGAGTTTCAGTGAAGATTATCTTAAATACTTAAACAAGTTAATAATATTTTTTTTAGGAAATATACTACGGAATCGATTCGTTTTCTTAGGATAACAAATATATGTCGATTTGTCCCTCCAGTGTGGTAGGACTATACTTATATAAACACACATATCCCTAATGTAGGGTATTGGAAATTCTCAACGTCCGAACCAAAGGCCCCTTATTGCTTGTTTGGGTTTTTTGTCTAGCTTTTGTCCACGAAACATGTTAGTGCTTCAAACGTGTTTTTATTTCAAAAAATGGGCTGAATAACATTTATATAAATACTCGTATATATTTTTTTTTTCAATGTTACTACTAACAACCAGGGGTCGTCTCTACATCCAAATAAAATGTTTTGCAGGAAATTGAATAAAATAATAATAAAAAACAAATATTGAACAAATAAAAACACAATAATCCATGCCGCTTTACAAACGCGCTTGTGACGTGTGTTAGGATTTATGATGTGTCTGTGTGTGTGTGTGCGAGTGTGTCACTTTCAAAGGAGGTGTTATTCAATTGGAAAATCAAATCAATTCCAAATCATCGTTAGAGTCATCATCAATCATTGACGTTAGTTGTTATCCAAAGACCAGTTCCTATTGCTATTTCCATTCATATTTGATATGTTTGTTTTCTATAATCAACAAGTTATGTGATTCATGAAAATAGAATTAAAAATTGCGTCTCTGACGTAGTTTTTTTCCCCGCCCCCAATGACAGCAGGACGTGATTCAACACAAAATCTCTTCTAATGACCTTTGGGGTTGTTTACTTTTGTTGAAACCGCCATAAATTTTGTGTAGTGAATAGTGGTCCGTGGGGGAGGTTATCTAACCTCTCTACTGAATGAATGAATGGAAAGTATGATTGTTGGGTTTTTATCCCAGTGACCCCTCTCTTGATATGCTGCGCCACATGACGTATGAATGATGTTATTTACAAATTTGCAATGTGCACGCTTACGACTTTTGATAAAGTTTAAACTTCAATATCTGTTTTTGTAATTGAAAAACCACATTGATGTGGGATGGGACTTGTTTATAATAAACTAGTGGTTTTTATTTATGGCTAACGCAGTACAAACAATAAAAAGCATTATCATGCAATGTTTGCGGAATATCTATAAATAGTTTAGTATCAGATCAAAATTTCGCATAATGCATTTTATTAGGATAACAATTTACTTATCAGATATAACATACTGAAACATATTTGAAAGCAACTTCTACAGGGGAGCTTGTTCCGTGTCAAATCACGTTAATTATATTGTTCTTCTCTTTAGCTTATAATTTTTAATTCTTCCTCATCCGCTAACCCCTATAACAAAAATAATGTCCTACAACTACACAGCTGCTCATACCACACACGACCAATCATACAAGTATGAACAGCCAGACACATATACATTCTCCAGCCCCAGACATTAGCCAAACTCTCCACCAGCCAGCCAATGGATAGACTTGCAGACAACAAGAGAGCGAAGTTGTTTTGTGCATACGCATAATAGCGTATATGCAAATAATTCGCAATCACTACGGATAGGCAGGCAGATAAGATGCCTGGGTTTGGTTGGCAGAAGGCAGTTAGTAGTCAGCCGCAGTGGCTTGTAGGTCTGGTATGATATAACTTTAAGGCAGTCCGACAACAGAACACTTTATATAAATAAACCAGTAAGGAAAGGCTAAAGTCGGGCGGTGCCGACTATATAATACCCTACACCACTCTCGTAATATTGAATAACTCTGATATATAAATTTTGTAATTCATGTATAAATTGTTTACATAAATTTACTTTTGGGACATTTTATACTTAAATAATACCCTGTACCACAGTGTGGTGTAGGGTATAAAAACGATTGGATCTAAAGAGCCAAATCGGATGAAACATATATATGGGAGCTATAGCTAAATCTTTACTGATTTTCTTCAAATTCGGCAATGTTGGTTCATGAATCAAGAAACTCTACCATTCTAAATTTCAAAACGATTGGATGTAAAATATAGCTTCTATAGAACTACAGGGCCAAATCGGACGAAACATATATATTGAGCTATAGCTAAATATTAACCGATTTTCTTCAAATTCGGTAGTGTTGGTACATGGATAAAGAAACTCTACCAATCTAAATTTCAAAACGATTGGATCCAAAATACAGCTTTTATAGGACTAAAGGGCAAAATCGGACGAAACATATATATGGGAGCTATAGCTAAATCTTAACCGATTTTCTTCAAATTCGGCAGTGTTGGTTCATGGATCAAGAAACTCTACCATTCTAAATTTCAAAATGATTGGATGTAAAATACAGCTTCTACAGGACTAAAGGGCCAAATCGGACGAAACATGTATATGGGAGCTATAGCTAAATCTTAACCGATTTTCTTCAAATTCGGTAGTGTTGGTTCGTGGATCAAGAAACTCTACCATTCTAAATTTCAAAATGATTGGATGTAAAATACAGCTTCTATAGGACTAAAGGGCCAAATCGGACGAAAGATATATATGGGAGCTATATCTAAATCTGAACCGATTTCAACCAAATTCAATAGCGATCTTAACAGCCGCGAAATACTCTAAACTGCAAAATTTCAAAACGATCAGAGTGAAATTGCGACCTGTAGTCGACGAACAACTTTACATGGACAGACGGACGGACGGACGGACGGACAGACAGACATCGTTAAATCGACTCAGCTAGTGATTCTGAGTCGATCGGTATACTTTAAGGTGGGTCTAGCTGTGTTATTTTCAGGTGTTACAAACATCTGCCGTGAAACAAACTTATAATACCCTGTACCACAGTGTGGTGTAGGGTATACAAAATATAGATCTACCCCACGACAGCTTCGTCCGAGCGTTGCCACGACGACTTCGGTTGGTCGTTACTAGGACAGCTTCGGCCGATCGTTACTACGCAGATTCGTCTAATCATTACCACGACGACTTCGGTAGATCGTTACTACGACAGATTCTTCTGATCGTTACTACGACGAATTCGGTCGATCGTTACCAGACAGCTTCGGCTGATCATTACTACAACAGATTCGTCTGATCATTAATACGAATCATAGTGTTTCCTTTTTGGGTTTATGCAGGTAAAATCTGTAACTTTTTTATCATCCGATTGTATTGAAATTTGGACGGAACATTTGTGAGTACATATTCTAGTTGTGTGCGAAAAATTAAGTCGATACCTTAATTACGTTGTGCGACAGCCAAAATCGGCGAGGGTTCTGGACTACCGTGAACAATTATATCAGTAAAAAAATGTATATGTATCGAGGTGTTTCGCTGGGTGACGTCTAGGAATCCATATATATCGATTTGATGTTAGTAAGTATCATATAGGGGTATTTGTCACGTTTGGGGGTATTTCGTTTGACATAACTCGAGATTGACCAGTCCGATTTTGCTGCAACAAATTTAGAAAAATTCAGTCTTACTATTCCTTCAAATTCAATTAATGGCACTACCACGTGGAAACGGCAGTAACTAAACTACTGAAGTTAAAATAATTAGAAAATATTTTTTCAAAAAAAAGTTTTTTGTCGGCACGAAAAAAACAATGAAAATTATAAAAACAAATCGCCAGAAAAAATTGTTCTAATTTTTGAAAGCTGGCATCCTAACGAATAAGATAATGCCTATTGGAAGAAAATCTATGGATAAATGTGGAAATTATAGCACGGGACATTGCTGAAATGACTTAAAATTACCCAAAACGAATTTCCGCCAAACATACTTGGTCTTAGGTCACTCCTTCGATATGTTACACTTATGGTTCGTAGCAGAAGTTAGAAAAATTACCAGGGGTACTTCTTATAGACAAGTCTGCGATACACCAAAACTCAACCCAAATGACCGAAATAAGTCAAAACTTAAAATCCATTTTTAGGTTTAGCACCAATTCGGAAAAGTACGAAATTAACCCAAAAAATGGATCTTAAGTTTTGACTAATTTCTGGCATACAAGTTGAGTTTTGTGATTTTGGTGTATTCAGAGACTTATAGTAGAATTTTACGGCAAATATTTTTGTTGAACACTCTATAGGTTTGCATATCATGGTTTATCACGAGAACTAGAGTCGGTTCACAGAAACGACCTTGTAGGCCGAGAACTGTATTATCCCATATATTCAAATCGACTGCAAAAAATATTGCTCAACATTTTTTGAGGCACAGGGCTAAAAAAATGTTGACCGGTGTTATCTCTCCACGCTTTCCTGCACTAGTTCCAATTCCTGCAGGCTACTACAATCGCAGCCAAAATATATTTTTTTGGATTTCCCAAAAACAAATCCATGATAAACCCCAACTGTCTTATCAGCAACAAAATACAGATGACATTTCTCTGAATGCCTCAACCAGAGCAAATTGTCTGTCTGTCCATCCAATCCAAACAGTTGCATTGAAGCACTGTCGAAAACAACAAGAAATGTTTACGAAAATTTTAATTATTTTAATCATATCTGCTGTACTGAAAGCCAATGAACCACAGACAAATACAACCATTACTCCTAGTCCATTAATCACAGTCGTCTCAAATGAAACATTAGAAATGCCAACAAATAATACAAATATAACATTGACGGTAAGAACTAAATGGACAAAATACGAGTATTTTAAATTTATTAACATTGTTTTGTTTCAAAAATTAGAACAATCGTCGCAATAAATCCATTTTTATGCCACCCCCTAAGGCTGCCTCGAATTGTGGTTACAGACATAATGGCCAAATAATCATCTGCAGGAATCATTAATAATTATCGGGACTATAGGTTAAAAACCACACTGCAACAATGTAAGTTAATGCGTGTTTATACTTGAACATTTGAAGTGATGAGTGAATTTTTAAAATTTCAGAAAAACTGTGTAAACAAGTAAGAAGGACGGTAGGTTCGTCCGGGCCGAATCTAATTTAATTTAATTCATATTTTTTAACGCATGGAGGAACCATGCTGAAATTTTTACATTTTGTGGTAAACTATGTGGCTAATTTTTTAAAATAAAAAAAATGAAGATATGCTTGTCAGGATAATCAAGGATTAAGGACATTCCTTTTGAAGTCCTTAATATACAAACATTAATTACTTAATTTATAATTCTTAAAAAGGATGTTAAATTCTTTCAAATGGTACTTATATCATTCAAATCTAATATTCCGTTCAAAAGTTTTGTAGACTTCAAAAAGGCTAAGGTTATAAAAAAAAATTTAGGTAACCAACTTGGGCACCCTATAAAATCTAAACCGTTACGAATTTGGATAATCGGTAAAAGGTAATAAGTCTGCATGGTCTTCTAGTATACGCGTGTAAAGTTTCATTGCAATACATAAATATTCGGAGTGGGCGGTATCCTCTGGAATTACCCAATCTATATATGTATATAACAAGTAAGAAAGTTCAGTCGGGTAAACCGACTAATGAATTCACTCACCTTGAGTCTTTTAACTTTAAAGTTAAAAGCTGTTTAAATTTGGTACAAAATGGTCCATTTGTGTGAGAGGTACCAAAAGGGGCGTCCCAATAACGGTCACTTTTCTCTGGACTCTAGGTACTATAAAAGCATTACACTTTACAAAATTTCAAGTATTTGTATGCAATGGTTTTAAAGTTATAAGCTGGTAACTTTTGGTACAAAATGGTGCATTTGTGTGGGAGGTACCAAAAGGGGCGTGGCAACTTCTCCCATTCTTCTCGATGTAATAGTGACTAATAAACGAATACTATGTGTAGAATTTCAGAGGATTCCAATAAGTAGTATAGATACTCAAAACAGATATCCGCCGAACATACTTAGGGTCTTAGGTCACTCCTTTGATGTGTTACACTTTTGGTTCGTATCAAATTATATACTCGTATACCCTCCTCTCTGAGGTGAGGGGATAAAATGAATCGTGGTTTGTTCGACTGCTTAAAACTTGAAAACTACAGTACCGAATTGGATACTTCCTTCTGCGGATTTTTTCGCAATTGCTACGCTAAGGTTTAGGAAAATAAAAGTCGCAAAATTCTCAACAGTTGGCGCTGACCACTTGACCGCTGATGCTTCTGTAAGAGCTAGAACGATGCATTTTTGCACAAGCATAGACCAGAGTGTTGTGTAAACCACGGACTGTTCATGTAGTCATTTTTTGCCCTGTGGCCAGTTCTAGCGCTATTAAAAACTTGAGTATTATTTTTGTCGTTTAAGAAGCGTCTTATATGATCAAAAGCTAAAACTTTGTAAGTATGAAGTACACGACATATAAAAACTCGAATTCTGAGGTCAAACATCATTAAATAAAAACAATTGTTACTCTTTCAGTACCTAAAAAGTATTTTAAGAACTATAGGACTATAATCTGATGTGTATAATATACAGATCTCCTCTGGATGTGCTTTCACGCCAAATGATTTTTGACCACGTGGCCGCTGAGTCTCCTGTAAGAGCTGGAAAGCTTAAATTTTGCATATGGATAGTGTTGTATAAACGCTAGACTTTTCATAGAATCGGATTGTGACCAGTGGTCAGTTCTCGCGCTATCAAAAACGTGAGTGTTACTTTTCAAATTCAAAATTTAGAGATTGAAAATCGGATAACGACACTGTCCAACAGCATTTTTGGAACAGAATGTGGACCCAATAATTTTGAAAGGTCATGTTGAGTAGATCATTTTTGTAGAATAAACTTATGGTCCAGCTGGTCTGAGATTTGTTTTACAGTGGGTCAAAGTTTTCATTTTTTGGTCGAAGGGAGCTTTATATTAAATGAAAAAAATGCTGTAAGTTAATGTCTGAGAGATTTCTTATTGCCAGTGTTATATAGTGGAGGCTTTCATACATCCCGAATAGCTTTAGGTATGTTATTCATACCTAAAGCGGGGAAGATATCACACACTAGGCCAAAAGACTTCAGACCAATTAGCCTATCCTCCTTCCTATTGAAAGGCCTGGAAAGACTTTTAGATTATTTCATTAGGGAAAACCTGTATACAAAACTCCTGTCGGTGAACCAACATGCTTACAATAAGGGGAAGTCTACAGAATCAGCCCTACACGAACTTGTGAGCACTATCGAATCGTCCCTGCATTTCAAGGAATTCACCATGGTGGCATTTCTTGACATAAAAGGGGCTTTTAGGGTAGGTTCGCAGTGGGGCCTCTCTCCTAATATCGTCCACTGGATATATATGGCAGTAGTTCGTCCTATACCGCTATACGGCATTGTGGTATGGTGGACGGCAACTGACAAACAAACCATCGCCAACCTACTAACAAAGTTTCAGAGAACAGCCTGCCTGAGCATAAGCGGAGCCTTAAGGACTACAGCCACCGAGTCTCTACACGCAAAGAAAAAAAACGTTTGGGAGTCGTTTATGGCAAACATTTTTGTTTGTCTCAAACGCTCTACTTTTCCCGTAACGGTTGACATTTTTGCGGTGAATGCAAAAGTTTATCGTAAACGTAGTTTCTCTTACTGTAAACGAACATTCTTTCATTCCAAAATTTTCGTAATTTATTTTATGTTAAACGAAAAACGTTTACGGAACCATATTGTATTTAAACATGATTGAATATATTAAAGAGAGTTGAGAGAACAAAGAGCTAAACTTGTTTTCATTTTGTGAGAGTGCGGTTTTATAACTTTTTTTTATTACTTATATGACGGAATAATATGTGTAGATGTATGTGTACAGAACTCAAAAGATGCAGATGTGTGTGTATACAACACAAAAAGCGACGTTGCAGTGTTTCTGCAAAAAGATGCAGATGTGTGTGTACAAAACACAAAAAAAGAAACGTTGCAACGTTGCATACATGTTTGTCCGCGTTGCTTTATTAACAGACGGTGGTGGATATTTAGTTATCTGCATCCCTCCCTCCGCACTGTTATACAATTTCATAACATTTGCAATCGTACTCAGCATGCGTAGAGTCGTATGCTGGTGGGCCTTTAGTTTTGTACTGGCGCTTGTGGTGTTCGGTATTTGTGCGCGTGTGTGGCAAAATTAAAAATGTTTTTATCAGTTAACTCAAAATGATTTTATTCAAAGAATCTAAATTATCGGAGGTGCGATATCTCGCAAATATACTGTGGACTCCAATTTAATGTTATAGGTAAATGGTAAATGAAGTGAAGACATGTGGGAAAATAACCAAATTGTTAATAGCAAAAAAATGAATCGAGCACTGCATGAAAATATTGAATACTTTGTGGAAAGCCGGAATAACAAAAACAATAGATTTTAACAGAAACTGAGACCATTTATTGCTTTTGTTAACGACTAACTGGTTATTTTTCCACTCGCCTTAAATTGTGAATAAGCAAATTAAAATCATTAACAATCAATCATCCCACGTTTAGGTACTGAAGCTGCTAATGGTAATTGTGAAATAAATTTATTCAGGCACAATACAACTGGATACTTCTGGAAACTGCTGATATAAAACTCACTTTTGACTAAAAAGTTTGATATATGGTAAGATAACATCTCGCTACATTTTTAATATGTTCTAACATACATGCTTTCTTTTTTACAGTTTGTCTACAACCCAATTAGAAGATAGCAGCCAAATAATAGCAGAGGTGTTTGTCGGGGAGCTCCCGGGGACATTTTACTAAAAATTGTGACATTTTTGATTATAAACATAATATTACAAAACATATTAAATATCATAATTCAATCAAATTATTCTTTTGTGACAATCGTTTTCTCATTTATTGTTAAACTGACATTGCTTGTGACAAACGCAATGATTGTTTGCAACACACGTTTTACAGGGTTTGGGATAAACAGGCATTGCTTGTGACAAACACAATAACCGTTTGCACTAAATGTTTCACAGGGTTTGTAATAAATGTAAATCATTTACGATAAGTACACTAACCGTTTGCTATAAACGTTTCTTTGGGTTTTGGGATAAACATAAATCGTTTGCGACAAACATACACCACAAACGAAATTCGTTTGTCTAATTTTTCGTTTGGGAGTAACGAATTTTTTCTTTGCGTGTACAAGCCCTACTCCATATACTGCCGATTAATATTGTGGCGAGAGAAGTTTCAACAAAGCGGCAATAAGATTAAACTGTCTATCAATGTGGAGGTACAAAGCCTACGGTCACATGAGGACATCAAAGTGTAGTGCTATGGTAACCGACCGAGTGGAATATATGTATGCCAACGGTGTACATCTTCGAGAGAAATTACATCACTATGATTCCCGCCAGAGATGAATGGGTTGGAAGAATACCAGATAATAGAAACCATCTGCACTTTTACACGGATGGTTCGAAGCTTGATGAAAAGGTTGGCTTCGGAGTACACTGTGCATAGCTTAGATTAGATATAGCTCACAGACTACCAGATACCTGCAGTGTCTATCAAGCCGAAATAATGGCAATATGGGAAGTATCCAAGTGGCTGAGTCGCAACATAGTAACCAACACTGGCGTTGTAATTTACTCGGACAGCCAGGCTGCCATCAATTCTCTGGAGGCAACATCCCTATATTCACAAACAGCCCTCGACTGCCGCAGATCTCTTAACGAGATGACTGAGCAGTTTAATATACACCTCATATGGGTGCCTGGGCATAGGGATATCCCGGGGAACTGCAAAGCCCATGAACTTGCTAGGAAAGAGACGACATTACAAATTCTCGAAGAATTCGCATATATTGGTGCGCCACTATCCACGTGCAAGCTTTGGCTTAGGCAAGCGGCAATCAGGCAGTCCAACGAAAGATGGACAGAAATCGGCACCTGCGGGTAGCTAGACAAATCTGGCCAAGGTATGACCTGAGAAGATCAAAACATCTCCTCGCACTAGAGAGGCAAAGATTGTCCACCTTAGTACAAGTTCTGATGGGACACTGCTTGATCGGCGAACACGCCAAAAGATTGGGTATTGACTCCAATGACTTCTGCAGAAACTATGGAGATGAGGAAGAAGTGGAGAGCATTGAGCACTTGCTATGCAACTGCCCGGCTCTGGTTGGTTTCGATAAGGGGCATTTCAGCCCGTGGTAACACTAGGTACCTAAACTGGTCTATGTGAGCTTGTAAAAATAATACGGCTGCCACCCTAACCTAAACCTATATAGTGGAATTTCATGAGAATCATTTTTGTGGACGATCTTAACCCTCTACCTCCCCTTTTATTGGGCCAATTTGACCCATTAAGAGGGGAGCTAAATTCCTTTCAAAAAGGACATGTAAAGACTAAAATATTCTACGAAAATTGTTGTCGAAACATTTCAGTGGGGTCCCTGACAATGAGAAATCGCTTAGACATTAACTTACATAATTTTTTTCATTTAGTACAAAGCTCCCTTCGACAAAAAAATAAAAATTTTGACCCACTGTAAAAAAAGTCAGACCAGCTGGATCATAAGTTTATTCTACAAAAATTTATACTCAGCATGCCCTTTCAGAATTATAGGATCTCTACTCTGTTCCAATCAGAAAGTCTTAATTTGTTAGCCTGTGTAAATAACAAAATTATAGGTTTTATATAGAAAGAAAAGAAACTCGGGTTTTTACCCGTATATCCGGATTTTGGGGGTGTCCGACAAATTTCACGTTGTTTTACTCGCCAAGACCTACGAGAAAAATAGTATCGCAGATTTTGGACTTTCGCACTGTGTCATCAAATTGATTCACACACAACTTTCCCATATTCTATAGTAATTTTAAAAGCAATTATCTAAATGCTTCCATATTCTGTATTTTAGACAACTACTTTGACCATAATACATTACTCATATAGTGAGGGTATACTCCCTTTGTCACTTTATTCGCCTGAAATTGTATAAATGGTATTTTTGACACAATGTTTTTTTCGCATCCAATTATATTCCATTTCTTTTTCTGATAATTCTATTAAAGAAACTTTAATATATCGTTAGTTCAAAATTTCGTTTTTGAGTTGTGACGCTCTTATATGAAATAAGCGATAATGTGAGATTATCATATTATTTGAATTCTTAAAATCCACAATCCACTTATGCCACAATCAATATACAAATATTGAAATACAATGGAGGCATACTCGCACTCTCGACTTGTGAACTGAAATCAGTTTAATAACAAATCTCAAACGAGAAAAATGTATTTATTGAAGACTTTCCTATTTTCTGGATTAATAACAATCATCATAACTTTATTATTTATATGTGGAATTAGAGAAAGTGGCGTTTGGGCCAGACCCCAAAATAATGACACGCCAACTCAAGCACCTATTGCACTTAATGGAGAGGTGAGTTTATACCTATGTACATATCTTGGAATATTCAAAGTCATTATGACACTGAAATCGTATTGAAATCAGAGAGTGTTTAATTTAATATATTAATGAAATTCCTGAATTCCCACGAGGAACATAGAAGCATAAATTAAATAATTAATTCAATTAATAGTATTTGAAAAAAAATAATACGAAAAAGTAATTAGGAAATTGCAAATCCTTCCTAAAAAACGTAAAATTTCAAAACGATTCAGAACCAAGAATATTTCTTTATAATTAATAAATGTCATTGATTAACATTTACTTTTATTAACAGACAATAGTATCAACAATATTCCGAGTGCCCGAACGAAAAACCAATTGCGGCTTTAAACACAACGGACAACCAATAAAATGCTAAACGTAAGAGTTCAGTTACATTTAACAGAAATCACAATTTGTATTGAATTGTTTTTTTTTTCTTTTCATTAAGCAATTATAAATAAAATTTAAATAAAAATAGAAAACTTAGTACTTTTTTATTTAGTTAGTTAACCAATCTTCAAATTGGTACAACGACATGGGTCAGAATAGTTAATAACGTCCTATGTATATAGTTTTTTTTTTGGCTAAAATGTTTATAAGCAATTTCAAATAGGTAAAATAAGATCTCGCTATCATTATTTAAAAAAAAAATTAAAAATTTTATGGGCATTTTAATTTTGAATAAAATGAGTTTTTGTGTTTTACGAAATTTATAATTGCTCTCGAACGGCTGAACCGAGTTTTTACTTTGTTTTAAAGAGGACACAAACGCCATTTTTCGGAAATTTTTTTTAAAAAAAATTGTTGCGAAAGTTTTTTTTGTGAAAAAACTTTTGTAGAAAAAATTGCTCCCCGGGCCGAAAAAGTTTCCATTTGACCTACAAACCTCCAATAAAAAATTTGGTGCCGATTGGATAACGCTAAGGTCTGCCCAAAGTTGTTTGAAAACACAAAACTCACTTTACATGAACAAAATTTGGGTTTTTATCAAATGTCACATGTTCAAGTAATTAAAAAATATTTTATTAGCATGAAAAGCTTTTAAATGATCTTTGAATAAAATTTTCTTTCTTACAAGTCGTAAATAATCAAAATCGACCGAAAAACGAAAAAGTTACAGCAGTTTTCATTTGAATTTTACGTCATGACAGGGCATGCATGCACACCGACAATGCCTCTATGTACATATGTAGACGTAAGAGCAATCACAATAAAAAATAGATCATGCTTGTGCATGCATGAAAAAAACAACGGATTTGAATGATAGTTGATTTTTCGCATCAGTCTGACATTTTTCTACTGATCAAGTAAGAAAACATAAGCAGAACTTTGCAGCGCGCTATACGGTCATGCAACAGGGTCGTTTACGGAACGCGCTCTGTCTCCAGCCTAAGTGAATTTAGAAAGGGACAGCTTCGCACAAAATCTAATTTTAGTCATATTCTTATTTGTCTCCAGACCGACCACATCCAAAATGGTTACTAGATCCAGTGATAAATTTCGCACCGTTGAATCAGTTGGACATGTATCACATACAATATCTGGAGCCATACTGCCGTCAAACAGACAGATATTTCATGATGTGATAACTGTAATGTATAATGCTGCGACGCCTCTGACCTCTGTTGGTGAGCTTGTTATTAATCGTTCTACACATCAACATTTTTGGGCGCTCCCAAAATCCCGGCTGGTACTGGAGAAAATATGGCCAAAGTCGTTCATGATACACTCATCAAATACAGGTCAAAACACTGGATCGTGCATTTTGTTGCAGAACAAATTAGATCGAAAATTAATCAAGTTCCCATGTTCTCATCACATGATGGAGATAGTATTGAAACATGTGTTTGAGGTTAATCTGCGGCGACTTGTGGTCCTGAAGTGCCTATTTTTAATCCTTTTGCTGCCGTTTGGGTAAGTCTCGACCACAAATCGTTTAAAAACGGACTCCAAGATCCAACTGTACGCTCAAATATAAGTAATGCTGACTGCGAAGTCATTAAGAAATTCTGCATTAAACAGCTAAATGAAACACAAATCCGAGCTGACTACAAGGAACTATTACAATTAACAATAATGTTTATTGGTGGTGTCGGCGATAACTTCCGAACACCTGGTCCAACATCCCACGCAAGGTTCATGGGAAAAGGCATTTATGCCTTAAAAATATACCTATTTCGAGTGCAGTGTGCATTGACAAAACGAGAGTCCAGTGGGCTACCGGATATATGTATTTTTCTCGTGCGGCTGTATGTCAAAGCGTGGTTTACATGCAAAATGCCATACGAGCACCAAATCAAGATATACACTTGTTGAAAGACTCCATCGCATACGCAGAAATCGACCGAGATGTGGCTGAAGCGGTTATGAAGAAATGGAAAAATCATTTGTGGTATTTGGCCCTAGAATCAATGGCTTTGGCATTTTTCGATTCGGATGTTTCACTCGAAGAGAAACGAAAAATGGTTAGGCATCTGCAATCAACAGAGCCCGTCGTAAATCTGGAAAACGATCGGAAATATTCCGACCCGAAACTATTGCTGTGTAATAATTTGAGCGATTTCGTCTCATACAAAACCAAACATTTTTTCGGTGCTTTTGGATTGGGTACTGAATTTTTAAAGCATGACCCATCCATTTGGGAAGTAAACGAAGATTATCAAGATGCTCTCGATGTTTGTCGTAATCTGTTTGTTGTTAACGACACTGCTGAGCGCGGTGTACAATTTATGAATGATTACAACAGAATACTTACGAAAGACGAAGAACAAAATCAATTTATATTACAGTGCATTGAAGAATATCGTAGAAAATGTCCCTCACATAACAAGTCAGATCTAATATAATATTGAATTAATTGTATTTTTTGTTTTTTTCACCGATCTTAATATTTAAAAACTATTTATTAATTAATTAATACAAAGAAATGTAATTTTACTTATTTAAACATACGATTTTTGAATAAAAAAAATATTTCCCCTATAAAGTGTGTTCTAAATTTTGAATGAACTTTGGGCAGACCCTAGGGTTATCCGATCGGCACAAAAATTTTTATGGAAGTCTTGTAGGCCAAATGGAAATTTTTCGGTCCGGAAATCAAAGATCGCAGCAACTTTCACTTTTTGCATCATGTGCTATAAACGGTCTAATATGCACCGATTTCATCCGTACCAACATGCCAGGATGGGCAATAAAATGTCCTATATGACGAAACAAAAATTGTTTCGATATACCCAATAGTGCAAATAGTTATGACCACTTGAAGTGATATATATTTATACTTTTTTCCTAAAAAAAATGCAAAAATCGGATTTTTTTTTTGAAAATCATAACTTTTGTACTGTTGGGTATATCGAACCAATTTTTGTCAGTAATTCAATTTTCAATTGCAGATATCTCGGTAACTATACGAGATAATTCTTAGGTGTAAAAAGTTTTTTTGTAGACCTCAGTTAGTAGAACACACAAAAAAAGAAATGTTATATATCGGAAGAGAAGCATGAGTTACACGCGCTTGAACATTTTCTTCACCCGATGTGGCCAACTTTGAGGCACTCTAGCTCCGCCTTTGTCTGACATAGGGGGCCCAAATATAAAACTTAACTTCTCTAACACCTCTTCTTGTACCATGCCAAGATTGGTCACAATCGGTTGTTTGGTTAAGAAATGGTGGAATTATTTCCCTTTTTTTAATTCGTACCACTGTGCAGTGTTTTGCAAAAACAATCGAAAATTGTCAGATTAGTCTTGGTATTTCTTCCATAAATTTTATAAATATCGAAAAAATATTTACTGTTCTGGATTTGTGAGAGTGCGACGAATATTCTGTGAAAGTTTGAAAAAATCTATGGGGGGCAATTTTTCCTAAAAAAACAAACAAATTTCGTAAAACACAAAAAATAATTTTTTAATTTTTTCAAATAATAAAATACTCATAAAATTTTTTCAAATAAATTTTTTTTGAGAAAAAATGATAGCGGGATCTTATTTTACCTATTTGTAACTGCTTATAAATATTTTAAGCAAAAAAAAATACATAGGTCCATATTAAATATTCTGACCCACATTTCTTATACTAGGGACAATCCCTATTGAAAATAGGACATATCCGTCCATGTCTTAATAAAGCCCCCATATAAAGGCCCCCAACGATGTCACTTTTTGACATTCTGGAGAATATATTTAGGAATTTAGACTTTATATTGCATCTAATCGTTCCTAGCAAAAATGTGGCGTACATTGATCCATGTTTTTATACATCCACTATATAAAGTTCCTCACCGATGTAACTTCTTGACAATGTAGAGAACATATTTTTCTATAGATCTGGCTGAAATTTAAGAATAAACACTTTATGTTGGACTTAGTCGTCCCTAGTACAAATTAGGTACATCGGTCCAAGCTTTGGTATAGCTCCCATTGAAATGTCCCTAACGATGTCACTTCTTGACATCAGAGCCTGATTTTGGGGGTCTGGCGCCCCCCACTCAGGGAAGTTTTATTATTACTAATAACACATCTAAAACTAGAGAAATGTCAAAAACAGACATCAGCCAATTTTTGTAAATAAATAAATATTAAAAAAATACATAAAAAAATGTCTTAAAAAATGCCTTTTTTGATATAAATGATCGGATGTTTATTTCATAATAAAGAGGAAAGTATGCCGTTAATAATGAAACACAACATCAGCCAAATTGCCACCACTACCACGCTTACAAGACCATACCCTTTTCATGAAATTTTCCATAACCAAATCGCAAAGTGGCTGCCCTATGTCCTCTATAGCCTCACGAATTCTATCTTTGAGGTCTTGAATCGACGCTGGGCTGTTAGCGTAGACCTTATCTTTCACATGGCCCCAAAGGAAGAAATTGCAAGGTGTTAAATCACAAGATCTCGGTGGCCAATTGTGATCACCTCTTCGAGAGATGACACGGTTCGGAAACTTTTCCCGTAACAGAGCAATGGTTTCGTTGCTTGTGTGGCACGTATCGCCGAAACGTTGTCCGGGTCAATTTCATCCAACTCCGACCATAAAAAATCATTAATCATCTCTCGATAGCGCAATCCATTCACCGTAACTGTTGATCCAACCTCATTTTCGAAAAAGCAAGGTCAATGACCGCGCCTGACCATAAACCGCACCAAACAGTCACACTTTGAGGATAGAGAGGCTTCTCAACAATAACTCTTGGGTTTTCCGAGCCGCATATGCGACTATTTTGCTTGTTGACGTAGCCACCGAGGTGGAAATAGACCTCATCAGTCAAGATGATTTTTCGATGGAATTCCGGATTTTCAAGATTTTCACGAATTCATGATTTTCATCTCGTTTAAATTTGCTGTCATAACAACTATTAAATATGACTGAACTTGTTGCAAATTTCATCGATCAGAAGACATCAGTTTCGAAAGTTCACTCACTTGACATGAAATCCCCCACATATGTATTTAGTTATATCTTGAGATTATTTATAAATTCTTATCTGTGAATTGCTATGTGACAAATTGTGACTAGATCACACAAAAACTGTAAATTTATTAAAACAAATATAGAAACCAATAACAAAACTTCAGTCGGGTAAACCGACTAAGGATACCCTCTGTCAATTTGTGTGGGAGGTACCAGAAGGGGTTTAACAAATACCCTTATTTGTGTTTATGTACACTGGTATTAACGTTATGAGCCATTCAACTTTGGTATGCTTTAGTCACTGTGTGCGTGTGAGGTACAAAAAGGGGGCGTGGTGATAACGCCCACTTTTCATAGTGCTATAGGTACTTTGAAAGCATTGCACTGTGCAAAATTTTTCTGTATTTTCCTGCTTTATGCCTTAGTCGGTTTAACCGACTGAAATTTTCTTATTTCTTTTTTAAGGATGTGTAACACCCCTGATCAGTAGCAAATTTAATATGGACAAATCCTGGGTTGTGGACTTTGCATTCGTAGGTATTTTGTTTTACTAATGTTCATCCTGTTGGCGTTCTGAATGCAATATTTTCATACAACCTTCAGCAACAACTATTTATTATTTCAGAGTTTTTTGAAATTACATTTAAATATTTACCTAAATACTCTAGATGAGTGCAATATTCACGGCGAAAGTTCCGTTGCGGACGTTACAAAAAATGTAAGTAGGTTTTTAGGTTAACGTGAATTTGCATGTTTTTTAGCTAAGTTTTCATAGTAATCAGAAAAATCGAAATACATTAAAGTAAGAGGAATATTTTAGGAAATTAAAATAGGTCTTATTCGAATAAAATACTTCGGGGTTCATCTAAAAACTAGAAATTCGTCGTTAAAACGACACTATGCTGCGGAAATTTGTATATAATGTCATAATTTATTGTTTATGTTTTATAGAACACGCTGAATGTGTCATTTCATTGATGACATCATTAGAATGTACCTCAAAATAATGATTTAATTACATACCAGGCATTTTTTACATTTTTGGTATATAGTTTTTCGGATTTCATATCGGTGTTTTCATATTCCTCCGAAATATCGTTGTGGTTTCAAACATAATGGCAAGCCAATAAAGTGTCCGCAGTGATATGAGTGCAAATAACCGATGTTCAGCTCAAAGTATTTTTTGTGAAATAACAGAAGTGCAATAGTATACAAATCTCCGGTAAAAAAAATACAGAGAGTAAAATAAATATTGAAATAAATTAATGTTTGATGATAGTTCATGGGGGAATGTGACTCATTAAAATTTTTGAAAAAAAAAATTTTTTTGGCAAAATTCGTGGATACTTCGGGTCCGACACATTACCAGATCTGACTAATCTCAAAGAATATTATTCGAAGACTCTGAGGAAATTCGTGTCTAGCACCGATTTTCTGTAACTCTTGACGGTTAAAAACTGTCCATGGACAGTCAATCTAACCTAGGTATTAATAAGTACTTTTAGCACCTTTTTGGTAGATATTTTATTCAACAATCTGCATACAAAATCTACATACAAAAATTTTGTTTTATGGTTATACAGGGTTTTTTCAATAAGAGTGATATGATTTCTTTGGAAAAAAACAAACTTATTGTTAAGGATATTCAAAAGTTTTTTATTTTATTTTAGTACAATCGAAACAATTAATTTATAAATAAAACGTCATTCAAATGGCCTCCACGACTTCTTCTGCAGGAACGAATTCGATGAAGCCAATTTTCGAGCACTTTTTCCACTTAATCAAGTCGTATGTCATGAATGGCACGTTCAATATTGTCTTGTAAAGCTTGAAGAGAGTCTGGTTTTTTTTCGAAAAACTAATGACTTCAAATAACTCCACAAGAAATAGTCTAATGGTGTTAAATCACAACTTCTTGGAGGCCATTCAATATCACAATTTCTTGAAATAATCGAATCTACAAACTTTTCTCGCAACAATTCAATTGTTTCAATTGCTGTGTGGCACGTAGCCACAATCGGTCAATGGCAAAAGGATAGCTCTTAACGAGAGCTAAAATATTGCTCATGGGTGTCAAGATCGTAGGTCGACTGGAAAGCGTTTTTTCATTTAAAAAAAATAGACAGCATAATTTTCAAATGTGAACGGAAAGTTTGTTTTTCCAGCTCCTTAACGGTACGTCGGATCGGGAATCGGTCAATGCCAAAATGATAGCTCTTAACGAAAGCTAAAATAGCAGCATTAGCTGACAGTTTTGGCTATAAAGTATAACACAAAATCTAGGAAAAACTAATAAAATTCGATAAAGTCAGCAAAGTTTAAAAAATTTTTTAAATAAAATATAACTTTATTTGTATGGAAACACATATTTTATTTGCGAAAGCCAGTTCGCAAATATTTTTTGTTCCACACAAAATTTCTTGATTTTCAAACAAAATTTATTTGTTACACATATATAATATTCAGTCAGAATTTATTTTTGGTTTGAGACCATATGTTCCATTTACTTTCTGTCTATTGCAAAAAAGTAATAGAAACAAATACAAAAATTGGTAGAGAGTTTTAATTGCTTGGTAGAATTGACTTGTGTCTATCGAGTGGTGTCTATCGAAACTGCTGTCAATTCTACCAAACAATTAAAACTCTCTACCAATTTTTGTATTTGTTTCTATTACTTTTTTGCAATAGACAGAAAGTAAATGGAACACAGACCAACAATAAATAACAACAAAATATATAATATTTTAAAAAAATGTTTCCAAATATAATTACTTTCAATTCAAACATATCAAAAACAAAATTTATTTGTTACAAATACATAATATTTAAAAAAAATGTTTCCAAATATAATTACTTTCAATTCAAACATATCAAAAATGGCGATTTCCCCGTGCACGCTGAAATAAAATCGTTTCTGTAGTATATTGTCCCAAACATATTCGGCTTGAAACATATATATGTTTAGAGTACAATTTAAACATATAATATTTGGTACACACAAAAATTATATATTTGGGAAGATATTGTTCTAAACAAATCTTTGTTTACATCGCAATATGTTTTTTTTTTAACTATTTTTTCCGAAACAAAGATTTATTTGCATTTAGGTAATCAGAAATACTTAACTTGTGTAAAATTTTTCTATAATTCTAAGTTATTTTTTAGAAATTCTTAATGTTTGTAAAAATAATAATATACTCAGACAATTGAAATGATTGATTAAAACAGAAGTTAATGCTGCATATGTTATCATAACTGGGAGGTAGAATTCGAAACCAAAGAAAAATTAAAAATAAAATTGGAAAAAGTCGGTAAAAATTTTGAAAATCTTTTTTAAATAAAATATATTTGAAGAAATTCCTAACCAATAATTTTATTTGTATTTAAACACATATTTTATTTGAAAAATATAGTTTGCAAATATATTTTGTTGTAATTATACCCTACACCACACTGTGGTACAGGGTATTATAAGTTTGTTTCACGGCAGATGTTTGTAACACCTGAAAATAACACAGCTAGACCCACCTTAAAGTATACCGATCGACTCAGAATCACTAGCTGAGTCGATTTAACGATGTCTGTCCGTCCGTCCGTCCGTCTGTCCATGTAAAGTTGTTCGTCGACTACAGGTCGCAATTTCACTCCGATCGTTCTTAAATTTTGCAGTTTAGAGTATTTCGCAGCTGTTAATATCGCTATTGAATTTGGTTAAAATCGGTTCAGATTTAGATATAGCTCCCATATACATCTTTCGTCCGATTTGGCCCTTTAGTCCTATAGAAGCTGTATTTTACATCCAATCGTTTTTAAATTTAGAATGGTAGAGTTTCTTGATCCATGAACCAACATCGTCGAATTTGAAGAAAATCGGTTGAGATTTAGATATAGCTCCCATATATAAGTTTCGTCCGATTTGGCCCTTTAGTCCTATAGAAGCTGTATTTTACATCCGATCGTTTTGAAATTTAGAATGGTAGAGTTTCTTGATCCATGAACCAACACTACCGAATTCGAAGAAAATCGGTTAAGATTTAGCTATAGCTTCCATATATATGTTTCGACCGATTTGGCCATTTAGTCCTATAAAAGCTGTATTTTACATCCAATCGTTTTGAAATTTAGAATGGTAGAGTTTCTTGATCCACGAACCAACATTGCCGAATTTGAAGAAAATCGGTTAAGATTTAGCTATAGCTCCCATATATATGTTTCGTCCGATTTTGCTCTTTAGTTCTGTAGAAACTGTATTTTACATCCAATCATATTGAAATTTAGAATGGTAGAGTTTCTTGATCCATGAACCAACACTACCGAATTCGAAGAAAATCGGTTAAGATTTAGCTATAGCTCCCATATATATGTTTCGACCGATTTGGCCATTTAGTCCTATAAAAGCTGTATTTTACATCCAATCGTTTTGAAATTTAGAATGGTAGAGTTTCTTGATCCGTGAACCAACATTGCCGAATTTGAAGAATATCGGTAAAGATTTAGCTATAGCTCCCATATATATTTCATCCGATTTGGCTCTTTAGATCCAATCGTTTTTATACCCTACACCACACTGTTTCACAGGGTATTATTTAAGTATAAAATGTCCCAAAAGTAAATTTATGTAAACAATTTATACATGAATTACAAAATTTATATATCAGAGTTATTCAATATTACGAGAGTGGTGTAGGGTATTATATAGTCGCCCCCGCCCGACTTTAGTCTTTCCTTACTGGTATATTAATATATGCGTTTCAAAAATATTTTTTTGATTTTCAAATAAAATTCATTTGCTCAGAAATATTTAATATTGATTTTCAAATAAAATTCATTTGCTCAGAAATATATAATATTTAAACATTTGTGTTCCAAATATATTATCTATCGATTCAATCATATCAACAAAACACAATTTTGTCCCGTGTAGAGGTCGTTCTCAAATTTGCTTCTTCGCTATGCCATAAACCACATTTTGTAAACGATTTGTCTAAAATGTTGCTGTTTTTGTGCTATTTATATTAAAATTTGGCACAAGGAACATTTTGCCTATCGGTCTTTGTTTAAATGCAGTCAACATATAGAGGTCGTTTTTAAATATATATAAAGGGTTTTCCAACAAGACGTGTTATTTTGGTATTCAAAAAAAATGCAATTTTTTGAGATAAATGATCGGATGTTTATTTCACAATAAAGAGGAAGGTATGCCGTTATTAATGAAAAACAACATCAGCCAAATGGCCACCACGACCACGCTTACAGGTCCACATCCTTTTCATGAAATTTGCCATAACCAAATCGCTAAGTGGCTGCCCTATATGCCTCGATAGCCTCACGAATTCTATCTTTGAGGTCTTGAATCGACGCTGGGATGTTGGCGTAGACCTTATCTTCACGTGGCCAAAAGGAAGAAGTCGTAAGGTGTTAAATCACAAGATCTCGGTGGCCAATTGTGATCACCTCTTCGAGAGATAACACGGTCAGAGCAATGGTTTCGTTGTTTGTGTGGCACGTAGCGCCGTCTTTTTGAAAGTAAACGTCGTCCAGATCAATACCATCCAACTCCGACAGAAAAAGTAAGGTCCAATGACCCCGCCGGACCATAAACCGCACCAAATAGTCACACGTTGAGGATGGAGAGGCTTCTCAACAAAAACTCTTGGGTTTTGATTTGAAAATCAATAAAATATATTTGGAACGAATATATTAATATATTACAACAAAATATGTTTGTCAACTAAATTTCTCAAATAAAGTATATGTTTAAGTACAAATAAAATTTTTGTTTAGGAGTTTCTCCGAATATATTTTATTTAAAAAATAATTTCAAATCTTGTGCTGACTTTTTCGAATTTAATTTTTAATTTTTTCTTGGTTCCTAATTGTAGATACCTCCCAGTTATGATACCTTATGCAGCATTGGCGTTTGTTTCAAATCAATCATTTCAAATTTCTAAGTATTCCAAGCCATCATTAGTTGTCAATCCACCGAAAAATTTATTTTGATCCAAAATTATAGGATTTCAATTATTATTTTTTATTTAAAAAAAAATATTTTGAATTATTGAACAATATAACACAATTTAGGTACTTTCTAAATACTTAAGTGCAAATTTTTAATTTGCTTCCAAAACATAATAGTCCCAAACAAAAAAAATTGGAGTAAACAAAGATTTATTTAGAATAACATCTTCCCAAAATATATAACCTTTATGTGTGTACCAAATATTATATACTTAGAGTGTACCCTAAACATTTATATGTTTCAAGCCGAATATGTTTGGGACAATATACTACAGAAGCGATTTTATTTCAGCGTGCAAAGACACAACGTTGTTGATGATCGGCCGGTTTGAGTTCTTGTGTTAACTGAACTTTATAAGCCTTAAGACCCAAGTCTTTATGCAAGATACGGTGTAATGATATTTGTGGAATGTCCAATTCCAAAGATCAACGAGGAATGGACAAACCTGGGTTTTTTCAACACTTTCGGCAACAGCAGCAATATTCTCAGTTGTTCTTGAGCAACGTGCACGGGTTTTATTCTTCACATCACTAACTTGTCCCAACAGCTCGAATTATTCCACCAACTTCTGTATTGCGGTCCGACAAGGTGCTTGGCGACGACCCAAAAATGCTTTAGTTTTGCGAACTGTGACTGCAAGATTTTCACCATTTTTGTAGTGAATTTTAATAATTTCAATGGGTTGTTGAATCGTGTATCGTTCCATTTTTAGTAATGGCGTAGTTTCTACTTGTCAAATGTCAAAGAATAAAAGCTTCAAAAGTGACAGCTACCGAAATACCGGGTGATTCAAAATAACAGCTCTAGTTGGGAAACTCTGTATTTAGGCCACATTTTCTAAACTATAAATCTCTAAAGCTTTTTTAGCTTTCACCTTGCCTTTTTTACTTGTTTGAAAGTGATAAAATATTTGTTTCTATTGGTACTTAAACTATTACAGTCAATATTATAAATTTAAACAAAATTTGTATTTTATGCATTATTATTTTTATTTTAGGAGACCAAACATGCAAAACATATTTTTCTCCCAGATAAAAATAGTTCGTTACATACTGAAAACACTGTTTTATGTACTCAATTTGAGCCCATCATAAATGGAATTTAATCAACTATTTCCATAGTTATAAGTATAAGTATATAAATACACAAATTATTATTTTTTTCTTAAAAATTACTTAAATTTCCTTTTTTAAATACTACATTTGTTTTTGTCTTAATGTCTAATTTAAAATTAAGAAAAAAAAAACACTTTAAACTGTGACAATTTCAGTTGTTATCACATCCCGAGTTGTGCAAGTCTTTTGCGTTTCAATTGGAATTTTGATTTCGAAAACAGCGTCGCGGTTTTCCTTTGTGTGTCAGACCGCAATAGATGTAGCGACTTCGAACGGTCAAAATCATGGGACTCAATTTGCGCGATTTATGATTGGCCTGGCCACAGGGAGGCAGGGGAGCAGGAAAATAAAAAAAAATGTGTTTTAATAGATTTGATCTATAAGTGTGTCGTTCAGCTCAGCTCACTCACCTTGGTCAACACTCGATGACGGGATTTAATGAACTCGGTATTCACGGATTTGCTTTGTCCCCAAGACACATAAGAAAACATTAAAATCACCATTAATAAAATGCCCCCGAAATGCATTCTCCTTGATTATTTGTCTGGCTTTCTTCGGTTCTGTGATTTGTTTATTTTTTCAATGTTTTTTTTTCTGTATTTATTTTATTTTGATTGTTATATGTAATTATATTAATTTAGCACTATTTAAATATTTCAGCGTGTAAATAAATGAACCATAAAGTTTTACAGTCAGTCCACAACTGATAAGGCCATTTGGCAGAACAATGTAAATACGCAGTGTGTAGCGGATGGATGGATTGGATTGGATGTTTGGATGGATGGATGGATGGCTGGCTGGAGCTGGTGGAATCGTTTTTACATTGAGAGTTGTAGTTTTTTTTAATTTTTTGTTTTTTTCCACTTTGTTTACATATGATCTTCCAGAATATATGTATAGTATTTAAAAGAAATTAAAAGTAACAACATGCAAATACATATATTTTTATCAGCATTTTGTATGAGTTATGAATGAAATAAATGATATGAGTGGATATGCATACTGATTCTTTGCACAGTCTCTCTAGCACGAGAAGAATATACGCATACATATGTAAGTAAGTGACAATCCAGAAAATAATAACTGCTTAAGCAGATCACCCCTTGTTCACACATTTTGAATCATGAATCGCCTACTTCAACATCCTCTCGGTTTCCCGTTGTGGCGATAGCCACATGCCGAAGGTCTGCGAGGTGTATTAAAAATGGACATTTGACGGACTTGTCTGTAGGGCGGTAATTCCTGAAATATGTACATTTATTTTGGGCAAATTACAATATTTGAATTTTCACAATTTTCTTTATAAAACTTACCGATTTCGTCAAATCGACTCGATTCGTTATTATTTGTCGAGCTAAAATTTCAAAACTCAATGTTGAAACAACTATTAGGATCTGTATAAATTTAACAAATTGCATATTGACTGTCGATGCACGGGTATAAAACTAATTTGAAATGCTAAATACAATATTTCTCACATTAAACTTATTATAATTATAATCGCTTTTTGTTGAGGGAGGCTAGAAGTCAATTGAAATAAAAAAAATCAAAAGATGGTGTAACAAGATTATCATTACCCCGCATTTAACTAATTACTGATAAGCATCCCGCCAGTCAGTGCAACTAGTGGCGAACCTATAGCATCACTATACGAAACCAAAGGCAACTTGTTCAGTCTGACATAGGCAACCCGCTATGCAACATAACCAGTTCTGAACCTATAGAATAAAAAATCCTTAGGAAATACATCGTTGGTACCTTCCATACCAATGGACTATTGCAAAAAAAGTTAACGGCTGTCATTCCAGTCCATGTAAACGTTAGAAATTTTGTGCAGTGCTTTTACAGTACCTATAGTAAGCCAGTTCTTAAATTTTTTTTGGGAAATTTCTATGGGCCAACTTGGAATTATACTCGTATTAAGACGGCCGAAAAAATTTATTTATATCACTAGCTGAGCCCGGTGCGCTTCGCTGCCCATGTCAAAATTCGCGCTGTAGGAACTGTATTTTATATCCGATCAGTACGAAATTCGGCAGAAAGAGGTTTGTTATTACATGAAGGAATACTGCCAAATTCGGAGAAAATCGGTTCAGATTTAGATATAGTCCCCATATATATGTTACCCCCGATTTGAAATTCAAGCGCTGTAGAAACTGTATTTTATATCCGATCAGTAAGAAATTCGGCAGAAAGAGGTTTCTTATTACATGAAGGAATGCCGCAAAATTCGGAGAAAATCAGTTCAGATTTAGATATAGCCCCCATATATATATGTTACCCCCAATTTGACATGTAAGCGCTGTAGAGACTGTGTTTTATATCCGATCAGTACGAAATTCGACAGAAACAGGTTTCTATTTTACATGAATGAGTATTCTAGGAAAATCGATTCAGATTTATATATAACCTCCATATATATGTTCCTCCAGATTTGGTTACAAAGCGCTATAGAAGTTGTACTTTACTTCCGATCATTACAAAGTTCTCCAGAAAGATTTTTCACAATTTAGGAACGAATATTGCTTAATTTTGCGATTATCGGTTCAAAATACATTTACCAATTATTCCAAATTATTATCGCATTGTTAGGGAGGTGTAGGGTATTATATAGTCGGCCCCGCCCGACTTTCTGCCTTTCCTTACTGGTATTAGTAATAAATTCACTGAATGAAAAAATACCGAATTCAGTGGAAAGTCCAGAAAATAGAAATGTATACTTATAAAATTTCCAAATTCTTGTTTCATTGATATTGCATCACATTATCATATTGCGATTGTATTTGAGTGAGCAGCTGTAATTATTGCATACCGAGCATTTTTGTTCATGTATTTCCTATATAATACTTGCAAGATATATCAAAATATGGGCTGGGCCACGCCCACTGGTCCTATTCCGCCCATTTGAAAGCCAATCACGTAGACTGCTACCAGATACATATACGCAAAATTTCAACACTCTCGCTAACAAAATGAGCAAGATAATTCAATTTCAAAATTTGGCTTATATGGGCGGTGGCCCGCCCATTGGTCAGATCCCGCCAATTTTTGGACCAATCACGTGGACTGTCACCAGATACATATCTACAACATGACAGCACTCTAGATAAAAAATTGTGCAAGTTATATCAATTTCAAAATTTGGCTTATATGGGCGGTGCCACGCCCATTGGTTCGATCCCGCCCGTTTTTGGATCAATCACGTAGACTGCCACCGTTTACATATACACAAAATTCCAGCACTCTCGCTAACAAATTGTGCAAAATATCTCAATTTCAAAATTTGGCTTATATGGGCGGGGCCACGCCCATTGGTCCGGTCCCGCCCATTTTTTCACCAATTACGTAGAATGCCACCAGATACATATACGCAACATTGCAGCACTCCCGCTAGCAAATTGTGCAAGATATCAAAATGTTGTCTATGTGGGCGGGGCCACGCCCATTGGTCCGATCCCGCCCATTTTTGGACCAATCACGTAGACTGCCACCGTTTACATATACACAAAATTCCAGCACTCTCGCTAACAAATTGTGCAAAATATATCAATTTCAAAATTTGGCTTATATGGGCGGGGCCACGCCCATTGGTCCGATTCCGCCCATTTTTGGAAAATTCACATAATCTGCCATTAAATGCATACAAACAAAATTTCAGCACTATACCTATAATAGGAGCAGAAATATCGGATTTTTAACCTGCGATTTGTATGGGAGGTACCACGCCCCTTTGTCCAATTAATTATTTTTTTCTATATAAACCATCTCGTGAAAATTTAGAATCGAATAAAAAAAAAATCATCCAAATCGCTCCAGCCGTTCTGACGTGATGCCATTACACAGATGGACCGTTTCATTTTTATATATATAGATTGTTCGATCTTGGTGAAATTTTGCACAAATATGTTTTTCACATCAAAGAAAAACTGTACCAAATTTCAGACAATTCGGTTCAGATTTAGATATAGTCGCTTATATATGTATCTCCCTATTTGGCATATTTTCTCTGTATAGTGGATATTTTAGGTGCAATCTCATTCAAATTTGGAATATAACATTTGTGTTACATTTTTAATTCTTTTTTGCTACTTTAGAACTTAGCCTTTTATATTTGAAATATTCGACACATATATTAATCCCAGAACAATAGATATAACAGCAATATCCTATGAAAATCGTTCGTAATTAATATATATGGAGTTTTGTTTTTGGTTTTTCCCTTTCATTATTTTGTATGATATTCTGATGGTCCCGGAAAACCCGGAATTTTATCAAGCTTCATGAGAAACAATATTATATTTTATTTTAATTTTTTATTGATGTAATTTTATGAGAGAATAAAACATAGAAGAATAATATAATTCGTGTTCAATATATATAAATAACATTTATATAATATAATATAACATTTATTTATTAAAAAAGTTATTCAAGCATAGTTTTTTATTTGAATTATGATACCTTTTAGGTTTAGGTTAGGGTGACAGCCGTATTTTTTTTTTACAAGCTCACATAGACCAGTTTAGGTCCCTAGTGTTACCACGGGCTGAAATGCCCCTCATTGAAACCAACCTGTTTGATGTACAAGTTTATCGGTAGTACGAATATCGGTACTGGAAAGATCTGTTAGGCTGCCTAGAAAGGCCGACCCCAGTATGTCCAGTCATCGTTTACTAAGAGCGGGGCCGGCGCACAGTAAGTGCTCATTGCTCTCCTCTTCTTCCTCATCTCCACAGCTTCTGCAGAAGTCATTGGAGTCAATACCCAATCTTTTGGCGTGTTCGCCGATCAAGCAGTGTCCCGTCAGAACTGATACTAACGTAGACAATATTTGCCTCTCTAGTGCGAGGAGATATTTTGATCTTCTCAGGTCACCAGGTTTTCCCTAATGAAATAATCTTAAAGTCTTTCCAGACCTTTCAATAGGAAGGAGGATAGGCTAATTGGTCTGAAGTCTTAGGTATGCCTTCATCGTTTCGGGATTTATGAAAGCCTGATACAGCCTACATAAATTTTCTCCAGCCAGGGGATAATGTACTTCAACATATTCTGCATTTCTGCTGGAGTGATGCCGTCTGGTCCAGGTGACTTGAAGGGCTCAAAGCTGTTAATAGCCCAGCTTATTCTGGATCTATCAGTCAACAAGCTAGCAACGCTCGCAGTCCACTCGCTTTCTTGTTGATCTGCGGGTTCTGTTGGTGAGTTGCCCGGGAAATGTGTGTCGAGCAGTATATTCAGCGACTGCTCGCTGTTTTTGTCCAGTTATTTGCCTCATCCTGCAATTAACCCACTGTACAGGGTGAAACTGATAGTAACCCAATGGTGATAGAAGTCCACCATTGGGGTTTAGTTTTAAACTTGTACCTTGTTTTTGGACAGGCTTATTCAAGGGAACTATTGAATGATGTGGTGATATGCTCGACCAGATTATCCAGATCAGCTTTGTCATTCGGTTCGTACAGAAGTTTGGAGTTGAGGACTTTCATAAAATTCTTCTCATACAGGTGCCACTTTGTCTAACTCACATTTCTGTGGACGGCAGGTTAAGGCGCTTTTTCAGCGAGTTTGAACGCAATATAATGGTGATCTGAGAATGAGTGGCCGTCCAGTACATTCCACCCAATAATTTTGTCTGACAGCCGGTCAGTAGCAAACGTTACATCTAGTACTTCTTGTCTGTCTTTAATTGTAAAGGTCGGTTTATTACCTATGTTACAAATACTTAGGTTGGTAGTGAGAATAAAGTCAAGAAGCGAATCACCCCTATTGTTTATATCCGTACTATCCCAGATAGTATGATGAACGTTCGTGTCTGCGCCAATAATCAGCTCGACCTCGTCAGACGTTGCTTCTTCTACTACTTCCCTGAATTGAGCAGTCGGTACTACAGCTTCATAAGGCAAGTAACTGGAGACCACCCAATATATGCGATTACCGATCTCCAGACTAGCAGATGTTTGGTCTTTACCACTTAAATTCTCATTGAACGAACTAAATCTCTTTCGGTTATATAATCTGCATTCTCTTCCCAATCGTCAACATTTTGTTGCAAAAAATCGGATGATATTAGAGTAATGGTGAAAAATCTGAGAGTGTTGCTGGAAACGGAATTTTCTAAATGTTTATTTTCTATGAGGTTTATAATCAAAGCTATGCGTTTTGCTGTATTTTCTACTCCTTAATTTTTAACGCAATTATCTTTTTTTCTGTTTCAATGGATACTTTTTCGTCAAAGAACGCCAATGCAACAAGCTCCTCTGATAAATACCACAGATGACCAATCATTTTTTAAGCGCTTCAGATTCATTTGACTCATTAACTTCCTCATATAACTTTAGATCTTTTAAAAGTAGTAAATTATTTCTGGGTGCGTATGGAGTAAATGAAGCTTCATACCAATATTTTACATAAAATTCGCCTTCAGCGAAGTTAAATTGGTCTCTGAATAAATATATTTATAGGGAATAAATTGATTTTGCCATCCATCTTGCTCGGCAGATGCTCTAAAAGTTATTCCCGAATCAGGAACACCACCGAGAAATATTATTACGAGCTTCAGAAGTTCATTGTAATTATTCCGAGGTTGGAATTTCTGTAGGTGATATTTCTCGAAACAAATAATGTGATCAGTAAATCCTTCGACTTCTTTTAAGATGAAGAAAAACGGTTTCAAGTATTATTTCTAAAATGTTGTTCCGACATGCAAGCCATAGCATATTCTTATCCATTTTTTGCTCTAACAAAATACAAGCTCCATTCCTTCGGCCGGTATTGGTAGCGGTTGTATCGAAACTCTTGCATTTGATTCTATCATTCAGAATAGGAGAAATATTTATGTTATAATTCGATGGATCAGATCCAACACGTTTTACCGCATGTGTTAAGAACATTGCAGCGTTTCTGTTACTATGTTTCGCCACATCAAGGCTAGCAGCTAAATTCTCGTTAACAATTTTTTCCCGGCCCCAATGTTGTGGGTTCTTTTTAGAATTTGTAGAATCGTTTCTACTTAATAATGTTTGATCATCATCATCACTTAAAGAAGACGTCAGTTCAATATTACCTCGTTTGGTAATATTTGCAATGTGCTTTTTTCTCGCTCCTGCGTTACTTGAAGTCGATTTTTATGCAGATTGGACCATTTATCTTTTTTAATCTGTCTCCTCAAGAGTTGTGAGTCTAATCGGCCCATTTTTGTGGGAGTATGTGTGTGCCCATCGCTACTTTAGTTCTACAAATATGCCGTTATATTTTAAGCAATGCAATGTAATGTAATGTTCACTATACAGAGAAAATATGCCAAATCGGGAGATACATATAAGTATATATGGCGACTATATCTAAATCTGATGTGAAAAACTTATTTGTGCCAAATTTCAACAAGATCGAACTATGATAGCAACCACTACATTGCGAATAAGTCTAAAACGAAAGGCAGACGGACGGACATTTAAACCCCAAAACTTCTGAGGCCGGTAGCAATATCCAAACGTCGTCAAAAAAAACAAAATTTTCGAATGGTCATTTTGACTTTTACAATATGTGTCATTACTGTATATATATATTTATCCATATAATATGCATTGTTTTCTTCATTCAGCTTTCAAAATATGGAATAAAATATTTTTACGATTTTGTATAGATTTCACCAAGATCGAACTATGATAGCAACCACTACATTGCGAACAATTCTAAAACGAAAGACAGACGGGCGGACATTTGAACCCCAAAACTTCTGAGGCCGGTAGCAATGTCCAAACGTCGTCACAAAACAAATATGGCACCTACCTGCCATGAATTTTTTTCGTTTTGTCGTCAAAACTAAAGGCTACACCATCTCTAAAGGAATGACAATTTTTTTCTTTACTTCAAATACAATTTTCATTGATGTAATAAAAATTTACTTAATTTCAACGAAAATATTTTGGATTCAAAGAAATTATGTTTGATTTAATGCTCCATTGTATATGGGCATTTCCGCGGGTCGCGAACTTACGTTCGTACGCTTTTGATGTACACAAGATATACAATGTGGCGCAAAAGTAACCTTTCGATGTTTTTTGGCTGTAATTAAAAAAAAATGAAAAATTTTGATTCTTCTTGTGGATTATTTTTATTTGGTCTTTTAATTTTTTTACATCAAGTCGAGAATATGATGTCATGTAAATGACCGCCGCCACAGTTGATTGTCATTTGAGCCCTTTTTATGGCATTTTTCCATCACTTTGGCCAAAACTTCCGGCGATAGGTCCTCACATTCTTGACGGATATTGTATTTAAGAGCTGCAAGAGTCTGAGGCTTGTTGACATAAACCCGCGACTTCAAAAAGCCCCACAAAAAGAAGTCTGGAGCGGTCAAATCAGGCGATCTTGCTGGCCAGTGCAAATCGCCAAAACGGGAGATTAGGCGCCCGGGAAATGCATCCTTCAGCATATCGGTTGTGGCACGTGCAGTGTGTGCCGTTGCACCGTCCTGTTGAACCACATGTTTTCCAATCCCAATTCATCAAGTTGCGGCAAAAAGAACTCGTTGATCATTGCTCTGTAGCGCTCACCATTCACAGTAACCGTTTGGCCCGCGACGTCTTCGAAGAAAAAAGGTCCGATGACACCTCCAGCGAAAACAGCACACCATACAGTGACTTTGAGCGGGTGTAATGGCTCTTCGTGGGTTACACGCGGATTTTCAGTGCCCCAGAAGCGTAAATTTTGCTTATTTACGTACCCGCTAAGATGGAAATGGGCTTCATCACTCATGATTATTTTTGATGAAAAATCATCTTCCTCTTGGTGATGATTAAGGATGGCTTGAGCGTATGTTAGACGCGATTGGCGGTCAGCAGTTAACAGCTGATGCACCGTCTGGACTTTGTACGGAAACATCTTCAAATCTTGTACCAAAATTCGCTGTAGAGACCGTCGACTGATACCCATTTACGTGGCACGTCGTCTGGTCGATGTCGACGGCGCTTCCATGACATACAGCAGCAATATTCTCTGCAGAACGGCTACTCCGGGGTCTGCCACGCCTGGCAGCATCTCGTGTTGTACCAGTCTCTTCGAGGCGAGCGGCTAAACGTCGCAGTGTTTCACCAGTAGGCGTTGGACGGCCAGGAAATCTGCGACGAAATTCACGTTGTGCCAAAGTCACCGACCGATTATTGGTCAAATAAATAGTCAGCAATATTCCGCGTTCTGGAGCAGTGTAGCGTAACATTGTTTATTAACGTGTATTTCGCATGTGTTTACTACACAAATGTCAAAACAGAACTGACATTAGCGGCCAATCGCAAAATTTATAGCATTTTCTGATAGGAGGATTACTTTTGCGCCACCTTGTAGAAAACAAAAATGTTCCCCGCATTTTTTTGGTGATTTGATAGCATATTGGTAGCTCTATTTTAGGTGCAAAAGATGGGTTTCATCGAGTCTTAGTTTTCATAATGATAGCAATAAACATGTGGTCACGAACGTACGCGAAATAGAAGTCAACTTTGGCTGAATCTAGTAACATGCAAAAATCTGCGAAAAGGAACGGAATATTCTAAAGCTATTAATTTATTTTAAAAGAGGAGCAGCTTTCTATCGAGTATTTACACAATAAATTATCTCTATTGGTTTTTTTTTCTAATTGGCGTAGGTGCCGGTCGCGATCGTACGATTTTTCCATCTGTTTTAACCGTTAAATTAATCGTTAATCGAACTTTTTTTGGTCTCCTTGCATTTTTCTCTTCTTAATTGATTGTAATAGAAAAATTTTGTAGAAAAAGAGCAAGCATAACATATGTTTTTATATGTAAAATAATTAAATATAAAAATGTCTGTAAAAGTAGCTTAAAATGGAAAAAATACAATTTTTCAGTTTATAGGCAAATTTTCTCATGAAAACAACTGAGATATGCTATGAAACCATTATATTTCAAAAACTTAGACATTCTGTATTCATTTTTTTATAGCTATTCACAATAAAATATGATGATTACCAACTTTTTCTTTTTCGGCCCTGGTTGACCATTCGGCGGAAATGCCCATATGATATTGTGTATCTGTTGACTTGGAAGATATTTCTTTGAATTATTGAAAATAACATTTACTTGGAATTATATACATTTTCATGTTATATTTTTAAATTTTATACTACCAAATGCCTTTAAATTTCGGTACGATATTTTCATGCCATTGAATTTAAAACTAAATTATGGAGCAATAGTAATCACCCTTTTGTAAAACGCTACAACTTTTGCAAATGGCACCAAATGTCAAATCGGTTTAGACATTTGTGAAGTAAACAAACGCAGAATACAAATCGACAAGCAATTCATCGGTTTACTTCGCACGAACGCGGAATAATTGTTTCCATTTCCAGGTGGACGATTTTTTATCGAAAATTATCATGAGCGATGAGGCTCATTTCCATCTAAGCGGTTACTTGAATAAACAAAATAATCGTTTCTGGGGCAACGAAAATCCGTGTATCACCCACGAAGAGCCATAACACCAGCTCAATGTTACTGCGTGGTGTGCTGTTTGCGCTGGAGGAGTCATCGGGCCATTTTTTCAGAACACCGCGGGCCAAACGTCCACTGTGGATAGTGCGTGCTACAGAACCATGATTACCGATTTTTTTCCTCCTCAATTGGATAAATTGGGACTGAAAACATGTGGTTCCAACAGGACGGTGCAACGGCGCACACTGCTCCAACCGATTTTCTGAAGGAAGCATTTCCGGGTCGCTTAATCTCTCGTTGTGGTGAATTGCACTGACCGGCCAGATACTATTTCACCGTTCCAGATCACCCTACTTAACCCTTCTTGTTATGGGGTTTTTTTAAGTCGCGGGTTTACGTCAACAAGCTTCAAAGTCTTGAAGCCCTTAAGGAGAATTTTAGCCTGGAATGCGAGAACCTGTCGCCCGAAGTTCTGTCAAGAGTGATGGAAAATGCCACAAAACGAGCCCGTATAGTCATCAACTCCGGCGACGGCCACTTGGCCGATATCATTTTCTCAACTTGATGTAATAAATTCTAATGTATTAAAAAGAAAAATTTCACAAGCTGAACCAAGTTTTTCACTAAAAAAAAAGTACAGCAAAAGAACATTGAGTGATTATTTTGCCACAAGGTTTGTCTTAGAAAAAATTTAATTTTCGTTCATAAACGTATACCATGATCCTGTCATACAACGATCCTGGATATACTCGTACAAAATTTTATTTTTCTATCCCTTGAAGGAGTTTCTGTGTCAAGTGGTTGAAAATCTGTATTTCTCCACCAAGTTTCAAGTAAATCGGTATTATAGAATTCAAAGTTTTTTTTAAAAACGGCGAGGTTTAGTCTTACCGCTCGAATTACTTTCTGAGTCGAGTTAAATACGTTCGTTCATCTACCGTTAAATAAAGGAAAATTGTACAGCTGGTCTATCCTTGTAACTAGATTGAGGTATTTGTAAATCTCATTTCGGTGATTTTTGTAAAGGGTTTTCCAACAAGAGGTGTTATTTTGGTATTCAAAGAAAAATGCAATTTGTTTAGATAAATGATCGGATGTTTATTTCCTAATAAAGAGGAAGGTATGCCGTTAATAATCAAAAACAACATCAGCCAAATGGCCACCACGACCACGCTTACAGGACCATATCCTTTTCATGAAATTTTCCATAACCAAATCGCAAAGTGGCTGCCCTATGTCCTCGATAGCCTCACGAGTTCTATCTTTGAGGTTTTGAAACGACGCTGGGCTGTTGGCGTAGACCTTATCTTTCACGTAGCCCCAAAGGAAGAAGTCACAAGATGTTAAATCAAAAGATCTCGGTGGCCAATTGTGATCACCTCTTCGAGAGATAACACGGTCCGAAAACTTTCCCCGTAACAGAGCAATAGTTTCGTTGCTTGTGTGGCACGTAACGCCTTCTTGTTGAAAGTAAACGTTGTCCAGAACAATACCATCCAACTCCGACCATAAAAAATCATTAATCATCTCTCGATAGCGCAATCCATTCACCGTAACTGTTGATCCAACCTCATTTTCGAAAAAGTAAGGTCCAATGACCCCGCCGGACCATAAACCGCCCCAAACAGTCACACGTTGAGGATGGAGAGGCTTCTCAACAATAACTCTTGGGTTTTCCGAGACCCAAATGCGACAATTTTGCTTGTTGACGTAGCCACCGAGGTGGAAATGGGCCTCATCAGTCAAGATGATTTTCGAATTTTAATAATTTCAATGCGTTGTTGAATCGTGTATCGTTCCATTTTTATACCCTACACCACACTGTGGTACAGGGTATTATGACTTTGTGCATTTGTTTGTAACACCTAAAAGGAGAAGAGATAGACCCATTGTTTATTATACCGATCGACTCAGAATCACTTTCTGAGTCGATTTAGCCATGTCCGTCTGTCTGTCTGTCTGTCCGTCTGTCCATGTATTCTTGTAATCAAAGTGCAGGTCGTATTTATGGTCCGATTGTGATGACCATAGTGCTCTTTTTTGGCCCAAGGACGATCCCTATTGAAATTGGTTAAAATCGGTTCAGATTTGGATATAGTCCCCATATATATGTTTCACCCGATTTGATATGCAAGCGCCGTAGAAACCACATTTTACATCCGATCTTTATGAAATTCGGCAGAGAGAGTTTTATTATTACGTGAATGAACACTACCAAATTCGGAGAAAATCCGATCAGATTTAGATATAGCCCCCATATATATGTTTCACCCGATTTGGCATGTAAGCGCTGTAGGAACTGTATTTTAAATCAGATCAGTACGAAATTTGGCAGAGAGAGTTATCTTATTACATGAATAAACACTGCCAAATTCGGGGAAAATCGGTTCAGATTTAGATATAGCCACCATATATATGTTTCACCCGATTTAACATTTAAGCGCTGTAGAAATCATGTTTTATATCCGATCAGTACGAAATATAACAGAGAGATTTTTCTTATTACATGTATGAACACTGCCAAATTCGGGAAAAATCGGTTCAGATTTTAACATAGTCCCAATATATATGTTACACCGGATTTGACATGTAAGCGCTGTAGAAACCGTGTTTTATATCCGATCAGTACGAAAAACGGCAGAGAGAGTTTGCTTAGTACATGTATGAACACTGCCAAATTCTTATCGCAATGCCCATTTTCGCATTGGTAGGTAGGTGTAAGGTATTATATAGTCGGCCCCGCCCGACTTTCTGTCTTTCCTTACTGGTTAGTAATGGCGTAGTTTCTACTTGTCAAATGTCAAAGAATAAAAGCTTCAAAAGTGACAGCTACCGAAATACCGGGTGATTCAAAATAGCACCTCTTGTTGGAAACCCCTGTATTATCTGTAGAATTAACTTTATCGCTACGATCGATGGAAAGAGCTAACTACTTCACTAGTGACTGGTGGCTGTTGGCTACTTTCAGAATTGCCGGAGTGTGCTACTTGACTAAAGAACATTTCTTTTTTATATAAGTACATATGTAGACGCGTGTCTGAATATTGTATGCAAGGTTAGTCATTCTTTTGACTATATGTAACTCGAAATGTATGAGACGTTGATTTCGAAAATGATCTAAGTAAAAGATTGCGGTATAATTACAGAAATATCGAATGTGCACATTTTGTAGATACTGATTAAACTGAACCATCTGACTTACGATTTTGAGTATATCACGGTATTATTATTATCACAAGTCAAATTTCCAGACTGTTTGTTTATGAGGACAAAAGTGTACTATGTCAAACCAAAACACAACACCACTAATGAACCCTAAAATGCAAACAAATTATGACATCTCACATAAGTAATAAGACGCACAGATGGGCGAAATGGTAGTCAAATGAAAAGAAATGCCCTCCAGTGTAAAAAAAACAGTGGTTTGGAAAACAGGTTTGGAAAAAAATACCAACTTCTTTTACTTCCCTGAGCTACTGCTCCAAAATTTAAAAATATGCTCGAATGATTTTAATGGCATCAAAAAATGTCGGTTGCCCGTTATTATTTCGGTCTGTAATCGTTATGATTTAAACTGAGATACTCTCCCGGCTAGTATTTCATAATGTTTGATTGTTTGATCGATAGCCGAAAAGTGAGTCTTTGGGTGCAATTCTCATTTGCTCGTGTGAGTCGCCCCGCGATAGGCTTTGAGAGTTTGGTTATCGAATCATCAATCAAAGTCTTTTTTGAAAAGCCGGCCATGTAGACTACTGATGACGGGGGTCGCGCCCCAGAAATCATGATATAGTCTGTGCAACTTGCAATATATTTTGCCATGTAAAATACTTGCTTTCTATCACTGTATAGAAGCAGGTTGGTCTTTAGCCGAGAGAGTATCTCAGTTTAAATCGGAATCAAAAAATTATATAGGGTTTTTCCTAACTAAATAACATATAAAGCAAATTGAAACATTTTAGACATAAATGTGGTAAAAATTTCCAAAAAAAAAAGGAATATGACACATATAAGTCCCAGGGTTAATGTAGTGCGCCCCGGTAGTGAATCTATCGAAACTGCAGTCAGTTCTACCAAGAAATTGAAACTCGCTACCATTTTTATAAACTCATTTTAGTGAAATGAGGATATATGTATATCGTTTGTTACAGGCCAAAAATGTATCACATCGAATGAGTAATCTAGGACCCAAATTATGTTCGGCGGAAATCCGTTTTAGGAAATTTTAAGTCATTTCAGCAATGTCCGTCCGTCTGTCAGTCGGTCTGTCTGCTGACTGGAGGGCACGATAACTCTTGAAAGGGGTAACCGATTGACTTTAAATTTGATATGAGCTAATATTTTTGCCCATCTCAGGCTAAGTTCGATGGGCCATATTAGTCACTCCTTCTAGTACCTGTCACACAAAGGGTTAAAGTTTATTGATGTTTTATTTATCCAATAACGTATATACTACTTATGGGAATCGTTAATATTGTAATTCGTTGAAATTCTATACATGGTATTAGTTTATTGATCTCTAACACCTTGAGAAAAATGTAAGTCTTTTGACTTTCGAAATGTGTACGGTTTGGGGTGTCTGTTAAAAAGAAAAATGCGAAAATTTGCTATAACCTCTTAAACACATATCGTTCAATTTCCTGAAGTTTATTTCAAAGTAAAGATAGTGCTCTGCCTTAATAACAAATTATAAAAAGGAGAAAATTATTTGAAATAGTTACTTAAGTAGAAGACAACCATTTAAGGAGAGTGTGTTTAATAAAGATTTTATATTTGAAAGAAATCGTAAAAAAGTGCAACATTTCGAAGGAGTGACCTAAGATTTTATGTATCTTAAGTTTTTCGAAAAATCCGTTTCGGGAAATTTAAAGCCATTTGGGCTTAATTCGTCCCGCGTGTCTGGCTGGATGGCGGGTGCGCTCTGGAAAGTAATGACCAATTGACTTCAAAATGACTAAGCTCGAATATGTTTAGGTTAGGTCCCTAGTAATACAACGGGCACAGATCCCCCACATCGAAACCAACCTGTTCGATAACAATGTTAACAAAAGAACAAATTACGGTACCGAAAAGCTCTGTCAGACTTCCTAGAAAGGCCGACCTCAGTATTTCCAGACGTCGTTTACTTAATGAGGGACAGTAGCAAAGCAGGTGATCTATGCACCCCAACAGCTCCTACAGAAGCCATTGAACTCAATACCTAACCTTCTGGCATGTTCGCCGATCAGGCAGTATCGCGTCAGAACTGACATTAACGTAGACAGTATTTTCCTCTTTTGTGTGAGGACACATTTTGACCTTCTCAGTTCGTATCTTGGCAGATTTGTCTACTACCCTACAAGTGCCGATTTCTGTCCACCTTTCATTGGACTCCCTCTTGCCTAAGCCAAAGCTTGCATGTGGACTGTGGCGCACCAATATATGAAGATTCTTCGATAATTTTTAAGGTCGCCCCATTTGTACATCAGCTTTGCAGTTCCCGGGACATCCCTACGCCCAGGTACCCATATGAGGTGTATTTTAAACGGCTCGTCTGCGGCAATCAAGGGCTGTTTATGTTTTTAGGGATGTTATTTCCAGAGAATTTATGGCAGCCTGACTGTCCGAGTGGATGACAATGCCAGTGCTCGTCACTATTTTGCGACTCCCCATATTGTCATTATTTCGGCTTAATAGAGACTACAGGTATCTGGTAGTCTGTGAGCTGTATCAAGACTGAGTTTTTCACAATGTACTCCGAAGCCAACCTAATTATTAAGCTTCGAACCATCTGTGTAGAAGTGGGGATGTTTTCTATATTCAGTTGTTCTGCCAACCCACTCCTCTCTGACAGATATGTTAGTAGTGATTTTCCTCCCGAAGGTGTACACCGTTGATATATAGTCCACTCGTTCGGTTACCATAGCAATATACTGTGATATCCTCATGAGTTCAGTTCTTATACCGCCACCTTGATAGACAGTTCAATCGTAATGCCGCTCTGGTGGCCACTCCTCTCGCCACAATATCTATGGGCAGTAGATGGAGTAGAGTTTGTCGAGACTCAGTCGCTGTAGTCGCTCAACACTCTGCTTATACATATGCAGGCGGTTCTCTGATCCTTTGATTTAATTTGTTTGTAATGGATAGTTTATCAGTTGCAGTCCACCACACAACATTGGCGAACAACAGTACTGGGAGGCCCCAACGCGATTCTATAGCTTTAGGTTAGGGTGGCAGCCGTATTTTTTTTATACAAGCTCACATAGAGCGGTTTAGGTCCATAGTGTTAACACGGGCTGAAATGCCCCTCATCGAAACCAAACTGTTTGATATATAAATTTATCGATATTACGAATATCGGTACTGGAAATATCTGTTAGGCTGCCTAGAAAGGCCGACCCTAGTATGTCCAGTCGTCGTTTACTCAGAGCGGGGCAGTCGCGTAGCAAGTGCTCAATGCTCTCTACTTCTTCCTCATCCCCACAGCTTCTGCAGAAGTCATTAGAATTAATACCCAATCTTTTGGGTCAGAGCTGATACTAACGTAGACAATATTTGCCTCTAGTGCGAGGAGATATTTTGATCTTCTCAGGTCATACCTTGGCCAGATTTGTCTAGCTACTCTGCAGGTGCCGTTTTCTGTACATCTTTCGTTGGACTGCCTGATTGCCTCTTACCTAAGCCAAAGCTTGCTATAGCTTTCCTGTATATTAAGTCTGAATAACAATTTCCTATCTAGAATTATTCCAAGATATTTTGCAAATTCAGAAAAGACAAGCTGCTGAAGTCGCAAACAGCATTTTCGAGTACATATTGAGACTTAAAAAAAGAAAACAGAGCGATTTTATTCATTTAAATATAGATTTGGCAGTGTGCTAACTTTGTTGATGCGGGCTGAGTTGACAACTGACGGCGTTGTCATCACTTAGCGAGTTCTGCGGCGTTGTTAAACGAACGGCTACAAATCTTATGCAGGTAGCGATGAAGTCTTCAGTCAGCTGTTGTGACTTCATTTCTGTCTTGTTTAAGCTAAAGCTCAAACCACTGTTTCTGGCCCATCTAGTTAATTTGTTCTAAGCCACCTGTAGGATGTCTTTGAGGACTTTTAAAATATGCCGGATACTACGATTACCACGTCATCCGCATATGACACGACCTTGCAGCTACAATGTTCTAGATCTAATAACGCATTCACCGCTAGGTTCCAAATTAGTGGAGACAGTACTCCTCCTTGTGGAGTCACTCTGTACACAAACCTTGTTAGAGTTGTGGACGCAAGACTTGCGGTTATGCGTCTTCTGTTGAGCGGGCATTGAATTAGTCTAATCAAGCTATAATTCACCTTTAGATGTGACAGCGCCACAATTACCGCGTCTGAGTGAATGTTGTTAAAAGCCCCTTCTATGTCAAGAAATTCCACCATAGTGAATTCATTGAAACGGTCACAAGTTCGAGCAGGGCAGATTCTGCAGACTTTCCTTTGTTGTAAGCATATTGGTTCCCCGACAGGTGTTTTTTTATCCAGGTTTACTCTAACGAAATATCAAAAAAGTCTTTCCTGTCCTTTCAATAGGAAGAAGGATAGCCTAATTGGTCTGAAATCCTTTGGCCTAGTGTGCGATTTTTCCCGCTTTGGGTATGAATACAACTTTGGTGTACATCCTTCGATTGCGGATATGTGAGAACCTGATACGTCCTTCTTACATTTTCTCCAGCCAGGGGATAATGTACTTTAATATGCTCTGCATTTTTCTTGGGGCAATGCCGTCTGAACCTAAACCTAAGGACCAACTCCACAAAGGGTTAAAGATCAATTTAATAATAAATCTCTCATGTCTTCTATACTACTGAATCTTCTATACTCTGACACATTATATTTTCAAGCAAAATGGACGGAATTGTCAGACACCTTTCGGTATGTCCCACAAAAAGGGATCATTTTTTCGTATAGTTCAATAGTTTTGCAGTGCGAGTATTTGCCGTGCTTTTTTGGTACCCTTCACACAAATGGGCAAATGGTATGAAATAAAATTTAATATATCATAACCTTTATAAAGCTACACAATATACTTGAAATTCTGTAATATGGAATAATTTTATAGTAACTACATTTCACCGTAATGGATGTAATTTATCAAACCTGGTACCGCCGTGTGAATGTGAGGATGTACTTCAGTCGGTTTGAAGTATATTATTAGGAAACCGAATCATGAAAGCATTAGAATGAATTCTTGAAATGAATTCTTTCTTTATTAAAACAATTCTTCATCCTTTAATTGTAATATTGACCAAAGTTCTTAAAGCAATCGATTCTTTAAAAAAAAAACTCCAATGAATGAAGTGCCCAAAGGTCATTACCATAGATCGAATGTTGGATGGCGAAATGGTGAACTAAACAACAATTAATTGCAAATTTTATTCCATTTTTTAACATCATATCGAAGCATCAATCTCCCTTTACTGATGCTTGCCCAAAAAAATCCCCAGAATAAAAAATTTAATTAATTTTGCTTTAATTGTTTAGCATTCGACCCGCAAAGATTGTTCTTACACTAAGCACAGACAGGAGCACAGTCGACTTCGTGCGGGGACCTACATAGCATTAGATATTATAACGAAAAGGTCAGTTTCGTAAAAGCCAATTTTTGCAAAACATAATTAAAATATATTCTAACAATATTGAAAAATTACAGGATTATTTTGTTTCACTTTGGGTGGCTGCTTCATAATACCGTGTAATATGTAGTAATGTAGGGTATCAAAGAAAAAACCGCATTAATTATGGTATCCCTTTTTTCAATGACTTTTTTTGGTGTCCTCAAATAATTGTGTGTTTCTTTCTTGGGTTTTTTCTTGTAAGGACATTTAATGAAACTGATTCAGATACGACTAGCAGCCAACAATTTCAATGAACCTCTTATAGCATCTATGTCAAAAAAAAGAGGACGGTCAAAAAATGCTAAACATTTCAATATTGTGATTTTAAGCATAGAATATCAACACGAAAGAAGAAAATAGCTCGGCGCAGATATCATTTTTGTGCTATTATTTCAATAAAAACAAGTAAAAGCGGCGTTAAGTTATGCCATATCGAATCATCCCTAACTTCCACTATGGCTCGCATGTGAATTGTTTCGCGTACTAATAAACTCATATTACCAAATTTTAGCCCTATTCGTTGACATTTCTGATTTTTGATGTTCAGTTAAAATTAGTGATCTCTATGGCGTTAAGAATTAAAATCGGGGAAATGCTATATATCGATACATCCATTCTAAACAATGCTTTAGAAGAGTCGCTCAAAGTTTGATAATTTTTGTTCAATTTGTGTGGAATTCCTTTGTAATGGAAATCGAATGACCTGTACAGTTTAGTGAATAACTTTTGATTGGGTTGACTGAATATAATTTGGAATATTTAGAAATTAAAAATGCAATCTCCCTAAAAATATGCTATGTCGACTTAGCATGTTTTAGAATGGAGGTATCGATATGGGGGGCTATATCTAAAAATGGACCGATATTGCCCCTTTTCAATCCCATGTTATCTGCAACTATAACAAATATCTGTACCAAGTTTCTGTCATTTAGGAAGGACGGACATGGCATAATCGTCTTAAAATTTTACGACGATTTGATTTTCGGATACTTCGGCTTGAGGTCCTTTGTTGGAAATTAAAACTCGTTAATTTTCGATTTTTAATTTATTTATTTGTATCCAATATTTCGACTCAAATCTTTAGTCATCTTCAGGGATATAAAAATTATCACAAATTAAAAAGCTCGACTGTCTTCTAGGAAGTTATTCGTCAACATTAATAATAAAAATACTTCATGGGGTTTCTGGCCATAATTTTGTGTTCGAGACCTAGAAACTATATTGGTGCAGATTCAGTCTTTACTTCTTATATTACTAAATTTATCTTTAAATTTAATACGATCTTTAGTTATTGCTTTGATCTGTATCCAGCTGAGATCCTCACAGACTTTCATTAGTGAAACTTCTACGCCATGAACCGATGGGTCATTCTCTACACTGAGCTCCTTGGGAGTAACACTCCAAAGCTTGTCTGGCGATATTAATTGAATGTTTCCGCAGCGTGTGTCCAATCTATCTGTGTCCATTTTTTGCACGCCTCTTTATACCCTACACCACACTGTGGTCCTGGGAAAAGTGCGTTTGTGCATTTGTTTGTAACGCCCAAAAGGAGAAGAGTGATTCCGATCAACTTGGAATCACTTCCTGAGGCGATTTAACTATGTCCGTCCGTCCGTCTGTAGATGTATCTTTGTAATCAAAGTGCAGGTTGTAATTATGGTTCGATTGTAATGCAATTTAGCACAGCGCACTTTTTTAGCCCAGGGACGATCCCTATTGAAATTTCTGAAAATCGGTTCAGATTTATATATAGCGCCCATTCATAATTTCCTTTCGATTTGGCTTCTAAGGCCTATAGAAGGTGTATTTAACACCAGATCGAGGTAAAAATTGACAGAGACAAGTCTCATCACCCATTAATAAAGTCTACAAAATTTAGTGGAAATCGGTTCAAATTTACAGAAAGCACCCTTATATAGTGTGATCTAAGTGGAGATACTTTTTTCAATAGCCTTTTTGACAGTTCACGTGTGAGTCCTATCATGCTGTCATGTTATTTTTGTTAAGTATTGTTTGGCATTTCATCATGGAAAGACTTACGCCTGAACAACGTTTACAAATTATTAGGTTTTATTATCAAAATAATCGTTCGCCAATTGCGCTAAGTCCATTTTTTTTTTAAATCCAAAAAACCCATGAGCAATATTTTAGCTCTCGTTAAGAGCTATATTTTTGCCATTGACCGATTCCCGATCCGATGTACCGCAATCATCGGTCCATATTTCTTCAAAAATGATGCCGGTGAGAACGTAACCGTCAATGTCGACCGTTATCGTGCCATGATAACCGACTATTTGATGCCTGAAATTGAAGCTAGTGATCTCGGCGACATTTGGTTTCAACAAGACGGCGCCACTTCCCACACATCGCATCAATCAATGGATTTTTTGAGAGAACACTTCGGTGAGCAGATAATTTGTGTGATATCACACCGTTAGACTTTGTCCTGTGGGAATATGTAAAGTCTAAAGTTTATGCGGACAAACCCGCTTCGATTCAGGCGTTGGAGCAAAACATCACGCGTGTCATTCGCCAGTTACCAGTCGAAATGCTCGAACGAGTCATCGAAAATTGGACTCAACGGATGGTCCATCTGAGACGTGGCCGCGGCCAACATTTGATAGACATAATCTTGAAAAAATAAATTCCAAAGAATGTTCTTTCAAATGGTAATAAACATTCCCCATTCAATTTGAATTTTCTGTGTTTTTTTCTTTAAACAAAGTAGGGAACCTCGAAATGTATCACCCTACATATATATGTTTCTTCCGATTTAGTTTCTAAGGGCTGTGCAAGCTGTATTTTACAGACAATTGTAAGAATGCTCTACGAATAAACGCAGCTAAGTTTTAAAGAAATCGGTTCAGATTTAGATATAATTATTTCGGTTATGCATTTCATGATTAACAAAGCTAAATTTTCCAAACGATTTTTATGCAATTTAAAAAAGAAGTGAGTTTTCGATCCATTGGCTGATAGTACGAGTTTCGAGCTATTCGTTTAAAATTTAGATGACATGTATGCGTGCTTATTCTGCTCTATCAAGTAGGTGTAGGGAATCATATAGTCGGCTCCGCCCGACTTTTGTCTTTCCTTACTGATTTTTATGTTGACACACTTGCCTCGAACATATGTTCTTGTTTGAGTTTGTCTGTGTTTAGTTTGTTTGTAAGAGACATAACTGTTAGACGTGTTTTGCTTGTTCGGCGATTCGGGTTTTATCTCCTCAATCGTCGCAAAAAGTCGTCCTTTCATCGGTCTCTTTAATTTTGGGAACAGGAAAAAGTCGCAGGCTCGCCAGATGTCACCATCGTGTCGCCTGGTCTGATATATGACGTCACCTGGCAGCCCGTCATTTTACTGGGATCAGACCACGCCCCCATAATCCCCTCCATAGATAGACCAGCCGATTTTATCATCTCAGAACGCCGTACTTTCCTGAATCAAACGAAAGCGGACTGGAACCGGTTCAGAGAAGTTACCAACCGCAGCTTCAGCGAACTACCCATCCCCTCAGATGTTCGGATAGCTGCGAAGAAATTCCGAGGCGTCATCTACGCAGCAGCCGCTTGATTTATACCTGTTGGTCGAATGCCCGAGATAGAACCCAATTTCATAACAGATGCAGCGGGACTCGTAGACGAGCGTGATGAAATTCGTTGCTGTAACCCTGCTGATCCTAGAATCAGGGAACTGAATTCAGTAGGAAAGTCGACGAATGTAAGCGGAATAAATGGCTAGATCATTTGAAGCCGTGCAGCATAAGATCCGATATTCGTAAATTGTTGGCAACGGTAAGTAACTCTCGAATCCAGGCAGGAAAGACGACCGAACGGCAGTCACATTTGGTGCCACCACTGCCTATTTTTTGATTTTTGGCACGCTAGAGTGGAAAAATTCACAATGTGCGCCGATTTTGGCTATCGTACAGTGTAATGGATCAACAATGTTGGGAAAACTACTGCTATATATCCAATAGACGATTTTAGGAGAGAGGCCACAACACGACCCTACATCCTTCCTACATGAATATAAGGCGACATTGGCCTTCCTTACACGTTCCCGTACATTAAGTTTGAATTATAAATTCCTAAGTAGAATTATACTTTGAGAATGCTCCAATATCCGAGAAGGGTTTACGTGTGGGACGTTATACTTTCGAACAAATCGAACCAATTTTGTGTGATTTGGGTTAATGCCCAAACCGATTCTTCTGGTCCACCGCATATGCCACGACTTTGCAGACACAACTTTATAGATCTAATAGGTGCCAAACTAGTGGAGACAGTACTCCCCCTGGGTTCACAATCCTTGTAAGAGTTGTGGACACAAGACTTGCTGTTATTCGTCTTCTGTTGAATTATCTGGTCAAGCTAGAGTTCAGCTTTAGAAGTCACAACGCCGCAATTACCACATCTGAGTGAATGTTGTTGAAACAGTCCCTTCTATGTCACGAAAGGCCACCATAGTGAATTCCTTGAAATGTAGGGACGATTCGGTAATGCCCACAAGTTCGTGCAGAGTAGATTCTGTAGACTAACCCTTGTTGTAAGCATATTGTTTCCCCGACAGGAGGTTTGTATTGAGGTTTTCTCTAACGAATGAATCCAAAAGTCTTTGCAGACCTTTCAATAGGAAGGGAGATGATTAGTATATATCACCTGAAACTTTGCAGCTTTCCTTTTATTTGTAAAATAATTTGCTAAACCAAAGTAGAACTATATAGTTAGATGATTTGCTTCATTTCCACTTTAAAGATTTATTAGATTCCGCAAGGCCGAATCTACAACTTTCTAAAGTTATTTTAAATTTGCTCCATCGACTAATTGTAATCGATGATTGAGAGATTAGTGCATTGAAACGTACAATAAAGAATATTTCCGTGAATTAATTCACGAAACTGTTCAAAATGAGTTAATTATTGTGTATTCTATAACATACTACAGAATTCGTCTATAATACATACAAACTAATCGCATTGTCCTTTCCGTCAGAGGATACAAAGTAAAGATGAAAAATCACTCGAAATTAATTTAAATAGTTAATGCAATTGCATCACTTGAGCAATTCCTTTAACTTTTGCGGTTACTCTGTTCGCTTCTTTCATTGTCAACGGCCAACAAAAGGAATCCATGGAAACCATTCAAGTGTTGTGATTTTCGCATGTCTTTACATTGGCTGTCGTCTTCATTGTTGTTATCCCATAGGAAAGTGGTTAACATCACTTGGCTCTGAACACTACTGACTGCCCAACGACAATGGACCAAAATGATGATGATGAAGACGGTGGTGATGACGATGTTTGAGTCTATTGACTACTTACGTCAATACCAGAATATCCCACTCAGAAGATAGTCCATCCATCCAGTCGTCCATCCATCTATCCTTATTCCTTAGACTCTGCTTTCACTTGACTTTAAATGTTTTTATGCTCCTCTGGCCCCAACGCAGTGAACAACAGAAGAAAAACACTGCAATTCACTTAAGTGAAGGATGTAAGCACCGTGCAACAAAAGCGTCAACGGGTATTATGCTGTGAGTAATTGTCCATCTTCCTCCTTCCTAGTTGGATTTTATTATAAGTCTACGAAGACGGAGAGGGAGTCATCGTCACCCAACCCTCTGTATCCATTGTGTCCTGCTGCTGCGGCTGCTGTCCGTTGCATTATAGCTAAGCAGGACACGAAATGATTTCCACTTCCATTGTTGTTAGAACGAATACTATTTGCCGGAGATCCTTTTGAGAAACGTAGGAGGACAAAGTACATCGTTTGCATTAAGTGTTTACATTGTTAATGTTTATGATTCTTTGAGCTCTGGACTTTATTATATTAACAAATTGTTTTCGAATTAGTTCATTATTATATTGTATTTGAAGTGAAGAGTTAAACAAGTTTCACTCGATTAGAGTGAAGTTAACACTTGAAAATAAGAAAGTTGTTTTGGTTTATTCCATCGAAGGTCATAATAAATGTAAGTAAGTGAAATATTATAAATTTATAATACGCCTAAGTGATTTATTTTGGAACCACTTTGTTTTTTAAAGACTTAGTTTTACCAACACACAGAAAAATTATTTTCATTGAAGAGAATCACGGTGAGATCAGGTAAATTATCCTTAAGTTTCCAATTTTTATTTCGAATAAAACACAAATTATTTAGGAAATTATTGTCATTTCTATTAATTATGATAATATTGGTATGGTTCAATTATGTATGGAACAAAATATCGGCCAAATGGCCGCCGCGACCTCGGCGGCACACCTCCATCCGATGGTCCAAATTTTCGATGACGCTGAGGCATAATTGAGGTTCTATGCCGTTAATGTGCCGAATTATCTCTTCCTTTAGCTCTTCAATTGTAGCTGGCTTATCGACGTACACCTTTTCTTTCAAATAACCCCAAAGAAAGAAGTCCAACGGTGTCAAATCACATGATCTTGGCGGCCAATTGACATCGCCACGATGTGAGATAACACGGCCATTGAATTTGTTGCGCAAAGGAGACCTTGTTTCATTGACTCTGTGGCAAATGGCACCGTCCTGTTGAAAACACATATTGTCCACATCCATAGCTTCCGATTCGGGCCATAAAAAAGTTGTTATCATCTCCCGATAGCGAACACCATTCACAGTAACTGCCTGACCGGCCTCATTTCGAAGAAGTATGGCCCAATGACGTCGCCAGCCCATAAGCCGCACCAAACGAACTGGGCGAGCATGCACAGTTGTTTTCAAATCTCCTACAGACCCGGTTTGCTGAAATTTGCGTACAATTCTCCCCATTGTGGATATATTTGGTCGATCATGCTGATCAAAAAACATCACGAAGTGCACGGAATGAATTTTGATTTGAACGCCCATTTTCATAAAAGGCTTAAAAAACTTTAATCGGTGCTCGGTTTTGTATCTTTCCATGGTTCGAATTGAGTTAGTCTGAAATTGAGAAATGTCAAATGACGTTTAGAAGTGGTTCACATTCATCATCGGCCCTTACAAAACTGTGTGGAATAGCGCAACAGTAGGAGCAACTGAAAAGATACTGTGGGGTGACCCAAATGAAAAGAAAACTAGAAGTCTTCTGAAACTAAACAAGATCGATATTAGTAAGATGATGAGTGTTCTAACGGGACACTCAGGCTTACAAGCACATCTTCATCGCATAGGACTAGCACAAAACGACGAATGCAGAAAGCGGGCATGCAGGGAAACATCGAAACGATGGAACATTTTCTGTGTCACTGCCCGGCTTTCACACATGCAAGATCCCAACATTTCGGGTCCGACATATTACCAGACTTTACTCATCTCAGAGAATATGACTGGAAGATACTGAGTAAATGCGTGTATAGTACCGATTTTCTGTAACTCGTGAGGGATAAAAAGATCATAAATAAGGAGCGCACAACAGGCCGAACCACTGGCTTAAGAGTATGTCCATGGACATGAGACGTTTAAACGTCTCCTCTTTTCAACCTAACCTAACCTACAATTTAACCACCCGTTACAAAACTTGGTGGATATGTTAAGCATAAGCACAGTGGGAGGAATTAAAAAGAAGGAAAATAATTCTGCCGTTTCTTAACCTGACAAACGATTGCGACAAAACTTGGCACGTTTTTAGAAGAGGTTTTAGAGAAGTTAAGAAGCCATGTAGCTCCGCCTCTGCGGAAATCCGTTTTGGCTCATTTTAAGTGATTTGAGCAATGTCCGTCCGTCTGTCCGTCCGTCCGACTCTGAAAAGGAGTAACCAATTGACTTCAAATTTGGTATGCGGTAATATTTATACCCTACACCACACTGTGGTACAGGGTATTATAACATTGTGCATTTGTTTGTAACACCCAAAAGGAGAAGAAATAGACCCATCGTTTATTATACCGATCGACTTAGAATTACTTTCTGAGTTGATTTAGCTATGTCCGTCTGTCTGTCTGTCCGTCTGTCTGTGCATGTATTCTTGTAATCAAAGTACAGGTCGCAATTATGGTCCGATCTCGACGAAACTTTACACATATGTTTTATTTGGCCCAATGACGATCCCTATTGAATTTGGTTAAAATCGGTTCAGATTTAGATATATCCCCCATATATATGTTACCCCAGATTTGACATGTAAGCGCTGTAAAAACTTTATTTTATATCCGATCAGTATGAAATTCGGCAGAAAGAGGTTTCTTATTATATGAATGAACACTGCTAAATTTGGAAGAAATCGGTTCAGATTTAGATATAGCCCCCATATATACGTTATCCCCGATTTGAAGTGTAAGCGCTGTAAAAATGTTATTTTATATCCGATCAGTATAAAATTCGGCAAAAAGAGATTGCTTATAATATGAATGAACACTGTTAAATTTGGAAGAAATCGGTTCAGATTTAGATATAGCCCCCATATATACGTTACCCCCGATTTGAAGTGTAAGCGCTGTAAAAATGTTATTTTATATCCGATCAGTATGAAATTCGGCAGAAAGAGGTTTCCTATTATTTGAATGAACACTGTTAAATTTGGACGAAATCGGTTCAGATTTAGATATAGCCCCCATATATACGTTACGCCCGATTTGAAGTGTAAGCGCTGTAGAGATTGTATTTTATATCCGATCAGTACGAAATTCGACAGAAAGATGTCTTTTTACATGAATGAGTATTCAGGAAAAATCGGTTCAGATTTATATATAACATCCGTATATACGTTCCTCCTGATTTGGTATCAAAGCGCTATAGAAGTTGTACTTTACTTCCGATCATTAAAATTTTCCAGAAATATGTTTCTCAATTTAGGAACGAATATTGCTTAATTTAGCGATTATCGGTTCAGAATTAGATAATATGTTCCTACCCATTTACCAATTATTCCAAATTATTATCGCAATGACCCTTATCGCATTATTAGGGAGGTGTAGGGTATAATATAGTCGGCCCCGCCCGACTTTCTGCCTTTCCTTACTGGTTTTTTCTATATCAGGCTAAGTTCGAAGATGGGCGATATTGGTCCAATCCTTCCAGTACCTCCCCCACAAAAGGTTAATATTTGATTAACTACTGATTACAATATGCAACAAATGAACACTTTTTGAAAATTACACGGACTTGACAGTATAAGTTCGATTCTACTACCAAAGGGTAGTATAACCCTATACTCGGTTTGGCGAAATTGGTGACCAATTTTTTTAATGGGACTCCAAAGTTTCTGAAAATCAGTGGGCCCCTCGAAAAAGGTGTCACCAGCTTTTGTCTGACAACTAATTCAGACTTGTGATACCGCCTAATTATATTTGGCAATAATGTAGCTAAGAATATGCTGAACAAAGTTTCTTAACATTAATGCGAAATATATTTTTTCCGTAATTTTTTTTTTAGAAAAGTGAAAGAAAAAATTATTTTTTCACTGTTTTCAGCTTAACTTTCAGGGACTCGTAATTTTTCACTAACAATGTTTGGCAAAATTGTAGACAACGTAAATCTAAACAACTTTTGTGAACATATCAATACAATAAATAAAATAGCTCAAAACCACATTGTACCTCAAAAATTTTAGTTTTTCACTATTATGTAACAAAAATATTATTTTTTGGTGTACGGTATGTTCAGCAAATTTATGGAAAATATTAAGGCCAATATTTTTGTGGAACATATTGACATTCTAGCTCCCCCACATAACTGTAATTTTTTGACCTATTTTAAAAATTGTAAAAAACACCCCTTAAAATGGGGAGGGCGGGGATGAAATGTTCTACAAAAATGTTGGCCATAAAATTTTACTATAGGTGTCAGATAACACCAATGCTCAAAACTTAACACAAACACCAAAAAAGGTCAAATTCCTGTTCGTATAACAATGCTAGTCGTATGATCTAGTGGTCGGAGCAATAACGATACCAGTAAAGAGCTTTTTTCACTGGAATTTGACCGTTTATATCATTGATTGAAATTTTGTACAGTGTAATGCTTTAATAGTGCCCACAGTCCAGTGAAAAATGGGTGTTATTGCCACGCTCCTTTTGGTACTTCCAGCAAAAAGTTAAAATTTTTTACAAAAACTTTACAGCTTATAGTTTGAGTACCAACTAACAAAGTACAAACTAACCATCACCAACCTACTAACAAAGGTTCAGAGAACAGACTGCCTGAGCATAAGCGGAACCTTAAGGACTACAGCGACCGAGTTTCTACAAGCCCTACTCCATATACTGCCGATTAACATTGTGGCGAGCCTATCAATGTGGAGGTACAAACACTACAGTCACATGAGGATATCAAAGTGTAGTGCTATGGTAACCGACCGAGTGGACTATATACCAACGGTGTACACCTTCGAGAGAAATTACATCACTATGATTCCCTCCAGAGATGAATGGGTTGGATCAAAATATCTCCTCGCACTAGAGAGGCAAAGATTGTCTACGTTAGTATCAGTTCTGACGGGACACGGCTTGATCGGCGAACACGCCAAAAGATTGGGTATTGACTCTAATGACTTCTGCAGAAGCTGTGGAGATGAGCAAGAAGTGGAGAGCATTGAGCACTTGCTATGCGACTGCCCCGGTCTGAGTAAACGACGACTGGACATACTGGGTCGGCTTTTCTAGACAGCCTAACAGATCTTTCCAATACCGATATTCGTACTATCGACAAATTTGTATATCAAACAGGTTGGTTTCGATGAGGGGCATTTCAGCCCGTGGTAACACTAGTGACCTAAACTGGTCTATGTGAGCTTGTATAAAAAATACGGCTGCCACCCTAACCTAAACCTAAAAACCTAGTGTGAGTAGCAATGCACGAAAATACTATAAAATTGTGCACAGTGTAACGTTTTTAAAGTATCTATAGCCCTGTGGAAAATGGACGTTACCACCACGCCCCATTTTGTACCTCCCACACAAAATGGCCAAATCATACCAAAATTGAATAGCTCATAACATGTAAATATTTGTTAAAACCTTTCTGGTACCTCTCACACAACTTGAAAGATTAATTTGTGTAATATTCCATACTACATTACTCACAAAGTGAGGTTATACCTTAGTCGGATTACCCCACTGAAACTTTCATATTTGTTTTAATTTCTGAACCAATGACTACCTCACTCCAAGTGTGTAAACGGCATTTTTTTGGAATGAAAAAATTTTCGCAGTCTACTAGAAATTTCAAACTAAAATGACGTATACATTTCAGTTCAACTTAAGGTCACATCGCACAACTCATTTAATTATTTATGAGAATTATATTGTAACATTTTGTTGTGATAAAATTAAAACTTTCTTCACCACCAATACTAACTATGAAAGCAATCAGGAAGCAACCACTAAGCAACTTACCCAAAAACCTTTATGTTTTCCCTCGGGAAAACGTATTTTTACTTTTACTTTATCTTTTTAAGGAAACAAATTTAAAACTAATCATTCGTCACTATGGCGAATGGAAACATTGGAGCCTCTTTTCATTTCAACATTCCATTGGGCATATAAACTCTTTTGTTTTGGAAAAAAAATATTTTCTTTATTCTAGAAATTTTCCCCTTTTCTTTGTTTTTCATTTGATTTGCGTCTTAATGAAGTTCTTAATTATTCATAAGGTGATGTTGTTGCTATTGTTGTTTTGAAGGGGCGGTTATTGTTGTGTTGTTGTTGTTGATGTAGATGCCACACTAAAGTGAACCTTCGTTGACTGATGTTGACCATTCGTAGGACTTTTTGATGTATCTAAATGAACTTAAATCGGGACTTAATTCAAACTTTGCCGACTCTGTTATAAATTTTAAATTAATTTTAAGGAAATAATTTTTAAATATGGTCTGGCTAAACATAAGGTTCACATTAAATTAATGATTTAAATTTGCAAAACCCTACTCTAGAACGATTAGGGATGTGGTTATTGTTTCAGCGTAAAAAGGCAACAAACTTTTATATTAGTTCATATTTACCCTAAATTTAATATAGGATGATCCATTTCGAGGTTCCCTACTTTTTTTAAAGAAAAAAACACAGAAAATTCAAATTGAATGGGAAATGTTTATTATCATTTGAAAGAACATTCTTTGGCATTTATTTTTTGAAGTTTATGTCTATCACATGTTGGCCGCGGCTACGTCTCAGATTGTCCATCTGTTGAGTCCAATTATCGATGACTCGTTCGAGCATTTCGAGTGGTAACTGGCGAATGACACGCGTGATTTTTTGCTCCAAGGACAAAATCGCAGCGGGTTTGTCCGCATAAACTTTAGACTTTACATATCCCCACAGGAAAAAGTCTAACGGAGTGATATCACACGATCTTGGTGGCCAATCGACCGGCCCAAAACGTGAAATTATCTGCTCACCGAAGTGTTCTCTCAATAAATCCATTGATTGATGCGACGTGTGGGAAGTGGCGCCGTCTTGTTGAAACCAAATGTCGCCGAGATCACGAGCTTCAATTTCAGGCATCAAATAGTCGGTTATCATGGCACGATAACGGTCGCCATTGACGGTTACGTTCTCACCGGCATCATTTTTGAAGAAATATGGAGCGATGATTCCGGTACGTCGGATCGGGAATCGGCCAATGGCAAAAAGATAGCCCTTAACGAGAGCTAAAATATTGCTCATGGGTGTCAAGGTCGTGGGTCGACCGGAAAGTGCCTTTTTTAATAAAAAAAATAGACTTAGCGCAATTGACGAACGATTATTTTGATAATAAAACTGAATAATTTGTAAACGTTGTTCAGGCGTATGGCTTTCCATGATGAAATGCCAACCAATACTTAACAAAAATAACATGACAGCATGACATGACTCACACGTGATCTGTCAAAAAAAGGCTATTGAAAAAGGCATCTCTACTTAGATCACCCTAAATAATTTAATTAGTATTAAGTTATATGTAAATACCCTCAATTTACATAGTGATACGAGGGTATATATCATTTGCTACGGGCCAAAATGTAACACATCGAGGAAGTGACCTAAGACCCCAAGTATGTTCGGCGGATATTCGTTTTGGGTCATTTTAAGTCGAATGAGCAATGTCCGTCCGTCTGTCTGTCTGTCTGCTGGCTGGTGGACTAAAGGACTAACCGATTGACTTAATATTTGGTATGCGGTAATATTTTCGTCTCCGGATGAGTTCGAAGATGGGCTATATTGGTCCACTCATTCTAGTACCTCCCCCACAAAGGGTTAACTTTTATTGAAGTATTGATTATTTAATAACTTCTATACTACTTATTCGAATCTTTTGAAATTCTAAAAGTAAAATTAGTTTATTAGTCCCGAGAAAAATGGGTGTAGTTGGCACGCCCCTTTTGGTACCTCCCAAACAAATGTACTATTTTGCACCAAAAGTTAACAGCTTATAGCTTACAACGATACATCGGACGGACAGACGGACGGACATGGTTAAGTCGTCTCAGGAAGTGATTACAAGCAAATGCATGATTCAGGCCACGATAACTCTCGAAAGGAGTAACCGATTGACTTCAATTTTGGTATACGGTAATTTTTTTCTATCTCCAGCTAAGTTCGAAGATTGACCATATTGGTCCATTCCTTCTAGCACTCCTTTCGAGAGTTATCGTGCGCACCAGCCAGCAGACAGACAGACAGACGGACATTTCTCATTCGACTTAAAATGACCCAAAACGAATATCTGCCGAACATACTTAGTGTCTTACATTACTCCTTCGATGTGTTACACTTATATACCCTCGTATCACTAAAGTGAGGGTATAATGACCCAAAACGAATTTCCGCCTAACATTCTTGTGGTCTCAGGTCATTCCTTCGGTGGTTTACTCTTTTGGCTTGTAGCAAATGATATATACCCTCCTCTCTAAGGTGAGGGGATACAAATAGACTTTGTTCGCTCAAAATGCATTTTTTAATATTTGCTATCGCATTAAAAAAAGTATAAAAACATGATTTTGTTGAAATTCTCTTACTTCTTTCAAAAGGGCTATAATTTCTACATCTATCCATAGATTTTTTCAAAGAGGCATTGTTTTCTTCCTTAGGATGTAAGCTTTCAAACAATGGAACGAAGAAGTTTTATCAGATTTTTTTCTATTTGTTAAGGGTTTTTTCGTAGCAGCAAAACACGATTTTTTAAAAAAAAAAAATCAGACTGTTTCTAATTATTTTAACGACAGTTGCTAAACTTCTGTTTCCACATGAAATTGTCATTATTAGCATTAGTTTTTTTCATAATTTACATTAATATAAAGTGTTTCCCGCCTTTAGCGAGCTTATACTTAACAAGTAAGAAAGTTTCAGTCGGGTAAACCGACTAAGGTATACCCTCACTTTGTGAGTAATGTAATATTGAATATTACACAAATTATTCTGTCAATTTTTGTGGGAGGTACCAGAAGGGGTTTAAGAAATACACCTATATTTCGCTGAACAGTAGATACGTTAAATACATTGCACTGTGCCGAATTGTAACCGTTTATATGGACTGGTATATTAACGTTGAGATATTAAATTGTGGTATAATTTGGCCATTTTGTGTGGGAGGTACAAAAAGGGGCGTGGTGATAACTCTCATTTTTCACTGGACTATAGGCATTATAAAAGCATTACACTGTACAAAATTTCAAGTATTTCTAAACACTGGTATTAATGTTATAAGCTTTTAACTTTTAGTGCAAAATGGTGCATTTGTGTGGGAGGTACCAAAAGGGGCGTGGCAATTTCGCCCATTTTCCTCGAGTTGATAGCGACTAACAAACTAATACTATGTGTGGAATTTCAGAAGATTCGAATACGTATAATAGCAGTTATTAAAGAATCAATATTTCACAACATTTTAACCCTTTGTGGTGGAGGTACCAGAAGGAGTGGACCAATATGGCCCATCTTCGCACTTAGCCGGAGATAGCTAAAAATATTACCACATACCAAATTTGAAGTCAATCGGTTACTCCTTTCGAGAGTTATCGTGCGCACCAGCCAGCAGACAGACAGACAGACAGACAGACGGACGGACATTGCTCATTCGACTTAAAATGACCCAAAACGGATTTCCGCCGAACATACTTGTGGTCTTAGGTCACTCCTTCGATGTGTTACACTTTTTTCCGTAGCAAATGATATATACCCTCGTCACACTAAAGTGAGGGTATAAAAAAATAAAATCAATATATGAAAGGCAACTTCCAAGAAAATAGAATTATACAGAAAATTTTTTTTTAAAAAATTTACCATAAAATTTGTTTAAATATTTTTTCGTGTTTATGACACAATATTACACCAGAAAATGCTACGAAGGCAGTGATGGCCCGAAAAATGTTTATAGAGTTACAAAAAGACTTAAGGTATTCTTAGCCGTTAATAGGAAACCTGGCAGTGGCAGAAAAAGAAGCCTAACGTTTCGGGAAGAAATGATGCATATTAGGGCGGGTCGATTTAAAAATCGCCCATTCCTCAGTGAAAATCGTATTCTAGGGATCAAAATAAGAAACTTTGCCGAAGGAACCATACCTCTAAAACGAATTCTGATGTCCCGGAAAAAATCCCACTTTGACTCATTTAGAGTGCTCCAATCGAGTCCAAATGTATGACCGACCCCCACTCAGTGAAGTGCTCAGTGAAAATCGTATTCTAGGGATCAAAATAAGAAACTTTACCGAAGGAACCATACCTCTAAAACGAATTCTGATGTCCCGGAAAAAATCCCACTTTGACCCATTAAGAGTGCTCCAATCGAGTCCAAATGTATGGAACCCCCAGGGGGTTCCAGGGGTGTGCCACTGGCATAGGTGGGTCGGGCCTCCAAAGTTAGTGGGGGTCGGTCATACATTTGGACTCGATTGGAGCACTCTAAATGGGTCAAAGTGGGATTTTTCAAAATTTGCCCCTACCCAAAAGTTCGACCCAAATTCCGGGACATCAGAATTCGTTTTAAAGGTATGGTTCCTTCGGCAAAGTTTCTTATTTTGATCCCTAGAATACGATTTTCAATGAGCAATGGCGACTTTTTTGCCTCCCCACAAATCGACCCGGCCTAATGCATATATATGACGAATTGCACGGGGAATTTTTGCAAAAAATTTAAAAAAAGAGACTCATCAGAAGACGTACAGGTGCAAAAGGTGCAAAGTATACATTAAAAAAATATTATAAAGCAATACTTAAAACTTCAAAATAGTAAAGGAATTTTCTGTCAAAGTACGATTGCTGAATCATGGATGATGGATTTACGTATTATCTGACTTTTTGCGATTACGATGGCAGCAGTTTTTTTATTGCTGATAGTAGGGGGAATATTGCAGAAGAGTTCTGTGTACAAAAGAAGTCAAAGTTTTCCAAAAAGTTCATAACTATTTGCAAATGCGGATAAAGGAACAACATATTCATAGCCATGGGAGGCATAAATACTGAATGGTGTCTCAAAGAATGTCTACCAAAAGGGTTATTTTCATTTATAAGAAAATACGACGTCTCTAAATTTTTCTGGCCCGACCAGTCGAATAACATTTTATAACGAACGAATAGAGGCTAATCCACCTAATTGATAAATGTAACTCAAATTTTATAATAATGACTACTGCTCTATTTAAAATAGCGTAAATTACGGATTAATCAGTCCACCGTGCGCAGTCCTTAGTTGGCATTCTTATAGAAATGACTTTGCAGTGTAATGCTTTGACGACTTATTCCAAAAAACAATTTTCAAAAGAAAATTAAAAATTTCATATTTTCGAATTTTTATAAAAATAAATAAAATAAGATAAAAATAGTTGGCCGTAAAACGAAAAATATGGCTTATGTTATTTTAAAGGGATATCAGCTGATTTTCACGTGAAGTTAGTACCGGACTATACTGAAATATGTGTTGATGCCGATACGGCGTTTTCCAATTGTTTTGAACATTTATGGAAAGATAAACCAATTTGTGAAAAATATCATATGCTACTTTGATTTTAGATTTTCCGTCGCGTGATTTTCAACAACATGACCACAGAAGCTTCTTTAAGAGATAGAAAACTGAAATAAACGATAATGACATTCATTTACCAAGACAATAAAGTTTTAAATTCAATGATATGAAAATATCGTACCGTAAATTAAGGGCATTTGGATATTTGAATAAGTATGAAAATGTAAAGGGTCCGCCAAATAACTTTTTTTTTGAAAATGCTATAAAAAAAACTACTGTATATTTTCTCAAATTTTTAAGCACATTATCGATTGTGTGCAGCTGTATTTCACCAATGGCTTCACGAATATTGTCCTATAAAGCGTCAATTGTCTCTGGCTTGTCGACGTAACACTTATCTTTGAGGGCACCCCACAAATAATAGTCCAACGGTGTCAAATCGCAGCTCCGAGGTGGCCAATCGACATCAGCTCTGCGGCGCTAAACATCGAGTGTAGCTTCGGCTGTGTGGCACGTAGCGCCGTCCTGTTGAAACCAAATGTTGCCAATATCCTCCTCTTCAATTTTTGTGAACAAAAATTCGTTCAAGATGGCCCGATAACGATCGCCATTGACTGTAACAGCCACTCCTTGCTAATTTTCGAAGAAAAATGGCCCAATTATGCCTCTGGACCAAAATCCGAACCAAACAGTGACTCGTTTTGGGTGTATCGGCTTTTCAATGTATGCGTGCGGGTTTTCTGTGCCCCAAATGCGACAATTTTGCTTGTTTACATACCCGCCAAGATCAAAATGAAAAAATCAAAATCAAATGAAAATCAAAAATGAAAAAAAATTGAAAATCTTAATTTATGTCGCAAAGTAATGTCGCAATATTTCCCAGCGTTGTTCAAGCGTATACACAACCATATTCGTTCAGCGGAAGGATAAAACTAATTATCTGTCAAATCATACATGAGCTAAGTGTTACCATTCACGAAATAAGCACTAGTTGAAAAAAAATTATATATAGTTGCCAGTAAAATTTCGTTAAAATTATTAAAAAGTTTACTTAAATTAAGAAAATGTATTCTTAGATCAATCTTATCCTATTAATATTATAAAATCGTTTGTTTGTCTGTTTGTTTTTTTTTTGTTTGTTCCAGCATCACGCCTAAACGGCTGAACCGATTTTCTTGAAACTTGGTGGACAGATAGACCAATGCCTGGGAAGTGCCATAGGCTACTTTGATTTTCGATTTTCCGCCAAGTGATTTTCGACCACTTGACCACAGAGGCTCCTGTTAAAGCTAGAGAGCTGAAATTTTGCACACACATAGACTGGAGTGTTGTATAAACTACGGACTACTCGCTTAATCATATTTCGGCCAGTGGTCAGTTGTAGCGCTATCAAAAACTTGCGATTTGTTTTTGTCGTTTCGGAATTCTCTTATAAGATACAAAGTTAAAACTTTGTATATATGAAGTACTATAAACCGCAAATATATGCGCGAAAAATTATTTTGAATTATCTGAATGTGGTCAGTTTAACTGTGACCCGAACAATTTTCATTATTTCTCTGATTTTAAAAGTTCCTTAAGAGCCAATGATTTACAAATTTATATATACAGACTGATCTCAATGGAGATGCGAAAACAACAATTAGATAACCAGTCTGAGGTCACACCAGACATAAAACCGCGTCTTAAAATTTTCAAAATATATCGCTCCCCACTTACTGTGGTAACCTATCTAACATTGTCAATTCGGTCACTTCTCAGACTGTGGTCAGTTTAGCAGTGGTCAGTTTAGCACACTTTCTGTACTTTAATAGTCCTTTAAGAGCTATAATCCTAATAATTTATGTTTGTATACTGATCTCCAAGGGATGCGATTTTACACCAAGCGACTTTTGACCGCTTGACCATTACGGTACCTTTAAGAAGTAGGAAGCTTTAAATTTTGCTTTGGTATAGACTTGAGTGTTGTATACCCTTCGGACTATTCACACAGTCGTTTTTGACACGCGCTATCAAAATTTTAATCATTTTTTTCTAGAAGCGCTTAAAATGATACAAAGATAAAATAATATGTAGTACTATACCCGAAAAATGCAATTTTGAATTATACGATTGTGGTCAGTTAAGCAATGACCAAAACCATTTTCAATCTTGAGTGGATTTCAATATTCTTTAGGAGTTTTTCATTCATTCAATACATTAAATATCCCATAAATTGCACTCTCATAGACATGAGTGTTGTATAAACCACACGCTGAAAAAAATCGCTTCTGTAGTATATTGTTCCAAACATATTCTGCTGGAAACATACATATGTTTAGGGTACATGCCAAATATATAATATTTGACACTGACAAATATTATATGTTTATGAGGATGTTGTTCTAAACAAAATTATGTTTTCATCCTAATATTTTTTATTTGGAAATAATATTTCCAAAGCAATGTTTAACTTGTATTTAAGTATTTTGGCAATTTAAGAAATTTAAGGTTTAATTTTTTACAAATTGTCTATGTTTGAAAAATTTAAATCGTATAATTTTGGGTTACGACAAATAGCATTGATGGATTGACAATTAGACTATTTATAAATTAAAAATTAGTGCTGTAAAACAAAAGAAAATGTGGCTTACGACAATTTTTACCTATAAAGTACGAGTATAACACAAAATCTAGGAAAAAATAAAATTAAAAATTGCCAAAGTCAACAAAGTTTTAATATTTTTTTAAATATAATGTATTTGGATAAATTCTTAAACAAAATCATTGTTTGTTTGTAAACACATATTTTATTTGTTACAATAAGTTCGCAAATATATTTTGTTGTAATATATTAATATATGCGTTTCAAACAAAATTTCTTGATTTTCAAATAAAATATATTTGTTCAAAAATATATAATATTTAAAAATTTTGGTTCCAAGTATATTTTCTTTGAATTCAAACATATCAAAAATGGCGATTTACCTCCGTGCACGGGCTACTCACGTAGACATTTTTCGGCCAGTGGTCAGTTATAGCGCTATCAATTGTTTTTGTCCTTTCTGAAGCCTCTTATAGGACACAAAGTTAAAACTTTGTAAATATAATAATTTTGAATTCTCCGACTGTGGTCAGTGAAGAATTGGCCAAAACAATGTTCACTATTTTGCAGATTGTAAAACTTCTAACCCCTGTTCAAAATATATCTCTCACCCCTTAATGTCGTAAGATATACCTATATAACGTTGTCAATTCGGTCAAATCTCAGACTGTGGCCAGTGTAGCAGTGACCAATGCAATTTCCACTCTTTCTGTACTTTAAAGGGCCCAAAATGGCAATGTTAATACTAATTCAAGCGACTTTTGACCGCTTGAGCGTTGCGGCTCATATAACAGCTAGAAAGCAAGAAACTCCGGTGTGGTATAGCCTACGGACTATTAACATAGTCGTTTTTTGGCCAGTGGTCAACTCTCGCGCTTAAATTATACAAAGATAAAATAATATGTAGTATACGCAGGAAAAAACAATTTTGAATTCTAAGATTGTTGTCAGTAGTGACCAAAGCAATTTTCATTCTTCCACTACATTTCAAAATTCTTTAAGATTTTTTCATTCTTCCAATAAACATCCCATAAAGATCTGTGGAACTGCACATATATGTGCATAAAACGATATTCAAGGAAATGCGTCGTCCGGCCTGAGGACAAGAGGTACACAAAAACGGAGACATAATGTTTAAAAGTCTTTTCGAAATATATCGCTCGCTATATACACCGGTAATATTTAAACAAAAATGTATACGAGTATATCGAAATTTGCAACATACATAGCATATTATGCATTTGTTTCTCAGCCACTTATTTGGTGACCTCTGGACCACTGACCCCATAAAAGTATTAATTTGAAAGTTTGCACACATATCGTTCATTTGGGGTTGTTCTTTCATATTTACAGAATTTTTTACTGTTGTCAGTGAATTTGTTTGAGTTTTTGAGAGCATCTGGAGTTTGATAGCCTTTCAAGTAGACTGATCCTGGATGTTAAACAAATTTTTAATGATCGGCGTATGATCAAATATTCGAAGGTATTTGTAAACCAAAGATTTTAAATACGTATTTTAACATAAATTTTGCTATAGCCAAAATTTTTTTAGTTTTTGGGTCCTAATGTTTGGATCACAGTTTTCAAAGGCATCCCGGGCATCGCCGGGTATTTAAATGCTAGTTTTTAATAAATCAAAGATATATTTTCAAAGTCAATATATACACAATATTATGTGCAACGATGTATTAAAGCAAAAAAAAATTTCTTTGCATCAAAAATAATTTCGTTGAAATCCAGTAAATTTTCATTATTTCATTTAAAATTAAAGACAAACAAATTTCATTGATTTAGAGATGATGTTGTCTTTAGTTTTACGACATTATTTTTTCAGTGTATGCAGCCCATATTTAATATACTCACATGCATTTAATAAATAGAATCCTAAGTAAATATCATCATAATTAAAATAAGTTATCGGCCTTATGAAGTTTTGCATATCATCCATTAAGAATTTCACATTTAAACACAATTAGAAATTAAATACATATACTCAACTACATAATTCCTAATAAATCACAAAATTAATTTGGATTGTCAGATTTCGTGTGTGGAAGGAAGACTATGATAAACATACTCCTACATACATATGTACATATGTATGTTAAGAAAATACATCATTAAAATGCCAGAAATTAATACCACAGTATATTCCCACAAGAACTCCAAGGGGAATCCATTGAGAATGTTATTCAAATATGAACACATTTTTTGGCAAATATTTTCTATGCCATCAAATCATTGTACAACTGACACTATTTGCACAGAAGACAAACGAACTATTGAAACTTATCGATACGGGCATATTTCCATAATGAGTGACGAAATATTTGAATGAGTAGTGTGAAGTGAAACATTTTAATAGGTTTATTTAGTTTTATGTCAATCAATCAATCAACCCCATCTTCAGAAGGACATTCGACAACAAGAAAAGTTCACAACTATTTTTCTGTTTGACAAATACACATAATTAAACACAGCTATTGTTATGAGAAATATAAGTAAATAATGTTTCTTAACAGAATAATAAATGTTCTTTAAATCTTCTTTACTTTTAGGCTTGGCCCAGTGTTAAAAGGACATTTGATTTCTATCCGCCAAATCCCATTTCATATGAGATACACACCATAACAGGTAATCTAAAGCTAAGGAGTGTCATCATATCATCGCATAACTTTTTACTGTTTCCCTAAATGAGATAATGAATTTTCAACAAACTTTGGAAGTGTAGTGAAAGTAGATTGTGTTACAAAAAGAAAGGTTTTACAAATTTTTGTAGTGTTCCCAAAAGAACACAATGATGTTGTAATATGTACTTACTTTTATTACACATAAAATAGAAGCAGAACCTTACACCACAATTACTTTATGAAGCATCACATTACTTGGACTTGGTTTAATTCGTTAAAAAAAAATTGAAAGTGATGATAAAGTGGAGATAAACGTCAAATCAAAGGGTTAATTGTATCCCAGAAAACCATTTGAGTATCGTTTGCAATAAATATTTGTATTAAGGCGGAGATTTTTTTTTTGGCCAAAGCATACAATATATTTGTACATGGATAAAATAACACAGTGCAGCATTTTTCAGCTCATTGATTTGGGACCCAATTCTGAGAATTGGACGTGAAAGTAGCCCCAAAAATAAGAACTTCTGCATCATTCGTTTAGTCAAGTTGGCTCAATTAATAATTTAATGGCCATACGAATTTTTTGCTCAAGGTGGATTTTTAGCACGGTTATATCTCGGTGTACCCTATAGAATATCTCTTTTGCATCTGAAGCTAAGTTGTAGATATGGAATAGGAGAAAAAAATGCGGAACAAAACTACCCGAAATAAGTACATCCAGAGCTTTTGAATTGAAAAAAGTATAATAATATACATTTTTTTTTGTGTCCAAGGGCTACAAACTTTTTTTTAAATACCAATTTTCATGGTAGACGCCTTTAGTATTTTTGAAGTAAAGGGTCCGCCATCTAACGTTTTTTTTCAACTAGTGCTTATTTTGTGAATGGTAACACTTAGCTCATGTCTGATTTGACAGTTAATTAGCTGTATCCTTCCGCTGAACGAATATGGTTGTGTATACGGTTAAACAAGTGGGCCTGCGATCGACTTACAGAAGATGCCGATTTTGCCAAAAAAAATCATCTTTACAGATGAAGCTCATTTTGATCTTGGTGGGATGTAAACAAGAATTTGGGGCACAGAAAACCCGCACGCATACATTGAAAAAACGAGTCACTGTTTGGTGCGGATTTTGGTTCAGAGGCATAATTGGACCATTTTTCTTCGAAAATGAGGAAGGAGTGCCCGTTACAGTCAATGGCGATCGTTATCGGGCCATGTTGAACGAATTTTTGTTCACAAAAATTGAAGAGGAGGATATTGGCAACATTTGCTTTCAACAGGACGGCGCTACGTGCCACACAGCCGAAGCTACACTCGATGTTTTGCGCCCTGTTTTTGAAGATCGCATTATCAGCCGCAGAGCTGATGTCGTTTGGCCACCTCAGAGCTGCGATTTGGCACCGTTGGACTATTGTTTGTGGGGTGCCCTCAAAGATAAGTGTTACGCCGACAATCCAGAGACAATTGACGCTTTAAAGATTCGTGAAGCCATTGGTGAAATACAGCTGCACACATTCGATAATGTGCTTAAGAATTGGACCGATCGTGTAGGCTACTGCATGGCCAGCCGAGGCAGCCATTTGAATGAAATTATTTTCCATTATTAACCGGAAGGATTGTAGTTTCAAATAAAAAAAAAATTTGAGAAAATATTCAGTAGTTTTTTTTATAGCATTTTCAAAAAAAAATGTTATCTGGCGGACCCTTTATATATAAACCTGATAGAGCCTGAATAGGCGTTAAATTTAAGGTAATTATAAGGCACAAATCGTCATTCCGAAATTATTTTCACGTATACCACAAAAGCTACAAAATTAGTTAAAACCATTTCCTCAACCTCTTTCCAATATCCCAGGTCCCTATCTCTTGTGGTTTCTGAGATATTATAGAGGTATTTTCTTGTATATTCACCTTTGTTGAAAATATTTAAGGCGTTGTGTTACATTATTGTGGATATACAATAGAAAATAAATGAATTCTTTTAATTTAAAAAATAATATTGATTTATCTTTACGTATGTCCGTCGGTCTGTCTGTTTAAATCACTCTACAATCTACAATAATTGAGCTAGAAAACTATAATTTGGTGCAGATACTTCTTATAACTGTAGTTCAGTTTATATTGAAAATGGGCAATATCTGTCCATTTTTCGATATAGCCCCCTGAAATAGCATCTCTCCGATTTTTATCTGATCGGTCTAAGAAAATTTACTTTGGGTTTATTTATACCCAGAGGTCTCTTCGGAGTTGGCTTCTTCACGTCATAGAACCCATTTCTCAATTGGTCTGGCGGAAATTTAAGCATTTATACTTTATAGCGCACTACGAGTAAATCGTCCTTAGCAAAAAAAAGTGTTTTTTTTATCCCCCATAAAATGGCCCCTTAAGATTAGACTTATAAAGAAAACAATTTTCAACAAATCTCACTGAAATTTAAACATTTTTATTTCATATAGCCAGAAATAGTGGCTAGTGAAAATGGGGCACCTCAATCCATGTTATGATGTCCAATCTCATTAGTCTTCTTGACACCCCAAAAGCCAAATTTTTAATATAGTCTAAACGACTTTCCACCCGCTCTATATATTAATAAACACTCCAAAACGCAAGAAAAATATATATCTAATTTTGTATGCCGTTTTTTAACGATTAAAAATACATAGTTGAAATTTGAGAAATTTGTTTTTTTTCCAATAATTTTATTTATTTCGTCGAAGGAGTGACCTAGACCCCATGTATGTTCGGTGGAAATTCGATTTGAATCATATTAAGTCATTTGAGCAATATCCGTCCGTCTGTCCGCTGGCTGATGCACACGATAATTATCGAAAATATTAACAGATTGACTTCACATTTTGCATGACTTACCTATCTCCGGCTAAGTTCGAAGATAGGCCGTATTGGACCACTTCTTCTAGTACTTTCCTTTCAAAGGGTTAATATTTAGTGAAATAGTAATTCTTTAATAAGTGCTATACAACTTACTCGGATCTCCTGAAATTCCACACATAGTATTAGTTAAATAGTCGCTAACACCTCAAGAAAAATGGGAGAAGTTGCCACGTCCCTTTTGGTAACTCCCACTCAAATGGACCATTTTCACCCAAAAGTTAACAACTAATAACTTTAATACCAGTGCATAGAAATACTTGAAATTTTGTGCAGAATAATGCTTTTATAGAATGTAAAGTCCAGAAAAAATTGGGAGTTATTGCCGCAGCCCTTTTGGTCCCTCAAACACAAATGGACCATTTTGCACCAAAAGTTAGTAGCTTATAATTTTAATACCAGTGCATACAAATACCTGACTATTTGCACCAAAGTTTTGCACCAAAGTTTAACAACTTATAACTTTAATACCGTTGCATATTTTAAAGATATTAAATGCAATTTAAAATGATAATAATTAATTTAAAACAAATAAATAAATAAATTGAAGAATATTTTTTGTGGACTGAAGGTGAGGGGATTCGTAAGTCGGGTTACTCGACTGAACTTTCTTACTTGTTTTTCTTTTCGATCAATAGCTAAATTCGGTATGGTTCCCCACTGGAAATGCCGCATCGAAAATTAGGCTGTATATAAGAATATAATATGTGCCTAATACCTATAATAGTATTATTTTATTGACTAAAACATACATCGCCATCTGAAACGCATAGGACTAAATAAACAAACAAAAATTCCAAAACTCATAGCTTCCAAATGGCGAATTTATTACACCCAGGGAAATAACTGTTTGGAATTCGATTGTAACAATAAAAAAATAGTACTGGAAACAAAAAGTATATTGCCTTCACCGTGTGTCGGTTGTATTTATATATAAATAGTTGAAACAACAATAATAACATGGATACGATAAAATGAAAATGCTTGCAACTAAATCGATGGTTGTATCAATCGAATTAAGATTTTTTTTTTCATTGACACTCGCTTAGTTGTGGTAACCAATTTAAAATTTTCATTATAGTACCACATGATCGATTTTTGGATCAAAGATTATTATTGCAACGAATAATTGGTTACTACAACAGAAAAAATATTAATAAATAATCATTATTTGGTTATCCCAATAATTTCCCAAATTTAGAATAATTAAATGTATTTTGGGAAATACAACCGAAAGATTGGTTGCTGTTCTTTTGCTGATACATGACAAACAAAAAAAAAATTAATCGACATAAATAAATCTTCAATATTTTGTTCAAGAACGGTATATGTAGTCGAAAATAATCTCGTGTGGATAGTAATGTGTGGAATGCATAATATGTTGTGCAAAATGTTTTACATAAATAACAAATAAAAGCAACAATCATGAAGTTGAAAGCACAGGGTTAAGCGATATTTGCATAAAAGTTTTTTGTTTTTTTTTTTGGTGTACTAAAATTTGTGTTAAATATTTCCACATCTAATAATAGTGATGAATTTGTAATATGGGATTTTTAATTTTGTTATGAATTGTTTGGTTTTTTTGTTCAATAAAAAATATAAAAATTAATGAAAACTGTTTGTAATTAATTGTCGCTGGAATATCACTAACAAATTGTCAGAACAACCAATTTTTTAAAAGGCGCAATGAAATAACCCCCAAGTGAAATAACACCCAAGCCGAAAATGAAATAACACCCAAAAAAAAGATTCAAAATTGGGTTTGGGTGAAATTTCATTAACTTTGGGTTTCATTTCATTTTTTCAAGTTTTTTTAAAATTTTTGTTACTAAGACCAAAATGAAATAAAACCCAAAATAAAATGAATTTGGGATTTATTTCATTCATTTTGGGGTTTGGGGATTTTTTTCATTGTTTGGGATTTATTTCATTTTCATCGAAATCTAATTTTTCTTGGGCCGTATTTAATTTTATTTGGGGATTATTTCATTGACATTCAAAATGAAATTTAGGAAAGTTTTTAATAATAAAATTGTTAGATATCGCTTCCTTGTCGTTAGGCGGTTAGAATCGAATGAACATATTTAACGGGGTAATTTTAGGGTGGGCCTTGAGAGTAGTAATCAGTTCTTAATAGTTCTTCAGAGAAGAAAATTTACAAATTTTAAATTATAACAAATAGGAAAATTTAAGTTTTAGGGTCATGGATAGCAGATTACAGAAAACATACCAGATGGTACGATTGCATTATATCATGAAACTAATAAGCTTTAAATGTTTGGAAATGGTAAGTAAAATAAGATTTGAGACTATTTTGCTTGAGAGCCGATCAGTAGCGGAACTGATTGGGTTTGTTCCCTTTTAACAATTTACGAATGAATACTGCTGTAAGAGAAAAATTGAAGAAAAGATAAAGCAAGTGAAACAGAGAGACAAAAATCGCGGCGATTTTTTGGCATATGAGTCGTCTGCTTTACTATTTCTTCATGTCAGAAAATTTTATGGAAATATGTTGGAAGAGAAAACATGAATAGGAATTAATGGAGACGAAAAATAGGTTAAAAATCGCCGCGATTTTTAACCTATTTTTCGTCTCCATTAATTTCTATTCATGTTTTCTCTTCCAACATATTTCACACACGAAGTTTCAGTTCTCTTCTAACAGTTTTCAAACATGAAGAAATAGTAATACAGACGAAAAATAGGTAAAAAAATCGCGGCGATTTTTTAACCCATTTTTCATCTGCATTACTATTTCTTCATGTTCAAAAACTGTTGGAAGAGAACTGAAATTCATATGTGAAATTGTTTGGAAGAGAATTCTCTTCCAAAAATGTTCATGAATTCTCATTTATTATATTCCAGAAGTTTTCAAAAGTCAAGAAATAGTAATGCGTTACAAAAAATAGTTCAGAAACATTTTTTTTTTTAATTTTTCGTCAGGATTACTATTTTCTTATGTTTTCTGTTCCAACATGCAGTTGCAAAGCATAAAAACCATTGCAAAGCGGTTGAAACGTTGTTTCTACGTCCATTAATAAATATCAATTTGCCATTTGCAGGTATTTAGTTTTTATTCTAATTTGTTTCGGCCTATTGGGGATTCCATACAAGCGTTTCTGTAAATACTACAAACAGTTTTTGGGAAAAATGATGTATATTGCACAAAAACATATTTGTCTAGACGAATAAATTTAATTTGGAGTTTATTTCATTTGTTTGGGGTGTTTTTCATTGGGGGTTATTTCACTTTTTTGGGGGGAATTATTTTTTTTTTAATTTAATTAATATTTTTTGGGGGTTGTTTCATTTATTATTTGGCTATTTTTTCATTTAATTTGGATTTTATTTCACATTTAATCTTTGGGCGTTATTTCATTTCATTTGGGTCATATTTCATTGGGGGTTATTTCATTTTCGGCTTGGGTGTTATTTCACTTGGGGGTTATTTCGTAGCGCCTTTTTAAAACAGTTGGTTGTGGCAACATACAAGAGATAATTTTAGCCACCATTTTCGTAGTCGGCGCAACCAAATATGATTGTTATCAACATGGAAGCAGTAGTATACCACAACCAAAATGTTGGTTATCCTGATGGAATCGCATGATAGTAGATAGAACTACTAAAATTCGGTTGAGGCAACCAAACTGTATTCTGTGTGTAACTGAATTCAAACCGGCATAACAATAATTTTGTTCATAGTTAAAAATATTTATTTTACACAATTTTCAAAAACTAGTTATATAGTATCATGTTTGTGTGTATTAATATGTACAACATTATGTTATGGTATTATCTTGAAAACACAGTTTTTCTAACGGAAAATTTTATTTCATATTACTTATTTTTTTTAAAATATTAAATAAAATGTAAAATATTAAAAAACTATGATTGATCCTTTTGGCATTTCTGATGACGATTATTATTTCGTCTTAAGTTTTTTTATTAATAAAGAAAATGTTGTTCAAGCTGCAATACTCATAAATTTTTTATTATGCAGATAAAACTGGTTCTACCGGTTTCACCGGGGTTTTCGGCGGAAAAAAACCGCCCTCCAGATTTCTTAAAAATGTAAATTACCCGTCCACTAATTATTTTATTTTTTAAAAAACCCGATTTTTTGTTAACTCTATTTACCATTAACAAGTTGTTTGTTTTTATTCTATGAAATAGTAAAGCGTGATCCATTACGAGGTTCCCTACTTTTTAAAAAAAAAACACAGAAAATTCAAATTGAATGGGGAATGTTTATTATCATTTGAAAGAACATTCTTTGGAATTTATTTTTTGAAGCTTATGTCTATCAAATGTTGGCCGCGGCTACGTCTCAGATGGTCCATCCGTTGAGTCCAATTTTCGATGACTCGTTCGAGCATTTCGACTTGTAACTGGCGAATGACACGCGTGATGTCTTGCTCCAAGGCCTGAATCGAAGCGGGTTTGTCCGCATAAACTATAGACTTTATATATCCTCACAGGAAAAAGTCTAACGGTGTGATATCATACGATCTTGGTGGCCAATCGACCAGCCCAAAACGTGAAATTATCTGCTCACCGAAGTGTTCTCTCAATAAATCCATTGATTGATGCGAACATCAGCAAAGTTGAAAAAATCGGTTCAGATTGATATATATATATACCTCCCGATTTAGCATATAGGCAATACAAAAGTCTTATTTTACAATCACCTCTCAATTTAGCATATATTCTTAAAATAAATTCTGACCGCAAATTTTTCCAGACTTAAATTTATTTGATCACTTTGTATTACAATTTAAGTTCTCCTCTTCGCTGAACTTTTTAATATTTCGAGATACTCAAAATTGCACAACTTTATCTTTCACATAATTAGAAGAAGTCACGACAATGTTCATAAAATCTTATTAAAATTAACGCACAATATATTTGGAATTATTTAGTTTCTTCGGCGCACAAACTATAAATAAATGAAATAAAATATTTTATGACGTATTTGAATTCCCTAGGTAGTTGCTTAAAACGAGATAATCCAACGAATGAATTGTTTAGTAAAATCGATATCAATTCATATTATTATTTTATTTGGGGTCACGTTATAAATATGGATATCAGCACTTCATAGCCAATATATATACGACATTAATTGCCACATTTATGGCATAAATGCTACAATTAATCACAAAACTCTGTATAACTAAAGGGAATGTATGAAATATAAATACATATTGCATATGACACAAAGTTATACATATAGGTACTTATACATACATATACATATAAACAATTTGCAGCAATTATAATAGTTACCAAGGCACAGTTGTTGCAATACAATTTCCAAAGACTTTCTTCCCTCTCCCTCCCCTCCTCCTCTTCTACAACAACTTTATCTTCAGGCATGCAAAAGTAGTTATCGTTTGTTCCATATTTATTCAAGTTTACGAGTAAGTTTACCTTTTGCCTCCGCAGAATGTGGCAAAACTTTGCTCAACATTAACTGACATCTGAATGGGGATGACGAGGAAAATATGATATCAACGAAATTTCTGATATTAAATGGCAACCAAGTGGCACAGGCACGCATTCCCATTGATGCCCAGTGGCTATCCGCAAGGATATCCCAATTTGTAGAGAGAGCGGGATAGAGAGCAGTGAAAATGACCGCTCCCTTCGATTTCATTAAAGATTTTCCCATCCCAGAGCAAGCAACAAAGTATTGAATCTATAGCTGTTGACATTGTGGGCATATGGGAGGGTATGAACAATCAGATTGTTGAGATTGTACATTAGGGTGGGCCCCAAACACCGTATATAATGTGCATAATTTTGAAATATTGTTGGTATATTTTCTCATGGCAATTCACTTAGAAAATTCGCAATAAACAATATTTTTTTATTGTTTGAATTTAAAACCAGTAAGAAAAGCTTAAAGTCGGGCGGTGCCGACTATATGATACCCTACACCACTCTAGTAAGATCGGATAACAATGAAATATCCAATGCATACTTCAACTTAAATTTGTTTACACAATTTGCATTTGGTATGTCTCTACCGTCTCTCGGACGAAACACACATATATATGGGAGCTATATATAAACCTGAACCGATTTTCTTCAAATTCGGTAATGTTGGTCCATGAATCAAGAGACTCTTACGTGCTAAATTTCAAAACAAACGCATGTAAAATACAGCCTCTATAGGGCTAAAGAGCCAAATCGGGCGAAAAGTATATATGGGAACTATATCTAAATCTGAACCGATTTTGTTCAAATTGAGCAATGTTGGTCCATGCATCAAAAAACTCAACCATGATAAATTTCAAAACAACTGAATGTAAAATACAGCTTCTATAGGGCTAAAGGCCAAATCGAACGAAACATACACGGAGGAAAATCTCCATTTTTGATATGTTTGAATTGAAAGAAAATATATTTGGAAACGAATTTTTTTAAATATTATATATTTGTTAACAAACAAATATTATTTGAAAATCATGAAACTTTGTTTGGAACGCATATATTAATATATTAGAACAATATATATTTGCGCACTGACTTTCACAAATAAAATATGTATTTACTCACAAACAAAGTTATTGTTTAAGATGTTTACCAAATATATTTTATTTAAAAATGATTTTTTAAACATTGCTGAATTTTTCTAATTTGAGTTAGTTTTTCCTAGATTATAGTTAAAAATTACATTAGCAGCATTAGCTGTTGTTTTACATCAATAAATTTTAATTTATAAGTATTCCAATTCATCACATTTTGTCAATCCATCAATGCAATTTATATTTACGAAAGATTATACGATTTAAGTTTTAATTAAATTTTATAAACATATAAAATGTATAAAAAAATGCTCTTGGAACATCTGAAAAACAGAAATCTTGTCTTTAAGTTAAGGCATTGATACATTGCCAAAATACATAAATACAAAATACTAGTTCCAAAAAAAAAATGTTAGAATGGGAACATATTTTTGTTTAGAACAATATCATCCCAAACATATAATATTTGTGTATGTCAAATATTATATATTTGGAGTGTACCCTAAACATATGTATAATTCAAGCCGAATATGTTTGGGACAATATACTACAGAATCGATATTTTTTCAGCGTGTATATATGGGAGCTACATATTAATCGCAGCCGACTTTCTACATCTTCGTCAATGATGGAAGGGCAAACGAGCAAATTGGACGAAACATATTTACAAGTACAAGTATATATACATCTGAACCGATTTCAACTAATTTCAATAGGGTTCTTTCCAGGTGCGAAAGACTCCTAACTGCAAAATTTCAGCACGATCAGAGGGAAATTGCGACCTGTAGTCAACTAACAACAGAAGATGGACAGACGGAAGGACAGACAGAGGCAAGGACAGACGGACGGACCTACCTACAATCCCGTAAAAAAAGGGCGTTATTGCCACGACCCTTTTGGTACCACAAATAGAAATTGATCACTTTCCACAACAAATAAACGTCTTATAACATAAAAACACTTGACATTTTGAACTGTGTAATGTTTTTATAGATAGTATATTAAAAAATGGACGTTATTGCCACGCCCCTTTTAGTACCTTCCCAAATAAAATTGCCATAATTATTTTTTTTATTTCCTTATTTTTACAATATAAGCACAAATTTTTTCTAATTTTTTTATTGACAGTTTCTGAACTTCCGTTTTTACGTGAAGGTGACGTTTTCAGCATATCTACCCCTCAAAATTTCCTTTAATTTAAATGGTATTCCGGCCCTATCGTGCTTATACTTCATATAAATAATCCAAATACTAAAGGTAACATCCATGCCAATTAGAATTTTAGAAAAAAAAGTTTAAAAAGAACTTTACCATAAACAAAATTGTTTGGGGCTCATAAAATTTTTGGTCTCGGATACAAAAAAAAATTACATAGTGTAATTATTTCATTAAATAATATTTGCAATATTTTTTGGGGGAAAAAAATCTGTAGAAAATCTTTTAAATCTAAAACGGCTTAAAAATAATTTTCGGAACAGATTATAATAATCAAATTCTGGAAAAATCACAACTAGTATAACATAAACTTTAAAAAGTTTCTAAATTTTGGATAGTAGATGTAGATATGCATGAAAAATACTAACTGCTTACAAAATTGGAAGATCATTTTTCACAGCTAACTGCAAAAAAATCCTCAATAATATAGTGTACTTTAAAAAAATATATAATAAAACCTTATTTTGTAGTAATAGGAATAAAATTTAATTTAAAAATATTATGTATAGTTAAATAATATTCAAAACAAAAAAATTTCCAGAAAAAAATATAATTAACAAAAATTATCAAACATAAGAGAAAACTATACAATGCCAACACAAAAAAATAAAAACACCTTTTGATTCCTGAACAGAAGTGTTGAGGATATATGCAAAATTGGCACGAAATATAGTTCTGCATTACTTCTGAGCATTGGAAATACATTCAGCTGATCAAAGTCTTAAATTTTTTTAAATGGCCCGTATAGTAACGTTTGTGATAATTATCTACGTTATTTATTTTTTCGGCACACTCTAATATCTGTACAATATAATGGAGTTGATGTGGTTTCAAGTTTGCCGTACTTAACCAAAAGGCAAACCCGTCGTGAAGAAGCAAAGGAGCGTTAAGAACACGAAATATCATTGCGAATCGTTGAATCTGTTTGAATAATATAAACAGAGATACAGTATTTCGGAGAATAATAAATATATATTAATATAGAAATATGTATGGAAAGTCGAGTATATAAAATATATTAGACGAAATGAAATTAAGTTCCAAAATATTTCAGAGTTCGGAAAAAAACACTAAGGAACGGTTCCTTAGCGTTCTGTACCGCTCCTTCGTCGCGAACGGAACAGTATCGCAACCCTTACACGAGAACAGAATACACTAAACATTTTTTTAGTATTACTGTTCGCGAACGGTACCACTACGATAACGTACAGTTCTTAGAACACGACGAACGGTACACTACGATAACGTACGGTTCATAGAACAGTATCACTACGCGTCGGAACGCTAAACGTAGTGATAATGTTAGTGTTCTGTTCAAAAGAACAGTATCACTACGACGTAGTGATAATTTTCTATGAACCGTACGTTATCGTAGTGTACCGTTCGTCGTGTTCTAAGAACGGTACGTTATCATAGTGGTACCGTTCGCGAACAGTAACACTAAAAAATATATAACGTTAGTGTTCTCCGAAGGAGACATACTGTTTTTTTCTGAACACTGAAATATTTACTTCCTTTATCTGATTCAAAAATCTAGGAAAAATTTTAAAATATATAAAGTATTAGTGAATATTTTAAAAAAATTAGAAAAACTACATGTTTACACGCCATAAAATCTTAAGACATTGGTTAAATTTACGATTTACATCCGAAAATGACAATGCTTATAAAATTGGACAACCTAAAAATTCTGCTGGATACGGTAAAATCTTGGAAGTTTTAAAGTAGTTTCCTGGAGCTTAGCAAAACGAGGGTTGCTAGGCAATACTAAGTGTTGCCTGGCGCCATCTGACATTTCCATTGGAAAGTTTGACATTTTTTAGCATAAACGTACTCGGAACGTTTTGACGTACGACCATCATTTGTGTTGTTTACAGTGACTTGAAAAAATCAATTTGGCAAAAAAATGGAATTAACTCGTGAACATTTTCGTGCGATCATTTTTCACAATTCAATCGTGGCCAACGCTCAATCAAAGGCGAAGGTCGTCCAAAAACGGCCGTTGTGCCACAGAACATTGATGCCGTGCGTGAACTGATAATGCAAGATCGTCATGTGACATACCGTGAGATTGAGGAATCCTTGGGCATTTCTTCCACCAGCAACAACATTCGATATTGCTTGAACACCTGGCCGTAAAAAAGTTCTCGTTGGATCCCGCACAATTTGACAATCGCTCAAAAAAAGGCTCGTGTCGATTGGTGCAAAGAAATTTTGAAAAAATACGATCTCGGTGCTTCAAAAGACGTTTATAAGATCGTCACAGGTGACGAATCTTGGATCTATGCGCATTAGCCCGAAACAAAACAGCAATCGACCGGGTGGGTCTTCGAAGACGAGCCAAATCCAACGAAAATTGTTCGTGGAAGAAGCACTTCGAAACACTGGTCATGTGGCGACTGTTCCGCTTGAGCAACGTAGGACGGTCAATTCTGAGTGGTACACCACAATTTGTTTGCCTGAAGTCTTCAGAGAAATTCGAAAAACGAACAAGAGAAGACGTGCACCATGACAATGCGAGCTCTCACACATCGGCTCAAACCAGCGCCATTTTGACCGGCCAAAACGCCGAATTGATGGGTCATCCGCCGTATAGCGATGACTTAGCACCCAATGACTTCTCTTTATTCCGCACATCAAGAAAAAAATTCGTGGTCACCGATTTTCGTCGCCAGAAGATGCTGTTGAAGCGTTCAAAAACCATGTTTTGGAGGTGTCTCAATCGGAGTGGAAAAAGTGCTTCGACAATTGGTTTGAGCGCATGCAAAAGTGTATAAATCATGCTGGAGAATACTTTGAAAAACAATAAAACATTTTTGCTGATAAATATTCGCATTTTCATTATTAGGCCAGAAATATATACAGCAGCCCTCTTACCTTTAGTCCCCTGCAAAATGGACGTTGTTACCTACCATGGCCCCTTTGGCACCTCCCATATAAATTGACAATTTTGCACAAAAAGTTATCGGCTTATAACTACGATTCCTGCACACATAAAGACTTCCAATTTTGTACAGTGTAATGTTTTTATAGTACCCATAGTATATCGAAAATGGTACCTCCCAAACAAAATTGACAAAATAAATAATATTTCTTGGAATTTCCCTATTTTTACAATGTGGGCCATAATTTATAAATTTATCCATAGGGTAATTCCAAAGGAAATCGACCCACTCTGAAAATTTATGAACTTCGATATTGCTGAAATTTTGCATGCGCATACTGCAAGATGATACGAAATAGTGACAGTTTACCGTGTGTCAAAATTTGTAGCGGTTTAGATTTTATAGGGCGCCAAAGTGGGACATCTACATTGTTTTGTAAAAAATTAAGCTATGTTCCAGTCGCCATAACTTTTGAACGGAAAGTCAGATTTAATTGAAATAAGTACCATTTTAAAGATATTAACGTTATTTCTAAGTATTGCACACAGAAGGATAACTATATGTGTATTAAGGATACAAAAAGGATGAAAATGTCCTTAATCCTTGATTATCCTGAAAAAAGTATTTTCAATTTTTTTAATTTTATTTCTGAATATTACCCCCATATTGCTCCATAAAATATAAAATTTTCAGAATGGGTGCTCAATGGGTTCAAGAGATATGACTTATTTAATGTCCGTCTGTCTGTCCGTTTGACTGGATTATGCGAACGATATCTCTGAAAATGAGTGACCGAATGACTTACAAATTAGTATGTGGTAATATTTTCCTCAAATCTACTTAATGTTTTGAGGTGGCCCATGTCGGACCCCTCCTTGTGGTACCTCCCTCACAAACGGTTAACATTTTGTTACATGTTAAAACTCTTATAACTTCTATACTACTCATGGGAATCCAATGAAATTTCATACATAGTAATTATTTCACCGTATCTATAAGCTGAACAAAAATGGGCGAAAATGTCACGCCCCTTTTGGTACCTCCCACACAAAGGGACCAATTTTTACACAGGGACGTATGCAGGATTTTGGTTCGGTGAGGCCCAACCTTTTTTTCCATAACAAAGATAAACAATTAAAAAATTGCGTTTATGGTGTAGGTAATGGAAGTTAAGTTCCTTGGTTTTTTATTCGAATTTTATTCCTAAATATAAATGTGTACGAGATCAGTAAAACTTTTTATAATAAAATACGTAAGAGTTAAAAATGTAATCTTCGATTTTTTGAAAGAAATATATCAATTATTTCATCGATTTTGACTTCATGTTTATATATAGACATCAAAGCCAGATAAGTTAGCCTTTGTCCTTCCATTCTGTTCCGGAGATAAGTTTTTATTCTTCTTAACGTCGAGAAACTTGGCTCAGCAGATGTCGTTGTCACTGGTATTGTGGCCAGTATCTGCAATAGGGTAAAAACCCTTGGGAACATGTCCTCACCACAAACTAAAATAGCATCTAATGCATATGATGGCTTATCATTCTTCTGCTTCCAATAATCAATCCATATACTTATTTCAGCTAAAACAGATTTTGCTGAATTTTTTAAATCGTTTTTGTAAAAAAGTTTGACTTCTTCGAAATCTTCCTTTATTAGATTTACAACTCGTATCGGAACGATATTAAACAGACTTGTAATTATAGCTTCATGTACGGATCTATTATTTAAATGTGATATTACTTCGTCCAGATATGGTATGAACAATGTTGTCCTAAAATACGCCTTGGCTTCTGAACCAGAAATATTAGCCCTATACTTTTGAGTGCCTACTCTTCTAGGTAGTGCAGCTTCTATTCCAAAACTTCTTGCAAGTTGTGTGGATTCTTCAAACAGTTTATCAAACTCCGCATCTGAATTTCTACGCATGTCACTTAATTTAGTCGTTGCCAATTTTACGATTTCGTAAGCCTTTATTATATCTAGGTTAATCGTTGGCAAATACCGTGATAAGTTCTGTGTAATGGCCAAAACCGTACTACTTATTACCACACCCAATATAAAGTCAAATTTACATACACGGTTGTGCAAACTCATTCCATCACTGCAACCTACATGTTAAAAAGGTAGATAGATAAGAAATCATAAATGTAATTTTAACTTAATTTTCGCCATATCTGGTTATCATAAATTTAAAGTCAACCAATATTACACCGGTCGACAAAAACAACATTTTTACTTGGGTTTCTGTTTTAATGCATAGATTCTGATTCTAAACGCCAAAATCTCCAATCTTAGCTTTTAAAGTTTGTTTTTGTAAATTTTACATCGATAAGAATGTTTTAAAGTTAAAACCTTACTAAATTAGCTATAACTTTTTAAATTATGCATCGATTTTCTTCGGTATGGGCTCGTTTAATTCATGACCGAACAGACTTTACGATAAAATCATAAAAATTTAACATTTGTTCATTTTTAGGTTGTTTTATGGGAGTTTTTTTTTTAAATTAAAATTTTACCAAAAAATCAATTTTTTTTGCAATATTTTGTAATACTCGTATATCGTCGAAACCGCTGAACGGATGGAAAATGGTATTATATGAAGTGAATGAAGGCTACTTAATATTTAATTCTTTAAAACTTTCCTCAACCAAATCGGATAAATCGTTCTCGAGTTATGCCACTATATGTGTTTCAACCACAAATTTCTTTCCATTTCACAGCTTATCGCGAGAATTTAAAGAGACAACCCTTTAGGCTAAGAAAAAAGAGAGGTTGAACCACATATTATGGCATAACTAGAGAACCTTTCATCCGAATTGGTTCAGGTAAGCTTTACAAAGTTCAGAATTAAGTAGCCTTCAACTTCGCACAATACAATTTTCCGTCCGTTCAGCGGTTTCGACGATATCTTACAAAGTATTGCAAAAAATCATATTTTTTTAGAAAATTTTAATAATTATGGAATAAAAGCCTCATAAAAACATCTGGAAACGCATAACTGTCATATTTTTAGTGATTTTATCGTAAACTCTGCAAGGTTATGAATAAATTGAGACCATTCCGAAGAAAATCGATGCATAATTTAAAAAGTTTTAGCGAGGAAACCATGTACTTTTGTTATTATACCCTCACTTTAGTGTGACGAGGGTATATATCATTTGCTACGGAAAAAAGTGTAACACATCGAAGGAGTGATCTAAGACCCTAAGTATGTTCGGAGGAAATCCGTTTTGGGTCATTTTAAGTCGAATGAGCAATGTCCGTCCGTCTGTCTGTCTGTCTGTCTGTCTGTCTGTCTGTCTGCTGGCTGGTGCGCACGATAACTCTCGAAAGGAGTAACCGATTGACTTCAAACTTTGTATATGGTAATATTTTTTTCTATCTCCGGCTAAGTTCGAAGATGGGCCATATTGGTCCATTCCTTCTAGTACCTCCCCCACAAAGGGTTAAAATGTTGTGAAATATTGATTCTTTAATAACTACTATACTACTTATTCTAATCTTCTGAAATTCCACACATAGTATTAGTTCATTAGTCGGTATCAACTCGAGAAAAATGGGCGAAGTTGCCACGTCCCTTTAGGTACCTCCCACACAAATGCACCGTTTTGTACCAAAAATTAACAGCTTATAACATTAATAACGGTGTATAAAAATACTTGAAATTTTGCACAGTGTTATGCTTTTATATTGCCTACAGTCCAGAGAAAAATGGGCGTTGTTGCCACGCCCCTTTTGGTACCTCCCATACAAAGGTACCATTTTGCACCAAAAGTTAACAGCTTATAACATTAATACAAGTGTATAATAATACTTGAAATTTTGTACAGTGTAATGTTTTTATAGTGCCTATAGTCCTGTGAAAAATGGGCGTTATCGCCACGCCCCTTTTTGTACCTCCCACACAAAATGGCCAAATCATACCACAATTTAATATCTCATAACGTTTATACCAGTGCACATAAACGCTTATAATTCGGCGCAGTCCAATGAATTTAAAGTATCTACTGTACAGCGAAAAATAGGTGTATTTGTTAAACCCGTTCTGGTAGCTCCCACACAAATTGACAGAATAATTCGTGTAATATTCTATATTACATTACTCACAAAGTGACAGAATAATTCGTGTAATATTCAATATTACATTACTCACAAAGTGAGGGTATACCTTAGTCGGTTTACCCGACTGAAACTTTCTTACTTGTTTTTAGTTTTTATTACTTTTACTGTTACCATTTTTTACGCTTTGTATTGTTTTTTTTAACGGCCTTCCAAATATTTTTCGTGTTTTTGAAAATTGTAAACAGTTTATGCCTATGTTTAAAACACTTCGGGGGGGGCCGGGCCCTCTGTATACGTCCCTGTTTTTACAATAAGTTCACATCCTATAACATTAATACCAGTGCATAAAAATACTTGAAATTTTGTGCAGTGTAATATTTTTATAGTACCTACAGGCCAGTACAAAGTGGGCGTTATTGCCCCGCCCCTTGTAGTACCTCTCACACAAATTCCAACAATTTTGGGAAATGTTGAAAATTTATAAACTAATTAAAGTAAACATATAAATAAAAAGTTCTAACATTACACAAAATTGTTAGAATTTGTGTGTGAGGTACTAGAAGGGGCGAGGCAATAACGCCCACCTTGTACTGGCCTGTAGGTACTATAAAAATATTACACTGCACTAAATTGCAAGTAATTTTATGCACTGGTATTAATGTTATAAGCTGTGAACTTATTGTAAAAATTGGTCCCTTTGTGTGGGAGGTACCAAAAGGGGCGTGACATTTTCGCCCATTTTTGTTCAGCTTATAGATACGGTGAAATAATTACTATGTATGAAATTTCATTGGATTCCCATGAGTAGTATAGAAGTTATAAGAGTTTTAACATGTAACAAAATGTTAACCGTTTGTGAGGGAGGTACCACAAGGAGGGGTCCGACATGGGCCACATTAAGTAGATTTGAGGAAAATATTACCACATACTAATTTGTAAGTCATTCGGTCACTCATTTTCAGAGATATCGTTCGCATAAACCAGTCAAACGGACAGACAGACGGACATTAAATAAGTCATATCTTTTGAACCCATTGAGCACCCATTCTGAAAATTTTATATTTTATGGAGCAATATGGGGGTAATATTCAGAAATAAAATTAAAAAAAATTGAAAATACTTTTTTCAGGATAATCAAGGATTAAGGACATTTTCGTCCTTTTGATATCCTTAATACACATATACTTATCCTTATATGTATAATACTTAGAACAGTTTCTAAAACTTTCGTTTCTACATGAAAATAATGTTTTAAGCATTCCCAGCAAAATCTTGGTAAGTACCTGTCATTATTTTTTCTGCATTACCAAATAATGACATCTCATTATTCGCTGCAATACTTTCGGCTTCTTAATAATTACTTACCAATAATAACAGAAATAAGTGATTTTTTGTTTCAAAATCATTGTGACAAATTTTAATATAATGCAATTTTGGCTATATGTGGGTTATTGTACAAGATTTATTTATATTTCAACATGTTTTCAAACAATACGTGCAGATTTGAATGAAAATACCAGAAATTCGAATCTGGCATGAGGAAATTGTTTGTTTCGAGAAATATGCGCGACAATATGCAAAAAATCATTTTAAATGGCCATTTCTACATATCTACTACTTATTTTATAACTTATTGGTAATGCATTATTCAAGTACATAAATTCGAGCTACAAATAAGTACTTATTATGCTACTTTATTGTATGCTTTTGGGAAGTACTTTCCTCCAATGACATCCCCATGTTAAAATAATGAGAAAAGTGGCTAAATAATAAGTACTTACCATTATCGAACTTTGCTTACTCGTCGGATTATTTGGTAATGAGAAATTTAGCTGGGTTGCCAAACCTCATAATTTCCTTTAATTTAAATGGTAAAAGGTTTTATCGATTGTATCCTTAAAAAATATGGTCTTAAAGGTACCTTCAATAAAAATTAGAATTAATAAAAACTTAAAAAAAAACTTTAGCCTAAATAAATTTGTGTTTTATTTTCATAAAATAGTATACCTAAATCTATACAAAAATGTGTTAAGTACTCGGACAGAAAACTTTTGTGCAGAATGGTCCGTTTGTGTTGGAGGTACCAAAAGGGGTGTGTCAATGACGCCCATTTTTCACTGGACTCTGGGTACTATAAAAGCATTACACTATACGAAATTTCAAGTATTTCTATGTACTGGTATTAAGGTTGTAAGCTGTTATCTTTTGGTGCAAAATGGTCCATTTTTTCAGAAGAATCGAGTAGGTAGTATAGAAGTTATCGGAGAATCAAAATTTAACTAAAATGTAACCCTTTGTGAGGGAAGTACTGGAAGGAGTGGACCAATGTGGCCCATCTTCGAACTTAGCCGGAGATAGCAAAAAATATTAACACGTACCAAATTTGATCTCAATCCGTTACTCCTGTCAATAATTATCGTGCGCTCCAGACAGACAGGTAATCCCCTCCCTGTAAGGTGAGGGGATAAAAAAGGCGGATAAATTGTTTCAATGATGTTGCCTTAATTGAAATGCCTCAATATTTCGGTTAATGATGGAACACCACTTCATTCATATGGCTGCCGCGGCTGGCCTTGCAGTAACCCATTCAGTGTCCCCACAATTTTTCAACACATTTTTGATTGTGTGGCCCTCTTTTTAAGTCATGAATCTCGTCTGGTTGGCGTACAACTTATCCTAAAAAACAACCGTTAGATGGGCCACCCTATGTTTTTGTTTTTAGCAAAAATTACGTTCTAAGACACTGTATACTCGTATTGCTACTACTAACTGAAGCAGAACAAGTTAAGCAAACAATTTCCAAAGCAACGCAACGTCAAGCAATTCCTGTGACTACAGTTTATGACATATTCGAATCGGAATCGTTGCTGTCCTCAATTGAAATCTCGGACGTTTTAATTTGTCATATGTCATTAAGAAGTGCAATAATAAGGCATCACCCAAATGCCTTTTATAGTTTTCAGGAGTGGGTGTCTGCAGCAGAGCAAACTAATTGTAAGATTTAATGCGGCGGTCATGACATTTAGAAAATCATTAAAATGCGTATGGGCGAGTATCAAATAAGTGTGCCTATTAAATAGTAAACATATTGATATTTAATGGGAACATATTAAATTTCCATTTAGACAACATAAATCCAGAGAAGAAAATATGGTTGAGTTGGCTGGTCATACTCGCTGCTCCTAATGTAAGAGCTATTAAAAGGCTATTCTGCATTATTATTTTTACATACTATAGCACTATTGCCCTCTGTCATGAGTAATATAAAATGATCTTTAATAATGTTATAATTATAATTATAACATTATCATTAATTATAACATCACAATTTCCCTCAATATGTCTTCCCTTCTAACCATGTTATGGTCACAATTCACCATAGTATGAAACACAATAACAATAACATGGAATATAGTTATCATGTCATTGTCATATTTCACCATTATTTTGTGGAAATTAGTTTGGCATACAAAATTTCGTCGAAATTTAATATTGCTTCAAAAATGTGTCGAGATTTCAATTTTGTTAAAAATTTCATTTCGACTAAAAATTTAATTTTTGATAAAAATTTTCATTATTACGAGTATTCATTATTTAAATTTTTATTCAAAATTTAATTTTTCCAAAAAACAATTAATCGTAATTTACTTTTTATTTTTGCTAATCTACCCTAATTATTAATTACAATTTGGTTGGTTTGATAACCAAGCTCATCATGGGCTTCATTACACTATGCAACAAAATGTTTTGTCGAAGGACTGTACATAACTATTTCTGGAGTAGAGTTTTAATTGCTTGGTAAAATTGACTGCCGTTTCGATAGACACCACTCTATCATCTTCAGAATTCAATAGCAATAATGTATGTATGTCATTCACTTAAATCAGATGGTATAATTATAAAAGCAGAAACTTTAACATAACAATTACTACTAACCATACTGAATACTAATTAATAATTAATTTAATTTTTTTTCAAAATTTTTTTTTTAAAATTTTTCTTTAAAATTCCTCTTTTCTTGGAAGGTGACTTTAGTGTTTGGACCATATTTATTGCTAGATAAAGCCGTAAAAAAAACGTTAAATAAAAGAAAATTATGAGGACTACAAACCTAGGTAATGACACTTTCACTTGGAAATAGATGTTTAGTAACTGTCTTTAAAACAATTTAAAAAAAAAAATTATTTTACAAAAAAATGTTTTTGTTGGCAAGGAAAAAACCATAAAAAAAATTCGTAAAAAAATTTTTTGTTCCAATTTTTTAAAGCTTGATTCCTAATGAAGAAAAAATGCCTACTTGAAGAAAATCTATGGATAAATATAGAAATTATAGCAATATAGAAATAAGAGAATTTAAACATAGGGCCTGTTTTTGTAACTTCTTTTTTGCCACTTCGCACGTCAAATGGCAAGCGAATGCAATTTTTGGTTTTTGCACACTTTGTTTTGGATATAAACAAAGAAGCTTTCAATTATCGCCAACATTTTGGTTCTTATAAGATAACAACGAACGAAATGAAATGTCAAATCAGACGATCAGAAAAATTCATTCGTGTAGGTTATGTTTGCCGTCCTTTTGAAAAATAAAGTGAAAATTGTTGGGAAAATTAATAAAAAATGGATAAATGAACCAAACAACATTAACATGTATATTTTGCTGAAGTATAATAGCATGTTGCTTTTTAAATTGTTTCATAATACCTTATATTAGGTGACCCAAACAATCGTTTATTATACCTATCGACCTAGAATCTCTTTCTGAATTGGTTTGATTTTGTCCGCCCGTCTGTTTGTAAATGTATTTTTGATACCAAATACAGGTCACAATTATGCTCAGATCACTATCAAATTAAGTAAGAACTTTCTTTTTAACTCTATGACTTACTGAAATGATATAGTCCCTATATATACATACATACATATATGATCAATCAAGCAAACAATTGTATTTATTTTCGGTTGCTTGATTATTTCTCATTCTCAGATGAATTAGATGTTGCTACTTTTACAGCTGTTGGATGGGGTTGCCCCCGTTCTGATATTTTCGTGTGGAAAAAGCTTTAAGAAATGTCAATAACAACATGTAGGTAATATTGGTATTTGACAGGAAGACGATGAAGAAAAGAGCTTTCTTACCCGAACGATAAGTGACAATGAACCAAATTAAAAACATGATCGCTTGGGTGAGAATAAGAAGAAGAAAATTATTGCTTTGGTAGCTATCGCACGTCTGCGTTTTGTTACATTTAGCTGAACAGACTGATAATCAGGTTTTTATACAAACACTATTGTGAACCAGAGTATATATCATATGCTGCGGGCTAAAAGCGACCAAGAGACCCCAAAAATATAACACAGTCCGCCAGTATGTCCATCTGTCTGTGTGGTTGGTGCGCACGATAACTTTCGACACGATTCAATATCGATGTCAATACTTTTTTTCTACCTCAGGCTAAGATCAAAGATGGACTATGTTGATCCACTCCTTCGAGTACCTCCCCAACAAGGATAAATATTAAGTGACATATTGATTATTTCATAACTTCTATACTACTACCCGGAATCTTTCACAATTCCACACATAGTGTTAGTTTCTTCGTCACTATAATATTGAGAAAAATGGCAGAAGTTGTCAAGCCCCTTTTGATACCTCCAATACAAATGGACCATTGTGCACAAAATTTCAAAGGCTTATAACTTTGTTTCCCGTCCATACAAATACTTCAAATTTTGTGGAGTGCAATGCCTTTACAGTTCATTTGGTCCCGTGCAAAGTGGACAATTTTACCACGCTCCTTTTAGTACCTCTTATACAAATGGACCTTTTTGCACAAAAAGTTAACGGCATATAAATTGGATTCCTGCACATACAAACTCTTGAAAATTTTTACATGGCAATTTTTTTAAAGTGCCCATAGTATTTTAAAAAATGGGCATTATTGCCACGCCCCTTTCGGTACCTCCCAAACAAAATTGCCCAAATAAAAAATATTAAGAAAAATTTATTGAATTTCCCAACTTTTACAATATGGGTCGTAATTTGTACATTTATCCACAGATTTTTTTCAAAAAGGCACTGTTTTCTTCTTTCAAAAAATTAAACAAACGAATTCTTGAGATTTTTTCTATTTTCAGGGTTTTTTTCGTGAAAGCAAAACACTATTTTTTTCAAAAAATCAAATTTTTTCTTTAATTTATCCATAGACTTTTTGCAATGAAAACCTAATTTAAAAAAAAGATACCATAAAAAAATTATTTTGGTTTCATAAAATAGTATGCCTCAATCGATAGAAAAAAGTTTTTAGGTTTAGGACACAAAACAAATGTTTGTTGTTGCATAGTGTTATCAAACCTTTCTAAAAAATATTGTCAAAATGTTGACCAATTTTTTTTAAAAAATACCATTTTCCTTGCACATTTCTTGAAAATTTTGTTAAAATTTCATATCATACAATTTTTCTACAATTTTTTTTTCGAAGTTTAATTCGTCTGCAAAATGTTATCAAAATCCGGTCAGTAACAAGCCAATGGCACCGGATTAAATACCTTAGACTGCATTAAAAGCCACTGGAATTAAAAAGTCTACGAAATGCAATTTTGTTTACATTTTTTAGAAAGTTTAAATTTGACAAAATTTTCTCGAAAATCGCAATGTCGGTGAACTTTTCAAAACGATACACAAAATGTCGAAAGTCGACGAAAGTTTGTGAAAAGTCGAAGAAATTTCCTAGAAAAATGCAATTTTGAAAAAAAAATAGAAAAATTCAATATAGAAAATAGTTTAGAAATTTTCTAGAAAAATTATTTTGAAAATTGTTTTAGCAACCAAGCAATATCCACAAACTTCTGTAGAAAAACAAAATTTTGACGATAATTTCTAGAAAAATGAAATTTCGATAGAATTTTTAACTTTCTTAAAAATTTGATCCGAATTGAAAAATTTTCCTAAAATAATGAAATGTCAGTGAAAATTTTTTGGAAGATGCAATATCTATGGCAACTTTAACGAAACTTACTAGAAATAGACAATTTGATTTATCAAGAATAATGCAGTTTCGATGAAATTTCCTAGACAAATTCAATTTCGATCAAATTTCTAGCAACCTTCTTCATTCAACAAAATTCTAGACATTTTTTCAACTAAATTTTCTAGAAAAATATAAATTTCGGCTAAATATTCTAGACTAATTAAATTTGTAAAAAATTTTCAGTAAAGAAATGACAAAAAGAAAATTTTAAAAATTCAATGAAAATTTTTTAAAAAAAAGTTTCTACGAAATTTTCTAGAAGAATGCAATGCCAAAGGAAGTTTGACGAAGTTTTCAATTAAAATGCGATTTGGATGAAATTTTCCACACAAATTAAATGTTGACAAATCTTGTAAGAAATGATTTTTTCATTGCATATAAACGAAATCTTCCCGAAAAAACTTTTTTAACTTTTTTTTTTAGAAAAAATACATTTTTGACTCATTTTGCTAGGAAAATAAATGTCAGCAAAACTATACTATTTTTTTTTAAATTCCAGGGTTAGTGATCTTTATCCTCAAAACCGGCCAATTAACTTTAGTACGGTCAATTGCCCTTCATATGGCCAATGACTCTTAATTAGAGAATGAAGCCGAGGCAAAATTGACGGCGGCGGCCGCCATTAAAAATAATAGATCGGCGGCGGCGGCTTGATGGCTTAGCCGACATAAAATTGGCATACGGCGGCTCTGTGATAGTCATTTTTACATTTAAAATAATAGTTGAAAAGTTATGCTCTGGTATATATTCATGAATAATTGATGTTTTTATGTTAATTGTAAGATATTGTGAAGTGAAACAGTAACAAGTACCCTCCAGCATGAATTGCATTCAATTCTATTACTGACAGATTTTTTGATATGGAGCAAGTCATGGAACGATCTCTTTGTTTAAGCAATTTATTGAAAAAACGAACGCTACAGTTTTTAGCCAAATTTAAGGCCTCGTTAGCCAAACTCTTAATCCTAAAAAATGGTATTTATGGCTTAAATTAGCATATTTTTAGCATAAGTTTCAACAAAATTGCTTTAAAAATGTGGTGTTTATGGCTATAGCAAGCCTTTTTGGGAACGACATCTATAGGTGGACTATAACAAAATATGAATCGATTTAAAAAAATGTACTGTGATGAATTCTTGCCTAAGTAAAATAAAAACTGCAAGGATTCAGTTAAAATGCTCAGAAAATGTGGTATTTATGGCTTAAATACGTATATTTTGGAGCGGCCTCTATAGGGTAACTATAACAAAATATGAATTTAAAATTTTTGTTGTGATGAATTTTTGTCAAAATAGAATACAAACTGAAAAGTTTCAGCTAAATTGCTTTAAAAATGTGGTATCTATGACTAAAAACTCATAATTTGGAGCGACCTCTATAGGGGAGCTATATCAAAACATTGACGAATATGGCCCATTTGCAATCCCAACCGACCTGCAACTATAAGTAGAATATATATCGTTTCGAGAAAATCATATTTGAAATTTTTGTGATACAATTATGTAATACTCCATTGTTTGTTTTCCGAAAATATTTGTTTCTCTATGTGTAGGTAATCTACTACTAAATAAAAACTATTTTTATTTCCTTTAAAAAATAATGTTTATAATTATTTGTTATTACTATCAATATTTTCATTTTTAATACATGTAAAGCTCCCTCTTGTGACAATAAACGAATCAAAACGAAAATCACTTTCCATATCGTCCCCCCTAAATAAATGAATAGGGTAAAATTTATTTGTCGTTTCGAGAAAATCATATTTGAAGTTTTTGCGATATTGAAACTCGATATCGGCACGTATGCTTTTATTAATGTACAATCACTTTCAAGCACCCAATAACCCAATATGTGGAAGTATAATTTCCCCAAATTTTTACTAGACAAACAACCAATTGCGTAGATTATTAAAATGCAATAAAAATAATAATACACTATTCTTCTATTGAGGAGACGATATATTTGTTATATGGTTATTTGCTTATCAAAAATGTTAATTGTATCTACGCATATTTTAATGTTTTTATACCCTCCACCATAGGATGGGGGGTATATTCATTTTGTCACTCCGTTTGTAACACCTCTAAATATTGATCTGAGACCCCATATTCTTAATCGTCGTAAAATTCTAAGACGCTTTAGCCATGTCCGTCTGTGGTAATCACGCTACAGTCCGCAATAATAGAGCTACGTTGATCAAATTTGGTACAAATACTTCTTATAGTTGCAGGTTGTTTTGGATTGCAAATGGGCCATATCGGTCAATGTTTTGATATAGCCCCCATATATGTATAGCATCTTACTTATTGTGATTCCTACTGTTCCCATCTACATACTATGTATATCCCAGCAAAATCTTGGTAAGTACCTGTCATTATTCCCTGCATTACCAAATAATGACATCTCGTTATTCGCTGCATTACTTTCGGCTTATTAATAATGACTTACCAATAACAACAGAAATAAGTGATTTTTTGCTATCAAAATCATTTTGGCAATTTTTGATATAATGCAATTTTGGCTATATGTACAAGAAATACAAGATATGTACAAGATTTATTTATTTTTCAACATGTTTTCAAATAATACGTGCAGATTTGAATGAAAATACCATAAATATTTACGTATATCGTATAATGTTAGACCGTTGAAGAATTTTTCACAGGGTTCAGAAATTCGAATCTGGCATGATGAAATTGTTTGTTTCCAGAAAAATGCGCGACAATATGCAAAAAATCACTTTAAATGGCCATTTCTACATATCTATTACTTATTTTATAACTTATTGGTAATGCATTATTCAAGTACTTAAAATCGTGAAAATATAAGCACATATTTATGTGGTATGCCTATGCTACAAATAAGTACTTATTATGCTACTTTATTGTATGCTTTTGGGAAGTACTTTCCTCCAATGACATCCCCATGTTAAAATAATGAGAAAAGTGGCTAAATAATAAGTACTTACCATTATCGAACTTTGCTTACTCGTCGGATTATTTGGTAATGAGAAATTTTGCTGGGATGTTTCATACTGTTCTCATCTACTATATTTTTTGTGTTTTTCGGTGTTATTTTCTTTAGGTTTGAGTTATTTTGTGAGGGCACATGCTATCCATGGTGGAGGGTATATAAGATTCGGCATGGCCGAACTTAACGCTTTTACTTGTTCTATATAACGGCGGCTGTGTTTCAGCCGATTTTAGCCGCAAAAGGGTCGGCGGTGGCTAAAATCAGCGGCTCGGCGGCTCTGCTCTTAATCCAGCAAATAAACGTTGATCATATTTTTAAAAAATGTGAAATTTTCCAGAATAATTCAATTTTGAAAAATAAGGTAGTTCAGACGAAATTTAAACGATATTTTCTAGAAAATGTAGTTTCGAAGTAATTCTCTAGAAAAATTCAATTTTTATGACATTTCTTCGCAATTTTTTATAGATTAATTCAATTTGGTGAAATTTTATAGAAAGATATAAATTCAGTGAAATTTACTATAAATACAATTTCAGAGCCTCTTGAGGTAATTTTGACGAAGTTTACTAGAAAACGCCAATTTGAACGAAATTTTCAATAAAGACATATTTGCAATGAAATTTTCAATAAAAACTTACATAGATTCAATGAAATTTTCTAGATACCGATATATATAATTTTCTAGAAATAAAATATGAATTAAAAAAAAATTTCCAACAAAATTTCCCTTGAAAAATGCAATTTTAATAAATTTTTCAAAATTAAAACAAAAATTCTGGAAAGAGTTTAATACAACGCAATTTTGTCGAAATTTACTAAAAGCCCAATTTTAACCATATTTTCGAGAAAACTCTCCAAAAAAAATAAAATTTGGATTAATTTTTTTAGAAAGATACAATTTTGAATATTTTTATAATATTATTAAATTTGGGTGAAATTTTCTAGAAAGATGCAATTTCAGTGAAATTTTTTATAAATATACAATTTTGGAGCCTATTGAGGTAAAAAATTGTACTAGGAAACGTCAAATTTGAAAGACACAGTTTCAATGACATTTTCAGGTCAACTTCAATATTAATGATAACATAGAATGATGATGAATGAATTTTTAAAAAAATATTTTAGAAATATACAACTTCGGTAAAATTTTTCAGAAAAATGGAATTTCAAAAAAATTTAACACAATGCAAGTTTGACGGAAGTTTTTAAAAGGGCAATTTTAATGTAATTTTCGAGCAAATGCAATTTGGATGAAATAATTTTTAGAAAGATGCAATTTCAGTGAAATTTTCTATAAATATAAAATTTTGGAGCCTCTTGAAGTAATTTTGACAAAGTTTACTATAAAACGCAAATTTTAACGAAATTTTCAATAAAAACATAGTTTCAAAGAAATTGTCTATACTACTTAAATACATATAAAGTTTTATAGAATGATGTAATTTCAATAAAATTCTGTAAAAAAATACATTTTCGAAAAGTTTTCCAGAAAAAATGCGTTACATATAGGCTATATTTTAAAGAAAAATAAAATTTTGGTGAAATTTTCTAGCAGAATAGAATTTCCACGATATTTTCTAGAAAAATAAAATTTTGAATACAATTGCCAAAATTTTCAATAAAAATCCAATTTCTACAAAAATATATTTTCAGTAAAATTTTCTATGTAGAAAATGCATTTGTGACGAAATTTTCCAGAAAAATTTATTTTCTGTGAAATTTTGAAAAATGCTCTGTTTATGTTCAAATTTTTACATAAGTATTTAGCTGATTTAAGTTAAAGACATACATTATTGCTATTGAATTCTGAAGATGATAGAGTGGTGTCTATCGAAACTACAGGCAATTCTACCAAGCAAATAAAACTCTCTACCAATTTTTGTATTTGTTTCTATCACATTTTTGCAATATACAGAAAGTAACTGAAACATATGATCTTAGGCCGAATAAATTCTGACTGAGTAACAAAAGCACAGATCAACAATAAATAACTACAACATTTTCTCGAAAAATTAAATTTTTCAGTAATTCTAGAAAAATCAATTTTTGGCACAATTTTCTAGAAATACAAGTCGAAAAATTTTTTCTGGAAAACTGATCAAATTTTCGACAAAAATTCAATATAGAAGAAATTTTATACACAAATTAAATGTTGAGTTTAGAAAAAAAAAATTCAAACATGAATTTGGGAAGAATTTTTTTTAGAACAATTAAATTTTGGGGAATTTTCTAATAAAATACAATTTGACGAATACAAAATAAAAATGTTCATAAAAATACGATAACTTAACGTGGTTTTTTCGAGTTGAAATAATAGAAGTGTGGAACAATTCTAAGCCGTTTGGAAGAAGCTATGCCTATAAGTGGTGGATTTTTGACCGAGGCAACCATATAAATGAGATCGTGTTCCATAAATGGGAATGTCTGCTCTTTCGAATAAACCAATAATAAAATTAGTAGACAAAATGTATTTCTGTTTTTTAGATTTTTAGAAATAATCTTAGGTTTGGACCATTTGAACAAAATAACGTCTACTACATCACTCATTTGCATGCAGATGATTAAGAGGTAAGGGGTGGCCAATGTCATCGGGTACTTTGTGAAAAATAATTATTTAGGGCTCTTCTTTATTTTGTTCACGAACATGGAACACGTATTCCGAAGTCTTGTACCTAAAAAGTCTCCCCGAAATGAATAACCTCTTTGATTGCCCACCAAATTTTAATTTGATGTTTAAGAAATGGTTCCTTCTTCACTTCTTCTTGAAATTCGGATACAGAATACGCTTTGGTCGACTATTTTCCTCCGCCCTAATGTATAAGTACATACAGTATATGCAATGAATTCACCAGGATCACTGAACCCACATAAAAAAACAAATTCCCTACAGAACAAAAACTAAACCTTAAAAATACATAAATATATTTAAAACTTTATTAAATTAAAAACTCGACGCATGATAAGTAACTAACTACCCCTTCTTTCTCTCCCGCTCACCCACTCATCATAGATTGCATGCATGTGGCTTCCGAAGCAGGTGATTATGCGTTCAAAAAGCTACCACCCCACTCTACGGCACCCGGACCAGCTGCCGCATTATTTGGCAACAACGATGAAACAGCTGCAGCAGCGTCCGCAATGCTTCAATTGGAGGAATCCCTGCAGGTCTGTGGTCTGTATGTGATTGGCGAACCCGATACAATCGTCGAGATAACGATGAAGCACTACGATGCGAACTGTGAGACGGGAGCGTTAATGGCCGTAAGTCTTGTATAACACTTTAAACTTTTAGCGTTTACGGCGTTGAAAGGATTAAAGGGTAAAAGGTTAAATTCAATTAAAATGCAAATATTTTCTTGCATGTACCTGCAGTTTGTCGATGGCTGGGAGCTGAATGGCGAATATTTTCCCTCAATCCGGGATCATCATCGCTCGTTGGAGGACAGAGTTCAGGAGTTTTGCAATAATTACAAACAGTGGCCACGTTTGTCGAACAAAAAATTCTTCCGCTCCAATCAAAATGCGGCCCTGCTCCAATACCGCATACCCGTCAAAGGCAGTTTCATAGCAAATGTCCGTTTCCATAAAATCACACAACGTAAGTGTAGGAAGAGATTTTAATTTTCCCTAACTTTTGTATCAATTTTCCCAGAGAGAAAAGGGGTTTTCTTTAAAATTAATGAGTGTATGTGTGTATTAATCGTTTTTTTAAATTTCTTCCACTTTAGCCTGCAATGTTTTGGTACAGGATACGGATGCCTTATATCACGTCGCTAATTATGGCCACAACCGTAATTGTTCCATATCTGCGCTATTTCCGGCCGCTGTTTCCGTGGCAAATCTTAAAATTGGCGGCAAAGCTGTGAGACAGGATAAACCAAATTATGATGTGGGTCTAGGGACAGAGATGTTAATCTACGAAACGTTTTAAAGATTTATTAATGTTTTGTTTTTTTTTTCTTAATTTTTCTGTTTGCAGTGCGGCATTTTTGGTGACCGTTTAGAAATTGGTGGTTCGTCAGGATTGGATTCAACGGCTATGGAAAAATCCAGTGAAGTTTGCGGTTTTTCCAGTGAATCAGGTACATAGAAGTATTTAAGAAATATAGTATTAAGAAATATTGGAAAGAACACAAAAACTCTTGACCTTCATCCAGACATATACAGGGTTGCCCATATTCGACGGACCCATGTTTTTTTGGGCCCATTCCAATCGACGAGGCTTGTCCGCAGGCAACAATCTTTGCGTCAAATAAATTTTGTACGGGAACAAATGCAAATCAACGCGAATAATCCGTTGTAAAGTGGACCGAGCCATGCCCAACTGCTGAGAACGGCGTTTTTGGGATGTTCTTGGGGACCTCTCAACACTAGCTCGTACGGCAGCGATATTCTCGGCCGATCGCCTTGGTCGACTTTTATTTGGCCTCTTCGGATTAGAAAGAGCCTCACCAGTCGAAAATTTTTCGTATAAACGCTTAATGGTGTTCTTAGAAGGCGCACTTCTCACATTTTTTAATATTTTAAAAGCACGTTGAGTTTTCATAATTGACTTCTTCTGTTGAATGTAAATTTCAACTATTTCGCGTGGCGTGTATTGTTCCATGGTAAAAATCTGCTTGGACTGACGCTTCAAACGCGGTATGTCATTAAGCGATCTGACATCTCTGTCAAAAGTTATGGCGTTGCCAGATGGGTCCGTCGAATATGGGAGACCCTGTATATTCATCAAAATATTGTCGTTTTAAAGCCCACAAGCACTGACATATTCTTGAGAAGTTGCAGGTTTTAGAAGGATGGATTGTAGAAATCCCTAAGAAAATATTTCCAATTTAAAGCAATTTCAGAAAAAAATTCCTTCGACCAGAAGTAATCTGCTTTCGATCTTCAGATCGGCTTTAACGAAATGCCTTGTATCCAATAAAACATTAATGTAAGACAGATATTATGTCTTTGTTGGTTTTAGCCTTCCTACAGCTCAACTAATGCCTTGGAATCCGATAAAGGCTTAGGCAAAAGTCGTGCTCAATCTAGCCAGATAGACTTTTAAAGCGACTGTAATTTGCCTGGTGGTAAGGGGAATATTTTGTACCAGCGCGGTCTTAGGTTGGTTGAATGGTAAACGGAATTGTAAGTGGAGTCGTAGTCGAAATACGCTACGAACGAAATGAAACGCCAGAATGCCGCACTTGCAAAAACTGATCCGAAACCCAATCACATCATTTTTTGCTGAAAAAAATCCAAACCCACTCCGCTCTGTTCCAACTCCGATCCGATGCAGTTTCCTGATTTTGATAAGTTTATATCAGACAATAATTCCGCAAACACGTAACGCTATCCTTCTTCATCGTGACATATTCCTAGCCAAGAACGCCACTAAGATGTGCTTACTTTTATATGTAGCTTCAAGATGTGCTGAATCTCCTTTCATCATATGAGTGCTGATACGTATGAACTTCCCTGCATTTTGTGGACCTGCACTCTCTTACAGATTCCTCATTTCGATAAGATTATATCTGAAGATCACAATTAAGAATGCTACAAAATTGTTGTTTTATATGTAGCTCCAAAATGTTCTTGATCTGGTATCGTATGAGGGCAGGTAATTATATATGTTCTTTCAATTGTGAACATACTCTCTTAAAAGTGAAGGTTATTGTATGTTGAAAAGAAACATGAAACTGATGTGTTCTGGATATTTTTCCATAATATGAGCACAGGTATTTATTATTAATGCTGCTCGATTTGCGACCTTGTTCTCTTACAGATTAAAAATTTTATTGTTTGAAAGGAATTCCAACACGATATTTATTTTTTCCCTGATGAGTGTTGATCCTACCACATCTGCAACTTAAAATTTAATCTCATCTCCTTACGAGTAGGAAATGAACGCAATTCACGTGGATACCTTTTGATTTTAAAACTATCTGGCTACTAGTAAAGAGGCACCTATATTTTCGTAATAAAATTAAACTGATTGTAGGATTTATCTGTAGGAGGGCAGAACAAGTTCTGGCACGAAAAAATCCATAAAATATAGAAAAAAATCTTTGAAAAAAAGTTTTGTTCCATTTCTTAAAAGCTATCATCCTAACGAAGAAAACAATGCCTATTTGCACAATATCTATGAATAAATGTATAAATAATGACCCATATTATAAAAATAGGGAAATTCCAAAAAAATGCATATTTTTTATTTTGGCAATTTTGTTTGCGAGGTACCAAAAGGGGCATGGAAATAACAATAATAATAAAAACCTTACACTGTACAAAATTTCAGGTATTTGTAGCTACTGTAAAGGCATTACACTCCACAAAGGCATTATTTGTATCGGCTGGGATCAATAAGCCGTTAACTTTTTGTGCAAATGATCCATTTGTATGGGAGCTACCAAAAAGGCGTGGCAATAAAGGCCATTTTTCACGGACTATAGGTACTATAAAAGCATTACACTTGACAAAATGGCTAGTATTTGTATGAACTGGAATCAAAGTTACAAGTAGGGTGTCCAAAAAACCGGTTCTATCAGAAAACCGGCATTTCGGGTTTTTTTCAAAAACCGTATTGTGAAAAAACCGCCAATCGGTAATAACCGGCACTGACAGACATTTCGGAAAAAACCGGCATTGACAAACATTTCGGTTTTAGGGTTTGAAATTAAAAATCAAAAAATTTTTATTTATGTTTTTTATTTATAAGACAACTATAAAAAACTCAACTATATATTATAAACGAAACTAAAAAGTAAAAAAAAAATATTCAGTCTTTAAATGCAATATTAATGAAATGGAGTTGGTACTTAAAATAACTGGAAAGTGTACATAAAGTTATATTAAAAAGCTACATCAAATTAGGAGTTCTCATTTTTTAAAAAATAATATTTTAAAAAGAGAATGCAGTCAAAGTGATGACTTTTCAAGCAATTTTTTGCTTATTTTTTATAAAATTCGAAACTGAGAATACACGCTCACTATATGTTGATGTAGGAGATATTGTTAGCAGGGCATTGTAGAGATTATACAACGGTTCTGTTCGTTTCATACAATTCTCGAAATATTTAAATTCATCCAAAAACTTGCTATTATTGTATGCGGTAGGTTTTGGATTCTGAATAACTTGAATTGTTTTATTTACATAAGTCGGTCAGAAGTTTTTCGGCGTTACAGAAGTCATCATTTAAGTAATTTTCTGATGAATCTATGATGCTATCTATGCTACAGCTATTATTATCTAAGGTCTTATCCGGGAACAGACGATTATATAAGTCATTTGCAAAAAGGTTTACTTCATATTTCGTTGCGTATTGTAAGATCTTTGTATTAGCAGGGAAATGACCAGAACTAAAGTATAATATTAAGGAATTCACAATTTGCAACCGTCTTTCATCCAATCTTGCCATCAGTCGTTCTGATAATGTCCGAGCATATTGTGAATTTATTTTACTCAAGTTATTGTGTAAAAACTTGTGAATCCCCTCCGCATCTATTAAATTGGCTGAATCTTTTGATAACTGTATCGTAGCCACTACCAATGGCTTAAGAATGTTGTTAAGAGATTTGAGACTTTAAATTTCGGACGATCTGAATGAACTCTGCTTTAAATCGATGAGAGCATGGTTCACACATTTGTAAATCCGCACACACATTTGTAAATTTTTCAGATTCTTCACTGGAGGATTCTTCACTTGCCAATTTCTCTGTCACGACCGATTTGCAATACATTGTGTCAACAACACTTAAGTGGATATAATGGCTTAGGCATAGCTGGGAAATTGCAGGCAAATCAGTTCCATATCTTCTCATAACGGATGCTCCGCCATGAGTGGATGTCACTATATCTTTCTCCATGTTCAATCCGAAATCTTTTAGTTTTTTTTCACAAGGCGGTTAATATTCACAGCATTCCCAGCAATTTTCATTTCAACCAAACCTAGATTGAATGTTTCATATTTACCATAATTTTCGGGATTATAGGTTCTTAAAGAAACGTTTAAATGCTTAGTGCTAGATATATCTGTCCGCTCATCCACTGTTATTGAAAAACGTCCATTTTGTTCCTTCATTTTTTCAAATATATTGATGGTTTCTTGTTTTTTTTTCTTCATAAACCTCCTCCATTCCTGACCAAATTGTGCTTGGGCTTGCTGGCATTTTGAATCCCTTCAGTGACAGATATGCTTTAATTGCTTTTGAGTTTTGTAGTGCTCGGACAGACAGGCCATCTTCTGCCACGCACCTTGCCAGAATTTCATTCATGCCCTCAGTCTTTTTTGTGTAGTTTTCCATTCTTTTCTGTTTTGGCTTGGTAGACGTACTAGGTAACTCGTGAACATCCTTCAATTTAAATTTTATGAATTTTGCGCATATGTTGAATGAGAGAAGATGTAGAAGATCCCCGGTAACACAATGACTTTGGGCACATCGAGCAATTGACCCGTGTTTTATCCACATTATCTTTCTCGAAATACTTCCATACTGAACTCATTTTACTAAAACAAATCATTGGAACACATAAATTGACGAAACGAATGAAAACATGTAATGGTTTACCTTCAAATTCAGTTGTTTGTTTTTTTCGGACACAATTTCACAATGTAAATAAATGTGAAGTTGGTTGCAGTCATGATACAATTACTAGAGGTAGTGTACATCGAACAGCTGATTTAAAATTGTTTCTTGCAGGGGTCTTGGGTTGTAAAATTCATATTCATGTATGCTGTTTTCTACAAAAACAACGAGCAAAGTTGCACACAACAACAACAAAGGGTAACTTTAACAATTATAATTTGTTTTTTACACTTATCACCAAAACCCCGAAACCGAAAAACCCGACAGAGAAAACCGGGTAAACCGACTGTTCGGGTTTTAGTCATTTTTAAGAAACCGATTGTCGGGTTCGGACTTCAAAACCGGAATGCCGGTTTTACGGTTTCGGGTTTGGACACCCTAGTTATAAACCGTTACATTTCTGTACATATAATCCATTTGTATGGGTGGTACCAAAAGGGGCGTGGAAACTTCACCCATTTTTCTCAAGATGATAGTAATGAAGAAACTAATACTGTGTGGAATGGTCAACGATTCTGAATAGTAGTATAGACATTTTGAGATAACCAATATTTCACTAAATTTTGACCTTTTGTGGTGGAGGTAATCGAAGAAGTGGTCCAACATAGTCCATCCTTAGTCTGAGATAGAAAAAAAATATTGACATATACCAAATTTGAAGTCAATCGGTTAATCCCGTCGAAAGTTATCGTGCGCACCAACCAGACAGACAGACGGAAAGGCTGACGGACAATGCTAAAATTACTTAAACACTCTTGGGGTCTCTTAGGTCACCCATCGATATGTTTGATCTGCAGCAGCTTGTTCACAATAGCCGGATTATGTTGAAATTCTCTTATTTCTACCAAAAATGCTATAATTTCTACATTTATCCATAGAATTTCTTCAAATAGGCATTGTTTTCCACGTTAGAATGCTAGCTTCCAAAAATTTAAACAAACTATTTTTTCCTATTTTTTTTCTATTTTTTAAGGTTCTTCCCGTGCCAGCAAAAAAAACGATTAAAAAAAAAACAATTTTTTTCTAATTATTTTAACGAGAGTTACTAAACTTCTCTTTCCACGTGAAAGTGTCGTTTGTTACATTTGTAGTCCTCGTTATTTCCATTAATTAAAAGTATATCGGACTTTATCGAGCAGAATTCGACAAAAATGTTGTTGCATATTTTTATTGTTGCCGCTCAGTATCATATTGGCTTATCTTCAGCAGTTTTCTACTAATTTGTTATTCGTGGCCCAATCTGTAGATCGCAATCAAGACTTTGTGTTCTTTGTGTCCGTTTGTGTTCTAGCCAAATATTATTTTTACAAAACGGGTGCTCAATAAACCTAATATGCTGTTTCCTGCTTCATTCGCATCTTTACATGTGATCTAATCACATTAGGGACCCGGCGCATTCTAAGATCACATTGGATTTTTGGAATTCTCAAGCCGCCTGTATATTAATGTATATGTAGAACATCCGTTGAACTAGATCCAGGTCTGTGGCATATATATACTTGTACCCTCACTTTAGTGGATGAGGCGAAAATCAGTTTTAGGACATTTTAAGACATTTGAGTAATGTCCGTCCGTCTATCTGCCTCTTTGTCCGTCTGTCTGTCTGTGCACGATAACTCTCGAGGGGAGTAACCTTATTCACTTCAAATTTTTGTATGTAATATCATTTCTCAAGATGATATCGACAAATATACTATTACTGTGCGTGGAATAACAAAGGATTCGGATACGTAGTATAGAAATTATTAGAGAATCAATATTTCAGTAAATTTTAACCGTTTGGTCAATCTTCGAACTTAGCCTGACGTTGAACTTCTATCGCTATCATCAACGTCAGGCTCAGTTCAAAGATTGGCCATATTGGTCGACTCTTTCTAGAATCTCCCTCACAAAGGGCGAAGTGGCTCCGTGTGGACGGATGTATTGAATTTAAATTTATGATCAGTTATCTGCAAAAGCTTAAAGCATGTTGCAGTTCAGATATTCAAGTCAATTTTGAATCATACTGTCCCGATTGGTTCGTAAAGTCTTTGGATGGTATCGATATTAGGGATGGATCACCAATATTTGATCCAATTCTTCTCTCAGATACTGATATCTGAGGTCTTGCCGCTCCCAAAACTAAAGCTAAGAAATAAGGAATCTGTAGCTTATGAGCCCAATGACGACGTGAGATTGCATCAATTCACGTCTGAAGCTATACTGTAGCCTGGTATAATAACATCATTCATCCTACCATTTAGTCATTTTGTGTCCAGCTATGATATTAGTACGTCATATTTCATCACTAATGTTAGTAAATTGGTAGTTAAACGTTCACAGAAGAAGAATTATTGCCGCAACCACAGAACCATTGTTATTTGAAGTAATTCGCAGCGCAGTTATCCAAAAAGCTTGTCACTGTCAAAATATCTTGCTTGATATTGAAAAATTGGATTTACCCAAAATTTAATACCAGTCGAAATCCCTCTACTTGTGCCTGACCACTCTAATAGTACCGGAAGAATTGGAATGGAGAGAATAGTGCAGATAAATGTTCATTTTGATGGTAATAGCTTGAGAAGCTTGAGACTCATCCCGGAGTCAAACTGGACAATTTCCAATCTCACATAATCAATATAGTTTCGGCAAACAATATAGCAAGAAACATATAAGGCAAAGTCTTAAAGAGGACAAGTTCTTGAACTCGAAGGTTTTCGATATGGTATACCACGTTGTCCGTTCGAAGACATCGCCTTCATCGGGTTGTAACATTAAGTCAAAATCCAATGAAGTTAAACTGAGATTTCTCCAGGTGCAGTAAAATCTCCATTACCGTTTAGGTTAGGTTGGCAGCCGTTAACTCATATAGAGCAATTTAAGTCCCTAGTGTTGCCTCCCCATCGAGATCAATCTGTTTGATATACAAAGTTATCAATAGTACGAATATCGGTACCGGAAAGATCTGTTAAACTTCCTACAAAGGATGGCCATAGTCTATCCACAAGTTGTTTACTCTATACGGGAAAGAAGCAAAACAGGTGCCCAATGCTCTCGACTTCTACCTCATCACCACAACTCCTGCAGAAGTCATTGAAGGCAATAGCCAACCTTCTGGTGTGTTCGCCGATCAGACAGTGTCTCGTCAGATCTGATTCTAACGTAGACAGTATTTTCCTCTCTAGTGCGACGAGATATTTAAGAGATAGGGGCTGTATGTGAATTTAGGGATGTGGTCAATATATATAACAACGCCAGCGACCTTCCATATTGTCATTATAACGACTTGCAGGTATATTTGTCATTATATCCATATACCATGTCGAGATTAACTTATTTACAGTGTACCCCGAAGCCAAAGTTATCATCAAGCTTCGAACCATCCGTATGGAAGTAGAGATGATTTCTCTTACTTGGTATTCTGTCAATCTTAGTGGTGAAGTTCCTCTCGAAGGCGTACACCGTTGGTATATGTATAATCCACTCAGTCGGTTAGCATATACTGCGATATGTGGCAATAGTTCTTGTACCTCCACAGTTTAACTTTAATGCCACTCAGGCAGCAACTTCTATCGTCACAATATCAATCGGCAGTAGATGGAGTAGGTATTGTAGAGACTCAGTCGTTGTAGTTCTTAAAGCTCCGCTTATGCATGGCGGGCAGTTCTCGGAACCTTATTTTATTCGTTCACCACACTTCAATGCCGTACAACATTATTAGGCGAAGTAGTCCAATGGACGATTATAGGACAGAGACCCCTTTCCAGCAGGAATATAATGCGACGTCGGCTTTCCTTACATGGTCCAGTACATTAAGTCTGAATAATTCCTATTTTAATTATTAAAAATAGGAATTAATTAAATATTAATTCTATTTATTCATGTGGACACTACATGTGGAACCTCATTCTTCCTAGCAAAGAGAACCAATTCTGTCTTGTTTGGATTAACATCCAAACCGCTGCTTCTGGCCGCTCTAGCTAATTTGTTCAGAGCAACCAGCAGCAAGTCTCTGCGCATTAGCCACGACTTTGCAGCCACAAGGTTCTAGACCTAAGAGGATTTAATTCACCGCTACGTTCCAAATTTGTGGAGCCAGTACTCCTCCTCGTGGGGCCCTCTGTTCTCAAAACTTGTTAGAGTTGTGAACCCTAGACTTGCTTTTATGCGTCTTCTATAGAGCAGGCTTTGAATTAGTCTAATCAAGCTAGAGTTCACCCTTAGATGTGATTGCGTCGCAATTACCAAATCTGAGTGAATGCCGGCAAAAGCCCCTTCTATGTCAAGACAGGCCACCATAATGAATTACTTGAATGTAGGGACGATTCTGTTGATTTGCCCTTGTTGTAGGCATGCTGGTTCCTCGACAGGTGTTTTCAGGGTTCCAGGTTTTCTTTAACGAAAGATTCTAGAAGTCTTTCTAGACTCTTTAGGAGGAATAAGGATAGGCTAATTGATCTGAAGTCATTTGACCTGGTATGCGATATCTTTCTCGCTTTGGGTATGGATACCACTTTGGTGTCCATCCATCGATTGGATATATATGAGAGCCTGATACAGCCTTCATAAATTTGTTTTCCACCCAGGGGATTATGTACTTCATTAATGCTGGAGTAACGTATCTGCATTTCTGCTGGAGTAATGCCGCCTGGTCAAGGTGATTTAAAGGAATCCAAGCCGCAACTGATTCAGAATTTCCCAGTCAACAACTTAGCGACGCTTGCAGTCCTTTCGCTCTCTTGTTGGTCCTGCTGTTCCTCGAGATCTGTCGGTGAGTTTCCCGGGAAATGTGTGTCGAGCAATAGTTTCAGCGACTGCTCGCTGTTTGTTGCCCAATTGTTTACATCATTCTGCAGATAATCCACTGTACACGGTTTAATGGATAGTATCTTCCGCATGCATGCGACGTGACTCTCGTTTCAGCAGAAAGTATTCCAGAAACGCTTTAGCTCTTTCCTATGTACCTTCTTATAGATTTTGAGTTGCCCTTATAGGCATCCCAGTAGATTTTGCCTTATTGAATAGATTGTTTCGTGTCTTTTTACTAGCCTTTAGCTCAGAAGTTTACCATTGTGGTTCCGTTTTACCCCTGTATCCTAGTTTTGGAAAGGCTTTTTTAGGAGAACTATTGAATGATGTAGTGATTTTATCGACCAGATTATCCAGACCGAACCTGCCATTCGATTCCGGTACCGTTAAACCTTTAGGTTTATGCATCTGGAACAGATCTTGTCTTTTCTGAAATTTTTAGGAATAATTCTAGATAGGAAACTGTTATTTAGACTTAATGTATTGGAACATGTAAGGAAGGCCAACGTCGCCTTATATTCCTGCAAAAAGGCTGTAGGGTCGCGGTGGTGCCTCTCTCCTAAAATCGTCCAACGTATATAGCAGTAGTTCGTACAATAATGTTGCACGGCTTTGTGGTATGGTGGACGGCAACTGATAGACTAACCATCACCAACCTACTAACAAAGGTTCAGATAACTACCTGCCTGAGTATAAGCGGGGCCTTAAGGACTACAGCGACCGAGTCTCTACAAGGCCAACTCCATATACTGCCGATTAATATTGTGGGAGAGAAGATGCAACCATAGCGGCAATAAGATTAAAATGCCTATCAATGTGGAGGTACAAGAACTACGGTCACATGAGGATATCAAAGTGTAGTGCTATGGTAACCGACCGAGTGGACTATATACCAACTGTGTACACCTTCGAGAGAAATTACATCACTATGATTCCCGCCAGCGATAAATGGGTTGGAAGAAAACCAGGTAATAGAAACGATCTCCACTTTTACACGGATGGTTCGAAGCATGATGAAAAGGTTGGCTTCGGAGTACACTGTGCAGAGCTTAATTTGGATATAGGTCACAGACTAATAGATACTCGTACCTGCAGTGTCTATCAAGCCGAAATAATGGCAATATGGGATGTCGCCAAGTGGCTGAGTCGCAACATAGTAACCAACACTGGCGTTGTCATTTACTCGGACAGCCAGGCTGCCATCAATTCTCTGGTGGCAACATCCCTAAATTCACAAACAGCCCTCGACTACCGCAGATCTCTTAACGAGATGGCTGAGCAGTTTAATATACACCTCATATGGGTTCCTGGGCATAGGCATATCCCGGGGAACTGCAAAGCCGATGAACTTGCTAGGAAAGGGACGACATCACAAATTCTCGAAGAATTTGCCTATATTGGTGCGCCACTTTGCTTTGCAAGCTTTGGCTTAGGCAAGAGGCAATCAGGCAGTCCAACGATAGATAGACAGAAATCGGCACCCGCAGGGTAGCTAGACAATTCTGGCCAAGGTATGATCTGAGAAGATCAAAATATCTCCTCGCACTAGAGAGGCAAAGATTGTCTACGTTAGTATCAGTTCTGACGGCACACTGCTTGATCGGCGAACACGCCAAAAGATTGGGTATTGACTCCAATGACTTCTGCAGAAGCTATGGAGATGAGGAAGATGTGGAGAGCTTTGAGCACTTGCTATGTGACTGCCCCGCACTGAGTAAACGATGACTGGACATACTGGGGTCGGCAGGCAGCCTAACAGATCTTTCCGATACCGATATTCGTACTATCGATAAATTTGTATATGAAACAGATTGGTTTCGATGAGGGTCATTTCAGCCCGTTGTAACACTAGGGACCTAAACTGGTATATGTGAGCTGGTAAAAAATACGACTGCCAACCTAACCTAAACCTAGGTTTATGCGATTCCTCCACCGCTAGCAGCGTTGAAAATGTTGATGCTTGGTTCTAAAATGAAAACATATCTGATAAGATGAATGAATGACTTGCAGATCATACACATTGATTCACTACCCCACATTAAAATCATCCACCCCACTGTGCACTATGTGGACTAGTACTCAAGTTACTCCAGAGCTGTTTCTGAGCCAACAATGAATCCTTGTTGACCTGTTATAAAGTGATAGACCCATCCATGATTGCAATACGGCGATAGTAAGAGCATCTAAGGTGTGCGAAACGAAATCAGGGAAAATATCAAATCGATAACTGTAACAGGGCACCAACTCCGGCCCTCAAAGAACCACCTACATGAAGAGTTCTTACCCATGTAACGACAACACTTTATCTTGTCGAAATAGTATCTATCGTAGCCATTCCACCCACCATCTAATGGATAGGTTCCGCCCAATCTAAGTGATCTTCATGATAAAGAACGTGACGCCTAAATGTACCAAAGAAAACACCTAGAATTTGGTCCCCCGACATGCGCACGTTTTGTCATCTCTCCTACCGATGTCACTAAATAAGATAAAAAAATTACAATACTACTACAACATGTCGATGTTATGGTTTAGTTCAGTATCCCGGATTGCTGTTTCCGACTCATAAGTTGTACTATTATAGCGTACCAAGCTTCGAAGTCGAAGAACGTTGCTACAACAAAATTCAGTCTATATAATTTGCTCCTCGATATTGGAATAGTTGTGGACTTGTCCGAAGATTACTAGTCGTCTATGTTTACAGTCTTCAGAATCTTCATGGCAGTGTTCATCAGATATTAATAATTCACTCGCAGTATCTGTAAATATCTTATGTCCAACTACTTCCTTCTCTCTACCATGATAGATATATACAATTTTCTGGCTTTAGTTCGACAATCTTAGAATGTATACTTTGCAGAGGTATCAAAAAAGTTTTCTTACAGTCTGAGAAAACTCCCCAAAAAATACATAAATATAAATATATAACACTCACTATACTCACATAAAGCTAATAACTTCTTATTATCTACTTTTAGGACCTGAACAGGCGATTTTCTGTGGCGTTACAACTGTGCGTTTGGTATCCACCGGCCGCTTTCAGAATCAGGTTACTGTAATGGTACGCAAAGCCGACGAACACGATCTGGATATAGCCACACTGATCTGTGCTCTATAAATGAACGAATCAAAGCTACGCTACAATTACAACAAAAATTAGAGAATGTATAACCAAAATTATCCCATCCGTATTTAAAGTATTTATTATAGTTAGTTGTAGTACCAAACAATCCTCGGGAAAAACAGCTCCCGAAAATAAGAGAATAAACTAAAGTTTTAATCACCCCCAGATCCCAACTCCCAGCTCCTGACCACCACCAATTATCACCAGAAAGTATTTACGCATTAGTATCATTACAATATGTTTTTAATCGTATGTTATGTTATATGTATTAAGTTTATTGTAAAACCTAAAATCATAATCGTAATGTTAAACGAAATGTATATATAGACAAATTTTATTCTCCCCAACAACAAAACAAACAGAAACCCTCAAGAGGAGGCTATGAATATATGCAATTGACATTCGTTCGTCATAACAATGGCTAACAATGTGTATCAATCAGTCAGTCTGTCTGTCATTCAGTCATATGAATACTTCTATGTCTCGTGTTATTTTAGTGTTTTATGAAATCCGTAAAAAAAATTTCCAACATAAAAACCTATCCACGGTAATCCTATCCTAATAGAACACTTAGAAATGAATACAATATTTATGTCTGTAAGTATGATTGCAAAACTTGAAAAATAATAATAAAAAAATAATCTGAATGTATTAAAGTTTAATGCGTTTTATTAAATGGCAAATAAATAAAGTGATTCACTTACCGATTTTATTGAGCGTAGCTATAAATAAGAAGATAGAGTTAGAAAAATTAGATTAAGTATTTGGAATATATTTGAAATTTTTGTGTTTAAAAAAATCTATATATGGAGGATTTTAGGTCAAATGAGTCAATTGTCAGTCTTCTGTGCGAGATGAAACTTGCATCATGTTTAGTCCTACTGGATAGTAGTTATGACAAAAAAATTCAACAAGATCGGTTAGAGACTGTCCGAGTTAGAGGGTATTGCATTTTGACATTTTTAAACAAATAGTTTTCAATAGCTATTTTCAATAATTTCAAAAAAAAAATACAAAAATATTTGTTTGTGATTTTTTTGCGAAATTACAATTTTTCATTTTCGCCAAAAACCAAAATTTTTTTTAATCAATCTACTTCTTGGGCCATTTCCTTTATGAGCTTTGTGGTCTATTAGTAGGATATGAATTCTTTATCTATCAAAATAAAGATGGGACTTAATTTGGTGCAAGTTTCATCCCGATCAGAAGACATCGCTTTTCAAAATTGACTCACTTGACATGAAATCCCCATATACGTAGTATGTTCAAAAAATATTGAATTTTGTATTTTTTCAAAAAGTATTTATTTATTCATGACTATCTATTTTGTCCCCTTCAAAGTAATTCCCCTCGGATATAATACACTTCTGCCAAAGGTTTTTCCAATCCTCGAAGCACTTCAAATAATCATTTTTTGTGATCTTGTTCAGCTCCTCCTTCGATGCCGTCTTTATCTCCTCAATCGTGGCGTAGCGTCATCCTTTCATGGGCCTTTTCAGTTTTGGGAACAAAAAATATTCACAGGGGGCTAGGTCAGGGGAATACGGTGGCTGCGGCACCATTACTGTGTTGTTTTTGGCCAAATATTCGCGCACAATCAACGATGTGTGTGCAGGGGCGTTATCATGGTGCAAAAGACAGTTTTTGTTCTTCCCCAAATCCGGCCGTTTTTGCAGGAAATATTCTTTATTGACCGTACTACCCTGTGGCAAGAACTCATAATGCACCACGACCCTGCAATCAAAGAAAACTGTGAGCAAAACCTTTACGTTCGACCGAACTTGGAGCGCTTTTTTCGGTCTAGGTTCATGCGGCAGCTTCCATTGAGATGATTGAGCTTTAGTTTCCACGTCGTAACCATAAACCCATAATTCGTCACCAGTTATGATCCTCTGGAGCAAATTTGGGTCGTCACGGACCGAGTTCAACATCTCCTGAGCAATGTTAACGCGATGCTGTTTTTGGTCCAAATTGAGCAATTTTGGCACGACCCGACTCATGCCCAAATCATTGGTTAAAATCGAATGACACGAGCCAATCCTCAGCAACTTCTCTAATGGTAATTCGTCGATTGGCCAATATTATTTTATTCACTTTATCAATGTTTTCGTCTGTTGTTAACGTGCTCGGGCGTCCGGCACGCTGTTCGTCCTTCGCATCTTCTCAGCCCTCTAAGAACATTTTGTACCACCGATAAACGTTGCTTTGGTTCAAGGTAGCTTCACCATATGCCACAGTCAACATTCGGAATGCGTCAGCGCACATTATTTTGTTTTTCACACAAAATTTGATGCAGATTCTTTGATCCATTTTCTGATATAAATAAAAATCGAAGGCAAGTTAAAACACATCCAAGCACAACAGCTGTCAAAAATTAACTAAGGGCCTGTTTTTGTAACTTCCTTTTTTGGCACTTCGAACGTCAAATGGCGAGCGAATGAAATTTTTGGTTTTTGCACACTTTGTTTTGGATGTAAACAAAGAAGCTTTCAATCATCGCCAACATTTTGGTTCTTATAAGACAACAACGAACGAAATGAAATGTCAAATTAGACGATCAGAAAAATGCATTCGTGTCGGTTATGTTTACCGCCCTTTTGAAAGATAAAGTGAAAATTGTTGGTTAAATGAATAAAAAATGGATAAATGAACCAAACAACATACACATGTATCTTTTGTTGAAGTATCCACCAAAATTTCAAAAAAGTCTGTTTATTAGTTTGTATAAAATGTTTTGAAATCTTACAACCACACTGTTGCTTTTTGCATTTTTTCGTAATACCTCAAATTAGGTGACCCAAACAATTGTTTATTATACCTATCGATCTAGAATATCTCTGAGTTGTTTTGGTTTTGTCCGTCCGTCTGTTTATAAATGTATCCTTATTACTTATCACAATTATGCTCAGATCACTAGGAAATTTAGCAAGAACTTCCTTTTTAACTCAAGGACTTACTAAAATGGGTGCAGAAGTTTTCCGATCTAGATATAGCCCCTATATATAGTACATATATGATCAATCAAGCAAACAATTGTATTTGTTTTAGGGTTTTTAATTATTTCTCATTGTATATGTAGAAACAGCTGTTGCAACTTTTACGGCTGTTAGATAGGGTTGCCCCTGTTCCGATATTTTCGTGTGGAAAAAGCTTTAAGAAATGTCAATAACAACATTAAGGTAATATTGGTCTTTGACAGGAAGACGATGAAGAAAAGAGCTTTCTTATCCGATATCGCTCATTTTTATACCCTCACTTTAGTGTGACGAGGGTATATATCATTTGCTACGGAAAAAAGTGTAACACGTCGAAGGAGTGACCTAAGAACCCAAGTATGTTCGGAGGAAATCCGTTTTGGGTCATTTTAAGTCGAATGAGCAATGTCCGTCCGTCTGTCTGTCTGTCTGTCTGTCTGTCTGTCTGTCTGTCTGCCTGTCTGTCTGTCTGTCTGTGTGTCTGCTGGCTGGTGCGCACGATAACTCTCGAAAGGAGTAACCGATTGACCTCAAATTTGGTATGTGGTGATATTTTTTTCTATCTCCGGCTAAGTTCGAAGATGGGCCATATGGGTCCACTCCTTCTAGTACCTCCCCCACAAAGGGGTAAAATGTTGTGAAATATTGATTCTTTAATAACTGCTATACTACTTATTCGAATCTTTTGAAATTCCACACATAATATTAGCTTATTAGTCGTTATCAACTCGAGAAAAATGGGCGAAGTCGCCACGTCCCTTTTGGTACCTCCCACACAAATGCACCATTTTGCACCAAAAGTTAACAGCTTATAACATTAATAACAGTGTATAAAAATACTTGAAATTTTGTACAGTGTTATGCTTTTATATTGCCTACAGTCCAGGGAAAAATGGGTGTTGTTGTCACGCCCCTTTTGGTACCTCCCACACAAAGGTACCTTTTTGCACCAAAAGTTAACAGCTTATAACATTAAAACCAGTGTATAAAAATACTTGAAATTTTGTACAGTGTAATGGTTTTATAGTGTCTATAGCCCTGTGAAAAATGGGCGTTATTGCCACGCCCCTCTTTATACCTCCCACACAAAATGCCCAAATCATACCGCAATTTAATGTCTCATAACGTGTATACCAGTGCACATAAATGCTTATAAGTCGGCACAGTGCAATGAATTTAAAGTATCTAATGTTCAGCAAAAAAAAGTGTATTTGATAAACCCCTTCTGGTACCTCCCACACAAATTGACAGAATAATTCGAGTAATATTCAATATAACATTACTCACAAAGTGAGGGTATACCTTAGTCGGTTTACCCGACTGAAACTTTCTTACTTGTTCACTGGACTATAGGCATTATAAAAGCATTACACTGTAGAAAATGTCAAGTAATTGTATACACTGATATTAATATTATAAACTGTTAACTTTTGTTGCAAAATGGTACCTTTGTGGGAGAGGTAACAAAAGGGGCGTGACAATAACGCCCGTTTTTCAATGGACTGTAGGCACCATAAAAACATTACTCTGTTCAAAATTTCAAGTATTTCTAAACACTGGTATTAATGTTATAAGCTTTTAACTTTTAGTGCAAAATGGTGCATTTGTGTGGGAGGTACCAAGAGGGGCGTGGCAATTTCGCCCATTTTCCTCGAGTTGATAGCGACTAACAAACTAATACTATGTGTGAAATTTCAGAAGATTCGAATACGTATAATAGCAGTTATTAAAGAATCAATATTTCACAACATTTTAACCCTTTGTGGGGGAGGTACCAGAAGGAGTGGACCAATATGGTCCATCTTCGAACTTAGCCGGAGATAGAAAAAAATATTACCACATACGAAATTTGAAGTGTCAATCGGTTACTCCTTTCGAGAGTTATCGTGCGCAACAGCCAGCAGACAGACAGACAGACAGACGGACGGACATTGCTCATTCGACTTAAAATGACCCAAAACGGATTTCCGCCGAACATACTTGGGGTCTTAGGTCACTCCTTCGATGTGTTACACTTTTTTCCGTAGCAAATAATATCAAAAATCAAATGCACGTAGCCCGCGGAAATTAAAAAATTGGAACGTACTCGTATAGAATGAATTGAATTAAAAATATTTTTCTTTGCTTTATTTTAAATTTAAAAATTCTGTAACTCTAAAAAAACACCTGTTATTATGAAAAGCGCCACCAATCAATTGTGTTTTGTTTTTTTGCTTATAACTGAAAATAAGATAAGGGAGTAATTATTCAAAATTATGTTCCCTGTCATATCGCTTCGTAAAATAAATACTAGGCATACGAGTATAATTCAAAACATGCAATAAAAGTTAAAATGGTGGGGAATACCCGCGATTCATATTTGAATGTAGTATTTTAATCTATTTATGAAGGATTTCCCAGGATGTTCCAATTAGGGCGGGTAAATGTTGAGGCCCTTATTCATAAAAATGTAATGAAGGTTTGAGGAACGCTTTAGCAGTGTTAAAGCGTTCTTAAAGTCTATGGTATATGGTTGTTGTTTAAGTTACAGCTGTCAAATCAGTTGTTTACTATTCAGTCACAGATGCCACCTGTACATATCGTACCTGTTCAATGACAGGCTAATAACTCAAAATTAAAATAAAGTGAAACGCGACCTAAGAGAGAAAAGGCGCTAAGTCCACATTTGCCTAAATGTATTTTTTGGAGCGAAATGCAAGACGAGTTGAATATACATCGATTTGGAAACAAAAAGTCTAAAAAATCATGCTCTGTCATCTTTAATATCAGAACCGTAAAAGCGCTAAGTCCATATACCAGTTGTAAGGATATAAATATACGGTAAGTATTTTGCCTCTCCTATAAAATTGGAAATATTGGACTTAGTGTATTTACACTCATAGGTCGCGATATATGTATGGCATTCTTCATTACAAGTATAAAGATAATCGTTTGAGATTTAGAGCAAGCTGGTGTAGTGTATAATATAAGCAGTTCCTCCCAACTCACAGTGCTCTGTCACATAGACAAACATCGATAATAATGTTATAGCTCAAATTATGGTCAAATTGGTACTCATCATATCTTAAAAAAACAATTAAGATAAATAATAACAATACTTTTTGATTCAGCTCTTTTTGACAGTATGTGCAAATCGACCTTAAATGTACGTTGTAAAATAGCCGTATAACATTCGTTTATTAGGGAACTTAAACCAAACGTTTTGTATATAACATTTAATCGAATTACTAATACATACAGAAATGCAGAAAATTGACTGCATTCTATTCAAAATTGCTTTGGAAAATTCGTAATTGTAAAAAAAAGTGTGCTAGTTTAATGAATGAGAAAAGGAGTTGAAACAGATATGTACTTAACATTTTATTTGTTACTAGCATTAACCCGGTGCGCTTCGCAGACCCCATCTTTCATTTATTTTCAAAATGACATGATTATTACATATGGTGCAAAATGAAGAAGATTTGATTACCTTTATAATATTAAATACGAACCCTCGTTACATTTCTAGTTTGTGTTCCAAGAGTTGCCCTGACATCATGGTACAATATTTATCCCTTTTCCCACAGTACTGGACGTTGAAAAACAATTTTTTTTTTGGTTCATACGTTAGCAACTTTCCCCTTGTTTATGTTCCAATGGCTACATTCACACCCTGGTACAATATAAAACCATGTTTGTCCCACTGTGTCTATAAAGGTACGAATTTAAAAATCTAAAGTAAATCGCTCCATTGTACCACATTTAACCTTTAGTGTGTCATAATTAACCACTTTGCACGATTGTACAATATTTTAAAATGATAATTGATATTTCAAGATCCAAATTCGCAAGCTTAGGCCGTATTTCAAAATTTTTGTCCCCTATCTGTGCCATTTATTTAACTTGTTTATCCCCACGGTTTAAGTAGAAGAACCTATTTGGAAAAAAACAATTGCTTAGCTTTGGTTTATGCTGTAAGAGTTACCTTTGCACTTAGGGACCACATTCAACACCTTTTGCACCTCTGTTCCATATTAAACACTTTTTATTATACTGTGCTTCTAAAGTACGAATTTTTATACATATCTGGGACTATTTTGTTCCCTTTTTTCCCCACTTACCACATTTAACCATTTTACCGTATTTAACTTATTTGCTTCACCGTACCATATTTAACCCTTTTTGCTCCACTAAACCATATTCAACACATTTTGTCCCCTCTGTAGCATATTGAACAATTTTTGATTGCCCCAACTGCATCATAATTTTAACCTTTTTGCACCACAGTGCTACATAATTGCAGTGCATCATAATTTTAACCTTTTTGCACCACTGTGCTACTAAAAGCATACATTTAGAAAAAAAAACATTCTTATTTCATATTTAACTTACCCTCTATCCCTCTCTATGGATATATTTTTACCCACTGTACTAAATGTACGCTTTTATGTAATGTAATGTAAATGTACACTGCGCCATATTTAACCTTTTGGGTCCACTGAATCAAATTTAACACCTTTTTGTCCTACTATATTTTGTCCACTATATTTAACCATTTTTGTCCCACTGTACCATAGTTAACACATTTTTGCCCCACTGTTCCATAATAAACGCTTTTTGCCCCACTGTACCATACTTAACCCATTTTGTTCCACTTTACCATATTTTACTATTTGTGCCCACTGTAACCATTTTTGTCATACTGTACCATAATTAACCATTTGTGTCCCACTGTACCATTCTAACACATTTTTTCCCACTGTTCCATAGTTAAACCTTTTTGCCCCACTCTACCATATGTATTTAACCCATTTTGATCCACGTTACCATATTCAACTAATTGTGAACCAATGTACTATAGTTAACCCTTTTTGCCCTACTGTGTCATATTAAACCCTTTGTTTCACTGTACCATGTTTAACAGTATTTGCCGCAGAGTACCATATTTAACCCTCTTTGCTCCACTGTACAATATTTAACACAGTTATGCCCCACTGTATCATAGTAAATAAATTTTTGCCCCACTGTTCCATACTTAACGCTTTTTGCCCCACTGTACCATTTTTAACCCATTTTGTTCCACGTTACCATATTTTACTATTTGTGCCCACTGTAACCATTTTTGTCATACTGTACCATATTTAACCATTTGTGTTCTACTATACCATAGCTAACACATTTTTTCCCACTGTTCCATAGTAAACGCTTTTTTCCCCACTGTACCATTTTTAACCCATTTTGTCCCACGTTACCATGTACCATAGTTAACCTTTTTTGCCCCACTGTGTCATATTAAACGCTTTGTCTCACTGTACTATATTTAACAGTTTTTGCCCCACTGTACCATATTTAACCCTCTGTGCTCCACTGTACAATATTTAACACAGTTATGCCCAACTGTACTGTATAGTTACCCATTTTTGTCACACTGTACTATATTTAACCCTTTTTGCCCCACTGTATCATAGTAAATACATTTTTGCCCCTCTGTTCAATAGTTAACGCTTTTTGCCCCACTGTGCCATTTTTAACCCATTTGTTCCACTTTACCATATACATATAACTATTTTTACCCCACTGTACCATAGTTAACCCTTTTTGCACAACTGTGCCCCATTCAACTCTTTATCTCACTGTACAAAATATTTACCCACTGTACCATATTTAACAAATTTTTGTCTCACTGCACAGTATTTAAAACGTGTCTCCACGCTACCATACATAAACCTTTTTCCCCGGCTGTAACATATTTAATCGCACTTTCTCCACTGTGCATTATTTAACCGTTTAACCCGTCTTGTCCCACTGTGCCTTTTAAAGTTAGAACTACTAAACATCACTTCCAATCTCTAGTTTATGTTCCAAAAGTTACCCTGCAACCATTGATCTATGTTTGACATTTTTAAGCCACTGTACTATATTTTACACTTTTTGCCCCACTGTGCCCCGAAAACTACGAATACAAAAAAAACTGACTACCCCGATCCGTTGTCATAAAGACATCCCTCGCTTCAATTTTCACCATTCTAATTTTAGGCTTTAAATTTGGCGGTCGTACCATATAAGGGCTACCATCACACAATATTTCACGATTCTAGCTCTTGCCATTTGGATTTGGCTGATGTACCACATTTATCACTTTTTACCCCACTGTGTGCGTAAATGTTCGAATTTCGAAAAATCCTCATACCAAATTTTAAGATTCTAGCTCATTTCGTTTAGATTTGGCGGTGGTACCATATTTATCCCTTTTTGCCCCTTTGTGCGGCTAATAGTACGAATTTCAAAAAATCCCGCCTTATTGCTCGTCTACGTCCCAAGGACTACCCTCCCACCAAATTTCATGATTCTAGCTTCAGTCGTTTGGCCTGGGCGATGATCAGTCAGTCAGTCAGCCAGTCACGCAACAATTTTATATATATAGATTATATATATAGATATGTAGATAAACAATACGAGTATACGCATGTTGCATTAAATAAAAAGTATAAAAACAAAAAATATTTCCGCACAAACATAAAAATAATATATATATTTTTATACCCTCCACCATAGGATGGGGAGATTCTAACTTTGTCATTCCGTTTGCAACACCTTGAAATATTGATCTGCGACCCCATAAAATATATATTATTGATCATTCTTAGACGATGTCCGTCTGTCTGTTGAACTCACGCTACAGTCAGTAATAAAAGAGATAGGTTGATCAAATTTGTTAAAAATACTTATTATAGTTGCAGGTCGTTTAGTATTGCAAATGGGCCATATCGGTCAATGTTATGATATAGCTCCCCTATAGAGGTCGCTCCAAAACACGGCTTATATTTAAAGCAATTTAACTGAAACTTTACAGTTTGTATTCTATTTGACAAGAATTCAACAAAAAAAAACAAATATGTTACAAATCGGTTTATTTTTTTATATTATATTTTGTTGTAGTCGCCGTGTAGAGGTAGCTCTCAAATATTCTAATTTAAGCCATAAATACTACATCTTTCAGATCAAGAGTTCGAGGCCTAAAATTTGGCTAACATTTGCAGCGTTCTTTTGTTTAATAATTCGTTCCATGATTTGCTCCATATCCAAAAGTTTTTCCAGTAATATAATTAAATGCAATCCATGGTGGAGGATATATAAGATTCGGCATGGCCGAACTTAGCACTTTTATTTGTTTTATGTTTAAACATGTGACACTAGTCTAAAAAATTTTTGTCGATGAGCTCTGCATAACATTTTCTGGTGTAATATAATCTCCAAAACAAGAAAAAAATATTAACAAGATTTTATTGTAATTTTTTTAGCAAAATTTTTATTTAAAATTCCGATTTTCTTGAAAGGTGGCTTTAGTTTTTGAATCATTTTTTTAAGTAAAAGCTCGATAAAGCTGGGGTACCCCTTAAATTAAAGGAAAGTGTTAGGGCTACAAATGCAGAAAGTATAAGTCTCACGTAGAAACAGAAGTTTAGAAACTGTCGTTAAAAAGATATATAAAAAAATATTTTTTAAAAAAAAATGCATTTTGCCGGCGCGGAGGAAACCACAAAAAATCACAATTCCAATTTATGAAAGCTGAAATGAAGCCCTTTTTGTGTTTTATACCCCACTATTGTGAACGAGGATATATACACAAAATAATTTGTTGGAATTCGATTGTAACAATAAAAAAATAGTACTAGTAACAAAAAGTATATTGCCTACACCGTGTGTCGGTTGTATTTATATATAAATAGTTGAAGCAACAATAATAACATGGATACGATCAAATGAAAATGCTTGCAACTAAATCAATGGTTGTATCAATCGATTTAAGATTGATTTTTTCACTGACACTCGATTAGTTATGGTAACTACTTTTAAATTTTCATTATAGTACCATATGATCGATTTTTGGTTGTGACAACCAATGTTTTATTCTTGACAACATAAACTGTATCAATAGACCAAAGATTATTATTGCAACGAATAAGTGGTATAAGTATATAAGTAAAACTATTAATAAATAATAGTTTTTTGGTTATCTCAATAATTTCCCAAATTTAGAATAATTAAATGTATTTTGGGAAATACAACCGAAAGATTGGTTACTGTTCTTTTGCTGATACATCACAAACAAAAAATAAAATTACTCGACATAAATAAATCTTCAGCATTTTGTTCAAGAACGGTATATGTAGTCAAAAATAATCTCGTGTGGATAATAATGTGTGTAAGGCAAAATGTTTTACATAAATAAAAAATCAATTATGAAACTGAATGCACAGGGATTTTTCGTGTACTAAAATTTGTGTCAAATATTTCAACATCTCATAATAGTGATGAATTTGTGATATGGAATTATTAATTTTGTTATGAACTGTTTGGTTTTTTGTTCAATAAATGGAATACAAATTAATGAAAACTGCTTTTAATTAATTGTCGGTAGTATATTACTGACAAATTGTCAGAACACCCAATTTTGTAAAACAGTTGGTTGTGGCAACGTACAACAGATAATTTTAGCCACCATTTTCGTAGTTGGCGCAACCAAATATGATTGTTGTCAACATGGAAGCAGAAGTATACCACAACCAAAATGTTGGTTATTCTGATGGAACCGCATGATAGTAGACAGAACTACAAAATTCGGTTTGCAAATAATTCGGTTGAGGCAACCAAACTGTATTCTGTGTGTATCAGTTGCTACGTGTTAAAGGTGTAACACATCAAAGGAGAGACCCATGAATATTTGGCGAGTATTCGGCCAGTAAAAAATGGGCGTTATTGCCACGCGCATTTTGGTACCTGCCATACAAATAGCCCATTTTGCATAAAAAGTTAACGGCTTATAACTTCGATTCCAGTGCATACAAACACTTAATGTTAAGAAGTCAAATCAGAGAGATTCTATACGAGTATATCATAGAGCGATCAAAACGTAGACCGATATTGCCCATTTTGAATCTCAAGTTACATGCAGCTATAAGAACTACCTATAAGAAATTTCAGTCATATGACTCAATTACTGTAGATTGTAGCGAGACAACAACAGACGGTAGGACGGACGATTGTCTTACAATTTTACGACGATTAAGAATACTCGTATATATACTCAGTCTCAGATCAATATTTCAAGCTGTTGCAAATGGAATGACAAAGATAGTATACCCCCACCCTATGGTGGAGGATATAAAAACCAATCCCAAAATTCTCCAATATATTTAATAAATGCTCCCAGTCTTGCTTCTTTGTTAAAAGAATGTTTAAAACAACGGAAAATAACAAATAGTGGGTACAATCCCAAAAATATTTAACTCCCAAAAATATTTAATAAATTCCCAAAGTCGAAATTTTTAGTTTTTTCGCTATATCTGCCATAGCGGGGCTAAAAAATCGATTTAATTTTTCCACAGAGCGGAACATCTCCCAAGAAATATTTTAATAATAATTTCAAACAATATGGATTTTTGAAAATTAATTGTTATTACAATAATTCTTACAATAATTGCTAGCATGTGAATTTCTAGTAACACTCATATACAAGTGTTTCCAACACCTTTTGTAAATGATAACGATAACTCCCCGTAAATGACCTCAAACATTTGTAAAAATGATGATTTGAAACACTTGGGTTTTTAATCGCTAAAACAAACTTGTTTATACTTAATATTTTTTCCTGAAATTCAGATAAGATTTTCCTGTTGCCAAATTTAAAAATTTCACGTTTATTTTTTATTATAACCCCGAACCCGCAAAAGATTAACTATATCTTTCTTTATATATGAACGTATATACAAACAACACCAAGTGTAGCAGGGGCAGCAGTAATCTATACCCTAAAGATTTGATTACATTTTATAGACCACTGATGATAACACAAATCGTTAACTGTTGTTAATCGGTAATCGTTATTATAACATATGTATGCAAAAACGAAACGGTGGAAAAAAAAAATTAGGGAACCGAGTCTATAAATTACCGCAGCTCGATGGCGACATTGTTTAGTTGGTTTTTCAAAGGCTTATGCCCAGTTAACCGCGTCTGAATCTGAAGAAAAATGCGGATTTTATTGGTCTTTACAACATTGTTGGCCACAACATTGGCCTTGAATTTGCCAGGAATACCCACGGAATACACAGCCAACGATGCAGTTCTATCCGCTGTATCAGGTGAGTTGAATGCATTTTTTATTGTTTTTGAAGGAGATTAAAAGATATCAGTGTGGAAGAGTTTAGTGCAAGAGGAGATATTTGGTGGTCAAAGATAGATCATTAACGTTAACATCGTGGAATTAATTTATTTATTCAAAATGAAGTACAAAAGCTTAAACTGCCGCGTGATAGCTTAAAAAATACGTCCCCTAGAACACAAAGAAGTCTAATCGGATGGCACCTTTATAAGGGAGCAACATCAAAACATGGACCGATGTTACCCATTTTCACAATATAAAGTGTAAATTCTTAAATTTCAGCCAGATCATTTGAAAAATGTGTTCTCTAGAGCGTCAAGACCTATATATGCCAAAGAATGGACCGATGCACCCATTTTTACTAGGGACAATTAGGTCAAATATGAAGTGTAAATTCTTAAATTTCAGCCAGATCTATAAAAAATCCATTATCTAGAATGAAATCGGTGGGGACCTTTATATGGAGGCTATACCAAAGGATGGACTGATGCAACTGATGAATTTTTACTAGGACCGATTAAGAGCAGTATTAAGTACAAATGCTTCTCTAAAGCGTCAAGACATGATATCGGAGAGTACCTTAATATGGGGGCTAAATAAAATCGTGGACCGATGTGTCCCATTTGCTCTAGGGTCGATTTAGAATAATATAAAGTATAAATGCTTGCATTTCAGTCGTATCAATTGAAAAATGTGTTCTCTACAACGTCCATAAGTGACATTGGAGAGGACCTTTATATGGAGGCATTATCAAAACGTGGACCGATATGACAATCGAAAGGCGGACCCCAGTATATCCAATGCAGGACAATAACAAACCAGGTACTCAATGCTCTTTACTCCAGCTTCTGCAGAAGACATTGGGCTCAATCCCCATCCTCATGGCGTGTTCGCCGATCAGCCAATGTCCCGTCAGAACTGACACTAACGTAGACCGTCTTTTTCTCTCCAGTGGGAGGAGATATTTTTCTTGTACCTCCACATTGATAGCCAGTTTAATCTTAATGCCGCTCTGACAGAAAGTGCAGAACCTATCCATAACTCTGCCATGAACCTCACTCATGGCTGGACGAACACGTTGTGAGTTAATTGGAGTAGTAATAGTTTTTCAATATACGGATATGTAGGTTAGCTTCTACGGCAGAACTTCGACGACTCACTACAAATTGATCATGAGCTCAGAGATAAATTTTGTGCCACTGCGTTTGTACTTCGGTATTTGAATAAATTTTCAACAAACGAGTTCTCACAAGAGAAGAGAAAGTGGGAGAGTCATATTTTCGTGGATCTCCAAATCAAACTATCCAGAAATGTCTGATACATATTGGACAGCTATTTTATCTGCGTCTAACATGCATATTGGGCGGCAGAATCTACATCGAGCCATCTCAAAGGCATTAAGATCGAAATAAGTAAGATCGATCAATGGTGGAGGGATTAGAGTGTATAGACCTGACGAACTTAGCACCACTCTAAATTCCCAACCAAGAAGTTGGGAATTGAGTCCAATGACTTCTGCAGAAGCTGTGGCGATAAGGATGAAGTTTAGGAAGTGCATATCATTAGTAAACAATGGGTAGATATACTGGGGTCGGCCTTTCTATGCAGTTTGACCGATCTGATACCGGTACCGATATTCGTATTATTGTAACATATAGCCAGGCCCGATGAGGAATTAATGAGCGGAGCTTTAAGGACTACAGCGACAGAGTCTCTACAAGTCCTACTTCATCTGCTGCCCATTGATATTGTGGCGGGAGTAGTTACCACCAGAGCGGCATTGCAATTAAACTATCGATCAATTTAGAGGTATAAGAACTACGGCCACATGAGGATATCACAATGTAGTACTATGCTAACTGGCGGAGTGGAATATATACCAACGGCGTCCAACTTGGAGAGGAACTTCATCACTAAGATACCTGCCAGAAACGAATGGGCAGAACACCAGGAAATAGAAACCATCTACACGTTTACATAGAAGATTCGAAGCTTGATGATAAGGTTGGCTTCGGAGTACACTGCAAATAACTCAGTCTTCGTATAGCTCATAATCAGATATAGCTGAAATACTATTAGTTATGGCTCATCGTGTCTATCAAGTCGAAATAGTGGCAATATGGGAAGTCGCCATGTGGCTGAATGCGAACATAGCGACCAACACTGGCGTTCTCATTTACTCCGACAGACAGGCTGGTATCAATTCTCTGGAGGCCACATCGACTGCCGCAGATCTTTTAACGATATGACTGAGCAGTTTAACATACACCTCATATCTGGGTACCTGGGCATAGGGATATCCCGGCGAACTGTAATGCTGATGAACTTGCTGGGAAAGGGCATTACAAATTCTCGAAGAATTTGCATATATTGGTTCGCCACTATTCACATGGGAACTTTTGCTTACACAAGAGGCAATCAGGCAGTCCAAAAGATTGACAGAAATCGGCAGCTGCAGCTAGGCAAATCTGTCAAAAATAACTCCTCGCACTAGAGAGGAAAAGATTACGTTAGTGACAGTTCTGACCGGACACTGCCTGATCGTCTGACACACCAGAAGATTAGTTATTGAGTCCAATGACATCTGCAGGAACTGTGGTAATGAAGAAGAAGTAGAGTGTAGTAGAGTGAGCACCTGCTTTGATATTATCCATCACTAGGGTCTGCCTTTCTAGAAAGTCTGGCAGATATTTCCGGTACAGATATTCGTACTATTGATAACTTTGTTTATCAAACAGGTTGCTTTCGATAAGAGGCATCTCTGTCCGTGGTAGCACTAGGAACCTGCATTTGGTCTATGTGAGCTAGTTACTCTGGCTGCCACTCTAACCTAAACAAATTTCGTTTTTTTTTAACGTTTTTTAGATAGTTTTCCGAAATAGATCATTAATAAAATCTATTTTCTGAAGAAATTTTCATTATTAAATAATTGAACTTAATCAACACCAAACAAAAAAATGCCTAACCAAGCTTATCACCTTTATATTTTCCCAAATTAGCTACTATGTATTCATATACTTAGTAGCGGGACCCCCCACCATTATGTCAAAAACAATTAAAGTGCTGTCGCCGTAAAATTTGTGTAGTATAATTTATAAGCAATTGTAAAATATGCTCAAGTGCTATTGACTTCGCTAACAATTTAACTGATAACACATAAGTTTATTGACGCAATTTCACATTCAGCGAAATTGCCCCAGGTAGCACTGGTATAGCGCCAAGTAGCACTTTTAACGGCTTTCGATAAAACTAATTGGAATTTGTATTTTTTCTTCTTCCTCTGCTTCACAGATGACATTGCGCGTAAATTTGAAAAGGAATACCTGAACTATATGAAGACGGGTGTTGAGTCGGCTGTTCTGCGTCAAATCTCCACCCAATTGGCCCATTCGCACAGCAAAAAGGATATCTTCGTTAAGGAAATCCATGAGTTGGGCGCAGTTGATCAGTTTTTCGTCTGTACCACTTGCCGTGCCACGGTGAATGTGATTGCCCGCACCTTCCGTGACGAAGATGGCGAACTAAATGGTCCCAACAATAGAGCTATTGTGAAGAAAATCGTTCTGGATATCTGTGATCGTCTCAAAATACAAACCGAAGAAGTTTGTGGTGAACTCTTCGAGAGTCACTTTGATATTGCTGAATATATTATAAAGAATACAGTCATCGATTCCCGTGAGATGTGTGGCCTCTTCATGCAATTTGGTTTCTGTAATACTGGTACTCATCCCGACTATGAATGGACCTTGGATGTTGATAGCAGCGGGGCCGCTGTTACAGCCCCCAAATCGGATATACCCGCGAAGAGTGCAAACGATTTGAAGATTTTACATTTAACCGATATCCATCATGATCCTCTGTATGTCCCTGGAACATTGGCCGAATGTGACGAGCCAATGTGTTGTCAAAGACACGCTGATGTTGCCCAAGGCACCTCCAAGGCTGCCGGTTATTGGGGTGATTATCGTGAATGTGATTTGCCCTGGCACACCATGGACAATGCTTTGCAACATATTAAGGCTAATCATCAAGTCGATTATATCTATCAAACTGGTGATGTTATCGATCACATGGTCTGGTCTACATCTGTGGAAAAGAACCAAGAGGTTTATAGCAAAGTAACAGACAGAATAGATGAGACGTTCCCCGGCGTGCCCGTATATCCAGCAATTGGTAATCATGAACCACATCCATTGAATATGTAAGTTGTATACGTTTTTGGGAAATTTCAATATTTCCTATTGTTAATCAAGATATTAAACAGATTAACAATGTTTTGTGTCAGTGTTCCTTAAGGAAACAGACTGATTCTCAGATTGTCCCTTGTATATAAAAACAACCGGTAACCTTGACTTTGTCATTGGAGGTGGCGATTGGTTCGTTTAACGCCAATCAATTTAAATCAATCAATCCGTAGGCGATCAGATCAGTGATAGGTTCTGAATTAACTGGTCCTGGGTACTTTAAATTCAGTCTTACTAGCTTCACTCTAAACGCATATCACCTTTCCGTATTTCTATATTTTTTATGTCATCGACTCTAATATTTGCACTGGGTCCCAATTCAAACCCCTTACTTAATCTCGGAGTCTTTATGAGACTTGTCGTATAAATCAGGACAGATTCAACTGTGTCGCCAGCGAAGAAACGTACTTCGAGGCCTGACAAGGTTTAAGCCCAGACGCTGCATATGTCGGTTTTCATTTTAACCTAATGCAGTATATTCATATAAATACATATGTTGTTCCAGTATGCTAAAATTAGGATATTATTGCTCTCAGACCATAGATATGTGTCGATGTAAATTCTGCCGCATCTTCACAGGTCAGACGCAGATCAGGTTGTTACTCATTATGTATCAGACACTCCTGGTTTTTTTGATTGATGGATCCACGAAGTCGTCACTGTCTCTCATTATTGTAGGCCATTCAGTGGTCCTTAACTCACTGACCCCGAAGCCAATACCTGCAAGCGATCGACACAAGTAGCCTTTGACAAGTATGTTTTAATTCCTATATTATAATGTCGAAATCTTGAAAACTATAATGCCTAGAATATCTAAGTAGCTATAGTATATCTCCGATCTTAGTTGATCAAGTGACATGGGACTCTATTTCCCCAATGCTGAATCCACGAAGTCATCACTCTCCCACATTATTGTAGGTCGTTCCGGTATCCGCAATCCACTGACCCCGAAGCCAATACTTCGCAAGTAGACTTCGACGAGTAGATTTACTAAAAAAAGTCCCCATATGAGCAGCTCATCTAGGAAACGAAACATGAATCAACGTAGATGTCGGCTATATATAACAGATATTATAATGCCCATATCTTGAAATCTACAATGCTAGAATACCTGAGTTGCTATATATTTCCGATTCTAGTTGATCCGGCGACATGAGTCTTCTCGATGACAGTTATTTGTGATTTTCGCTCGGCCTTTTCATGTATTCAATTTTCCAAAATATCGGTATTACAATTTCTGGTATTTTCCGCTGGTTCTGAAAGGGTTACCTTTTCCTATATCGATATTCTTAATGTTATCCACATCCCCAATTCAAAGACGTTATCTATATAATCAAAGACGTTATCTAAGCTCGTGGCGTTGTAACCTTATTTCTTGTCTTGTGAGGTTTGAAGCAGAGTCCTTAAGAGACGTTGTGGAACCTGAACAGCTTCACCCGAACCTACACTACCAATTAATGGCGATGAAACTTACTTTGATATTTGCAAAAATGTAACAAGATATTAGTCCAGACGCTGCATATGCCGGGTTTCCCTCCAACTTACTGGGATCTATTCATATCCATGATGTAATAATTCAGATGTTAATGACCTCGATCTTAATACCATAGAAATGGGTAGATTTAGAAGCTGCAATCCTTGCTGAGGACCTTCAGTATTCATCGCACTGTCCCCAATAGTAACCTAGGCTTATCCATATCAGTGGTAAGCATCATTGAAAACCAAGAGCTTAAAGAAATACCAATCATACTTTTTACTGTGCTCTTCGAACCAAGGTTAAGGTTCATAGCTGTGTTATGTACAGAAAAGTTCTGACAAAATTATGTGCTTATGGGTGACATTTTTGTCCCAGTAATGCCTGTGTACAGCAGGCCATTATGAGACTTTGCATTCAGAGCCAGACCGGTATAAATGAGGACAACTTCAATTGAACCTACACCACCAACTTAATGGCGATGAAACTTAATTTGAGACCTGGCAAGATTTTAACAAGACGGATGCAGTTACAATTTTATCCAGAAATCTTTTTTTGTCAGGTTTTACTTAAAGATTCTTAGATCAAGGTTTCGTCAATTTATGTTCATGCCATAATTAAAATCGTGCATATCTCGCCCTTCCTGCGGTCAGGCGCAAAGCAGGTATCTGATCAATTTGTATCATATACTCCATGTTTTTTGATTTGGGACATCACTCTCCAACTCGCTCTTATCGTGGACACCCATTGCATTTGTACTTATTCAAATGCCGAAGTCCATACATGCATGTACCAATTTGTAGTGCGTCTCCCAAGTTCTGCCGCTCTTGATAACGAAATGCTTCTTTCTTCCCTAGCTGACCTGTATGTTGAAAACCTCGAGCCGTACTTAGTATTAAATATGCTCTTAATAAGATCTTACTTGTCTCGATCATAGTGCAATTAAGATGGCTCGATGTAGATTTTTCCGCCCAATATGTAAACTAGACACAGATCAGGTAGATGTCCAATATGTATAACACATTTCTGGCTAGCTTGATTTGAAGATCCACGAATACATCGCTCTCAAACATTCTCTTCTCTAGTACACACTCCTAGCTTGGACACTAACGCCGAAGTACAAACGCAGTATCACAGAATTTATCTCTGAGCTCTTATGGTAGCTCTTGGTAGCGAAATGGTTAAATGATACCCGTATAGTTAAAACCTGAAACTATACTTTAGATTCAATATGCTATAATTAAGACCTTACGGATCTCAATCTAAATGTCATGTCTATGGTCGGTGTACATTCCACCGCCCTTCCTGAAGTCAGACTCAGAACGTTGTGGCTTCAACGTTTTGACATATGTGGACGACGTTGCTATTGCAGAAGCTGGCGAATTCCCAACGTCCTCAGAGGCATCCTTCAGATGGCTCTGAACAAGTTAGCAAGAAGAGCCAGAAGCAGTGGTTTGGGCCTTAAGCCAAACAAAACAGAATTGGTTATATTTACTAGGAAATATAAGGTCCCGTATGTTGACCCTCTTCGGATAAATGGAACAGAGCTAGCCTTTTCTAAAAGTTCAAAATTACTACGTATGCCAATGTCGCCTATTCCTGTAGAAAAGCTGTATGGTCGCGTTGGGGTCTCTCTCCTAAAACCGTATATAGAATATATATAGCAATAATTCGCCCAATACTGTTGTACGGCATTGTGGTGTGGTGATATCGCGTGGACTATATGTCAACGATGTACACCTTCCAGAGGAACTTCATCGCTAGGATAGTTGCCAGAGAGAAATGGGTTGGCAGAACACCAGGAAATATAGCCCATCTACACTTATATACAGACGGTAGGAAGCTGGATGATATGGTTGGCTTCAGAGTACACTGCAAATAATTCAGTATTGACAGCTCACATACTATCAGATATACTTCATAGTGTCTATCAAGCCGATATAATGGCAATAAGGGAAGTCGTCGAGTGGCTGAGTCCGAACATAGCGACTAACACTGGCGTTCTCATTTAGCCCGACAGTCAGCCTGGTATCGATTCTCTAGAGTCCACATCGACTGCCGCAGATCTTTTAACGATATGGCTGAGCAGTTTAACGTACACCTCATATCTGGGCACCTGCTCATAGGGATTTCCCGGTGAACTGTAAAGCTGATGAACTTGCTGGGAAAGGGACGACATTACAAATTCTCAAAGAATTTGCATATATTGGTGCGTCACTGTTCACATTCAAGCTTTGACTTAGGCAAGAGGCAAACAGGCAGTCCAGTAAAAGATGGACAGAAATCGGCACCTGTAGGATAGCTAGACAAATCTGGCCAAGATACGTACTGAGAAAGTCAAAATGTCTCCTCGCATTAAAGAGTGAAAATGCTATCTACGTTTGTGTCAGTTCTGCCGGGATATTGCCTCATTGGCGAACACGCCAAAAGGTTAAGTATTCAGTCCAATGACTTTTGCAGGAGCTATGGTGATAAGGAAGAATTGGAGAGCATTGGGCACCTGCTTTGATATTGAGCTCCCTCATTAAATATTCTTTCCCTTACCGATGTTCGTACTATTGATAACTTTGTTTATCAAACAGGTTAGGTTCTATGAGGGGCATCTGCGCCCTTGGTATCAATAGGGACCGGCATTGATCTATCTGAGCTGAGACTGAGAAATAAAACATTTTTATGAAAAATATGGTTCCATGTTGATTGGTGTACTAAATAAAGAGTTCATCTCTACTCCTTTAAGGTTGCAAAAAAATATAATCCGCAAAATTGTAATACGCTGCACCTTAGAAGTTCTTTATGTACCAAAATATTTGAATCCAATACAACTAATGATTACTATAATTCCTCTCGCCTTAGGTTCTCTCCTGATTATGTACCCGACTACGTTAGTTCCAAAAGCTTCTATGAGTATATTTACCAAGTATGGTCCAAGCATTTGCCAGCCGATACTCAGTCCACTATTCTCAGGGGTGGTTACTACACCGTGTTGGTTAAGACCGGATTCCGCATTGTGGCCTTGAACAATAACGATTGCTATACCGATAACTGGTGGTTGTTCTTTAATGGCTCCGACATGAAGACTCAATTAATGTGGTTGCACGATGTCCTTTTGGCTGCCGAACAAGCCAATGAATATGTGCACATCTTGGCTCACATACCCTCAGGCGATGGTACCTGTTGGAACGTCTGGTCTCGTGAATACAATCGTATTATTGCTCGCTTCCGTAACACCATCAGTGGTATTTTCAATGGCCACACACACAAGGATGAAATGAATGTACACTACTCCAATGGTCATGCTGTGGGTATGTCATGGAATGGTGGTGCTTTGACCACATACACCTTCAAGAATCCCAACTATCGTATTTACGAAGTGGAACCTACCAGTTATGTAAGTTTGGATTTGGATATGCTAGGTTTGCGATTTTAATTTGGGATATTTCTGATTTTCTTCTAATTTTTATAGCAAGTTGTGGACCATGAAACCTGGATTTTCAATTTGACTGAAGCTAATAATGCTGGCGAATCTCAGAGTCCTGCTTGGTTCAAGGAGTATACATTCTCTGAAGAATTCACCAGTAACCTCAGTCCGGCTTCGATTGATTCATATCTCGATACTATGGCCAGTAATCCGGATTTGGTTAGAAAGGTAAGAGAAGAAATGCAGTACTAGCTGTAGTAGGTCCATTAGTAGATATGTCTATAAGCGGACAGGTCCATAAGCGGACAGGTCCAATAGTGAACAGTGTAATATGCCGGCAGGTCCACTAGTTGCGCAGTCCATAAATGGATTGGTCCATAAGCGGACAGGTCCATTAGTGAACAGGCCCATAAGCGGACAAGTCTATTAGTGAACAGGTAAACTAGTGGACAGGTTCACTAGTGGAGAGGTCCATTAGTGGAGTGGTCCATTAGTAGACTGGTCCACTAGTGGACAGGTCCATTTGTGTAGAGGTCAGTTAGTGGATAAGTTCATTAGTGTATCTGACAGGTCCCATTATCAGAGAGTTTATTGGTTCCCAAAATCGAATCTTTTAGAAGAATGAATATCTCTTAAGCTGACGTCGTCGCATATGTTCACTACATTGCATACGATCACTTATAAAATAAAAATATCCTTACACTTAATGTTGTTTCAGTTCTGGCGTTTCAAAATGACTTCAGCTGATCCCAGACTGGCTGATGGTTGTGGCAAATCCTGCCTGCTCAGCACTCTCTGCCGCATTGCAACCACTGTCAACGATCAAAGAACTCGATGTGAAGAACTACAGGCTAAATTGAGCGTAGCGGTATGTATTAGATATCTCTTTTTTTTCTAGATTCAATTTAGATCTTTGTGAATAATATCGAATTTTGTTTTTTGGGATAGATCGATAATGAGAGTGGCTCTAGCTCAACCGGAACTACGGAATCGACCACAGCCAGCACGGAATCGTCAACGGGCACCACTGAGTCTGGTACCGGTACTACGCCCGGAGGTGATGGTGCCGTTTCAATAACTACCATTAGTTTTGCATCATTGATGGCTGTATGCTTTGCTATTAAATATATATTCTAAATGGAGGCTGAATTTAGACTTAAAATATTTATAAAATAACACATAATAAAAATATCAGACTGGTTTTGTTAAATAAAATTAACAAATTTGAGTCGAAAACAATAATAACATGTAAAGTAAAACTACTACTGAAGGGAGTTTCCAATTAGGGCGTGTCATTATTTAAATGTAATACAGGTATAAACGAAGCAACCATCATTAGGTAATGATCTAAAACATATGTTTTATGTTTCAGGGCGCCACGTTGTTTAGTTTTTTTTTTTTTTTGAGAACTCAAAAGTAAACGATCTCAGTGAATATGTAAACATGGCAAAAAATGGTCACTGATATGTAATACAATACTTTCATTTAAAAGATCTCAGTCCAACGAATATTTAAACGCAGCTAAATGATCAAGAGGCTTTAGTTCATGAGTCACTTTGATCTTATAACGATGAAGGCCAAGATCTTTTTGCAAAATACGTCACAGTGTGGTTTGAGAGATGCCCAATTCCTGAGAACGCCACGTCGTTCTCGGCTGATTTGGCTCATTTTGAAAGGATACACTTACGGCTGCGATATTTTCGTCGCTTCGAGCGATACGGCGTCTCTTTGGCGCCGGAACATCCAAAAGTAAAAATTTGGATTCATATTTATCCACTATAGCACGCACAGCCTGTCAGCTGGGATTACGGCCTAAAATTGGTGTAAGCGCTCTTAAGGTTGCGACCACCGACTCAGAATTTAATTTTTAATGATTTCCAAACGCTGCACGTCAGTGAACTTTACCATGATGAAAATGTTGACTTCGACTCATGTTTTGACACTGAAAGAACATTAAAAATGTTTGAGGGTGCGTTTACGTTGGAGGAATCTGTCCCTTCGTTTACAACTAGAAAATATTGGCGTGGCAGAGTTTGAATGGGACGTACGAGCTGCGAAGACGAACACCGTAGTGGTCGACTCATTGAGGTGTCCACGCCAGAAATGAAAAAATCCACAAAATGTTATTGGATGACCGTCGGTTGAAGGTTCGTGAGCTAGCTGAAGTCATAGGCATTTCATAAGGATGATGAGAAAGCTGTGCGCAAGATGGCTGCCGCGTTTTCTCACAATCAAGCCAACATCAATGAATTAAAGTTCGAATTGCTTCACCTTATTTGCCAAATTAAGCTCCGTCGATACAAGTATTTATAAGCACTGGTATAATTTATGAGCAGTTAAATTTGTGTACAAAATTAACCCTTTGTGTGGAAGGTATCAAAAAGGGTGGCGACACTTCGCCCATTTTTCTGGAGGTGATATCGACGGATGAACTATTACTATTTTAGGAATTACAGATGATACGGATAAGTAGTATAGAAGTTATTAGAGAATCAATACTTACACTATATTTTAACCCCTTGTGAGGGAGGTACTAGAAGGTGTGGACCAACATGACCCTTAGAAAAGCCCGAGATAGAAGAAAATATTATCACGTACCAAATTTGAAGTCAATCTGTAACTCCTTTCGAGAGTTATCGTGCGCTCCAGCCAGACAGAAGGACAGACAGACGGAAATTATTAAAAAAAAACTAAAGCATTTTTGGGTCGTCGTGAAGCACCTTGTCGGACCGCAATACAGAAATTGGTGGAAAAATTAGAGCTGTTGGGACAAGTGATGTGAAGAATAAAAACCGCGCACGTCTCTCAAGAACAACTCAAAATATTGCTGCTGTAGCCCAAAGTGTTGAAGAAAACCCAGGTTTGTCCATTCCTCGTCGTTCTTTGGAATTGGGCATTCCACAAACGTCATTACACCGTATCTTGCATAAAGACTTGGCTCTTAAGGCTTATAAAGTTCAGCTAACACAAGAACTCAAGCCGGCCGATCATCAACAACGTCGTGTCTTTGCTGAATGGGTCCTTGAAATTAATAAAAAAGATCCGGAATTCCATCGAAAAATCATATTGACTGATGAGGCCCATTTACACCTCGGTGGCCACGTCAACAAGCAAAATTGTCGCATCTGGGACTCGGAAAACCCAAGAGTTATTGTTGAGAAGCCTCTTCAACCTCAACGTGTGACTGTTTGGTGCGGTTTATGGTACGGCGGGGTCATTGGACCTTACTTTTTCGAAAACAAGGTTGGATCAATAGTTACGGTGAATAGATTGCGCTATCGAGAGATGATTAATGATTTTTTATGGTCGTAGTTGGATGGTATTGTTCTGGACAACGTTTACTTTGAACAAGAAGGCGCTACGTGCCACACAAGCAAAGAAACCATTGCTCTGTTACGGGAAAAGTTTCCGGACCGTGTTATCTCTCGAAGAGGTGTTATCTCTCAATTGGCCACCGAAACCTTGTGATTTAACACCTTGCGACTTCTTCCTTTGAGGCCACGTGAATGATAAGGTCTAGGTCAACAGCCCAGCGTCGATTAAAGACCTCAAAGATAGAATTCGTGAGGCTATCGAGAACATAGGGCAGCCACTTTGCGATTTGGTTATGGAAAATTTCATGAAGAGGATATGATCCTGTAAGCGTGGTCGTGGTGGCCATTTGGCTGAAGTTGTTTTTCATCATTAACGGCATACCTTCCTCTTTATTATGAAATAAGCATCCGATCATTTATCTCAAAAAAATTGAATTTTTCTTTGAATACCAAAATAAAACCTCTTGTTGGAAAACCCTTTACTTAGGGTCTTAGGTCACTCCTTAGATGTGTTACTCTCTTGGTTCGTAGCAAATGATATATACCCTCCTCCCTATAAGGTGAGGGGTTAATTATGACCCATATTGTAAAAATGGGGAAATTAAAAAAAAATATTTTTTCATATTTTTTTTATTTTGGCAATTTTGTTTGGGAGGTACCAAAAGGGGCGTGGCACTAAAGCCCATTTTAATATACTATGAGTACTATAAAAACAGCGCCAGACGTGACAAATGTCGCTGGATCGAGGACCTTGCGAAAGAAACCCAGTCAGCTTCAGAGACGCACAAACGCCGTGATCTGTACAAAATAATTAAACAACTGGGAAAGAAAATATTTGCATCCAACAAACCAGTAAAAGACAAAAATGGATATTTGGTCACATCGAAGATTGGTCAACTGGAAATATGGACACAACATTACACGAAATTGTTTGGTTTTCTTCAACACTTTGGGCTACAGTAGCAATATTCTCAGTTGTTTTAGAGCGACATGCACGGGTTTTATTCTTCACAATATATATCGATGGAGGTACCAAAAGTGGCGTGGTAATAACGCCCATTTTTTACGGGAGTGTAGGTACTATAAAAGCATTACACTTCGCAAAATGTCAAGTGTTTCTATGGGCTGCAATCAAAGTTATAACCCGTAAACTTTCTGTGCAAAATGGTCCATTTGTATGGGAGGTGCCAAAAGGGGCCTGGCAGCTTCGCCAATTTTTCTCAAGATGAAGTCAATCGGTTAAACCTGTGGAAAGTTATCGTGCGCACCAACCAGACAGACAGGCTGACGGACATAGCTAATACGAGTATGACTTAAAATTGCCCAAAACGGATTTCCGCCAAATAATCATGGGGTCTCTTAGGTAACTCCTTCGATGTATTACACTTTTGGTCCGCAGCATCTGATATATGTATACACTTGTTCACAATAGTGGGGGTATAAAACCGGCATTATGTTGTACTAGCGCTTCGCAGCCCCATCATTTATTTATTTTCTTGTTAGGGTACTGTAGAATAGTTATACCTCTTTCTTTGAAAAACAAATGACAATTCCATATGGGGAAAAATTTTTGTGTTTATGTTCCTGGCATCAAGGTACAATATTTATCCCTTTTTCCTTCTGTGCCTCTAAGCGTCAAAAACTATTTTTTTGACTATATTTTACCTTTTTCCCCTAGTTTTTGTTCCAATAGCACCCTGATGCAATATTAAACAATTTTTGACCCACCGCTTCTTTAAAAGCTTTAATTAAAAAAAGGTAAAATTAATGCCTAGTTTATGTTGCAAAACTTATAATTGCCATTGGGATCATATTTAACGGTTTTCGCTCCATTCATTCAACCCAATGTGTCATTATTTACCATTTTTGCACCACTGTACAACATTTAATCGTTTTTGCCCCAACAGTGCCACTGTTCCAAGAGTCATATTCGCAACCTTAAACCGTATTTTACCCTTTATGTCCCCTATCTGTGACACGTTTAAATTTTTACCATACCGTGCCTTATTTAACTTTTTCCCCACGGTCTACATAGAAGCATCGTACTCTGGTTATGAATCACTGCAATACTTAACTTAATTCAATATTTTATTATTCCACTGTTCTCCTAAAGTAAAAATCATAAAATTTTAAAAATGGACGTCTTATTTCATACTTATGTTCCAGATGTTGCTCCCTCTCCTTAGATCCATGATTTTGCCCATATTTAGCACCTTTTTATACCCTCACTTTAGTGTGCTACGAAAAAAAGTGTAACACATCGAAGGAGTGATGTAAAACCCTAAGTATGTTCGGCGGATATTCGTTTTGGGTCATTTTAAGACGAATGAGCAATGTCCGTCCGTCTGTCTGTCTGTCTGTCTATCTGTCTGTCGGTCTGTCTGCTGGCTGGTGCGCACGATAACTCTCGAAAGGAGTAACCGATTGACTTCAAATTTGGTACGTGGTAATATTTTTTTCTCCGGCTAAGTTCGAAGATGGGCCATATTGGTCCACTCCTTCTAGTACCTCCCCACAAAGTGTTAAAATGTTGTAAAATGTTGAATCTTTAATAACTGCTATACTACTTATTCGAATCTTCTGAAATTTCACACATAGCATTAGTTTATTAGTCGCTATCAACTCGAGAAAAATGGGCCAAGTTGCTACGCCCCTTTTGGTACCTCCCACACAAATGCACCATTTTGCAGCAAAAGTTAACAGCTTATAACATTAATACCAGTGTATAAAAATACTTGAAATTTTGTACAGTGTAAAGCTTTTATAGTGCCTACAGTCCAGTGAAAAATGGGTGTTATATTCACGCCCCTTTTGGTACCTCCCACACAAAGGTAACATTTTGCACCAAAAGTTAACAGCTTATAACATTAATACCAGTGTATAAAAATACTTTAAATTTTCTACAGTGTAATGCTTTTATAGTGTCTATAGCCCTGTGAAAAATTGACGCTATTGCCACGCCCCGTTTTGTACCTCCCACACAAAGGTACAATTTTGCACAAAAAGTTAGAGCTCACATCATGAGTACCAATGCACGAAAATGCCACGACATTTTGCACAGTGTAACGCTTTTGAAGTGTCTATAGCCCTGTAAAAAATGGCCGTTATCACCACGCCCTTTTTTTGTACCTCCCACACAAAATGTGCAAATCATACCAAAATTTAATATCTCATAACGTTAATAAACCAGTGCAAATAAACGCTTATAATTCAGCGCAGTGCAATGTATTTAAAGTATCTACTATTCAGCGAAAAATAGGTGTATTTGTTAAGCCCGTTCTGGTACATACCATACAATCTAACAGAATAATTCGTGGAATATTCAATATTACATTACTCACAAAGTGAGGGTATACCTTAGTCGGTTTACCCGACTGAAACTTTCTTACTTGTTGTATTACAGTACCATATTTAACCGTTTTTGTCCAACTGTTGCATTTTTAACCATTTTTCCCCCACTGTACCATATTTAACACTTCTTGTTACACTGTACCATATTTAAAAATATCACCACTCTACCTCGCTTAACCACCCTTTTTCACCCACTGTACCATATTTAACACTTTTTTAACACTGTACCATATTTAAAATTCGTCTCCACTCTACCATACTTAACCCTTAACGCCCACCGTACCATATTTAATGACATTTTATCCAATGTACCATTTTTGCCCACTATACAGTATTTAATGTTTTGACCCACTGTGCTCTTCACACCTCAAGTTTAAGTTCCAATTTTGCCAGATTGATTTATTTTTGCACAAATGCATCATAATTAACCCGTTTTGCCCCACTGTGCCTCTTAAAGTTAGAATTTCCAAAAATCACTTCCGATCTATAGTTTATGTTACAAAAGCTACCCTAGAACCATGGGACCATATCTAACATTTTTAAACCACTGTACCATATTTTACACATCTTGCCCCACTGTGCCCCGAAAAGTACGATTAAAAAAAAAGCTGACTACCCCGATCCGTTGTCCTAAGGACATCCCACGCTTCAATTTTCACCATTCTTATTCTAGACGTTAAAGTTGGCGGTGGTACCATATTTATCCCTTAACAAGTAAGAAAGTTTCAGTCGGGTAAACCGACTAAGGTATACCCTCACTTTGTGAGTAATGTAATATTGAATATTACTCGAATTATTCTGCCAATTTGTGTGGGAGGTACCAGAAGGGGTTTATCAAATACACCTTTTTTTGCTGAACATTAGATACTTTAAATTCATTGCACTGTGCCGACGTATAAGCATTTATGTGCACTGGTATAAACGTTACGAGACATTAAATTGTGGTATGATTTGGGCATTTTGTGTGGGAGGTACAAAGAGGGACGTGGCAATAACGCCCATTTTTCACAGGGCTATAGACACTATAAAAACATTACACTGTACAAAATTTCAAGTATTTTTATACACTGGTTTTAATGTTATAAGCTGTTAACTTTTGGTGCAAAAAGGTACCTTTGTGTGGGAGGTACCAAAAGGGGCGTGACAACAACACCCATTTTTCCTTGGACTGTAGGCAATATAAAAGCATAATACTGTACAAAATTTCAAGTATTTTTATACACTGTTATTAATGTTATAAGCTGTTAACTTTTGGTGCAAAATGGTGCATTTGTGTGGGAGGTACCAAAAGGGACGTGGCGACTTCGCCCATTTTTCTCGAGTTGATAGCGACTAATAAGCTAATACTATGTGTGGAATTTTAAAAGATTCGAATAAGTAGTATAGCAGTTATTAAAGAATCAATATTTCACAACATTTTAACCCTTTGTGGGGGAGGTACTAGAAGGAGTGGACCAATATGGCCCATCTTCGAACTTAGCCGGAGATAGAAAAAAATATTACCACATACCAAATTTGAGGTCAATCGGTTACTCCTTTCGAGAGTTATCGTGCGCACCAGCCAGCAGACAGACAGACACACAGACAGACAGACAGACTCATTCGACTTAAAATGACCCAAAACGGATTTCCCCCGAACATACTTGGGGTCTTAGGTCACTCCTTCGACGTGTTACACTTTTTTAAATGATATATACCCTCGTCACACTAAAGTTAGGGTATAAAAATAGCTCCTGTTATAGTTTACAACCCAAGAGCTTCTCTAACAGCAGATTTCAGGATTCTAGCTCATGGCGGTGGTACCATATTTATCCCTTTTTGTCCCATTGTGCGGGTAATAGTACGAATTTCGAAAAATCCCGTCATATTGCTCGTCTACATCCCAAGGGCTACCCTCCCACCAAAATTCATGATTCTAGCTTCAGCCGTTTGGTCTGAGCGATGATCAGTCAGTCAAGTCAGCCAGTCACGCAACAATTTTATATATATAGATTTCTCTTAATTATACCTAAAGTGCTATAATTCCTTCATTTATGCATAGATTTTCTTCAAATAGGCATTGCTTTCTCCGTTAGGATGCTTGTTTTCAAAAATAAACAATTTTTTGCGATTTTTTTCTACTTTTATGTTTTTTTCCTGCAAGCAAAAAACGTTTTTTTTTAACTAATTATTTCTAATTATTTTAACGACAGTTACTAAATCTGTTTGCACGTGAAAATGTCATTACTAACATTTTTAGTCCTCATAATTTCCTTTAATTTAAAGTGTATCCCGGCTGTATCGAGCATATACTTCAAAAACATAGTCCAAATACTAAAGGCACCTTCCAAGAAAATGGGAATTTTAAGAAAAAATTAAAAAAAAAATTTACCATGAATTTTTTTTATTTTTTTTTCGTTTTTAGGACATTTATTACCAGAAAATGTTATGCACATCCCTTCGACAAAAATTTTGTTGCACAGTGTTATAGCAACAAATGTATAATTATAATTTTTGCATTTCTGCATATCTCAATTAAAATTAAGGTAATGTTATCATTACAAAAACCAACGACATAGTAGTTAATATGTGACACTCTTAATATAATTTAATTAATTTAAACAAAGCTTTTCATAGGAAATGATAACAGTTAAACCAGAACAAAAAACAACGACGACCATGAAAATTGCCGGAACACAGTTTTTCATTTATCGAACATTTCATTTCGAATATCCTCAATGCCACACAAAAAAATAATTAAAAGTACGTACGTTCACACTGGTAAATATTTGAAGATAAATGACAATTATTTCATTGTCGCTGTTCGACTTTCGGATTCGTTACATCTATATATTTTATATTTCAGTTGTTTATAAAATTGCTGTCGAAGGAATGTTCATAATATTTCCTGATGCAATTTGGTATCCTAAATTCAAAAAAAAAATTAAAAAACCTTTTATGAAAAAAAAAATTATAGTTCCAATTTTCATGGAAGGGTTTCTAGAATTTTAACTATATTTTTTAAAGCATAAGCCCGATAGAGCTGGGATACCCATTGAATTTAAGGTACTTATGAGGGTTACAAATGTTATATATTTCAATATAACATTTGGTTTAGTAACAGTCTTCAAAAATATGAAAAAAAATATTTTTATGTTATCTTAGCAATATTTTTTGCTGGCAACGAAAAAATCCAAAAAAATAATACTTCATATTTTAAAAGCCAGCAAAGAAAACAATGCATATTTGAAAAATAGTTTTGACCCATATTGTAAAAGTAATGGAAATTCAAAAAAATAACTGTTCATGTTTTGTTTTGACCATTTTGTTTGTTGGTGTTTCACAAATAGGTGTGACAATAACGCCAATTTTACAATGGATTATGGGTACTACGAGGGCTATTTATATTTCGGTCCTGGCTATGCTTGTGTAGCCAGATGAAAACTGGAACTTCCATTGGAAAGTAAGACATTTTTTAGCATAACTTCACTAAAACCGTTTTGTCATTTGAGATCGAATGGTTTTGGTTACAGTTGTGTTGAAAATTCACCTCCAAAACATGGTTCTTGAACGCTTCAACAGCTGCTTCAGGCGTCGAAAAACGTTGACCAGGCAGTGTTTTCTTGATGTGAGTGAATAAAAAGAAGTCATTGGGTGTCAAATCAGGGCTGTACGGCGGATGACCCATCAATTCAACGTTTTGGCTTGTGTGAGAGCTCGCATTGTCATGGTGCACAAAGATCCGTCTTCTCTTGTTCGTTTTTCGAATTTCTCCGAAGACTTCAGACAAACAAATTGTGGTGTACCACTCAAAATTGACCGTCCTAAGTTGCTCAAGCGGAACAGTCGCCACATGACCAGTTTTGCCGAAGAAACAGGCGACCATTTGCTTCGAAGTGTTTCTTCCACGGACAACTTTCGTTGGATTTGGCTCGTCTTCGTAGACCCACACGGTCGATTGCTGTTTTGTTTCGGCCTCATACGCATAGATCCAGGATTCGTCCGTGACGATCTTATAAACGTCTTTTGAAGCACCGCTATCGTATTTTTTAAAAATTTCTTTGCATCAATCGACACGAGCCTTTTTTTGAGCGATTGTCAAATTGTGCGGGATCCAAAGAGAAACAACTTTTTTTACGGCCAGGTGTTCATGCAATATCTAATGTATGCTGGGGGAAGAAATGCCCAAGGATGCCTCTATCTCACGGTATGTCACATGACGATCTTGCATTATCAGTTCACGTACGGCATCAATGTTCTCTGGCACAACGGCCCATTTTTGGACGAACTTCATCTTTGTGCGTGCATCGGCCACGATTGAATTCATTAAACCAGTTTTTCACAGTGCTATAGGATGGTGCTTCATCGCCATACAAAGATTTAAGTTCATCGATGCACACTTGTAGTTGTGAAAAATGATCGCACGAAAATGTTCACGAGTTAATTCCATTTTTTTCCAAATTGATTTTTTCAAGTCACTGTAAACAACACAAATGATGGTCGAACGTCAAAACGTTCGTTTATGCTAAAAAATGTCAAACATTCCAATGGAAATGTCAGATGGCGCCAGGCAACACTTAGTGTTGCCTATGTCAGAAATATATATAGCAACCCTCGTATAATTATACACTGTACACTGTACACAATTTCAAGTGTTTATATGTGCTGGAATCTATTTTATAAGCCTTTAACTTTTTGCTCAAAATGGTCTATTTGTATGAGAGATATCAAAAGGGGCGTGGCAATAACGCCAATTTTTTACGGCACTGAAGGTATTGTAAAAACATTACACAGAAAGGTGATAGCTACTAATTAACTATTACTATGTGTGGAATTGCAGAAGATTCTGATTCCCTACATTTTGACCCTTTGTGGGATAGGTACTAGAAGGCGTGGACCAACATGGTCCAAATATTAACATGTGCCAAATTTGAAGTCAATCGGTTACTCCTTTAGAGTTATATGGCGGCCTAAGCAGTTGTTGTAATTTATGTATAGGGTGTTCCTTCTTTAGAGATTAACTCTATTATTATATTCAAATATTATTGACAAAAAAAAAAGCTTTTTGAAAATTACTCGTATGTGATCTCATTACACCCTCACTTTAGTGATACGAGGGTATATATCATTTGCTACGGGCCAAAAGTGTAACACATCGAAGGAGTGAGTTAAGACCCTAAGTATGTTCGGCGGATATTCGTTTTGGGTAATTTTAAGTCGAATGAGAAATGTCTCTCAAAAGGAGTAACCAATTGACTTCAAATTTGATATACGGTAATATTTTTTTCTATCTCCGGCTGAGTTCGAAGATGGGCCATATTGGTCCACTGCTTCTGGTAACTTCCCCACAAAGGGTTAACATTTACTGATATATTGATTCTTTAATAACATCTTTACTACTTATTAGAATCTTCTGAAATTCCAAACATTGTATTATTTTATTAGTCGCTCTCACCTCGAGAAAAATGGGTGAAATTGCCACGCCCCTTGTGGTACCTCTCACACAAATGGACTATTTTGCATCAAAACCGAACTGCTTATAACGTTAATACAAATGCATAAAAATACATGCAATTTTGTACAATATAACTCGTTGCTGATCATTCGCAGTGAACGGACGTGTTTATCACATAGCGGATAGTTACCAGTACCTATTACGCAATAGCAAAAATCTGTACAAAGTCTGTAAGGCCTACATCGTAGTACCTATTACGGTGTAATACAGACAAAATAAAAATAAATTCTCTTGACGGGGATGCCTTCGTGTTCCGATGGAGCGCGGTTCCCCAATCGTCCGACTGTCCGTCCGTTGGTCTTGGCCAAAGCCGACCACACCAAAAATGGTGAAAATCTCCCCCAAGTACTCACAACAGGTGGTGCGGTGAGGGGGAAACGTCATGTCCGACCGTCAAAACGGAAGCACAATGAGCATCGTGTAGCGCTCAGAGTTTTGACGAAGTTGGAGGCTGTTGAGGTTTCTGCTCTTACCGAAAAACAAAAAGAGTCACTTACCTGGGCTAAAGGCGTCATAGATGCTTCTAAGGCCAACGAGTCGGCTGAAAGAGCCACAAATTCAGCTGTGTTAACGGCTAATAAAGTAAAACGAATTAGATCACCTGATGAACCCCTGCCTTCGAAAAAGGCAAGAGGACCTAATGTCACCATCAACAGGACACTCACCAAGCCCTTCAATGAAGTGGCGAAGGAGAGTCTAGTGATGGCTGTTATAAACAGAAGTAGTGAGGATGGATCCATCCTCAAGGACAAATGGAGTCATGTACAATCAGCCATTATGGCTCATTACCTCGATGTCCGTAGAGAAATGCCGGGCAAACCACCAATCTGCAACGATGCAGGATGGCATCAGGGGAGAGTAAAGCTCTTATATTTCGGTGATGCCAGATCAGTAGACCTGTATAAGGCTGCTCTGAGTCGAGCGGGTGAGGTGTGGCCGGGTGCCCAGTTGGATGTTGTAGAAAAAAACAACATCCCTAGTCACCCTAGAGCCATCACCTGGGTTACAGAAGAGCCCTCCAACCCGGCTGACATCTTAGTAATAATAAAAGATTCCAATCCTGGTCTGCCGGCCCATAATTGGAGAATCAGCAAGGTGGGTGAGGCGGATGGTAAAAAGCGCCAGGTCAATCTTATCCTAAACGCTGAATCCACCTCCCATATACAAAGTGCGAGTGCAACCCAATATGGCTTCGAGACTATAGTCTTGAAGATATACAAGCAGGATATAGCTCCCACTGCAGAAGGTGAGTCGTCCACCGTGGCACTTTCTGGAAGTGCGGAGGTACCCACGCCTATTATTTCTGGTGACTCCAACTCTAACAGAAGATCTGTAACGTCCTTCTCTGAGGACAAAAGCTCTACTTCGGACACAGAGAGGCTGAGGGGAGTCTCCGGACTCTTTGACGCATCTGGCGGGGACATGCTTCTCGGCGATACGGACGAAGAGTTCGATAACATCCTTGTCGGGGTGGATGTTAATCTGCCAATTACCAATGATGGTAAGAATTCTACAGATTAACCTCCATCACGCTAAAGCAGCCTCAGCGGCTCTATTGCTGCGCCTGTCCATAGGCACAGTAGACATCGTCCTGATACAGGAGCCCTACGTAGTGGGAGGAAGGGTGTGCGGTATTAGGACACCCAACTTTAAACTGCTTGTGGCCAACTGTGAAGGCACTCCAAGAACCTGCATTTTGGCCAGGAAAGATCTAAGTATTTTCTCCTGACTAATTTAAGTGGTAAAGACCAAACAGCTGCTAGCCTGGAGATCGGTAATCGCATATATTGGGTGGTCTCCAGCTACTTGCCTCATGAATCTGTAGTACCGACTGCTCTATTCAGGGAAGTAGTAGAAGAAGCAACGTCTGACGAGCTCGAGCTGATTATTGGCGCAGACACGAACGCTCATCATACTATCTGGGGTAGTACGGATATAAACAATAGGGGTGATTCGCTTCTTGACTTTATTCTAACTACCAACCTTAGTATTTGTAACATAGGTAATAATCCGACCATCACAACTAAAGACAGACAAGAAGTACTCGACGTAACGTTTGCTACTGACCGGCTGTCAGACAAAATTATTGGGTGGAATGTACTGGACGACCACTCATTCTCAGATCACTATTATATTGAGTTCAAACTCGCGGAAAAAGCGCCTAAACCCGCCGTCCACAGAAATGTAAGGAAGACAAAGTGGCATTTGAATTTCAAGAAAGTCCTCAACTCTAAACTTCTGTACGAACCGAATGACAAAGCCGGTCTGGATAATCTGGTCGATCATATCACCATATCATTCAATAGATCCCTTGAAGAAGCCTGTCCAAAAAAAAGGTACAAGGGTAAAACTAAACCCCAATGGTGGACTTCTGAGCTAACGGCTATGAAAAAGACCTGCAACAAGCTATTCAATAAGGCTAAATCTACTGGGGTCGCTAATGATTGGGATGCCTATAAAGAGAAACTCAAGATCTATAAGAAGGAGCTTAGAAAGGCGCAAAGGCGCTCTTGGTATACCTTCTGTGGTGAAGTGGAAAAGGTCTCCGACGCCGCTAGGCTGAGGAAGATATTATCTGCTTCACCCTGTACAGTGGGATATTTACAGGATGAGGCAAATAACTGGACCAAAAACAGCGAGCAGTCGCTCAATGTACTGCTCGACACACATTTCCCGGGGAACTCTATAACAGAACCCGAGTATCAGCAGGACCAACAAGAGTGCGAGTGGACTGCGAGCGTCGCTAGCTTCTTGACTGAGAGATCCAGAATAAGCTGGGCTATTAACAGCTTTAAGCCCTTCAAGTCACCTGGACCAGATGGTATCACTCCAGCAGAAATGCAGAAAATTTTAAAGTACATTATCCCCTGGCTGGAGAAAATTTATGTAGGCTGTATCAGGCTTTCATACGTCCCGAATCGATGGAGGGATACCAAACTGGTATTCATACCTAAAGCGGGAAAGATATCACACACGAGGCCAAAAGACTTCAGACCAATTAGCCTATACTCCTTCCTATTGAAAGGTCTGGAAAGACTTTTAGATCATTTCATTAGGGAAAACCTGGATATAAAACTCCTGTCGGGGAACCAACATGCTTACAATAAGGGCAAGTCTACAGAATCAGCCCTGCACGAACTTGTGAGCACTATCGAATCGTCCCTGCATTTCAAGGAATTCACCATGGTGGCATTTCTTGACATAGAAGGGGCTTTTAACAACATTCACTCAGATGCGGTAATTGCGGCACTCTCACATCTAAAAGTTAACACTAGTTTGATTAGACTAATTCAAAGTCTGCTCACCAGAAGACGCATAACAGCATGTCTAGGGTCCACAACTCTAACAAGGTATGTAAACAGAGGGACCCCGCAAGGAGGAGTATTGTCTCCACTAATTTGGAACCTAGCGGTGAATGAAATCCTGCTATATCTAGAACGTTGTGGCTGCAAGGTCGTGGCATATGCGGACGACGAGGCAATCGCAGTGAGTGGCAAATTCGTAAACGTCCTCAGAGACATCCTACAGGTGGCTCTGAACAAGTTGGCTAGATGGGCCAGAAGCAGCGGTTTGGGCGTTAACCCCAACAAGACAGAATTGGTTCTCTTTACTAGGATGAATAATGTCCCACATGTGGACCCTCCACCTCGGATAAATGGAACAGATCTAGTCTTTTCTGAAAGTGCAAAATTTTTAGGAATAATTCTAGTTAGGAAAATGTTATTTAAACTTAACGTATTGGAACGTGTAAGGAAGGCCAACGTCGCCTTATATTCCCGCAAAAAGGCTGTAGGGTCGCGATGGGGACTCTCTCCTAAAATCCACTGGATATATATAGCAGTAGTTCGTCCAATACTGTTATACGGTATTGTGGTATGGTGGACGGCAACTGACAAACTAACCATTACCAACCTACTAACAAAGGTTCAGAGAACTGCCTGCCTGAGCATAAGCGGAGCCTTAAGGACTACAGCGACCGAGTCTCTACAAGCCCTACTCCATATACTGCCGATTAATATTGTGGCGAGAGAAGTTGCAACCAAAGCGGCAATAAGATTAAACTGCCTATCAATGTGGAGGTACAAGAACTATGGTCACATGAGAATATCAAAGTGTAGTGCTATGGTAACCGACCGAGTGGACTATATACCAACTGTCTACACCTTCGAGAGAAATTACATCACTGTGATTCCCGCCAGAGATGAATGGGTCGGCAGAATACCAGGTAATAGAAACCATCTCCACTTTTACACGGATGGTTCGAAGCTTGATGAAAAGGTTGGCTTCGGAGTACACTGTGAAGAACTTAGGTTGGATATAGCTCACAGACTACCAGATACCTGCAGTGTCTACCAAGCCGAAATAATGGCAATATGGGAAGTCGCCAAGTGGCTCAGTCGCAACATAGTAACCAACACTGGCGTTATCATTTACTCGGACAGCCAGGCTGCCATCAATTCTCTGGAGGCAACATCCCTAAATTCACAAACAGCCCTCGACTGCCGCAGATCTCTTAACGAGATGACTGAGCAGTTTAATATACACCTCATATGGGTGCCTGGGCATAGGGATATCCCGGGGAACTGCAAAGCCGATGAACTTGCTAGGAAAGGGACGACATTACAAATTCTCGAAGAATTTGCATATATTGGTGCGCCACTATCCACGTGCAAGCTTTGGCTTAGGCAAGAGGCAATCAGGCAGTCCAACGAGAGATGGACAGAAATCGGCACCTGCAGGGTAGCTAGACAAATCTGGCCAAGGTATGACCTGAGAAGGTCAAAATATCTCCTCGCACTAGAGAGGAAACGATTGTCTACGTTAGTACATGTTCTGACGGGACACTGCTTGATCGGCGAACACGCCAAAAGATTGGGTATTGACTCCAATGACTTCTGCCGAAGCTGTGGAGATGAGGAAGAAGTGGAGAGCATTGAGCACTTGCTTTGCGACTGTCCCGCTTTGAGTAAACGACGACTGGACATACTAGGGTCGGCCTTTTTAGGCAGCCTGACAGATCTTTCCAGTACTGATATTCGTACTATCGATAAATTTATATATCAAACAGGTTGGTTTCGATGAGGGGCATTTCAGCCCGTGGTAACACTAGGGACCTAAACTGGTCTATGTGAGCTTGTAAAAAAAATACGGCTGCCACCCTAACCTAAACCTAACATAAACCTTGTACAGTATAATGTTTTTGTAGCACTTATAGTCCGGTAAAAAATGGGCATTATTGTACAGCCCCTTTTGGTACCTCCGACACAAATGGACCTTTTTACACCATAAGTTAGCGGCTTTTAACTTAAATACCAGTGCATACAAATACTTGACATTTTGTACAGTGTAATACTGTTATAGTGCCTACAGTCCAGTGAAAAGTGAGCGTTATCACCGCGCCCCTTTTCGTTAATATACCAGTGCTAATAAACGCATTATAGTTCGGCACAGTGCTATGTATTTAACGAATGATACCATCCACACAAATTGACATATTAATAGGTGTAGTGTTATATACTGCAATAGCGGACCCGGCGAACTTCGACACACCCCGATTTAACGCCTTCAGATAAACTCCAGAGTGATAATAAAACACAGATAGTTAAAATATTAATGCGATTTATTTGAGGGGATTCAATTTCAGTAGAGAGCGATATGATAAACAATGTTTTTTTAAATGTTTTCCGGCGCAAAAACAAACAACGAAGACGGGTTTCCAACACGCGATAGTCATCGCAATTGGAATGAAAGACTTCCTTTCCTTTGAATTTTCCCTTGATGATCGTAGCTTGAATCACATTGTTAATCTGTTTCTTGACGGACGACCGCGTACCGTTGCACGATTTCGGATGATTCAGATTCCGCAACGTGATTATTATCGATCCCACCTTCGGCTGTAAATTATGCGGCGAAGCTCCTGACACATCAAGCGTGTTCAAAAATTCCGTCGGATAGTTTGTCGCTTCATCCTCGTCGATCACGCTGTTAACGGATTTGTACGAATGCAGTTCCCCAGCGATTTTACTTTATATAATCAAATTCAAGCTATCGACGTCCTTATTCTTCGCTGCCCGTTCACTAATCCAATCGAGATTTTTATTAATTTGTTCAATGCCTGGGAGCACTTTGGTAATGATCTCCTCCTTCGACGATATGAACTCGCAAAAATTTTCCGGAAACGATATCAATCCAGTGGAAACATCAACAGGAATTCGGCCATTGCCAAGCGCCAGCAGTTGTCTCGAGAATTCAAACGTCGATGAGTCGTTCTGCAACGCGACTCTCATGTTCGTGGCCAATTTCAACTTCTCGACATGCCGCCACAAAGACGACGATTTCAGGCATGCATTCATTTCATCGGCAGCAGTAGATTTCGAGATGATGGGAAGCGTGTGACGAAAATCTCCGGAGAGCAATGTCATAGACCCACAAAATTGTCTCGAATCACCTCGTAAATCCTTCATCGTTCGGTCAATTCACTTTTTATACTCAAACTTATTTTCTGAAAAAATTATCGAACTGATAAATATCGCAATGAATTTTAATTGATCGTAATGCTTGTACCGTTTGCGGATGCGATACGCGATATATGTATGACTATCCGAAATCAGTGTAATAAAACGCAAAACTCGAATGAATTGCAGCAAGAAAAAGAGCACATTTGTTCAATAGAAAATGACTTTTTCGTTTAATAGAAAATGAATAACAATATTGATTGAAAAAGACAGAAGTAGATAGGTACAGTAGGAATATCTCAAGAAATAACTATGTATTTTAGATTTTTCCAATTTTTCTATTTTTCTAGAGGATTTTCCCAAAATTTTCTTTTGTACAAACCTTCTCCTGGCAATTACCAAATCGACCAAGCCGTTCCCAAATGATGAATTACTACACATTTTTTACACCATTTTTATATATACATATAGATTACTCACAAAGTGTGGGTATACCTTAGTCTGTTTACCCGACTGAAACTTTCTTACTTGTTATTTTATTTCAATTTTAAGTTATAGACGTTAAAAAAAACCCTATATACATATTTGCGGAGTTACTCTCTTGCCTTCTTTGTATACGCATTTAAAAAATACAATTTTTAAAAACGTACCAACCGACTTTGCAACTCCCCAAATATATAATGTAATTCATCAAATATTAAGCCAGTGTGACCGCAGCTTTAGAGAGCGTCCCGTGTCTAGCGGCACTAACAATCACATAGCTCTTTGTTAGTTTATATAAAATAAAAAAAATTAATCGAAATCGTTTAGTCTGCACTCCCACGCTAAGAGGTAAAGAACTACAACGCCGTCATGTATTGGAAAGCGAAACTCTTTGTGTCGCTGTTGTTTGTGGCAGCAGTAAAACATTCAAATTCAACTGTAGCTCTGCCAACCGATTTCAGCGGAAGCGACTCTGAAATGTCAACTGCTTCAGGTAAATAAATATATAATTCCCTTGGTTAGTGGCGGTTTGAAGAAAATAAATAGTAGAACGTGATTTTTAAAAATAAATAAAATGAAGAATTTACCCAAGGAGAAATTGGTATTGGCATTAGATAGAAATCTGACTCGAGCCGATTACGCATGAGTTTTAAAGTTGATAGTAAAAACACAAAAAGTTGTAACAAAACTTTACATCACAAATTAGAGAAAAAGTGCAGTGAACTAAAAGTTTACAAATTGCAATGAGTTCTGGTTTCGTGAAATACAAACATTTATATATCGGAAAGAGATAATCTGGAAAAAAACGTTATTATTTCATCAAATCTCTTCGATTGCAGATCTGCCGTTCCACATTTCTTTTTTTTTTATTTAAAAAATATTAAAATTGCGTAAAAAAGAGTTATCAGTGCAGATCTCAGAAGAAACTATGAAACGATTGTAGAACAAGTAAGAACATCAAAGTAGAATACTCGTATATCACGTGGTGCAAAGGGTGGCCCAAATACAAGATTTTTTTAAAACCAAAAAAAAAAATTACAAAAATCAAATTTTTCGGCATGTTATTGTTTTAAAACATTTCATTCACATGTCTTTCTCGGTTGGCTTCGCAGTATCGCAGCCTGTCAAACAAGTTCTCAAAAGTTAGTGGATTCAAAATCAGTCAAGTTAGATAACTCCCCAAAGAAATGATAGGCAAGGTTTGCAATAATAACGACTTTGGCAGAACAATAATTTTCTGCCATTCCACTACCTCTTTAATAGCCAAGATTTCTGCATGGATAACACTACAGGGATTAGGCAGCCCTTTTGCAACGGAAAGCTCAATTTCCTCCGAAAAGACACCAAAGCCCACTTCGTTGTTGAGGTTGGAACCATCTGTATAGAATAACGAAACTCCTATGTCCTGGGATACGACCATTCCATTCTGATATGTCAGGTATACGAGTGAGATACTTCTTATCAAAAAGTGCTTCAGTCATAGTATCGGTTCCGTCAATAAGAGCGCTACAAAAGTTTTTTTTAAATAAAACAAAAACGGTTTTGGATATCAATGAAATTCTTTATTCCTGTGAAAGTAAGTTCGATGCCATTATGCATGAAACTCGATTTCTTTTGCATGGCGACCACGGGCACGCTTGCAGAAGTCCGGACGCTGAACCCAATTTTCGAGGGTTTTCAAGCATAAATCGGCCGATATTGCTGCAATTTCACGTTCGATATTCGTACGAAGTTCATCAATCGTCGCTGGCTTGTTGGCATAGACCATCGACTTGACGTAGCCCCACAGGAAATAATCTAACGGCGTCAAATCGCACGACAGAGACGGCCAATCGACTGGACAATTTCGTGAGATAACACGTTCTCCAAACTTGGTTTCCAATAAATTGATTGTGGCATTCGCTGTGTGGCTTGTGGCGCCGTCCTGTTGGAACCACATGTCCTCCAAGTCCATATCATCCAATTGGGCCAACAATATTCGGTTATCATTGAACGGTAGCGATTCCCATTCACAGTAACGTGCCGGTCTTGATCATCACGGAAGAAGTACGGCCCAATGTCGCCGCCGGCCCATAAACCGCACCAAACCGTAATTTTTTCGGGATGCAATGATGAAGAAGTACGGCCCAATGTCGCCGCCGGCCCATAAACCGCACCAAACCGTAATTTTTTCGGGATGCAATGATGATTCGTGGAGTACGTGTGGATTGCTGTCAGACCAATAACGCATATTTTGTTTATTGACGAGGCCATTCAGCCAGAAATGAGCCTCATCGCTCATCGACCATAAATTGGACGTAGCGCTCTTAACGTTGAGCGCTACGTTAACGTTAAATAACGTAACCGAATTTCGGTAGTAAATTTTAATAATTTCGACTCGTTGTTGGCTCGTATATCTTTCCATCATGAAATGGCAAACCTTACTGAAGAGAAATGTCAAAAGAGCGGCCAAAAAAATGGCGTCGTTTGCTGTCCCTGTCGGTCTGCTTTTGTAGCGTCCCAGTTGAAAAACCCGTTATATCGGTTAACATAGCACCAATATACAGTATGTATCTCCCATATATCACGACTTTTTATCTTAGAGTCGTGGAACATTCGCTTTCGAACCATTCTTTATGCAATTTGAGGAACGTTGTTGTCGGAACAAAGGGCTAATTAAGGAAATCAATTCAGAAAGAGTGTAACCGCTGCTGTTTCTAATTTGTGTCATAGTACATCGAAAAATATAGTTGTTTGTGGATCTTAACAAAAAATAGATAAATGTTGCAAAATACTCATGAACAATTTCAACTAAATTTTATTATCTATCTATTTATTGTTTTATTTAATTGAATTAACAGACGAAATTGCGGCCAAATATTCGCAAGAATATATGAGTTTCACGGATACTGGTATTGAATCCGATGACTTGAAAGATTTATCCACCCAATTATCTGGAACACACGGACCAGAGATATTTACCCGATCTATGACAGAACTGGAAGCAGCTGAGCGATTTTTCACCTGTACAACCTGTCGCATAACTGCCGATATTTTTGTAAGAATATTACGGATAACCACAAATAGTGCTCTGGCTGAAGATCTATCCAGAAAGGCATTCTCTTATTTATGCTCCAGTCTAAAGATACAAACTGCAGAAGTGTGTACGGGATTATTCAATTTAAATTGGCACATCTTGTATTATGTATTTCAAAACTCCAAAGCTGATCCTCGTACCGTATGTGGAGCATTACCAATATCCTTTTGTCAAGTCGTGCAACCGGAATTCAACTATACAATTACGATTGACAGTAGCAAGGGACCTTTGATGACCTCCAAAGCAGCTATTCCCCAAAAAACTGAATATGATGTGACTGTATTGCATTTGACCGATATACACTGTGATCCCGAGTATTTGGCAGGATCGATAGCCGATTGTAATGAGCTAATGTGCTGCCGTGCCAGCTCAACGGGTAAGGGAATGGGTAAGGAGGCAAATGAATCAAAGGCTGGCTATTGGGGCGATTATCGCAGTTGTGATATCCCTTTGTATACGGTGGAAAATGCCTTTGATCACATGGGAAAAACTCAGCAGAAAATTGATTATATTTATCATACCGGCGACATAGTGCCGCATAATATATGGTCTACGACCCGAGAGGGTGTCAAGACGGCTATAACCAAAATCAATAGACTTGTTGCCGAAAAGTTCCCAGGCATTCCCGTGTATCCCTGTGTGGGCAATCATGAAACGCATCCAGTGAATGTGTAAGTACCTTCATATTAGGGAGTACATTTTACTTCAAAATACGAGTATATTAAATTGACATTTATTCAATTGCCAGCTTTGGTCACGAAAATCTCCCCTCTGAGTTCCAATCCGGTTGGTTGTATGAACATTTATGGATAGAATGGCAACGTTGGTTACCACCCACCACGCGGGATACAATTCTAAAGAGTGGCTATTATACGGTTTCTCCCAAGCCTGGCTTCAGAATAATCAGTCTAAATAATATCGACTGCTATCTCTTCAACTGGTGGATTTACTATGATGGCAACAGTTACACTAGTCTACCTCAATTGGAGTGGTTACATGACACTTTGCTGAGTGCAGAGAAATCCGCAGAATATGTTCATATTTTGGCTCACATACCATCGGGAGATTCTGAATGCTGGAGCGTATGGTCTCGAGAATATAATCGTCTCATTGAACGTTTCAGTAATACGATTGGTGGAATTTTCAACGGCCACACTCACCGAGATGAGTGGGAAGTACATTATTCGGCTAAAGGATATGCTATGGGTATTTCCTGGAATGGAGGTAGTTTGACAGCGCATAAATTTAAAAATCCTAACTACAGAATATATGAAGTGGAGACGAAAACCTATGTAAGTAAAAGCAAGATATTAAATTAAAGATCTTCCTGTTTTTTAATTAGAAAAATCTAATGTATTGATTCACCACTGTGCGAGACGTTACCATAATTTCAACCTTTTTGTCTTTTTTCCCAAAAAAATTTAACTTGTACCATATATGAGTATTTTTAGTCTCCTTTCTATCATAAAAGTGCGAGTTGGTCAATTAATTGTCTCTGGGAGAGTGAACCGTAATCGAGTACGTTTTTACCCTATTTACCCCAAACTTACGACGTAAGCTCTTGCTTAGGCTAGAGACAATCAGGCAGTCCAATGAAATGTGGTTTGTAGGGTAGCTAAACAAATCTGGGCACAATACGAACTGAGAAGGTCAAAATATCTACTCGCACTAGAGAGGAAAAAACTGTCTACCTTAGTGTCAGTTCTGACAGAACACTGCCTGATCGGCGAACACGCCAGTAGGTTAAGTAATGAGATGGAGAGGTGGAAAGCATTGATCACTTCCAGCTTTGCTACTGTCCCTCGTTAAGTACACACGACTTCTGAATATTCTGGGGCCGGCCTTTTTTTAGGAAGTCCGACAGATCTTTCCGGTACCGATATTCGTGCTATTGATAGCTTTGTTTATCAAACAGGTTGCTTTCGATGAGGGGCATCTGAGCCCGTGGTGTCACTAGGGACCCACATTGGTCTATGTGAGCTGGGAAAGCTGGCTGCCACCGTAACCTACCCCAAACTACTAAGGAAATCCTAAAGTACACAAACCAGTTGGAGAAAAATATGGACATTTTAACATGTTTCCTATACAGATATCTGCCTATTTTTGATAAAAGAAATGGAAAAAATAGGTGTATACGGACGCCATAACCAAATCTGAACCTTTTGTTGAGAAATGAGGAATCAGTAGCGCTTAAATGTAAAATAGGGATGGTTTAGGTTAGGTTAGGGTGGCAGCCGTATTTTTTTACAAGCTCACATAGACCAGTTTAGGTCCCTAGTGTTACCACGGGCTGAAATGCCCCTCATCGAAACCAACCTGTTTGATATATAAATTTATCGATAGTACGAATATCAGTACTGGAAAGATCTGTTAGGCTGCCTAAAAAGTCAGAACCTGTACTAACGTAGACAATCGTTTCCTCTCTAGTGCGAGGAGATATTTTGACCTTCTCAGGTCATACCTTGGCCAGATTTGTCTAGCTACCCTGCAGGTGCCGATTTCTGTCCATCTTTCGTTGGACTGCCTGATTGCCTCTTGCCTAAGCCAAAGCTTGCACGTGGATAGTGGCGCACCAATATATGCAAATTCTTCGAGAATTTGTAATGTCGTCCCTTTCCTAGCTAGTTCATCGGCTTTGCAGTTCCCCGCGATATCCCTATGCCCAGGCACCCATATGAGGTGTATATTAAACTGCTCAGCCATCTCGTTAAGAGATCTGCGGCAGTCGAGGGCTGTTTGTGAATTTAGGGATGTTGCATCCAGAGAATTGATAGCAGCCTGGCTGTCCGAGTAAATTACAACGCCAGTGTTGGTTACTATGTTGCGACTCAGCCACTTGGCGACTTCCCATATTGCCATTATTTCGGCTTGATAGACACTGCAGGTATCTGGTAGTCTGTGAGCTATATCCAACCTAAGTTCTTCACAGTGTACTCCGAAGCCAACCTTTTCATCAAGCTTCGAACCATCCGTGTAAAAGTGGAGATGGTTTCTATTACCTGGTATTCTGCCGACCCATTCATCTCTGGCGGGAATCATAGTGATGTAATTTCTCTCGAAGGTGTACACAGTTGGTATATAGTCCACTCGGTCGGTTACCATAGCACTACACTTTGATATCCTCATGTGACCATAGTTCTTGTACCTCCACATTGATAGGCAGTTTAATCTTATTGCCGCTTTGGTTGCAACTTCTCTCGCCACAATATTTATCGGCAGTATATGGAGCAGGGCTTGTAGAGACTCGGTCGCTGTAGTCCTTAAGGCTCCGCTTATGCTCAGGCAGGCAGTTCTCTGAAGCTTTGTTAGTAGGTTGGTAATGGTTAGTTTGTCAGTTGCCGTCCACCATACCACAATACCGTATAACAGTATTGGACGAACTACTGCTATATATATCCAGTGGACGATTTTAGGAGAGAGTCCCCACCGCGACCCTACAGCCTTTTTGCAGGAATATAAGGCGACGTTGGCCTTCCTTACACGTTCCAATACGTTAAGTCTAAATAACATTTTCCTATCTAGAATTATTCCTAAAAATTTTGCACTTTCAGAAAAGACTAGATCTGTTCCATTTATCCGAGGTGGAGGGTCCACATGTGGGACATTATTCATCCTAGTAAAGAGAACCAATTCTGTCTTGTTGGGGTTAACGCCAAAACCGCTGCTTCTGGCCCATCTAGCCAACTTGTTCAGAGCCACCTGTAGGATGTCTCTGAGGACGTTTACGAATTTGCCTCTCACTGCGATTGCCACGTCGTCCGCATATGCAACGACCTTGCAGCCACAACCTTCTAGATCTAGCAGGATTTCATTCACCGCTAGGTTCCAGATTAGTGGAGACAGTACTCCTCCTTGCGGGGTCCCTCTGTTTACATACCTTGTTAGAGTTGTGGACCCTAGACATACTGTTATGCGTCTTCTGGTGAGCAGACTTTGAATTAGTCTAATCAAACTAGTGTTAACTTTTAGATGTGAGAGTGCCGCAATTACCGCATCTGAGTGAATGTTGTTAAAAGCCCCTTCTATGTCAAGAAATGCCACCATGGTGAATTCCTTGAAATGCAGGGACGATTCGATAGTGCTCACAAGTTCGTGCAGGGCTGATTCTGTAGACTTGCCCTTATTGTAAGCATGTTGTTCCCCGACAGGAGTTTTGTATCCAGGTTTTCCCTAATGAAATGATCTAAAAGTCTTTCCAGACCTTTCAATAGGAACGAGGATAGGCTAATTGGTCTGAAGTCTTTTGGCCTAGTGTGTGATATCTTTCCCGCTTTAGGTATGAATATCACTTTGGTATCCCTCCATCGATTCGGGACGTATGAAAGCCTGATACAGCCTACATAAATTTTCTCCAGCCACGGGATAATGTACTTTAACATTTTCTGCATTTCTGCTGGAGTGATGCCATCTGGTTCAGGTGACTTGAAGGGCTCAAAGCTGTTAATAGCCCAGCTTGTACTGGATCTCTCAGTCAAGAAGCTAGCGACGCTCGCAGTCCACTCGCACTCTTGTTGGTCCTGCTGATCCTCGGGTTCTGTTACAGAGTTCCCCGGGAAATGTGTGTCGAGCAGTACATTGAGCGACTGTTCGCTGTTTTTGGTCCAGTTATTTGCCTCATCCTGTAAATATCCCACTGTACAGGGTGAATCAGATAATATCTTCCTCAGCCTAGCGGCGTCGGAGACCTTTTCCACTTCACCACAGAAGGTATACCAAGAGCGCCTTTGCGCCTTTCTAAGCTCCTTCTTATAGATCTTGAGTTGCTCTTTATAAGCATCCCAATCATTAGCGACCCCAGTAGATTTAGCCTTATTGAATAGCTTGTTGCAGGTCTTTTTCATAGCCGTTAGCTCAGAAGTCCACCATTGGGGTTTAGTTTTACCCTTGTACCTTGTTTTTGGACAGGCTTCTTCAAGGGATCTATTGAATGATATGGTGATATGATCGACCAGTTTATCCAGACCGGCTTTGTCATTCGGTTCGTACAGAAGTTTAGAGTTGAGGACTTTCTTGAAATTCTTCTCATACAGATGCCACTTTGTCTTCCTTACATTTCTGTGGACGGCGGGTTTAGGCGCTTTTTCCGCGAGTTTGAACTCAATATAATGGTGATCTGAGAATGAGTGGTCGTCCAGTACATTCCACCCAATAATTTTAACTGACAGCCGGTCAGTAGCAAACGTTACGTCGAGTACTTCTTGTCTGTCTTTAATTGTGAAGGTCGGTTTATTACCTATGTTACAAATACTAAGGTTGGTAGTTAGAATAAAGTCAAGAAGCGAATCACCCCTATTGTTTATATCCGTACTACCCCAGATAGTATGATGAGCGTTCGTGTCTGCGCCAATAATCAGCTCGAGCTCGTCAGACGTTGCTTCTTCTACTACTTCCCTGAATAGAACAGTCGGTACTACAGATTCATAAGGCAAGTAGCACCCAATATATGCGATTACCGATTTCCAGGCTAGCAGCTGTTTGGTCTTCACCACTTAAATTAGTCAGGAGAAAGATACTTAGATCTTTCCTGGCCAAAATGCAGGTTCTTGGAGTGCCTTCACAGTTGGCCACAAGCAGTTTAAAGTTGGGTGTCCTAATACCACACACCCTTCCTCCCACTACGTAGGGCTCCTGTATCAGGACGATGTCTACTGCGCCTGTGGACAGGCGCAGCAATAGAGCCGCTGAGGCTGCTTTAGCGTGATGGAGGTTAATCTGTAGAATTCTTACCATCATCGGTAATTGACAGATTAACATCCATCCCGACAAGGGTGTTATCGAACTCTTCGTCCGTATCGTCGAGAAGCATGTCCCCGCCAGATGCGTCAAAGAGTCCGGAGACTCCCCTCAGCCTCTCTGTGTCCGAAGTAGAGCTTTTGTCCTCAGAGAGGGACGTTACAGATCTTCTGTTAGAGTTGGAGTCACCAGAAATAATAGGCGTGGGTACCTCCGCACTTTCAGAAAGTGCCACGGTGGACGACTCACCTTCTGCAGTATATCTTCAAGACTATAGTCTCGAAGCCATATTGTAGGGTTGCACTCGCACTTTGTATATGAGAGGTGGATTCAGCGTTTAGGATAAGATTGACCTGCCGCTTTTTACCATCCGCCTCACCCACCTTGCTGATTCTCCAATTATGGGCCGGCAGACCAGGATTGAAATCTTTTATTATTTCTAAGATGTCAGCCGGGTTAGAGGGCTCTTCTGTAACCCAGGTGATGGCTCTAGGGTGACTAGGGATGTTGTTTTTTTCGACAACATCCAACTGGGCACCCGGCCACACCTCACCCGCTCGACTCAAATAGGGATACAGAATTATGTTTGGGGGCTATATCTAGGGTGGCAGCCGAAGTTATCAGCTCGCATAGACCTACTGGCGTTCCTAGTGCTACCTCAGTCTGAGATGCACCTCATTAAAAAAAAAATGTCTTTCATACACAATATCATCCTAGAAAGTCCAAACCAAGTATATCCAGACATCGTTTACTCAAAACGGGACAGTAACAAAGCAGGTGCTCAATGCTCTCCACTTCCTCCTCATCACCACAGATTCTGCAGAAGTCATTGGACTTAATTCGTAACCTCTTGGAGTGTTCGCCGATCAGACAATGTGCCGTCAGAACTGACACTAAAGTTGAATGTATTTTCCTCTCTAGTGCGAGGAGATATTTTGACCTTCTCTGGTCGTACCTTAGCCAGATTTGTCTAGCTGCCCTGCAGTTGTCAATTTCGGTCCATCTCTCATTGAACTGCCTCTTGCCTAAGCCAAAGCTTGCATATGGACAGTGGCGCACCAATATATGCAAATTTTTGGAGAATTTGTAATGTCGTCCCTTGCTAGCAAGTTCATTGGCTTTGCACGATATCCCTAGGTCGAGGTACCCATATGAGATACATATGTATATGTTAAGATGACCATCCATCTCATTAACATTGTACTACCTACAATTTGATAGACTAAACTGTCTATCTGTCTAAAAAAACTACGGATGTTTTTGTACCTCCCAGATTGCGTTTAAGCCAGACAGACGCTTCTGGGAAAAGGGAACACTGCCCCATGTGCCAGTGGGAACCAGCTTCTACACGGATAGGTCCAAGCTAGGAGGAAAGACGGGTCTGGGACTTTTTATTGATGAACCAGAAGTCGAACTTCACTTCCGCCTCCCCGACTATAACACAGCATTTCAAGCAGAAGTTCTAGCAATCACGGAGTGTGTGAACTGGCTCAGTAATACCACAAAGCCTAAATATGCTAACATCTTTGCAGCTAGCTAAATGGCGATTAAAGCAATAGCATCGGAAAGGGTCAAATCCAGAAAGAACGATAAATGATTAATCAGCCCATGGTCAATTGCGTATTTGCTGGGTACCAGGACACAACGGAGTGATTTTCGAAGCCCCGAAGTATGAGTTGAAACACTGGGCAGTAATGGCTTACAAAACTGTGTGGAATAGCGAGACAGTAGGAGCAACTGCAAAGATACTGTGGGGTGACCAAAATGAAAAGAAAACAAGTAGTTTTCAGAAACTAAACAAGAGATGAGTAAGATGATGAGTGTCCTAACGGGACACTCAAGCTTACAAGCACATCTTCATCGCATAGGACTGCCCGGCTTTCACACATGCAAGATCCCAATATTTCGATATATATTCCGATATATTACCAGACATGACTCATCTCAGAGGATATGACTGGAAGATACTTAGAAAATTCGCGTCTAGTACCGATTTTCTGTAACTCGTGAGGTATAAAAATATCATAAATAAGGAGCGCACAACAGACCGAACGACTGGCTTAAGTGTATGTCCATGGACATGAGACGTTTAAACGTCTCCTCTCTTCAACCTAACCTAACCTACCTCCCAGATAGACAGTTTAATCTTAAAGTCTCTCTGGTTACAACTTCTCTAGCCATAATTTCAATCAGCAGATAGGTATTCTAGATTTAGGAGAATACACGCGTCGAACAACGCCACCACACATAATGTAAACGTGTACCAAACAATTCCGAGTTTCTGAGCACTTTTGCCCTCCTCCTTGGTTAGGAGCGGAACTCCTTATTCGAGACCAAGCCAGAACCTACGTTCCAGTGGCGTTCCTGACTCCCGTGTTACCAGATTATAGACTCTGGTCACACTGCGTGCCGAAGATACTACCAGTTAGGCTCCAGAAAATTAAATAAAGGACAAGGGACCCCATCTGGGATCACTGTCCAGTCACCGTTCTGGGAATAAATGGGATCTGTAGGATTCGTAGATCCGCAATATCAATCAGCTGTAGATGGAGTATGACTTGTAGAGACTCTATTGCTTGATCTAATATATCCAATGGACTGGATTTTAGCAAATATGCCCAACCTTTTCCTGCAATGCTACAGGAATATAAGACGGCGTTGGCCTTCTTTACACGTTCCGACACATTTGATATGAGAGACAATTTCCTATATAGAATTATAACCTTATAGTTCCTAGTAAATAGACCAAAATCAGTCTTGTTTGGGTTAACACCCAAACCTCTGTTTCTAGCTCATGCCTTTCAGGACGTTGGTGAATTTGTCAGTTACTGTGATCGCAATATCGTCCTTATAAACCACAACTTTGTAGCCACAATATTCTAGGTCTGACAGGATTACATTAAACGCTACACTCCAAAATTAAAAAAATATATGTACAGAATCCACCTATCGCACAGTTCAGTGAATGGCTGCCATGTTTATCACTGATGCATGGCGAACTTCACCAACTGAGGCACTAAATCCGTTGCCTGATCACCGCAGTGTTTAGCAGGCAGAAATCTTAGCTATTAGAAAGGTAGCAGAATAGTTCCAACTTTACTCTGTATTAATATTTGCTCTGATAGTCAGTCAGCTATAATGTCCCTGGGACCTATATTTCTGAATTCAAAAACTGCCCCGACGAGATGGCAGAACAGTTAAATATTTACCTGCTTTGGGTGCCGGGTTACAGATACATATCAGAGAAACGCAAAGCATATGAACTTGCAAATCTAGGGACCACCTTGCAGGGGATCTATAGATATTGCCCTTATGATCCAGGCTAATATGGCCTTGTCAAAACTGCAAAAGCATCTACGCCCTTCTGTTGCTATCGAGACAGGGCGTCTCACTTATCATGCCGGGCCACTGCCTTGAAATCACAAAACTTCTAAATGCAAAGTTTGGTTCCAATTGGATTAAAAATAAAAAATATGCAATCCGAGGTCTAGTAGTTATAGACACAAAGCCTGGCCTCCCAGGTTGATAGCGTTATGACTGAACAAAATGGAATGGTCACATCTCAAGACATAGGAGTTTCATGAATCTTTAGACAGATGGTTTCAAATCCAATAACCAAGTGAGCTTTGGTGTATGTGCTAGGGAACTAGAGTTATCCATTGCAAAAAGGCAGTCACGTCACTGTAGTGTTTACCAGCAAAATTTCTTAGCTATTAGAGGAAGGGGTAGCAGAATGACTAAGAATTATTGTTCTGACTAAAGTCGATATCAATATTTTCTCTGAATTGTCTTCCTGAACTCAAAAACTGCCCTCGAATGAGGAGATAATGCCCTTACGGCAACAACAGGTGGTCACTAGTCAAGAACTGCAGACATTCTAAAGAAATAAATTGGGTTCAGCAGGAGGAGCAGGAAATAGCTACTGATATAGTGTCATAGTCACAATACCTGACCTTACAGGTTGACTCCACCATGACCGAACCTCTTTTTGACCAGACCTATCTCACTCTTATACAAAGAACAGAATGAAATGGTCGCATCCCAAGACCTACACAGAAATAAAAATGCCATACTAAATTCAAGTAAAAAATTCTTAATTTTAGCCGAAATCGTACTTAAAAATTTAAGTACGTTCGTACTAAGTTTTTTTTTAAAACAAGTATAAATCGGCTTAAATTGAAAGAATCAAGCGCTAAAAGCCTTACAATAAGCATTTAATGTTTGAAATCAAGTAAACATTTCATGAAAAGGAAAATTAAGCCTAATATGGCTTAAAGTAAGAAAAACAAACTTTGACCCCTCAGATGGTTATGGCCTACGCCAAGAAAACGTTTATGGGTGTTGACTGCCCTAAATGTGGATCTCTTGGGTAAGTCATGATTTAAATAATTTTATTATACACAGATAGATTTCTGATTTAAAAGTTTCGTTAGAATTGTAATAAAGATCTTCAGATAGACTTCACGAGTATTATTAAAATTTAATATGTTCTCGTACTTATCCGCAGCAAGTCGTTGATCACTCTACATGGATTTTCAATTTAACCGAGGCCAATATACATGGTGAAGGACGTTCTCCCAATTGGTTTAAGGAATACCAATTCTCAGAGTTTACTAACAATTTGAGCCCAGCTGGCATTGATGCTTTGTTGAATAAAATGGCTGCGAATCCTGATATACTTCGTCAGGTAAGTTACCTTTGTAAAAATGTTATGTCCGTCACTGAAATTTATTTTTTTCTCACTATTTCCTCACCCACCAAACAGTATTGGAGGTACAAAATAGTATCCTCAGATCCCAGACTCTCTAACGGTTGTAACAACGATTGCCTATTGGAAACCATTTGCAGTTTGGCTACATCTGTTTACAATGAGAAAGGGCGTTGCAAAGCGTTGCAAGAGAAATTGAAGGAATCACTAAACACAATCTACTGATTTATCATGTAATTATTTGGATTCTGATCTTCTATGTAAACAATGTAATATATAGTTTGTATGCAGCACATTTTACACATTTGCGTATTCCTATTGACGATTTACACTTCAAATTCATGGTTAAAATGAATAGATTTGTTGATTACCAAGCAAACTACGTGGGCAAATATTTCAAAAACTTGCTGTGTAGAGAAAAACGGTTAATGTCATACTGCTCAGCGCATCCAAATTTAAGGGTGTTAGTGTTGTTGTTTCATCGATATTACATTTCGAAAATGCAATTTGAACACAAAGTGTAAAAGAAAATATATTATAATATAGTAATTCTTTTCTAAATTAAACGTATAACTAGCAAAATTATTGATTTTTTTTAATTTACTATATAAATCTTTTTTTTTTTTGTTACATAAACATTATATTTTAAAATAGAGACTTGATTGATGTGCAATTATTTTAAAAATTGCACTAGCCTATATTTACTATAAAGATATGACATATTTAACACCATCTTCTCACTTGGAGGTAAGAATTTGTAAGCTTTCTTCGTCGGGGTATAATTCGCATAGCTAAATCCTTTGCAAGATAAGCATATATAGAAATGTACTAAATACTGACGAGATCTCCACACACGACCAAAAATACGTATCCTGTTATAAGTTCTACGTGGTTTCCAGAAACGATATACTCCATTTTCACTAGAGACGATTTACGGCAAAATGAAGTATAAATGCTAGAATTTAAGAATGATCTGTCAAAAATGCGTGTAGAAGTCTAATCGGGGAGGGAAATTTATATGGGGGCTACATCAAAACATGGACCAATATACCCTATTTTCAATAGGGATAGTCCCTAGTCTTAAAATTTCCTATATAAGGATAAGTAAGTACCTCAGAAGTCAATTGTAGTCAGGAAGACCTCAGTAGTCGACTCTAGTCTAGAGGAAAACCTTAGTGGTCGACTCTTGTATATTCGCAGACCTCAGTGGCTGTAGTCCATAGGAAGAACTCGATTCTAGTAACGGGTTTTCCAATAGGGATGATATGATTTTGAAGTGACGTTTCGGCCATTTGTAATATGTCATGATCTGTCATTTGTTTTTCATTGTATTCAGTAGTAGTAGAAATCGTTCTCCAAAAACACTTGCCGGTCGACCTACGACCTTGATACCAATGAGCACTATTTGAGCTCTCGTTAAGAGCTATCTTTTTCCCATTGACCGATTCCCCGTCCGACGTACCGTTAAGGAGCTAGAGCAAAAACAAACTTTCCGTTCACATTTGAAAATTATGCTAAGTCCATTTTTTTGAAATCCAAAAAAAAACACATTGCAGTCGACCTACGACCTTGACACCCACGTGCAATATTTAAGCTCTCGTTAAGAGCTATCTTTTTGCCATTGACTGATTGTGACTACGTGCCACACAGCAAATGAAACAATTGAATTGTTGCGAGATAAGTTTGAAGATTCGATTATTTCAAGAAATTGTGATATTGAATGGCTTCCAAGAAGTTGTGATTTAACACTATTAGACTATTTCTTGTGGGGTTATTTGAAGTACTTATTGCACGAATCTGGTATAGATGAAGGCCACAGTGGTTGACTGTGGTATAGAATAACAACTAAAAGGCCTCAGTAGTCGACTCTAAGTAGTCTAGAGGAAGACCTTAATGGTCGTCTGTAGTCCATATGAAGAACTCAGTGGTCGACTCTAGTTTAAAGGAAGATCTCAGTGGTCGACTCTTATTTAAAGAAAGACATCAATAGTAGACTCTAGTATAGATGAAGACCTCAGTGGTTGACTCTAGTCTAGATGAAGACCTCAGTGGTTGAATCTAGTATAGATGAAGACATCAGTGGTCGACTCTTGTTTAGAGGAAGGCCTTAATGGTCGACTGTAGCCCATAGGAAGAACACAGTGGTCGACAGTAGTTTAAAGGAAAACCTTAGTAGTCGACTCTAGTTTAAAGGAAGACCTCAATAGTAGTATAGATGAAAACCTCAGTGGTCGAATCTAGTGCAGATGAAGACCTCAGTGCTTGACTCTAGTATAGAATAACAAATCAAAGGTCTAGTATAGAATAACAAATCAAAGGTCTAGTATAGAATAACAAAAGTCGACTCTAGTCTAGATGAAGGCCTAAATGTTCGACTTCAGTATAGATGAAGGCCTCAGTGGTCGACTCTAGTATAGAGAGAGTATTCAGTGATCGGCTCTAGTATAGTTGAAGTGTTCAGCAGTAGTCGATTCAAGTCTAGAGGAAGAACTCAGTATAGATAAACACCTCAATAGTTGACTCTAGTATAAAAAAAGGTCTCAGTGGTTGAATTTAGTAAAGATGAAGATCTAAGTGATTGACTGTAGTATAGAATAAAAACTCAAACACCTCAGTGGTCGAAATTAATATAGTAATTATTTTCTGAATTAAACGTTAACAGTGTAAAAATCTTAATTTTTCCTTAAAATTTATATTAATTTTTTTTTATACAAACTATGTATCATAATAGAGACTTGCAAAGGTTTCTGTGGAATTGTTTACATGTTTAAGATGACCCATCATCGTGATATTTTTTTCAATGTAGGTTTCTTGATATACCTTTAAGCCTTGTTCAATGAAAATTAGCGCAGACCGTCCTGCGGCAGTTTAAATTTAAGTTAGAGCGACAGCCGGAGTTACCACCTAGCTCCCTAGTGCTACCACGGGCTCAGTCGCTCCTCATCGGGACCAACTTGTTTGATACACAAAGTAATCAATAATACGAATATTGATATTGGTATGTCAGACTTTCTAGAAATACCGACCTCAGTACATACAGATGTCATTTACTCTACATTTCCTCCTCATCATCAAAGCTTCTGTAGAAGTCATTGGACTCAATTTCCAACCTCATGCCATAATCGCCGATCAAGATGTGCCCCGTCCGAACTAACACTAATGTATACACTTTTTTCTCTCTAGTGCGAGGCTGTATTTTGAATCTTGACCTACATCTCTCATTGGACAGCCTGATTCTACATTATCATTCTCATCAGCAAGTCCCACTTCCTCTTCTGGGAAATTGGATCTTATTTCCAGTATTCGCCAATCAGCTGTAATGGCAGCGACCGTTGCGTTGATGATGCCCCGGAAACTGAACTTGTGTGCTAGTCCATGGTGTCAACCCTTCAACATTTGTTTTCCTCTAGTAGTGAAATGTACGGCATTCAGATGTGTTGGGGTCGTTTAAATTTAAGTGTTTTGAGAACAGAAGACCCACAGTCCCTATACAAATCTGCAGTAAAGATTTGTAGTGCTTATGAATCTACGTGCTGTTTGCTGTCTTATATAGCACAAGTCTGATATTGCAATATTCGAAGTTGGCGACAGCAATTACGTACATATAATTACATATACTGCGACCTAAGTGTGAAAAGGCGCTAAGTCCACTTTTTTCCAAAATGTATTTTTTTAAGCGGAACGTAAGATAAGTTGGATATACATCGATTTGAAAACAAAAAGCCAAAAAATCATGCTTTGTCATCTTTAAAAGCTGAAAAGCGCTAAGTCCAAATACCCTTTATAAAAACATTCATATATGTACAGTAAGTATTTTCCCAGCGGTAAAATGGTCCAGGCCTTCCAGGCATCAGGCCTGATAGAAGGGCTTCCAACACCTTCTATTGGAAGGCACGCATGCACATTTATAAAGGCCTGAAAAATGTGCAATCTCTCACTTCTAAAAAAGTAACCGTGCCTCCTGCTCCCGTCTTTTTTCAAACATGTCTAACGCCTTCTAAAAGATGTCAGAGAAAAGTCGTTCTCCCTCTCTCTCAAGTTTTTGCATATGTAGAAAAATTCCTTCCTTCCTTCCTTCTCCCATCCTTTATCAGGCATGATTCTGTCCTTCTAAAAATATATCATATCGAAGGTGTTTAGCACACAACATTTAAATTTTGTGTGGACATAATCATGCATGATAAAAGACGGGAGAAGGAAGGCAGAGTGTACACGAATTAATTCTCCTTCCCTCAAGATTCTCATGTAGGAACTTTGTTGCTACTGCGAGAGTTTAAAACAAGTTTTATGAAAAAAAAAAAATACCGCTACACAAATTGAAAAGTGAAGGTGAAGACAATTAAAATTAACAAACAATTAGTCGTTGCAAAGGTTTTGTAGAGTTCAGTTGCCTTGTGTTTTTGATAGATTAAGATATATTCTTATCAAAATTATTCTATATGATCTTTGCGAACTCCTATATTATGCATTTGAAGTGCTGAATGTGACATTCATTTAAAATACATTATTTGGTCTGCATTTTGATTTACTGTAGGACTTTCCTTCGAAGCTGTACATCAGACCTAGATCAGACCTTCATTTCGAAGCTCTAAATCATACCTTCATTTTGAAGCCCTTCTTAAGACCTTCCTTTCGAAGTCCTATATCAGTCCTTCATTCGACAATCCTTTGTTAGGCATGATTTTTACCGCGAGATGCAAGGCCTGGCCTCGCAATGTCACTTCATGTAAAAAAGAAATAAAGATTGAATGCGGCGGCCAGGCCTCGTGGCTCTTAAATCAGACCTGATAGCTTGCCGCCTAAGACGTGATTTTTACCGCTGGGTTGCCTCTCCTGTAAAATTTAAAATATTGGACTTAGCGCCTTTACACTCTTAGTTCGCGATATGTATATAGCGATCCATTTTTTATGCCTGGTCATTTCAATTCCAATCCACTTAGAATATGTATAGCCACTTGACTATGACAACCGTTTCATGTACAATCGTATGTAGCACCTAAATCCAAATAGTATTGAATTATGAAATTTTATATTTATCTCTGAGGGTAGTCAAATCGGGTACACATGTACACGTTTGTCAGAAATGTTCGCAAAAATAATTTCAGCTTTGTTCCGATCCATGGAATAAAGTGATAACTGAAAAATCCTCGATGTTTCATGAGTTCTGCAAAATGTTCAGCAGGGTGGGGTAGCATATTTAGTCTGATTAATTTCAATCATTCGTCGAAAAAGTTTACAATACCTACCTTTTTTGTTTGTTATCCTATCGCAAATATAATTTCAATTCTTTTGTTACAATAAACGCCAAAACTTTCGAGTTAAAACGTTCTTCCCTTTAATGAGACCATATTTCTTTACGGTTTAACAATACAGATAACTAATGATAAGCAACTATTATTGTATTATGATTACTATAGATGTTATTTTCGGTAGGCGACAGAGCTAATCTACATGAGTTTAATCAATATTATTATTGCCATGTTATTTATTAACTTAAATATTCTGAGAAATTGTCAAAATTATAGGTTTAGTTCTTGTTAATCTAAATAGAAAATGTTAGTCCGTCTTTAGACTCGAAGTTGTGCTGATCGTCATGACGATGTTACGGAATTTTTTAATTTTTGCCTTGTTGGCTTTTACGGCTTCGGCCCTGAACTTGCCCGGAGTACCACTTGAATTTACCGAAGATGTTGAGGTTTTGTCAGCTATTTCAGGTAGGTTACAAAAAAAAAACCTTACGGGGGATTTATTGCGTTAAGTGATTTATTAAAAAAAAAGTGAATGACATGTTCAAGAAGATGTCTGGCACAGAGGAAGATAAGAAAAAAGCACGTGCCCTGTAAAGTTCCCTTTGTTTTGTAATAAATAGGAAGTTGTTGAGAAAAATAAGTAAATAAGGGCTGATATCAAATTATAGCTATTGAAGGATCCCAGTGAAATTGTTTAATTTTTTTTATACATATACTTTTAAGATTTTTCAGAAAATGATAAAAGATCTCTGCGGTCGACAAAAGTATAAACGAAGGCCCTTAGTGGGCGACCCTTGTCGACCAAGACCCCTGTGGTTAAGTGTTGTTAAGAAAGGATATATTTTTAAAAAAAGACTTACATTTTTGAACGAATTCTTCAATGGACTACCAAAAAACTCTGCGGTCGACTCATGTGTAGACGAAGGCCCTTAGCGAACGACTGGTCGTCTACAGAAAAACCTTAGTGGTCGGTTGTAGTCTTGAAAACCTCAGTGGTCGACTTTAATATAGTTGAAAACCTCAGTGGTCGACTTTAATATAGTTGAAAACCTCAGTGGTCGACTTTAATATAGTTGAAAACCTCAGTGGTCGACTTAAGTATAGATCAGTGGTCGGCTCGAATATAGTAGAAGACCTCAGTGATCTACTCCAGTATAGATGAAGACCTCAGAGGTCTTCTGTAGTAGATAAAGGGTACAGTTGTCGACTCTAGTATAGAGGAAATGTTCAGTTGTCAACTCTGGTATATAGGTAGACATCAGTGGTCGATTCAAGACTATAGGAAGAAATCATTGGTCGATTCTAGTAAGTCAGTGTCGATTCTAGTAAATCAGTGACGATTCTACTGTTCAGTAGTCGAATCTAGTATAGATTAAGACCTCAGTGGTCGACTCTATTCGAGTGGTGAAGTTCATAGACTAGAGGAAAACGAAGTCGTCAGCGATTGACTTTAGTCCAGATGAAGATCTCCGTGGTCGACTAAGTCTAGAGAAAAATCTCAGTGGTCTAGTATAGAGAAGACATCGGTGATCGACTCTAGTGTAGAGGAAGCCATCCGTGATCAACTATAGTACAGAGGAAGACCTCCGTGATCGAGGGATCCCCCCATGGCCTACTCTAATAAAGAGAAGGACCTCAGCGGTCCAAAACACTTTGATTTAACCAATGGTCGACTCTAGTATAGAGGAGGGCCTCAGTAGCCACCTCTAGTTTAAAGGAAGTCCTCAATGGTAGAATCTAGAAAAGTTGATGTTAGATATGAAATTATGTCTTTATTTATAAAAAAAGGAGAATTTCCTCGTTAATATTTTTTAATTCAAAAAATCAAAATTGAACTGATACATATTTTTTTGAAAGCAGAAAAAAGTTAGAATAATAAAAACAGTTTCCTATGACTAATGAGAAAATATATAATATACTTGTTGTCATACTACTAGATATAACATTTCTTCCCCCTTCCGCAAGACTATCTATGGAGAATATACTAGTCGCTGCCTCTTCATTCTAGTTGATCTCCGAAGTAGTTGTTCCGTAGTAGATTTAGCTCTTACTGGGGTTTTTGGCTGTGCACAAACTGGATTTCTACCTGGAGGAGTTAAAGAATCGGTTGAACATGAATCGTCTGGTACGATAGAATTTCCCATAGTATTATCGATAGGTGGGGCTCTTGGATGTGCACAAAGTTGAGTTCTAACAAGCGGAGTTAAATAATCGCCCATAGTATTCTCGATAGTTCTATCCCGATGCATTGGGTCATCCGTAGAATTCTCCGTAACCGAGTCCTTAGGATAATAGTGGATAAAACGACTTTCTTCATTTTCGTCTCGTCCGTTATGCGAATATCGGTTGTTGTCCCATTGACGTCTTCTATCTGTACCTTCTTCCTGTGGTTCTTTTTCTTCACGTGCCACCTTCCTTATCTGATCAATATGCCTTTTGTACAGTTTGCCATTGTAAGCAATGTGATAATGCAAATCTCCTAGACGGTGCAGAATGGTTCCTTGCACCCACTTGTCCATACGTGGATTTTCCGATCGAAACCACACGTTATCTTCCGTATTAAAGTTGCGGAAATTTGCATCGAATTTCATGTATTGTTTCTGTGTAACCAAAGTTGACACCTCTTGCGGAAAAATGAGGTCAAGGCGCGTACGTAGGGATCTTCCAAAAAACAGTTGAGCTGGGGACTGACCAGTGGTGGAGTGTGGGGCATTTCTGTACTGACGTAAAAACTCGTTTAGATTACTCTGTATGTCATTCTTGTTTGTGTCCATTGATTTAAGAGCATCCTTAATAGTGCGTACCGAGCGTTCGGCTTGACCATTTGTCGATGGATGATAGGGTGCCGTTAATTTATGATACTTTACACCTACATTCTGCAAGAAGTTCTTGAATTCCATTGATGTGAAATTTGTGCCATTATCTGAAACGATGGTAATCGGTACTCCGTATGTCGAGAAGAGTTCATCCAAAATTGATATAGTGGCATTTGCTGTAGTAGATCTAGTTAGTTTTACTTCAATCCATTTACTAAACGCATCCGTAATCACTAAAAACATCGTTCCCAAAAATGGGCCAGCATAATCTATATGTATGCGCTCCCATGGGCCCTTGGGGTAATCCCAGTGATGTTCCTTAAATTTAGGGGGGTTATTTGCATATTTAGAACAATCGACATAGGTGTTTGCCACTTGTTCAATGTCGGAATCCAACCCTGGCCAGTACACGAAAGATCGGGCCAACCCCTTCATCTTTACGATGCCTAAATGTGCCGAATGTAGATCCATCAAAATTCTTTTCTGGAGAGAAGAAGGTATGACAACACGGTGATCAAATACTAAGCACCCTCCTGTCTGTTTATAGTTCGCCTCGGGTGCCTTATACCCGCACTTTCTCAGACACTTGCCGGACTCCAGCAATCTTACTATTTCTCCTAACCTAGCATCTTTCCTCGTTTCGTTTGCAATTTGATATGATTTCACCGGCAGTTGTTGAATCTGTTTTATCATAAAATTATCGAAGCCATCACCTTCTAGTAGTTGGTATTGATCCACACGTGACTCATACAACCGTGTAACGGAATCGGGTTTTATCATTCGGGAACAAAAATCAGCATTTAAATTGGATTTGGTTGGCTTAAAAACAATGTCAAAATCGAAGTTACTAAGATAATCAGCATAGTTGGCCATTCTACTAATACATAATACGGGCAATGTTTTATCAGGATGCAGTATTTGAGATAAAGGCTTGTGGTCCGTAATCAGTGTCCAATGACGTGCATAAAGATATAAAAAGAATTTCTGTACCGCCCAAATTATTGCCAGCGCCTCTTTGTCCATCTGTGGATATTTCCGTTCTGTAGCTGTCAGAGTACGACTTGCATAAGCTATTGGTCGTTCTTGTCCATTATGTAAACGGTGCGAAAGGACTGCTCCCAGTCCCACCTGACTGGCATCGGTTGCTAACAACAACGGTAGCTTGGGGTCATACGGGATTAGAACTTCCGGAGAAATTAATGCATTCTTAATATCGTCGTACGCCTTTTCCGCCTCGGGGGTCCATACAAATGTGTCCTGCACAAGGATGTTTCGCAGAGGTCTGCTTCTAGTAGACAAATTCGGAATGAATGAGTTGTAGTACGATGCTTTGCCCAAAAATAATTGCAGTTCTTCCATTGTCGTTGGCCTTGGAGCATCGCGGATAGCTTCTATATGTTTATCCGATTTATGTATTCCATTTCCATCGATTTTATGTCCCAAGAATTCAACTGCAGGTGCCGCAAATACGCATTTTGACTTATTCAGTCGAAGTCCAGAATCTTTAAGCCTCTCTAAAGTAATCTGAAGATTGGAAATCATTTCATCAAAGTTTACAGCATGGACCAAAATATCGTCAAAAAAACTACTGACATTAGGAACCCCTTGTAGTACACTTTCCATTCTTCTTTGCCAAATTGCTGGTATATTTGCCGCGCCATATACTGCACGCTTTGGTCGGATTAGACCATGTGTCGGTGTATTTAGAGTCAATGCATGTGCGAATTCGTCAGTTATGGTTAGATGTGAGTATGCGTCGGTGATATCTAAATGGCAAAATAATTTGGCGTTGTCCATTTTATTTAATATCATTTCCACTTTCGGTATAGGGTGTTCGTCTATTATCATTCTCGGGTTTAATGTGGGTTTATAATTACCCGTAATTCGTATCTTGCCATTTTTCTTTGTCACCACATGTGTTGACGACGCCCACTCCGAGTACTCCACTTTCTCAAATAGCCCCGCACTAATCTTCGAATCAATTTCGGCAGCGTACGCATCCCGCAGGGCCAATGGAATATCCCGGGCTCTCGTGAAAACAGGTGTCGACCCCGGTTTTAAATGTAACTTCGCAGGAGGCCCCTTGAGTTTTCCTGCAGACTCACTAAAGATATCTTCGTATTTACGTAAAAGCTGTAGTAATGCTAGATTCTGTTCCTCGGTTAACGTTGGTGTCGCCACCTGTACTGAATTCACCTGATCGGCGTCCGTAAACAACTCGCCTATATCGATTTCATCTACAAAGTGTGAAATCCATTCCCTCCCAAAAAGGGACTCAAAGTTGCCATCGACGACGTAGAGATTTAACCTACGATTTTTCGCTCTTACTTTAACATCGACGGGTACGCGACCGATGCATGGAATTTTGTGCCCTGTGTAGCTTGAAAACTGTCTGTCCGTTTTTAGAAGTCGATCTACTGGTTTTATCTTCTGTAAAGTTTTCTTACTTATTATTCCACATGGGGCACCTGTATCTAGTTCCATATCCACATCACAGCCATTGATGACCACTCGAATTATCTTTTTTCCAATAGATTTATTCTTCACTACGTTTACGGAATTCAGGCATTGGACAGAATCGTACATCTCGTCGGGCCGTTCCTCTGTTACTTGAGCTGTAGCGGCCTTACACACTCTTGCAATATGACCGGACTTGCCACAAGAAAAGCATTTCGCGGAACGAAATTTACAAAGATTTCGAAGATGTTTACCACCACACCCATAACATGTTAATGATGTTTCACTTCTAGTCTCCTTAACTCCACTCTGTGCTGGTTTCCTCTTAAATTGCGCAGGAGCATATCCCAGTTTATTCGTGGGCTCAACTAATTCTTGCACATGTGTCTTCATGTCTGTAGTGGTTTGGCGTGTTACCTCCAAGGAATGTGCAATTTCATAGGCTTCATTAAATGTATGGGATTCTTTGCGATAATTTCATCGCATGCGCTACGTGATTCCATACCCAACAGCAATTGTTCCGTAAGCATTCTGTCAAGGAACGCCCCATACTCACAATACTTAGCAGCTTTTCTGAGTCTTAACGTAAAATCCGCAATAGATTCGTCCTTTTCCTGTATAATTCGCCTAAATTTTATGCTTTCAGAAAATTTGTTCCTCTTTTTGTCAAAATGTGCGATTAAAATATTTTTCATTTCCTCATATGAACAGTTCTGAGGATCCTTGGGATGAATAAGAATTCGTAACGCATCATTTAATTGCGCACCCATATGTACACGAGCATATGTGTGATGGTCATCGTTCGACACTTTACTGAGCTTCAGTGCCAGGTCAAAACGCTGAAAATAGTCTTCGACTGATGATGTATCCGTTGATTTAAATTCCGAGATGGTAAATGGTGGTGGTTTGCTAGATGCGGTTGCTTGTGCATTTGTATTCTGTTGCTGTGAAATAGATGCCACTGCTGTTCGAGTGGCTTGTGATACTGCTTCTCTTAAAGCGTTTGCAAACATTTCTGTTAATTGTTGGGTTTCCTCCTGACCCAAAACCATGGTAATCCCACTTCTGACACCAAAATGTTAGATATGAAATTATGTCTTTATTTATAAAAAAAGGAGAATTTCCTCGTTAATATTTTTTAATTCAAAAAATCAAAATTGAACTGATACATATTTTTTTGAAAGCAGAAAAAAGTTAGAATAATAAAAACAGTTTCCTATGACTAATGAGAAAATATATAATATACTTGTTGTCATACTACTAGATATAACAGTTGAAAACTTCACTGGTCGGCTCCAGTATAGATGACTACCTCAGTAGGGGACTCTAGTCCAGAGGAAGACCTTGGTGGTCGACTGTAGTCAGTGGACGCCCCTAGTTTAAAGGAAGAACTCAATGGTGGACTCTAGTATAGTTGAAGACTTCAGTGCACGTCTCTAGTGTAGAGAAAGTGTTCAGTTGTCGACTCTAGTATAGAGGAAGTTATTATTTATTATTAGGAAGACTTCAGTGGTCGATTCAAGTCGAGAGAACGAACTCAGCGGTCGATGCTATTGCATATAGAGGAAGACCTCAGACTCCCACAACATTTTGATGTAAACTAGCGGTCGACTCAAGTCTCGGGGAGTGCCTCAGTGGTCGACTCTAGTCTAGATGAAGACCTCAGTGGGTGACTCTATCATGGGAAAAGGCATCAGGGATCGAATCTAGTACAGATGAAGACCTCAGTTGTTAACTCTAGTATAGAATATGAACTCAGTGGTCGACACTAGTAAAGAGGATGACCTCCGTGATCGACTATAGTACAGAGGGGGACCTAAGTTGTCAACTCTAGTCTAGAGGAAGACCTCCGTGATCCACTCAAGTGTATAGAAGAAGACCTCCTTGGTCGACTCAAGTGTATAGAGAAAGACTTCAGAGGTCGACTCTGGTACAAAGGAACATATCAGTGGTCGACTCTAGTCTAGAGGAAAATTATGGTGATGCACTGTAATCCATAAGAAGAACTCAGTGGTCGCCTCTCGTTTAAAGGAAGACCGTAATGGTCGACTCTAGTACAGTTGAACATCTCACTGATCGACTATTGTATAGATAAAGTGTTCAGTTGGCGACTCTAGTATAGAGGAAGTGATTAGTTGTCGACTGTGGTTAATAGGAAGAACTCAGTGGTCGTTTCAAGTCTAGAGGGAGGCCTCCAACTCCCAAAACACTTTAATGTAAACCAGTGGTCGACTCCCAGTCGAGATGAAGACCTCAGTGGGAGACTCTAGAGAGAGAGAAAGACTACAGAGGTGGACTCTGGTATAAAGGAACATCTCAGTGGTCGACTCTAGTCTAGAGGAAAATTCTGGTGATGGACTGTAGTCCATAGGAAGAACTCAGTGGTAGAGTTGTGTAGTTCGTGAACGAACTAGTTCAATTGAACGGGTCACTTTACCGAACGAAACGAACTAGTTCACAGCTCAGTTTTTCAACACTGTCATTTCGTTCTCTCTTCTCAGCTGTTATGTGTTGTTTCCATTTTTATATCATCATGAATGTAGGGTTCTTCCTATACAAAAGCGTTTGTATGCGGCTGATTTTAACTGGTGATCTGAACGAAACGAACGAAGTGAGCTGGAGAGCTGAAGAGCTGGTGAGCTAAAGAGCTGATGAGCTAAAGTGAGCAGGAGAACTAAATAAACGAACTAGATCACTCAGTTGAACTGAACTAAAAAGAGCGATCTCTTAAATGAACTAAAGTGGCCAACTCTACTCAGTGGTCGCCTCTAGTTTAAATGAAGGCATCAATGATCAACTCTAGTATAGTTGAAGAACACAGTTGTCGACTCTAGTATAGACGAAGTCTTTAGTTGTCGAATGTGGTATATAGGAAGTCCTCAATGGTCGATTCAAATCGATAGGAAGACCTCCAACTCCCAAAACACTTTAATGTAAACCAGCGGTCGACTCAAGTTTTGGGAAGTGCATCAGTGGTCGACTCTAGTCTAGATGAAGACCTCAGTGGGTGACTCTAGCATAGGAAAAGGTATCAGGGATCGAATCTAGTATAGAAGAATACCTCAGTTGTTAACTCTAGTATAGAATATGAACTCAGTGGTCGACTCTAGTAAATAGGATGACGTCCGTGATCGATTCTCGTACAGAGGAGGGCCTAAGTTGTCTAGTCCAGATGAAGATCTCCGTGATCGACTCAAGTGTATAGAGCAACCCCGTCTCAAGGAGTGCCTCAGTGTTCGACTCCCAGTCTAGATGAAGACCTCAGTAGGCGACTCTTGCACAGGAAAAGGCATCAGTGATCGAATCTAGTCGAAATGAAGACCTCAGAGGTTAACTCTAGTATAGAATATGAACATAGTAGTCGACTCTAGTAATGAGGATGGCCTCCATGATCGACTCTGGTACAGAGGAGGACTTAAATTGTCAACTCTAGTTTAGAGGAAGACATTACTGTAGTCTAGAGGAAGTCCTCAGTGATCGATTCAAGTATACAGTAAGACCTCCGTGGTCGACTTTAGAACGAGTATAGAGAAAGACTCAGTGGTCGACGGTCAACTCTGACACAGAGGAAAATGTGAATGGTCGATTTTAGTATAGAGAAAAACCTCAATGTCGACTCTGGTACACAGGAAGATCTCAGTGGTCGACTCTGGTACAAAGGATGTCCTCATTACTCTACTCTGGTACAGAGGAAATCCTGAGTGGTCAACTCTGGTACTGAAGAAGACCGGCCTCCGTGGCCGACTCTAGTCTAAAGGAAACTTTAGTGGTAGTCTCTACTCTAGAGCAAGACTTCAGTAGTAGACCCAGTTTGGAGGAAGACTTCTGTGGTCGATTCTAGTACAGAGACAGACCTCCGTGAACAACTCTAGTATAGAGAAAGACCTCAGTGGTATTCACTAGTCTTGAGCAATTCGTCAGTGGTAGTCACTAGTCTAGAAGAAGACCTCCGTGACTGAATCTAGTATAGAGAAGGAATACCTCAGTGGTCGACTTTAGTCTAAGGGAAGATCTCAGAACTAGGCTCCAGTCTGAAGGACTTTAGCTTTAAATAATGTATAGCATTTTGTAAATGTTAATATAGACATATCTAAAATTTAATAGTTCTACGAACGGTTTGTATAAAATCGATTCACTGTGCAATAATTTCATTTGTATATCGTATATAATATTTCATAAACTTAATAAGTAATCGTGTTCTTTATCACATACTTATTACATCGTAAAATGTGTACTCTTAATCTCTGTGCGAAAAAAATTGTGGAGTAATCTCTACAGATTATCTCACATAAAGTGTTTGCCTGAAAGTAAAAAAATATCATTTGTTATTGAAAAATCGCAATGCGTCGTTGTTTTTTTTTTGACATACTCGTAATAGTATAACACACACACATTGCGGATGTATATGTAGCTTAACTTATCTTTGAACGAACTGTTAATCTTACTGATTATCTAAAACTTTGGGGGGTGAACTTTGCTACGGTATACGAGTAGTACTTGAAATTGTTTTCTAAATACATACATAATTATTAAGTACGAGTGCAGTTATATAAAACAAACTTCAATTTTCTTTTTTGCAGATGATATTGCCAACAAATTCACCCATGAATATATGCAGTATCTGCAGACCGGTGTAGAATCGGCTACCCTGAAACAAATCTCAACCCAATTGGGAAAATCTCACACCAAGGATATTTTCACCACCAGCCCTAATGAATTGAGTGCCGTCAATCAATTCTTCACCTGTACCACTTGCCGTGCTGTGGCCAATGTTGTAGGTCGTACCTTCCGCTCTAGCGAGGGTGAATTGAATGGTCCCAATGCCCAAGCCGATACCAAAAAGGTTCTCTTGGATTTGTGCGCTCGTCTGCATATTCAAACTCAAGAGGTCTGCTCGGGTCTGTTCGATTTGAATTGGGACATCGTCCATTACATCATTATGAATTCGGATGCTGATGCTCGTTCCATGTGCGGCAGTTTGCCCATTGACATCTGTCAGGTTAAACAAGAAGAGTTTAACTGGAAATTGAACATCGACAGCGGCAAGGGTCTCATGACGGCACCCAAATCGGATGTGCCCAAAAAGACAGGCAATGATTTGAATATTATCCAAATTACGGATATTCACTACGATCCTGAATATAAGGCTGGTTCTTTGGGTGACTGCGAAGAGCCCTTGTGCTGTCGTGAAACTCCGGCCAGTGGTATATCTGACGAAGCTAAAGCCGGCTACTGGAGCGATTTCCGTGATTGCGATTCTCCTTTGTATATGATTGAAGATGCTTTCGATAGCATTTTGAAAACTAATCCAAAAATTGATTATATCTATCAGACGGGCGATATAGTTCCACATTCTATTTGGTCTACTACTAGGGAAGGCAATAAGGCTATGATAACCGAAATTAATGAATTGATGACTAAAAAATTCGATGGTATTCCCATATATCCCATTCCAGGCAATCACGAACCTCATCCAACCAATATGTAAGTATTGACAGAACCAAAAGTCAAATGATTTTACACAGAATAGTTTCATGGAACAATGGACCTTATTATTTCACATTTTGATACAACACTACAACGGTCCCAAGACCCTAGACTAGAGAAATACCTTAGTAGTCGACTCTAGCCTATAGAAAACCTCAGTGGTTAACTCTTGTCTAGAGGAAGTCCTCAGTGGTTGACTATAGTCTATAGGAAGTCCTCAGTGGTCGACTCTAGTCTAGATGAAGACTTCCGTGGTTGACTCTAGTTTAGAGGAAGACCTCAGTGGTCGACTCTAGTCTAGAGGAACCCCTCAGTGTTCGACTCTAGGCTAGAGTAAGTCATCAGTGGTCGACTCTAGTCTAGAGGAATACTTAGTGGTCGACTCTAGTCCAGAGTAAGTCCTCAGAGGACGCCTCTAGTCTAGAGTAAGTCAATGGACCTTATTAGTTCACATTTTGATACGAAACTACAACGGTCCCAAGACCCTAGACTAGAGAAATACCTTAGTAGTCGACTCTAGCCTAGAGAAGACCTCAGTGGTAGACTCTTGTCTAGAGGAAGTCCTCAGTGGTTGACTATAGTCTAGAGGAAGTCCTCAGTGGTCGACTCTAGTCTAGATGAAGACTTCCGTGGTTGACTCTAGTTTAGAGGAAGACCTCAGTGGTCGAGTCTAGTCTAGAGGAATACTTAGTGGTCGACTCTAGTCCAGAGTAAGTCCTCAGAGGACGCCTCTAGTCTAGAGTAAGTCAATGGACCTTATTAGTTCACATTTTGATACGAAACTACAACGGTCCCAAGACCCTAGACTAGAGAAATACCTTAGTAGTCGACTCTAGCCTAGAGAAGACCTCAGTGGTAGACTCTTGTTTAGAGGAAGTCCTCAGTGGTTGACTATAGTCTAGAGGAAGTCCTCAGTGGTCGACTCTAGTCTAGATGAAGACTTCCGTGGTTGACTCTAGTTTAGAGGAAGACCTCAGTGGTCGACTCTAGTCTAGAGGAACCCCTCAGTGTTCGACTCTAGGCTAGAGTAAGTCATCAGTGGTTGACTCTAGTATAGAAGAAGATCTCAGTGGTCAACTCTAGTATAGAAAAAGACCTCAGTGGTCGACTCTAATTGTTCAACCCTAGCATAGAAGAAGAGCTCATTGTTCGACTCTAGTAAAGAAGAATGTAGCAGTTGAATTCCCATATACCATATTGCGGGCCTCAACCGGGGCAGCCCATGTTATAGAATATTCTATTGTTTAATTATGTTGTTTAATTCAATTATAATTCAATTACAAACCTGAAAAGGAAAAAAACAAATATGTATTTTGTTTTTTAAAATAAAATAAAAATATGATATTGAATTAAAATGTAAACAAAAAGCAATAAAAGAGCGGATCTATGGTGGCTCTAAATAGGTGTTCGGGCATAGCTGACTTTGTAGACAGATCGGGTAAAAATTCTGGCTGGAAAATCATTAAATTGGCTGTACTAAAACTAAACATTTTTGTTCTCATAATAAAGAAACGACTTTTTGTGATTTTATTTAGATTATCGTAATCTAGTCGGCACACCAAGCCTCCCCGCAAAGGGAGTGGAATTAAAAAAGGACAATATTTCGGACGTTTCTTAACCAGAGACCCGATTGCGACAAACCGATTACATTTACATGCTTGTAGAAGAGTTACTAGAGAATATGTCTTTAATTTGGGACCCCTATGGTATACAGGGGCGGAGCTACAGGGCCTGAAAGTTAGGCACCTCGGACGAACAAAATTTTTTATGCGCAAGGAATTGTTTTTGTTGTCTCTTTCGACTAAAATGTGTGTCCATTCTACTAACCGAGGTTTACAAAAGATTTTTAACACATAAGAGTTATATCATACAGTTCCCGAGATATTTGTATTTGAACCATACAGCTCACCGCAACCATGTACAAAATCTTCATGCTACCCGCAATTTAATTCTTCTGTAGAATTTCGTTATAATTGCATTTCATAGCAAAATTCCATTGAAATAGCATTTCTCTAAAAAAATTACGTTAAAATCACATTTTTCTAAAAAAATTAATAAAAATTGCAATTTTATAGAAAATTTCATATTAATTACACTTTTTTTTAGAATTTTTTTCCAAATATGCATTTCCTCCTAAAAAATTTTTTTTAAATCAAATTTTTCGTTAAAATTGCATACTTATGGCAAATTCTTTTCTGCAAAAAAGTGCAACACTTGCATTGCCCTTTTTCGGAAAACTGCACTATAATATCGCTTTTTTGAAATTTTGAAATTTTAGTTGTGCTAAATTCGAGTAACTAAATTACCAAATTTCAAAAAAGTATCACAAAAGTGTCGTTTTCGGAAAAAGGGCAATGAAAATGTTGCACTTTTTTGCAGAAAAGAATTCGCCATTAGTTAAAATTTCAGTTATCTGGAAAATATCTTTGAAATTGCATTATTCTGCTAAATTTTGTTAAAAATGCATTTTCCGAGATAATTGAAAATTGTGTAAAGATCACATTTCACTAAAAATTTCTTGAAATTAAATTATTTTTGAGAAATAATTTTTAAATTTCAAAGGCCGATGAGTGGATTTATTGCCACTGAAGGGATTAAAGATCGTTGAGTCGTTTAAAAGACGATGACCCCAGATTAAAGTCCGAAGAAGGGAAATTACACGAACAATTGAATTTCGAAGAAATTTTGAAGAAAAATGCAAAAATATTTTAGAAAAATTAAATATCAAAGTAATTTTTTAGAAATATGCAATTTAAACGAAATTTTCTAGAAAAATTAATTTGACATAATTTTTCCCGAAAAAACGAAATTTTCAAAATATTCTATTTTGAAGACATTTTTTAGTATAATGCAGTTTTTTTTAGAAAAATTTAATTTTGTTGATATTTTTCAAAAATAAAATTTTTTACCAAAGTTTCTAAAAAACTAGATTTCTGTTAAATTTTTCATAAAAATTAAATTTTGCTTTTGATTTTCTATAAAAATACAATTTCTCTGAAAAAAAACTAAATTTTCAATAAAAATATATTTTCGGCAAAATTTAAAAAAAGTTAATTGGCAAAATTTTTTAAAAATTCAAATTTCAACGATTTTTTATAGAAAAATGCAATTTTCAACGATTGTTTTTAGAAAAATCAAATTTTAACAAAAATTTTTAAAATATGTTGAAATTTAATTTTTTCGTTAAAATTTCATATTTTGTTTTTCTACAATTTTTTTTTGAAATTGCCACTGAAGGGATTAAAGATCAATGATTCATTTAAAAGACGATGGCTCCAGATTAAAGTCCTAAGAAGTAATATTTTTGGAAAAATTCAATTTGAAGAAAAATGCAAAAGGTTCTCGAAAAAGAAATTTTCAAAGAAATTTTCTTGAAATATTAATTTTGACATAATTTTCCAGAACAATTCATTTTGTTAAAAAAAATTTCAAAAAATTACATTTTTAAGGCATTTTTTTTGAAAAAGGCAATTTTGAAGAAATTTTCAAAAAAATAAATTTTGTTGAAAATTTTTAAAAGTGCCATTTTTGACACCATTTTCTATAAAAATACAATTTCCAATAAAAATATAATTTCGACAAAATTTAAAAAAAAAATCAATTGACATTTTCTAGAAAAATGCTATTTTGTAGAAACTTTGTAGAAAATTGCTATTTTATGTTGAATATTTTGCAATTATGTAAATTGTTGTTAAAATCAAATTGTTCGTTAACATTTCATATTACGTTGAAATTTCATTTTTCTAGAAAATTTCTTTGAAATTTCCACTGAAGGGATTAAAGATCGATGAGTTATTTAAAAGGCATTAAAGTCCGAAGAAGTAAAATTTCTGGAAAAATTACATTTCGAAGCAAGTTTGAAGAAAAATGAAACAACTTTCTAGAAATATACAATTTTCCAGAAAAAAATATATTTTCAATAAAAATGAAATTTCTACAAAAGACATGTTTTAGAAAAATGCAATTTTGAAAAAATTTTCAAAGATTTTTTAGAAAAATTAAATTTTGATGACATTTTTTAAAAACGCAAGTTTTGAAAGAAATTCCTATTACATTTTTCATAAAAATTAAGATTTTCTACAAAAATTAGATTTCTGTTAATTTTTTTTATACAAATTCAATTTTAAAGAAATTTATTTTCAAGAAAATATTATAGTAGGCAATATTTTCTAGAAAAATAAAACTACATCAATTTTTAAAGAAAAATATAAAATTGCAATTTCTATGAAACTTTCAATATCAATTTAATTTCTACGAAATTTTCAATAAAATTGGAATTTCTAAGAAACGTTTAATAAAATTAAAATTTCTAAGAAATTTTCAATAAAATCATATTTCGTCGAAATATTCTAGAACAGGATTTGGCCCAGCAAAATGTCTGGCTACCGTGGAAGATCGATACGCCCCCGTGGGGAGCGGCGGCTCCCCGGTTAAGAAGACCTGATCTTGGCCCTTTTTCATTTTAAATCGAATTCTTCTAGAAATTTCACACAAAACAAGAATAAAACAAGTGAAAATGACATCAAGTTCGGCCAGGTCGAACATTATATACGATTCAACATGGATAGCATTCAACCAGTATTATAACGAAAATAGAAAATTAAAAAAAAAAATTAAATAAGGGTGGGAGGATCTCTATATGGAGAGCTATAAAAAAATTGACACAACTTAAAATGTAGTGTAACAGTTTTTTTTTATTTTATTTCAACTGGGCAACTCAAACTAATGTTTCTTAATATCTTCTTCTGCTCATCTTCCTTAGCTATGGCCACACGGACATTCCCGCTGAAATGCAAGTTAGTTGGTTGTATGAACATTTGTGGTCTTCTTGGCAACACTGGTTACCTGCTGAAACTAAAGATACTATTCTGAAGGGTGGCTACTACACCGTCTCACCCAGACCCGGTTTCAGAGTTATCGCCCTGAACAACAACGATTGTTATCTCTTCAACTTCTGGATCTTCTATGATGGCAGCACCACCAGTCAACCTCAATTGGATTGGTTGCACGATACCCTATTGGCTGCCGAAAAGGCTGGCGAAAAAGTTCACATTTTGGCTCACATTCCCGCGGGTAGTTCGGATTGCTGGTCAGTTTGGGCTCGCGAATACAATCGCATCATTGAACGTTTCAGCGACACTATTAGCGGTATTTTCAATGGTCATACCCACAAAGATGAAATGATTTTGCATTACTCAGAGAATGGTCATCCCATGGGTATCTCCTGGAATGGTGGCAGTTTGACCTCGTACTCATACAAGAATCCCAACTACAGAGCGTATACAGTGGAACCCTCAACTTATGTAAGTTGCTGAGAGCACTGAAGGCTTAGATGACGGGCGGAAATAACAATGTTTTTTTTTACCCTTTTAGCAAGTTGTTGATCACACCACCTGGATTTTCAATTTGACCGAAGCCAATGAACATGGCGATCATCGTACTCCCATTTGGTTCGAGGAATATAAATTCAGTGATTTCACCGATGACTTGAGTCCCGCTGGTATTGATGCTTTGTTCGAGAAAATGGCCGCAAATCCAGATCTTTTGCGCAAGGTTTGTTATTTCAACTCATTCAAATTAGTATACGTACTAACTTCTTTCCTTTACTCCTTACATTTAGTATTGGGAATACAAAATGACTTCATCTGATCCCAAATTGTCGGCCGGTTGCAGTGATCGCTGCATGTTGAATACAATTTGCTCCTTAGTTACTTCCGAGTATGGTTCCAACACACGTTGCAAAGAGTTGAAGGCTAAATTATCGGATTCGGTGCGTTATATTATTATTCCAGCATAGCTATAGGTTAATTCAATTATTTTATTTGATTTACTTTTTCAGTTGAATAACTACGTGCCTACTGAGGCACCTTCCACGGAAACACCTACTACACAAAAACCCGGTGGTGATGGTGCTGCTTCTCTAACCGCCTCAATTACCTCAATTGTTGGCATGCTATATTTGATTAAACAACTTGTGTTTTAAGAATATCATAACCCACACCTAATTTATGCTTAATAAATATACGCAATTAAGACAACGATAAATGTTTTTAATTTTTTCAATTACCAAAACTTTTATAATCGTATCGGGATATTCTTTGTTATGGGATATTCGGGATATTCTTTGATATGATTCAGGAATGTTTATAAAAGGTCAGAGCAATTGTTATCGTATTATTAGTTAATAACTTCATTCTGCCGCTTCAGTCGGTTCCAAGGATCCAGGGAAAAGGATCGCCTCAATTGGATAAGACCATAACGAGACTTCGAGACTGTAGTTAGATTAGACGGCTTAACGAGGTAGTTGAATCGATGGTTGGCGTTGTAGGGTCGTGTACCATGTCAAGTCTCGGGCGATACTAGTTCTGATGCAACTGATTAACTTTACATCACCAATCTACTATCTATGGTTCTGAGAACTGTCTGTCTATGCATAAGCGGAGCTTTAATGACTACAGCAACTGAGTATCTACAGCAATACTCCACCTACTGCCGAGTATTGTGAGAGATGTTGCAATCAGAGCGGCATTAAGATTAAACTACCTATGAATGTCGAGGACTACGGCCACATGAGGATATCAAAGTGTGGTGGTATGGTAACTGACCGAGTGGACTATATACCAACGGTGTTCACCATCGAGACGAACTACATCACTATGATACCAGCCAGAGATAAATGGGTTGGCAGATTACCAGGTAATAGAAACCATCCACACTTCTATACGGATGGTTCGAAGGTTGATGATAAGGTTGGCTTTGGAGTACACTGTAAAAAAACTTAGTCTTGATATATCTCACAGACTACGAGATACACTGATAGAAAAAGCTTCGTCATGACGACGAATTTGTACATCATCACGATTATTTTTTCGTCAAAAGTCAGCTAACGTACGGAATAATCCTCTTGATGAATTAGTTCGTCACCATGACGAATCTCTGTTTCCAAAAACTTTCGTCCTCAGGATGATCACATTTCATTCTAACTATGAATCGAGTTCATTACCACAACGAATCCCATTCATCACCACAATGAACACTATTTATCCCTACGATGAATTGATTTCATCACCAAGACGAATCCCATTCATCACCACGACGAATACCATTCATCACCACGACGAATACCATTCATCACCACGACGAACTCCATTCATCACGACGAATCCCATTCATCAGCTCGACGAACTCCATCCATCACCACGAAGAATTCATGCCCCCACTATTGAAATTTTAAAAATGTCAATAATTACACATAATAAACTCAAGTTGAGAAGCAAATGACGCGATACTGTTTTTCCTGTAGGTCCTGTCGAGTAAAGATGGACAGAAATCACCCCCAGTAGGGTAGCTAGGCAAATCTGCCCAAGATATGACTTGAGAAGATCAAAATATCTCATCGCACTAGAGAGGAAAATAATGTCTACGTTAGTGTCAGTTCTGACGGACACACATGGGTATTGAATTCCATGACTTCTGCAGAAGCTATGGAGATGAGCAATAAGTGGAGGGCAATGAGCACTTGCTATTGTTCGGCTTTGAGTAAACGACGTCTGCAAATACTGAGATCGGCCTTTCTAGGTAGTTTAACAGATTTTTACGGGATGATATGATTTTGAAGTGACGTTTCGGCCATTTATAATATGTCATGATCTGTCATTTGTTTTTTATTGTATTCAGTAGAGTTTACAATTTTATCATGGAGAGATACGCAAGAACAACGTTTACAAATTATTCAGTTTTATTATCAAAATAATCGTTCTCCTATTGCAACTTTTCGTGCGCTAAGTCCTTTTTTTAAAATCCAAAAAAAAAACACTTTCCAGTCGACCTAGGACCTTGACACCCATTAGCAACATTTTAGCTCTCGTTAAGAGCTATCTTTTTGCCATTGACCGATTCCCGATCCGACGTACTAGAGAAAAAAATAAACTTTCCGTTCACATTTAAAAATAATGCTAAGTCCATTTTTTTTAATCCAAAAAAAACACTTTCCAGACGACCTACGACCTTGACACCCATGTGCAATATTTTTGCTCTCGTTAAGAGCTATATTTTACCATATTTTAGCTCTCGTTAAGAGCTATCTTTTTGCCATTGACCGATTCCCGATCCGACGTACAAGAGAAAAAATAAACTTTCCGTTCACATTTGAAAATGATGCTAAGTCCATTTTTTTAAATCCAAAAAAACACTTTCCAGTCGACCTACGACCTTGACATCCATGTACAATATTTTAGCTCTCGTTAAGAGCTGTATTCGATGTTTGGAGATTCGATTATTTCAAGAAATTGTGATATTGAATGGCCTCCAAAATGTTGAGATTTAACACCATTAGACTATTGCTTCTGGGGTTATTTGAAGTCATTGGTCTTTCGAAATAAACCAGACTCTTCAAGCTTTACAAGTCAATATTGAATGTGCCGTTCATGACATACGACTTGATTTACTGGAAAAAGTGCTCGAAAATTGGGTTCATCGAATTCGTTCCTGCATAAGAAGTTGTGTAGGCCATTTGAATTACGTTTTATTTAGAACTTAATTGTATCGATTGTACTTCACATTAAATAAAAAACTTTTGAATGTACTTATTTGAAAATCTTATTGGAAAATCCTGTATATAGGAAGACCTCAGTGGTCAATTCTAGTATAGATGAAGACCTCAGTAGTCGATTCTAGTATAGATTAAGACCTCAAGGGTTGACTCTAGTATAGATGAAACCCTCAATGGTTAACTCTAATACAACAAAAGGCATCAATGGTCGAATCTAGTGCAGATAAAGACCTATGTTGATGGCTCTAGCATGGAATAATAAATTAAAGGCCTCGGTAGTCGACTGTAGTCTAAAGGAAGACCTTAGTGGTCGAATGTAGTCCATAGGAAACTCAGTGGTCGACTCTAGTTTAAAGGAAGACCTCAATGGTAGACTCTAGTATACACACAGAATACAGTTTGGTTGGGCTGTTGGCCTAGACCTTATCTTTCACATGGCCTCAAAGGAAGAAGTCGCAAGGTGTTAAATCACAAGATCTCGGTGGCCAATTGTGATCACCTCTTCGAGAGATAACACGGTCCGGAAACTTTTCCCGTAACAGAGCAATGGTTTCGTTGCTTGTGTGGCACGTAGCGCCGTCTTGCTGAAAGTAAACGTTGTCCAGATCAATACCATCCAACTCCGACCATAAAAAATCATTAATCATCTCACGGTAGCGCAATCCATTCACCGTAACTGTTGATCCAACCTCATTTTCGAAAAAGTAAGGTCCAATGACCCCGCCGGACAATAAACCGCACCAAACAGTCACACGTTGAGGATGGAGAGGCTTTCCAAGAATAACTCTTGGGTTTTCCGAGCCCCAGATGTGACAATTTTGCTTGTTGACGTAGCCACCGAGGTGGAAATGGGCCTAATCAGTCAAGATGATTTTTCGATGAGTTTGAATTTTAATAATTTCAATACGTTGTTGAATCGTGCATCGTTCCATTTTTAGTAATGGCGTATTTTCTACTTGTCAAATGTCAAAGAATAAAAGCTTCAACAGTGACATATATTTCAATTCTAAATTTGCTTACCTTGTGAATGATCGTTTGATTAAATGTTGAACTGTGGCGGGGTATTTGGAGTAATAATGCAAAGTTGGCAACATTTCTACCAATAGATGAACCGTTAACTACACACACACGCGCGCGCACCCTTTCACTCAAACACAAATTGTAACCAATAAGTGGAAATGAACCCGCCGATTAGCAGTCCAGTTTGGGCATTTATGCACTTCAAATTTATGATAACTTGAACGACATTTATTTATTTTACACTATTGGAACAAAACTGTTGCAAGATAATTAGTTTTGAATCGATTTTATTAACTTTACAACAAGAGCAAGAGCGAATGTGCGTGCGATATAAAAACAATGCGCACTTAATTGATGTAAACAGAGTGGCGCAGAGCGGCATTGCTGTTTGAGTGTAATCTAATGGTACTACTTAAATGGACGATGTCGGCGTACGACGCCTGTCAAGTCTTGTTGTACAGAATCACACAATGCAATTTTTTCCAAGCTGGTGTTCGTAGAAGAGAGAACTGGTGGAAAGATCTCTTTGACTCTTGGAAAAAATTGCGTCGGTCGCGTGATGCAGGGTTAAATTGGAGGATGTCATTCGATTTCAGTCGTACTTAAGAGACATCCTATTTGAAAACCGTTTGTCGGTTAGCTGTGAAGCTGAAGCTATACACAACAAAATAAAGCTATGTATAGACGATTTTTAGATGGGACAACGTTACAAAATCTGTTAAAGCGCTGCAAATGTCCGGACAATAATAGATAGTTAGGCAAAGGTGAATTGACAGTTCAGACGATTATAATAAAACCTTACAATTTTACATATTTACAAAATATTTTTTTGTAAATATTTACATATATTCTGGATGCCACAAAAATATTTTATGCCGTTGTCATATGCATAAACTTCGCACATCAAATATTTTTCTGACAATATTGTCCGATCTGGCAACTGTGTGTACATAGCTTAACACCAATAAATGGAGATACGCCCTTATAGAATTTTTGAATACAAACGACCTCAAAACTCTTAACATAGGAAACAAGGCAACCTTTGTTAACAAAATTAGGGAAGAAGTATTAGATATAACGATATGTTTAGAAAATCTTATTGCTGAGATCCATGAGTGGAGGGTGTCGGATCAACACTCGGACCACCGTTATATAAGAATTAAATTTGTACGGCCACCGCCTAACTCAATAAGTTTCCGTAATAAGGCTAAGACCGACTGGACTAAATTCGGCAATAAGAGTGATATGATTTCTTTGAAAAAAGCACACTTTGTGTTAAGGAAATTCAAAAGTTTTTTATTTAATGTGAAGTACAATCGATACAATTAAGTTCTAAATAAAACGTCATTCAAATCAATCGTGGAGGCCACGACTTCTTCTGCGGGAACGAATTCGATGAACCCAATTTTCGAACACTTTTTCCACTAAATCAAGTCGTATGTCATGAATGGCACGTTCAATATTGACTTGTAAAGCTGAGTTTGGTTTATTTCGAAAGACCAATGACTTCAAAAAACCCCAAAAAAATGGTCTAATGCTGTTAAATCAAAACTTCTTTCTTGGAGGCCATTCAATATCACAATTTCTTGAAATAATCTAATCTCCAAACTTTTCTCGCAACAATTCAATTGTTTCATTTGCTGTGTGGCACGTAGCCACAATCGATCAATGACAAAAATATAGCTCGTAATGAGAGCTAAAATATTGTTCATGAATGTCACGGTCGTAGGTCGACTGGAAAGTGTTTGTTTTTATTTAAAAAAAGGACTTAGCGCGCCAAAAATTGCAATTGGAGAACGATTATTTTGATAATAAACCTGAATAATTTGTAAACGTTGTTCTTGCGTATATCTCTCCATGATGAAATGGAAACAAGTAAAAGCGTTAAGTTCGGCCATGCCGAATCTTATATACCCTCCACCATGGATAGCATGTGACCTCACAAAATAACTCAAACCTAAAGAAAATAACACCGAAAACACAAAAAAATAAAGTAGATGAGAACAGTAGGAATCACAACAAGTTAGATGCTATATATGGGAGCTATATCTAAATATGGACCGATAGGGCCCATATGCAATCCCAAACAACCTGCAACTATAAGTATTTGTACCAAATTTGATCAACCTAGCTCTGTTATTGCGGACTGTAGCGTGATTACCACAGACGGACGGACGGACAGACGGACATGGCTAAATCGTCTTAGAATTTTACGACGATTAAGAATATATATACTTTATGGGGTCTCCGATCAATATTTAGAGGTGTTACAAACGGAGTGACAAAATGAATATACCCCCCATCCTATGGTGGAGGGTATAAACACTACTGAATACAATGAAAAACAAATGACAGATCATGACATATTACAAATGGCCGAAACGTCACTTCATAATCATATCATCCCTATTGGAAAACCCGTTACTTATACTTAGAAATCGATTGGGCCAGCCTACGCGATTATCTAAGTAAATAGTATACTGGGACGACTACTACAGAAGACTCAAAGAACACAATAAAATAATTAGATCGGCGAAACGTACCTCCTCGTGTATTTTCTGTGAGGAGGTAGACAGCGTCAACAGCATATCTAAAACGAAAAAGTTCCTCCCACGGCACGGGTAAAAGGATGAAAACTATAGAGGATACCGTAAGGCTCTTGATGAAAAGTGAGTTTCCGACTGGTAATGCTGGACCAACAGAGAAACAGTTACATAACGAAAATTTATTGCATCAAGTACCGATTACGGATATAACATATGGAATGGTTAAAGAAGCGATAACAAACTTCTCTCCCTTCAAGGCTGCGGGACCGGATGGAATATTTCCAGCACTTCTGCAGAATGAGGTGGATCTGGTATCAACTCATCTGGCTGGAGTGTTCACTGCATGCCTAACCCATGCTCATTAAACTGGCAGGAATCATGGGTGGCCTTCATACCCATGCCTGGCAAGGCGAGTTAAACGAACCCAAGGCTTATCGACCCATTAGCCTTTCCTGTTAAAGATAATGGAGCGAATAATTGATGACATGGTCAAGAGTAAAACAGCGGAAGACAGGCTAAAATTAAAACAACACGCCTATGTCAAAGGAAGATCAGTGGAAATACCTCTGCATGAGGTAGTGCACCACATAGAAGATTCCTTCAGTAAATAAATGTATACACTGTTTGCATAGACATTGAGGGTGCATTCAACAATGTGCAGACCGATACACGTATCCAGTCCTTAGACGAGTTTTAGGTTGACCGGGCGCTAAAAAACTGGATCAACAATATACCAAGGAATAGGTGGATTATTTGTGGGTCATATGATGTAAAAATTAAAGACAAGGTAAACCGTGGTATACCTCAGGGGGGTATTTTATCGCCTCTTCTATGGGTTACGACGTTACACAGTCTCCTAAAAGCCCTCACCAATGAAGGACTTAAACCAGTCTGTTATGCAGGCGACGTTGTTATACTTCTAAGGGGCATACATCCAAACCTTTTATGCAGAAAAGCTGAGGAGACACTTAACATAGCATATAACTGGGGATGAAATGTTAACCCAGACAAAACAGAAATATGTCTATTTCAAAGGATAACGAAGATCCCTTGTTTTAACGTGCTCGATTCCTGAACGAGACAATTACTATATCTAAAAAGGTAAAATACTTGGGAGTAATTTAGGATCAGAAACTGTATTGGAAAGTACATTTTGAAGAGAGAGTTACCAGCGCCCACAGATGTTGGTCGTTGTGCAGAAGAGCAAAAAATTCAAAATGAGGACTAGAACGAATTTTGACAAGAATTCGTCATAACAAAAATTATTCAAAACTATTTATCATGGGGACTACAGAGCTCTTAAATATTCTTATTTAAGCCATAAAACCACATTTTCCACACGATTTTTCATAAATTTTGCCGTTTGTGCTTTATTTATAACGGGGTTTCCAATAGGGATGATATGATTTTGAAGTGACGTTTCGGCCATTTGTAATATGTTATTATCTGTCATTTGTTTTTCATTGTATTCAGTAGTGTTTACAATTTCATCCTGTAGAGATATAAGCAAGAACAAAGTTTACAAATTATTCAGTTTTATTGTCAAAATAATGGTTCTCCAATTGCAACACTTCGTTCGCTAAGCCCATTTTTTCTTTAAATCCAAAAAAAAAAACGCTTTCTAGTCGACCAACGACCTTGACACATTTTAGACCTCGTTAGGAGCTATCTTTTTGCCATTGACCGATTCCCGATCCGACGTACCGTTAAGAAGCTAGAGCAACAAAAAAACATCCGTTCACATTTTGAAAATTATGCTAAGTCAATTTTTTTAAATCCAAAAAGCACTTTCCAGTCGGCCTACGACCTTGACACCCAAGAGCAATATTTTAGCTCTCGTTAAGAGCTATCTTTTTGCCATTGACCGATTGTGGCTACGTGCAACACAGCTAATGAAACAATTGAATTGTTGCGAGCAAAGTTTGGAGATTCGATTACTTCAAGAAATTGTGATATTGAATGGCCTCCAAGAAGTTGTGATTTAACACCAATAGACTATTTCTTGTGGGGTTATTTGAAGTCATTGGTCTTTCGAAATAAACCAGACTCTCTTCAAGCTTTACAAGTCAATATCGAACGTGCCATTCATGGCATACGACTTGATTTAGTGGAAAAAGTGCTCGAAAATTGGGTTCATCGAATTCGTTCCTGCAGAAGAAGTCGTGGAGGCCTTTTAAATGACGTTTTATTTAGAACTTAATTGTTTAGATTGTACTTCACATTAAATAAAAAACTTTTCAATTTCCTTAACAATAAGTGTGTACTTTTTTCAAAGAAATCATATCACTCTTATTGGAAAACCCTGTACTAAATTATGCACAACTGAAATTTATAGATGCAACATTTTCTAACCAATTTGGTTGAACCTTTGCGGCTTTCGTTTTATTTTTTAACGAATGATTACATTAGTTTCCACTTCAAAGATATTTTCTCTTATGGAATTAAATGCAGTCTATGGAGGAGGGTATATAAGAATCGGTCCGGCTGAACTTACTACCGTTCTTCCTTGTTTCAGTTTGACATTGTTTTCTTCATTACAAAGCCTTAAAAAAATGGAATAAACTATTTTTTCCAATTTATATACCCTACACCAGAGTGTGGTACAGGGTATTCGTTTTTTTTTTGTGGCAGATGTTTGTAATACCTAGAAATACAACAGCTAGAATGAATGACTAGATGAGTCGATTAACCATGTCTGTCCGTCCGTTGAGTACATGTCACAATTTTACTCCGATCGTGCTGAAATTTTGCAGTTGGTAGACTTTCTTACCTGGAAAGAAGCCTATTGAATTTGAAGAAAAGGGGTCAGATTTAGTTATCGCTCCCATATACAGGGTTTTCCAGCAAGAGGTGTTATTTTGAATTACCCGGTATTTCGGTAGCCGTCACTTTTGAAGCTTTTATTCTTTGACATTTGACAAGTAGAAACTACGCCATTACTAAAAATGGAACGATACACGATCATCGAACGATACAAAACGATACGAACGATACAAAATCATCTTGACTGATGAGGCCCATTTGCACCTCGGTGGCTACGTCAACAAGCTAAATTTTCGCATCTGGGGCTCGGAAAACCCAAGAGTTATTGTTGAGAAGCCTCACCATCCTCAACGTGTGACTGTTTGGTGCGGTTTATGGTCCGGCGGGGTCATTGGACCTTACTTTTTCGAAAATGAGGTTGGATCAACAGTTACGGTGAATGGATTGCGCTATCGAGAGATGATTAATGATTTGTCATGGTCCGAGTTGGATGGTATTGATCTGGACAACATTTACTTTCAACAACACGGCGCTACGTGCCACACAAGCATCGAAACCATTGCTCTGTTACGGTAAAAGTTTCCGGACCGTGTTATCTCTCGAAGAGGTGATCACAATTGGCCACCGAGATCTTGTGATTTATCATCTTGCGACTTCTTCCTTTGGGGCCACGTGAAAGATAAGGTCTACGCCAAGAGCCCAGCGTCGATTCAAGACCTCAAAGATAGAATTCGTGAGGCTATCGAAGACATTGGGCAGCCACTTTGCGATTTGGTTATGTAAAATTTCATGTAAGTGTGGTTATGGTGGTCATTTAGCTGATGTTGTTTTTCATTATTAACGGCATACTTTCCTATTTATTATGAAATAAACATCCGATCATTTAAACCACAGTGTGGTACAGGGTATTCAAGTTTTTTTTTTGGTGGCAGATGTTTGTAACACCTAGAAATACTACAGCTACATAGAACCACCTTAAAGTACACCGATCGGCTCGGAATCACTAGCTGAGTCGATTAACCATGTCTGTCCGTCCATTGTCCGTTGAGTACATGTCACAATTTTACTCCGATCGTGCTGAAATTTTGCAGTTGGTAATCCTTCGTACCTGGAAAGAAGCCTATTGAATTTGAAGAAAATCGGTTCAGATTTAGTTATCGCTCCCATTTATATGTTTCGTGCGATTTGAACCTTTAGCCCTATAAACGCTGTATTTTACATCCAATTGTTCTGATCAATGGACCAACATTGCTCAATTTAAAGAAAATCAGTTGAGATTTAGATATAGCTCCCATATATATGCTTCGTCCGATTTGGGCCTTTAGTCCTACAGAAGCTGTAGTTTACAATCAATCGTTTTGAAATTTAGCATAAAACATATAAAATAAAACATTTTCTAACCACTGTGTCATTACCAATTAAATTATTTCCAATGGTGATCTTCCCACCAGTTAAACGATTTTCTCTTACATATTTTGTTTTCTATACAGATACGCATATATTTTATATTCCGATATTCTGTTTTTGTTGTTGTTGTTGTTATAATTCCTTTTGTTTAAAGCTACATACTTTTATAAATCTATGTAATTTCTTCTGATTGTTATTAACTGCTTAAAAATAAAACTATATGTGTGTGTGTATGTATGTATGTATATGAATCTGAGTTTTTTATATAAATATTTCATATATTGTATGTATGTATGTATATTTAGATAAATAATATTAGTAATTATTGAATTTTTATTGATATATGCCTTTGTTTATAGTTTATTTCATTTCTATTCTAACATTTCTAGTGGAGATGTATTTATATATTATTGATTTGTTCAAATAATGTCTGTCTTACTAATGAAACTAGTATTTATTTATGCATTTATAGTTTTTCTTTTTAATATTTATTGAAAAAATATATATGATATATTTTAGTTGTTATACTGTCTGTTGTCTTCCTTTTTTTAGATATATGCTATTACTTAGTGAAATATAAAAAAATTGCGTTTATTTTTCTTTTTTCATTTTAAGGAAACATTTGTTTCAATCAATTGAGGGCTCTCTGTTGTTTGTGATTCACTGTTCTTGTATTGTTGTATTTTTTTCTTGTTGCCATTTCAACAAGAAGTTTATAACACTATTGTTTTGTGACAAATAAGGGAAAATAATAAAAACAATAAAATACACATGGATGTTAATTTTAATAATAATAAAGCTATAAAAATGGAGAATTTTCTGTTAATGCGGTGGATAATTTTGTGTTTTTTCTTTGTTAATCTATTAAAGATTATTATTGTGAAAATAATTGTAACGTTTTTTTGTATGTGTTGAATGTACTGTCTCTTAACTGGGATTTGTATTTATAAATAGATAAAACAATATTTCCACTATGAAATCTAATCGATTTTTTTAGCAGTTGGCTACGACGGGCTTGCCCTGCATTTCATTTCAACAGATAGAAGATTTTAAAGTTGCCAACTGATTTAAGTGACTAGATTTCAAAGCAATTAAACTTCAAATAAGATCTATTGCATTTCAAAAATTCCATTTGAAAATCAGCAAGTAGAAGCGTTAAGTTCGGCCATGCCGAATCTTATATACCCTCCACCATGGATAGCATGTGACCTCACAAAATAACTCAAACCTAAAGAAAATAACACCGAAAACACAAAAAATATAGTAGGAATCACAATAAGTAAGATGCTATATATGGGAGCTATAACAAAACATTGACCGATATGGCCCATTTGTAATCCCAAACAACCTGCAACTATAACAAGTATTTGTACCAAATTTGATCAACCTAGCTCTATTATTGCGGACTGTAGCGTGATTACCACAGACGGACAGACGGACATGGATAAATCATCTTAGAATTTTACGACGATTAAGAATATATATACTTTATGGGGTCTCAGATCAATATTTAGAGGTGTTACAAACGGAGTGACAAAATGAATATACCCCCCATCCTATGGTGGAGGGTATAAAAATGGCAATTGAAATTCAAAATAAATCAATTCAAATTCAAAATAAATCATCTAAAATTCAAAAATATTTATTTGAAATTCCGTTTGAAACTTAAAATAAATCAATTGAAATTCAGAATTTCCACCATCCTATGGTGGAAGGTATAAAAGGGTCAATTGATATTCAAACATACAATTTGAAATTCAAAAATTGAAATTAAAAATTTCCATTTTAAATTAAAAAAGGACAATTGAAATTCAAAAAGCATCATTTCCCTCGTTATTAATTCAAAAATATCCATTTGCAATTTTAAATAAGTCAACTGAAATTAAAAATGTCAATTTAAATTTAAAAAACTCTATTTTAAATTCAGAACGTCAATTAGAATTCAAAACATAACATTAAATGCAAAACATTTCACTTTAAATTCAATATAAACGCCCAGAAAGACGTTAGTATGCAAAACCCTGGGTCTAACCGGGAGTAGCTTGAAGCATGATTATAATATATACTCGTATGTATACATATTATAATATAGGGGTCTATTCATAAAAAGTTAAAGAAGGTTTGAGGAACGCTTTAGCAGTGTTAAAGCGTTCTTCAAACCTTCATTAAATTTGTATGAATAAGGGCCTAGATATGTATGCGGGATGCGGGTATTTCATGTCAAGCGATGTCTTCTTGGTCCTATTGGATAGTAGTTATTACACAAAAAGTCAACGAGATCGGTTAGAGATTGACCGAGTTGAAGGGTTCAGAATTTTGAAATTTTGGCTATTGAAATTAGCTATTGTATTTAGAAAACTTTGCTCAAAGTGTTTTGAATTTTTTCAATCTTTTCAAGAAAATAAAAAATATTTTTATTTTTTAATTTTTGGCTCAAAAGAAAGCTTAGGTCATTTCCTCTAAGAGCTTTGGGGTCTATTAGTGGGGTGGGACCTAGTTTTTGTGTTAAGTTTTGAGCTTTGATGTGTTCTGACACATATAGTAAAATTGTAAGGCCAACATTTTTGTAGAACATTTCATCCCCGCCCACCCCATTTTAAGGGGAGTTTTTTACGATTTGTTAAAATGGGGCCAAAAATTACAGTTATGTGGGGGAGCTAGAGGGTTAATATGTTCCACAAAATTATTAGCCTTAATATTTTCTATAAAGTTGCTGAACATACCCTATACCAAAAAAAATATTTTTTTTACATAATAGTGAAATACTAAAATTTTTGGGGTACAATGTGGTTTATTGAGCTATTTAGGGTACCTAGACACGTTAAAATTGTATTGATATGTTCACAAAAGTTGTTCAGATTTGCGTTGGCTACAATTTTTCCAAAAATTGTTAGTGAAAAATTACGAGTCCCTGAAAGTTATGCTGAAAAACGTGAAAAAAAAATATTTTTTCCTACAATTTTTCAAAAAAAGTACCGAAAAAAAATTTTTCGCAAAAAATGTTAAGAAATTTTGTTCAGCATATTCTTACCTATTGCCAAATATAGTTAAGCGGTATCACCAAGTCTGAATTAGTTGTTGGACAAAAGCTGATGACACCTTTTTCGAGGGGCCCACTGATTTTCAGAAACTTTGGAGGCCCATGAAAAAAATTGGTCACCAATTTCTCCAAACCGAGTATAGGGTCATACTACCCTTTGATAGTAGAATCGAACGTATACTGTCAAGTCCGTGTATTTTTTGCACTGTTGCACAGTGTAATTAGTTATATGGATGAGAAATGGAGACCGTTTGAGAAAGATCGGGATGAAACTTGCACCAAGTATAGTACTTATGACTAGACCTCGGATTTTTGCATATCTTTCAATTTTCATCCGAACTGAAACTGAATTATATTTGATTCTAATGCCTTCTTCAGCATAAGTATCAATTCCAAAATCCAACATCAAATTTAAGCACTTCTTTTAAGACAATTTCTGAAAAATTTCAAAATTTCCGACATTTTTCGAAGGTCGTTCTTGGCGTTTCAATCCGGCCTACATGCTACACTTTTTCTGCCTTTCGCCAAAAGGCCTTTTTGTTTTCGTTTGTAAAAAAAAAACTACAATGAAAAAGGGTTTCGTTTTCTTTTGTAATAAGTGTCGCACTTGCACTGTGCAAAAATGCAACATTTCAGGCCTGTATTTAATCGAAGGGGTGGACTCTGCCCTACAAAACAAATGTTTTTTCACTGTCGAGCGAATAGCCTAAATACCCGCGAGGGCATTTGTGTCATGTCGAAGTATTTTTTCTAATGAAGTCGGGATAGATGCTTTACTTAGGTGCAGCCATTGAGTATTCTTTGTGAGTTCAAAGTGCTCTGGTATATTATCGTTCAAATTTGGTATGATTTGGCCATTTTGTGTGGGAGGTAACGAAAGTGACTTGGTGATAACGCCCATTTTCCACATGGCTTTAGTAACTTTAAAAGCATTACACTGTGCAATTTTTTTTAGTATTTTCGTGCATTGGTATAAGTTGTTAACATTTGGTGCAAGATGGTCAATTTGTGTGTAAGGTAGCAAAAGGGGCGTGGTTATTAGATAATCAATATTTCACTAAATTGTAACCCTTTGTGGGAGAGGTACTAGGTGGAGTGGACCAATATGGCCCATCTTCTAACATATCCTGAGATAGACAAAAATATTAGCTCATACCAAATTTGAAGATAATCGGTTACCCCTTTCAAGAGTCATCGTGAGCACCAGACAGCGGACGGAGATCAAATGACTTATAATCATTCGATGTGTTACGCTTTTGGCCTAGCAAATGATATACACCACCGTTACCCAAAAGTGAGGGACTTTTTAAAAAATAATAATTTTAATACAATATTTTTGACCCCTCACCTTACAGGTAGGAGGGTATATATCATTTGCTACGAACCAAAAGTGTAACACATCGAAGGAGTGACCTAAGACCCCAAGTATATTTGGTGGAAATTCGATTTGGGCCATTTTAAGTCATTTGAGCAATGCCTGTCCGTCCATCTGTCGGTCTGCTGGATGGTGCGCACGATAACTCTCGAAAAAAGTAACCGATTGACTTCAAATTTGGAATGAGTTAATATTTTTCCTTTCTATCTCCGGCTCAGTACGGAGATGGGGCATATTGGTCCATCCCTTCTAGTACCTCCCCCACAAAGGGTTAAAATTTAATGAAATTTTGATTCTCTAATAACTTTTAAACTACTTACTCGAATCTTCTGAAATTCCACACTTAGTATTAGTTTAATATTCGGTACCACCTTAAAAAAATGGAACTACTTGAAATGTTGTACAGTGTAATGCTGTTGAAGTGCATATACTTCAGTGATACCCTTTTGGTACCTCCCACATAAATGGACCATTCTGCAACAAAAGTTAAAAGCTTATATTTTAATACCAGTGCATACTTTAAAATTATTAAATGCAATTTATATTGATGATTTAATTAAAACAAAAAATAAATAAATTTGCAAATATATTTGGGGACTGAAGGTGAGGGGATTCGTAAGCCGGTTAACCCGACTGCATTTTCTTACTTGTTTTTTAAAAATGTTATACCTACAAACAATTTTCTCCTTTCATTTTTTTTCTATTTTTCATTAAAAGTGCAAATATTTACTAACATTTTGCAAAAAAGTACCAGCTTTTACTTAAAAAATATATATTTTTTTTTTAAAAGCTCAATATTTCTCAATTATCAGCAATCGTTTCACTAAAATCCGTGAAATGAGCCAAAAATTCTGTGATCACTTAACCTAGAAATGCTCAGTTTGGAATTTCAATTAACTTGTTTTGAATTTCAAACGGGTAATTTTGAATGTCAAATCGAATTGTTGAATTTTAATTAACGGTTTTTGAATTTCCAGTGCAATTTTTTAATATCAATTGATTTTTTTTCGAATTACACTTAAAAATTGTGTATTTTTAGGAAAATTCTGTAAAAATATGTGAACAACGATTATAAAACATAAACAAATAAAATGTTTTTAATTCAATTACAAATTTATTAAATAATACGCAGGACCAAAAATGATCTCATTCTAAACGAAACAAATCTAACGACATCACATCCCAGTAAACAACGGTACTAGTAGTACTTATGTTATGTGTTTGTGTGTGTGTGTAATATATAAAATAATTGCATGTATATAATAAAATTAATATAGACTATATTTAAGATAAACCAAGTTAACTTAACTAATTTGTATAAAATAATAATAAAACCTGCCTTTAAAAAAACTAGATTAAAATAAAATTGACGACTATTTGCAAAAAGACAAAAAAAAAACAAAATAGAAATGAAACCCATTATTTTCATTCTACTTCTATTTTACGCCATAAAAATACAAAGATTCTCTTCAATCAATTCACAATTTATGGTAACGTTCAACATCGGAAGAGCGAAAGTCCTGATTACAAATGCATTTTTCTTCCTGAGTTAGCGAGACCAAACATTCCCGACATACCAAATGATGACAGGTTTGAATTTCATATGCAAAATCTGGAGTTTGGCATTTTATGCAGCCCTCCGCCGGTTTGGGGGGTTGCTCTAGGGGCAGTTGTGAGAATCTAGTAATTTTCTGCAGAGCCTGTTGTATGGCCTGATCGATGGAGTTGCTGCGGACACTGGCCGCCGCTGCTGTTACTGGTTGTGGTGCTGGTGGTGTTGTGGAAGCTTTATTCGCATCTAGCGTTAATGTTGTGGTGAAGGAAGCGGTGGCAGTTGCCGAAGTTTGCGTTGCAGTAGACGCCAACAATAGCGACGATGACGAGGATAATGAGGTGGATGTTGTCGAGGTAGTATATTTTTTAGTAAGTCGAGTTTTATTTGTGGTCGCCAACGACGAATATGTACCCGTAGTAGAAGTTTCCATTAAACGCGCTCGCTTTACCGGCAAGTGGTACGACGACGCGTTGGCCGTAGTGTGATCTAACAAATCCGTGGATGATGAGAGAGTGGCCGTTGCACTGCTTCTGTACGACTTTGAGAGCGACGAGTAGGCTCCGAGTGTATGTGGTTGTGTGAGACTAGCGAATTGCGAGGCATGTCTATTTTTACTGCGACGTACACGGGAACTGCCCAATGAACGCGGAACTGTTTTGAATTGTTCAGAGTTTTCCATTAGGAACTTTTCTATGCGTGCTTTGAGGGCCAAATTCAATATGGCCTTACGATGAATTGTAAATTCAAGACCGGTAAATGGATCAGAGGGTAAACGACCCCATTTGGCTTCTTCCTCAGAGTGTTTATCGATTGTTGACTGATCCACAATTTTTCCAGATGGTAAGACAGTGGGAAATATCTGCAAAAATTAATGAAAGATACATGATATATTACAAGAGGCAATATGTGCAATATAAAAAAGAGAAAATATGTTTGTCAGCAACGTTTTAGGTTTAGAAAAACTGACATCTTGTAAACTATACAAGCTAATCCATTGATGTAAAAGTTTGGAAGAGTATGATTGACGTAAAGTCGATTATCGGCGTTTTGTTGGGAAGAGGCAGTCGGAAAGTGGGGGACTCAATATTAATAACTGAGGTAGTTATCGAAACTTGACGAGCACTTTTTACAAAAAATAGATTTTTTTCAAACTACGTACATACATATTAGACATTTCGGGGACTCGAAAGTTAATGAAAAATTTTATCCAATTTGACTAAACTTTTATTCTAATGACTTAGATAGTTACAATTTTTTATTTTCTACTAGCTGAGCCCGGTGCGCTTCGCTGCCCATGTCAAAATTCGCGCTGTAGAAACTGTATTTTATATCCGATCAGTACGAAATTCGGCAGAAAGAGGTTTGTTATTACATGAAGGAATACTGCCAAATTCGGAGAAAATCGGTTCAGAGTTAGATATAGTCCCCATATATATGTTACCCCCGATTTGAAATTCAAGCGCTGTAGAAACTGTATTTTATATCCGATCAGTAAGAAATTCGGCAGAAAGAGGTTTCTTATTACATGAAGGAATGCCGCAAAATTCGGAGAAAATCAGTTCAGATTTAGATATAGCCCCCATATATATATGTTACCCCCAATTTGACATGTAAGCGCTGTAGAGACTGTGTTTTATATCCGATCAGTACGAAATTCGACAGAAACAGGTTTCTATTTTACATGAATGAGTATTCTAGGAAAATCGATTCAGATTTATATATAACCTCCATATATATGTTCCTCCAGATTTGGTTACAAAGCGCTATAGAAGTTGTACTTTACTTCCGATCATTACAAAGTTCTCCAGAAAGATTTTTCTCAATTTAGGAACCAATATTGCTTAATTTTGCGATTATCGGTTCAAAATACATTTACCAATTATTCCAAATTATTATCGCAATGACCCTTATCGCATTTTTAGGGAGGTGTAGGGTATTATATAGTCGGCCCCGCCCGACTTTCTGCCTTTCCTTACTGGTATTAGTAATAAATTCACTGAATGAAAAAATACCGAATTCAGTGGAAAGTCCAGAAAATAGAAATGTATACTTATAAAATTTCCAAATTCTTGTTTCATTGATATTGCATCACATTATCATATTGCGATTGTATTGGAGTGAGCAGCTGTAATTATCGCATACCGAGCATTTTTGTTCATGTATTTCCTATATAATACTTGCAAGATATATCAAAATATGGGCTGGGCCACGCCCACTGGTCCTATTCCGCCCATTTGAAAGCCAATCACGTAGACTGCTACCAGATACATATACGCAAAATTCAAACACTCTCGCTAACAAAATGAGCCAGATAATTCAATTTCAAAATTTGGCTTATATGGGCGGTGGCCCGCCCATTGGTCAGATCCCGCCAATTTTTGGACCAATCACGTAGACTGCCACCGTTTACATATACACAAAATTCCAGCACTCTCGCTAACAAATTGTGCAAAATATCTAAATTTCAAAATTTGGCTTATATGGGCTGGGCCACGCCCATTGGTCCGGTCCCGCCCATTTTTTCCCCAATTACGTAGAATGCCACCAGATACATATACGCAACATTGCAGCACTCCCGCTAGCAAATTGTGCAAGATATCAAAATTTTGTCTATGTGGGCGGGGCCACGCCCATTGGTCCGATCCCGCCCATTTTTGGACCAATCACGTAGACTGCCACCGTTTACATATACACAAAATTCCAGCACTCTCGCTAACAAATTGTGCAAAATATCTCAATTTCAAAATTTGGCTTATATGGGCGGGGCCACGCCCATTGGTCCGATTCCGCCCATTTTTGGAAAATTCACATAATCTGCCATTAAATGCATACAAACAAAATTTCAGCAATATACCTATAATAGGAGCAGAAATATCGGATTTTTAACCTGCGATTTGTATGGGAGGTACCACGCCCCTTTGTCCAATTATTTTTTTTTTCTATATAAACCATCTCGTGAAAATTTAGAATCGAATAAAAAAAATCATCCAAATCGCTCCAGCCGTTCTGACGTGATGCCATTACACAGATGGACCGTTTCATTTTTATATATATAGATAATTATTTTATCCGATTTTTTAACTTTTTATTCAATTAAGTTCAAAATAACAAAAACGAAAGATATTTAATTTTGATAATTAAGGCAATTATCAATATTCATTTTCGAAATCGATTTGTTTCAAACAACATATAAGACATTTCGATAACTCAAAAGTTCTGGAAAAAATTTATCCAATGCAGAAGATCAAAATTGCCTGTCAAGCAACGTAACAATGTCACTAAAAATTTGAGTGTGTGTGTCGTAGGTGTCAGTGTATGTGTCATAGGTGTGAATATTGTCAAATTGATCGTCTGCTGTCCACTTTAGACAGTGATCAATTTTCATTTTCAATTACTGGAAACTTGCACTTTTTACAAAAAAAATATTTTTTAACTATATTATAGACATTTCGATAACTTTCGAGTTATTGAAATGTCTAAAATATATGCCATTTTTTGCTTTTTTATTTAAATGGGTTCAAAATAATAAAAAGGAAAAAATTTAGTTTCGATAAATAAGGTAATTATCAATTTTCAATTTCGATAACTAAGGTACGTATCCAAACTTGTCGAGCACTTTCCAAAGACAAATTTCGGATTTTTTTAAACTACGAAAGATTTTATCCCATTTTCCTATAATAAAAGGTAAAAAATCAAATTTGATAACTAAGGTTATTATAAATTTTCGATAAAAAGATAGTTATTGGAAAAAAATATTTTTTCCCCTTTTTTTCTCAAACTGAGCTCTTTTTACAGAAAAAATAAAAAAAATTCGATTTTTTTCAAACTTTAACGATAACTCGATAACTATAAAGTTTGTAGGAGAGAGAGGCAGAGAGCCCTTTCCGCCCGCCGCTCTCTCCAACAAACTTTGACACATGCTTGGAATAAATTGTCTCGTGTGAATCAGAATTTAACAAGTACGTCGTTGGTCGAGATTTACACAAAGACAATTTTTTCCAAGCAAGTATCAAAATTTGTAGGAGAGCGAGAGATAAACTTTGACACTTGCTTGGAAAAAATTGTCTTGTGTGAATCTCGACCTACGACGTATTTGTTAAAAACTTTAGATCAACGTCATTTTACAAACAAAAACAACCTTCTCCTTACACTGTCGGTTATAACAATTCAACACCAATGTTGTTCCAACTGGCATGAAGGTGTCTAGAATTTCTGGATTGCAAAATAAATTTTTCAAACAAAACAAAATACATATCGCTCATTTACTTCAAGAGTGTCATAACTCAGAATTTAAAATTTGCAAGACGTGTAACTTCAAAGCAGTATAAACAAATAACTACGAAGAGATTAATTTATAAAAATTCCCAAACTTCATATTTCTCTTTGGTAACATCTAAGGGCCTTATTCATAAAAAGTTAAAGAAGGTTTGAGGAACGCAGTGTTAAAGCGTTCTTCAAACCTTCATTAAATTTTTATGAATAAGAAACTAAAATTTTAAATTTTGATTAAGAATCTCTTGAAGTAAATGAGCTATCGCAACAAACAAAACACCCACGACGTCGCTCAGTCGTTGGCCGTCACAATTATGTTTCAAATCAGAACGGTGTAAACCCCCTAATAATTGGTGAACATTTTTGGAGTTGCCAACCACAGTTATGTCTATTGATTTCACAGTTATTACGAATTTTGCCACCTCTTTTGTCATTGTAATTTATCGATCATACACATATGCTATCGATATTAAGCGTCTTCCATCTCTACTGCATTTTAATACGAATTTTTAAAATTCGCGGTTGCTAGCAGAGTTCAGAAGAGCTACGAAGAAAAAAAATGTTTAAGAACGTGACCATTAACCGTGAAATCCCCAAACAGCCCTTGAAGAAAATCGATTATGGCTTCGTTGAGACGAAATATGGCCAAATGGTTATGGGATATTCCATTCAGGATGGAATTCTCCACATAAGTTATCTTCATTTCTCTGAAGGACGACCAATTGAACAATTTGCCGCAGATATGAAGAAACTTTGGCCAACTATGGAACTTTGTGAAGACTTGGAGAAGTCTCAACGTTCATTTGAGACCTATTTCCAGAAGCAAAAGCCCAAGCGAGAAGTTTGTGTCGTTTTGACTGGATCGAAATTTCAGAATAAGGTGTGGTCAGCCCTCTTGAGGATTCCGTACGGCGAGCAACGCACTTACAATGATGTGGCCACAATGATCAAAAATCCGAGATCAACGAGAGCGGTGGCCAGCGCTGTGGCTAAAAATAACATCACGGTATTTGTTCCGTGTCACCGTGTGAAGTCTAAAAACAATGACATGCATAAATATCGTTGGGGCAATGAATTGAAGAAGAAAATTTTGGCAGATGAAAAAGCTAAAAACTAAATTTCAAAAGTAGATTTTAAGGTTATGTTTCCTTTATGTGTTCTTAAGACAAAAAATGTAATTAATAAAATTAATATTTTATAAATTTCATAAAATAAACCTGTGTTAAATTCGATTTGTGACCTGGGGACTTAAATTGAAATAACTTGAACTACGGCGACAAGATAATGGTCAACATGTATAGCTTTGAAATGAATTAAAACTGTTAGAATTGACGGCATTCAATACGACCTAAAATTCATTTTTAGTTACTGTAGGTACTATAAAAGCATTACACTGCACAAAATTTCAAGTATTTATTTACATGTACTGGCATCAACGTTACAAACTGTTACCATTTTGTACAAAATGGTCCCTTTGTGTAGGAGGTTCCAAAAGCGCAATATTTTTCTCAAGGCGATAGCCAGATGAACTATTATATGTGGAAGTGCGAAAGATTCGGATAAGAAGTTATTACACGCCCATGAGATGACAAATAACGTGAGTTCAAAACGCAAAAATTTCCCCTTCAATTTTATTGGTCTTCGAAATTAAAGTTTAAAAAAATGCACACATGGATGTTGTTATTTATAAATGTAATTAATATGTTGTTGCATAGTCATTGTAAAGACTCACGAGAGTGGAAGTTGGTTCTTGTACGAGGTATGATGATTACTGAATTGTCTTTTTTTGGAGATATGCGCTTTTAGCAAACAGTTCTCGTTTAATGATACTTGGCTGTGCGTATATATTTAATAATTTCGACTGAAGTAATCTTAATAAGGATATTGATAATGGGAGTTTGGTGGCTCCCGAAACAGATTTGTCTATCCAACCATTACAACCGCCCCCAATACATGTCACTTCTTCTTTAATTTTTAACAAAGTTGTTTTCATATACTGAAAACAACAATAACGATCTTGAGCCTGAGTACAAAAACAAAATATGTAATTAATAATTTGATTTTAATAAATCCAAATTGTTGTGCTAAAAAAGAATTCAGAACATGCATTTTGCGACTTGAAATCACAAATGCCAGTTTTAAGCGAAACGCGATTGCCATCACATGGGCAATAGAATCTATATTTATCTAATTTGTTACACTTTGTGGGAGAGGTACTGGAACGTGTGGACCAATATGGCCCAACTTCGAATTTAGCCTGAGACAGCAAATAATATTACCTCGGATGGACATTTTTTAAAGTACTTAAAATGTCCTAAAACGAAATGCCGCCAAACATACATTGATAGTACTTACAGTCAATCGAAAAATGGGAGTTATTATCAAGCCCCTTTTGGTACCTCCCACACAAACATACCAGATAATCTTTTCCTAAACTCTTCCGTTGAACCATTTTCATTGATTTAAAAAGCTTAAAATTGGTGGATGTTATCGTCAGCCTCCCTAAAGAAATGTGATGTAGGGTAGGATGCCTCGCTGAGATATATAGCGTGATCCATTTCGAGGTTCCCTACTTTTTTAAAGAAAAAAAAACACAGAAAATTCAAATTGAATGGGGAATGTTTATTACCATTTGAAAGAACATTCTTTGGCATTTATTTTTTGAAGATTATGTCTATCAAATGTTGGCCGCGGCTACGTCTCAGATGGACCATCCATTGAGTCCAATTGTTGATGACTCGTTTGAGCATTTCGACTGGTAACTGGCGAATGACGCGCGTGATGTTTTGCTCCAAGGCCTGAATCGAAGCGGTTTTGTCCAAACATAATAAATAATAAGATATGTCATCCCGGAGCGATTAAGTTGTTAGTTACGAACGAATAGAAATTTCAACGAGTAGAACTTCAAAGAGTGAGGTTTTCCGCGGATTTCGGACCGATTTTCCCGAATTTTTTGTGAATGTCACAATTAAAAAATTAATATTAATTGATTAGTGCAAAGAAAGTTCTAACAATGTTCGCGTAAAAGTGTTTTTTCGCGTGTGACATTTCATTCCTATTCGTTCGTAACTGATAGATTTTGACGTTTCGTCCGGACGGCGCATCTGTCTAATTTAAGGTCTGTGGGTTTGTCCGCATAAACTTTAGACTTTACATATCCCCACAGGAAAAAGGTCTAATGGTGTGATATCACGATCTTGGTGGCCAATCGACCGGTCCAAAAATTGAAATTATCTGCTCACCGAAGTGTTCTCTCAATAAATCCATTGTTTGATGCGATGTGTGGGAAGTGGCGCCGTCTTGTTGAAACCAAATGTCGCCGAGATCACGAGCTTCAATTTCAGGCATTAAATAATTGGTTATCGTGGCACGATAATGGTCCCCATTGACGGTTACGTTCTCACCGGCACCATTTTTGAAGAAATATGGGATGATTCTACCGGCCCACAAACCACACCAAACCGTTTTTTTTTTCTGAATGAAGGGGCAGCTCTTGAATCTCTTCAGGTTGCTCTTCATTGCAAATGCGGCAATTTTGCTGGTTTACATACCCATTGAGCAAGAAATGGGCCTCATCGCTGAACAAAATTTGGCTCGAAAACGTCGGATCTTCTTGGAACTTTTCAAGAGCTCATAGAGCGAAGCGATGTCGCTTGGGAAGGTGGGCGGCTTCAGTCCAGAAAGATTTTTGACATACTATTTTTTTAGTATAAAAAAATACCCTTTTGTTTCAATTCCAAATCAGAATTTTTCATTTTTCTTTAAATTTTTCGCTATGTAAATTGACATACTGTATATAGGAGTTTTCATGACAAGCGAGTCAATTTTTAAAACCGATGTCTTCTGATCGGGATGAAACTTTCACCAAGTCCTATTGGATAGTAGTTACGATGAAAAATTTTAACGAAATCGGTTAAGGAATGTCCTATTTGGAGGATGTTGTATTCTACAACTTTATTCAAACGAATTTTAGTTCCATCCTTATAACTAATTACTAGCCTGCGGAATATATGCAATTGCATATTTTTATTGGATGGTTGTACTGCAAAACCGATAACACAAAAATTGTTCTTGTCAAAATTTAAATGCACACCTATTTTTGCATATTTTGCATATATCTCGCAAAATATCACCCAAAAATCCCGTCGATTTCCACGACTTTTGATAAATCACTAGCTGACCCCGGCAGACGATGTCCTGCTCGTCCTGTTTGGGACATATTGGTTTGATATTTTATTCAAAAATGCATACATCCAGAGTTTCAGGAAAAAATATATATTGATATGCCCACGACAGCGCCATCTACCGGTTAGAATCATACATACAAACTATTATCAAGACAAACCATACATACATTTTAAATTTCATTTACGCTTACTTCTGTTTTTTTATAAACTGATTAAAAGTCAGTCTCCTCTTTTTTTGTGCCAATCGATGGTGTTTTGCCATTCAACTAGGAGAAATCAATTGCTTATTCCTAGGGTTGTCCACCTAATGAATGAATCGTTTCTAGTAAGAGTAGCACGACTTTACAATTCATTACCCAATGACATGAAAAATTGTAGCATTTCGCTCCCTACACGCTTCAATAGGCTACTTCACCACTTTCAATAACATTTTTATTTGTTGTTATGCAAAGTTGCGCTTAATTAAAGCTACGTAAAAAAATCTTTAAATAATGTGTCTATTTTATGGAACACTTTATACATTTTTCCTTATATTAGGACTTTACTTATCGTCGGCTTAATGCTATTTTGGTCCATACGCCATTTTTGTGTTTTTTGAGTTAGGAGTTGATAATATGGGTTCCAAGCATGCTCTTTCAGAATCTGCAATCATTTTTTTCCTATCTCGCCTAGTTTTCGAGATATTGGTAGGGTAAATTTGATTTACTCTGAATAACGAGAAATAATTTCGATATTTTTGTTCTATGCCTCAATTTTTCTATCGCCCTATATTTTTAACTCAATATTTTACGTTCTTTCGATCACAATATGTAAATTAGTGTCCTTCCATACCGACCCTTTTTGTGGTCCATCTAATCCAAATACGAAAAATATTAAAATAAAAGTGGATATGGACCAAAATGCCAAGTAGAAAAATTGTTATAACTTGCTTATATTTGGATGTAATGGCATAGAAATGCATGAGAATCATACAAACACTGTTGGGAACCCTATGCAATAAAAAGTGTGTAACTCTTCAGTCCCGTTTTTACTCAAACAATAAATTGCGTTTTTCTCCGTTCATAAAAAATGGCGTATGGAACAAAATAGCATTAAGCCGACGTTATGTTTGTTTCGCAAACTGAGTAGCTATTTAGTTATCCTAAATACTTTTCTGTATACCCAATCTGTATTTATATTATTTATTCCTTATATATTAATTAGGATTAAACAAATCAACATATCATTATTTACCAATGAGTAGTTTTTTACCCTTGCTTAAAAAGCTTGGCCAGACGGCTTTGAATTACAAGTTTGTACGAAATAAATGAAATGAAATTGCTCTGGAAATGCGAAAGGATTTTATATATAAAGATTATTTTGGTTAGGGGATTGGGTGTCGTGTGTTTTTGGAGAAATAATTCCTAAAGTGTCTCCATTCTTTCGTTCTTTGACATGGATCTTCTATTCTTAAGCTTTCTATACGAAAATTGTTCACAAATTTACTAACCCTTCCTTTACCCAGCAAAGTTTGTGGATAAATACGATATTAGAAAAACACTGCGTTGCAATTATTGTGTATTGTGAGGACCTATAGTGATTTTATACAAGGAATATTTTTGTCGAATATATTACGCCACAAATTCATCGGTTTATATGGCTTTTAATATATCATTACTTTTGGAGGAAATAGTTCTTAAATTGTCTCCTTTATTATGTTATTTGGCATGGAACATCTATTTCGAAGCCTTCTATACTAAAATTGTGTTTTAATTTACTAACCTGTTTGTTTACCCAAAAAACTGTAGCGTGACGAAATAATGCGGTGTAAGTCGTTTTCATCGAGGATACATTTTTAAACTGCATTTTGCATTCACAGTGTTACCTATAGTATTTACAACATTATGCCCAAAGTGTATTCTCAAAATATTTGATTTTTTTTAGCAATATCTGTAAGTGAAATATTGATTCTTTAATAACTTTTATACTATTTATTAGAATCTTCTGAAATTCCACACAATACAATATTGTTTTATTAGCCGCAATCACATCGCGAAAAATGGCCGAATTTACCACGCCCCTTTCGGTACGTCCACACAAATGGACCATTTTGCATCAAAATTGAACTGCTTATAACTTTAATACAAGTGCACAAAAATACTTAAAATTTTGTACAGTAAGTTTTTGTAGCTCCTATAGTCGGGTAAAAATGGAAATTATTGTACAGCCCCTTTTGGTACCTTCCACACAAATGGAACGTTTTACACCAAAAGTTAACGGCTAAATAACTGCATACAAATACTTGAAAATTTGTACAGTGTAATGCTGTTATAGTGCCCGTTATCACCACGCCCCTTTTTGTACCTCCCACTCAAATGACCAAATCATACCAGAGCACAAAGGCGCTTATAGTTCGGCACATTGCAATGTATTTAAAGAATCTACTGTTTACCGAAAAATAGGTATATTTATTAAACCCCTTCTGGTACCTCCCACACATATTGACAGATTAATTAGTGTAATGTTATATATTACATTACTCACAAAGTGAGGGTATACCTTAGTCGGTTTACCCGACTGAAACTTTCTTTCTAGTTTTAGATTTGGATAGAAACCTCTAAAAGGAAATTACGTAAGCCTTCGTTTGAACAAAGAAGGACATGGGTTTAGGCAAAAATGTCAAAACAAGTTTAATTTCTTAAGCCGACTACGGTGGCAATCTTTCTCCGTGTCTGGACTTCGGCCAGGGTTAAAGATTTCCTCTTCTGGGCCGGTCTTTGCATTTTTTTTTAAATTCGATAGATTTTATAACTCGCACCGCATAAAAATTATATCTAAGTTTAAGTCTTATATGGTCACCCTTTTACAATTCGTGCGTAATATTTCCAAAGCATAACTGATTTGTTCTGAATACTTTTTGTGGCAAACACTCGTTGAGTCGTAAATACTGTCGAGTAATAAATAATTTTCACAGAGAAGTTTTTCGTCGAATATACAACCGTTTCAAGCTTTCTGTGACTCCTTAATGTGACAAGGCACGGTCGTTTACCGGTATCGAAATCATGTTTCACAGTCTTTTGTCTTAAAGTCACAATTCATCCCTAAATCATAATCATACGCTGGATCTCCAACTAGGATTTTACTCTACTGATGTGGCAATTTTAATCCGAAAACATATTTTTAAATTTGTCCATTGTTTCATCCCATCACTTTCTACTATATATGTATAAACTTGTCATATGACTCAGAACCGCATAACATACTGTCGTGATAAGTCACATAATGTGAAGTGGATACTTTTGTTACACTGTGTATTACCTCCACTAGCACAAATATATACGAGAAAAAAATCATGTTGAACTATCGAGCTTTACTTTAAAGGCATAGCAATTTAACCAAAAGGAGATTTGCTTTGCAATAACTTTGTTATTTAATTTTTCTATGATTATTTAATGTATGATTTCAATGAGTTTGTCATGTCTTATGTTTCGTAGAAAGTTGACATTGAGTCATTTATTCTATGAAAAAATGTAGTATGCTTTGCCCCAAACCGGAAACCGTCATTTCATATGTGAATTGTGCACAAATATTTGATTTTGGTGCTTTGTGACAATATGGCGTGGCTGGGTAAAGATAAAAGTGCAAAAAATAAAATGGCCTGGGCCTGTGTTTGTTGGATTGCCACTGCCGGCCACTTGTACATACAAAATGTCGTGAATGCATTCATCTGGTCAGTTGATGAAGTACTCATTGTACAACGTACACACACTGCACTTTACTTGCTCCCTTTCTGGCATTACGTAAAGTTTGGTATACATATGTATCTCTCATCCCCCTGTACCCTTCGTCATTATGTATGATGAGGTTATAATTAGATGAATACATTCTCTACTGCAAGCGAAAAAAGAAAAAAATCGATAAAAAAAATTGTTTTTCTCTACATTACCATTAACTCCCATGTAATAGCGTCAAGGAATTCCTCGGGTATTTTCAGCTTCGAACTCTTGTTCAATTCCGGTATAGATCTAGATGGCGACCGCTGACCGGCATCTTCATCCCTTTGACGAGCTTCATGGTCATATGGATTGGTTATCTCATTCCATATACTCTTAATCAATTCACGGTCAGCCTTATCCAAGGAACGGGCCGGCAAGCCCCAAATTTGCACCTTACGCATCACAGGTGGACACTTGTGGGTAGCCTTTATTGTCAGTTTAATACTTTTGGTGTTCGATAGCATTTTATGGGCAGTTTTGAAAAAGAACACCGTCTCGCTTGGCTGCTGTTCGGAACTCTTCGAACTGTAATCACTCTGATAGCAGAATGTCAGCGAGTCAACATCTTTGGCCAAGTCATTTACGTAGGCCACACGTTCCCAAATGCCCTCATACTTGCCATGGACTTCGAGTCCTTTTAACGCTCCATGACTGTTCCAAAGTTTAATGACCCTTAAATCAATGGCCTTGGGAAAGTCAAAAAAGATTTCAACCGGAGGTTTGGTCACATTATAAGCTATAAAACCACGCTGAAGTTGCTCCGCATCGTCGGCTATTAAATTGGAAACTTCATATCCATCTTCACACACGGCTTCGCATTCAACCGAAGGTTTTAATTTGGGATTAAGGAAATTTATTAAACTCATTTAAGGAATGGGACACACGGCGACGCACGTAACCGAACGCTATCAATAGACGGGAAAATTGCTAACGAAAAATATTCTGCACTCGAAGCAAAAAGGAGGTTTTGCAAAGAAATGTCTGAATTAATAATGTGATTTATGTACAAAAATGGCGTCACTTTGTAATTATATTGTAGGGGAGATCGATTTTGCAGTTTACTAATTCACTACCACAAATACAAAACAAAAACAAAGCGAAGTTGGTTGCAGTTGCAATACGACCGCACCTAAACGGAAGCGCGCGTGTGTTATATCGGTATTCATTAATTTTGTAATTGAATAACAACGCTGTTGTACATTTATAGCGTCTACTAAAATCTGCAGTTCATGCAAATTCGTGCGAAAAGCTGTGAAATATAACACTCTCTATTCAAATTGACAGCACTTCATTCATGCTAAATTTAAGTGAAATCACGATCTTAGTCCAGATTTACACTTGGATATTTTTTCAGCTGATTACCCGCTAATTCTCTTTTAAACTTGCCTCTGCGTTTAGACACGTCATTTTGTTTCGGATATTCCTGTGTGAATTGTAATTGAATAACAACGCTGTTGTACATTTATAGCGTCTACTAAAATCTGCAGTTCATGCAAATTCGTGCGAAAAGCTGTGAAATATAACACTCTCTATTCAAATTGACAGCACTTCATTCATGCTAAATTTAAGTGAAATCACGATCTTAGTCCAGATTTACACTTGGATATTTTTTCAGCTGATTACCCGCTAATTCTCTTTTAAACTTGCCTCTGCGTTTAGACACGTAATTTTGTTTCGGATATTCCTGTGTGAATTGTTGTTGTTTCAAAGTGCGAGTTTCACTGAGTTTCAAGTTTAAAAGAGAATTACGTGCGATTTTGAAAAAATCGGGAGAGGATCAAGTGCAAATTCTCACTGGAAAGTCACAGATCGCTTAGATGTAAACTGGCCCTTAAGCTGAGTATAGACGATTGGCAGATCGGACAATGACAGATTGTTAGGCAAACGTGAATTGACAGTTCAGACGATTGCAAGAAAACATTACAATTTCATATATTTACAATATACATATTTTGTAAATATTTATATGCAGGATTGCCAATAAAAATGCATTATAGACAGTGTTGCAAATAAAATGTTTTCTGGCAATGGCGCCGTTGTCACATGCATAAAATTCGCACATTTAACAATCTGCAAATTATCTCGCAATGACTTTTCTGCTAACGTTGCAAAACAAAAATTGTATGTTCACACGGTTGTAAATTCACAGGGTTGGATTTTTACGCCATTCTTCTGGCAATGTTGTCCGATCTGCAAATCGTGTGTACTTAAGGAATGTTTAGACGATTGCCTGATCGGACAACATTGTCCGAAAAATGGCGGAAAAATGCAACCCTGTGAACGTACAACCGTGTGAACAAACAATTTTTGTCTCGCAACGTTGACAGAAAAGTCATTGTGAGATAATTTGCAGATTTGTTGATGTGCGAAGTTTATGCATGTGACAACGGCGCCATTGCCAGAAAAACTTTTTATTGGCAGCACTGTCTATAAAATATTTTAATTGGCAATCCTGCATATAAATATTAACAAAATATATGAAATTTGAAGGTTTTCTTGCAATCGTCTGAACAGTCAATTAACATTTGCCTAACAACCTGTCAATTTCCGTACATTTGCAACAATTTAACAGGGTTGATAACGTTTGCCGATCTGGCAATCGTCTGTACACACCTTTACCTTTAGAAAGAGAGGAATTCCCCCATGATACAATAATAGAAGGTAAAATCACTTGCCCAACAACAAAACTCGGATACAACCCTGTGCCGTATTTTCGTACAATAACCTGTCAAAATAGGCAGCCGACTCGAACAGCTGACCAACAATTGGTATTTTAAAAAGATAATTTTTTCCGATATTTTAAACTTACGTGGAATTAAACTGTAATTAAAATCTTGTGACTTCATTTCTATTCAGTATAATAAGTTTTCGCTTGTGTTGGGATACACAAACGATGTAAGTTTGTTCTTTAAAAAACTATAAACTTTAAATAATTTCCTCATTTTATCTCGGAAGGGCCGACGTTTGGAATGTATTGCTGGATATATAATAAAGTGTCAATATCCGACATGGCAACCAGATGTTTTTGCTGTTATTTTAGTATTGAGTGGAAGTGATGATGGAGTGCATATACATACAATACTGCCCGATCGAGCTTTTCAACGATTTGACTTTTTTGAAATACATTTTTTAAAAGAATTGTCTAGAGCTCGTTCTTACCAATGGGTGGCGAGAGGCATAAGCTGAATGTGGCCAAACGTGTCACACATATCACCCACAACAGTGAAAAGGCAGAACAGCAAATATAGAGCTGGGAATGCATAAACTGGAACAAAACGGCGTAGCTGATCGCAAAAACCGTACGTTAGTAGAAATGGTAAGAGCTATGCTAAATGAAAGAAATTTACCGCAAATGTTGTGGGCGGAAAGTGTCATAGTTGCAAATTACATACAAAATCGATTGCCATCCAAAAGTATTACAGCCTGTTTCTGTAACTTAAAAATTAGCTTTCGTTCGCCTGCCAGACGACAAACAGCTGATTTGGGTTTCACTAACTACCATCACAAGGAGAAGTCGTACGATAATGAACTCGTACGAAAACGTAATCATTTCAGTGCAAATTTTCGTTTCTCTATTTCTCTTTGCTGTCATCTCGGCGAACACAAATGTCAGATCGAGTCACATTATTTTATTTGTCGACTGATAGGAACAATGACAAAATAAACATTATTAAAAGCAAACAATAAGTAGATATTAATATAATTATGGTAAAAACAATTAAATAATAATAAAATTGTGTACATATGTGTAAATATTTTAGCATAAAGAAGTCAATATTGGTTACTCGCTAAGATGCAAAAACATTTTCAGTGCACAATGAGAGAGACGTGAGAGAGAGAGAAAGAAATGAGTCTTGGTGCAGCTCAGCTGACCGCCCAGGGTTGCTTTTTTGGCCACCGCTAGTGTAAATAGTACAGAGATGTATTTGCTAAGGTCGACCATACAAAAATGTGTGCTCTTTTAGACCGGATGTTGTGAAATTATTGATCTGGCAATTACATTATTTTCCAATTGGTAAATTGCTAACGTCATTGACGTAAGGTCAGGCGAACGAACGAACGAAAGTGAGTGACTGGTTTTCGTTCGCATAGACTTTCGTGTGAAATACAGAAACAGGCCGTTAACAAAACTCCATATGAACTATGGTTCGGAAAGAAACCAGATTTAAGCAATATAAAAGTATATGGCAGTAAAGCCTATGTGGAAATTCCCAAATGTAAACGCCAGAAGCTCGATGATGCGGCAATTGAAGAAATTTTGGTTCGATATTCTGAAACAGCGAAAAGATACTGGCTTTTGAAGAATGGAACTAATAGTAATCATTAGTAAAGATGTGAGATTTCATGAAGAATTTGAAATGCAGAATAACGAACCAAAAATAGAAGAACGATCAATTCCAATAGAAATTATAAACGAAAATAAATCTGGAACTGAAGATGACGAATTGGATTTTGAATCAGCTGACGAAGATGTTGAAAATATTGTCGAATATCAGGATATTATTGATCTGGATGATGGGGTAGAGGAAAATCAAACCAATATTCGTTGATCTGAATGAAAAGACTCCTCTGGATTATAGAACACTTGCCAAAAGTGTAATTAGCAATGTCGAATCAACGCCTAATTCGTGGGAAGAAATGATAAAACTGCCAAACTTAAGCCGAAATATGTGGATTGCAGCTGTCAATGAAGAGCTATCCAGTTTAAAAAGCAACAATACATGGGTTTTGACAAAACTTCCCAATGGGAGGAAAACGATAGGCTGCAAATGAGTATTTCAAATAAAAGGTGATAGTCTCAACAAACCAAAGTACAAAGCACGATTAGTTGCGAAGGGCTACACACAATCATTTGAAGAAGACTTTGACGAAACATCTGCACCAGTGGGAAAGTATACCACCTTGAGGACCCTTTTAGCGGTGAAGAAGTATGTAGTTTAACATTTTGACGTAAAATCCGCATTTTTAAATGGAGACATTCAAGAAGAGATTTATATGGAACAGCCAAATGGATTTATTGCGAAAGGTAAGGAACGTCTTGTATGTAAGTTTCAACGCTCAGTTTATGGTCTTAAGCAAGCTGCTAAGTCATGGCATGACAAATTGAATGAAGTTCTCGAGAAAATCGGTTTCAAAAACGGAAAGGCAGATACCTGTTCGTATACCAAAATTATTAATAATGAAGTTGTTTATCTACTCGTTTACGTAGATGATATTTTAATTTGTGCTAAAGATGAATCTGTTACAAATAATATTCATGAGCAATTAAATGAGCATTTTGAAATAATATTGATCTGGATGATGGGGTAGAGGAAAATCAAACCAATATTCGTTGATCTGAATGAAAAGACTCCTCTGGATTATAGAACACTTGCCAAAAGTGTAATTAGCAATGTCGAATCAACGCCTAATTCGTGGGAAGAAATGATAAAACTGCCAAACTTAAGCCGAAATATGTGGATTGCAGCTGTCAATGAAGAGCTATCCAGTTTAAAAAGCAACAATACATGGGTTTTGACAAAACTTCCCAATGGGAGGAAAACGATAGGCTGCAAATGAGTATTTCAAATAAAAGGTGATAGTCTCAACAAACCAAAGTACAAAGCACGATTAGTTGCGAAGGGCTACACACAATCGTTTGAAGAAGACTTTGACGAAACATCTGCACCAGTGGGAAAGTATACCACCTTGAGGACCCTTTTAGCGGTGAAGAAGTATGTAGTTTAACATTTTGACGTAAAATCCGCATTTTTAAATGGAGACATTCAAGAAGAGATTTATATGGAACAGCCAAATGGATTTATTGCGAAAGGTAAGGAACGTCTTGTATGTAAGTTTCAACGCTCAGTTTATGGTCTTAAGCAAGCTGCTAAGTCGTGGCATGACAAATTGAATGAAGTTCTCGAGAAAATCGGTTTCAAAAACGGAAAGGCAGATACCTGTTCGTATACCAAAATTATTAATAATGAAGTTGTTTATCTACTCGTTTACGTAGATGATATTTTAATTTGTGCTAAAGATGAATCTGTTACAAATAATATTCATGAGCAATTAAATGAGCATTTTGAAATAATATTGATCTGGATGATGGGGTAGAGGAAAATCAAACCAATATTCGTTGATCTGAATGAAAAGACTCCTCTGGATTATAGAACACTTGCCAAAAGTGTAATTAGCAATGTCGAATCAACGCCTAATTCGTGGGAAGAAATGATAAAACTGCCAAACTTAAGCCGAAATATGTGGATTGCAGCTGTCAATGAAGAGCTATCCAGTTTAAAAAGCAACAATACATGGGTTTTGACAAAACTTCCCAATGGGAGGAAAACGATAGGCTGCAAATGAGTATTTCAAATAAAAGGTGATAGTCTCAACAAACCAAAGTACAAAGCACGATTAGTTGCGAAGGGCTACACACAATCGTTTGAAGAAGACTTTGACGAAACATCTGCACCAGTGGGAAAGTATACCACCTTGAGGACCCTTTTAGCGGTGAAGAAGTATGTAGTTTAACATTTTGACGTAAAATCCGCATTTTTAAATGGAGACATTCAAGAAGAGATTTATATGGAACAGCCAAATGGATTTATTGCGAAAGGTAAGGAACGTCTTGTATGTAAGTTTCAACGCTCAGTTTATGGTCTTAAGCAAGCTGCTAAGTCGTGGCATGACAAATTGAATGAAGTTCTCGAGAAAATCGGTTTCAAAAACGGAAAGGCAGATACCTGTTCGTATACCAAAATTATTAATAATGAAGTTGTTTATCTACTCGTTTACGTAGATGATATTTTAATTTGTGCTAAAGATGAATCTGTTACAAATAATATTCATGAGCAATTAAATGAGCATTTTGAAATAAAAAATTTGGGAGATGCCTCATCTTATTTGGGGATTCAAATCGTCCGCCATTCCCAAGGAGAATTTCTACTTCACCAAGAACAGACAATATCTAAACTAATAAATGAGACTAAACTAGACGATGGACAAAATGAATTTAATTCCGATGGATCCAGAATTTCCGAAGATTAATCATGATGATAATTTGTTACAAAATAATGAAAAATATAGGCCAAGAATTATTATGGATCAAGCAACTACTGCATGACATGCATATTCCACCTTCAACTCCTATTCCAATGTATGAAGACAACCAAAGTTGCGTTAGGATCATTCAATCTCCAAAGTTTAGTTCAAGAACCAAACACATCGATGTTAAATATCATCACATCAAGAATTTGCAGGGGGATGGTACTATTGATATGTTATATTGTTCATCGGATAATCAGCGAACTGATTTCTTGACTAAACCTTTACAACTACCTAAATTTAAGCTTTTATTTAAGGACTTATTTTGTTGAGAGAGGATGTTAGATATGTATAAATGTATTTTATCTACCTGTCAACAAAAATACTTATGTAGATCATTGTAATCTTTGAAATGAAAAATTGTATGAGAAATTGTTTCAATAAAATATTTTCATTCTGTCATAAATTCTTAAACCGACGTGTATATACATACGTTTTTCCTTCGAATTACAATACTGATGACGTAAAAGACTTTGGGTTGAGAGCGTATTTATTGAGTGAGAGTCGTATTTATTTTCTATTTAGGAAATAAGTTTTTCACGTTTTTTTTAATATGTAGATATATGGACCATTTATTAAAAATATGATGAACGAATAAGGAATAAGGTAAAATGAATTGAACATATTATATTTGTTTTGTTACATTTAATAACAACGTTTGTCGTTGATCAAATAATAAGTTGTTAGCGGCAACATTATTCATTTATTAAATTTTATCCAAATGGATGTTCTCTTCGGTTTATCCGCCTAGTTTACCATTTGGTGATGACTACAAACAAAATCGTCAACTATGAACGATTTCAATCTACATATATGAATTCCAAGAACGGCTAATGCTTACCGAAAATTTTGCGGATTTGTGGATAATCAGCTTATGTATAGACGATTGCCAGATCGGCAAACGTTATCAACCCTGTTACGGTGCTGCAAATGTACGGACAATGACGGATTGTTAGGCAAAGGTGAATTGACAGTTCAGACGATTGCAGGAAAACATTACAATTTCATATGTTTACAATATATTTTGTATATGCAGGATTGCCAATAAAACTACTTTATAGACAGCGTTGCCAATAAAATGTTTTTTCTGACAATGGCGCCGTTGTCACATGCATAAACATCGCACATATAACAATCTGCAAATTATCTCGCAATGACTTTTCTGCTATCTGAGTACAGACGATTTGCAGATCGGACAACATTGCCAGAAAAATGGCGGAAAAATGCAACCCTGTGAATTTACAATCGTGTGAACATACAATTTTTGTTTTGCAACGTTAGCAGAAAAGTCATTGCGAGATAATTTGCTGATTGTTATATGTTCGAAGTTTATGCATGTGACAACGGCGCCATTGCCAGAAAATCATGTTATTTGCAACACTGTCTATAATGTATTTTTATTGGCATTCCTGCATATAAATATTTACAAAATTTATTGTAAATATATGAAATTGTAATATTTTCTTGCAATCGTCTGAACTGTCAATTCATCTTTGCCTAACAATCTGACATTGCCCGTATATTTGCATCACTTTTACAGGGTTGATAATGTTTGCCGATCTGGCAATCGTCTAAACTCAGCTTTACTTTAAGGGAAATGTTGAAATATATAATTTTAAGAAACTAAATATATAAAACTTTTAAGATACGCAATGTATGTAAACTATCCCGTAATAATGAAAAATGTTAGCTATTAGCGTATTTACCCATTGTAATAAGGATTTTTCGAATTAATAAAATCAAATTAAATCTTTTCCTCTTGTGATGCTGGACACACAAAAACACTTTGACATACGTCGAACACCGACGTCGGCTATTTAAGTTGAAGCCTTATGTTTATGATGGTAAAAATCGATTGTGCTATCGATAGTTTTGCAGCTCTAGCGCGCGTATTTATGTCATTTTTTTATTATTCTATTAATAAAGAAAATTAACTTATTTGTATTATTTTTACAAAAATGAATGAAAGCGAGATTTTTTGCACACCCGTACAAACAAAAAGCAAACGTTTGGGCTTGAGGCGAAACAACGGCAACAGCATCAGCAAAGAATTCAAGGACTCAACTCCATTAACAAGATCCAATGCGAAAAAGAGAGCCGAACCACAAAGCGATGTTAAAGTGAGCTATCGAAATTTGGAAATCCCTGAAAAAGTAAATGACGGTGATTCTACTCCTGTCGCGGGAACGTCTACGCCCTTTCAACAAAGGGAGTGCGTAAGTACCAACTGCCGGCCTTATAGGTTGTCATTAAGTAAAAGGATACGGGAGAGGATGACCAAAAAGAGATTGGAGTTTCATGTGGCCAATGAAATGGAAAAAGAAGAGGAGGAGCAAAAGAGATTACTCGAAGAAGAGAGACTCGAAATGAGTATTAGCCAGGGAAATAATGAGAGTGTACAAGATGCTTGTCAAGAGTCTGAAAATAGCTCTGGTTTCACTCCCATCTTTAATGACATCATTAAAGAAAATAAAAGTATTCCTTGCTCCGACCTCAAACCCGAAGATATGTCCCGGGAACAACTGCTGGTCAGTATAGAAAAATTGCGTAAAGATTTAAAAGTCATCAAGATCATGCACAAAAGGTAGATGAACTCCGGCGGGCTATTGACACTTGGAAACAAGGATTTGTCTCGGCCCTTAAAGATCTACAGGCAAAAATTTCTCCCCATTACGAAAACGAAACCTTGCTGGAACATTTGCACATTCCAAAAGAAATGCTTAAATATGTTAATGATTAATATTTGTTTATTTCCTCTTCAAAGCCTCAACATAACGAAAATTTAATATGAAAAAAGTGACTGACTGCCTGCCTCACTTGCTTAATACTTGTGTGGTCTTATTGGCCTTTCGGGATCAAACAATTTGGGATCCTTCATGAAATCCAAGTCTTTGTGATATGCCGGCATCAAGGCACAATTTTGAGCTCTCCTAATGGCCTTCTCCACCTCTGTCTGCTTTTGTTTACATAACCCGGTAATGTGACGACCATAAATTCGTCCGGTGTATGGCGATTGGAACTGAGACAACAACTTCACGTTTTTGTAGTCGGGTGTTATGCTGTGTTTACATAGAATGCACTCTTTGCGTTGCTGTTCAAAAGGATTTGGAATTTCAATGGGTTCATCTGGATTGGTGGCCGTGTTGGAGTACTTCAATGTGGAGACACTTAATGAACGTATGCCGCCCGAGAAACTAAAGGCAGCAGCTGTAATTGGCATAAGAAATGATTTAGTTTTAATGCATTTCATTTTTTTTACTTAGAATTTACCATTATGTGCTATAGTTTTTGTTAATTTAAGCATGCTTTTGCCTTCGTTTAACAATCGAAACAAATTGTAATAAAAAAATCTGAACAGAACAGCTGTTTTGGTAAAATGTCAAAGACCATTTAGGGTTATAGCCGCCGTCCCAAAGGCCTTGGTGTACATGTGTTCGCATCGCAAACTCAAGGTGGCGGTGACGTGAAAATTATTCAGTGATATCGTAAATTTTGTGACAAATGTAGTGGACCGTAACGTACAACGGGTGACTCAAATGTTACGTGGAATTTCATACCTTGTAAGACTAGATTTACACTAGGCAAGTTTTTTCAGCAGCTTATCAAATTCCATTTTGAACTCAAAACGTTCTTCGAGAGTTTTTCCCCCCTTCTGCAATGAAGGAAACTCCAATATCTAAGTTAAGATGAATTCAATTATCAAGTTTTCTAATAGGGACATAACAATTTCGTATCTTTATGTTAACGCACCCTCAAACATTTTTAATGATCTTTCAGTGTTAGTTCAGACGTTAGTCGAAGTCAACATTTTCATAGTTCTGGTGCAGCTCATATCAGTGGCAGCGTTACCGTTGTGCGACTAAAGTGGCATATTTGCCCCTTTTTTCAGCCGTGCTACTTTTGCGCCCCTTTTATTTTTTGATACTAAATGTGCCCCTTTTCGCTTTTTGTGCCACTCTTTGACTTTTGTAAAAAAATCTGCTTTTTATACTCTTATGACAACACTTTCGCACTAACGTACGGAAATGCCTAACGCGCTACGTTCTGAATTAGGTTATTTAATGGGATATACGCATATGTTAAAACGATTTACATTTATCTTTTGTATGTGTAAGCATATGAGAATCTATTTCCACCGTTTCATCTTATTGGTGAAAATTCTGCGAATAGGTCTGCGTCTATGCAACAATACAATTAATTTGAGTGATTTCTTAATTGTAACAATATATGTGTTTATAAAAAAATCCAATTTATTTCTCATTAGGTTGATGTACATAAATATTTTAAGCTTTTTTTTAAACAGATTTATTGTGAGATCAAAAAAACTCAATACAAAACACAACTGTCCCAAGCACAGATCTAATAAGAAAGTATAAAAAAGAAGTTACAAAAAAGTAACTATAAATAAAGAAATGTATGTGATAAAATATATTTACACCCAAAAAAAATTTGTTTGCTGTTAATAACAAACAACGTCTGCTAATTTTTAGCAACCATTTTTTCTGCTAATACAGCACATTTTCTGCTGTAATAGCAAAAAGTTTGCAGTTTTGCATTAGCAAACGCACTGCTGAAAAATTTGCAGTTTGCTGAAAATTTTTGCTGTTAATCAAAATATGTGAAAATAAGACAAAAGTTGCAATAATTTACATGATAAAGTTTAACTACCACTGAAAATCAAAAAGGTTAAGGTCATTCGTGAGATAAGAAAAGTATATTTAAAAAAAAATTAAATAATTATTCGGCGATATCTGTTTTCGAGTTACGGTTCTCAATATTTTTATTTTTTCATTGGATTTTAAAAATATTGGAAATATGAGTCGATTAAAACTGCAAAAAGTAAAACACAAATCGATAACGAATATGATTTGACGACTTCAAAATCTTAGTTCCGGACATACAATTAAAATTAATCTCTTGTGTTTAGATTTTAGTTTCTAATTTGTATATTTTAATGAAACCAAAGCTAAACATTAATATTTTATGTGCGATTTGTAAAAATGTTTATAAAGTCTGATTCACACAAGGCAATTTTATTTCAAGCAAGTGTCAAAGTTTGTAGGAAAGATACAGAGCACTTTCCGCTTGGAAGAAATTGCCTCGTGTGATCTAGGACTAAGTATTGTGTATGCAAAAAAGTTAAAAAACGAGAGAATTCCTAAAGACAGGGTGAGTATTAAGAGAAAATTTCGCAAGATTTTATCATTCTGTGCAAAGACGATTTTTATACGGTTTCCACGGCTATTCCTGTGTGTATTGTTGTTGTTTCAAAGTTCGAATAAAAAACAAAACGTTCAATCGAGTACGAGATTGAACCAACTGCCTCCCCTACAAACACCATTAAACCGCTGATAAAATTGCCTCGTGTAAATTGGGACGAACATAGACACCTCATCACACCCGGTAATTCGGCGTCTCTCTCTGTCAAACTTTGACACTTGCTTGGAAAAAGTTGCCGGGTGTGAATCTGGACATAGAGGCATACGGAAGATAATGTTCAGATTCACACTCGGCAACTTTTTCCAAGCAAGTGTCAAAGTTTGATGGAGAGAGAGGCGGGCGGAAAGAGCTCTCTCCTACAAACTTTGACACTTGCTTGGAAAAGTTGCCGAGTGTGAATCTGGACAATGGGGAAAGTAGTTTCTTGTACTGGCAATCCGTTTTGTGTTTTTCATTCGCACTTTGCTGCCTTTGTTTCCAACAAACACCGAATTGCCCCGTGTGAATCGGGACATAGACATGCTTTATGACGGAAAAAAGAAAATTAAAAAAGCGGCGTTTAATTTATATTCCTTACCACTGAAACCAATTTTTTCCATTAAAATGTGCTTGCGATAAGTTACACATATATTCATATTTGTGCAGATAACAAAATCTCATATAAAATGTTTATTTCGCTTATCAAAAAATATTGACAGACGTAATACGCTTTCACTAGCATTCAAGATTGCCTCTTTGACAGACATCGTGCGCCGACGCCGGCTATTTAGTAACACCCTTTGAAGAATAAAATATTTTACGCCGAACAAATTGAATTGGATTGAAATTTTCGTTCTGTTTGTTAATTCGCATTAAAAAAGCATTCCGCGAAGATAATGCAAATAATTTTAATAAGTAAACGGTTCTGGTTGGTTTCATGATTCTCAGCAAACTCTATGGTTCTGGACATGTACAATTACCGTGTATATAGGGTGAACCCAATTGGCTAACGCGTAGGAGTCACTGATCATCATACGGTCTTGGAGAACATCAAATATAAGCAAAGGTCGTACGATGTATGTTCTTTATTGTTATCATTCGGACAAAAAGAAGATAGTTACAATGCCAGTGACCGGTAAGTATTGTGTGTAGATGCTCCTATTTAATTTTCTAAATGATTTATATTTTTTGATCAAGCGTACACAAATGCACATAAAGGACCATGTTATCAATTAATCAAGACGCAACAGGTAAGCGTACACAAATTGAAAATTAAATGTACTATGATTATAAGACTTATTTCTGTTTGTTTTCAAGATTCTCACCAAGCAGTGTCCTATTAAAATACGGGTATAAAAGATGATCTGAAATTTCGTAGCAACTACAATGTATAAATTCAGATAACTTGTGTCATGGATGGACTAACCATTTATTTCCTTGTCTAATTTTCCAAATCGCATACAACTCTTGGAAGTGTGACCCTAATGATAATACCTGCAACAACTCGTAAGAATTTTTTTTTCCATTTTGTGATTTGTTTACCGAAGTGACAACATTGATTATTTAGTCTATATGTTCCAACGATGGTCGCTAATATCCGAATCACGAAGCAACCTTTTGGCTCCAAAACACTCAGGATAAGTTAGTCTAATTTGGATGTAATCCATGGATAAGATCATTTTACCCAATGATATGGCTCTGGACATGTACAATTAGATACCGTATCTATAGGGTAAACCCAACACATTGGCCAATATTGACAGAGTTAGCGTCGATGTCGTACGATTTATGTTCTTTATATTTATCCTTCGGACAAAAAAAAGATAATTGTTAATGCGAGTGACCGGTAAGTATTGTTTGTAGATACTCCTATTGCTATTCAATTTTATTAAATGATTTATTTTTCATTTATATTTTTAGATCAAGCATACATACAGATTTCACAGTTCGAAACCCTTATCAATACATGGGCTGAATAACTTCAGGTTGGAGTCCTGGTTGATATACTCTTCTCAAATATCAGGAAAATATAAAATTTGTATTTCTTTTATTAAAATAAAAAAGAAAGAAACGTATGCTAGAATAACAAAAAATGTTTTTTCTCCCAGCCGCTTTTTTCTGTTAAATAATAGCAAAATTGTTTGCTAAAATGACTGTTCTAGTTTGCTGCAGTAGCAGGCAAATTTATGTGCTAAAATAACAACCATAGGGTTGCTAAAATAACAGACGAAGTCTGCTTTCCCTTTTTCAGCAGACACAGACTGTTGAAACAACAAACATTTTTGCTAATGATACTCACAAAATTCTTTGAGTGTAGTATATATCATAAGAAGTTTTGTATAACATTGTATTTTTTTTTTAGTTTTAGTGTAAATGAATGAATTTTTTAATGTTACCTACTTATTTTTTCTTTAAATAAAAACCTTAAAATTGATCTCCCTTTTTTAATGATCGGTTGCCCCTTTTTTCGAAAAAATCCCCTTTTTCTGCCCCTTTTTGAAATTTCCCAACGGTAACGCTGATCAGTGGGATGCAGAAGCCTCAGTTCCGACTGGCCTCGAATTAACAACGTATGGCCGACACGTACTCAGGACTCCACAACTACTACGGTGTACAGATTAATCTCCAGAGCTCTCCAGGTATTATATTTTTTGTTAAATATGAAGTTTATTATATTGGAGTTCATATCAAGTGAGGCAATCTTTATAAGCGATGTCCTCTGATCGGGATGAAACTTGCACCAAGTTTAGTTCTATTGGATAGTAGCTATGACAAAAAATTTCAAAGAGATCGGTTAAGGACTGTCCGAGTTGAAGGGTATTGAATTTTGAAATTTAGATCAACCGACCCTTTACCCGATAGTTTTTCTTCAATCTTTTTAAGAAAAATATTTGTTTGTGATTTTTTTTTGCGAAATTAAAACTTGTTTTAAAATTTTTGTCAAAACCCATATTTTTATTGTATTTTTTTTTTGCTAAAGAGAAAGCTTAGGTCATTTACTTTAAGAGCTTTGTGGTTTACTAGTGGGATGGGACTTGTTTATATATTTTAGCATATTTGTTTCAAGAAAGCTTTAAATAATACTAAATTAAGTTGCCTTCACATTCGTCTAAAAAAATTTATCCATCCCATCAGTCATTTCAAAGATTACAAGATTTTTTTTCGCAATAAAAGACCTTCTAGAAGCCACAAAGCTCTTTAAGGAAATTACCTAAGCATTCTTTGGAACAAAAAATCAAAAATAATTATAAAAACGTAAAAACAAATTTTAATTTCGCAAAAAAAAATCACAAACAAATACTTCTGCAAATTTTATTAAAAAAATTAAGATAAAGCTATCGAAAACAACATTTTCTAAATAAAGGGTGATTTTTTGGCAAAACTGTTTTTGGCAGCTCAGCTGATTTCGAGTTTTCATCTTTAAACATTGAATTAAATAGATCGTTCTATCGACTCAAATAAAGATTTTATAACGGGTTTTCCAATAGGGATGATATGATTTTGAAGTGACGTTTCGGCCATTTGTAATATGTCATGATCTGTCATTTGTTTTTCATTGTTTTCGGTAGTGTTTACAATCTCATCATGGAGAGATATACGCAAGAACAACGTTAATTATTCAGTTTTATTATAAAAAAATCGTTCTCCGATTGCAACTTTTCCAGTCGACCTACGACCTTGACACCCATGAGCAATATTTTAGAAATAATACACTCTTTTTGGAAAACCCTATACATTTCTCTAAATTTTATTTTTTTTTAATCAAATCCGAAAGCTCTTAAAAAATCGCTCGTTATAATACTTTTTGGTACAACTTATCAACTGCTAAAAGTACATAATTGTTTTATTTTTCTGTGATTGAGCGCCCCAGTAGGCGAGTAGGTAGCGTGCTCGCCTATGAATTTGGGGGTCGTGGGTTCGATTCCCATCTGTCTGTCGCTGCAAAAATCTAGCCACATGGTCTTGGTAACCCGGCTCTTCCCTGTGCAATAAAATCAGAATATAAATTTACTTGGTATTGTAATTCATATAAATAAATAAATATTTAAATAAGTAAAATAAATATTTTTCTGTGTGTAGTTTTAAAAAACTGACTCACTTGACATGAAATCCCCCATATATGTACCGTATATTTTACAGCTGTAACATTTTAAATCATAATGAAAATGGTCTTAAATAAAAACAAATGAAAGTAATCATGATGACGGTCTTTTTGGCGGTTATGACAAATACTCCATTCTGCGGTTATGACAACTACTCCAGTAGCTTGCAAAAATATTTGATATTCAAAATATGTCAATTAAAATGAAAAAAAATATATTGAAATTTAAAAAATCCAATTAAAAATCTAAAAGTTATAAGGATATTTAAAAAATTCCTATTCAGAATACTCTATTTGAAATTTAAAACAAATCAGTTGACATTAAAAACTAATCTATTGAGATTCAAAACAAATCAAATGCAATTCGAAACAAATAAATTGAAATTAAAAAAAAATATCTTTAAAATGTCTTTTCGAGTTATTTTAGATTACGTTTATTGCCATGAATGCTTTTATCGTCTTTTGAATTACATTTGGAATTCTTTGAATTACAAAAATACCGTCTGCCCCACGATGTCGAATCTTAACTATCACACAGTTTATTAGTAGCTACCACCTTAAGAAAAATGGTCTTAGTTGTCACGCCCCTTTTGGTACCTCCCTTACAAATGGACCATTTCGCACAAATAGTTAACGGCTTTTGACTTTGATACTAACCCATACAAATACTTTAAATTTTGTGCAGTGTAATGTTTAAAGGACTTTTATCCCGAGAAAAATGGGCGTTACTGCCACGCCCCCTTTTGGTACCTCCCAAACAAACTTACTTTTACAATAGACGTGGTTTCGTTACACCATAAGTGCTTAATTTGTATGGGGAGCTAAGCACTTTTAAGCACTATTAGTTCCCGATGAAGTTTGGTGCTTGTGTTCATGTCTTAATCGAGTATGATGTTTCCAGATTGGGCACCCTATATTTACCAATATGGCATCCCATTTTTGGAGAGATTGTTACCAATTATTGTGAATTAACGGGAAAAAGAAGAACAATAATGGGAAATTATTTTAATATTTACAAAAAGAGTGTAAACAATTTAACAAAGAATAGTAAATATATCTTTATATATAAAATCCTTTGTACGTTTGTTAGTAACGCATGATCTCCGAAACCATAAGAGCGAATGGGCTGAAAACTGTGCATTAGGTTCAGTTCGGGGTCACCTGTGTTTTAGAATTATTGTAACCGCGAAAAATGGCGGAGTGGTCAAGTTATTAGCAAAATTCCCATTTCCATACCGATTTGTATGTATGATTCTAACAGGTAGATGGCGCTGTAGTGGACATATGGTCAATAAAAATTTTTTGGTGATTTTTTCCTGAAACTCGGGATTATGTATTTTTGAATGAAATATCAATGAATAACAAAATTATACATGCCAAATAGGACGGGCAGGACAACGTCTGCTGGGGTCAGCTAGTGTTTTATAAATACTTTTCACGAATTTTTTGTCTGTTTCGCACTGTTCTTTCTTCGCAACTCATGACGCCATTGCTACCAGATAGTGAAAATCCGCCACTTATTGCTTATGTGCCAGTTAGTGGAAGTCAGTTGTTTTCGTTGCAAAGTGCTAAACTAAAATTGCTAGCTTGTAACAAAAACATGCCTAATATGTACATTTCCGCGGGTCGCGAACGTATATTCGTACGCTTTTGATGTAAAAAAATATCGAAAACAAAAATTTTCCCCGCATTTTCTTTGGTGATTTAATAGCATATTGATAGATCTATGTTAGGCGCAAAAGAATGGTTTTATCGAGTTTTAGTTTTCATAATGATAGTATAATGTGATTTAATAGAGGCAAAAGAAGGGTTTCATCGAGTTTTAGTTTTCATAATGATAGCATAAACATGTGGTCACGAACGTACTCGAAATTGAAGTGAACTTGGGCTGAATCTACACCCAAAAAAAAAGTTTGCTGTTAATAACAAACAACGTCTGCTAATTTTCAGCAAACATTTTTTCTGCTAATACAGCAAAAAGTTTGCAGTTTTGCATTAGCAAACGCACTGCTGAAAAATTTGCAGTTTGCTGAAAATGTTTGCTGTTAATCAAAATATGTGAAAATAAGACAAAAGTTGCAATAATTTACATGATAAAGATCAACTACCATTGAAAATCAAAAAGGTTAAGGTCATTCGTGCGCTGAGAAAAGTATATTTTGAAAAAAATTAAATAATTTGTCGGCGATATCTATTTTCCGAGTTACGGTTCTCAATATATTTATTTTTTCATTGGATTTTATAAATATTGGAAATAGGAGTCGAATAAAACTGCAAAAAGTAAAACACAAATCGATAACTAATATGATTTGACGTGGAAATAGAGCGATTTCAAAATCTAAGTACTGGACATACAATTAAAATTAATCTATTGCGTTTAGATTTTACTTTCCAATGTTTTATATTTTAATGAACCCAAAGCTAAACATTAATATTTTCAGTGCGATTTGTAAAAATGTTTATAAAGTCCTGATTCACACAAGGCAATTTTTTTCAAGCAAGTGTCAAAGTTTGTAGGATACAGTGTCAGAGAGCTCTTTCCTCCAGCCTGTCTCCTACAAATTTGGTCACTTGCTTGGAAAAATTGCCTCGTGGTATCCAGGACTAAGTTTTGTGTATGCAAAAACACAAGACCACAGGACGGCAAATACTTGTGAAATTTTCGGTTTGAAATTAATATATTATCTAATTCCTGATTGTATTGTTGTTGTTTCAAAGTGCGAATGAAGAACAAAACGTCCGATTGATTCCAAGGAGGCTAATCCCCTCCCTTTCCAACTACCACCCCTACAAACACCGTTAAGCCGCTGATAAAATTTCCTCGTGTAAAGGTGGGTACTACGTTTTTTCGGCACGAAAAAATTTCGCAAGATGTTATTTCGAGTTGAAAAATGGAACGCTTTTTTACTAAAGTCGCATTGAAGTTTGGAAGTGTGTGCGTCAAAGTGTCACTTTTATATGTATGTATGTGTGTATATGCATGTGCATTTTTCTTTTTGCTAATATTCTTGAAACCAAACAAAAGTTAACATTCTAATCAATAAACAATTACTTGGAATAATGCCGACTTAGAAAATAGTTAATTTAAATTTCAGAAAGGAAATTTTGTTGGAGATCATTGTGCTAATTATTTATTTTGTGTTGTTGCGGTGGCGATGTTCGTGAGGCATCAAAATGGCATACAAGGCATACAATGTTATAAATAACAAAATAATTGCCTACTGTTATACGAATATAAATAAATAAAAAGATGTTTTGATCACAGACCTTAAATTATACAGATGTGCCGTCAGCGAGAAACGTCAAAATCTATCAGTTACGAACGAATAGGAATGAAATGTCACACACGAAAAAACACTTTTCCGCGAACATAGTTTGAACTTTCTTTGCACTAATAAATTAATATTAATTTTTTAATTGTGACAATTACAAAAAATTCGGGAAAATCGGTCCGAAATCCGCGGAAAAACTCACTCTTTGAACACCTACTCGTTGAAATTTCTATTCGTTCGTACCTGATAACTTACTCGCTCCGGGATGACATATCTTATTATTCATTATTTTTGGTTTTGATGAACCGAAAAAGATTTTTTATTATTATATTTAAGGATTTACATTAAATTTGTTGACATATGTATATAAATTATACTTCCATCCATAAACGGAATATCTTCTTCCAACTTCCATGGCTGGTAAGAACTAACTACTCGTATGTATGTTCTTTACAACCATTTCCAAATCGAGATCACAGGCACTGTCCAATTCCATTGTCCTACTGCTTTGGTAGCGTTAGCTGTCCATAATGTTCCTCCAGGCTTTTGCACACAATTGTTCTAAACATACAAACATAAATGTACATATCTAATTACAAGACAAATTCCACATGATTACATTTAGTTACATGTCCTTCCAGTGTTTTGCACATTTTGTTTGCTTTTGTACTGCAATCCAATTGGAATTTCGCTCTTCTGGTTTATTCCATAAACATAATTATTTTTCCTATCACATCTTTGCATTATTTTTCTTTATTTCGGAAGAATTTAATTTATTATTCTTTATTAGGAAATTTTATTTCTAATATTTACAACAGTTGAGTTTCTTGAGGATAAAAATAAATATAAACAAATGGGAGTGTGATGGTGGCGGCATTAAATTTGTTGCGGCGTTCAATTTGTAACGGCGTTAAATGTGCGGTGGCGCAAAATTTTACTTTTTCGCGTTGAAATAAACATAGTACCACAAACGAAAAATTTTCGCAGTTTTTTTCGCGACTTTGTTTTTATATGGGATTTCAACGCGAAAAATGAACATAGTACCACGCTTAAAGCGGGAAGAACATAGACCCCATCAACACACGCGGCAATTTTCCAAGGCAATTCGATGTTTGTAGGAGAGAGGCATGCGGAAGATAATGGGGAAAGTAGATTCTTGTACTGGCAAACCGTTTTGTGTTTTATTCGCACTTTGCTGCCTTTATCTTCTACAAACACCGAATTGCATAGACATGTTTCATTAGTCCTGATTCACATTAGACAATTTTTTCCAAGGAAGTGTTATAGTTTGCTGGAGAGAGAGGCAGAGATTTTTTCCGCCTGCCTCTCTCCTACAAATTTTGACACTTGCCTGGAAAAAATTGTCTAGTGTGTATTTTTTTCCCTTTTTGTGATTCGATTAACGAAATGGCAACATTGATTTTTTACTCCATATGCTCCAACTATGGTCGCTAATATCCGAATCACGAAACAACCTTTTGGCTCCAACAAAAACTCGGAATAATGTAGTCTAATTTGGATGTAATCTATGGATAAGATAATTTTGCCCAATGATTTGGCTCTGGACATGTACAATTACCGTGTCTATAGGTTGAACCCAACATATTGGCCAACATTGACAGGGTTCGCGTCGATGTCGTACGATTTATGTTCTTAAATTTATCCTTCGGACAAAAAGAAGATAATTGTTAATGCCAGTGACCGGTAAGTATTGTTTGTAGATACTCCTATTGCTATTCAATTTTACTAAATGATTTCTTTTTCATTTATATTTTTAGATCAAGCGTACATACAGATTCCACATTTCGAAACGCTTATCAATAAATGGGCTGAATAACTTCAGGTTGGAATCCTGATAGATAAACTCTTCTCAAATATCAGGAAAATATAAAATTTATATTTCTTTTATTAAAATAAAAAAGAAAAATACGTATGCTAGAATAACAAAAATAGCAGGCAAATTTGTGTGCTAGAATAACAACCATAGGGTTGCTAAAATAACAGACGAAGTCTGGTTTCCCGTTTTCAGCAGACACAGACTATTGAAAAAAACACACACTTTTTTGCTAATGATACTCACAAAATTCTTTGAGTGTAGTAACTGCGAAATGGAACGGACTATTCTAATGTTATGAATTTATTTTAAAAGAGGATTATTTTATTGTTGCATTCTATCGAGTATTTACACAATAAATGATCTCTATTGGTTTTTTTTTCTAATTGGCTTAAGTGCCAATTAGGTGTCGCGAACGTACGATTTTTACATGTGTTTAACCGTTAAATTAACCGTTAATCTCTCTCTCTTCTTAATTGACTGACATTTTGTTCAGGCGTAAGTCTTTCCATGATGAAATGCCAAACAATACTTAACAAAGATAACATGACAGCATGACACGACTCACACGTGATCTGTCAAAAAAAGGCTATTGAAAAAAGTATCTCTACTTGGATCACCCGTTATAACATTACACTAATTAATCCGTCAATTTGTTGTCAAAACGTTGTTCAGGCGTAAGTCTTTCCATGATGAAATGGCAAACAATACTTAACAAAAATAACATGACAGCATGACACGACTCACACGTGATCTGGTCAAAAAAAGGCTATTGAAAAAAGTATATCTACTTGGATCACCGTATACATAAAAATGTCATTAAAAGTAGTTTAAAAAGAAAAAAATAAAATTTTTCTGTTTTTAGGCCATTTTTTCATGAAAACAACTGAGATATGCTATGAAACCATTATATTTTAAAGATCTATACATTTTTTTTCATTTTCACAATAAAATACCATGATAACCAACATTTTATTTTTCGTTGACCATTCGGCGGAAATGCCCATATGGCATTTCAAAAAGACATTGTCTTCTTTAGCGTCTTAGATTTAAAAATGTGGAATAATAATAATATTTTTTGTGATCTTTTAATTTTTTTTGCCAGCAAAAATCACTCTTTTCAAAAAAAAATAAATATTTGCTTTTTAATTCTGAGGGTCAAGGCAGATTTTTCATATGCGGTTTCTTCAAAATTTGTATCTTGGAGTTTCTTGTAGAATTAGATGCTTCAATTGAACAACAACTTGCACCTCTCGATGACTGTCCGATGGTGACAAAACACTGACTATGTTGTTTGAAGTTTATTAAATACTAGCTGAGCCCGGTGCGCTTCGCTGCCCATGTCAAAATTCGCGCTGTAGAAACTGTATTTTATATCCGATCAGTACGAAATTCGGCAGAAAGAGGTGTGTTATTACATGAAGGAATACTGCCAAATTCGGAGAAAATCGGTTCAGATTTAGATATAGTCCCCATATATATGTTACCCCCGATTTGAAATTCAAGAGCTGTAGAAACTGTATTTTATACCCGATCAGTAAGAAATTCGGCAGAAAGAGGTTTCTTATTACATGAAGGAATGCCGCAAAATTCGGAGAAAATCAGTTCAGATTTAGATATAGCCCCCATATATATATGTTACCCCCAATTTGACATGTAAGCGCTGTAGAGACTGTGTTTTATATCCGATCAGTACGAAATTCGACAGAAACAGGTTTCTATTTTACATGAATGAGTATTCTAGGAAAATCGATTCAGATTTATATATAACCTCCATATATATGTTCCTCCAGATTTGGTTACAAAGCGCTATAGAAGTTGTACTTTACTTCCGATCATTACAAAGTTCTCCAGAAAGATTTTTCTCAATTTAGGAACGAATATTGCTTAATTTTGCGATTATCGGTTCAAAATACATTTACCAATTATTCCAAATTATTATCGCAATGACCCTTATCGCATTGTTAGGGAGGTGTAGGGTATTATATAGTCGGCCCCGCCCGACTTTCTGCTTTTCCTTACTGGTATTAGTAATAAATTCACTGAATGACAAAATACCGAATTCAGTGGAAAGTCCAGAAAATAGAAATGTATACTTATAAAATTTCCAAATTCTTGTTTCATTGATACTGCATCACATTGGAGTGAGCAGCTGTAATTATCGCATACCGAGCATTTTTGTTCATGTATTTCCTACATAATACTTGCAAGATATATCAAAATATGGGCTGGGCCACGCCCACTGGTCCTATTCCGCCCATTTGAAAGCCAATCACGTAGACTGCTACCAGATACATATACGCAAAATTTCAACACTCTCGCTGACAAAATGAGCAAGATAATTCAATTTCAAAATTTGGCTTATATGGGCGGTGGCCCGCCCATTGGTCAGATCCCACCAATTTTTGGACCAATCACGTGGACTGTCACCAGATACATATCTACAACATGACAGCACTCTAGATAAAAAATTGTGCAAGTTATATCAATTTCAAAATTTGGCTTATAAGGGCGGGGCCACGCCCATTGGTCCGATCCCGCCCATTTTCTGACCAATTACGTAGAATGCCACCAGATACATATACACAACATTGCAGCACTCCCGATAGCAAATTGTGCAAGATATAAAAATTTCAAAATTTGGTCATCGTGGGCGGGGCCACGCCTATTGGTCCGAACCCGCCCATTTTTGGACCAATCACGTAGATCGCCAACGGATATATATACACAAAATTCCAGGTCTCTCGCTAACAAATTGTGCAAGATATCACATTTTTTAAATTTGGCTTATAAGGGCGGTGCCACGCCCATTGGTTCGATCCCGCCCGTTTTTGGATCAATCACGTAGACTGCCACCGTTTACATATACACAAAATTCCAGCACTCTCGCTAACAAATTGTGCAAAATATCTCAATTTCAAAATTTGGCTTATATGGGCGGGGCCACGCCCATTGGTCCGGTCCCGCCCATTTTTTCACCAATTACGTAGAATGCCACCAGATACATATACGCAACATTGCAGCACTCCCGCTAGCAAATTGTGCAAGATATCAAAATTTTGTCTATGTGGGCGGGGCCACGCCCTTTGGTCCGATCCCGCCCATTTTTGGACCAATCACGTAGACTGCCACCGTTTACATATACACAAAATTCCAGCACTCTCGCTAACAAATTGTGCAAAATATCTCAATTTCAAAATTTGGCTTATATGGGCGGGGCCACGCCCATTGGTCCGATTCCGCCCATTTTTGGAAAATTCACATAATCTGCCATTAAATGCATACAAACAAAATTTCAGCACTATACCTATAATAGGAGCAGAAATATCGGATTTTTAACCAGCGATTTGTATGGGAGGTACCACGCCCCTTTGTCCAATTAATTTTTTTTTTTCAATATAAACCATCTCGTGAAAATTTAGAATCGAATAAAAAAAAAATCATCCAAATCGCTCCAGCCGTTCTGACGTGATGCCATTACACAGATGGACCGTTTCATTTGTATATATATAGATTTAGAAAAATATGTATGTATATGTATGTAAATATCTCTCCACGTTCTATATATTTTCAATTACCAAGGCGTTTCAAAAGATAAATACTCCTTCGAAATAGGTTAATTTACTGTTGCTATACTCGTGTCAGTTAAACTTAGATAATAGTTGTTTTGTTTTCAACAAAGTTGGCTAATGTTAGCAAGAGTGATTAGTTAAGTCCCACCTTTGGGATACTTAATGACAAAACAAAGATCCAATTTGTTTGATATGTACTGCATATCAATTACCCTTCGTTTAAGCTGTGGCTCAATTAATTATACTTTTGCATTTGTTTTCTATCTTACACGGATGCGCAATTTGAGGGTATATGTTGTGTTGTTGGTGCCAAAATTTTCTCCAAAACTAGATCAACAAGCAATCTGGAAAAATCGCCTGTGTATTTGGATTTTCACACCTGACAAAAAGTAATAAAACTTTTTTGCGGTAAAGTGTAACACATCGAAGGAGTGACCTATGACCCTAAGTATGTTCGGCGGAAATCAGTTTTGGGTCATTTTAAATCATTTGAGCAATGTCCGTCCGTCTGTCTGTCTGCTGGCTGGTGCGCACGATAACTCTCGAGAGGATTAACCAATTGACTTCAAATTTGGTATGCAGTAATATTTTTCTCTATCTCCGGCTGAGTTCGATGATGGGCCATATTGGTCCACTCCTTCTTGTACCTCCCCCACAAAGGGTTAACATAAGCTATTAATAAAATCGCAATATGTACCATGAAATGTATATTGTTCCACAGACTACTATGTAAATTAACGCCGGATACTAGGATTATTTTGATTAAAATTAGTATATGTATAAATATATTTCTTTATTTAGTTCTATAATTCCGAACTTTTTTTCGTTTACTTTTTATGATTCGTATTTTCGAAGTATTTCTGGGATTGTGGAAGAATTTCCAACATTCGAAATCGAGGTTGACAGACGTAGTGCGCTTTCACTCATATTAAAGTAGCAGCCATTCTTCCTCGATATAACACTTTTATCGTATAACACTTAGAAAACAACTCTGTTTTTTGCACGACATATCGCTGAGCCCAATCAGCTGTTTTTTGTTTTATCATGAGCCGGCAAAAAGATGGCATAGATTAACTTAACGCAGCTGGTCATTCATTGATTTTTCCAACCGCAAAACGCATCACATTTTTGGAACGTGTTTTGTTTGCCAAACAAATATAATATTGAACAAAAGATACCAACTTGCAACTATTAGTAGTTTATGCGACCAACAAAGGAATTACTCACGGCCTGTCATAGCACTTCTTATCAGCGAACAGCAGCCAATTGATGGTATAAAGAGAGAGTGCCGGTCGGTCTGTTGTGTGGTGTACTCAAGTGATAAGCACTGCAATTCAATTTCCAGTTGGAGAAAAACAACCAATTCAGTTAGTTTGTTTCGAGACTGGTTCGGTAACGGTTCATACGGTGACTCTGAAGATCTATTCATTATCCATCAGTTGTTGAGTTTACGCTCTTTACTTTCCTACAAAATATGGGACTAGACAAGTAAGTATTTTTGCCATTTTTCTATTGTTTATATAAGATGTGTGTTTGTGAAACGTTCACATTAGTTAGTATATTCATCAAGGTAGATTGTTGTTACCACAAACAACTTGTTTGGCATACGTACATACATTTGAACATACATATCAAGAACGGGGTAATTTCCCGAAATTCTAATTTTGCCATACGTTGGCCCTATAGGGTAATTTCCCGCAATTGCAATCTAATATTGCAATAAAACTGTTAAACTAATGATCTAATAAAACTAAAAGAAAGAGAAATTTCGAAAGTGGGGTTTTTAATAGTTTCACGAAGCTCCTCAGCAACTTTAGTTGCGGCAGTTCGCATGTTCATAGGAGAGGGAGACAGGAAAAGTACAAAGGCGAATTCTACCCATTTATTGGCATCTATAACCGCTCATTAGGCTTCTTTACTTGCGGCAATACTGAAGTACATATGGGAGAGTGTAGGAGTAGAAAGGAGAATGGGAGATAGACCCATAGTTTTTAGAGCCCGACCGAATGTTCGGCTACGGCCAAAACTCGACATTCGGCCAATATTCGGCATTCGGCATTCGGCCACAAAATCAGCCGAAGTTGGCCGAAGGCCGATTTTTTGTTCAAAAAGTACAAAAAATAGAATTATATGACTTTAAAGAAAATTATATTATGGAAATCTTCTTGGAAGTGTACAGAAGTGAAAAATACTACAAAAATAATTGGAGAAAGGACACCAAAGGAAGGAAGGACAAAGAAAAACATGACTCAGTTCCTCACCTAAAAGCTCTCAAACGAGTGAAAGTATTCTTGTAAAAGTAGTACGAATAGATAATAATGTGCCATTGAGTCCAAGCAACATTAATATTTTTTAATACTTTACCTCCAGATGTTTCAAAAATTTGGAAATAGTGGCAGAAAAGTACTTGTACCCAAGTGTGCTAGAGAGCAGTTGCTTATGCTGCTGGGCAGCTGTATTCAAATTAAGGAAATAGTTAGAGCCCGACCGAATGTTCGGCTTCGGCTACGGCTACGGCCAACACTCGACATTCGGCCAATATTCGGCATTCGGCCACAAAATCAGCCGATTTTTTGTTCAAAAAGTACAAGAAAATAGAATTATGTATATAACTTTTTAAAGAAAATTCTATTATGTAAATCTTCATAGAAGTGTACAGAAGTGAACAATACTACAAAAACAATTTGAGAAAGGACACCAAAGGAAGGAAGGGCACCAAAGGAAGAACGACAAAGAAAAACATGACACAGTTCCTCACCTAAAGGCTATCCAACTACTGAAAGCATTCTTGTAAAAGTAGTACGAATAGATAATAATGAGCAATTGAGTCCAAGAACCATTAAAATTGTTTAATACTGTAACTCGAGATGTTTCAAAAATTTGGAAATGGTGGCAGAAAAGTACTTGTGTGCTAGAGAGCAGTTGTTTATGCTGCTAGGCAGCTGTATTCAAATTAAGGAAGTAGTATACAAGGTCTTAATGCAGAAAAAATACTTTCTTTGTCATTATAACATTAAGGTTTTTAATTTTAAATAAATAAATACGTAAGCAGTAGTCATAAACTGATTAAAAACACAATTTTTTGAGGCAAAGTAAACAATTCTTTAACAAATATAAAACATTCGTCTTCGGCTACGGCTTCGGCCGAAGGTTGTAAATTTAGCCGAAGTTCGGCTACGACTTCGGCTTCGGCCTTAAAATCCGACTTCGGTCGGGCTCTAATAGTTTTATTGACCGAGTTCACCAATCGAGATAGAATCACTTCTTTATCATTGTTTTATGTTTTTGTTTTTCGATCTGTTATAACTTTTCATAGTTTTGTTTTAGACTATTAAGTTCGATATCGTTGTTCTTGTTTTCTGCAGTGTTCAGAAAAAAACAGTACGTTGTAGGAACGGTTCCTTCAGAGAACACTAACGGTATTTATTTTTTTAGTTCTTACAACACGACGAACGGTACCACTACGATAACGTACGGTTCATAGAACAGTATCACTACGTCGTAGTGATACCGTTCTTTTGAATAGAACACTAGCAGTATCACTACATTTAGCGTTCCGTTCTTCTTTTATAATCGACACCAGATGTCGCAAATATGAAGCAATCTTAATGAAAATTGGTACAGAGGCATTTCTTAACCCAGGGACGATCGCATACTTTACATACTTTGTACATACTTTGATATAGCCTCCATACGAAGGTCGCTTTCGATAAGACATATTTACGCACTGGAAATAGCATTTTTAACAAATCATGCTGAAATTTAAATATTTGTACTGTGTATAACATTCAATCGTTCCTAGTGAAAATTATGCATATCGGTCCATACTTTGATATAGCCCCCATACAAAGGTCCCTTTCGATAAGACATATTTACGCTCTAGAGAGCGCATTTTTTAACCGATCATGCCGAAATTTGAATATGTGTTCATTCTATTGCATTCAATCATGCCTAGTTAAAATTATGCATAAGTTCGTTTTCATCTCACGATAGCGAACACCATTCACAGTAACTGCTTGACCGGCCTCATTTCGAAGAAGTATGGCCCGATGACGTCGCCAGCCCATAAACCGCACCAAACGAACTGGGCGAGCATGCACAGGTGTTTTCACATCTGCTACAGACCCGGTTAGCTGAAATTTGCTCACAATTCTTCCGATTGTGGACACATTTGGTCGATTATGCTGATCAGAAAAACATCACGAAGTGCACGAAATGCACTTTGATTTGAACGCCCATTTTCTTAAAAACTGAAAAAACTTTAACGCGTTGCTCGATTGTGTATCTTTCCATGGTTCAAATTGAGTTAGTCTGAAATTGAGAAATGTCAAATGAAATGCAGAAAAAAACTTGACGTTAAGGTGTGGTTCACATTCAACATCGGCCCTTACAATTTAACCATCCTTTTTACTTTAAGATGATGTTTTAAATGCATTGGGCCATGTCAAATCTGAGGCGGTTGGGGTTGATGGGATACCAATTAAATTTTTGAAATTGATTTTCCCATATATATCACGCTATTTGCTTCACCTTTTCAATACAATATTTACTACTTCCGTTTTTCCCTCTGCTTGGAAAACTGCACGCGTTGTTCCTATTCCAAAGGTCAATGGTTCATACACTACTGATGGCATGAGACCAATAAGTATTTTACCCTGTCTTTCTAAGGTTGCTGAGCATCTTATTAAAGAGCAGGTTCTTTATTTCATTGAGGATTGCAGAATGTTCAATGATTCTCAATACGGATTTAGACTAGGTCTCAGTACTACGTCACTCTTACTTGATATGACTAAGGGAAGTAGTTGATGCTGGTGATACTGGTGCCCTTGTGGCTTTGGATTTGTCCAAAGCCTTCGATAGAGTAGATTACGTGAGACTAATTAATAAATTGAAGAACAATTTCCTGCATGCAAATTAATGCATTCCTATATCTGTGGTCGTTCTCAATATGTGTGTTTCAATGACAATATTTCTGACATGCGTAATGTTAGCAGCGGAGTTCCCCAGTGGTCTTTTCTGGGACCTCTTCTTTTCATTTTATACCTTAATGATATAGTAGATTGTATAAATTTTGATATATGCATTCCTTACATATACGCTGATGATATACATATTTTCTTCCGAGGCACCACTAAAGTACAATTGAAAAATAATATTAATTCTACGATGCGTGCAGTGTGTTGGTGGCTGGAGGATAACAATTTCAATCAAGTCAATGTTGTTCGGCCATTTGCGTCGAGTAGATCACACTCTTATTGTGTGTATAAATGACAGTAGAATTGAGTTCGTTGATGAGATGAAATGTTTAGGAGTTGTTCTTGATTATAAGCTAGATTTTTCCAGTCATATTGACTCGCTATTTCCGAAAGTTATTTCTACCTTACGCAACTTGCATTGTACACATCTGTATTTTCCTCATTTTGTAAGGAGACTCGCTTTTGCGTTGTTGATGTCCGTTATCTGTTATTGCATTGAAGTTGTTTCAGGCGTGATCATATTTCGGAACATGCTATTCAATTTTTGGGTGTCTTGTTTAAATTACTTGTAAAGCTACGAATTTTGCTTTACTTTTATAGAACTATACGTACTGGATTACTTGTTTCTCTTCGCGATAAATTTATTTTCTTTAGATCGACTCGTAACCCCCAGATCCTTCTTCCTAGTTTTTCACATTTTATGTTTGATCGATCATTTCTTGTCCGTGTTGCACGAATCTGGAACAGACTTCCTGTTTACTTGCGGGTTTTTTCCATTCCCAGAACATGTATTTGAGGGGAAGTATTTAGAGTTTGCTCTACATCATTCATAACTTGTTTTGCTCTGACAATTATGCGTATATACATATGACAATGTTTATGCATGCAGTACATATATGTATATGTATTTTCAGGAGTAGTGATTCTATATCTAAGTCTATCCTTTGCTTTGCCTTTGGGCATGTCAATTGTCTTAATGTGAATTTTTAGTTAAATCGCTTTCTGGCTGGGGGCCTTCCATTGCATTAGTGTTTTTATGATTTTTTATATAAATGTCATTTCATTTAAAATTAAAAATAGTTTTAAGTAAAAGCTTAATATGTATCTTTTAATGTTAATGTTTTAATGTCTAAGTTATATTTTTTTTATATTGTAAAACTTATTAAACGCAGTTGCCTTCGGTAATGCTGTCAAATTGGCCTTCTTGGCTTGTGCATTGCAACGTATGAATAAATGAAAGGGACCTTCGTATGGGGGCTATATCAAAGTATGCACCGATATGCCCCATTTTAAATAGGATCGTCCCTGGTTTATGAAATGTCTCTGTACCAATTTTCATTAAGATTGCTTTATATTTGCGACTTGTTGTGTCGAATATAAAAAAACCGGAACGCTAAACGTAGTGATACTGTTAGTACTCTGTCCAAAAGAACAGTATCACTACGTCGTAGTGTTCTACGTTCTATGAACCGTACGTTATCGTAGTGATACCGTTCGTCGTGTTCTAAGCAGGGATGTGTAGTCGAGCCAAAACTACTCGTCTCCGACTCCCGGAGTCGAATTTTAAAATCATTCGACTCCGACTCCGGCAGTTAAAAAAACATAAATTTCTGAAATTGTAGGTATTCAATACCAGTAAGCTTGACTTGAAAGTTGCAATTAATATGCATGATAATTCTTTCAACATGAAATCATGATAAAATGTTCATCAATCACTGCCTCTGTTTTATTATACCGCAACTTTTAGACATTATGTTCGCTTCAGGCAACCAGTTTATTGGTTAGTTATTATACCCTACACCACACTATGGTATACTAGGTTATAAATTTGTCTTTTGGCAGATTTGTAAAAAATACTACAGCTAGACACATCTTAAAATATACCATTCTACTCAGCATCACTAGCTGTCCGTCTGTACATCTTAAGTTGTTCGTTAAGTACAGGTCGAAATTTCACTACGATCCTGCTAAAATTTGGCAATAAGAACTCTTTTACTCTAGGGAGAAAGCCTATTGGAATTGGCGAAAATCGTTTCAGGTCGATATTGCCCCCAGATATAAATTTTTCTTTAGATTTGGCCTTGTAAAGCTATGGAAGCTGTATTTCACATTCAATATTTTTTTAATTTTCTGTTTAGATTTAGATTTATAAGTTAATTACCTCATATTTATATTTACAATATCTGAGCTTATTCTGTTCGAACAAGCTGTTGTACGGTATCATATAGTTGGCTTCGCTCGGCCTTTCTTTACTTGTCTTGCAAAAATACTTATTTTGTTAGCTAAATATAATCAGAACTTTCCCAAAACTGTTTAACATAAAAACTCGATAGTTTGGTTAACATTATAGATATTTTTGGCCTACTTAAATATTAGGTTAGGAGTTTCGAATATTTTATCCTTCTTTTTTACCAATATTTGTTGAGTGCAAAAGTTTTATCACATAATTGGAACATTTTGTACAATACATCTCGGAGTCGGAGTCGACCATAACTCCGGACACCGACTCCGGGCAAATTTCCCAGACTCCGACTCCACAGTCCTGGTTCTAAGAACGGTACGTTATCGTAATGGTACCGTCGCGTAGTATTTCTTCGTAAATTTATTCCTTACTTCGTCGGCTCAATGCTATTTTGATGATGTTTTAATATTTTTTCGTATTTGTATTACATGGACCACAAAGAGAGGGTCGGTGTGGAAGGAGAGTAATTTACTATTGTGATCAAAAGAACGTGAAATACGTGAAAATATAGGGCGATAGAAAAATGGAGACATAGAACAAAAATATCAAAATTATTTTCCGTTATTCAGAGTTAAATAGATGTACGCTACCAAGAAATCCAACTATGCATTTTCTATTCGTACAGGATTTGTCTATATTTTGGAACTAAAGAACCAAAGGCAAATAAGAGAATTACCGCGCTCCACCCTGTACAAACTATAAATGGGGGTTTCTAAAGTTTATCCGTGGTTCATAAGTTTTGTGAACAATTGTGTACGTGTGTTTCTATGCAGAAAAATCGGAGGTATCTGTGTATTATTTTTGTACGATACTCTACATCAAAGTAATTGTTACCAAATTATTATTATGCACAGTCAACCATTTTGACATAATAAGACATAATTTTTTAGACAAATTTTTCACCAATCTTTATAAATTTTATCATACGATATAGAATTAAGTCCGTTATACAACTTTAGAGTTTTACTAGTAATTTAAGTTTTATTATTGATATAATTAGCGAAGTTTCATGACATAATTTTACGCTAGTTATTTTATATCTGATGGCACGATATATTAATTAAGATGAACTAATTTCGAGAAAATGTAAATCAACATGGTAATCTATTTAGTTTGAACACAAACATTTTCTTTTAAATTTATTCTATTCAATAATATTCATATCAGTAAGTGTTTAATTACAAATATTAAATTTCAACACTAAATATAGAGTAGTGAATCGTCTAATGTAATGAAAACGCAAAGAATATTCATAGAACACAAACATTTTCCTTTAAATTTATTCTATACAATAAAATTCATATCATTCATTATAGTGTTTAATTACAAATATTTAATTTCCACACTGAATGGGGGTTTAGGTTTAGGTTAGGAAGTATCTCTGTATTATTTTTGTTCTCTGCTCTACATCAAAGTTCAATTTTGACATAATAAGACGTAATTTTTTAGAAAAATTTTTCAGCAATCTTTATGAATTTTATCATACGATGTAGAACTAAGTCCGTTCTACTACTTTAGAGTTCTACTAGTTGTTATTATTTTTTTATTAGTGATATAATTATCGAAGTTTCATGAAATCATTTTAGGGTAGTTATTTTATATCTGATGGCACGATCTATTAATTAAGATAAACTAAATTCGAGAAAATGTAAATCAACATAATTAACTATTTAGTTGGAACACAAACATTTGTGCCAACTACGCCCAATATTAACTGGACTAAAGGTACTATAAAAGTATTACACTGTACAGAATTTCAAGTATTTGCATGAAGTGATATTATAGTTATAAGCAGTTAACTTTTGGTGCAAAATGGTACATTTGTGTGGGAGGTACCAAAAGGGGCGCAGCAACTTCGGCCATTTTTCTCGAGGTAATAGTGACTAGTAAACTAATATTATGTGTAGAATTTCAGAAAATTTGAATAAGTAGTATATAAGTTATTAAAGAATCAATATTTCACTAAAAGTTAACCCTATGTGGGGGAGGTACTAGAAGGAGTGGACCAATATAGCCCATCTTCGAACTCATCCGGAGATAGAAAAAAATAGTACCGCATACCAAATTTGAAGTCAATCGGTTACTCCTTTCGAGAGTTATCGTGCGCACCAGCCAGCAGACAGACGGACGGACATTGCTCATTCGACTTAAAAGGACCCAAAACGAATATCCGCCGAACATACTTGGGGTCTTAGCTAACTCCTTCGATGTGTTACACTTTTGGTCCGTAGCAAATGATATCGCTCACTCACTTCAAGAGTGACATAACTCAAAATTTAAAATTTTTGAGGTTGCTTTACAAAAATGCGAATTTTGCAAATGTCCATAAATTAATCTCAGCGAAATTTGGTCTATAAGTAAACAACCATATTTCTGATTATTCAAGCGTTTTTTAACATCTTATTTCATGTTACTTATCTTTTTATTCGGACTTAAAGTTACACATCTTGCCAATTTTCAATTTTGAGTTATGTTACTCTTGCAGTGAGTGAGCGATATATACCCTCGTATCACCAAAGTGAGGGTATGAATATAGAGTAATGAATCGTCTAATGTAATGAAAACGCAATGAATATTCATAAAACACAAACATTTTCTTTTAAATTTATTCTATACAAAAAAATTCATATCATTCATTATAGTGTTTAATTACAAATATTTAATTTCAAACTGAATATAGAGTAGTGAATCATCTACACACAAACAAAGAAATATTAAGTGAAATATGAGATAATATATACATATTTACATAATTGTAATGGCCCGCATGATTGATTAATCGTATTGGACGCCTCCTTTCAAAATTGTAGTAAAAATTATAAAAGTGACTGTGTCGAAAATTTAAATTAAAAAAAATCCATACACCTTTTTTAATATCTTATATGTATATAATCTAGTGTAATTATTAGCACTAACTAATAATATACAAAAAATTATAGGTATACAAACATACAGTTTTATTTTTTTTAAAAATATATATATCGATGCACTTTTAACTTTGCTTTTAAAAATGTTTTCATATAAGCTGTTTAATAACATTAATTAAATTTGTATATGTATTAGTGATACGAGGGTATATATCATTTGCTACGAACCAAAAGTGTAACTCATCGAAGGAGTGACCTAAGACCCTAAGTACGTTCGGCGGATATCCGTTTTGGGTCATTTTAAGTCGAATAATCAATCGACCTTATTCCAGCTGGCGTCGTCTACGTCGTTACATCATTTTCGTCATATCTATGAAGTTCATCTTTGTCATCTTTACGCCAAAACGAATGTTTTTGGTATCCATGAACTAACAAAAAACTTTTTATAACATAAAAATATTTAAAAAAAAATCAAAATTTATGAAGTCGTCAATCTAAACAGTGTCGACTAAGAATCGACGTCGACGACGCCAACTGGAATAAGGGCGATTGTTCGTCCGTCTGTCTGCTGGCTGGTGCGCACGATAACTCTCGAAAGGAGTAACCTATTGACTTAAAATTTGGTATGTGGTAATATTTTCTTCTATCTCCGGCTAAGTTCGAAGATGGACCATATTGGTCCACTCCTTCTAGTACCTCCCCCACAAAGGGTTAACATTTAGTGAAATATTGATTATTATACCCTCACTTTAGTGGGACGAGGGTATATATCATTTGCTACGGAAAAAAGTGTAACACGTCGAAGGAGTGACCTAAGACCCCAAGTATGTTCGGAGGAAATGCGTTTCGGGTCATTTTAAGTCGAATGAGCAATGTCCGTCCGTCTGTCTACTTGCTGGCTGGTGCGCACGATAACTCTCGAAAGGAGTAACCGATTGACCTCAAATTTGGTATGTGATAATATTTGTTTCTATCTCCGGCTAAGGTCGAAGATGGGCCATATTGGTTCACTTCTTCTAGTAACTCCCCCACAAAGGGTTAAAATGTTGTGAAATATTGATTCTTTAATAACTGCTATACTACTTATTCGAATCTTTTGAAATTCCACACATAGTATTAGCTTATTAGTCGCTATCGACTCGAGAAAAATAGGCGAAGTCGGCACGTCCTTGGTACCTCCCACACAAATCGACAATTTTGAACCAAAAGTTAATAGCTTAAAACTTTATTACCAGTGCATACAAAGACTTGAAATTTTGTTCAGTGTAATAGTTCCTACAACACAGTGCAAAATGGGCATTATTGCCACGCTCCTTTTGACCAGCTTGTAACTTTAATACCAGTGCGTACAAATACATGAAATTTTGTACAGTGTAATACTTTTATAGTACCTAGAGTCCGGAGAAAAATGGGCGTTATTGGCTTCCCACTCAAATGGACCTTTTTGTTCCAAAAGTTAACAGCTTTTAACATCTAATACCAGTGCATACAAATACTTGCAATTTCGTACAGTGCAATGCTTTTATGGTACCTAGAGTCTAGAGAAAATTGGCCGTTATTGGTACGCCCCTTTTGGTACCACCCACACAAATGGACCATTTGACACCAAAAGTTAACAGCTTATAACTTTAATACCAGTGCATATAAATACTTGAAATTTTGTACAGTGTAATTAATTATAGTACCACGAGCAACTCATTTAACAAATGATCTTTCAAACGTGAAATTGAAAATTCTGGGTATTATAATCTGTGTGATTCTAGAAGAGACGGAAAATTTTAGCATATTGTACAATAGAGCAGGTACACCACTTTTAACCACCTTGGAAAACGAAACAAATTTCTATAGCTAACAAATTGTTCAAACGAAAGGCCCAAAAAGCTATCAACATATTCAGAAATATGCTAACGCCTTCTAACTCCATATATAAATCGAGCAATAGCATTAACGGTTCGCTTTAGTTTCATAGAAACACGTTCTATTGTACCAGATACAACCTCTAATCCATACAAAATTTGAGGCATTAAAAGTGTAAAAGCAAGTCTACTTTTAACCCATGCTGGTAGAAACATATTAGTGAAATATAATCTCCGTAGTAACGTATAAACTTTTCTATGCAGAAAACTGTATGTATCTTAAATGACATTTTGTTGTCAATAATAACACCCAAGCATTTATGATGGCCTACAAAATTGACTCTGGACTGGTCTGAAAAAACATAAGGTTCAGGTGTCTGACTCCCAAACATCATTGCCTAAGCCTTGGAAGGGTTTATTACCAAATAATTTAGAGACCCCCATTGAGCAATACGAGTAAGACAACGATTTATATTGCTTTCCAAAACGTCAGCAGAGTCACGACCACCACTAAAAACAATAAAAACACCATCTGCAAATAAAAACAGTTTACACATGTCGTAGTAGTATAAAAAGGAGAGGCCCTAACACCGATCCTTGCGGTACACCGGATGTTAACGGAAGTACACTAGACATTCTCCCATTCAAACATACAAACTGGGATCTACCACACAAATAGGACATAATAAGTTTACAAGCAGTTATAGAGAATCGAAAATATTTCCTTAGCTTTCTGATCATTACACCATGGGAAATTGAATTAAACCTCTTCGTCAAGTTTATTGAAATTAATATCACTTCTAACATAGTCGGTGATATGAAGAAGTAACCCTGTGGTGCTATGACCTTGTCGAAACGCAAATTGACAATTAAAAATGTTAGCCCTAGTGTGTCTCAGAATTTGTTCCTTAACAATGTGTTCACATATTTTAGATAAAACAGGAAGAATCGATATTGGCCTTCAGGCATCCGGACCATTAACAACATTACACTTGGGTATAGGCACCACACGAGCGGTTTTTCACTGTGATGGAAATACTGATACTGTTAGAATTGAATTTATTAAATTTAAAATTAACTCAGATATGTGAGAAAAAAATATTTTTTAAAAATTCAATAGTTATACCATCAATATCTATAGCTTTAGACTAAACTTTATTTAAGGCAACGACAACATCATCAACAGAAACGCAACTAAATGAAAAATCATCATCAGATTCACGAAAACCATCAAAGTCAACATCGTCATACAGATTTAACGGTTAATCACAAGCAAAAAAACTATTAGCAGCATCAACATCACCATCATAGCACAAATCATCATTTCCTATCGACTTGTGATTGGAAAACTAAACTTGTATTTTATTTTTCTCAATAGTTTCATTAGATTTTGCTTACATTTTGTTTTCTCTAGATATAGCTTAATGAACATAACAATATAAATAAATTGTGCTTAACTGTATTACAATAAATGGGTCAGCGATAAAAAAAAAATGGCCAAAACATTCGCTTATGCTGCAAATCAAGTTTATTTACCTCAAGCTAAATTCATTCACAAAATTTTGTAGTATTGTATTATAGTAATACATACATTTATAGTAACGCTGCGTAATTGTTATCATAATAACTGACACACACGCGCTCTTTTTTCTCTTTTTCGCTAAATTGCTAGTGCAGCATTCACATTTCCTTATTCAAAGTCAAGGTTTGTTTTGTTTACATTTCGTTTTAGAAGAAAAACGTCAACAAAGTTCAACTCTTTATGAGTAATAATAATAATATTTTATTAATGTGATTAATTTGCATATCTCGCCTATTTAAATGGAAGAGTGTCACATTCAAAAATGTTACATTTTGCTATGTGGCATACATATACACGTATCTATGTAAAAAAGAAAAAACGGTGGTATGTTCGGCCGGGACGTACATACCAACCGGAAAAAGCTTGAAGTGGAAAATAAGTACATTTCAGGAAATTCGTTTAAAAATAAAACATCCAAATAGTTTAGAAAATGTGTCTGTCGTCACTGATTTAACAAAGATCTTTAAGGGCAACCTTTATATCAGGACTATACCAAAACAGAATAGAACGATATGCTAAATTTTTAATATAAATATATCACAAACTGCAAAAATTCAAACTAATCGACTGGTAAACCTGATCTCTACGCCATAAAGATGCAAACTTCAGATTCAAACTGCATAGTCAAATTGCTTGAAAATGTGGCGTATACGTTTTTAAAAATATATATAAAAGAGATCTCTGTGGGAGAGCTATATCAAAACATTTTCGAATATGCTTAAATAAGCATATAGAACATTTTGTGGTAAAATTTTCTATTTTTCTAGTCTTTAATTCATATTTGTTCTTCAAAGACTAACCCCCAATTTCACAACCTCCGGTTAGAGCTAACTCACAGTTAAAAAATAAAAATTGCATACAATTTGACAGCTCTAACTGTAGGTTAGCTGTAACTGTAGGATAGAGCTAACTCACAGTTAAAAAATAAAAATTTCATACAATTTGACAGCTATAACTGTAGGTTAGCTCTAACTGTAGGATAACCGGAGATTGTGGAATTGGCCGTAAGTGATATTATTTGCATACTCCCACAAATACTTTTTTTATAAATACAGGTTTACATCTTAATGAAAATTACTACTTGGAAATTCCACTAAAATATGTCTGTCATAAACCTAATGCCGTTGAACATTGATAGGCTATTTGTTATTTTTTTAGAAATGCCAAACAAATCTTTATAACTTTAAGAGATAAGAAAACATATTTATACTTGGTCGATAGATTTATGACAGCTTTGCGTTTGCAATTGTGATCAACAATTTCTCGGGGTATATTGTAAAATTATAAAAAAATGAATACTTTATTTATTGTAATTTAAAAAAAAAATATACGAGGTCACTTAATTCCATTTTTATACCCTCACTTTAGTGTGACGAGGGTATATATCATTTGCTACTGGTTAGAAGTGTAACACACCGAAGGAGTGACCTAAGACACCAAGTATTTTCGGCGGAAATCCGTTTTGGGTCATTTTAAGTCATTTGAGCAATGTCCGTCTGTCTGTCTGCTGGCTGGTGCGCACGATATCTCTCGAAAGGAGTAGCAGGTTGACTTCAAATTTGGTATGCTGTAATATTTTTGCCTATCTCGGGCTAAGTTCGAAGATGGGCCATATCGATCTACATCTTATAGTGGGTGTTTCCACAGAATATGACCGCTTTTTTACACAAAATAAATGTATCTACCATTTTCCGAAATATTAACTTTAATTTTCTTTATACTAACTAAAATATGCTACTTTGAATTTAATACACCGCGCGCGTTTTTTCCGCTTGAATTGCACGTCACTTTTTAAGCCCTTTGGAAACACTGTTCTAAACGTGATTTACGAACAAAGAAGAAGAATTTTGTAAGGCCAAATAAGCATCAAAAGCCTATTTTGATTTGTTAAACATTTTTTTAAAGATGTAACTACCGTTACCTTTTTCTTTTGGCGTTTTGCATTTGAACTGTTTTCGTCTTACTTAACTGGATTCTTACTGATTTTAGACGTAAAATCATGAAGGAACTTACCAAGATGCAAAAATAGAGAAAAAAACCGAGGACTTGATCAAAAAAAGGTGGTGACGGACGAACGCCAAAGTCAGGAAAGAAAATATATGCGAACGCGTAAAATAATTTCGTAAAAAAAAATAAAAATGGTTTAATTTTTTATAAGATAACGACCGTTACTTTAAAAAAAAAATTTTTGCTGACTAATTTTCTTTGGTTTGAAAATAAACCCATTTCTTAAACAAAACATTTCAAAGAATTTAATCCGAGTTTTTACTTGACACATCCTGTGCAAAATTTTACAATACATGATGTTTGTTTCCGAAATTTGAAATCAGCTCATTTATAAAGTAACGACCGTTACTTTTTTAATGGTCAAAAAAATTACACAAATTACATTTTTTATGAATTCTTTCGGTTGCTACCGATGCTTGAACTTTCGTAAGTCCAAAATTAAGCAATCATCGTGGCATATTTGCTTAGGTTGGAATTTTATTTAAAAAATCTTACTTGTTTACATACAATATTATCCAAATTCTCTGATCCATTTTTTTCCACAGCAGAAAATCACTGAACAAGCAAAACATGCCTAACAATTATGTCTCTCAAAAACAAACTAAACTAAACACAGACAAACTTACCTAAAAACATATATGTTCGAGGCAATAATTAAAAAACCCTAATCGAATGCACGTTGCGCTAGAAGTTTTAAAATTCACCTTTTCTATTGAACAGACCTCGTAATCATTAACTTTTTCTTAAAATCGTATTCATAATTTACTACATGTGTTCGAAATACTTTGTTATGTAATCCATTATATGGGCGTACATATGTTATTGATAAGGTAATTAAATAATTTTAATGCTGATATCATTTGTTGGGAGTGTCATTAAACTTTCCCATTCGTCATAAATATTATCATTGGTATTGTATTATGACAACTTTCAGTATTTACAAATTTGTATTTATTTAGATAAGTAGAAATGTGCGAGCATGTATGCACACACAGCATAAATGCAATTTGTTCATTGCATTATTTTTCTTAAACTAGGCAACAACGAAACTTAATTGAAAAAATTGTAGATAAATTTAAAAAATATAAAATGTTGACTTTTTCCTTCTGACTTGAGAACGGGTTACCAGATTTTGTTTTTTTTTTTTTAAAATTAAACGAAAATGAAAATTAAAAATATTAAAAAAAAATAAAAACTACAACTTTTACCTACAACTTTTTTCAAGTAAAACTTTTAATCCCTTCAAAGCTTAGAAAAATGTAAAATTCATACAAAATTTTAATATTTTTAAAGATTGTTACTTTTTATCATAATAACTCAGAAAACAGCAATTAATTTATACTGCCAAATGACTTTACCGTTTTTTATTTATCCATATATTTTTTGCGGATATTGCATATTTCGTTCATAACTGAAGTATAAATTTAAATATGCAAAACAACTCTGTTTTGACAATTTTAAGGTAAATTTTGATGAGTTGCAAATTTTTCTAGTATGCATTAAATTACGTTTTCTATTTTGGATTATTTTGTCTTGACTATTTTTGCTAAGCTGTTCTGATTAATCGCCTTGATTGTTATTAATCATAATAAAATATAAGAACATATATTTGCGATAAAGTATACATATATGTACATATTTACATGATTGTAGAGACCAGTATGGTTGATTTATCGTATCGGTCACCTCCTTTCATAATTGTTGTAATAATTATAAAATTATTTTCTTCGAAAATTAAAATTAAAAAAGTTCCATAAAAGTTTTATAATATCTTGTATGTAAACTAGTTTAATTACTGTTTAGTACTAGCTAATAACATACAAAAAATTATTGGTTTACAAACATGCAGTTTTTTTTAAATATATATTTTTTTTAAATATATATATATCGTTGCACTTTTAAATTTGATTTTAAAAATACTTTCATATACGTTGTTAAATAACATTAATTACATATTAAAAATAACAATCTTTATGCCTTTCATCAGTTATTTTGATAGTGAGATAAGCTCATTTTGTGACATTCCCAAGTAAGGAGCTTATAAAAAAAATAATATATTACATTTAATAATGAATTATTATTTTGTTAATTAATGTTCAATTATAAAGTTCAATTAAAGTCGACTTGTTGATTGGGAAATTGGACTTTTATTTAATTTTTCCTCATTAATTCAATTAGATTTTGCATACATGCTGTTTTCTCTAGATATAACTTAAATATTCATAACAATATAAATAAATTCTAATAACTGTATTATAATAAAAGGGTTTGCGATGAAAAAAATGGCCAACACAGTCGCTTATGCTGCAATCAAGTTTATTTACCTCAAGCTAAATTCATTCACAAAAGTTTGTAGTATTTCACTATAGTAATACATACATTTATAGTATTGCTGCGTAATTGTTGTCACAATATCTGACACACACGAGCTCATTTTTAATTTTTTTCGCTAAATTGCTAGTGCAGTATAGACTTTATTCACATTTCCTTATTCAAAGTCAAGGTTGGTTTTGTTTACATTTCGTTTTGGAAGAAAAACGTCAACAAAGTAGCTATTCACATCTTTATGAATAAAAATATAAAATATTATTATTGCTAAATCGCAATAAAAAAGAAATTACATTTTTATTAAATCATTTGAATGAGATTAATTTAATATTTAATTTGCATATGTCGCCTATTTAAATGGAAGAGTGTGACATTCAAAAATATTACATTTTACAATGTGGTATACATATGTATGTACACGTGCCTATTTATATAAATAAAGAAAGGATGCCATACAAAGATATTTAACGGCGATCTTTATTTAGGGACTACCGAAACAGAATAGGCTGATATTTTTAGTATAAATACGAGTATAACACAAACTGCAAAAATTCGAGCTCTGTATGGTGAAAATATAAAAAAAAATTATTGATGTGGTTAAAAATTTGAAACTGCATAGTCAAATTACTTGAAAAATGTGTCGCATACGTTTTTTACAAAGAGAGCTATATCAAAGTATTTTCGGATATGCACAATCTTCGCTATGAAGAGTTTATGTAGATATGACAGCTTAAATAAGCATATCGAATATTTTGTGGTAAAATCTTCTATTTTTCTAGTCTTTATTTCATATTTGTTCTTCAAAGACTAATGGCGAATTCGTTTCTGCAAAAACGTGCAACATTTTCATTGCCCTTTTTCCGAAAAGGGCACTATTCTGTTACTTTTTTAAATTTGTTAAAAAAAAACTACTTTGCATTACAGAAAATTCTTTTAAATTATTTTTTCAATTTCCACTAAAAAATGTTTGTCATAAACCTAATACAGTTGAACGCTTAGAAGCTATTTGTTATTTTTAGAAATGCCAAACAAATCTTTATAACATTAAGAGATAAGAAAACATATTTATACTATGTCGATAGATTTATGACCGCTTTGCGTTTGCAGTTGTGGTCAACAATTTCTCGGGGTAAACTGTAAAATTAGAAAAAAATAAATACTTTATATATATTTATTTAAAAAAAATTAAAACTTCGTTGAGGCGTATCAATGATGTCAATGGATATATCATATATTCACCAAGTTTTTTCTTATCCGTATTAATAATTTACTACATGAGTTCGAAATACTCTGTAATGTAATCCAATATTTCGGCGTACATGTGTTATTGATAAGGTAATTAAATAATTTTAATGCTGATATCATTTGTTGTATGTGTCATTAAACATTTTTATTTGTCATGCTATTGTATTTTGACAACTTTCAGTATTTACAAATTTGTATGTAGATAAGTAGATATGTATGTTCGAGCACAGCATAAGTGCAGTTTATTCACTGCATTGTATTTATTACTCTATGCAACAACGTATTTATAATTACGCTGCACAAAATTGAAGTTGTATGTACTAGAATTAATGTCAGCCGTTAACGTTTTGTGCAAAATAACTCATTTATGAGGGAGGTACCAAAAGGAGCGTGGCAACTTTGCTCATTTTCTTCTCAAGGTGATAGCTACTAATAATATAATTCTATGTGTGGAATTGCGGAAGATTCTGATAAGTAGTATAAATGCTATTAAAATATCAGTATTTCACTAACTTTCTCTTAGGTTAGGTTAAAAGAGGATGAAACTAGAGCAGGTCTAGTGTCTAAGACTGGACCATGTTTGATCCATTGCTATTCCTCGTGGAAGGGTAGTTTTTCTCGTGCTATTCCTCGTGGAAGGGTAGTTTTTTGTTTTGTTATTATAAATTGTCAGTGGTCCAAAAATGGACGGGATCGGCAATATGGGGCAACGAAGTGGGCCGGGTCCAGCTAGTACTATATATAATTTGCTTCGAAGGAGTGATCTAAGACCCTAAGTATGTTCGGCGGATATTCCTTTTGGGTCATTTTAAGTCGAATGAGAAATGTTCGTCCGTCCGTCCGTCTGTCTGTCTGCTGGCTGGTGCGCACGATAACTCTCGAAAGGAGTAACCGGTTGACTTTAAAGTTAGTATGTGGTAATATTTATACCCTCACTTTAGTGTGACGAGGGTATATATCATTTGCTACGGAAAAAAGTGTAACACGTCGAAGGAGTGACCTAAGACCCCAAGTATGTTCGGAGGAAATCCGTTTTGGGCCATTTTAAGTCGAATGAGCAATGTCCGTCCGTCTGTCTGTCTGTCTGTCTGTGAGTCTGCTGGCTGGTGCGCACGATAACTCTCGAAAGGAGAAACCGATTGACTTCAAATTTGGTATGTGGTAATATTTTTTTCTATCTCCGGCTAAGTTCGAAGATTGGCCATATTGGTCCACTCCTTCTAGTACCTCCCCCACAAAGGGTTAAAATGTTGTGAAATATTGATTCTTTAATAACTGCTATACTAATTATTCGAATCTTTTGAAATTCCACACATAGTATTAGCTTATTAGTCGTTATCAACTCGAGAAAAATGGGTGAAGTCGCCACGTCCCTTTTGGTACCTCCCACACAAATGCACCATTTTGCACCAAAAGTTAACAGCTTATAACATTAATAACAGTGTATAAAAATACTTGAAATTTTGTACAGTATTATGCTTTTATATTGCCTACAGTCCAGGGAAAAATGGGTGTTGTTGCCAAGCCCCTTTTGGTACCTCCCACACAAAGGTACCTTTTTGCACCAAAATTTAACAGCTTATAACATTAAAACCAGTGTATAAAAATACTTGAAATTTTGTACAGTGTAATGTTTTTATAGTGTCTATAGCCCTGTGAAAAATGGGCGTTATTGCCACCCCTCTTTGTACCTCCCACACAAAATGCCCAAATCATACCACAATTTAATGTCTCATAACGTTTATACCAGTGCACATAAATGCTTATAAGTCGGCACAGTGCAATGAATTTAAAGTATCTAATGTTCAGCAAAAAAAGGTGTATTTGATAAACACCTTCTGGTACCTCCCACACAAATTGACAGAATAATTCGAGTAATATTCAATATTACATTACTCACAAAGTGAGGGTATATCTTAGTCGGTTTACCCGACTGAAACTTTCTTACTTGTTTTTTCTATCTCCGTCTAAGTTCGAAGATGGGTCATATTGGTCCACTCATTCTAGCACCTCCCCCACAAACGGTTAAAATGTTATGAAATATTGATTCTTTATTAACTGCTATACTACTTATTCGAATCTTCTGAAATTCCACATATAGTATTAGTTTATTAGCGGCCATCAACTCAAGAAAAATTGGCGAAGTTGTCACGCCCCTTTTGGTACCTCCCACACAAATGCACCATTTTGCACCAAAAGTTAACAGCCTAGCACATTAATACCAGTGTATAAAAATAATTGAAATTTTGTACAGTGTAATGCTTTTTTAGTGCCTATAGTCCGGTGAAAAATGAGCGTTATTGCCACGTCCCTTTTGGTACCTCCCACACAAAAGGTACCATTTTGCCCCAAAAGTTAACAGCTCAGAGCATAAAAATACTTGAAATTTTGTACAGTGTAATGCTTTTGTAGTGCCTATAGCCCTGTGAAAAATGTGCGTTGTCACCACGCCCCTTTTTGTAACTCCCATACAAAATGGCCAAATAATACCACAATTTAATATCTCATAACGTTAATATACCAGTGCACATAAACTGTTATAATTCGGCAAAGTGCAATGTATTTAAAGCATCTACTGTCAAGAAGAATAAATTAGAACATATCGCCAAAATTAAATGTTCTGTTTTTATTCGAATTGCATTTAAAAAAGAATATTTGAAGTGGAATCAGGTCATTGCTTTTTGCCTTCACTTAAAAATACTCGTATGTATTGCGACATTAATATAACTATATTGTTTCATTTTTTTGTTTCGCCTCTGATAAAGCTAATCGTTATAACAAAAGATTACGTCAAAATTCAAAAACGATAAACTATCAAAATGTTAAATCTTGAGTAATTATTTAATAACCTATTGAAAATAAAGTAAAATAAACTTAAATATGTACAAACAAAACGTGGTTTACTTAGTTTTCTGTTTTAGGGACAACTGTTTTATTGGAAACAAATTTTAGTCATCAAATACATTTATATTACATTTTGAACTTTATCTCTTTTGGATGATGTTTAATGATTTTGTTTTCTATTTTTTCACAGGTTAATACCATGTACGGTCCAAGTGGCCAAAATGATCCAGAAATCCGGGTGTGATGTTCTCTGCATTATTGATCGTCAAATACCCGCAGAATTGGTAGAACAATTCAATGAATTCCGTTCATTTGATAAGGCTTTCGATAGTGTTGTCTCATGTTTCAAATCGGCTAAATTAAATATGCCAGTGGTGTATTCACCATTGCCTGAAATGAGCGATTATCATGATGTTCGCGCCTATCAACAGGCTGCCGCTAAGTCTTTGCAGAGAGCCATTAAGGCGGGCTTTAAGTCACCATTGCTGTTGATACCCGAAAGCAAGAAATTCCGAAATGTAGAGCTTTGCACCGTTCTAGGTGCTTTGGAAGAACTTTATGTGGTGAGTAACCGCGCACGCACACATATTTGTGTAAATTATTTTATTAATATTCTTTTTACAGCCCATACAACTTCGCGAAGATGTACCAGATAAACGTCAACGTATTACCAATTTGTCTGTAATGATATCAAATCCCAAAGCAGAAGATATTGTCAAAGAAGCGATTATTTTGGAATCTGGAAGATTTGTGGCACGTGATATTGGTGAGTAAAAGTGTATTACTTCAAAGGACATACTGAGTATTTTATTGTGAAGTATGCAAATCAGAAGACCATGTGGGTTTTTTAGGAGATTTTAATTGTTTATTTAAAATATTCTGGCATTTGGTATTAAATCAATCATTAAGTAAACTCAATAATTTTGAAATTGTAGAGAACATACCACTTTTCTTCTAAAGTAAATTTAGACAATTTTCCCTATTTAAAAATGTTTGCCATGTAAAGGGGTTCCAACAAGATGTGTTATTTTGGTACTCAAAGAAAAATGCTATTTTTTGAGATAAATGATCGGATGTTTATTTCATAATAAAGAGGAAGGTATGCCGTTAATAATGAAAAACAACATCAGCCAAATGGCCACCACGACTACGCTTACAGAACCATATCCTTTTCATGAACTTTTCCATAACCAAATTGCAAAGTGGCTGCCCTATGTCCTCGATAGCCTCACGAATTCTATCTTTGAGGTCTTGAATCGACGCTTGGCTGTTGGTGTAGACCTTATCTTTCACGCGGCCCCAAAGGAAGAAGTCGCAAGGTGTTAAATCACAAGATCTCGGTGACCAATTGTGATCACCTCTTCAAGAGATAACACGGTCCGAAAACTTTTCCCGTAACAGAGCAATTGTTTCATTGCTTGTGATTGTTTCTTGTTAAAAGTAAACGTTGTCCAGATCAATACCATCCAACTCCGACCATAATAATCATTAATCATCTCTCGATAGCGCAATCCATTCACCGTAACTGTTGATCCAACCACATTTTCGAAAAAGTAAGGTCCAATGACCCCGCCGGACCATAAACCGCACCAAACAGTCAAACGTTGAGGATGGAGATGCTTCTCAACAATAACTCTTGTGTTTTCTGAGCCCCAGATGCGACAATTTTGCTTGTTGACGTAGCCACCTGGACATGGGCCTCATCAGCCAAGATGATTTTTCGATGGAATTCCGGATCATTTTCAAGCATTTCAAGGACCCAATCAGCAAATAGATGACGTTGTTGATGATCGGCCGGCTTGAGTTCTTGTGTTAACTGAACTTTATAAGCCTTAAGACCCAAGCCTTATGCAAGATACGGTGTAATGACGTCTGTGGAATGCCCAATTCCACGAGGAATGGACAAACCTGGGTTTTCTTCAACACTTTGGGCTACAGCAGCAATATTCTCAGCTGCTCTTGAGCGACGTGCATGGGTTTTCTTCACATCACTAACTTGTCCCAACAGCTCGAATTTGTCCATCAATTTATGTATTGCGGTGCGACAAGTTGCTTCACGACAACCCAAAAATGCTTTAGTTTCACCATTTTTGTATTGAATTTTAACAATTTCAATGCGTTGTTGAATAGTGTATAGTTCCATTTTTCGTAATGGCGTAGTTTCTACTTGTCAAATGTCAAAGAATAAAAGCTTCAAAAGTGACATCTACCGAAATACCGGGTGATTCAAAATAACACCTCTTGTTGGAAAACCCTGTATCAGATGCTGCGGGCCAAAAGTGGAGTCGATGGAGTGACCTAAGAGACCTCAAATATATGTGGAGGAAATCCGTTTTGGACCATTTAAGTCATTTGAGCAATGTCCGTTAGTAAGGCTGGTTGGTGCGCACGATAACTTTCGACAAGATTGACCGATTGACTTCAAATTTGGTATGTTTCAATATTTATTTCTATCTCTGGCTAAGGCCAAATATGGACCAATCCTTCGAATACCTCCTCCACGAAGGGTCAACATTTACTGAAATATTCATTATCTCATAACATCTATACTACTACCAGAATCTTTCACAATTCCACACATAGTATAAGTTTCTTGGTCGCTTAAGAAAAACGAGCGATGTTGCCACGCTCTTTTTGGTACCTCCCATACAAATTAACCATTTTGCACAACAAGTTAACGATCGTTATTGCCACAGCCCTTTTGGTACCTCCCAAACAAAGTTGCCAAAATAAACCAGTAAGGAAAGGCAGAAAGTCGGGCGGGGCCGACTGTATTATACCCTACACCTTCCTAACAATGCGATAAGGGTCATTGCGATACTAATTTGGAATAATTGGTAAATGGGTAGGAACATATATATGTGGCAATATCTAATTCAGAACCGATAATCGCTTAATTAAGCAATATTCGTTCCTAAATTGAGAAACATCTTTTTGGAAAATTTTGTAATGATCGGAAGTAAAGTACAACTTCTATAGCGCTTTGATACCTAATCACTAGGCACATATATATAGAGGTTATATATAAATCTGAACCGATTTTCCCTGAATACTCATTAAAGTAAAAAGACCTTTTTCTGTCGAATTTCGTACTGATCGGATATAAAATAATCTCTACAGCGCTTATATGTCAAATCGGGGGTAACGTATATATGGGGCTATATCTAAATCTGAACCGATTTTCTCCGAATTTGGCAGTATTCCTTCATGTAATAAGAAACCTCTTTCTGTCGAATTTTGCACTAATCGGATATAAATTTCAATAGTGCTTACATGTCAAATCGGGGGTAACATATATGTATATGGGGGCTATATCTAAATCTGAACCGATTTTCTCCGAATTTGGCAGTATTCCTTCAAGTAATAAGAAACCTTTTTCTGCCGAATTTCATATTGATAGGATATAAAACACAGTTTTTACAGCGCTTACATGTCAAATCGGGGGTAACATATATATGGGGGCTATATCTAAATCTGAACCGATTTTAACCAAATTCAATAGGGATCGTCCTTTTTTTAATTTTTTTAAATTTCAATATTTTTACAATGTTGGTCATAATTTATACATTTATCCATAAAATGATAGCTTTCAATGCGATTTTTTTCTATTTTTTATGATCTTTTTCGTGCCAACAAAAAACAATTTTTTAAAAAAATCTTAATTTTTTGTAATAGTTTTAACGACAGTTACCAAACTTCTGTTTCCACGTAAAAGTGTCGTTATTTGTTCACATAATTTCCTTAAATTTAAAGTGTATCCCGGCTTTAGAGAGTTTATTCTTCAAAGCCTATGGTTATATTTAATACTAGCTGGACCCGGGCCACTTCGCTGCCCCATATTTCCGATCCCGTCCATTTTTGGACCACTGACGTAGACTGCCAACAGAACTGCAGTGGAACAAACACACAAACAGACAAACAAACGATTTTCCACGCCCACATTTTCCCCGCCCACTATTTGCAAAATTTTTTTTCCCAAAACCATCTCAGACCAAATAGCTTTCAAACAAAAGAAAAAATTTTAAAATCGGTCCAGTGGTTTAAGCGTCTATAAAACACATACATACATACATACATACATACATACATACAAACATTTTTCCATTTTTATTATATTTAATATAAAGAAAAATTTAAAAAATATAATTATTTTAAAAAGAACTTTATAATAACAATAAAAATTGTTTTGGTTTCATAAAATAGTATGCCTCAATCTATAAAACATTTTTTTTGTTGCATAGTGATTTTAATCTGTACAAAATTTAAAGTAAATCGGTTACTCCTATCAAGAGTTATCGTGCGCACCAGCCAGTCAGACAGACCTACATTGCTCAAATGACTTAAAATGTATAACGCTTTCCCTAGTTTGTATTCATTATAAACATTAACTCTATTACATTTTACAATTTGTAGGTGTTGGCGATCCCGAACGTATGGCTCCACCACGTGTTGAAGAATATGTTTCGAAACTTTTCCATGGTCTTAAAATGAAGGTTATTAGTGATTTTGATACTATCAACAAAGAGTATCCACTTTTCGCTGCCGTCAATCGTGCAGCCAATCAGGTGAAACGCCATCAAGGGCGCATTATTTTCCTCGAATATGTACCACCACAAACCGCTAAGAAGACATTGATGTTGGTCGGTAAGGGTGTTACTTATGATACTGGTGGCGCTGATATCAAGGCTGGCGGTATTATGGCTGGTATGTCGAGAGATAAATGTGGCGCTGCCGCTGTGGCTGGTTTCATGCAGGTACGTACATTCAAAGTGGGGCAATAAAAAGACAATGTTTAACAAATCAAATTCCTTTTACAGATTGTCAAGGAACAGAAACCGGTCGATGTCCATGTTATTGCTGCTTTATGTATGGTTCGTAACTCGGTGGGCGAGGAATCCTATGTATCCGATGAAGTTATCACCTCACGAGCCGGTGTTCGTGTGCGTGTCGGTAACACCGACGCCGAGGGTCGTATGTGTATGGCTGATGCATTGTGTCGCATGAAGGAAATTGCAGTCTCCGAAAATTTGCCGGATCCTCATCTCTTCACCGTTGCTACTTTGACTGGGCATGCTTTTGTGTCTGCGGGTGAAGGTTATTCCATTATCATGGATAATAGTGTGGCTCGTGCGGCCGGTCATGCTAGCAAACTTCAAGAAATTGGCACCTCATTCGGTGAACCATTCGAGGTGTCTGTCATACGTCAAGATGATTTCGATTTCAACAATGGAAAAGTTATTGGCGAAGATATTGTGCAATGCAATAATATTCCTTCTACGCGTACACCCCGTGGTCACCAAGTACCAGCTGCTTTCCTCATGCAGACTACAGGTCTCGACAAACACGGATTGGCAGCCGATAAACCCTTGAAGTATACCCATTTGGATATTGCCGGCAGTGCTGGCGAACATCCTAAAATGCCAACTGCTGCCCCAATCATTGCTTTGGCAAAGGCCCATTTATCTTAAATAGTGCATTTTTTAAATTAAATAACACTTGGTGAATTTGTTTTCTTTTTCGTTTTTTTTTTATTTTAAGTATTACAGTTCCAAACGCATTACTAAATAAATATATAGCATCACAATCCTAAAAATCAATTGAAATACTTTTATTTCTAAAAATAATGAAGTCAGCTAGACCAACATTTAAGTACAGCGATCGACTCAGAATTACTAGCTGATGTGATAGGGTGGTGGTGAAGAGTATCATATAGCCGGGTTCGTCAGACATTAGCCTTTCCTTAAAAAACCAACCCAATTAAGTTGTGCTAAGCTTCAATTTAAAGTGGACGCCTTTACACTGTCATGTCATGCAAGTTGGACCAATATTGGTTTTGGATGGATATATGTATCTGACAATGCGGGAGAGGTTTTTTGTGTGCGCAAGCCTGTCTGCCTAATATCTAAAGTATTGATATTTTTCGGGATGTTTCTCCAACTTACCTAATATTGGAGGGCGGGCTCCTTTAAAATAGATATAATGTCCCAAAGCAAAGCCAACAAATTAAGTGCCTTAATGTATGCTTTGAAATTGCATTAATTCCAACTGAAATAAACGATATGGCATCACTGTCGTCGGTATGCGATCATAGGCATGTTTTCGTTACAAGCTAGCACTTTTAGTTTAGCACTTTGCAACGAAAACAACTGACTTCCACTAACTGGCACATAGGCAATAAGTGGCGGATTTTCACTATCTGGTAGCAATGGTGTCATGAGTTGCGAAGAAAGAACAGTGCGAAACAGACAAAAAATTCGTGAAAAGTATTTATAAAACATATATGTATTTACTATTCTATGTTCAATTGTGTACACTCTTTTTGCAAATATTGAAATAATTTCCCATTTTTTGTTCTTCTTCTTCCCGTTAATTCACAATAATTGATAAAATCTCTCCAATGGGATGCCATATTGCTAAATGTAGTGTGCCCAATCTGGCAACATCATACTCGATTAAGACATGAACACAAGCACCAAACTTCATCGGGAACTAATAGTGCTTAAAAGTGCTTAGCTCCCCATACAAATTAAGCACTTATGGTGTAACGAAAACACGCCTCATATGTAATCTGATAAAATAAAAAACACAATCTGCGATTTGCTTGCCAGACTACAAAAATATTTTCAATTTTGATTTTTTCTAAAAAAAAACTAAATGCCTCCAAATTGGCAAATAAAGTGTCAGACACAAAGTACTCATTTACAAGTGCCACTTTGCCTTATACACCAATTAGTTCAAAATTTAGGCGTCGATAACTTTTAAACCAACTGGCGTATGACTCCAAATGACACCTTAAACGAATGATGTATATGTCGTCTTTAAGACTATCGGAGTATTTGCATTTAAAAACCTTCCGTCACATTTGAAACTGTAAAGCTATGTACGCACGATTGTCAGATCGGACAACGTTAACAAACCTGTTGAAGTGCTGCCAATGTACGGACAATGACTGATTGTTAGACAAAGGTGAATTGACAGTTCACACGATTGCAAGAAACCCTTATAATTTCATATATTTACAATATATTTTGTAAATATTTATTGCAGGATTACCAATAAATATTTCACTGTCCAACAGCATTTTTGGAACAGAATAGCGACCGTATAATTTTGGAAGAACATGTTGAGTAGATCATTTTTGCAGAATAAACTTGTGGTCTGCGTTTTTTTTACAGTGGGTCAAAGTTTTCATTTTTTGGTCGAAGGTAGCATTATACTAAATGAAAAAAATGATGTAAGTTAATGTCTGAGAGATTTCTCATTGTCAGAGTTACATAGTGGAATTTTATGAGGATCATTTTTAAGAAAGATCTTAACCCTCTAGCTCCCCTCTTAATGCGTCAATTTGGCCCTTTTTTCGGACAAATTATAAAAAGTCCTATCAAGAAGGACATTTAAGGATTAAAACATTCTACGAAAATTTGAGTGGGGGTCGCCAAGGACACCAAAGTTGTAATTATAGTTCTTTAATTAGCAAAATTACATGCCAACTTATAACGGGTTTTCCAACAAAGAGTGTTATTTTGAATCACCCGGTATTTCGGTATCTGTCACTTTTGAAGTCTTTGACATTTGACAAGTAGAATCTACGTCATTACTAAAAATGGAACGATTAACGATCATCGAACGATACAATACGATACGAACGATACAAAATCATCTTGACTGATGAGGCCCATTTCCACCTCGGTGGCTACGTCAACAATCAAAATTGTCTCTGGGGCTCCGAAAACCCAAGAGTTATTGTTGAGAAGCCTCTCCATCCTCAACGTGTGTTTGTTTGGTACGGTTTATGGTCCGGCGGGGTCATTGGACCTTACTTTTTCGAAAATGAGGTTGGATCAACAGTTACGATGAATGGATTGCGCTATCGAGAGATGATTAATGATTTTTTGTGTTCGGAGTTGGGTGGTATTGATCTGGACAACGTTTACTTTCAACAAGACGGCGCTACGTGCCACACTAGCAACGAACCCATTGCTCTGTTACGGGAAAAGTTTCCGGACCGTGTTATCTCTCGAAGAGGTGATCACAATTGGCCATCGAGATCTTGTGATTTAACACCTTGCGACTTCTTCGTTTGGGGCCACGTGAAAGATAAGGTCTACGCCAACAACCCAGCGTTGATTCAAGACCTCAAAGATATAATTCGTGAAGCTATCGAGGACATAGGGCAGCCACTTTGCGATTTGGTTATGGAAAATTTCATGAAAAGGATATGGTCCTGTAAGAGTGGTCGTGGTGGTCATTTGACTGATGTTGTTTTTCATTATTAACGGCATATTTTTTATTATTATGAAATAAACATCCGATCAATTATCTCAAAAATGGCATTTTTCTTTGAATACCAAAATAACACCTCTTGTTGGAAAATCCTATACAAAAAATCTATAATGTAACTTTAAAGCCGTGATATCTGTGGAATTATTGGAGCAGAAGAGCGACCCTATATTTCTGAAAGGGCGTGTTGAGTAGATCATTTTCATACATAGATCATTTTAGACATAGGACAGCCACTTTGCGATTTGGTTATGGAAAATTTCATGAAAAGGATATGGTCCTGTAAGAGTGGTCGTGGTCAAACTCAATGAATATAGAAGATGTGTCATCGCATGTTTGTTTACATTTTCTCGAGTTACGAACGAATAGAAATGATTTTTCAAACGCAAAAAATAGATTTCCGCTGTCTTTTCTTGAACTTTTTTTGCACGTCGCGATTGATATTAATTTTCTAATCGTGATAATTACAAAAAAATCTGGAAAATCGATCTGAAAATACGGGAAAATGCATACTCGTTGAAATCAAATTCCTATTCGTTCGTCACTCTCAGCTACTCGTTATGCGACGGCACATCTTCGTAATTGACTGACTTTGGTTTTACTGACAATGGCGCCACAGATTTTTTGGCATTTCGTTATATTTGTCATCCGTTATTTTGCTGCGTATTCGATATAATGCGTGCAAATTAAATTGCAAAATTAGTAAATAGCATTTAAAAATAATAAAATAAAAATTTAAACATATCTGTGAAAAGGCAAAAAGAATACATATATCGAATACATATTCAATGTGAAGTCGGTGGAATCAAAGACAAATAGAATATAAGAAGACATTCCTTCAGGCCGAAACGTCAAAATCTATCAGTTACGAACGAATACGTATGAATTGTAAAACGCGAAATACAGTATTCCGCGAACATTGATTGAACTTTTTTTGCACTTATCGATTAATATTAATTTTTTAATTGTGACGATTACAAAAAATTCGGGAAAAACGGTCTGAAAATCCGCGAAAAGCCTCACTCGTTGGAATCAAATTCCTATTCGTTCGTAACTGACAATTACTCGCTACAGGAAGGAATGTCTTCTTAAATTATATTGTTTTTGGGTGGAATCACATACTCTCTACATTTGCGTGAGTTACTAACGAATAGAAATGATTTTCAAACGCGAAAATTATAGTTTTCTGGAGTACTTCTTTGAACTTTTTTGGTACATACGATCGATATTAATTTTCTAAATGTGATAATAACAAAAAAATCTCGGAAATCGGTCTTGAAATACGCAAAAAAATCACTCGCTGAAATCAAATTTCTATTCGTTCGCTACTTGACGGAACTTCTTTATAACTTTATTTTCTTTGGGTGGAATAGCAACAATGAAAACAGGATTTACCAAAAAAAATTTCTCGTGTGAACGCTAGGGGCAAGTTCAAAAGAGAATCAGACAAAAATCAGTCTGCATTTACATGATACTTTTTTTTTAAGTATTAAGTATAATTATTTTAAACATTTGTTTGTTTCGGCTTTTCCTGTGTGAATTGTTGTTGTTTCCAAGTGCGAACGAAAAACACAAAACGATGAGTACGATAAGTACGAGTACGGCATACTTTTTTCCCCCCGTTTCCGACTGCCTCTCTCGCCCACAAAACGCCGATAAGTATACTTAATACTTAGAAAAAAAGTATCATGTAAATGCAGACTAAATGGGGACTAAAGCAAGTGCTGTTGCTGAGTGTGATTCAGGACTAAAGGATAATGAAGGACTTAAATTTCCAAGGCCATTTTTCAAATTTTTAGTTCCAGTTTTTGAAACCAAAAATAGTATTTAGATAGTCCAACATGTGCCCTTTCATTTAACAAGTCTGCGAAACAAACTATGTCCCGAAATTTTCAAGGTAATTCGGTGTTTGTAAGAGAGAGGGGCAGCATAGTGTGAATGAAAAACAAAACGGATTGGCAGTACGAGAAACTTCCCCCTCTATTCTGCAGGTCCCGCTCACCACTAAACAGCAGATTGCCTTGGAAAATTGCCTCGTGTGTTGAGGGTATATCCACAACGCCCTGTACAGTAGGTTATCTGCAGGCTAAGCATAACAACTGGACAAAAAACAGTGAGCATTCGCTGAAAATACTGCTTGACTCACATTAATTAATCCAGCATTACCCATACATATATTATATTTAATTAATCCAGCATTACCCATACATATATCGTTTGGGAACACTCGGTGGAATGCAAATAAATATTTACACTCAAACTGTTCTCACCCTATCAACGTTGTCTTGTACATATGTCTAAAAGTATACTTCACGAGAGTATACATTTGAATTTTATTTAATGCCGCAATTTAATTAAAAAATATTTAAGTTATGTTTATTTATTGAGCCTTTTTTAAATAATTTAAATAAATATGATCTAGTACAATATATTTTATGGCAGTAGGGTAGTTCCAAAACAAAAGTTTTAAAAATGGTCCCTTTTGATTTTAATAAAATTTGGCACAATGATTATACAAATGTGTTTGAGATTTTTGCCGTTTTTATGTTTTCAAAATTAATTGCAGTATTTGTGGTACAGAGCTCCAAAGTTATCTATCTCAAGGATTTTTCTCAAAATTACCATTTCTTAAATTAGCCATATCTTTTTAACTGTTTTACGTATTTTGCCATTGTGGTCCATAAATGAGTAATTTGTTAATATCTTGACTACAGCGCCACCTATTGGATCCTGACACAGTTGTATATTTCACAATGATAATATAAATATAATGTGTAAAAATAACATCAATTGGTCAATCCGTTTAGAAGTTACACTTGTCCAGCCGACGACTCTAAAATTCTATGTACAAATATATAAGAACAAGAAGAAAGTTTCAGTCGGGTAAACCTAAAAACAATATAATTTAAGAAGACATTCCTTCCTGTAGCGAGTAAGTGTCAGTTACGAACGAATAGGAATTTGATTTCAACGAGTGTGGTTTTTGGCGGATTATCAGTCCGATTTTCCTGTATTTTTTGTAATTGTCACAATTATAAAATTAATATTAGTCGATAAGTGCAAAAAAATCATGCTATGGTCGTGAAAAACTGTTTTTTCGCGTGTGACAATTCATTCTTCCCATTCGTTCGTAACTGATGAATTTTGACATTTCGCCAGAAGTGTAAACCGATTAAGACATTCCTTCCTGTAGCGAGTAAGTGTCAGTTACGAAAGAATAGGAATTTGATTTCAACGAGTGTGGTTTTTGGCGGATTATCAGTCCGATTTTCCTGTATTTTTTGTAATTGTCACAATTATAAAATTAATATTAGTCGATAAGTGCAAAAAAATCATGCTATGGTCGTGAAAAACTGTTTTTTCGCGTGTGACAATTCATTCTTCCCATTCGTTCGTAACTGATGAATTTTGACATTTCGGCCTGAAGGGTAAACCGATTAAGGTCACTTTGTGAGTAATGTAATATGGAATATTACACGAATTATTCTGTAAATTTTTGTGGGAGGTAAAGGGGCGTGGCAGTAACGTCCATTTTTCACTGGATTGGCTCTATAAAAGCATTGCACTGTAAAAAATGTCAAGTATTTTTATACACTGGTATTAATGTTAAAAGCTGTTAAGGGGGGTAAGGTATTCGAGCAAAAAAAGGCACATTGTTATAATTTTTTTGTGACGAAACGGTTAAAATTGTTTGATTGAAACCAATGGTACATGAAAGTATAACTTTCAAAGTTTATTGTGAAAAATTTTCATAAACAAATATTAAAAAATATGGTAACGACAGCATTTATGTGGAAGCGTCTCGAATAAAAGTTGATTTTCGGTGCCCCTCATAGCTCAATACCGGATCATCAGAAATAAAAAAAATTAACTTATTTAGTAAGATAATCGTTATAGCCAGGTAATGCTGTCGAGTTTTTTTTTTCGGAACACATTTTTGGGAACACTAAAAAATGCGATTTTGCGAGAAAAAATCGACTAATTGGTTATTAATTAATAACAAAATGAGCAAATTTAAAAAAACTCGACAGCATTACCTCGTAAATTATGTAAAGAAATAGTGTTAAAATTTTCAAAATGATCGGTTCAGTAGTTTTAGAGTTATGAGGGGCACCGTCTTTGAAAACATGGTTTGTGGGAAAAACGCTTTATGAGGGCACGTATGAGGGGCGGTTGCTAAGACTGCTGTATCTTTGACAGTTTTGCTCCGATTCACCTCAAATGTTCACACAATATTCTTGAAAGGTTCTCTATTCAGAAAAAAATAAAAAAAATGCAAAAAAGTTTATAAACGTTACCCCCCTTAACTAGTGTTGCAAAATGGTAACATTGTGTGGGAGGTACCAAGAGGCCGAGGCAATAACGCCTATGTTTCACTGGACTGTAGGCGCTATAAAAACATTACACTGTACAAAATTTCAATTATTTTTATGTACAGGTATAAATGTTATAAGCTGTTAACTTTTGCTGCAAAATGGTCTATTTGTGCGGGAGCTACCAAAATGGGTGTGGCAACTTCGGCCATTTTTCTCGAGGTGATAGCGACTAATAAACTAATACCATGTGTGGAATTTCAGAAGATTCGAATAAGTAGTACAGAAGTTATTAAATAATGAATATTTCACTTAATGTTAACCCTTTGTGGGGGAGGTACTAAAGGGAGTGGACCAATATGGTCCATCGTCGAAAAAATTATCGAATATCAAATATGAAGTCAATCGGTTACTCCTTTCGAGAGTTATCGTGAGCACCAGCCAGCAGACAGACGGACGGACATTGCTCATTAGACTTAAAATAACCCAAAACGAATATCCGCCAAACATACTTAGGGTCTTAGGTCACTCCCTTGATGTATTACACTTTTCGTTCGTAGCAAATGATATATACCCTCGTATCACTAAAGTGTGGTTATAAAAATTATGATATTGACTCAATAAAGTTGCTATATATTTTAGGTCCATCTAGGTTCAATTTTGAGTTTTTCATAGGCAGTTCATAATAGTTTGAACTTTTAGTACCAAAAAAGTAAGGACATGTATTGATAATTTTTCAGAATATTTAAGGATTAAGGATATATTCCATATTTCCACAACCCTCCACCAATAGGACATACACAGCAGAGCTTTTCATTTGTTTTATATTATATTAAAATCTTCAAAATACGAAAAACGGTTTAAATATGGCTAATTCAACAAATAGTAATTTTGTGAAAAATCCACAGCACATACAATGATTCTTAAGTCGGTTTACCCGACTTAGCATTCTTAATTGTTGCTATTTTATGTTGCCAACGAAAAGTGAGTGGTCTTTTTCCGAATAGCAGCAGCGACTCCGACCTATACATTGAAGAAGGAATGTGGGATACAAAGCTCCTAAAGTTGTTCGTAAAAGATAGATAGAAAATACCACGGATTTAATTTTTTCAATGTATTTAAAGTAAATGAATTATCACTGCTTTAATTTGTCCACAATTCCAAAATAAATTTTAAAAAAATATGGTGTTTTTATACCCTCCACCATAGGATAGGGGGTATATTCATTTTATCACTCCGTTTGTAACACCTCTAAATATTGACATGAGACCCCATAAAGTATATATATTCTTAATCGTCGTAAAACTCTACGACTTTTTACCTATTTCCGTCTGTCCGTCCATTCGTCTATGTATACAATCTATAATACTTGAGCTAGGTGGCTGACATTTGGTACATACATGTAAACTTCTTTTGTAAGCAGGTATGTTGGGATTGAAAATGTATCGGTCCTTTTTATACCCTCCACCATAGGATGGGGGGTATGTTTTCATTTTGTCACTCCAACATAGGATATTGTGGCGAGGGAAGTTGCAACCAAAGCGGCAATAAGATTAAACTGCCTATCATTGTGGTGGTACAAAAACTACGGTCACATGAGGATATCAAAGTGTAGTGCTATGGTAACCGACCGAGTGGAATATATACCAACGGTGTACACCTTCGAGAGAAATTACATCACTATGATTCCCGCCAGAGGTGAATGGGTTGGAAGAATACCAGGTAATAGAAACCATCTCCACTTTTACACGGATGGTTCAAAGCTTGATGAAAAGGTTGGCTTCGGAGTACACTGTGCAGAGCTTAGTTTGGATACAGCTCACAGACTACCAAATACCTGCAGTGTCTATCAAGCCGAAATAATGGCAATATGGGAAGTAGCCAAGTGGCTGAGTCGCAACATAGTAACCAACACTGGCGTTGTCATTTACTCGGACAGCCAGGCTGCCATCAACTCTCTGGAGGCAACATCCCTAAATTCACAAACGGCCCTCGACTGCCTCATATCTCTTAACGAGATGGCTGAGCAGTTTAATATACACCTCATATGGGTGCCTGGGCATAGGGATATCCCGGAGAACTGCAAAGCCGATGAACTTGATAGGAAAGGTACGACATTACAAATTCTCGAAGAATTTGCATACATGTATTGGTGCGCCACTATCCACGTGCAAGCTTTGGCTTAGGCAAGAGGCAATCAGGCAGTCCAACGAAAGGTGGACAGAAATCGGCACCTGCAGGGAGCTAGACAAATCTGGCCATGTTTGACCTGAGAAGATCAAAATATCTCCTCGCACTAGAGAAGCAAAGATTGTCTACGTTAGTATCAGATCTGTCGGCACACTCCTTGATCGGCGAACACGCCAAAAGATTGGGTATTTACTCTAATGACTTCTGCAGAAGCTGTGGAGATGAGGAAGAAGTGGAGAGCATTGAGCACTTGCTATGCGACTGCCCCGCTCTGAGTAAACGACGACTGGACATACTGGGGTCGGCTTTTCTAGGCAGCCTAACAGATCTTTCCAGTACCGATATTCGTACTATCGATACATTTGTATATCAAACAGGTTGGTTTCGATGAGGGGCATTTCAGCCCGTGGTAACACTAGGGACCTAAACTGGTCTATGTGAGCTTGTATAAAAAAATACGGCTGCCACCCTAACCTAAACCTAAGCCTAGGATAGGGGGTATATTTTCATTTTGTCACTCCGTTTGTAACAACTCTTAATATTGATCTGAGACCCCATAAAGTAAAGGGTTTTCCAACAAGAGGTGTTATTTTGGTATTCAATGAAAAATGTAATTTTTGAGATAAATGATCGAATGTTTATTTCATAATATAGAGGAAGGTATGCCGTTAATAATGAAAAACAAACTATGTCCTCGATAGCCTCACGAATTCTATCGAAATCTTTGAGGACTTGAATCGACGCTGGGCTGTTGGCGTAGACCTTATCATTCACGTGGCCCCAAAGGAAGAAGTCGCAAGGTGTTAAATCACAAGATCTCGGTGGCCAATTGTGATCACCTCTTCGAGAGATAACACGGTCCGGAAACTTTTCCCGTAACAGAGCAATGTTGCTTGTGTGGCACGTAGCGCCGTCCTGTTGAAAGTAAACGTTGTCCAGATCAATACCATCCAACTCCGACCATAAAAAATCATCAATCATATCTCGATAGCGCAATCCATTCACCGTAACTGTTGATCCAACCTCATTTTCAAAAAAGTAAGGTCCAATGACCCCGCCGGATCATAAACCGCACCAAACAGTCACACGTTGAGGATGGAGAGGCTTCTCAACAATAACTCTTGGGTTTTCCGAGCCCCAGATGCGACAATTTTGCTTGTTGACGTAGCCACCGAGGGTGAAATGGGCCTCATCAGTCAAGATGATTTTTCGATGGAATCATTTTCATGCATTTCAAGGACCCAATCAGCAAAGACACGACGTTGATGATGATCGGCCGGCTTGAGTTCTTGTGTTAACTGAACTTTATAAGCCTTAAGACCCAAGTATTTATGCAAGATACGGTGTAATGACGTTTGTGGAATGCCCAATTCCAAAGAACGACGAGGAAGAGACAAACCTGGGTTTTCTTCAACACTTTGGGCTACAGCAGCAATATTCTCAGTTGTTCCTGAGCGACGTGCACGGGTTTTATTCTTCACATCACTAACTTGTCCCAACAGCTCGAATTTTTCCACCAATTTCTGTATTGCGATCCGACAAGGTGCTTCACGTAGTAGTGAATTTTAATAACTTCAATGCGTTGTTGAATCATGCATCGTTCCATTTTTAGTAATGGCGTAGTTTCTATTTGTCAAATGTCAAAGAATAAAAGCTTCATAAGTGACAGCTACCGAAATACCGGGTGATTCAAAATAACACCTCTTGTTGGAAAACCTTGTACTTGATATTTTGTAGTGTAATCCTTTTATAGTACCAAGCGTCCAGAGAAAATTGGCGTTATTGGCACGTCCCTTTTGGTACCTCCCATGCAAATGGACATTTTTGTCCAAAAGTTAACTTATTTTACTTTAATACCAGTGCATACAAATACTTGGAATTTCGTACAGTACAATGCTTTTATAGTATCAGAGTCTAGAGAAAAGTGGCCGTTATTGGCACGGCTCTTTTGGGGTACCCCCCACACAAATGGACCATTATACACCAAAAGTAAACAGCTTATAACTTTAATACCAGTACATACTTTAAAGTTATTAAAATCAATTTAAATTGATTATAATTTAATTAAAATAAAAAATAAATAAATTTACTAATATTTTTTTGGGACTCAAGGTGAGGGTATTCATAAGTCGGTTTACCCGACTGAACTTTCTCACTTGTTTTCATTACCATTTGGAAAACAAGATTCTTACTCTGATCTGATAAGTTGGTCTAGGGTATAATATAGCTGCTCCACCTGACTTCAACCCTTCATTACTGGTTTTCATTTATCTATAGATCTCTGAATATTGCTTTTTTTATTCATAATATTTTATATTTGATTTTTATGATTTTATTCCTTTAAAAATGCTGGAATTTCGACTGAAAAAAATATTTTTTTGCAGAAGCTTTTAAATATTATCAAAACTATTGAACAGTTTTATGTAATTCTATTTCCGTAGTAATGTTTATATGAGAGAAAACGGTCAAGTGTTTCTCGAGTTTTCTACAATTCTGAGTTTTTTAATAGACAGAAGAAGATGTAGAGGAAAACAGTAAAAGAAAACGTTACTATTGATAAATTAAACGTTTATTGATGTACTTATAAATAAGCGCCATCGTGTATTCAATAGTGCTATATTAATCACAATTGATACGTTAATAAGTCCAAAGCAATGGATGAAGTAATCAAGATAAGCGGAATCATAGCGGAAACGTGCCTTACCTGCAAGGTTGTGAATTTTACACTCAAAAAAGGTCGTCATCGCATTGTTGACAATTTCATAAACATGTTGTCATCTATATTATGAAAAATTACATAAATGGAACTAAACATAACATACAGGATCTAGTATATAAATAATTTCACTCCCAACAGAAGAACAGGAAATATAGGAAGGTATGTTATCTATCGACCAACATACGCGTGAAAGTAGTATTTTGGAGACATAGAGACGATCATTAAAAAAACTATAACTTATTTATATCCGTCTAAACGGAAACTTCCTGTAGAATGTTTTTGAAACAAATATGGGTCAATAGGTATCAAGATGTTTTACAGATAATTTTTTAATTTTTTGGAATGAATAAAGTAAATTTTGTTGTCTACCCAGAAAAGATAATGAGAGAGGTATCGGTACATATCCACATCTAATACATACAAATTTGTAGGTAAGGATCGCAAAACCATCTTTGCCTTTATTATGTATTATAAAGGGTCCGCCAAATAACTTTTTTTTGAAAATGCTATAAAAAAAACTACTGAACATTTTCTCAAATTTATTTTTTTATTTGAAAGTACAATCCTTCCGGTTAATAATGGAAAATAATTTCATTCCAATGGCTGCCTCGGCTGGCCATGCAGTAGCCTACACGATCTGTCCAATTTTTAGCACATTATCGATTGTGTGCAGCTGTATTTCGCCAATGGCTTCACGAATATTGTCCTTTAAAGCGTCAATTGTCTCTGGCTTGTCGGCGTAACACTTATCTTTGAGGGCACCCCACAAATAATAGTCCAACGGTGTCAAATCGCAGCTACGAGGTGGCCAAACGACATCAGCTCTGCGGCTGATAATGCGATCTTCAAAAACAGGGCGCAAAACATCGAGTGTAGGTTCGGCTGTGTGGCACGTAGCGCCGTCCTGTTGAAACCAAATGTTGCCAATATCCTCCTCTTCAACATGGCCCGATAACGATCGCCATTGACTGTAACGGCCACTTGCTTATTTTCGTATGTCATTATTTTAACATGGGGATGTCATTGGAGGAAAGTACTTCCCAAAAGCATACAATAAAGTAGCATAATAAGTACTTATTTGTAGCATAGGCATGCCTCTTAAATATGCGCTTATATTTTCACGATTTTAAGTACTTGAATAATGCATTACCAATATGTTAAAAATAAGTAGTAGATATGGTAGATATGAAATGGTCGTTTAAAGTGATTTTTTGCATATTGTCGCGCATATTTCTCGAAACAAACAATTTCCTCATGCCAGATTCGAATTTCTGAACCCAAACCTCCAGTTGAAAAATTCTTCAATGATTTAACATCTTAAGACATACAGAAATATTTATGATATTTTTGATTAAAATCTACACGTACTATTTGAAAACATTCCATTTATATTAAAATTTGGCAAAACGATTTTGATAACAAAAAATTACTTATTTCTGTTATTATTGGTAAGTCATTATTAATTAGCCGCAAGTAATGCAGTGAATAATGAGATGTCATTATTTGGTAATGCAGGGAATAATGACAGGTACTTACCAAGATTTTGCTGGGTCATTATGCCTCTGGACCAAAATCCGCACCAAACAGTGACTCGTTTTGGGTGTATCGGCTTTTCAATGTATGCGTGCGGGTTTTCAGTGCCCCAAATGCGACAATTTTGCTTGTTTACATACCCGCCAAGATCAAAATCGCCTTCATCTGAAAAGATGATTTTTTTTGGCAAAATCGGCATCTTCTGTAAGTCGATCGCATTCAAGCGTATTTTACAAAGTTCAAGCGTATACACAACCATATTCGTTCATAAAACCATATTCGGATAAATTCTTAAACAATATCTTTGTTTGTTTGTAAACACATATTTTATTTGTGACAGTAAGTTCCCAAATATATTTTGTTGTAATATATTAATATATGCCTTCCAAACAAGATTTCTTGATTTTCAAATAAAATATATTTGTTCCAAAATATATAATATTTAAAAGTTCCAAGTATATTTTCTTTGAATTAAAACATATCAAAAATGACGATTTTCCTTCGTGTATGTGTAAACATTTGTACATAACGAGACACAATTTGTTGCTTATACAGGCGGTCAGTGCAAATACTTGACGTGTTTTTTTCGAGTTGAAATACAAAAAGTGAGGAATGATTCTTATTCGTTTGGTAGAAGCTATGCCTCTTAGACTTGGATTTTTAACCGAAAACCACAGCTAAACCTCGCTGAATGATCGGAGTAGCATCCGTGAAATAGCTATACGAGGATCTGAGCTGTCAAGTAATTGTATTTGCTTCACCTTTTTTAAAAAACTTTGCATTCTCTAATACATAATAGAGGCAAAGATGGTCTGGAGCCAGGAGATTATCCCAGTAACAAATCAATAACGATTTAAAGACCGAAATAAAAACAAACGAAAATACAAATTATTAAATTCAATTATCGTTTTTGTAATTTCGTCTTGACACCAGAAACCGAGGCTAATTATTTGTAAAGGAAAATCCCACGACTCCCAAAATAAATTAAAAAATCCCCTAAAAGAGAATTTTTTAGTTTTTCCTCAAAATACATTATACTAAAAGCCGGGCTCAAAATTCCTTTTGCAGTTTACCATGTGCACATTACTATATATAACCAGTAAGGAAAGGCTAATGTCGGGCGGTGCCGACCATATAATACCCTACACCACTCTCGTAATATTGAATAACTCTGATATATAAATTTTGTAATTCATGTATAAATTGTTTACATAAATTTACTTTTTGGACATTTTATACTTAAATAATACCCTGTACCACAGAGTGGTGTAGGGTATAAAAACGATTGGATCTAAAGAGCCAAATCGAATGAAAAATATATATGGGAGCTATAGCTAAATCTTTACCGATTTTCTTCAAATTCGGCAATGTTGGTTCATGAATCAAGAAACTCTACCATTCTAAATTTCAAAACGATTGGATGTAAAATATAGCTTCTATAGAACTAAAGGGCCAAATCGGACGAAACATATATATGGGAGCTATAGCTAAATCCTAACCGATTTTCTTCAAATTCGGTAGTGTTGGTTCATGGATCAAGAAACTCTACCATTCTAAATTTCAAAACGATTGGATGTAAAATACAGATTTATTGGACTAAATGGCCAAATCGGACGTAACATATATATGGGAGCTATAGCTAAATCTTAACCAATTTTCTTCAAATTCGGTAGTGTTGGTTCATGGATCAAGAAACTCTACCATTCTAAATTTCAAAATGATTGGATGTAAAATACAGCTTCTACAGGACTAAAGAGCAAAATCGGACGAAACATATATATGGGAGCTATAGCTAAATCTTAACCGATTTTCTTCAAATTCGGCAATGTTGGTTCATGGATCAAGAAACTCTACCATTCTAAATTTCAAAACGATCGGATGTAAAATACAGCTTCTATAGGACTAAAGGGCCAAATCGGACGAAACATATATATGGGAGATATAGCTAAATCTTAACCGATTTTCTTCAAATTCGGTAGTGTTGGTTCATGGATCAAGAAACTCTACCGTTCTAAATTTCAAAATGATTGGATGTAAAATACAGCTTCTACAGGACTAAAGAGCAAAATCGGACGAAACATATATATGGGAGCTATAGCTAAATCTTAACCGATTTTCTTCCAATTCGGCAATGTTGGTTCATGGATCAAGAAACTCTACCATTCTAAATTTCAAAACGATCGGATGTAAAATACAGCTTCGATAGGACTAAAGTGCCAAATCGGACGAAAGATATATATGGGAGCTATATCTAAATCTGAACCGATTTCAACCAAATTCAATAGCGATCTTAACAGCCGCGAAATACTCTAAACTGCAAAATTTCAGAACGATTGGAGTTAAATTGCGACCTGTAGTCGACGAACAACTTTACATGGACAGACGGACGGACGGACAGACATCGTTAAATCGACTCAGCTAGTGATTCTGAGTCGATCGGTATACTTTAAGGTGGGTCTAGCTGTGTTATTTTCAGGTGTTACAAACATCTGCCGTGAAACAAACTTATAATACCCTGTACCTATCAAAATTCTAGCTATCAAATTCTAGCTTTGCCATTGTCGAAAATTTGGCCAAGATTTTTCTTAAAAAATGGTATATTATTAATAAAAAAATTTGACAAATTATTTTTCGAAAAAGTCTAATCTCCTTTAAGTCTAATATAAATATGTGAGTCCCACATTAACGTCAGGTTTCTATGCCCAACTTAATTTGACATTTCTTTGTTTCAGCGTTTGACAAATTCAACCATTGAGAGGTACATAATAGAGCAGCGCCTTAAGATTGTTGAAACTTCTTACGAAAATGGGAGTTCAAATCAAAATGCATTTCGTGCACTTCGTGATTTTTTTGGTTAGCATAATCGATCAAATGTGTCCACAATCGGGAGAATTGTGCGCAAATTTCAGCAAACCGGTTCTGTAAGAGATGTAAAAACACCTGTGCATGATCGCCCAGGTCGTTCTGCGAAAAACATTGATGCTGTTCGCGATAGTGTGGAAGATGAGCCGTCAACCTCGACTCGTCGCCGTGCTCAACAAACGCGAGATGATAACGGACTTCTTGTAGCCAGAAATTAAGGATATGGACCTTTGGTAGTTCTGTCTACTATCATGCGATATCATGCGATTCCATCAGGACAACCAATTATTTGGTTGTGATTTACTTCTGCCTCCATGTTTACAACAATCACATTTGGTTGCGCCAACTACGAAAATGGTGGCTTAACTTATCTGTTGTAGTTGCCACAACCAACTGTTTTAAAAAATTGGCCGTTCTGACAATTTGTCAGTCATATACTACCGACGATTAATTAAAAACAGTTTTCATTAATTTTTATTTTATTTATTGAACAAAAAACAAAACAATTCATAACAAAATTAAAAATCCCATATTACAAATTCATCACTATTATGAGATGTGGAAATATTTGCCACACATTTTAGTACACGAAAAAAAACACACAACTTGTATGCAAATATCGCTTAACCCTGTGCTTTCAATTTCATGATTGTTGCTTTTATTTTTTATTTATGTAAAACATTTTGCACAACATATTCTGCACTCCACACATTATTATCCATACGAGATTATTTTTGATTACCTATACCATTCTTGAACAAAATGTTGAAGATTTTGTATGTCGTAATTTTATTAACAGCAACCAATCTTTCGGTTGTATTTCCCAAAATACATTTAATTATTCTAAATTTGGGAAATGATTGGGATAACCAAAAGATCATTTATTAATATTTTTTGTGTTGTAGTAACCAATTATTCGTTGCAATAATAATCGTTGGTCTATTAATAAAATTTCTGTTGTCAAGAATAAAACATTGGTTGTCACAAGCAAAAATCGATCATATGGTACTATAATGAAAATTTAAAATTGGTTACCACAACTAACCGAGTGTCAATGAAATATACAATCTTAATTCGATTGATACAACCATCGATTTAGTTGCAAGGATTTTCATTTGATAGTATCCATGTTATTATTGTTGTTTCATCTAATTATATATAAGTACAACCGATAGACGGTGTAGGCAATATACTTTTTGTTGCTAGTACTATTTCTTTACTGTTACAATCGAATTCCAACCAATTATTTTCCTGGATGTCAGTTCTTTTTAAAATTTTCGTCAGTATACTATGTAGTATTTTGGAGACATACACGCTGAAAAAAAATCGCTTCTGTAGTATATTGTCCCAAACATATTCGGCTTGAAACATATATATGTTTGGGGTAGACTCTAAGCATGTAATATTTGGTACACACAAAAATTGTGTATTTGGGAAGATGTTGTTCTAAACAAATATTTGTTTACATTCCAATATGTTTTTATTTGGGACCATTATTTCCGAAACAAATATTTATTTGCATTTAAGTATTCATAAAATACATAAATTGTCTCAAATTTGTCAGTAATTCAAAGTTAAATTTTTAGAAATTTTTAATGTTCGTAAAAAATAATAATTGAAATCATATAATCTTGGATCAATATTAAGTACTTAGAGGATTGGCGACTAATGATGGCTTGGAATACTCAGAAATTTGATATGATTGATTTAAAACAGAAGGTAATGCTGCATATGGTATCATAACTGGGAGGTACAATTCGAAACCCAAGAAAAATTGAAACTGAAATATGAAAAACTCAGCAAAAGTTTTGGAAATATTTTTTAAATAAAATATATTTGGAAAAATTCCTAAATAATAATTTTATTTGTATTTAAACACATATTTTATTTGAGAAATTTAGTTTGCAAATATAATTTGTTGTAATATATTAATATTCCAAATATATTTTATTGATTTTCAAATAAAATTTATTTGCTAAGAAATATATAATATTTAAAAATTTGTGTTCCAAATATATTTTCTTTCGATTCAAACATATCAAAAAAGTCGATTTTGCCCCGTGTACTAAATTCAAGTAAAAAATTCTTATTTTTAGCCGAAATCGTACATAAAAATTGAAGTACGCTCGTACTAAGTTTTTTTAAAACAAGTAACGGGTTTTCCAATAGGGATGATATGATTTTGAAGTGACGTTTCGACCATTTGTAATATTCCATGATCTGTCATATGTTTTTCATTGTATTCAGTAGTGTTTACAATTTCATCATGGAGAGATATACGCAAGAACAACCTTTACAAATTATTCAGTTTTATTATCAAAATAATCTTTCCCCAAATGCAACTTTTTGTGCGCTAAGTAAATTTTTTTAAAATCAAAAAACTCTTTTCAGTCGACCTACGACCTCGACACCCATTAGCAATATTTTAGCTCTCGTTAAGAGCTATCTTTTTGCCACTGACTGATTCCAGATCCGACGTACCGTTATGGAGCTAGAGCATATACATAAATAAACTTTCCGTTCACATTTGAAAATTATGCTAAGTAATTTTTTTTAAAAATCCAAAAAAACACTTTCCAGTCGACCTACGACCTTTTAGCTCTCGTTAAGAGCTATTTTTTGCCATTGACCGATTGTGGCTACGTGCCACACTGCCAATGAAACAATTGTATTGTTGCGAGAAAAGTTTAGAGATTCAATTATTTCAGAAATTGTGATACTGAATGGCCTCCAAGAAATTATGATTTAACACCATTAGACTATTTCTTGTGGAGTTATTTAAAGTCATTGGTCTTTCGAAATAAACCAGACTCTCTTCAAGCTTTACAAGTCAATATTGAACGTGTCATTCATAACATACGACTTGATTTAGTGGAAAAAGTGGTCGAAAATTGGGTTCATAGAATTCGTTCCTGCAGAAAAAGTCAAGGAGGTCATTTGAATGACGTTTTATTTAGAATTTGATTGTATCGATTGTACTTCACATTAAATAAAAAACTTTTGAATTTCCTTAACAATAAGTGTGTTTTTTTTCAAAGGAATCATATCACTCTTATTGGAAAACCCTGTATAAAACGGCTTACTGAGTATTGAAAAAATGAAGCTCGGAAAGGCTTATAAAGGATGTCAATCTTGAAATCAAGTAAACATTTCTTAAACAGGAAAATTAAGCCTAATATGGCTTAAAGTAACAAGAAAAAGCTTACTTTAATATAACACGGTGATATGTATATGTGTAAACATTTGTATGCCACGATACTCAACGGTTTCTCGTTCAAGCGGTGTTTTATAATTACTTGGAGCGCTTTCTTGTTCGTTTCCTTAAAGCTATTCCTTTTACATCTGCGTTTTAAACTTTTAGTTTTTATGTGAAATAATTTTATTTTGCCATATCGTTTTGAAAAACCTATGCATTCTATGGCAATATAGGGGAAAATGGCACCACATCAAAATGATTTTAGTTAAGTACGATAAGGTTTAAATCAAGTATCGATCAGGCTTAAATCAAGTATGATTTAGCTTAAATCAAGTATTGAACAGGTTTAAATCAAGTACTTATCAGATTGTATTCCATCCATTATTTCTTCATTGAAGTCCCGTTCGCAGTCAAATCAATCCAATGAATTCTTAAATCAATCAGTTTATTCCTGAAGTAAGAATATTTCGGCTTAAAATCAAGCCCAATTAAGCTTAAAGAGCGCTAAAATTAAGAATTCAGCGCTTGAATCAAGTATTTTTACTTGGTTTAAGAAAATTCGTACTTCTGACATTGCTACGGCTTGATTCAAGTACGGATTACTCATTTTATTTCTTTCTGTGTACGTTTACTTTTCGGAGAAAATTCGAGGGTTGCTATATATACTTCTGGCCTAGGCAACACTAAGTGTTGCCTGTCGCCATCTGACATTTCCATTGGAAAGTTTAACATTTTTTAGCATACACGTACTCAGAACGATTTGACGTACGACCATCATTTGTGTTGTTTACAGTGACTTGAAAAAATCAATTTGGGAAAAAAATTTAATTAACTCGTTAACATTTTCGTGCGATCATTTTTCATAACTTTCGACGTGGATTATCACGACAAGAGTGCATCGATGAACTTAAATCGTGGCCGACGCTCGCTCAAAGACGAATGTCAGGAAGGTCGTCCAAAAACGGCCGTTGTGCCAGAGAACATTGATGCCGTGCGTGAACTGATAATGTAAGATCCTCATGTGACATGCCGCGAGATAGAGGCATCCTTGGGCATTTCTTCCACCAGCATACATTCGATATTGCATGAACACCTGGCCGTAAAAAAGGTTTGTTCTCTTTGGATCCCGCACAACTTGACAATCGCTCAAAAAAAGGCTCGTGTTGATTGGTGCAAAGAAATTTTGAAAAAATACGATCGCGGTGCTTCAAAAGACGTTTATAAGATCGTCACAGGTGACGAATCTTGGATTTATGCGTATGAGCCCGAAATAAAACAGCAATCGACCGTGTGGGTCTTCGAAGATGAGCCAAATCCAACGAAAGTTGGAAGAAGCACTTCGAAGCAAATGGTCGCCTGTTTCTTCGGCAAAACTGGTCATGTGGCGACTGTTCCGCTTGAGCAACGTAGGACGGTCAATTCTGAGTGGTACACCACAATTTGTTTGCCTGAAGTCTTCGGAGAAATTCGAAAAACGAGCAAGACAAGACGAATCATTGTGCATCTTGACAATGAGAGCTCTCACACATCGGCTCAAACCAGCGCCTTTTTGACCGGCCAAAACGTCGAATTGATGGGTCATCCGCCGTACAGCCCTGATTTGACACCCAATGACTTATTCTTATTCACTCACATCAAGAAAAAACTGCTTGGTCAACGTTTTTCGACGCCTGAAGCAGCAGTCGAAGCGTTCAAAAACCATGTTTTGGCTCAAATGACAAACTTTCTAATGGAAGTTCCAGTTTTCATCTGGCAACACCAGCATTGTTAGGACCGAAATATAAATAACAACCCTCGTAGCGTTTGTTTCAGTGGGTACATCTGATAGAAATTGTTGTATCGTATAGGGATGATTATTGCCAATTCAGATGAATTGTGAAAGCAATCGGTACATATTCTTCTCCGATATTCACAAACAATATAAATATTAAAATGCATATATTTCGGGAGAATATAGGAGACGACATTTATGCCTAAAATGTCTTCTGTAGAGAACAGTTGGTAGAACATAGAGCGTTATTCGAAAGAGACGACAGAAAGTTACACGCGCTTAAACTTTGTATACCCAAGGTGGTCAAATTTGAGGTCCTATAGATCCGCCCATGTATACCACAGTGCGTTCAAATTTAAAACTTAAATTCTGTAATACATCTTCTACAAGCATGCCTAGTTTTTTCGCAAACGGTTGTCTAGTTAAGAAGCGGTCGATTTAGTCTGATATATCCCACAGACTACCAAACGTCAAGCGGAAATAATGGCAATAAGGATTTCGCCAAGTGGCTAAGTTACAACATGACCAACACTGGCATCGTCATTTACTCCGACAGCCCAATTTCTGAATTGTACATCCCTAAATTCACCAATAGCCCTCGACTGCCGCAAATCTGTCAACAAGATGACTGATCAGTTTAACATACGAGTACGAGTATACCAAAAATGGTCTCGGGGAACTCCAAAGCTGATCGACTTGCTAGACAAGGGGCGATATTACAAATTCTCGAAGAATTTGTATATATTGGTGCGCCACTGTTCACATGCAAGTATTGGCTTAAGCAAGAGGAGATGGGCAGAAATCGACACCTGTAAGGTGGCCAGACAAAGCTGGCGAAAATACGACCTAAGGTCAAAATATCTCACTAGAGAGCAAAACCCTGTCTACGATAGTGTCAGTTCTGAAGGGACATTGCCTGATCGACGAACACGCCAGAAGGTTGGGAAATTAGTTCAACGTCTTCTGGAGAAGCTGTGGAGATGAGGAGGAGGAGGAGTGTAGTACATTGATCACCTGCTACCTTACAGTCCTATATAGACTAAACGACGTCTGGATATTGTGGGGTCGGCCTTTCTATGAAGTCTGACAGATCATTCCGGTACCAATGTTCGTGTTATTGATAACTTTATGTATCAAACGGTTAGTTCCAATAAGGGGCAACAGCATCCTTTGTAGCACCAGGAACCTCAATTGGTGAGATGGTGAGCTGGTAACTCCGGCTGCTAAATGGGGGAAATTGCCACTCTCATTTTGGCACCTCTCACACAAATGTTCCATTATTCATATAACATTACTTATAAAGATAGGGTCTATAAACTGTGGACACTCAAAGATCCTTAATGAGGCATCTAACAGGCCCAGGCTGAGGGTTCTAACAGAACAAACTGATTATTTGCCAACTGTTCTGAATTTCTCCACAAGGTTGGACACGACGATCCCTTCTAGATCAGAGTGGCTGGATGGTGATCTCCCCTTTCGTGGTCACGCTATTTACACAGATGGATCAAAGATGGATGTGGGAACGGGGGTTGGCATCTTTAGTGAATCTCTTAGTATTAGCAGATCTTATAAGTTGCCAGACATCTGCAGTGTCTTACAGGCGGAGGTTTCTGACATCCTGGTTACCTTGCGTTTAATTAACGAGGGTTTTTCCAGGCAGGGTGAAATCATAACTATCTATGTTGATAGTCAAGCTGCTCTGAAGGCACTGAACTCCAACGTCATTAAATCCAATTTAGTGAATGATTGCATATTAGAAAGGCAAAAATTAACAGTTAACGTCAAGCTTTGCTGGGTCCCAGGACACTGTGACATCTACGGAAACGAGAACGCTGATGGGCTCGCACGGAATGGATCGGCGATGGAAACCACTAGTGCGGTGTCATCACGTTATCCACCAATGTGTGAGTTCTTTGGTATGATAGAGCACTTCTACAGGGTTCAAGTTAACCAGAATTGCCTAGCCAGACCTGACTGTGAAATCACTAGGTCTCTCTGGCCTCTTATGTCACAAACCAGAATAAGGGACTTGCTGAACCTCACAAAGAGGGATTTACGCCTGTTAGTGGGCGTTTTCACAGGCCACTGTAACGTAGGAGCATTTACATCAAAGTGGCAACGGTACACCGAGGACTACGGTCGTCTCTGTACAGACGAAGAGGAACTTGAAACGATCAAGCACCTCCTTTGCCAATGTTCTTTTCTTTCTAGAAGAAGACACTGCTAACTAGGTGTGTTGAAGTGTCAACAGCTGATCTTCAACAGCAGCGCCCCCAGCTTTTATATTTGTAACTAACAACAACGCCACCTATCGACATCGATTAAACCTGAAATCGCAGTGATGGTAACGCCGTACTGTGGCATTTTTCTTGAGTTAGTTGTCAACTCACCCGCACCGCATTCGGCACACTGCCACAATAAAATTACAAAACTACATAAATTAAATAAAAAATAACATTGTGTTTTACTGCTCTTTTTTAACTCCCGCCACTCTGGCGCGGAGTTAAACAAGGTGACTTTACGATCGAAGATCTCGAAGCTCTGTCATCGCAAAAAATCGTCAGTATCCTCAATTATATTAGTTGCCTGAAGTGTCTGGGGATGACAACCGCTCATCCATCTGCCTAAACGGTATTGTCTATTGTAGGAACTTCTCTGTCCTCTCCTCTTTTAATTCAACATTTCTTTTTTTCGCTCTTCTCACTTCTTATTGGGGCCCCCTTCCACCCAATCTCATTTTTCAATCTATCATTTTTTCTACTGTTTCTCCAAATCCTTAATTCTTTGTAGGACTAACACAGTGGACCTTTAGGTCTCCGAGTGGAGTAGTGCACGCCAATTGGTAGTGAACTACGCGTCCTTTAACCTAACCTAACCTAGGGTATACCTTAGTCAATGTCAAATGTTGGGGAATTATTGGAGGTGTGTATCGAATATGCTCTAAAATTACACTTCAGTAGACAACCTCACCTTTAGGACTTGGTGTGATAAGTTAATGTATCGGTTGTTAAGGCAACAATGACAAGTGTCATTGGGAAAAAAATAGTGACACTAGTCATAGCATTCATCGCAGTTTACATTCAGACTATACTTAAGTATTTTTCGGGTGTAACATGGGAAACGCAAGGCATAAACATAAATTATAAACTGTGTGCGAAAAGTGCAGTAGACCTTTTGTGAAATTCTGCACTAAACAAGTTCAAATCGAACATTTTCCAACATTCATGTTTACGGCGAAAGAAATTCCCTCATACTTGTTCACTCGTCCATAGGTTAACATTAATATAATACGTACATATATAGCGGACATTGGTCATTGACCATTGGCGGTTTGGTTCGTTCGTTCGACCGACAACAATAAGAACAATAATACGAGTAATAACCGGCATTTAAACTGGAAAAAGCACCACTACCAAGCAACGGGATGTGATGCAATCACAGCAGGAATGAGACACTCTTGACCGACTTTTTTTCTGCTAAACTTAAAACTAACGGTTAACATGACCGAGCGACCACTGCAATGGTTTCTGGCCACCATTCGTTGCTATTGGCAAAACTGTTTCTATTTTATTACCTTTGCTTTTGCTTTTCTCCTTCATACTTTCCACCACTTTCCTCCGCAGTGCAGCTCTGGAGCCCACTGGAGACGATGATGGGAGAAATGCCCAAAGACTTATGGTGCTATAAATTGTGCACTGGTCAGTGGAGTGCGCAGTGCAGTCGCAACGCATTGAATTGTTGTTTGTATTCCAGCAACAAGCTAAACATTGTCAGGCCTTGTTCTGGTTGTAGTCGTAGGAATGTAATGCGGCCGACTGGTCGGCCAGAATCAGGTTGACCGATCGACCATGCGGGAGGAGTGTTGCACCCAGTCAGACTAAGTTGGTACATACATAGGTACATATGTATTATAGTTGATGTACTGTATGATTATATATTCAGCACTGTTGTTGCCATATTGGGTAGGCTCGCCTGGGACAGCCATAATTATGCAGTAGCTTTGGCAGCCTAGAAAAAAATACATCTGCTTTGGACTCATTCACGTAGTCATTGTGATGTATCGACCACTATTGACTGGCTGTTGACGATGGGTTTGCATGCAAATTGTGGGCATTCTTTTACATATGGCCTAATAACGGTTTATGACCTATTACTGTCTTCGATCACACAAATTAGAGCTCTACATGGAGATTTACTTTGATATTCGATCATGTGAATAGTTTTAATTATAGGTAAATGTTTGCCATAAATCTTGGGAAAACAAGCAATTGGCCTTTAAAATTTAGTTCGTAGAATATAACCATCAAGAAGACTTCAGGGTCGAGTTGAGTTTAGAGGAAAATATCTGTGGTCGACTCTAGTATAGAAGGATACCTCAGTGCTCGATTCTAGTATAAATGAAGACCTCAGTGCTCTACTCTTCCATAGAGGAAGACCTCAGAGGTCGATTCTACTTTAGGGGAGACCCCCTGTGGTCGAATTTAGTATAGAGGTCAACCTCAAGGGATGACTATGGTATAGAGGTAAACCTCAAGGGATAACTCTGGTATAGAGGTGGAGCTCAGTGGTCGACTATAGTTTGGAGGAAGGCCTCAATGGCCGACTATAGTATAGGGGAAGACCTAATTGGTCGACTCTTGTATAGAGGAAGACCACAGTGTTCGACTGTTGCAAAGAGGAACCCCTCAGTGGTCGACTCTAGTATAGAGGAAGACCTCAGTGGTGGACTCTAGTATAGAGGAAGACCTCAGTGGTCGACTCTCCTACAGGAAAATACCTCACTGGTTAATTTTGGTATAGAGGAAGACCTCAGCGGTCGACTCTAGTATAGAACAACCATTGTGGAACTTAAAATATGTTTGGAATGTTCTCGCAGGTGATATTTGAAATTATTACTTTACAGGTTTCGAAATTTATCATCGGTCACAAAGATAGACAGACGGAATAGTTTAAAAGGAAAAATAATTTGTCCCAGTCATACGATTATATAGGGTGTGAAGTCACTCCTTCTTTGATATTCGATCATGTGAAAACCTCAATAGTCGACTCTAGTATAGAGGAAGATCTCAGTGATCGAATCTAGTATAGAGGAAGACTTCAGTGTTCGACTCTTATATAGTGGAAGACCTCAGTGGTCAACTCTAGTATATAGGAATACCTCAGTGGTCGACTCTAGTACAGAGGAATACCTAAGTGGTTGACTCGTATAGAGGAAGATCTCAGTGGTCGACTCTAGTATAGAGGAAGACCTCAATGGTCGACTCTGGTATAGAGGAAGACCTAAGTGGTTGACTCGTATAGAGGAAGACCGCACAGGTCGACCCTAGTATAGAGGAAGACCTAAGGGGTTGACTCGTATAGAGGAAGATCTCAGTGGTCGACTCGTATAAAGGAAGACCTAAGTGGTTGACTCGTATAGACGGAGACCTCAGTGGCCGACTCTATTATAGAGGAAGACACAGTGGTCTAGTACAGAGGAAAACCTCAATAGTCGACTCTAGTATAGAGGAAGACCTCAGTGATCGAATCTAGTATAGAGGGAGACCGCAATGGTCGACTCTGGAATAGAGGAAGACCACAGTGGTCGACTATAGTATAGAGGAACCTCAGTGTTCGACTCTTATATAGTGGAAGACCTCAGTGGTCGACTCTAGTATAGAGGAAGACCTCAGTGGTCGACTCTAGTATAGAGGAAGACCTCAGTGGTCGACTCTAGTATAGAGGAATACCTCAGTGGTCGACTCTAGTATAGAGGAAGACCTCAGCGGTCGACTCTAGAAAAGAGGAAGACCTCAGTGGTCGACTATAGTAAAGAGGAAGCTCAGTGGTCGACTATAGTATAGAAGAAGACCTCAGTGGTCGACTCTAGCATAGAGCAAGACCTCAGTGATCGACTATAGTATTGAGGAACCCTTCAGCGGTCGACTCTAGTGTAGAGGAAGACCTCAGTGGTCGACTCTAGTATAGAGGAAAATCTCAGTGGTCGACTCTAGTATAGAGGAAGACCTCAGTGACTGACTATAATATAGAGGTAGACCTCAGTGTTCGATTCTCATATAGGGGAAAGCCTCATTGCTCGACTCTTGTACAGAGGAAAACATCTCGTCGACTCTGTATAGAGTTAAACCTACATATGTGGTCTACTCTAGTATAGAAGGATACACTAGTGCTCGTATATTATGTACAGGAAGACCTCAGAGGTCGACTCTAGTATAGAGAAAAACATCAGTGGTCGTTCTAAATACTACAAAGGTTGACTCTGGTATAGATTAACCTCAGTGGTCGACTCTCCTACAGGAAAATACCTCACTGGTTAATTTTGGTATAGAGGAAGACCTCAGCCGTCGACTCTAGTATAGAACAACCATTGTGGAACTTAAAATATGTTTGGAATACGTATTCTCACAGGTGATATTAGAAATTATTACTTTACAGCTTTCGAAATTTATCATCGGTCACAAAGATAGACAGACTGAATAATTTTAAAAGGATCAAAAATGATTTGTCCCGGTCATACGAGTATATAGGGTGTGAAGTCACTCCTTCTATGTGTGACACTTTTGGCCCGTAGCAATTGACACATTTCATCCTTTCATCCCTGTAAGGTAAGGTTACAATTACAAAAACAATTTCGTTGATAGTGTCAAAACCGATTAGAATATATTTCTCAGAATAATTGGCATCCAGAGTTGTCCATGCTCTAGGCGTCTATGATGAATAACTCCTATTCCCAATACATGTTGTTGGTCTTGTAAACATTTTGTCAATCGTGAGTTTATGATAAGTGGATAATGAGAAGGGGAGCGTTGTATTCAATTCGTATTCCCCTCGCCATAAACGCCACTCGTGTTCACCAAAACCATGTGATACAAAATCCCATCTACATGGATTATGTATGTTTATGTCGAGAGTTTGAATGGCAGACGCAATGCCGCTGAGATATCGCATGGCAATGGAACGAGAGTGGTATGATAGGCTATGAACAAGTTTTTGAGCCATTGCAATGGGTGATTTTTTAAACGTTCTGTTTTTGAAAATGTAAGAAAAGATGGAAAAAGGAAAAACAAAATGGATTAAGGATTACTCCACGAACGTGAATAATTGCTCATCAAACTCGCCTCTAAAAGTCAGTGATCATTGAAGTTACATTGCTCCATAGTCATTGCAAAAGTTGTCTAATATTATAAGTATACAGAATATGTAAACATTTAGATGATTACCTTATAAGTTATGGAAAAATTATTTCCGAATAAAACTGTCAATTTGTATGGAGGTACCAGAAGGGGCTTGACAAATATACCTATTTTGTTCTGAACAGCAGATATGTAGTTTACGCAAATTACACTGTGTCTCTGGCATTACAGTTATGAGCTAATACATTTTGGTACGATTTGGTCATTCTGTGTAGAAGGTACCAAACGGGGTTTGACAATAACGCCCATTTTTCACTGGACTGTAGGTATTTTTTACCGCATGGTCGCATGGTGCGTATTTTATATTACCTTTGTAATGACTATGATCAGGCAAATAATGAAGAACACATTCCCAGCAATTCCGACATTTCCCACACAAATAGCCAAATTCCACATTATATTTTCTGAAGGTGAGGGTAGATTTCATTTCATTATCACTCAGACGACCGTACATATAATCTGAATTAGGCATAATAGATGGCATATAAAAAAATCGAATTGATCAAACTTGTATGTGTTTATTTTACAAATCTTTATATTCTCTCATATTCATGGATCACCAGCCTGGACTTGGCTGACAATAATGACAACGGCTGAGATTCCATCAAGCAAATCGAAGTAATCATTTGCTCTAAGAGACACACTAGACGCTGGTAGCCTGAAACGTTCATAAATATCAACTTTTAGAGAATATGTGAAGTTGCACATAAATGTGGCAGTAGTGAGAAAGTCAGGTCAGCAAGTTGGTAGTCGAGTTGGAAAATGGAAAATGTTGTTGCTGCCAACACCAATAGCAATATTCGCAGGAAAAACCACGGCAGCAACAGCAGTAGCAGCAGCAGCAAAGGCAACAAACGACAGAAATGATCTTAAATGAATGCGGAAGTTTTTTCTTCAGGGTTTCGTAACCAGGTTTTTCTCATTACGTTTTTCGTTGCTGCTGTTGTTGTTATTTCTTGCAGTTGCAGTTTTCGATTGGCCTGAACAGCAGCAACTCTGAAGTTTGAGACCAACGGCCAAAAGCAATTGAATGTAGTACTGTGGTTAGTAGAGTACAATAAGTGAATACTGAATACTGACTATTGAATACTACGGAGATTATATGTAGTTAGAGATATGACCCATCATGTGAAGATAATATAAAACCCCCAACAAAATAAGACTAATATCTCGATATTCGTATTTTCATAATTAATTTAAACACAAACATAAAAAAGATCAAAATGAACATATAATTTTGTTCTCCCACACATATTATATCTCACCCTACAATAGTGAAATATAAGAGTATATAAATATCGAGACCTCCGCAATGGAATTTCAGAAGTTTTTCCGGGCAATGCGTAACGCCGCGATGGCTCGTTTTCAAACTGTACTGTGTGATTCAAGGGACAGAGAAACCTCTGTCCCTTGAACAACTCTGTCCCAGTTTACAACTTATATTTTGGGACTATTCTGCATATTTGTGGATTGGCGTAAAACCAGCACCTTTGAAATATCAAACTTTACTCAATTCCAACAGCTCATCCAGGCAATGTGTAACAACGGTCGAGTAGGATCGTTTTCACATTGTACTCGGCGCTTTAAGAGACAGAGAACCCCGCTGCTGTGGAGGAATTTTTGACTGCCATTTACAATGAGAAAATCTCCGACGCCGATTATTTGTGAACAAATACATTTTATTAGAAAATCAAGAGATTTTGTTTGGAACTCATACTTATAAGGGCCGATGTTGATTTTGAATAAAACACAAATTATTTAGGAAATTATTGTCATTTCTTTTTCTTATGATAATATTGGTATGGTTCAATTTTGTATGGAACAAAATATAGGCCAAATGACCGCCGCGATCTCGGCGGCACACCTCCATCCGATGGTCCAAATTTTCCATGACGATGAGGCATAATTGAGGTTCTATGCCGTTAATGTGCCGAATTATCTCATCCTTTAGCTCTTGAATTGTTGCTGGCTTATCGACGTACAGCTTTTCTTTAAAATAACCCCAAAGAAATAAGTCCAACGGTGTCAAATCACATGATCTTGGCGGCCAATTGACATCGCCATGACGTGAGATAACACGGCCTTTGAATTTGTTGCGCAAAAGAGCCATTGTTTCGTTAGCTGTGTGGCAAGTGGCACCGTCCTGTTAAAATCACATATTGTCCACATCCATATCTTCCAATTCGGGCCATACAAAGTTCGTTATCATCTCACGATAGCGAACACCATTCACAGTAACTGCCTGACCGTCCACATTTCGAAGAAGTATGGCCCGATGAGGTCGCCAGCCCATAAGCGGCACCAAACGAACTGGGCAAGCATGCACAGGTGTTTTCACATCTCCTTCAGACACGGTTCGCAGAAATTTGCGCACAATTCTCCCGATTGTGGACACATTTGGTCGATTATGCTGATCAAAAAAACATCACGAAGTGCACGAAATGCATTTTGATTTTCGTAAAAGGCTTAAAAAAGTTTAACGCGTTGCTCGATTGCGTATGTATCTTTCCATGGTTCAAATTGAGTTAGTCTGAAATTGAGAAATGTCAAATGAAATTTAGAAAAAAACTTGACGTTTAGGTGTGGTTCACATTCAAAATCGGCCCTTACAATTTAACCACCCTTTATTAATATATTAGAACAAAATGTATTTGCGAACTGACTTTTACAAATAAAATATATATTTACACATAAAAAAAGTTATTGTTAACGAAGTTTTCCAAATATATATATATTATTTAAAAAAGATTTTTTCAACTTTGCTGACTTTTTGATTTTAGGTTTAAATATTTCTTACATTTCGTGTTTAAGTTTTTTGTTAAAAATGACTAAGCAGAATAAGCTTTTGCTTAACAGCACTAATTGTTAATTTATAAATATTCCAATTCATAAATTTTTGTCATTCTATCAATGAAATTTATCTTTACACAATTTTATTTAAATTTTAATATAATTTTACAAACGTATACAATTTCTAAAAATTACACTTCTGAAAAACAAAACAAGTAAGAAAGTTTCAGTCGGGTAAACCGACTAAGGTATACCCTCACTTTGTGACTACTGTAATATGAAAAATTACATGAATTAATCTGTCAATTTGTATGGGAGGTAACAGAGGGGTTTAACAAATACTCCTATTTTTCGCTAAACACTAGATACTTCAAACATATTGCACTGTACCGAATTGTAAGCGTTTATGTGCACTTGTGTATTAAAATAATGATCTATTCAATTTTGGTATGATGCTGCCATTTTGTGTGGGAGGTACCAAAAGGGGCGTGACAATACCCCGTTTTTCACTGGACTGTAGGCACTATAAAAGCATTACACTGTACAAAATTTCACGTATATTTATGCACTATGCATGTTATAAGCTGTTAAATTTTGGTACAAAATGGCCCATTTGTGTGGGAGGTACCAAAAGCGGCGTGGCAATTTCGCCCATTTTTCACTGGATTGTAGGCACTATAAAACCATTACACTGTACAAAATTTAAAGTCATTGTATGTTCAGGTATTCAAGCTGTCAGCTGTTAACTTTTGGTTCAAAATAGTACATTTGTGTGGGAGGTACCAAAAGGGGCGTGTCAATTACGCCCACTTCTTACTGGACTATAGGTGCAATAAAAGCATTACACTGTACAAATTTTCAAGTATTTGCATGAAGTGATATTATTGTTATAAGCAGTTAACTTTTGCTGCAAATTGGTCCATTTGTGTGGGTGGTACCAGCAGGGGCGCGGCAACTTCTCTAATTTTTTTCTAAGTGATAGTGACTAATAAACTAATACTATGTGCAGAATTTCAGAGAATTTGAATAATTAGTATACAAGATATTAAATGATCAATAATTCACTAAATATTAACCCTTTGTGTGGGAGGTACCAGAAGGAGTGGACCAATATGGCCCATCTTCGAACTTTGCCGGAGATAGAAAAAACATTACGGCATACCAAATTTGAAGTCAATCGGTTATTCCTTTCCAGAGTTATCATGCGCACCAGCCAGTAGACAGACAGACAGACGGACGGACATTGCTCATTCGACTTAAAATGGCCCAAAACGAATATCCGCCGAACATACTTAGGGTCTTAGATCACTCCTTCTATGTGTTACACTTTTGTCCCGTAGCAAACGATATATACCCTCGTATCACTAAAGAGAGGGTATAAAAATTGCCTTTAAATTAAGGCATTGATATATATCGTCATCAGAAACGAAAAAGGGCCTATCATCATATTTGAAAATTTTACAGGAAAAGCAAAATATTAAATAAAATGAAAAGTGCTGTCGTTAGAAAAACGGGGTTTTCAGGATAATATCTTAACATAATGATACATATATAAAAGCACACAAACATGATTTATAACTTGTTTGTGGAAATTGCGTGAAATAGGATTTTTTTAACTATGAAAAATAAATAATTTGTTGTTAGGCCCTTTTGAATTTCGTTAATAAATTCGCCATTTTTAATATTACGCCGCTAAAAATTTGTTAGGATGTGTATTTTGATGCAGTGCACCGAAATCCATCAAAAACTGAATTTCCATTTTTCTTGTTGTTACGCCCTTTTTCGTTTCTGATGACGATATATATATCCAAAATACTCAAATGCAAATTAATCATTGTTTCGGAAATATTAGTTTCAAATAAAAAATATTTGGATGAAAACATACTTTTGTTTAGAATAGCATTCTCCCAAACATATACTAATCGTGTGTGCCCTAAACATGTGTATCAACTACACAATGTAACAACATATTTGTTAAAGAGCTAGGCATAACATTTTCTGGTGTAATTGGAGTCCTAAACACATCGAGGACATAGGGCAGCAACTTTGCGATTTGGTTATGGAAAATTTCATGAAAAGGATATGGTCCTGTAAGCGTGGTCGTGGTGGCCATTTGGCTGATGTTGTTTTTTATTATTAACGGCATACCTTCCCCTTTATTATGAAATAAAGATCCGATCATTTATCTTAAAAACTGGCATCTTTCTTTGAATACCAAAATAACACCTCTTGTTGGAAACCCCTTTGTTAATATGGAAGATAGTGTATAAGATAACTATTTAAACAGTACCAAAAATAACTGCGTTGGGAAAAAATTTAAGTGTTTGAAATAGTCTTGTGTCGGCTGATGGAAAATCGAAAATTTGAATTAGATACACTTTCAAAAGTTCGGTGCGGTTTGAAGCAGTCAAGGGTAATTCCAAAGGAAACCAAAACACTCTGAATATTAATAAATTTAGACTACAAGCCAATGGGAAAATACGGCCTCCCACCGTCTGTCCAAATTCATTGGTAGCATAGACTACCAAAGTTCGTCATCAAAAACAATATTTTGCAAATTTGGCTATTTTGAAGTCTACTTAACTTTTGAACGGAATATTAGATTTAAATGATATAAGTACGATTTGAAAGTTTTTAACATCTCTACGAGTTATAAATGAAGAATAGGTTTTTATGTACTAAGGACATCATGTCCTTAATCCTTGATTATCCTGAAAAACCCCTATTTAATTTTGTGACATATTAAAACTCTTATAACAACTATACTACTATATAAGTCTCTTAGACCAGTATTTTTGACCGAATAACTACAGCTAAATGATCGGAGTAGCATTTGTGAAATAGATAGACGGGCAGCTGAGCGTTTTTGAAAAACTTTGCATTCTACAAAGATGGTCTAAAGCCAGGAGAATATCAGTAATGACAAATCAATAACGATTTAAAGGCCGAAATAAATTACAATATATTCCGGTGCTGTATCTCAATCTGAACCGATGTTCTTCAGATTCTATTTCTAAACTTTATAATGATATGTTCGAAAATGCGGATTCTATAGCATACGAGTATACATATGGGGGGCTATCTATAAATCTCAACCGATTTTCTTTTAAATTGTCAGGGTGTATTATAGGTGCATACAAATTTCGTTTATTCAATTTCGTAAAGATTTAATGCAAAATGTGGACTCTATGCGGTATATATATGCTTTATTTTATCATATGCTACGGAAAAAGGTGTAACACATCGAAGGAGTGACCTAAGACCCCAAGTATGTTCGAGGAAATCCGTTTTGGGTAATTTTAAGTCGAATGAGCAATGTGCGTCCATCCGTCTGTCTGTCTGCTGGCTGGTGCGCACGATAACTCTCGAAAGGAGTAACCGATTGACTTCAACCCACAAAGGGTTAAAATGTTGTGAAATATTGATTCTTTAATAAATGCTGTACTACTTATTCGAATCTTCTGAAATTTCACACATAGTATTAGTTTTTTAGTCGATATCAACTCGAGAAAAATGGGCGAAGTTTCCACGTCCCTTTTAGTACCTCCCACACAAATGCACCGTTTTGTACCAAAAGTTAACAGCTTATAACATTGATAACAGTATATAAAAATACTTGCAATTTTGTACAATGTTATGCTTTTATATTGCCTACAGTCCAGGGAAAAATGGGCGTTGTTGCCACGACCCTTTTGGTACCTCCCACACAAAAGTACCATTTTGCACCAAAAGTTAACTGCTTATAACATTAATACAAGTGTATAAAAATACTTGAAATTTTGTACAGTGTAATGTTTTTATAGTGCCTATAGCCATGTGAAAAATGGACGTTATCGTCACGCCCCTTTTTGTAACTCCCACACAAAATGGCCAAATCATACCAAAATTTAATATCTCATAAAGTTAATATGCCAGTCCACATAAACGCATATAATTCGGCACAGTGCAATGAATTAAAAGTATCTACTGTTCAGTTAAAAATAGGTGTATTTTTGAAACCCCTTCTGGTACCTCCCACACAAATTGACAGAGTAATTCGTGTAATATTCAATATTACATTACTCACAAAGTGAGGGTATACCTTAGTCGGTTTACCCGACTGAATCTTTCTTAAAGTTTTATGAGACAGTAATGACCTCTGCCAAATTTCATGAAAATCGGTTCAGATGTATACAGGGTGGCGCAGAATGCGCTATATGGTTTAAATGGTTTATAACTTTTTTATTTAGGCAATTATTATAATTATTTTTTTTTAAAGTATAGTATTGGGGAATTTTTTGCAATTATCTTTGAAAAATGATATCCTGTAAGTAGAGCCCGACCAAAGTCGGATTTTAAGGCCGAAGCCGTAGCCGAATGTTTTATATTTGTTAAAGAATTCTTTACTTTGCACCAAAAAATTGTGTTTTTAATCAGTTTATGTCTACTGCTTACGTATTTATTTACTTTTTTTCTGCATTACGACCTTGTATACTAATTCCTTAATTTGAATACAGCTCCCCAGCAGCTAGCATACTTCTGCCACCATTTCCAAATTTTTGAAACATCTCGAGTTACAGTATTAAAAAATGTTAATGATTCTTGGACTCAATGGCTCATTATTATCTATTCGTACTACTTTTACCAGAATCCTTTCACTACTTGGAAAGCTTTTAGGTGAGGAACTGAGTCATGTTTTTCTTTGTCCTTCTTCCTTTGGTGTCCCTCCTTCCTTTGGTGTCCTTTCTCAAATTATTTTTGTAGTATTGTTCACTTCTGTACATTTCTATGAAGATTTCCATAATAGAATTTTCTTTAAAAACTAGTTTAATTCAATTTTATTGCACTTTTTGAACAAAAAACCGGCCTTCGGCCAACTTCGGCTGATTTTGTGGCCGAATGTCGAGTTTTTGCCGTAGCCGAAGCCGAACATTCGGTCGGGCTCTACCTGTAAGTGATGTCCATTTTCTGCTTCGCACATACTTGCTCTTTTTGCATATTTTCCATAACTTTACGCAAAATTTCGGAAAAAATCAATTATTTTTGTACGTTGTTCGATTCATAATTAATTCCCCAAGTCTCCTTCACAAAATGGTGAAAAAATACAAAGAAAGAATAATAATTAAAAAAGTTATAAAGAATTAGAACCATATAGCTCATTCTGTGCCGCCCTGTATTATAACTTTTTAAAGAACGGGGGGATATGAAACGAACGAAAAATTTCGCAAAAATTCACAAAATCCTAAAAAACAAAGAAAGTGAAATTAAAAAAGGTATAAAGAATTCAAACCATGTAGCTCATTCTGCGCCACCCTGTATATGAATGGCTCAAATGTCATAATCTTTCTTACAATTCGTGTTATAGTTTATAGTTAAAAATGTCATAAGCAGCATAAGCTTTTGATAATGCTTTTGCAGCACGAATTGTTCATTAATAAATATTCCAATCAATCACTTTTTGTCAATCTATCAATGAAATTTATCTTTACACAAGGTTATTTAAATTTTAATACAATTTTACAAACATACACAATTTCTAAAAATTGCACTTTGCACTTCTGAAAAACAAAAATATTTCCTTTCAATTAAGGCATTGATACAAATCCAAAATTTTTATCAATGCCTTTGGAGTGTAACAAGTATCAACTAAAAAACAACAAAAATGGTATCCTAAACACGAAAAAAATTTTATGGTACATTTTTCTTTAAAATCCCTGTTCTCTTGGAAGTTGTCTATAGTATTTGGATCATATTTTTTGAAGTAACGGGTTTTCCAATAGGGATGATATGATTTTGAAGTAACGTTTCGGCCATTTGTAATATGTCATGATCTGTCATTTGTTTTTCATTGTATTCAGTAGTGTTTACAATTTCATCATGCAGAGATATACGCAAGAACAACGTTTTCAAATTATTCAGTTTTATTATCAAAATAATCGTTCTCCAATTGCGCTAAATCCATTTTTTTTAAATCCAAAAAAAATCTCCATTCGACCTACGACCTTGAGATAGAGATATCTTTTTGCCATTGACCGATTGTGGCTACGTGTCACACACCAAATGAAACAATTGAATTGTTGCGAGAAAAGTTTGGAGATTCGATTATTTCAAGAAATTGTGATATTGAATGGCCTCCAAGAAGTTGTGATTTAACACCATTAGACTATTTCTTGTGGCGTTATTTGAAGTCATTGGTCTTTCAAAATAAACCGGACTCTCTTCAAGCTTTGCAAGTCAATATTGAACGTGTCATTCATGACATACGACTTGATTTAGTGGAAAAAGTGCTCGAAAATTGGATTCATCGAATTCCTGAAGAAGAAGTCGTGGAGGCCATTTGATAACGTTTTATTTAGAACTTAATTGTATCGATTGTACTTCACATTAAATAAAAAACTTTTGAATTTCCTTAACAATAAGTGTTTTTTTTTCAAAGAAATCATATCACTCTTATCGGAAACCCCGTTTAACTGTTTTTTTTGCTTTCAAAAACTGGAACAAAAAATGTTTGCGATTTTTTATATTTGTATCCCCTCACCTTAGATAGGAGGGTTATATCATTTGCTACGAGCCAAAAGTGTAACACATCGAAGGAGTAACTTAAGACCTTAAGTATGTTCGGCGGAAATCCTTTTTTGGGTTGTTTTAAGTCATTTGAGCAATGTCCGTCCGTCTGTCTGTCTGCTGGCTGGTGCGCACAATGACTCTCGAAAGGAGTAACCGATTGACTCAAAATTTGGTATGCGGTAATATTTTGCTCTATCTCCGGCTATGTTCGAAGATGGTCCATATTGGTCTGCTCCTTCTAGTACCTCTCCCACAAAGGGTTAACTTTTAGTGAATTATTGATTCTTTAACACCTTCTATACTACTTACTCGAATCTTCTGAAATTGCACATATGGTATTAGTTTGCTAGTCGCTAACACGTCAAGAAAAATGGGCCAACTAGCCACTCCCTTTTTTGTACCTCCCACCTTAATAGACCATTTTGCACCAAAAGTTAGCTGCTTATGGCTTTCATATCAGTTCATACAAATACTTCAAATGTTCTACAGTGCAATGCTTTTATAGTACCTACAGTCCAGAGAATAATGTGCCTTATTGGCACGCCCCTTTTGGTACCTCCCATACATATGGACCTTTTTGTACCAAAAGATAACAGCTTTTCACTTTAATACCAGTACATACAAATACTTTAAATTTCATACTGTGTAATGCTTTTATAGTAACTACAGTCTAGAGAAAAGTAACCGTTATTGGTACGCCACTTTTGGTAACCCCCACACGAATGGACCATTTTATACCAAAACTAAATAGCTTTTAACTTTAATACCACTACATACTTTAAAGTTATTAAATGCAATTTAATTAAAACCATTTGTTGGGCTCATTATTTTCTTTAATTTAAAGGCCCTATGGAGCTTATACTTCACAAAAATATAGTCCAAATACTATCCTTTATCTTTCTTGAAAATGTAATTCTAAAGAAACATTTAAAAAAAAAAACTTTACCATAAAACCTTTTTATACCCTGCACCACACTGTGGTACAGGGTATTATAAGTTTGTTTCACGGCAGATGTTTGTAACACCTGAAAATAACACAGCTAGACCCACCTTAAAATATACCGATCGATTCAGAATCACTAGATGAGTCGATTTAACCATGTCTGTCCGTCCGTCCGTCTGTCCATGTAAAGTTGTTCGTTGACTACAGGTCGCAATTTCACTCCGATCGTTCTGAAATTTTGCAGTTTAGAGTATTTCGCAGCTGTAAAGATCCCTATTGAATTTGGTTGAAATCGGTTCAGATTTAGATATAGCTCCATTATACATATATATTTCGTCCGATTTAGCTCTTTAGTCCTGTAGAAGCTGTATTTTACATCCAATCATTTTGAAATTTAGAATGGTAGAGTTTCTTGATCCATGAACCAACATTACCGAATTTGAAGAAAATCGGTTAAGATTTAGCTATAGCTCCCATATATATGTTTCGTCCGATTTGACCCTTTAGTCCTATAGATGCTGTAGTTTACATCTAATCGTTTTGATATTTAGAATGGTAGAGTTTCTTGATCCATGGACTAACATTGCCGAATTTGAAGAAAATGTATACATGAATTACAAAATTTATATATCAGAGTTATTCAATATTACGAGAGTGGTGTAGGGTATTATATAGTAGGCCCCGCCCGACTTTAGCCTTTCCTTACTAGTTTTGTTTTGGTTTCATTAAATAGTATTTCGCAATCTATGCCAAAAAAAGTTTTTAGGTCTCGAACACAATTTTTTTTGCTGCATAGTGGTTTTAAATCAGTTGTCAAATAAAGCAACTCAAAGTTGAGAACCGCAAAAAAAAAACACCCGTTATGCACATTAAATGTTCTGTATGAAATGGTAAGATTTTAGAAAATAAAACTTATTTATGAATTTGATGGATTATTTCCATTTTTAAACCAACTGAAAACTAATTTTCTTCAATTCATTGCCTGCAGTTCTTAAACCACTATTTTTATGCGAAAAATATGATCGCAACGTTTGTTGCCAAAGTAATTACCTTCAATTTGATGTCGTTCGTGAATAGGACTTTTCCTCCTGAAAATATAGTTAAAATAATAAAGGTTAGTCCGACGAAAATTTTAATTAAAAACCAGTAAGGAAAGGCTACACCACTCTCGTAATATTGAATAACTCTGATATATAAAATTTGTAATTCATGTATAAATTGTTTACATAAATTTACTTTTGGGACATTTTATACTTAAATAATACCCTGTACCACAGTGTGGTGTAGGGTATAAAAACGATTGGATCTAAAGAGCCAAATCGGATGAAACATATATATGGGACCTATAGCTAAATCTTAACCGATTTTCTTCAAATTCGGTAGTGTTGGTTCATGGATCAAGAAACTCTACCATTCTAAATTTCAACACGATTGGATGTAAAATACAGCTTTTATAGGACTAAAGGGACAAATCGGACGAAACATATATATGGGAGCTATAGCTAAATCTTAACCGATTTTCTTCAAATTCGGCAATGTTGGTTCATGGATCAAGAAACTCTACCATTCTAAACTTCAAAACGATCGGATGTAAAATTCAGCTTCTATAGGACTAATGGGCCAAATCGGACGAAACATATATATGGGAGCTATAGCTAAATCTTAACCGATTTTCCTCAAATTTGGCAATGTTGGTTCATGGATCAAGAAACTCTACCATTCTAAATTTCAAAACGATCGGATGTAAAATACTGCTTCTATAGGACTAAAGGACCAAATCGGACGAAAGATATATATGGGAGCTATATCTAAATCTGCACCGATTTTCTTCAAATTCGGCAATGTTGGTTCATGGATCAAGAAACTCTACCATTCTAAATTTCAAAACGATCGGATGTAAAATACAGCTTCTATAGGACTAAAGGGCCAAATCGGACGAAACATATATATGGGAGCTATAGCTAAATCTTAACCGATTCTCTTCAAATTCGGCAATGTTGGTTCATGGATCAAGAAACTCTACCATTCTAAATTTCAAAACGATCGGATGTAAAATACAGCTTCTATAGGACTAAAGGACCAAATCGGACAAAAGATATATATGGGAGCTATATCTAAATCTGAACCGATTTTCTTCAAATTCGGCAATGTTGGTTCATGGATCAAGAAACTCTACCATTCTAAATTTCAAAACGATCGGATGTAAAATACAGCTTCTATAGGACTAAACGGCCAAATCGGACGAAACATATATATGGGAGCTATAGCTAAATCTTAACCGATTTTCTTCAAATTCAGCAATGTTGGTTCATGGATCAAGAAACTCTACCATTCTAAATTTCAAAACGATCGGATGTAAAATACAGCTTCTATAGGACTAAAGGGCCAAATCGGACGAAAGATATATATGGGAGCTATATCTAAATCTGAACCGATTTCAACCAAATTCAATAGCGATCTTAACAGCCGCGAAATACTCTAAACTGCAAAATTTCAGAACGATCGGAGTGAAATTGCGACCTGTAGTCGACGAACAACTTTACATGGACAGACGGACGGACGGACAGACATCGTTAAATCGACTCAGCTAGTGATTCTGAGTCGATCGGTATACTTTAAGGTGGGTCTAGCTGTGTTATTTTAAGGTGTTACAAACATCTGCCGTGAAACAAACTTATAATACCCTGTACCACAGTGTGGTGTAGGGTATAAAAAATTATACATGACAAGATTATTGATTGATTTTAGGAAATAATATGTGAAAAAAGTTTCTTTAGGGTTGTTTTGATTCATCAAAACAAACACGATGAGAAAACACAGAATATAGTTTGGTTGCCTCAACCGAATTTTGGTAGTTCTGTCTACTATCATGCGATTCCATCAGGACAACCAATATTTTGGTTGTGGTACACTTCTGCTTCCACGTTTACAACAATTATATTTGGTTGCCGTAACTACGAAAATGGTGGCTTAAATTATCTGTTGTAGTTGCCACAACCAACTGTGTTAAAAAATTGGTTATTCTGACAATTTGTCAGTCATATACTACGGACAATTAATTAAAAACAGTTTTCATTAATTTTTAATTTATTTATTGAACAAAAAACATAACAATTCATAACAAAATTAAAAATCCCATATTACAAATTCATCACTATTATGAGATGTGGAAATACTTCACAAACATTTTAGTACACGAAAAAAAAAACACAAAACTTTTATGCAAATATCGCTTAACACTGTGCTTTCAATTTCATGATTGTTGCTTTTATTTTTTATTTATGTAAAACATTTTGCACAACATAATCTGCATTTCACACACTATTATCCACACGAGATTATTTTTGATTACCTATACCGTTCTTGAACAAAATGTTGAAGATTTTTTTATGTCGAGTAATTTTATTTTTTGTTTGTCATGTGTCAGCAAAAGAACAGCAACCAATCTTTCGGTTGTATTTCCCAAAATAAATTTAATTATTTCAAATTTGGGAAATGATTGGGATAACCAATAAACGATTATTTATTAATATTTTTTCTGTTGTAGTAACCAATTATTCGTTGCAATAATAATCTTTGGTCTATTGATACAGTTTCTGTTGTCAAGAATAAAACATTGGTTGTCAAAACCAAAAATCGATCATATGGTACTATAATGAAAATTTAAAATTGGTTACCACAACTAACCGAGTGTCAATGAAAAAAACAATCTTAATTCTATTGATACAACCATCGATTTAGTTGCAACCATTTTCATTTGATCGTATCCATGTTATTATTGTTGTTTCAACCAATTATATATAATTACAACCGACAGACGGTGTAGGCAATATACTTTTTGTTGCTAGTACTATTTTTTTATTGTTACAATCGAATTCCAAGCAATTAGTTTCCTGGGTGAATATACTTTGTATGCTTATAACTCAATCAGTAACATTTATAAACATCTGATATTTTTCAAAAAGTCGTATGTCTGCTTTTTAATACACTGCAAGTAGCCTACCTATGTTTGGTAAGTTATACCGAAGATTTCGAGAAATGTATTTATTTTTGTTTTCTCCACAACCACAGTTCCTAACACAGCAGCACAATAGTTAAATGTGCAGCTAACTACAATGACAACAACAACAACAACGAAAACCAATAGAAAACCATCCAGTCAACATTCGCAAAAAAAACTACAAAATCAAGTGAAAACTATTTTGTGAAGAAATCTACAGCCAACAATAGTCAGAAACTCACACGGATGAGATATTGGCAAATTTGGAGGCTAATCAAGGGTCATTAATTGATAATCAAAGTGTCGAGGCAAATTACACCCAAGAAAATAACGCCGCAAACACAAAATCATGTTTATTTGCGAAATAAACCTCGATAATGATCTCAACAATTGACACGTAAAACAACAACAACAAGAAAAAAACAAAAAAAAAACACGAGGGCTAATAAGCCTACAACAAATAAAATAATAAAAAAAACATCTTGGCAGCGGTGGGATTCGAACCCACGCCTCCGAGGAGACTGGTGCCTTAAACCAGCGCCTTAGACCGCTCGGCCACGCTACCTCTGTGTTGTCTTTCGCCACGAAAGCACACAGATACGAGCACTTACACTAAGACAAAGCGAACAGCCAGCGTTCGAATGAAAAGTATCTGTGAAATACACAATCTGACAAATGAGCAGAATGCTTTTAATAGAACATGCTTAGCAGCACTAAACCAACTAAACTAATGCATATATCAATATGTAGATACATATGAATGTATGTATGTGTGTACATACGTGTGTGAGGTTGAAATAAATTCTGACGTCAGAGAAATTTAGTTTTCTTTGAAAAACGGTTTTTTGATAAATAAAAACTTTCAGAGTAAATAGATCCGATTTTCTCCGCAAATTTTAAAATATAATTCTCCAACTGTTAATATTTAAATATAACCTACACCACTCTGTGATACAGGGTATTGTGTATAAGTTTGTTTGGAACCAGATGTTTGCAACGCCCTAAAATATTGGAGTAAGACCCACCACCCACCTTACTCCAAATACACCGATCGACTCAGAATTACTAGCTAGATTTCTAGATGTGAGAACGACAGATTAACTGTGTTAACGTTTATAAACTTTATTTAGCATTTTTGTTTAAAAAAAATCTGCTTAGAGAACCTTTCAAGAATATTCTGTGACAATTTGAGGTGAATCGGAGCAAAACTGACAAAGAGACAGAAGTCTAAACAATCGCGCCTCATACGTGACTCAATACATCAGAAATACTTTAAATCGTTTTTCCCACAACCCATGTTTTCAAAGACTGTGCCCTCATAACTCAAAAACTACTGAACCGATCCTTTTGAAATTGTTAACACTATTTCTTTACATAATTTACGAGATAACGCTGTCGAGGTTATTTTAAATTTGTTAATTTTTTTATTTAACAGTTACCAATTAGTGGATTTTTTCTCGCAAAAATCGCATTTTTACTTCAAAGTGTTCCCAAAAATGTAAAAGTTAAAATAAATAATAAAATGTATTTAATAAATACATTTATTTTTTTTAATTTCTAATGATCCGGTATCGAGTTATTGCGGTGACCCTCAATTCAAAATTTTTTCGAGACGTTTTCACATAAATGCTGTCGTTGCCATATTTTTTTATGAATGTACCGTTGTTTTCAATCCAGAAAAAAATGCCACCGTTGGACTTCTTTCATAGGGGTTATTTGAAAGAAAAGGTGTACGTCGATAAGCCACCAACAATTCAAGAGCTAAAGGATGCGATCTTTCGGCACATTAACGGCATAGAACCTCAATTACGCCTCAGCGTCATCGAAAATTTGGACCATCGGATGGAGGTCGATGGTCGTCGAGGCCGATACCATACCAATATTATCCTAAATAATTTGTGTTTTATTCAAAATCAACATCGACCCTTAAAATTTAACCACCCTTTATAATTTTTTTTAGATTTGGGCACATATTTCGAATAAAATTTACAAATTCCCTTTTTTCGTGATAATTTAAGGTTTTGAGGTTGAAATAATGCGTGTAGAATCATGTTTATTGCAATCAATTCGCTTTAACCCATTTGGGACCACAATCAAATAAAAAGTTGACGGCCTTGAAGGGTTAATTTTTTTATAAAAATTAAATCTAGAGATCAGTAGTTCTATAACAAGCCATGAAGAGTGAAAATCGGACCAAAATTGTGAAAATTTTTTAAAAAATGCACTCAAAATTGTAATAAAAAAAGTTGTAGTAAAAAAAAGTAACTTTACATTGCAATTTTATTAATGGAAGTCACGTCGCTGTATTGATTAAGGGATTTTTAGAGGTTATTTCAACGGCAAATAGCCCCTAATTTCGCGATCGCAGAAACGAAATATTTTGCTAATATACTTAACATACATCAGAAGAAATGAAAGCTGGATAATTGTTTTAAAGCCATGTCTTGGTAATTTTAGCCTTATGTGCCGGCGCAGAATCCCACTGGAAAGTCCACGCCTGGTTTTGGCGGTTTCTTGGTAATTTTTGGCCAATTTGTTGACCCCTTGTTCACAGAAATGCATGTGAGTGACCCCATCGTAAGAGACACCCCATCAAACCACGATTGAAGCTGTATGATGGACCTGTTCGACACGTGGAATTACTTGAGATGCTTCCTTAGACGACCGTGCATACACCATATTACTCCGTTTGTTGAATTTTTCGTGCAGGTTAAATTTGTTTCATATGTGAACAAGATTTTTTTGTGCAAGTTATCAGCGTGCTACACCAAAAGGGGTTTGCATTTTTCTTTCCTATTTTTTTATAAAGCTGAAGTAAAAAAATTTCCATTGTGGCCTTTGAAAGACCCAAGTCTCAAGTCTTTTTTATAATTCATCTCACGGGTGTGTTAAATTTTGTAACAGTATTTATGTCCCTACTAAGTATATGAAATATTGATTCTTCAATAACTTCTATACTACTTATCAGAATCTTCCGCAATTTCACACATAGTATAAGTTTCTTGGTCACTATCATCTTCAGAAAAATGAGCGAAGTTGTGACGCCCTTTTTTTACTCCCATAGGAATGGAAGGAAAGGAATGGACCATTTCGCACAAAATATGAACGCCTTATAACTTTGATCCCAGTCCACACAAATAATTGACATTATGTAGAGTGTAATGCTTTTATAGTAACTAAAGTCCCGTGCAAAATGGGCTTTATTGCCACGCCACTTTTGGTACCTTCCATACAATTGGACCATTTTGCACAAAAAGTTAACTGCTTATAACTTTGATCCCAGTCCATATAAATCCTTAAAATTTTGTAGTGTAATGCCTTCAGAGTGTCTATGTATAGTCCCGTGCAAAATGGGCAAATGGGCACTACCATGCCGCTTTTGGTACCTCCCATACAAATGGATCATTTATAACTTCGATACCTGCACATAGAAACACTTGACATTTTGTACAGTACCCATAGCATTTTAAAAATGGGCAAAAAATGAAAAATATGAAAACAACTTTACCGTAAAAAATGTGTTTCTTTTGGTTTTATAAAATAGAATAGTGTGCCTCAATCTATACAAAAAAAAGTTTATAGGTCTTGGACACAAACATTTTTTTTGGTTGCATAGTGTAATTGGTCTAGGAGGAAATGTAAGATTCATTTAGAGATAAGTATAATTCGCAGGAAAATAGACATTACGGGACCTTTTCAAACATATTTGACAAAAGAATAAAACCAAGGCTTATCGACAAATCTTCATCCTTTCTCAAATTTAATCCAGATGTGGTATCTAAAACGTCAGAAAGTCAAATCTGAATGGAATTTTCTATGGGACCTATACAAAAGCATGGATCGTCATAGTCCATTTTAAGTAGGAATGGTTTAACATAAAAAAATAAAATACAAATAAATTGCCAAATTTTAGACATGTCCGCCAAAAATTAGAATCACCTTTCTATGTGAGGTATAAGACAAAATGGACCAATGGTGCATGAATAAAGCATCAAAAGTCATAAACGCTTCGGTGGAAAATCAACACCAATTGTGTACGACTAAAACGCGTGCTGGTGACGACTAAAGCGCGTACAGGGACGACTAAAGCACGCTTTGGGGATGATCTCAATGACTTTCTATTCCAAATCCAACAACTTAAACAGCATTAGCGTTAGTTTTAATAAATTTATTTTTATTAATTTTATAAGCAAATAAAACTTGAACAAAACAAACATATATTTGCCAGTTTGCATATTTGTCACTAAGCAAATCACACCTATACAAAACACACATATACGAAATGCTACAAAGTATTTCCTCTGTTTTTTTCACTTAAGCATTTTTTTTGAATTCAGCTCGTAACCCAAATGTTGGCAAAGCTACCTTTAAATACTGCAAACTTGTACTGGGACTTGTGCGACTGAAGAAAAACACACATACACTTATTATTAACATTTTAAATTGACATTTATATCGCCATCAGAAACGAAAAAGGGCGTAACAACAAGAAAAATGGAAATTCAGTTTTTGATAGATTTCGGTTCACAGCATCAAAATACATATTCTGACAAATTTTTAGCGACCTACTACCAATAATGGCGAATTTATTTACGAAAGTTAAAAGGGCCTAACAGGAAATTATTTCTTTTTTCATAGTTAAAAATTCCTTATTACCATTCAAAACTCATGTTTGTGTGAATAGTTGTATGCGCCAATATGTTTAGGTATTATCCTGAAACCCCGTTTTTCTAATGACAACATTTTTCATTTTATTTAGTTTTTCTACTTCTACTGTGAAATTTGTAAATTTTCTCGTTTTTGATAACGATATATACTTACCTTTTTAAATTTTTAGTCGTACGAAATTTCTGCATCCTTCTCACTGGCAAGACAGACCACACGCTGAAAAAAAATCGCTTCTGTAGTATATTGTCCCAAACATATTCCGCTTGAAACATATATATGTTTAGGGTACACTCTAAACATATAATATTGGGAACACACAAAAAGTATATATTTGGGAATATGTTATTCTAAAGAAATCTTTGTTTACATCCCAACATGTTTTTATTTGGGACTATTATTTCCGAAACAAATATTTATTCGCACTTAAGAATTCAGAAAATACGTTAATTGTGTTAAATTTTTTACTAATTCAAAGTTATTTTTTAGAAATATTTTATGTTCGTAAAAATAATAATTAAAATCGTATAATCTTGTATTAAAATAAATTAATTGGAGGATTGACAAGAAATGTGACTTGAAATACTAACTCAGAAAATTTAAATGATTGATTTAAAACATAAGTTAATGCTGCATATGGTATCATAACTGGGAGGTACAATTCGAAGCCAAGGAAAAATTAAAACTGAAATTCGAAAAAGTCAGCAAAACTTTTGGAAATCGTTTTAAATAAAATATGTTTGGAAAAATTCCTAAATAATAATTTTATTTAAATTTAAACAAATATTTTATTTGAGAAATTTAGTTTGCAAATATAATTTCTTGTAATATATTAATATATGCGTTTCAAATATATTTTATTGATTTTTAAATCAAATATATTTGCTAAGAAATATATAATATTTAAAAATTTGTGTTCCAAATATATTTTCTTTCGATTCAAACATATCAAAAAAGGCGATTTTGCCCCGTGCATAAAATCATCCACAATTTCGAACTTGTCATTAAATTATGTATATTCGACGTTCATTTTTATTTTTTAAAATTACCTCGCGGTTTCTTCTAAGAACAGACAATAACAAGTCCAATGAACAATACAAACCCGAACAAAAAATCATCAACCTTACGGCGACAATACACAATGCAACGTCGAAACAATAACCCCCTTTTCTGGCATCATTAATGAACGAATCAGGAACGATTATTCGTGCACGTTACCGGGATAAATTATCCTCAAACGGTGTACCTCGTACCACAATATGGTGTACGGAATAAGTAGACGGTGTAACTGAACTTATTTTTGATTTGCATAGTATTGTATTAAATCCGTATTTTCCAGGATCTCAGGTGGCTTTCTAATGCAGAGGCGAGTATTATTTATCGGGTATGCACAACATTGTTGCTCTCGTTTGTGGCAGGTTAGGTTTTTTTTTTGTACTCGTATCACAAGCCCACAGACCATATACGTTTAGTATACATACTCGCAATAATCTCGTGTGGTACATGAGTTTAGTTGTTGTCTTAAGATTTTCGAGAAGCGTGTGAATATTATTTTTTATTTTTCTTTTTTTTTACTTTTTGGTTGTTTTAACATTCAATATATTCAAATTTTATAATTTCGTTCGATTTTCTGTTGTTCACCTACAACACCTGCCCCGATGTCTGGTCATACGAGTATAACTCAACACGTATAGATCGAAGACCGACAGACATACATCCATCCTCCATATCTGCATGTGCAGGGCATATTTGTGGGTTACTTGATACGTCAATGGACAAAGTTAATGATGATCACGACGACAACAACAACAACGATGACGACGACGAAGTGGTTGTTAACAAATATTTTTTGGCAATTTTCTCATCATTAACAGTCGAAAGGATGCTGTTACTCTTCTTACCGCTTTGGCTTGGATACTTGGAGGTGGCCCACAAAAATTGTCATTCTTTTTGTTGTGTGTGAAGTTAAATGGTAGACAATGTTTTCATCAGTTTTGGGAGGTCACTAATGGAGTTTAGCCAGTGTTTAGGTGAAGGAGGTCTGGGCTTCTCATCATTACTCGCCATATGGCATTATTTGGAGTTTTTGGGCCGTTTTATTTTCGAACAGAGATAAAGTGTTAAAGTCAAGGATATTGTGACACTTGTGGGTGAAAGGATTCAGTGTGGGGAAAAGGAAACCCAAAATGCGCTACAATAATATTTCGATTAAATATTATTTATATGAAACACGGTAACACAATTAAAGTTTCAATGGATTTCCGTCAGATATTATTGGTACTTTTAGTTCCGATACATTGTACTGGAAAATATTTTATTTATTAAAATTAAACATATTTTCATGTGTATTGATTTCTTTAAACTATTTAAGAGTATTTGGAATTTCAAAAATTTTAAAAAAATACTGAAAATGTGACACCTGCAAAATATTGTTGAACATCGGAAATATTTTATATGGGAACCATCTGAAATAAATAGTATTATATATCGTCCCTTCAATATAATAATAGCCTATAATACTCTATGCGCATACGCATAGCCTATAATACTCTATGCGTATAGCCCATAATACACTATAGTGTGTTTTGATAGAGGATAACAATAAATTACTTGAAGGATTGGCAACAAATGATGACTTGGAATACTCAGAAATTTAAAATTAATGCTTTAAATAGAAGTTGATATTGCATATGGTATTTGTAACTGGGAGGTATAATTCGAAACGAAAAAATTTAAACTGAAATTCACAAAAGTCAGCAAAGTTTTAGAAAACTTTTTTAAGTACAACATGTTTGAAGAAATTCCGAAACAATAATTTTGTTTGTATATAAACACATATTTTATTTGAGAAAAGAAGTATGCAAATATATTTTGTTGTAATATACATATTAAAATATGCGTTCGAAATAAATTTTGTTGATTTTTAAGTAATATTTATTTGCTCAGAAATATATAATATTTAAAAATTTGCGTTCCAAATATATTTTCTTTCGATTCAAACATCAAAAAAGACGATTTTGCTTCGTGTAATATTTTCGTGCATGGAATACTACACGAATTAATATGTTAATGTGTGTGGGATGTACCAGAAGGGGTTTATCAATACACTTATTTTTCGCTGATCAGTAGATATTTTAAATACACTGCACTGTACTTTAGATACATATGTGCATATTAACGTTATGAGCTATTCAATTTTGGTATAATTTGACAATTTTGTGTGGGATGTACATAAAGGGGCGTGGTGGTAACGCCCATTTTTCACAGGACTATAGGTTCTTTAAAAGCGTTGCACTGCAAAATTTTGTAATATTTTCGTGCATTGGTAATCACGCTATAATCTTTTAACATTTTGTACAAAATGATACCTTTTTTTGTGGGAGGTACCAAAAGGGGCGTGACAATAACGCCCATTTTTCACTGGACTGTAGGGACTATAAAAGCATTACGCTGTACAAAATTTCAAGTAGTGTTATAAGCTGTTACCTTTTTTGTACAAAATTGTCCCTTTGTGTGGGAGGTACCAAAAGGCGCGGGGCCACTTTAACCATTTTTCTCAAGTTGATAGCGACAAATAAGCTATTACCATGTGTGGAATTACAAAGGATTCGGATAAGTACTACAGTAGTTATTATAGAATCAACCTTTCACTATATTTTAACCATCTTTGAACTTAGCCTGAGATAGAAAAAAAATATTATCCCATACCAAATTTGAAGTCAATCCGTTACTCCTTGCGAGAGTTAACGTGCGCTTCAGCCAGACAGACGGACGGACATTGCTCAAATGACTTAAAATGACCCAAAACGGATTTCCGCCAAACATACTTGGGGTCTTAGGTCTCTCCTTCGGTGTGTTGCACTTTTTGTCCGTAGCATAATGATATATACCCTTGTCACACTAAATTGAGGGTATAATTAGTGCTGTAAAACAAAAGATAATGTAACTTATATCATTTTTACCGATAAAGTATAACACAAAACCTGGGAAAAATAAAAACTAAAATTCGAAAAAAAAACAAAATGTATGAAAAATATTTTTTAAATAAAATATATTTGGAAAAATCTTAAATAATAACTTTGTTTGTGTGTAAACACATATTTTATTTATGAAAGTCAGTTGGCAATTATATTTTGTTCTAATATATTAATATATGCGTTCTAAACAATATTTCCTGATTTTCAAATAAAATTTATTTGTTCACATATATTAAATATTTCATCAAATCGAAGATGGGCCATATTGGTACCCTCCTACGAATACTACCCACACAAAGGTTTAACATTTTGTGAAATATTGATTAGTTAATAACTTATATACATACTACTTATCAGAATCTTCCGATATTCCACACATTATATTAGTTTATAGGTCGCTTTCACCATAATAGGCTCACACAAAAGAGCATTTTTTACAGAAATTAACGGCTTATAACCTTGATTCCAGTGCATAAAAATACCTGAAATTGTGTGCAGTGTAATGCTTTTATAGAAGTCCACTGAAAAATGGGCGTTATAAAATGGCCAAACTAAAAATATGAAGCTTGATATTTTTGCATTTCTCTAACTTTTACAAAATGGGTCATTACTTATCAATTTATCCATCGTTTTTTTTAAGTTGGCATTGCTTTCTTGCTGAGGATGCTAGCTTATAGAAAATGGAATAACATTTTTGTTTGGTTTTTTTCTATTTTTTATGTTTTTTCCTGCCGAAAAAAAATTGTTTTTTTTTAACAAAATCAATTTTGTCAAACATTTTTGTACGTGAAAGGGATATTTCCAACATATTATTTATAACCGTCAAAATTTCATTAAATTTAACGCATATCCCGGCATACTATAGGTACCTTCCATGAAAATAAACTGGGGAAAATCTACATTTTTGATATGTCAGAATTGAAAAAAATATATTTGGAAACAAATTCGTTTAATATTATATATTTGGAAACAAATTTGTTTAATCTATATATAGGGTGATATAAGTAGATATACTTTTTTCAATAGCCTTTTTTTGGCAGATCACGTGTGAGTCGTGTCATGCTGTCATGTTATTTTTGTTAAATATTGTTTGGCATTTCATCACGGAAAGACAACGTTTACAAATTATTCACTTTTATCATCAAAATAATCGTTCGCCAATTGTGCTAAGTCCATTTTTTTAAAATAAAAAAAAACACTTTCCAGTCGACCCACGACCTTGACACCCATGAGCAATATTTTAGATCTGTTAAGAGCTATCTTTTTGCCATTGACCGATTACCGATCCGACGTACCGGAATCATCGGTCCATATTTCTTCAAAAATGATGCCGGTGATAACGTAACCGTCAATGGCGACCGTTATCGTGCCATGATAACCTACTATTTGATGCCTGAAATTAAAGCTCGTGATCTTGGCGACATTTGGTTTCAACAAGACGGCTCCACTTCCCACACACCGCATCAATCAATGGATTTATTGAGAGAACTCTTCGGTGACAAGATAATTTCACGTTTTGGGCCGGTCGTTAGGCCACCAAGATCGTGTGATATCACACCGTCTGTCTAAAGTTTATGCGGACAAATCCGCTTCGATTTAGGCCTTGGAGCAAAACATCACGCGTGTTATTCGCCAGTTACCAGTCGAAATGCTCGAACGAGACATCGAAAATTGGACTTAACGGATGGACCATCTGAGACGTAGCTGCGGCCAACATTTGATAGACATAATCTTCAAAAAATAAATAATAAAGAATGTTCTTTCAAATGATATTAAACATTCCCCATTCACTTTGAATTGTCTGTGTTTTTTCCTTTAAAAAAGTAGAGAACCTCGAAATGGATCACCCTATACTATGTATGGACTCTTGAAAGATTCTGAGTAGTAGTATAGAAGTTATGAGCTATTCAATATTTCACTAAATGTTGACCCTTCGTGGTGGAGGTACTAGAAGGAGTGGACCAACATAGTCCATCTTTGACCTTAGCCTGAGATAAAAAAAACATTGACAAAAATTCGTGGAATTTCTTAAGTCACTCCATCGATGAGTTACACCGTTGGCCCGCAGCATCTGATATATACCCTTTTTCACAATAGTGGAGGTATAAAAACCGGATTTAATTGAAATTCTCTTATTTCTACGAAAAGTAAAAATTTGCCAAAAAAACTTTTTTAAAAAAAATCAAATTTTTTCTAATAGTTTTCACGACAGTAACTGAACTTCTGTTTCCAAGTGGAAGTGTCATTATTAACGTTTGTAGTCCTCATAATATCCTTTAATTTAATGTTAATAGAGCCTATAGATTAGGGTGGTTTCTATATTTTTTGGGGGCATTTTCTATGGACCCACCCGGAATTATATTAAGACTATCGAAAAAATTTCCATTTTTTTTTAATTGACACCACTTGGATGGTGCTACCGGCCTTTGAAGTTTAGGGTCACCATATAAAATATAAATTTTAACATTATATACAAATTTTCGCACAATATTGTCGTTTAACGTGGTAAAATTGTTGTGTAATGTCCGCAACAGACTACGATGCGTTTTATTCTAATAAGAGCTATTTTAATATCCTTACCCAGCAAAATTTCTCATTACTAAATAATCCGACGAGTAAGCAAAGTTCGAGTAAGTTATTATTTAGCCACTTTTCTCATTATTTTAACAAGGGGATGTCATTGGAGGAAAGTACTTCCCAAAAGCATACAATAAAGCAGCATAATAAGCACTTATTTGTAGCTCGATTTTATGTACTTGAATAATGCATTACCAATAAGTTATAAAATATGTAGAAATGGACATTTAAAATGATTTTTTGCATATTGTCGCGCATATTTCTCGAAACAAACAATTTCCTCATGCCATATTCGAATATCTGGTATTTTCATTCAAATCTGCACGTATTGTTTGAAAACATGTTGAAATATAAATAAATCTTGTACAATAACCCACATATAGCCAAAATGGCATTATATTAAAATTTGCCAAAATGATTTTGATAACAAAAAATCACCTATTTCTGTTATTATTGGTAAGTCATTATTAATAAGCCGAAAGTAATGCAGCGAATAATGAGATGTCATTATTTGGTAATGCAGGGAATAAGGACAGGTACTTACCAAAATTTTGCTGGGTAAATATTCCTCTTTCTTTAATGTATTTCGATTTTAAATTAGTAGATTTTTTTGTTGCATCACTAGAATAAGAAAAAGTTCAAAATTTACAAAATAAAGCATTATCGTGTTGCTAAATCCTTGGTATGGGTCCAAACAATTCCATGTATTGTGGAAACGCATCTTCCAAAATCCTTTTGTATGGTTCTCTTGTAATTTTTTCATTTTCAAAAATCAAATCGATAGTGCCGTAATAACCGTAACTTCGCCTTCTCTGATATGTCTTCGTTTGGGAAAATAGTTCTTCCTTCCTTAAGTGTTATTTTTTAAAAAATGGCGAATAGAAGATATATAAAGAAAATAATTTTTGAAAATCAAAGCTGGGGCGGGAATTATGCGAAAACCTCGCTTGTTCCATACCGGAAAAAATACAATAAATTCTGATACTATTATAACATGAAGAAGATACTATTATAACATAAAGTGTCTTTTAAACAAAGTTATATACAATGTTCATAATTTGTATAAAGCTGATAACAATTGTTAATTAAAAATATAGTCGATAACTTGGCACAAATAAGAAACACCCCACCCCCTCCGCAAAAAAACAATCTTAAGGTGAATTCTTTTCTGCAAAAAGTGCAACACTTGCATTGCCCTTTTTCCGAAAACAGCACTATTATATCGCTTTTTGAAATTTTGAAATTTTTGTTGTGCTAAATTCGAGTAACTTAATTACCAAATATCAAAAAAGTATCACAAAAGTGCCGTTTTCGGAAAAAGGGCAATGAACATGTTGCACTTTTTTTGCAGAAAAGTATTCGCCATTAGGTTAACCGCATGTTAAATTTATCATTTGAAAACGACCACCCATGAAAATATTATAAGTTCATTTATAAATATGAAATGTATCTTCCCGTTTCAGAAAATCAATAGCGGCCAACAATGACTTCCCATTGAGTGTAGCTCTCAGGAACAAGGATAATATTTCAATTCATTCATACACACAATGATCGCAACGGAGCCCAAAATATGAAACACGAATCACAAAAGATGCCCACACAGCGACATGGGAAAGTTCCAAAAAATTAAGATGTGTTTTAACACATAATAAAGATGCCAAACATCTTTATCGATTTCTCCATGGACAATGGACATGGGATAACAACAACGATAACGACAATGACATCGAGATGGCCAACCAAAACGAAAAATATATATTTCTGCATAAACTCGTAAATAATAAATGCGACAACAAAAGGAAGTTTAAATTAGGCGCCAAATGGCCAAAAACAAACAAACAAACAAATAACGGAGAGCGGTGCAACAATGTATAAGCGCATGTACGGCTGGACGGACAGGCAGATGGACTGCTGTTGTCTTAATAATATTGGCAGTTTGTAGCACTCCGTCACTTTCACCTTTCATTAGGCCCACAAAAACAAGCCACAAGGCAAAACAAACCGACAACACTCGTTCGCTTAGTCTTGGTATTTATGGTGCATGAACCCTGAACTTCAAAATCAAAGGAAATCGCTGATGATCCTTGAACAGTTTTGTATTTGAGTGTGTGTGAGTGAGTCTCTGGCCTCAAAACAATCGCATACTTGAATGGCATAACAAATTTGTTTGCCATTATTCGGATCACGTCGTCGTCATTCCCTCTTCATTATACAATCTAAGTTGGGAGTTTCTTGTGTAAATACTTTTCAGATATGACAAGTCATAAATTATCGAAATATTATAAGTATGAGTACAAAATACTCGGGAAAAAAGATAAATTATGATACTTTCCTCTTAAATGGAAAACTAATTTTATTAAATACGATTTTGTTGTCTTAATCTCTCGTTTGCAGTTGATATTTTCTCACATAAATTAGATTTTCAATTAAACGCCAAAAGGCGTTAAATGTTTATAAATTGTGTTTTACACTCACAAAAAAAAAAGAATATTAAATTAATAGTTCCAGGTGGTTAACCGGTTATGGGTTGGATTTTAAACTAAAATTTGGATACTAAAAAATCCTATAAAATGGTAATAATATGTTTTAGTGTGATTTGTGCGTTATTGCATATTTATGTCGCAGATGTTATAACCTAAAATTAAATCATTAAGAAAGTTCAGTCGGGTAAACCTTTAGTCCCAAAAAATATTTGTATCGTTAGCTGTGTGGCAAGTGGCACCGTCCTGTTGAAACCACATATTGTCCACATAAATATCCAATTCGGGCCATAAAAAGTTCGTTATCATCTCACGATAGCGAACACCATTCACACTAACTGCCTGATCGGCCTCATTTCGAAGAAGTATGGCCCGATGACGTCGCCAGCCCATAAGCCGCACCAAACGAACTGGGCGAGCATGCAAAGGTGTTTTCACATCTACTACAGACCCGGTTTGCTGAAATTTGCGCACAATTCTCCCGATTGTGGACACATTTGGTCGATTACGCAGATCAAAAAATGCATTTTGATTTGAACGCCCATTTTTGTAAAAACTTAAAAAACAATAACGCGCTGCTCGATTGTGTATCTTTACATGGTTCAAATTGAGTTAGTCTGAAATTGAGAAATGTCAAATGAAATGCAGAAAAAAACTTAACGTTTAGGTGTAGTTCACATTCAACATCGGCCCTTACAATTTAACCAACCTTTATCATTTGCTACGGAGTAACCTAAGACCCCAAGTATGTTCGGCGGAAATCCGTTTTGAGCCATTTTAAGTCATTTGAGTAATGTCCGTCCGTCTGTCTGTCTGGCTGAAGCGCACGATAACTCTCGAAAAGAGTAACGGATTGACTTCAAATTTGGTATGGGATAATATTTTTAATTTCTCTCAGGCTAAGTTCGAACATGGGCTATATTGGTCCACTCCTTCTAGTACCTCCCTCACAGAGGTTAAAATTTAGTGAAATAATAGCCAATAAATAGTCAAGCTCGAGGTCATAATTTTAATTGTTATTAAAACATTTTATTTAATTTCCAATATTTCGCAATTGCTTTAAATTGCTTCATCAGGGGAAACTACAATAATATATAAAACAGAAAAAATATATAAAAGAATATAATTGTAAATATCACAGTTAACTTATTCTAGATTAAAAAAGGTGTATAAGTACATTTAAAACGATCACTTACATAGAAAAAACAACAACACAATTTAAGAACTTATTCTACTGTAGTTTCACTACCATCGTCTAAGGTTGATATTGCACTGTTGGATGTTTTCTTATTGCACATATGATCGTTTGATGTTCTTTCCCTTCTCTATCAGCTGTCTATAGATTTTGGCATTTCCTTCTGTGTCTATTTTGAAGTTTATTCTTTTCTCATTTGAATCAAGAGATTCACACAAGAGATGCTTCACATAGTAAACTTACCAAATGAGAAAAGAATAAACTTCAAAACAGACACAGAAGGAAATGCCAAAATCTATAGACAGCTGATAGAGAAGGGAAAGAACATCAAACGATCATATGTGCAATAAGAAAACATCCAACAGTGCAATATCAACCTTAGACGATGGTAGTGAAACTACAGTAGAATAAGTTCTTAAATTGTGTTGTTGTTTTTTCTATGTAAGTGATCGTTTTAAATGTACTTATACACCTTTTTTAATCTAGAATAAGTTAACTGTGATATTTACAATTATATTCTTTTATATATTTTTTCTGTTTTATATATTATTGTAGTTTCCCCTGATGAAGCAATTTAAAGCAATTGCGAAATATTGGAAATTAAATAAAATGTTTTAATAACAATTAAAATTATGACCTCGAGCTTGACTATTTATTGGCTATTAATTCATATCAAAAGGTCGAATAAAAACAAATTCTAATATTTAGTGAAATATTGATTCTCTAATAACTTCCATACTACTTATCCGAATCCTCTGTAATTCCACACATAGTAGTGGTTTATCTGTCGCTATCAACTTGAGAAAAATGGGTGAAGTGGCCCGCCCATTTTCGTACCTCCCACACAAAGGGACAATTATGTACAAAAACTTAACACCTTATAATATTAATACCAGTGCATAAAAATACTTGAAATTTTGCACAGGGTAATGCTTTTATAGCGCTTACAGTCCAGTGAGAAATGACCGTTATTGCCATGCCCCTTTTAGTACCTCCCACACAAGGGTACCACTTTGTACAAAAAGTTAAAAGCTTATAGCGTGAGTACCAATGCACGAAAGTACTACAAAATTTTGCACAGTGTAACGATTTTGAAGTACCTATAGTCCTGTGAAAAATGGGCGTTACCATTACGCCTCTTTTTGTACCTCCCACACAAAATGGTCAAATTATACCAAAATTTAGTAGCTCATTACGTAAATATATTAGTGAACATAAACGCTTATAATTCGGCACAGTGCAATGTATTTAAAGTATCTATACTTATTTTCGGTGAACAGAAAATAATTGTGTTTGATAAACCCCTTCTGGTACATCCCACATAAATTGACACATTAATATTCCATACAACATTACTCACAAAGTGAGGGTATACCTTAGTCGGTTTAACCGACTGAAACTTTCTTACTTGTTTTAAGTCATTTGAACAATGTCCGCTGTCTGTCTATCTGTCTGCTGGCTCTGCATGATAACTCTCGAAAGTAATAACCGATTGACTTTAAATTTGGTATGCGATAATATTTTTCTCTATCTCCGGCTCCCACACAAATGGACCATTTTGCACCAAATGTTAACTGCTTATAGCTTTGATATCAGTTCATACAAATACTTGATATTTTGTACAGTGCAATGCTTTTATAGTACCTAGAGTCCAGAGAAAAGTGGGTGTTATTGGCACGTCCCTTAGTACCTCCCACACAAATGGACCATTTTGCAACAAAGGGTAACATCTTATAACTTTAATACAGAACTTACTTTAAATTTTATATACTTTTTATAAATGCAATTTAAATTGATGATAACACTGTGCTAGTTGAAAAATGTAACAGAAAGGAGACCGTATGTATAGATCCATCGCTGAATCCAGTGACATTAGCGGTTCTTCAAAGTTAGCTCTTGTTTTCGCGATATTCGATCACAAATGTTTGTTTGGAAATCAGAGACGTTATTTCGGTGGTGATTTTGAATCACAAATGTTTGTGATTTTCGGTGGTGATTTTGAATCACCACCGAAATAACGTCTCTGATTTCAAAACATTTGATTTCTGTTACATTTTTCAGGTACGAAAAGGGGCGGGCCACTTCACCCATTTTTCTCAAGTTGATAGCGACAGATAAACCACTACTATGTGTGGAATTACAGAGGATTCGGATAAGTAGTATGGAAGTTATTAGAGAATCAATATTTCACTAAATTTTAACCTCTGTGAGGGAGGTACTAGAAGGAGTGGACCAATATGGCCCATGTTCGAACTTAGCCTGAGAGAAATTAAAAATATTATCCCATACTAAATTTGAAGTCAATCCGTTACTCTTTTCGAGAGTTATCGTGCGCTTCAGCCAGACAGACAGACGGACGGACATTGCTCAAATGACTTAAAATGGCTCACAACGGATTTCCGCCGAACATACTTGGGGTCTTAGGTTACTCCGTAGCAAATGATAAAGGTTGGTTAAATTGTAAAGGCCGATGTTGAATGTGAACTACACCTAAACGTCAAGTTTTTTCTGCATTTCATTTGACATTTCTCAATTTCAGACTAACTCAATTTGAACCATGGAAAGATACACAATCGAGCAGCGCGTTATTGTTTTTTAAGTTTTTTACGAAAATGGGCGTTCAAATCAAAATGCATTTTTTGATCTGCGTAATCGACCAAATGTGTCCACAATCGGGAGAATTGTGCGCAAATTTCAGCAAACCGGGTCTGTAGTAGATGTGAAAACACCTTTGCATGCTCGCCCAGTTCGTTTGGTGCGGCTTATGGGCTGGCGACGTCATCGGGCCATACTTCTTCGAAGTGAGGCCGATCAGGCAGTTAGTGTGAATGGTGTTCGCTATCGTGAGATGATAACGAACTTTTTATGGCCCGAATTGGAAGATATTTATGTGGACAATATGTGGTTTCAACAGGACGGTGCCACTTGCCACACAGCTAACGAAACAATGGCTCTTTTGCGCAACAAATTCAATGGCCGTGTTATCTCACGTCGTGGCGATGTCAATTGGCCGCCAGGATCATCTGATTTGACACCGTTGGACTTCTTTCTTTGGGGTTATTTGAAAGAAAAGGTGTACGTCGATAGGCCAGCAACAATTCAAGAGCTAAAGGATGAGATAATTCGGCATATTAACGACATAGAACCTCAATTATGCCTCAGCGTCATCGAAAATTTGGACCATCGGATGGAGGTGTGCCGCCGAGGTCGCCATTTTGCCGATATTTTATTCCATACATAATTGAACCATACCTATATTATCATAATAAAAAGAAATGGCAATAATTTCCTAAATAATTTGTGTTTTATTCAAAATCAACATCGGCCATTAAAATTTTACCACTCTTTATACTCGTATACCCTAGTCACACTAAAACCAAATTGCTGTATAATAAACCAAATTGCTGTATTTGGACAGATGAGCAACCCGAAGAGTACCAAGAGCTACCAGTTCATTCATTAAAAACAACGGTGTGCAGATCGGACAACATTGCCAGAAAAATGGCGGAAAAATGCAACCCTGTTAATTTACAACCGTGTGAACATACAATTTTTGTTTTGCAACGTTAGCAGAAAAGTCATTGCGAGATAATTTGCTGATTGTTATATGTTCGAAGTTTATGCATGTGACAACGGCGCCATTGCCAGAAAATCATTTTATTTGCAACACTGTCTATAATGTATTTTTTTGGCAATACTACATATACATATTTACAAAATATATTGTAAATATATGAAATTGTAATGTTTTCTTGCAATCGTCTGAACTGTCAATTCACCTTTGCCTAACAATCTGACATTGCCCGTATATTTGCAGCACTTTAACAGGGTTGATGACGTTTGCCGATCTGGCAATCGTCTATACTCAGCTTTAGTAACGCATGATCTCCGAAACCATAAAATCGAATGGGCTGAAAATTGAACAGTAGATTCAGTTTGCGGTCATGTGTGTTTTTGAATTATTTTCACCGCGGTAAATTGCGGAGTGGTCACGTTATTTGCAAGATTCGCATTTTCAGAGCGATTTGACTGCAATTTAAACTGTACATATGTGTGGTTTGTCTTGATAATAGTTCGTATGTGTGATACTAACCTGTAGATTGCGTTGTATTGGACATATGGTAAATATACACTTTTTTCCTGAAACTCGAGATGTATAAGCATTTTTGAATGATATATCAATGAATAACAAACAGAGAATGAAGCCGAGCCAAAATTGGCGGCGGCGGCTGCCATTGAAAATTATAGATCGGCGGCGGCGGCTAGGCGGCTAAGCCGACATAAAATTGACATACGGCGGCTCTATGATAGACATTTTAACATTTAAAATAATAGTTGAAAAGTTAAGCTCTGGTATTTATTCTTAAATAAACAAGTAAGAAAGTTTCAGTCGGGTAAACCGACTAAGGTATACCCTCACTTTGTGAGTAATGTAATATTGAATATTACTCGAATTATTCTGTCAATTTTTGTGGGAGTTACCAGAAGGGGTTTATATAATACACCTTTTTTTCGCTGAACATTAGATACTTTAAATTCATTGCACTGTGCCGACTTATAAGCATTTATGTGCACTGGTATAAACGTTATGAGACATTAAATTGTGGTATGATTTGGGAATTTTGTGTGGGAGGTACAAAAAGGGGCGTGGCAATAACGCCCATTTTTCACAGGGCTATAGGCACTATAAAAACATTACACTGTAACAAATTTCAAGTATTTTTATACACTGGTTTTAATGTTATAAGCTGTTAACTTTTGGTGCAAAAAGGTACCTTTGTGTGGGAGGTACCAAAAGGGGCGAGGCAACAACACCCATTTTTCCCTGGACTGTAGGCAATATAAAAGCATAATACTGTACAAAATTTCAAGTATTTTTATACACTTTTTGTTCTTGTTTTTATACACTGTTATTAATGTTATAAGCTGTTAATTTTTGGTGCAAAATGGAGCATTTGTATGGGAGGTACCAAAAGGGACGTGGCGACTTCGCCCATTTTTCTCGAGTTGATAGCGACTAATAAGCTAATACTATGTGTGAAATTTCAAAAGATTCGAATAAGTAGTATAGCAGTTATTAAAGAATCAATATTTCACAACATTTTAACCCTTTGTGGGGGAGGTACTAGAAGGAGTGGACCAATATGGCCCATCTTCGAACTTAGCCGGAGATAGAAAAAAATATTACCACATACCAAATTTGAGGTCAATCGGTTACTCCTTTCGAGAGTTATCGTGCGCACCAGCCAGCAGACACACAGACAGACAGACAGACAGACAGACAGACGGACGGACATTGCTCATTCGACTTAAAATGACCCACAACGGATTTCCTCCGAACATACTTGGGGTCTTAGGTCACTCCTTCGACGTGTTACACTTTTTTCCGTAGCAAATGATATATACCCTCGTCACACTAAAGTGAGGGTATAAAGATGTTTTTAAGTTAATTGTAAGATATTGTGAGGTGAAAAAATCATCGATTCCATACCGCTAGGCTCTATGATACACTCTATTTTCAAAGTATGCTAAAGCGATGTACGGTTGTCAGATCGGACAACTTTATCAACCCTGTTAAAGTGTCGCAAATGTACGGACAATGACAGATTGTTAGGCAAAGGTGAAGACGATTGCAAGAAACCTTCACAATATTTATTTATATTTATTTTAATATTTAAAATATATTTTGTAAATATTTATATGCAGGATTGCCAATAAAAATATTTTATAGACAGTAGCTAATAAAGTGTTTTTCCGACAATGGCGCCGTTGTCACATGCATAAACTTCGCACATATTACAATCTGCAAATTATCTCACAATGGCTTTTCTGCCAACGTTGCAACACAAAAATTGTATGTTCACACGGTTGTACGTCCACAGGGTTGCATTTTTCCGCCATTCGTCTATATATATCTTAAGTCGAAACAGGTTGTTCCCAGGAGAGGCGAATCGACGTTTTAGTGAAATTTTAAATTTGTGTGGATTACCTTGTGGTTTAAATAGAATGACCTCTACTGTGTTGAGCTTAACATGATAGATTCTTTAGAATGGAGGTATTAATTTATATGTTATATTATTCTTTAATACTCCATTGATTTTTTCCGAAAATATGGAAAATATATTTTTATCTCTATATGTACATAATCTAATAGTAAATAAAAAAATCGTATTATTTCCTTTAAACAAGAATTTTTATAATTATTTTTCTATTTCTATCAATATTATGATTTTTAAGACATGTTAAGCTCCCGCTTGTGACAATAAACGAATCAAAACGAAAATCACTCACTTCCATATCAACCACCCAATAAATGAATAGTGTATAATTTATTTGTCGTTTCGAGAAAATCATATTTGAAGTTTTTGTGAAATTGAAACTTGATATTATTATTTATTAATGAACAATTTCTAACACCCAATAATCCAATTTGTGGAAGTAGAATTTCACCTGATATAGAACCAATTGCGTAGATTCTTAGAATGCAATAAAAAATAATAGTGTATATGCGTACACATTATTCTTCTATTAAGGAGACGATATGCTATATAGCTATGCTATGCTATATTTATCAAAAATGTAAATTGTATCTATCCATATTTTAAAGTTTTTCTATGGAAAGGCGGCTGTGTTTCAGCCGATTTTAGCCGCAAAGATCGGCGGCGGCTTCGGCTGGTGAAAAAGGGTCAGCGGCGGCTAAAATCGGCGGCTCGGCTCGGCGGCTTCATACTCTGATAACAAACCAATACCTCCCAAACAGGACGGGCAGGACAACGACTGCTGGGGTCAGCTAGTATACGTATATAAATAAATCTTGGTTTGTTCGACTGCCTAAAACTTGAAAACTACTGGACCAAATTGGATACTCCTTCTGCGAATTTGTTCGTAATTGCTCCGCGAAGGTTTAGCGAAAATAAAAGTCGTGGTCCAGTGGTGGCGCTGACTGAGCCTCCTGTACGAGTTAGAAAGCTAAAATTTTGCACAACCATAGACCAGAGTGTTGTATAAACAACTGACTTTTCACATAGCCATTTTTTGCCCTGTGGTCAGGTCTAGTCTATTGAGTATTATGTTCTAATAAATTGAGTATTATGTTTGTTCTTTCAGAAACACAAGATCAAAAGATAACATTTTGTACATATGGAGTACTATATGAGTACACGACAAATATAAACGCGAAAAATAATTTTAAATTCTCTATCTATGGTCAGTGTAGCAGTAACCAAATTTTATTCATTATTTCAGTGTTTTTTAAACTTATTTAAGAGCTAAGAATCTAAAAATGTAGATGTACACACATATCTCAAAGGTTCGAAAACAAATATTCATTGTCTAGCCAAAGGTCAAGCTGAAATGACCAAAGCAATTGTCACTGTTTCAGAACTTAACAAGTCTTTTAAGAACTATGAGTCCACAAACTGATGTGTATATGTATACAGATCTCAAACGGAAGTACTTTTACGCCAAGTAATTTTTGACCACTTGGCCGCTATGTCTCCTGTACGACCTATAAAGCTGAAATTTAGCATACAGATAGGCTAGAGTGACCACGGACTTTTAACAGTATCGGATTTTGACCAGTAGTCAGTTTTCGCACAATTTGTTGTTAGTAATATGTTTATGATTGCAGTAAACTCTTACAAGAAACAAACCTAAATCTTTGTAAATATGTAGTACTATACAACGAAAATGTACTTTCTTGACCACTGAGACCTACTATTACAAGTAATATGCTGAAAGTTTGCACACATATCGTTATGAGTGTGATATTTCACGCTACTCAGATTCATTAGGTATTTAGGCAGTTATTTCATTTGACAACACAGCATATTGTTCTTTTTATACCCTCACTTTAGTGTGACGAGGGTATATATCATTTGCTACGGAAAAAAGTGTAACACGTCGAAGGAGTGACCTAAGACCCCAAGTATGTTCGGAGGAAATCCGTTTTGGGTCATTTTAAGTCGAATGAGCAATGTCCGTCCGTCTGTCTGTCTGTCTGTCTGTCTGTCTGTCTGTCTGTCTGTGTGTCTGCTGGCTGGTGCGCACGATAACTCTCGAAAGGAGTAACCGATTGACCTCAAATTTGGTATGTGGTAATATTTTTTTCTATCTCCGGCTAAGTTCGAAGATGGGCCATATTGGTCCACTCCTTCTAGTACCTCCCCCACAAAGGGTTAAAATGTTGTGAAATATTGATTCTTTAATAACTGCTATACTACTTATTCGAATCTTTTGAAATTCCACACATAGTATTAGCTTATTAGTCGCTATCAACTCGAGAAAAATGGGCGAAGTCGCCACGTCCCTTTTGATACCTCCCACACAAATGCACCATTTTGCACCAAAAGTTAACAGCTTATAACATTAATAACAGTGTATAAAAATACTCGAAATTTTGTACAGTATTATGCTTTTATATTGCCTACAGTCCAGGGAAAAATGGGTGTTGTTGTCACGCCCCTTTTGGTACCTCCCACACAAAGGTACCTTTTTGCACCAAAAGTTAACAGCTTATAACATTAAAACCAGTGTATAAAAATACTTGAAATTTTGTACAGTGTAATGTTTTTATAGTTTCTATAGCCCTGTGAAAAATGGGCGTTATTGCCACGCCCCTCTTTGTACCTCCCACACAAAATGCCCAAATCATACCACAATTTAATGTCTCATAACGTTTATACCAGTGCACATAAATGCTTATAAGTCGGCACAGTGCAATGAATTTAAAGTATCTAATGTTCAGCGAAAAATAGGTGTATTTGTTAAACCCGTTCTGGTACCTCCCATACAAACTAACAGACTAATTCGTGGAATTTTCAATATTACATTACTCACAAAGTGAGGGTATACCTTAGTCGGTTTACCCGACTGAAACTTTCTTACTTGTTCATGTGATAATTTGAACTGTTTTCATCGTGTTTAGAATGAAATAATTTTAATGTGAAATGTAATGAAATACATACACATATAACATTGTGAATATGTGAATTATCAGTTTGAAAGTGATATCTATTTTTTGCCCTGTGTGAATGAATCGTGGTTTGTTCGTCTGCTTAAAACATGGAAACTAATGGACCAAATTGGATACTTCCTTCTGCGGATTTGTTCGAAATTGCTACGTAAAGGTTAAGGAAAAATTAAAGTCGCAAAATTCTCAACAGGTGGCACTGACCACTTGACCGCTGAGGCACCTGCAAGACCTATAAGGCTGAAATTTTGCACAACCATAGTAATTTTTTGCCAGAGGATGTCGGCATACAGGTTCCTCATGCCATACAATTTTTTCGGAAATTTTGGGCGGGGAAGTTCGTTACAAAATTGTTGAATTTGACTTGAGATGTTTGTGATTGAAAATTAGTCATGCCGGTTTAAAGAATTAATTACACACAAATCCATTCTCATGATTAAATCCATTCTCTGGATTTGCAAAATTCGCATTTCCAGAGCAATTTGACTGAAATTTAAAATATATATTTGTTTTGTCTTGATAATAGTTTGTACGTATGATTCTAACCGGTAGATGGCGATGTAGTGGCCAATATAGATTTTGTTGACGATTTTTTCCTGAAAATCAGGATGTATGCGTTTTTGAATGAAATATCATTGAATAACAAACCAATACATCCCAAACAGGACGGGCAGGACAACGTCTGCTGGGTTCAGCTAGTTATCTATATTTTAAGTACATTTAAGTACAGTCAAGTACATTGGCGCAAATCTTTAATTTTAAGACAAAATTGTTTTTCAGTGCAGGACAGGTATGGCCCACTTACACTGGAAATTATTTTAGGAAATATAGAAATAAAGTTATTATACTTCCGCCAAAACGGTTAAAAATGTTTCCTCTAGAGCGTGGATAAGTCAAATCCGGACATTAAAAGCGAAATCGTTTCTGCAAAAAAGTGCAACATTTTCGGTGGCCTTTTCCCTAAAACTAGACACTACATTTTGGATCTTTTGAACTATGTTTAATTGGAGGGATTACATCAGTTCGACCTAAAAAGGACAAATATTTTTTAGTATTCATGTCGACTCGGTAACATTTTTTACAGAATCGAATGTGTGCAAATTAGAAAATTTTGTCTTTTATCAAATTATCCATACGACCCTCATAAATTTGTTTCTTCAAAAACTCGTTTCAACACCAGTATTTGGAAATTTTGAGGTTATTTATTTTTTTACTTCATGATACAAGTGCGAGGTGAAAAGTTTTCTTCCATCCATTCATCTATTTATTTGTTGGTGAAAATTTTCTCTTCGAAGTTTCGCGAAAACTATGCAAAAAAAAAACGAAACAAAAGCGGTACTAAAAGAAAAAAACCCACTCAAGTTGTCACCGTGGCCTGGCCGCGGCACGATCATTTTTTGACATTAACCTCTTCAAGACTAAGCTCAAGATATGCACATAGACAGACAGAGAGACGACTCCTACTCGGAAACTGAAAAATTTCAGATTGAGGAGGAAAATTCAATGCTACTCCAAGGTGCAGCAACGGCAGCCGGAGCTGCAGCCCGACACAAGCTACAATTGCTATTGCCGCAGCAGCATCAGCAATGGGAATGGCAACATGCAGCTCTTTGCCACTTTTATGGTTTATGGTCGGATTGGTGGCTTAGTTTGGCGTAGTTTTCTGTTAGTTCATTTGTTTGGTAGTTTGTTTTTGTTGTTTTGAAATGTGAAAATTATGGATTTTTACTTTCACCACATGATGCCCACAATACAAAACAAAAATAAATAGATAAAAATGCCTTATAGTTAACACATTGTTTTGTTGTGTGTTGTCTGTCATTGTTGCTTCTCTGGCCAAAATTGCAGGGCAAAATACGTTTCCAATACAAGTCTTATTAATTTTGCGCTGTGTGCAGCGATTGCAAATAGATGTCGAGGCCACGGCACTGTGGGACAGCTCTGGCCGTATTATGGCTATATGGGAAAATAATGTTTGTTGTCTTGATTCATGAAAAATACTAAAAAAAATCTACATATTATGAAAAGTTAACAATATAGACCCATTAATGTTATAGTTTTATATTTTACTCGTATAAAAAAATCAGAAAGCAAGGTTAACTGGGTTATCGATTAAATAATGACGACATTTTGAACCACTTATCTATCAGGATGCTCTGATATGAAAACGAAAACCATATTCAAAAAAATAGTACATTGCAGTTGCATTAATATAGCAATGGATGCTTCAAAGCCACAAGCCGAAATAGCTCAGTTGGGAGAGCGTTAGACTGAAGATCTAAAGGTCCCCGGTTCAATCCCGGGTTTCGGCAGAAATTCATATTTTTTAATAATTCCTGTAGTTATTTCAATATTTTCAAAGTATTTCGGTGTTTATGGTAAAAATTTCTATTATAATGTAGTTCTTACACAAAAAACAACAATATCGCGAATTCAATATGAAATCATGTTAATTCGCATTGGATTTTCCCATATTGATTTAATGAGATTTTATGATGAGTCAATCATATTTCGTCGCCCCAATAAAACAATAGTGTATATTTTTTTGTCGTTTCGAGATAATCACCTAAAGTTTTCGTAAAATTCGACTTCTAGGAAAATCATTATTTTGCAGATGTCCGAGATCTAAAAAAAATGATTTGGCGTAGATTAATCAATTTTTTAATTTATTTTTATTAAAATTTTCGTGGAAGTTACCTTTAGTGCTATGATAAGTCCGATGGAGTCGGAATACGTAACAGGTGGCGCAAAAGTAACTTTTCGATGTTATATTAGACGCGATTGGCGGTCAGCAGCTAACAGCTGATGCACCGTCTGGACTTTGTACGGAAACATCTTCAAATCTTGTACCAAATTTCGCTGTAGAGACCGTCGACTGATACCCATTTGCGTGGCACGTCGTCTGGTCGATGTCGACGGCGCTTCCATGACTTCCTCGGCTACCGCAGCAATATTCTCTGCAGAACGGCTACTTCGGGGGTTTGCCACGCCTGGCAGCATCTCGTGTTGTGCCAGTCTTTTCGAGGCTAGCGGCTAAACGTCGCAGTGTTTCACCAGTAGGCGTTGGACGGCCAGAAAATCTGTGCCAAAGTCACCGACCGATTATTGGTCAAATAAATAGTCAGCAATATTCCGCGTTCTGGAGCAGTGTAGCGTAACATTGTTTATTAACGTGTATTTCGCATGTGTTTACTACACAAATGTCAAAACAGAACTGACATTAGGGGCCAATCTCAAAATTTATAGCATTTTCTGATAGGAGGATTACTTTTATGCCACCTTGTATAAAGTTTGAGGCAATTGTGATGGCTACAAATTTTGGAAATATCTCTTTTACGTAGAAACAGTGGTTTAGTAAAGTCGTTAAAAAAATAGAAAAAGGGTGATTTTTTCAAAAAGTGGTGGAAAAAAATAGAACAATAGAACAAAAAAAATTATTTTATTAAATTTTTAAAAGCCAGCATCCAAACGATACAAGCAATTGAAAAAAAATCTAAGCATAATTGTCGAAATTATAGCCATTTTGGTAGAAGAGTAAGGGAATTTTAAAGAATAATGTTTTGTACCCTCACTATTGCGAACGAGGGGAAGAGTGACCTAATAACTGAAGTATAGTTGGCGAAATCGGTTTTGGGCAATTTTAAGTCGCTTGAGCAATGCTCGCTAGTCCGTCCGTCGGGCTGGTGAGCACGGCAACTTTCGAAAAAAGTAGCTGACATCAAATTTGGTTTATTCCTTCGTGTACCTGCCCCATAAAGGTTTAACATTTAATGAAATATTGATTATTTAATAATCATCGGAATCTTCCGCAATTCCACACAAAGTATTAGTATATTGGTCGCTATTACCTTGAGAAAAATGGGCGAAGTTGGCACGCTCCTTCTTTGTATACAAATACTTGAAATTCTTTCAGCGTAATGGATTTATAGTCCATTGAAAAATTGGCCTTTTGTTGCCTCCCACACAAAATGTCCAAAATAAAAAATATGAAACATTATTTTTTTTCGCATTTCCCATACATTTACAAAATGGGTCATAACTTTATATATATCCATAGTTTTTTCGTGTTGGCATTGTTTTCTTCGGTAGGATACTACACTCAGAAAAAAAAAGAACCCAAAGATAAGTTAAAATGAACTAAACTTCAGGAAAATTAAACTTCATATGGCGCTAAAGCAATTTTTTCCCAAATCAAGTTCACATTTGTCCTTAATATTAGCAAATGTTTTGAACTTAGTTTTAGTTAATACTAACTTGAATTTAGTAAATATTCCTTTATATCTAGTTCAATTGAACTCATATTAAGGAAAAATTAACTCAGTTTAAGTAAAAATTTACATGAAATTTGGAAAAAATCTAGGTAAATTTTCACTAAAACCAGGTACATTTTTACTTGAAATCAGGAAATGTTTACTAAAAATTAAGAAAATTTTAACTAAAATCAAGTAATTTTTTTACTAAGATTAAGTTACCTTTTTACTAAATGGAAGTAAAATAATTCCTCAAATCAAGTTCAATTTTACTTGAATATACGAAAATTAAACTAAAATGTAAGAAACGTTTAACTATAAATGAGTAAATTTTGAACTTGCAACTTGTAGAAGTAAACTAAATTTTAGTTCATTACTACTAATATAATTCAGCAAAATATTCTCGGGAATTTTCCAATAAATATTTTGCTCCAATGTATTTGAAACCAGTAAGGAAAGGCTAAAGTCAAGCGGTGCCGACTATATAATACCCTACACCACTCTCGTAATATTGAATAACTGTGATATATAAATTTTGTAATTCATGTATAAATTGTTTACATAAATTTACTTTTGGGACATTTTATACTTAAATAATACCCTGTACCACAGTGTGGTGTAGGGTATAAAAAACGATTGGATCTAAAGAGCCAAATCGGATGAAACATATATATGGGAGCTATAGCTAAATCTTTACCGATTTTCTTCAAATTCGGCAATGTCTGAACCGATTTCAACCAAATTCAATAGCGATCTTAACAGCCGCGAAATACTGTAAATTGCAAAATTTTAGAACGATCGGAGTGAAATTGCGGCCTGTAGTCGACGAACAACTTTACATGGACAGACGGACGGACGGACGGACATCGTTAAATCGACTCAGCTAGTGATTCTGAGTCGATCGGTATACTTTAAGGTGGGTCTAGCTATAGTATTTTTAGGTGTTACAAACATCTGCCATGAAACAAACTTATAATACCCTGTACCACAGTGTGGTGTAGGGTATAACAAATTCAAAAAACCTGAAACAAACAGAATTCTCATTCAATGTCTCAATCTTATGTCTTAAGTATTTCACATAAAATCCTATATATTTAGGCCCAACTATAATATGCATAAGCAATTCCGTACGGAATGTGCGTTAAGTTTCGCACCCTGCTTAAGCAAATGGAAACTGAGAGAACTTAACGAAAAGTTCACTTAAAAACATTATAGTTTGGCACATACGATTTCATGCATTCGCACAGTTGCTTAAGCTAGCTTATGCATATTATAGTTGGGCCTTTTGCTGCGAAGTTAAATTACTTAACTTCGCAGCTGCTGTTTGAAATGATATTTGAGCAGTTAAGGAAAGAATCTCTTGAATCGAACGGGAATTTTTTGCTTAACGAATATTCAAGGATTATTTGAAAACCGTATCATAAATTTCAGAAAAACATGAACTAGAACTAAGGAAATTCGGATATTTCTAGTTAAAATTGCCTAAAATGATTTATTTTCGAGGAGTAGTAAATGTTTCTTCGACGCTAGGAAATCTTTCCTCGGTAAAAGTCAAAATTTACCAAATAGTAGGAAATTTTTACTTGGTCGATGGAATTTTAAGTAAGTAAAATCATATCCCATTTCCGAGTATGTAACCAATTTGCTATATCTTTGAATTTAGTTCAATTTACTCATTGAAAGTAAAATTTCCCAGTTTTGAGGAAAATTTAACAAAACATGAGTAAAAATCTTGAACTAAACTGAGATAGAGATTTTACTCACATAAACGATTGCCATTTTTCTGAGTGTAGCTTTCAAAAAATTGAAGAGAATATTTTTTGTGTAATTTTTTTTCTATTTTGTATTGTTCTTTTGTGCCAGCAAAATACTATTTTTATCTTTCTTGTTGAAAAAATCAACTATTTTATATTTTTGAACAAAATAGATACCACTGTTACTACGTGGAAGGGATATTTCAAACATTTGTCGCCATCATAATTCCCTTAAATTTAACGCGTATCTCGGCTCTATCGGGCTCATATTGGGTAACCCATGTAGCGGTTGCTTTTTGAACTACGGCTGCCTTGCAGCTAAGATTTGACTCCGTTGGACTATTTTTTGTGGGCATCCGTTCAGGATGAGTACTACGCCAACCATCCTGAGACGATTCATGACTTGGAAAACGAAATTGCAGCCACAGAGGGCCACACAATCGAAAATGTGTTAAAAACACATGGGCTACTACAAGGCCAGCCGCGGCAGACATAGGAATGCAGTGGTGTTCCATCATAAACCGGAATGTTAAAGCATTTCAATAAAGGCAAAATCATTGACTAATATTAATCCGCCTTTTTTTATAAAAATTTTAAAACTACTTTTTCGTGAGACACCCGCTTAAATCATCCCTATTCAAAATAAGCCATATCAGAGCATGTCTTGATATAGTCCCCATAAAAAGGTCCCTTCCGAATAGATTTTTGGATGCTTTGGTTGACATTTAAAAATGTATACATCATATTGAATTAAATTATTCCTAGTGAAAATGGGGCACAGCTGTCCTAGTCTTGATATAGCAAACACATAAAGGTCCTTTCCGTTAGACTTTTTGAAGCTCTGGAGAACATAGTTTTCATCCGACTTGCCTGAAATTTAAGCGTTTATACTTAGTATTGTACTAAATCGTCCCTAAAGGAAATGGTGGCACTTCGGGTCATGTTTTGAAATAGCCTCCATTAGACGCTTCCTCCTAGATTTCTTGACACTATACAGAACATATTTCGAAACCGATTAAGTTGAAATTTAAGCATTTATACTTTCTATTGTTTTAAATCATCTCTAAAGAATATACATAGGTCACATCGGTTTGATATAGCCCCCATATAAGGTTCCACCCGACTAGACTTTTGATGCTCCAGAGAACGTATTTTATAATGATTATGCTGAAATTTAGGAAACTATAAGTGTTTCTAGTAAAAAGACTCATATCGGTCCAGGTTTTAATATAAAACCCCATATGAAGATCCCTTCCTTCCGTACATATATCGATTTTTTTGGGCAAACTAAAGATTTTTAAAATTTTGACGAACATTACATTTTCTGGTGAAATTTGGTAGTCAAAATAAGTAAATATAATAATTTTTTTTTAAATTACAATGTTCATGGAAGTTACCTTTAGTATTTGTACCATATTATTTAAAGTATGAGCCTGATAGAGTGGTTTAATATATGTCGTTAAATTACCACACTTTGTGTGAATTGTAATATGGAATATCAATTTGTGTGGGAGGTACAAGAAGGGGTTTAACAAATGCACCTAATTTTCGGTGAACAGTAGATACTTGAAATACATTGCACTATACCGAATTGTAGGGGTTTATGTGAACTGGTTTATTGACGTTATATGCTGTTCAATTTTGGTATTATTTGAGCATTTTGTGTGGGAGGTACCAAAAGGGGCGTGGCAATAACGTCCCATTTTTCAAAGGAGTTTAGGCACTATAACAGCATTACACTGTACAAAATTTCAAGTACTTGCATGCACTGATATTAAAGTTATAAGCTGTAAACTTTTGTTTCAATATGGTCCATTTGTGCTGGAGCTACCAAAAGAAACGTGGCAACTTCCCAATTTTTCTTGAGGTGTTAGCGACTAGTAAACTAATATTACATGTGAAACTTTAGAAGATGCAAATAAGTAGTATAGAAGTTATTAAAGAATTAATATTTCACTAAATGTTTCCGCTTTGTGGCGGAGGTACTAGAAAAGTGGACCAATATGGCCAACTTTTTTAAAAAATTTTAAAAATATAACCGCATTCCAATTTTTTTTTTAATAATTCATTTATTTACAAAATAATTCTTATAACAAAGTAAAATATGAGTGCCCCAGCGCCACTTGGACATTTTTGGGGCGAGTTGGCATATATCTAGCAAAAATTACATAGTAGCTCTAAATTAAGTATGTACATCAAATTATTAAAAAATAATTCAAAATCACAATAGAAGCATATCGATATTTTCAAGTAAATAAGTTTTTAGTGCTAATTTGAAAGTAGAAATTTGTAAGATATCATTTAGATATTGCGGAAGATGATTATACTCAGAACAGCCATTGTGTTCTATACGTTGTTTCTAGTCTACACCTCTTAACAAGTAAGTTGGATCTGTTTCTAGTATTGAATACAGTGTGATTTTGTGAAAAGGTAATTGAATTATAACCAATACAATGGACTGACTTAAACATGTACATGAACAATTGCAGTTTATAAAGACCATATATTGGCCGAATAGTTTTTGATACATCTTTATACAATGATATCGTTGAAAACGTTTGTGGAAGATTGTAAACAATGTTAAGTGCTTTATTTTGTGACCTTTGTAAAGATCTGAATTCAGTGTTTTTTTTGTGTAAATATATGATGGGTAAGTAATTGAAATGGATATGAACTAAACCATTATATATCATCAGTTTAGTTTTTTCATCAAACTTATTTTTAAATTTGTAAAGCATACCAATTCCTGGAGCTATTTTCGTTTTTAAATATTGCATATGCAAGTTCCACGACAAATTGGTTTGAATGTACTCCTAAGTACTTGAAAGAACTACATTCTTCGACTCTTCTACCACAGACAGAAACATCGAATAGGTTATTATTACCAACAGAGCACGGTCGAAATCGAAGCAATTTTGTTTTCTCGGCATTCAATACTAGCCTGTTTACTCTAGCGAATTCCGATATTGTCTTAGCATCCTCTTCAATGTGAGCTCTTAAAATAACTTCATGGCAATATGGGTAGAAAAGACTTATATCGTCCGCATACATTATTAATTTCCCATGTAATTTCAGATTTGAAATGTCATTTATATAAATAGTAAATAATAACGGACCTAAAACACTGCCTTGAGGCACCCCAAATTGAATGTTACCAATTCCACTTCTACTTTTTTGTATTTCTACATATTGCTTCCTATTTAGAAGATAACTTTCAATAAGTTTATGAGCATTTCCGGTGATCCCATAAAATTTAAGTTTTTGTAACAATATACTGTGAATTTGAAGTCAATCGGTCAATCCTTTCGGGAGTTATCGTGTGCACCCGCCAGCAGACAGACGGACGAACGGACATTGCTCAAATGACTTAAAATTACTCATTTATCTCATCTATCCGTCAACCCAATCAAAAGTTAATCACAAAACAGTACAGGTCATTCGATTTGCATTATAAAGGAATTCAACACAAATTTAAAAAATGCATCAAATTGTGATTGCCTCTCCTGAAAAGTACCTTTTTGCACTTAGCATTGTTTAGAATGGAGCTATCGAATTGTAAGTAAAGTAGGGGCTATGCCAGAACTGGGATATAAATGTATTCAAATAAAGTGAATAGGAAATTATCAAAATTTCAGCCCTTTTGATAGGAATTTGTGTTTTCTATGGAATCAAATGCAGTTGGACTATTGTATAGGCTGGACTTATTCGATTCATCGACCCTTGAAATTATTCCAGGTAAAATATCGTAAAATGCATTTTGCCCAATTTTAGTGGGACCATTACATTTTTAATCCACAGATATAAGAAATATTTCTGTCAAATTTGAATCAAATATCTTTGAGTCACATGCGGACTGTAGTGTGATTTGAACAGACGTCTTCAAATAAAACGTCTTAAAATTGTACGTCAATCAATAATATATCGAGGGCTTACATTCAAAAGCGACTATCTAATATTTTATTCGAAAACGTCAGCATGTTGGTAATCTCTTCTATATTACGTCATTCTTTCATGGCGTTAATTTGGAATGAAAAAAAAATGCCATGATGTTTTTTTAGCGTTTTTACTTTTTGGCTGTCCACTTATCTCAAAGACAAAAATCGCTAAATTTTACGTTTTTCGGTTTATTTCAATCTTTTTCAGTAAATGTTGACCCGCTGATTTCAAATCTGTATTTGAAAACCAGTAAGGAAAGACAGAAAGTCGGGCATGGCCGACTATATAATACCCTACACCTACCTACCAATGCGAAAATGGGCATTGCTATAAGAATTTGGCAGTGTTCATACATGTAATAAGCAAACTCTCTCTGCCGATTTTCGTACTGATCGGATATAAAACACGGTTTCTACAGCGCTTACATGTCAAATCGGGTGTAACATATATATTGGGACTATGTTTAAATCTGAACCGATTTTCCCCGAATTTGGCAGTGTTCATACATGTAATAAGAAAACTCTCTCTGTTAAATTTCGTACTGATCGGATATAAAACACGATTTCTAGAGCGCTTAAATGTTAAATCGGGTGGAACATATATATGGGGGCTATATCTAAATCTGAACCGATTTTCCCCGAATTTGGTAGTGTTCATTCACGTAATAATAAAACTCTCTCTGCCGAATTTCATAAAGATCGGATGTAAAATGTGGTTTCTACAGCGCTTACATGTCAAATCGGGTGAAACATATATATGGGGACTATATCCAAATCTGAACCGATTTTAACCAATTATTAATCCTTGGGCCAAAAAAGAGCACTATGCTAAATTTCATCACAATCGGACCATAAATACGACCTGCACTTTAATTACAAGAATACATGGACAGACAGACGGACAGACGGACATGGCTAAATCGACTCAGAAAGTGATTCTGAGTCGATCGGTATAATAAACAATGGGTCTATCTCTTCTCATTTTAGGTGTTACAAACAAATGCACAAAGTCATAATACCCTGTACCACAGTGTGGTTTATATTATATATGTTGGTATACATAATTCATATCTTATAAAAATTATCGCGAAATAATACAATTCAACAGTTTTTTTGCTCTCCTGAAAAATTTGGGTTTTTTTTTTAATGTAGCAGCTTTTGGATATAAGCCATCGATATTTTCGTTTTTATGGTGTATGATATATGATATAATTCTTCAGTGTATGAATATTTGTCGTTTTTGTATAAAAATTCCTCTTGTATTTGAATTATCATGAGTTTGTTGTTTCAAATTACATTTCAATTTCAAACCAGAAAGGCTGTTTTACGAAATACGAATACTTACTTATCAGTTTTCGTTTGGCCGATTGCTCATTTAAATAAAAAGACAATGGTCTTTTTTATTTGTTTTAGTAATTTTTATTTATGTATTTATATTCCGATATTTCGACCAACATCGCTGGTCATCTTCGGGGAGATTATTTCAATAATAATTAGTTCTACATTTATTGTCTCACAAACACTGAGTCTGCAAAGTTGAAGATATCCTTCTATGCGGTTATATTTTAAAATTATATTAGTCCACTTTTCTAGTTTCTCCGCCACTAAGCGGAATCATTTAGTGAAATATTAATACATTAATTACTTCTATACTACTTATTTGCATCTTCTAAAGTTTCACACGTAATATTAGTTTACTAGTCGCTAACATCTCAAGAAAAATGGGGAAGTTGCCACGTTCCTTTTGGTAGCTCCAACACAAATCGACCATATTGAAACAAAAGTTTACAACTTATAACATCAAAAGGGTTATAATTTTAATATCTATCCATAGATGTTTTCATTTGTTATTCTTTTATTCTTTAAACATGTAATAAATATTTGTTTGTGATTTTGTTCCATTACTTATGGTTTCTTCGTACCAGCAAAGATGGATTTTTTTGCAATAAAACCACATTTTTCTATTTTTTTAACGACTGTTACTAAACCACTATTTCTACGTGAAAGAGATATTGGTAACATTTGTAGCCATTCAACATTTTTAGCCATAATTGCCTTAAATTATTTATTCCGTATTCCGGCTCTATTGGGCTTATACTTAAAAAACAAGTAAGAAAGTTTCAATCGGGTAAACCGACTAAGGTATACCCTCACTTTGTGAGTAATGTAATATTGAATATTACTCGAATTATCCTGTAAATTTGTGTGGGAGGTACCAGAAGGGTTTTATCAAATACACCTTTTTTTCGCTGAACATTAGATATTTTAAATTCATTGCACTGTGCCGACATATAAGCATTTATGTGCACTGGAATAAACGTTATGAGACATTAAATTATGGCATGATTTGGGGCGTGGCAATAACGCCCATTTTTCACAGGGCTATAGACACTATAAAAACATTACACTGTACAAAATTTCAAGTATTTTTATACACTGGTTTTAATGTTATAATCTGTTAACTTTCGGTGCAAAAAGGTACCTTTGTGTGGGAGGTACCAAAAGGGGCGTGGCAACAACACCCATTTTTCCCTGGACTGTAGGCAATATAAAAGCATAATACTGTACAAAATTTCAAGTATTTTTATACACTGTTATTAATGTTATAAGCTGTTAACTATTGGTGCAAAATGGTGCATTTGTGTGGGAGGTACCTAAAGGGACGTGGCAACTTCGCCCATTATTCTCGAGTTGATAGCGACTAATAAGCTAATACTATGTGTGGAATTTCAAAAGATTCGAATAAGTAGTATAGCAGTTATTAAAGAATCAATATTTCACAACATTTTAACCCTTTGTGGGGGAGGTACTAGAAGGAGTGGACCAATATGGCTCATCTTCGAACTTAGCCGGAGATAGAAAAAAATATTACCACATACCAAATTTGAAGTCAATCGGTTACTCCTTTCGAGAGTTATCGTGCGCACCAGCCAACAGACAGACAGACAGACGGACGGACATTGCTCATTCGAACATAACGGATTTCCTCCATCGCAAATCGCAAATCGCAAATCCACCAAACGCCCATTTTTCACAGGGCTATAGACACTATAAAAACATTACACTGTACAAAATTTCAAGTATTTTTATACACTGGTTTTAATGTTATAATCTGTTAACTTTCGGTGCAAAAAGGTACCTTTGTGTGGGAGGTACCAAAAGGGGAGTGGCAACAACGCCCATTTTTCTCTGGACTGTAGGCAATATAAAAGCATAACACTGTGCAAAATTTCAAGTATTTTTATACACCGTTATTAATGTTATAAGCTGTTAATTTTTGGTGCAAAACGGTGCATTTGTGTGGGAGGTACCTAAAGGGACGTGGCAACTTCGCCCATTATTCTCGAGTTGATAGTGACTAATAAGCTAATACTATGTGTGGAATTTCAGAAGATTCGAATACGTATAATAGCAGTTATTAAAGAATCAATATTTCACAACATTTTAACCCTTTGTGGGGGAGGTACCAGAAGGAGTGGACCAATATGGCCCATCTTCGAACTTAGCCGGAGATAGAAAAAAATATTACCACATACGAAATTTGAAGTCAATCGGTTACTCCTTTCGAGAGTTATCGTGCGCACCAGCCAGCAGACACACAGACAGACAGACAGACAGACAGACGGACGGACATTGCTCATTCGACTTAAAATGACCCAAAACGGATTTCCTCCGAACATACTTGGGGTATTAGGTCACTCCTTCGACGTGTTACACTTCTTTCCGTAGCAAATGATATATACCCTCGTCACACTAAAGTGAGGGTATAAATATAGTCAAAATACTAAAGGCAGCTTCAATGAAAATTGGAAATAAAAGAACAAATTTTAGCATAACACATTATTTTAATTTAGATTTTATGGAATAGTATCAATATACACAAAAAAAACAAGTTCATAGGTATAAGACCAACAAATTGTCCCCTAATTGTTATGCATGTTTGACTCCGCCCGACCTAAGTTTTTCTTCACGTGTTTCTGACAATTTTTTAAAGTCTTATGGCCTTATTCATAAAAACTTAATGAATGTTTTAGGAGTGTTAAAACGTTCTTCAATTCTTCATTGAATTATTATGAATATGGGCCATAAGCTTTTCTAAATTTCATGTTTACAAAATTTTGATTCAACTGATTTACATCATTCCTATTCACTGAGAGTATGGCCCACTGTTGCATCTCACAGAGCCGTATGTACATACGAGTATGTACATAACTAATGCAGAGAAATGCGGCAAAGGTGAAAACCAGGCTTTTTAAAGGTTATGGTTATCTTTATTAGCTGTAGCTGTAGTTGCAGTTGCTTTTGTTGTTGGCGTTGTTATTTTCGGTTGTCAAACATGCCCACACGCTAAGAGAGGTTTGGCTTTCTGTGTCATTTGCCATTTGTTGGCGGTACATTTTGTGTGTAGTCTTCGACCACCTAAAGGGTGGTCCATATTTTCATTGTCATTTTCCCGACCGAAGTTTTGAATTGGTGTGCGTGTGCGCACCGATGAGTGAGGCAGTGTGTGAGTATGAGTGTTAACGCCGCTGTAGATTGATGTCATTGCTGATATGTGAAAATTGTGAGTAATTTTCAGAAATGTCATAAATATTATGACACCTTTAGGTCGTGCACCCACGCTAGCGGAAAGCAAAAACAACGACTGCAGCGATATCCTTATGACCACACAAAGGTCACCGAAATCGTCCTAGGGTTCCTTCTTAGTTGTTCCCTCACATTTGTGTTTCTCACTTGTAAGATTGCCCTTCAGATAAGAGAGCGGGACCCCGAGGTGTGAGTTTATTAGAGTTTTTGCCAATAGAAAATATATTTTATGTTGCATAAAATTATGATTTTTGTTTTATGACTTCGTAGAATAGGTAAAAGGATATTTTGTTGTCCGTTCACATATACACATTGAGTGTAGTTAGTGTACAACGGCCACTCAGTGGTAAGTAATAAAAATATTGAAATTATTTATGTGAAAGTGTCAAAACGGGGTGCCACAATTCACGGGAAGTAAGTGCCTGGTCGTTAATATGGGAGTCAGGGTCTGTCAGTCAAGTGCACTTCATGGGAATCAACATCGATTCTCAAAAGTCTCTTCGCATGAAATTAACGGAACCAGCGATTCCTTTCGAATTTTTGCACTCGACAGGGTTTCTAAGATATTTAATATCGATATTAATTTTTGTCTTCAGTTACAGAAGAATATTTCTTCGACAAATCCTGGTGATCTTACAGTTCCTGGCGACTTTTTTTTAAAGGTTTAACATTTTCATTGATTTCTTCAAATTAATTAAAATTACAATTTACCCAATTGCGACAATAAAGGGCTATCTGAGGAATGAATCTGCAGCGAAAATAGTTTAAATAGATCTATTTTAATATCTGAGAAGGAAATTTTGAAGACCCAAGCAAAATATTTTTCATGACAAAAATGCGTAAAGAATTAATTAATTAATTTTAATTTACAATTTGTGTGACCTCCTGACGAATATAGATGCAGTACTTATTGGGGAACTTCGAACAACATGGGATATAAATATCCCATTTCTTAACCAACCAAACAATTGCAGTGAAACTCGGCTCTTAGAAGGGTAGGAAACATTTTTATTTTTCAAAAATGTTTGGTTATTGTGGGTACTGAGACTCAGTAGCTCTCACCTTGTATGTGAACGTTTAAACTTAAACTCCCCAAAAACCTTTATTTTAATCAATTGAAATTAATTGATATGAATATAATGTGTAAAAATAACATCAATCGGTCAAGCCGTTTTGATGTTACACTACTCCAGCAGACGAATCTAAAATTCTATATAAAAATTTACAAGAAAAATTATAATATTGACTCAATAAAATTGCTATAGCTTTTTGGTCCATCCAGGATCCATTTTGAGTTTTTCATATTTAGTTCATAATATTTTGACCCTTTAGTACCAAAAAAATCAAGGATATTAATTAATACTTTTTCAGGATATTCATGGATTAAGCACATTTCCCGTATTTTAATCTCCTTCCACCAAAAGGATAAATATTTCATTCCGCAGCATTGAAGAGGAGTAGCAGATCTTTTCATTGGTATTAATAACGGGTTTTTCAACAGGGACGCTACAAAAGTAGACCGACAGGGACAGCAAACGACGCCATATTTTTTGCCGCTCTTTTGACATTTCTCTTCAGTAAGGTTTGCCATTTCATGATGGAAAGATATACGAGCCAACAACGAGTCGAAATTATTAAAATTTACTACCGAAATTCGGAGTCAGTGGCCTCAACGTTAAGAGCGCTACATCCAATTTATGGTCGATGAGCGATGAGGCTCATTTCTGGCTGAATGGCTTCGTCAATAAACAAAATATGCGTTATTGGTATGACAGCAAACCACACGTTCTCCATGAGTCATCATTGCATCCCGAAAAAAATTACGGTTTGGTGCGGTTTATGGGCCGGCGGCGTCATTGGGCCGTACTTCTTCCGTGATGATCAAGACCGGCACGTTACTGTGAATGGGAATCGCTACCGTTCAATGATAACCGAATATTTTTGGCCCGAATTGGATGATATGGACTTGGAGGACATGTGGTTCCGTCGAAAATTGGGTTCAGCGTCTGGACTTCTGCAAGCGTACCCGTGGTGGCCATGCAAAAGAAATCGAGTTCCATACATAATGGCATCGAACGTACACACAGAATACAGTTTGGTTGCCTCAACCGAATTATTTGCCAACCGAATTTTGTAGTTCTGTCTACTATCATGCGATTCCATCAGGACAACCAATATTTTGGTTGTGGTATACTTCATTTCCAAGTTGACAACAATCATATTTGGTTGCGCCAACTACGAAAATGGTGGCTTAAATTATCTGTTGTAGTTGCCACAACCAACTGTTTTAAAAAATTTTTTGTTCTGACAATTTGTCAGTCATATACTACCGACAATTAATTAAAAACAGTTTTCATTAATTTTGATTTTATTTATTGAACAAAAAACAAAACAATTCATAACAAAAATAAAAATCCCATATTACAAATTGATCACTATTCATCACTATATGAGATGTGGAAATATTTCACAAACATTTTAGTACACAAAAAAAAACACAAATCTTTTATGCAAATATCGCTTAAACCTGTGCTTTCAATTTCATGATTGTTGCTTTTATTTTTTATTTATGTAAAACATTTTGCACAACATATTCTGCATTCCACACATTATTATCAACACGAGATTATTTTTGATTACCTATACCATTCTTGAACAAAATGTTGAAGATTTTTTTATGTGGAGTAATTTTATTTTTTGTTTGTCATGTATCAGCAAAAGAACAGCAACCAATCTTTCGGTTGTATTTCCCAAAATACATTTAATTATTCTAAATTTGGAAAATGATTGGGATAACCAATAAACGATTATTTATTAATATTTTTTCTGTTGTAGTATCCAATTATTCGTTGCAATAATAATCTTTGGTCTATTGATACAATTTCAGTTGTCAAGAATAAAACATTGGTTGTCACAACTAAAAATCGATTATATAGTACTAAAATGAACATTTAAAATTGGTTACCACAACTAACCGAGTGTCAATAAAAAAAAAACAATCTTAATTCGATTGCTACAACCATCGATTTAGTTGCAAGCATTTTCATGTGATCGTATACATGTTATTTTTGTTGTTTCAACTAATAATTTATAAATACAACCGACAGACGGCGTACGCAATATACTTTTTGTTGCTAGTAATATTTTTTTATTGTTACAATCGAATTCCAACCAATTATTTTCCTGGGTGTACTTTCAAATTGATAAAGAATTTCATTGATATCGAAAACCGTTTTTGTTTTATTTAAAAAAACTTTTGTAGCGCTCTTATTGAAAAACCCGGTATATTCACAGTAAGTAAAGCTGTTAAGATATAGCTTATTTAACGAATAGTTATTTTGAGAAAAATCATTGAGATAGGTAACATCGGAGCTCCCTGTACCAAAAAAACTACAATGAATTTTGAAAAACTAAAAACGGCATAAAAATCGCACACACTAGTAGAATTATTGTGCTAAATTTTGTAAAAATTGGAAGGAGTAATTTTTGGAGTTGGTCGAACTGCTTTGGAATTACACTGTAGTATTTTGACTATTTTTTTTAAGTATAACCCCTATAAAGTCGGAATATGCGTTAAGTTTAAGGCAAAAATGATGGAAACAAATGTTGGAAACATTTCTTTCACATAGAAACAGTGGTTTAGTAACAGTCGTTAAAACAAGTAAGAAAGTTCAGTCGGGTAAACCGACTAATGAATCCCCTCACCTTGAGTCTTAAAAAATATTAATAAATTTCTTAATTTTTTTGTTTTATTTAAATTATTATCAATTTAAATTGCATTTAATAAGTTTAAAGTATGTTCTGGTATTAAAGTCCAAAGCTGTTTACTTTTGGTACAAAATGGTCCATTTGTGTGAGAGGTATCAAAAGGGGCGTCCCAATGAAGGTCACTTTTCTCTGAACTCTAGGTACTGTAAAAGCATTACACTGTACAAAAATTCAAGTATTTATATACACTTGTGTTAAAGTTATAGGCTGTTAACTTTTGGTGTAAAATAGTCTATTTGTGTGGGAGGTACCAAAAGGTGACGTGCCAATTACGGCCACTTTTCTTTAGACTCTAGGTACTATAAAATCATTACACTGTACAAAAATTTCAAGTCTTTGTATGCCCTGGTAATAAAGTTATAAGGTATTAACTTTTGGTTAAAAATTGTCCATTTGTGTGGGAGGTACCAAAAGGGGAGTGGCAACTTCGCCTATTTTTCTCGAGGTAATAGTGACTAATAAACTAATACTATGTGTAGAATAAATAATCAATATTTCACTAAATGTTAACCCGTTGTGGGTGAGGTACTAGAAGTAGTGGACCAATATGGCCCATCTTCGAACTTAGCTGGAGATAGACGAAAATATTACCCCATACCAAATTTGAAGTCAATCGGTTACTCCTTTCGAGAGTTATCGTGCGCACCAACCAGCAGACAGACAGACAGACAGACGGACGGACATTGCTCATTCGACTTAAAATGACCCAAAACGGATATCGGCCGAACATACTTAGGGTCTTAGGTCACTCCTTCGATGTGTTACACTTTTGGTTCGTAGCAAATGATATATACCCTCCTCTCTAAGGTGAGGGGATAAAAATAGAAAAAAATGTATCAAAAAATTTGTTAGAAAAATAGAAAAAAATAATTTTATTCCATTTTTTAGAAGTCAGCATCGTAACGAAGAATGCAATGTTAAACTGAAAAAATCTATGGATACATGTAGAAATTATATAAGTAAGAACAATTTTGGTATAAGTAAGAACAATTTCCAAAACTAATGTTTGTATACCTTCACTATTGTGAACGAAGATATATCGTTCATTCCATCTTAAATCGAACACCTTTTTGGGTCACCATTCCCGATTACAAAATAAATTTGCTTATCGATTATCTGCTCAAAACAAAACATTTTATAGTTGGCGAAAAAAATACCAAAATTTTTCCCAGATGTTATTAGCAGCTGATATCTGATAATTAGGAAAATATTCTCAAAGGGCGTACGTTTCGAGTTCTGTATTTTTGGCATGCGTGGACGGATTTTTAACAAAGAATGCTCATTTTAAAGGTCGTAAGTTGTTTTTTATAGCGGGGATTTATGTTCGCGTCCTTAACGTTTTTGAATGCATCCGATGCATCTGCAAATTTAATTTGCATTTTACACATCAATGACACCTACTTAAAATTCTGTGAAAAATATATTTATGTAGCCCCGTATATTCTAAATGAACGCTGAAAATATGAAGAAGTTGTTCAACTCCTATCCTTTTTAAAAAATTATTTATTAAAAAATTCCTGAGCTGTGAACATTGCATTTTATATATGGTAAAAACGCGCTTGTGTATTTATACAAATTAGAGCTTTTCTTGAAGGTCGTCATTTTGGATATGTTTGAAATGAAAGAAAATATACTTGGAAACGATTTTTTTAAATATTATATATTTGTTAACAAATAAATTTTATTTGGAACGTATATATTAACATATTAGAACATAATTTATTTGCAAACTGACTTTTACAAATAAAATATGTGTTTAGACCAAACAAAGTTATTGTTTAAGAAGTTTTCCAAATATATTTTTTTCAAAAAAGATTTTTAAAATGCTGATTTATGCGAATTTTAGTTAGTTTAGTTCAATGCAATTTATATTTACAAAAATTATACCATTTAAAAAACATATGTATATTTCAAGCAGAATATGTTTGGGAAGAAGCGATTTTTTTTCAGCGTATATTACAACCCACCTATTTATATGCGAAAATTCGCCAATATTTGCATATATCGTTATTTATTTTTCCTCTTAAATTTTAATTTGCTTACTGGACCAGGAAAACACCAACATAGATAAGTGAAATATATATAGGCATGTAGTCCTATCTTATTTGAGCTGATCCTGTAAATTTTAATCTGGTGTTTTCTTCAGTTCCTATATAATATCATTTTTATTTAAAAATTTCAGAAATCTAAATTATTTTTTATTGCCCTAACTTTAGTGTAACGAGGGTATATATCATTTGCTACGGACAAAAAGTGTAACACATCGAAGGAGTGACCTAAGACCCCAAGTATGTTAGGCGGAAATCCGTTTTGGGTCATTTTAAGTCGAGTGAGCAATGTCCGTCCATCCGTCGGCCTGTCTGTTGGCTGGTACGCGCGATAACTCTCTTAAGGAATAACCGATTGACTTCAAATTTGGTATGTGGAAAAAAATTTTCTATTGCCGCCTAAGTTCGAAGATGGGAATATTATTCCACTCCTTCTAGTACCTCCCTTACAAAGGGTTAACATTTAGCGAAATATTGATTCTCTAATAACTTATATACTACATATCCGAATCCTCTGTAATTCCACACATAGTAATAGTTTATTTGACGCTATCAACTTGAGAACAATGGGTGAATTTGTCACGCCCCATTAGGTACCTCCCACACAAATGTACCATTTTGCACCGAAAGATAACTGCTTATAACTTTAATACCAGTACATACTTTAACGCAATTTAAATTTATAGTATTTAAACTAAAACAAAAAATAAATAAATTTATCAATATTTTTTTGGGATTTTTTAAGTCGGAACTTTCTTAGTTGTTTTGCACTTCCTTTACTTTTACAAAATTTATACATTTTTTCAAGTTAACATTGTCCTCTTTTGGATGATGGGTTTACAATAAGATAATAAAATATTTTTTGTGATTTTTTAAATATTTTTTATGGTTGTTTTTGTGCCAGAAAAAAAGTTCTCTTTGGAAAAAATTAAGTTTTTCTAATTATTTAAAATGACTGTTGAGTCAGAGTTTTAATGTTAACTGAAATTTTATTGCCTACAAACTTTTTAAAAATTTTCCGAATGGAAAAATAAGATATCGCTATCAATTATTAAAAAATTTTATGGGGATTTGAAATTTAATAAATTTGAGAAAAACACATCTTGGATTTTACAAAAATGTTAATTGCTCTTGAAAGGCTGAACCTATTTTTAAAAATTTGCGTCGTTTGTGTCATATTAAAGAGAACATAATGGACCATTTTTTATGTATATTTTTTATTTTCTTAAACTTTAATTTAAACAAATTGCTACCTCTTCGATTTTCTGGGGTCAATTTTGGGCATTTTTCTGCTGTTTCTTCCAGGGCTGTGGAGTCGAGTCAAAACTACTCGAAATTGTCATCAATCACTCACTCTGTTTTAACATACCTCAATTTTTGGAAATTATGTTCGATTCTGGCAACCAGTTTATTTGTTACTTATTATACCCTACGCCACACTATGGTACAGGGGGTTATAAATTGTTTTTTTTGGCAGATTTGTAAAAATACTACTGCTAGACACACCTTAAAATACCCCGTTCTACTCAGAATCACTACGAGTAGCTGTCCGTCTGTCCATATTAAGTTGTTCATTAAGCACAGGTCGAAATTTCACTACGATCCTGCTACAATTTGGCAATAAGAGCACTTTCACACTAGAGAGGAAACCTATTTGAAAATCGGTGAAAATCGGTTCAGATCGATATTGCACCCAAATATAAATGTTTCTTTAGATTTGGGCTTGTAACGCTATGGAAGCTGTATTTCACATTTAATTATTTGAAAATTTAGTAATTCTGTTTATATTTAGATTTATAAGGGAATTATCTCATATTTATATTTACAATATCTGAGTTTATTCTGCTCTAACAAGGTATTGTACGGTATCATATTGTTGGCTTCGCCCGGCCTTTCCTTACTTGTTTCGCACTCGCTTAGGAATAGTGTATATTCCGCTTAGGAATAGTGTATATTCTGATTATATTTAGCATATTATTTTGTTAGCTAAATATAAACAGAGCTTTCCTAAAACTGTTTTACATAAAAACTCGATAGTTTGGTAAACTTTATAGATATTTTTGGCATACAAAAATATTTAGTTAAAAGCTTTGATTATTTTATCCTTCTTTTGTACCAAAATTATTTTCCCAAAATTTTTTAAATGCAAAAGTTCTATCACATAAATGGTACATTTTGCACAATCTATCTCGGAGTCGACCACAATTTTTCGACTCCGGACTCCGACTGCGGGCAAATTTCCGCGACTCCGACTCCACAGCCCTGGTTTCTTCACATATGCATTTTAAAATCCCTTTGTATGAAATTTTACACGCAGTATTTTGCAGGAGCAGAAGAAAAATGTCAAAAATTGTCATACCTACCCTAGTATTTCGTCCACAACTTTTACAAATATTGAGTCGCCAAAAATCCAATTACCGTTTACTGGATTTGTGAAGAAAATCGAAGGGGAAGCAATCTTTATTAAATTAAAGTTTTTTTTAAAAAATAAAATCTAAAAAAAATAATTTTATTCAGTCAGAATTTATCTTTTGGTTTGAGACCATATGTTCCATTTACTTTCTGTCTATTCCAAGAAAGTAATAGAAACAAATACAAAAATTGGTAGAGAGTTTTAATTGCTTGGTAGAATTGACTGCAGTTTCGATAGACACCACTCTATCATCTTCAGAATTCAGTAGCAATAGTGTATGTCTTTAACTTAAATCAGCTGAAATACTTATGGAAGCAGTAAATTGAATTTAACAAGAACTGCTAACCAAACCCGTATTTTGCCGAACTAAGTCAACATACTAAAACTCTCATACCAATACATTTTTGTTTTTTGCTTGGGTTCGCATCGCGAACCACGAAAACAAATGTAGTTTTGTCAACGGCTAATGCCGACGTCATCGTACCTCATGTGTTTGTATGTGTTGTTGTTATTTATTGTTGGTCTGTGCTTTTGTTATTCAGTCAAAATTTATCTTTTGGTTTGAGACCATATGTTCCATTTACTTTCTGTCTATTCCAAGAAAGTAATAGAAACAAATACAAAAATTGGTAGAGAGTTTTAATTGCTACTGAATTCGGAAGATGATAGAGTGGTGTCTATCGAAACTGCAGTCAATTCTACCAAGCAAGTTTTTTTTTTCAAAAAATAAATGATAGCGATATCTTATTTTTCTATAAAGCAATTTTTATAAAAATTTTTGTCAAAAATATAAAAATAAACATCTCGACAATATCAGGATTACACTTATTTATAGCCCAAATCAAATACTAAAGGTAATTCAAAGAAAATTGGAATTTAAAAAAATATTACCACAACTTTTTTTAATGGGATTGGAAATGGGAAATATTGGTCTATTTATTTTGATATAACCCCCATATACAGGGTCTCCCATATTCGACGGACCCATCTGGCAACGCCATAACTTTTGACAGAGATGTCACATCGCTTAATGACATACCGCGTTTGAAGCGTCAGTCCAAGCAGATTTTTACCATGGAACAATACACGCCACGCGAGCTCTCTGAAATAGTTGAAATTTACATTCAACAGAAGAAGTCAAGTCAACGTGCTTTTAAAATATTAAAAAATGTGAGAAGTGCGCCTTCTAAGAACACCATTAAGCGTTTATACGAAAAATTTTCGACTGGTGAGGCTCTTTCTAATCCGAAGAGGCCAAATAAAAGTCGACCAAGGCGATCGGCCGAGAATATCGCTGCCGTACGAGCCAGTGTTGAGAGGTCCCCAAGAACATCCCAAAAACGCCGTTCTCAGCAGTTGGGCATGGCTCGGTCCACTTTACAACGGATTATTCGCGTTGATTTGCATTTGTTCCCGTACAAAATTCAATTGACGCAAATATTGTTGCCTGCGGACAAGCCTCGTCGATTGGAATGGGCCCAACGAGTCCGTGGGTCCGTCGAATATGGGCAACACGTATATAGCATCTGTTATATTTGACTTCTTAACGCCATATATACCAGGGATGTAACGAACGCGGATTATTCGCATCCATTTCGCTTCCATTTGTTAAAAGTGTTAAATCTCCTTATTCCCTTCACACAATTTGAAGATATTAATACCAATGAAAACCTCTGCCACTTCTCTTCAAAACAGTTGAAAAAATATGTTTGTCCTTGTGGTAACAGGAGGTTAAAATATGGAAAACATTTTTAATACTTGAATATCATGGACAAGTATGAATTCAGTTCCTTAAATTTGTTAGTACTAAAGTGTCAAACTATTATTTGCATTCGCATTCGTTTTCGCAAAAATGCATATTTCACTATTCGCTTTCGTATTCGCAAGAAATATATTTCAATATTCGCTTTCGCTAAAGTCACTTTCGGTACATCCCTAATATACATATACCCCTAGTTTTAACTGATAGATACCGCAAATTTCAACTGACCCTTCACATAGACAATGGTCGCCAAAGGTTAATGTTTTGATATAGCCCCATACAAAGGCCACTCTAGATTTAACTACTTAACACTACAAAAACCACAAATTTCAATGAATCGGGCTGAAATTTGCTACTATGAGGTTATTTGTACCAGAATACATTTACATGCGATCCATGGTGGAGGGTATATAAGATTCGGCATGGCCGAACTTGACAACGTCTTTAATTGTTTTAATTATATGTATTTTAATTACAAACTAAGTTGAAACATGGGCATTCATATTTAAGAGTATAGTATAGTATACATACAGAAGCCAAGTTATATAATATACAAATTAATAAAAGTTCTACTGCAAAATGAAACTCCTGAACAAATTTCTTTTTCGGAATTTCTCATTTCATATTAAGTGTGAGACCTTTTTGTGAATCGAGTGCACATACTATTGTGTGTAACATACGATTATGTATGTATTTCAGTATATTCATAGGAATATTGGCGATTTTCTCTTCCTGACAATTATTGCAAAAGTAGGCGCTCGTGTGCTGTGTACACGAGTCCATATTACATTTCTTTGTCTTTTCAACATTGCATTACTTTAAAAGCCAAATTCAATCGCATGGCTTTTGTTTTATTCGCACTCTTATGAGGCTAGTAGTGTTGAAAAGCTATTGGTTAGAGGATCTGAGTAACCGAATATTACATCAACAGTCAAGTAATTAATTGGGCAATATACTAATTATTTAGTTGATATATCGGTAACCAAATATTACCAGAATTTATGAAATGCAACTAAAAAATGAAAACAGTTAAATATAAGTGGCTTTGGCACATTACTGGTAAACATTGCTTTGCAGTACATATATATTTTTTTCACAATTTGAGGAAATTGAGGACCTTGAATGTGTACCACAAAAGGGAAATGTTGCGTTTTTAAGGCTGCCAAAAGCGCTATATGTTTAGCGATTTAAAGCAATGACACAATACAGCAAATCTTTGGAAAAATTGTTTTTCAGAGACGTAATTTTCATTGTAAAATTTAATGACATTAAAGCGCTTGGAAGCGTATCACAAAAAGGTAGGACTTTCAATATAGTGATTTATAAGAATCAAGCCAAATGTCCAAAGACAAGATTATATTTTTAAAAACTTTAACCAATCTATAAATATAATAGAGGTCATAAACTTTTCGTTATTGAATAACAAAAGTAAAAAAGTAATTGCTTTATTTGCTACATCACTGGTGATCTGTCCTGCATCATAAGCATGGATCTCACTTTAGTGCCAATGTTGCCGTCATCTTCTCGTTGTTTTATTGTAATAAGTTACATTCGACTACACTCATGCGCAGATATACCTATAGTGGTAGATGGATCGATGGAACATATATACATATATGTATGTAAGTATGTACAATTGTAGCAAAACTTCAACGGACCACCGATTGCTGGAAAATAAAACACGACGAGGGACGACGATACGAAAGATACAACGTTCGACGTCTTTGCTGAGTGTTGCCCTGTCTGTATTTCATTTCAAACGCGGAAATGTCGAACAGTACGTATAGATGTTTGTTTGGTTACATACATACATACGAGGATGGATAGGATAGTAACTAAAATGCTGACGTTTCGACTAAAAATCAGTAAGCCATATGCTATAATACTGTTCAGAACTGAGAGATCATTAAAGTTCAGAGCAAACAGTCAATGCTTGACACCCGATATCTGGTATAATGATGTATGTATTTTAGGACGTTAGCAGGGATTAGCAGCCACTTTGCGAATTTTGTACTTTAAGGGATTTTGGGGGTGTCCGGGGAATTCCAAAAAAAGATTAGTGTTTTACTCGACAAGACCTACAGGAAAAATAGTATCCCGTCATTTGCTTCTTAACTTGAGTTTATTTTGTCGCACTGTGTAATATATATACTAATACTTTATGGGGGCTCAGAAAAATATTTAGTGGTGTTACAAACGGAGTGACAAAATGAATATTCCCCATCCTATGGCGGGGAGTATTGAAATAGACCAATATTGCCATTTTCAATCCCAAGTTACATGTAGCTATAAGAAGTATCTACACTAAATGTCAGTCCTCTAGCTCAATTATTATAGACTGTAGCGTGATTACAACAGACGGGCATGGCTAAATCGTTGTAGAATTTTACGACGACTAAGAATATATGTATATTCGTATACTTTATGGGGTTTCGATCCATGCTTAGAGGTGTTACAAACGGAGTGACAAAAATAATATACCCCCATCTTATTGTGGAGGGTATACAAAGAGGGCCAATAATGGTGTTTTTCGGAATTTGTTCTTTATTGGAGCAAACTAGGACCAAGAAGTAAAAGCGTTAAGTTTGGCCATGCCAAAATGTATCTACCCTCCACTATGGATTTCATTCTATTTTATTACTGGAAAAATCTTTGGATATGGAGCAAATCATGAAACGATCCTTTTTGTTTAAGTAAATTATTAAAAAACGAACGCTGCAATTTTTAGGACGCAAATTCTTTAGCCAAACTCTTCACCTGAAAAATGTGGTATGTATGGCTTAAAATAGCATTTTTAAGAGCTGCATCTACACGGGCACTGCAACAAAATAAAATGTTATTTGTATACATTTTATTAAGACGAATTCTTGCCAAAATAGAATAAAAACTGTAAAGCTAAATTTCTTTAAAAAATTAAATTTTTGGGAGCGACATCTATAGGTGGACTATAACAAAATATGAACTGATTTAAAAAAATTTTACTGCCATAATTTTTGTGTTAATTAAATAAAAAAATGCAAAGATTCAGTTAAAATGCTTAAAAAATATGGTATTTATGGCGTAAATAAATGCATATATTTTGGAGCGACCTCTACAGGGTGACTATAACAAAATATGAACCGATTTGTAAAATTGTTGCTGTGAATTCTTGTCAAAATGGAATACAAACTGCAAATTTTTGCTAAATTGCTTTAGAAATGTGGTATCTATAGCTTAAAACCCGTATTTTGGTGCGACCTCTATGGGGAAGCTATATCAAAACATTGCCCGATATGGCCCACTTTCAATCCCAAACAATCTGCAACTATAAGAAATATTTCTACCAAATTTGATCAACCTAGCTATATTATTATGGACTGTAGCGTGATTATAACAGACGGACGGACAGGCCTAAATCGTCTTAGAATTATACGACTAATAAGACTATATATACTAATAAGACTAGTATACAACATTTTTGTCGAAGGGATATAAATAACATTTTCTGGTGTAATTTGGTGTTCTAAACACGAAAAATTGTTTATGACTGGCCTTGCCAACCGGGGAACAGCGGCTCCCAGGAGGCCGTAGCGATCTTCCGCGAGTGTATTTTTATATATAAATATTTTTGTTAATGTTGTATTTAAAATATTTTCATTGGTAATTTTTATAGAAATTTTGACTTCTGAAAATTTTTAAAAAATGCTTGAGAAGATCTTGCGAAATATTAATGAATTAATTGTTTCTAATGGAAGTTGTGCAATTTTTATACCCTACACCACACTGTGGTACAGGGTATTATAAGTTTGTTTCACGGCAGATGTTTGTAACACCTGAAAATAACACAGCTAGACCCACCTTAAAGTATACCGATCGACTCAGAATCGCTAGCTGAGTCGATTTAACGATGTCCGTCCGTCCGTCCGTCCATGTAAAGTTGTTCGTCGACTACAGGTCGCAATTTCACCCCGATCGTTCTGAAATTTTGCACTTTAGAGTATTTCGCGGCTGTTAAGATCGCTATTGAATTTGGTTGAAATCGGTTCAGATTTAGATATAGCTCCCATATATATCTTTCGTCCGATTTGGCCCTTTAGTCCTATAGAAGCTGTATTTTACATCCGATCGTTTTGAAATTTAGAATGGTAGAGTTTATTGATCCATGAACCAACATTGCCGAATTTGAAGAAAATCGGTTAAGATTTAGCTATAGCTCCCATATATATGTTTCGTCCGATTTGGCCCTTTAGTCCTATAGAAGCTGTATTTTTCATCCGATCGTTTTGAAATTTAGAATGGTAGAGTTTCTTGATCCATGAACCAACATTGCCGAATTTGAAGAAAATCGGTTCAGATTTAGATATAGCTCCCATATATATCTTTCGTCCGATTTGGTCCTTTAGTCCTATAGAAGCTGTATTTTACATCCGATCGTTTTGAAATTTAGAATGGTAGAGTTTCTTGATCCATGAACCAACATTGCCGAATTTGAAGAAAATCGGTTCAGATTTAGATATAGCTCCCATATATATATTTCGTCCGATTTGGTCCTTTAGTCCTATAGAAGCTGTATTTTACATCCGATCTTTTTGAAATTTAGAGTGGTAGAGTTTCTTGATCCATGAACCAACATTGCCGAATTTGAAGAAAATCGGTTAAATTTAGCTATAGCTCCCATATATATGTTTCGTCCGATTTGGCCCTTTAGTCCTATAGAAGCTGTATTTTACATCCGATAGTTTTGACATTTAGAATGGTAGAGTTTCTTGATCCATGAACCAACACTACCGAATTTGAAGAAAATCGGTTAAGATTTAGCTATAGCTCCCATATATGTTTCGTCCGATTATGCTCTTTAGTCCTGTAGAAGCTGTATTTTACATCCAATCATTGTGAAATTTAGACTGGTAGAGTTTCTTGATCCATGAACCAACACTACCGAATTTGAAGAAAATCGGTTAAGATTTAGCTATAGCTCCCATATATATGTTTCGTCCGATTTGGCCATTTAGTCCTATAAAAGATGTATTTTACATCCAATCGTTTTGAAATTTAGAATGCTAGAGTTTCTTGATCCATGAACCAACATTGCCGAATTTGAAGAAAATCGGTTAAGATTTAGCTATAGCTCACATATATATGTTTCGTCCGATTTGGCTCTTTAGATCCAATCGTTTTTATACCCTACACCACACTGTGGTACAGGGTATTATTTAAGTATAAAATGTCCCAAAAGTAAATTTATGTAAACAATTTATACATGAATTACAAAATTTATATATCAGAGTTATTCAATATTACGAGAGTGGTGTAGGGTATTATATAGTCGGCACCGCCCGACTTTAGCCTTTCCTTACTGGTTAGACATCAGAAGGCATTTTTTTAAGACAGTTTTTAAAAATTGATTAAACAATTCTACTTATTTTTTTTAATTTAAAAACAAAATTTTATGAAAATTTCATAAAAATTGCAATTTTTCTTATAATTTTACATAAATTGCAATTTTATGAAATTTGCACTTCTATTATTATGTTCTTCAAAATAAACGGACAATTCCGTTTTTTACTAGAAAACTTTCCCTAAGTTGCTGAAATATTTCCGGTAAAATATTTCAGCAAAATCTAGTTGAAATCGAATTCTTATGGGTCAGAATATTTAACATTAACCTATAAATTTTATTTTTTAATAAAAAGTTCCTAAATGGTATAATAAGATCTCGCTTTCATTATTTTGTGTGGAAAAAAGTTCAAAAATGTTGAAAAAATCATTTTTGAGTTTTACGAAATTTTTAATTGCTCTTGAACGGCTAAACCGATTTTTACAAAGTTGTGTTGTTTGAAAAATAACATAATGGACCATTTTTTGTGTTTCTTTTTTAAAATGTATACATTATTTTCCTTTTTTTTACTTGAATTCAAAAAATTGCTACTCTTCGATTTATTTTCAAATTTACACAAAGTATGCACCAGACTCTTACAAATTGAAAATAGTGTTTGGATTTTTGGGAACTCAATACGTGTAAAAGTTATGGCGAAATACTAAGTAAGGTCTGACATTTTCGAATTTTTTCTTCTGTTTCTTCAAAACACTGCGTGTAAAATTTCATACAAATGGATTTTAAAATGCATATGTGCAGAAAAAGAAGAAAAATAGACCTACCTTAGTATATCGTCGAATTTCGTATAACCCAAAAATTTATTTTTAATTTTTTTAAAATATAAATGATAGCGAGATCTTATTTTACCATCTAGCTACTTTTTTTAAACATTGTAGTCAAAATTAAAATTCATAGGTTAATTAATATTAGAAATTCTGACACTTTTTTAAATTTTTTTTTTTGCTAAACATGGCCGAAAATATAATTTTTTCTTTCAAATTTAGTTTTTTCTAATTTTTTTTTGTCAAAATTCAAAATTTTAAAAATATGCAGTTTCAACGAAATTTTCTTCGAAATTTAATATTTTGGAAAATTTAGTTTTACTTTAAAATTTCTTCGATATTTAATTTTCCCAAAAATTTCCTTCACCGGCTTTTAATTAAGTCAATACCTTAAATAAGGGCAGTAGTCAAAATTGCGTTTCAAAATTGCGGTATTTTTCAATTCCCGGAAATTATTTTTTTCTTCCCGGAAATTTCAAAGATTTCGGGTTTCTTTAGAACAAAACAATATAAAAATTAACATTTTAGTGTACAAAAATTTACATTCATTGTTTTGATTGTATTTTAATAGTCTTATTCAAAAATATATATTATTATGTGTTTGATTAAAACAAAAAAATTGTGATTTTTTTTAATTCCACCCAATTTCGCAATTTTCAATTTTATTATCCGTTAGCTTTGAATTTACGCGTCGGGAATCCCGAAGAAAATTTACGGGAATCGGGAAGTGAGAAATCGTCAAAATTCTCGGGAATTTTGTCCCGGATCTTCCCGAAATCCAAATCCTGTTCTGCAGTCATCGTCCTTTAAACGACTCATGGATCTTTAATCCGTTTAGTGGCCATTTTCTAGAAAAAAAAATTAATTTTAAGAAATTTTGTAGAGTAAAGCAATGTTAACCAAATGTTCTAGAGAAATGCAACTCAAGATTTTTTTGGAAAAATGCAAAATTTTGCAGAAAAATGCAATTTCGACGAAATTTTCAAAAACTTAAATTGTAAAGAAATTTTTTAGAAAAATGATATTTTAACATTTTTTATAAAAAATACCAACTGGAAGGAATTTTCTAGAAAAAATCAAATTTGAAGGAATTTTCTCAATAAATGTAGTTCCAATTTTTTTTTCTAAACAAATCTAATTAAATTTTCTAGAAAAAATTATTTTTTATGAAATTTTTTAGAGAAATGCAACTTTGTAAAAATTGAAATTTCAACAAAATCTTCCAGAAAATACAATTTCGGGGAATTTTTCAAGAAAAAATACAATTTAAACCAAGGGAATATAATTTGCAATACTTTGTTTGTGGGCATGAAGATTTTTTACATGGTTGTGGGAAACCGTGTGGCTGAAAGGTTCGAGATTTTTTCTTTTTTTTTTGGTTTTTACGCGGCAGTTAAAAACTATTTTTAAAAAATCGTATTTTTTAACGATTAAATTTAAAGCGTATGCCACCCTATCGGTCTTTTCGGCACTTTAATTTTAATTAAAAACAAATATTGCATACACACTTTTTTTATAATTTTTTTTCGTATATGGGAATTACACCAGAAAATGTTATGCACAGCCCTTTGCGAAATTTTTGTAACCTAGAGTACTCAATATTTTTAAAAATTTTTCCTTTATGGAACAATAAGGAGAAACCAGGCCTAATAATGTTGTTTTCGGAATTATTACTTTATTGGAGTAAAACTCCTAGGACGGACTAATAATTGATTTTCTATGTTCGCACTTTTTGGAGTGAAGGGTGACGAAATTTGCACGCTCCCATTGGGATAAGTTATAAATTATTTTTCAAAATTCTTACTTTTTACGAGTATTTTTCAACGATATAAAATAATTTGAAAAATGTCCTATTTTTGTATTTTGCAAATTTGAAATCTGGCATCTCATATGTTATTCATTCCAATTTTGCACAACATTTTTTCGACTTCGGGATGGAACCCTCGTATGTACATATCAATGTAAGCCCAAATGTGGATAGAGAGGGAGATCCATATTAAAAGACAAATACATGATACCGACATCAGACATACACACTCCGCGCACAGATACGAATCAAGTAGTACGGGTATGGATTCGAGTACAACGAGTACCCGTACGAGTTGTAGGTACATTGTACGTTCGACGTTCGAGAATCTTTGCAATTCATATTAAATTTATTTTCATGTGTGATAATCTTATCTCGTTAGACATCTTCATCAGCGCCAGATTACCAACAAATTGTATGTTAAGTTTACGCGATGTCGCGCTGCACAGTGGTGCAATGTTGGTGCAAAGTTTGCAAAGGTCGAGATTTGTTTATGACTTTTTCACAGTAGCTTTTATTAATACATTTTCAAGAAAATTATTAGTTTTAAAATATGCAATTTTAATGAAATTGGCTTCGAAATTTAATTCTTATAGATAATTTAGTTTTTCTTTAACATTAGTTCGAAATTGAGTTTTTCCCAAAAAAAATATTTCAACGACAGTTAATCTCGGCAGTGGCCACTAAACAGGAGTCATCGTTTATTAAACGACTCATGGATCTTTAATCCGTTTAGCGGCTCACCAACTCTTAAAATTTTCAGAGAAATGCAATTCAACAAGTTTTCTGGAAGAATGCAATTTTGACAAAATTTACCAAAAACAAGTAAGAAAGTTTCAGTCGGGTAAACCGACTAAGGTATACCCTCACTTTGTGAGTAATGTAATATTGAATATTACACGAATTATTCTGTCAATTTGTGTGGGAGCTACCAGAAGGGGTTTAACAAATACACCTATTTTTCGCTGAAGAGTAGATACTTTAAATTCATTGCACTGCGCCGAATTATAAGCGTTTATGTGCACTGGTATAAACGTTACGAGATATTTAATTGTGGTATGATTTGGCCATTTTGTGTGGGAGGTACAAAAAGGGGCGTGGCGATAACGCCCATTTTTCACAGGGCTATAGGCACTATAAAAACATTACACTGTACAAAATTTCAAGTATTATTATACACTTGTATTAATGTTATAAGCTGTTAACTTTTGGTGCAAAATGGTACCTTTGTGTGGGGGGTACCAAAAGGGGCGTGGCAACAACGCCCATTTTTCTCTGGACTGTAGGCAATATAAAAGCATAACACTGTGCAAAATTTCAAGTATTTTTATACACCGTTATTAATGTTATAAGCTGTTATTTTTTGGTGCAAAACGGTGCATTTGTGTGGGAGGTACCTAAAGGGACGTGGCAACTTCGCCCATTTCTCTCGAGTTGATAGCGACTAATAAACTAATACTATGTGTGGATTTTCTGAAGATTCGCATAAGTAGTATAGAAGTTATAAAAGAATCAATATTTCACAACATTTTAACCCTTTGTGGGGGAGGTACTTGAAGTAGTGGACCAATATGGCCCATCTTCGAACTTAGCCGGAGATAGAAAAAAATATTACCACATACCAAATTTGAAGTCAATCGGTTACTCCTTTCGAGAGTTATCGTGCGCACCAGCCAGCAGACAGACAGGCAGACAGACAGACAGACAGACAGACGGACGGACATTGCTCATTCGACTTAAAATGACCCAAAACGGATTTCCTCCGAACATACTTAGGGTCTTAGATCACTCCTTCGATGTGTTACACTTTTTTCCGTAGCAAATGATATATACCCTCGTCACACTAAAGTGAGGGTATAAAAATGCTATTTCGATGACATTAAAAAAAAATGTAGAAAAATGTTATTTCATCAACAATTTTTAAAAAAACACAAATTTCATGGAATTTCCAATAAAATTCTAAATTTGAAGGAATTTTCTAAAAAAAATGCAATTTCAAGACTTTTTGTAGAAAAATTTAATATGATAAAATTTTCTATATAATTGGAATTTTAATTAAATGATCTTAAAAAACGTAATTTCAACGAATTTTTATAGAAAAATGCAATCTCAAAGTAATTTTTTTAAATTGCAGTTTCAATGTAATATTGTTGTAAAATGTAAATTCAACTAAATTTTGAAAGAAAATGTAAATACGAGAAAATTTCCAAGAAAAAATAAAATGTCAACGAAAAAAATACGAGTATATAGAAAATTTCCTTCAAATTTCGTCATCGTCCTTTAAACAACTCATAGGTTTCCGTTTAGTGGCTCTTAATCCGCTCATCGACTTGAGAAATTTCATCAAAATATTGGGAGAAATGTAATTTTAACAAAGCTTTCCAGAAAATCAAATTCAACGCAATGCATCAAATGCAATTTCAACAAAAGTTTGCAGAAAAATTAAATTTCGATGAAAATGTAATTTCAAAGAAATTTTGAAGAAAAATTTGATTTTAACAATTTTGAAAAAAAAAGCATAAATTTGAAGGAATTTTCTAGGAAAATTCAAATTTAAAGGATTTTTCTAAATAAAATGCAATTTCGAAAATTTTGTCTACAAAATGTTGAAAGAATTTTCTTAAAAAAAATAATTTCAAGATTTTTTTTGAAAAATTTAATTAGATATTTGAAAAATTTAATTAGATAATATTTTCTGTAAAATGGAAACTTTCGAGAAAAATGTAATTTCAACGAATTTTTGAAGAGAAATGCAATCCCAAAGTAACTTTTTAGAGAAATTAAATTTTGTAAAAAAATTTTGAAGAAAAATACAATTTCGAGGACAACTTCAAGAAAATATTTTCTAGATGTTTATTTTATTTTTTAGATATGTCGCATCCCACTAATACTTACACAACAAAGCTCCTAAAATGGCCTAAGCTTGAGTTTTAGTAAAAAATATATTTTTAACAAAAATAACAAAACATGTTTTAATTCGCAAACAATTTGAATTTTTTTTTTTTACATTTTTTAAAAAAGATTGTAGAAAAGCAATTGCATTGTTTAAAAATGTTGCCGAAAATACATAATTTTTGATCAAAATTTAGTTTTTTCTAAGAAATTATGTCAAAATTTTTTTTAAGAAAATTCTAAATTAAAAAAATATCAATTTTCAACGAAATTTTCTTCGAATTTTTATTTTTCTGAAAAATTTGGTTGTTCTTTAAAATTTCTTCCAAATTGAATTTTTCTAGAAAAATTCCTTCAACGACCTTTAATCCGGCAATGGCTATTATCGGGAGACATCCCATAAACGACTTATGGATCTTTAATCCGTTTAGTGGCTTTTATGGACTCATCGCCATTCGAAATGTGGACAAAAATTTCAGAGTAATAAAAATTTTAACAAAATTTGCTAGAGAAATGCAATTCACGATTTTTCTGGAAAAAATTGGTTTTCAAAAAAAAAATAGCAGAAAAATGCAGTCAGTGAAATTTAAAAAAAACTATTTCAAAGAAATTTTGTAGAAAAATTTGATTTCATTAACATTTTTTAGAAAACCATAAATTTGAAGGAATTTTCTAGAAAAACTCAAATTTGAGGGGATTTTCTAAACAAAAATGTAATTTCGAGAACTTTGTTAGAAAAATTTGAAGGCATTTTCTAAAAAAATTAAATTTAAAGATTTTTTGTAGAAAAATTTAATTATTGTAACATTTTCAAAAAAATTTGAGTTTTTTATTAATTTTCTAGAAAAATGTAATTTCAACGAAATTTTGTAGAAAAGTGCAATCCCAATGTAATTTTTTAGAAAAATTCAACGAAATTTTGAAGAAAATGCAATATCGAGGAAAATTTCAAGAAAAAAAATTCGGATAAATGGATCTTGGGTTATCCTACGTAAAAAAGGTAAATCACATATATATACATATATTTTTTTTAGATGTTTATTTTATTTTTTAGATATTTTTCTTTAAACAAGTCGCAACCCACTAATACTTAGACCTCAAAGCTCCTACAGAAAATGGCCATGACAATTTGTTTTTTTATATTTTTTAGAAAAGATTGTTAAAAATGTTGTCAAAAATACATAATTTTTGATCAAAATTTAGTTTTTTTTTCCAAGAAATTATGTTAAAATTATTTTTTTTAGAAAATTCAAAAAAATATGCATATTTAACGAAATTTTCTTCGACGTTTAATTTTTCTTAAAAATTGAGTTGTTATTTAAAATTTCTTCGAAATTAAATGTTTCCAGAAAATTTCCTTCAACGATCTTTAACCGGGCAGTGACCATTACTCAGGAAACATCCCATAAACGACTCATGGATCTTTCATCCGTTAATCCACTTAATCCACTCATCGGCATTCGAAATTTTAACAAAATGTTTAGAGAAATGCAATTTTAACAAAAATTACTTGGGAAATGACATTTAACGAAAATTGAAGGAATTTTCTAGAAAAACTCAAATTTGAAGGAATTTTCTTAAATAATGCAATTTTGAGAATTTTTGTAGAAAAAGTTGAAGGAATTTTCTAAAAAAATTAATTTCGTTTTTTTTTTAAATATTTAATTATGATAAAATTTTCAATAAAATTGCAATTTTCATAAAATTTTCTAGAAAATTTTAATTTCAACGAATTTTTGTAGAAAAATGCAATCCCATAGTAATTTTTAAAGAAATTATTTTTTTAAAAAAATTAAATTTCAACGAAAATTTGAAGAAAAATACAATTTCGAGGACAACTTCAAGAAAAAAAAAATAATTTTCGGATAAGTAGTTCTTGGGTTATGCTAGAAATGCAATTCAAAGATTTTTCTGGAAAAATTCGTTTTCAAAAAAATTAAGCAGAAAAATGCAATATCAGTGAAATTTTCAAAAAAAATCAATTTCAAAGAAATTTTGTAGGAAAATTTGATTTCATCAATATTTTTTTAGAAAACCATAAATTTGAAGGAATTTTATAGAAAAATTCAAATTTGAAGGAATTTTCTAAAAAAAAAATTAATTTCGAGAATTTTAAGGAACTTTTTAAAAAATAAATTTCAAGGCTTTCTGTAGAATAATTTAATTATAATAAAATTTTCCAAAAAATTTTAATTTTCATTACATTCTCTAGAAAAATTTTATTTCAACGGATTTTCGTAGAAAAATCAAATCCCAATGTAACTTTGAGGATAATGAAATTTTGTAAAAAATGAAATAATAAAAAGAAAAATGCAATTTGAAAATGATGTAGAAAATGCATACATATTTATTCAAAATTTAGTTTTTAAGTTCTAAAAATATACAATTTCAACGAAATTTAATTTTTATAAAAAATCTTCGAAATGGAATTTTTCCAGAATATTTCCTTCAACGACCTTTAATCCGGGCAGTGGCCACTAAGCAGGATTCGTAGTCCTTTAAACGTCTCATGGATCTTTAATCTGTTTAGTGGCTCTTAATCTGCTCATCAACCTTGTAATTTGAACAAAATGTTCAGAGAAATGCTATTTTAACAAAATTTTCTAGGGAAATGCAATTCAAAGATTTGTCTGGAAAATTGCAATTTTAACAAAATTTTGCAGAAAAATTAAATTTAGACAAAATTGTCAAAAAAAATCAATTTCAAAGAAATTTTGTAGAAAAATTTTATTTTATCGATTTTTTTTTACAAAAGCATAAATTTAAAGGAATTTTCTAGAATAACTCAAACTTTGAGGAATTTTCTAAAAAAATGCAATATCGAGAATTTTTGTAGAAAAAGTTGATGGAATTTTCTAAAAAATGTAATTTCAAGAATTTTTTGAAAAATTTAATTATGATAAAATTTTCTACAAAATTTAAATTTTCTAGAAAAATTTAATTTCATCGAATTTTTGTAGAAAAATGCAATCCTATAGTAATTTTTTAGAGAAATTAAACAATATTTAAACAAGTCGCATTCCACTAATACTTAGACCACAGAGCTCTTACAGAAAATTTCCTAAGCTCTCGTTTTAATAAAAATATATGTTTTGATAAAAAAATCAAAAAGTTTAAAGGAATTTTCAAAAAGAATTTTTTATAGACTAATTTATGTAATTATGTAAAATTTTGTATAAAATTGGAATTTTCATTAAATTTTCTAGAAAAATTTTATTTCAACGAATTTTTGTAGAAAAATGCAATCCCAAAGTAAGTTTTTTTGAGAGAAATGAAGTTTCAATGTATTATATAATATTGTTAAAAAATGCAATTTCAACTAAATTTTAAAGAAAAATTCAATTATTTAAAATTTAAACGAAATTTCCTTAAACGACTCGTGGATCTTTAATCCGTTTAGTGTATCTTAACCGCTCATCGACCATCGAAATTTCAACAAAATTTTCTGGAAATGCTATTTTAACAAAATTTACTAGAGAAATGCGATTTTTCTTAATAAATCCAGATTCAACAAAATTTTGCAGAAAAATGCTACATCCACGAAATTTTTTAAAAATTCAATTTCAAAGAAATTTGATTTCATCAAAAAAAAGGTAATGCAATTTCAAAAATTTTAAGGAATTTTCTAAAAAATGAAATTTCAAGACTTTTTGTAGAAAAATTTAATTATGATAAAATTTTCTATAAAATTGGAATTTTCAAAAAATTTTCTAGAAAAATTGTATTACAACGAATTGTGCAATCCAAAAGTAATTTTTAGAGAAATTAATTTTTAATGTAATACTGTTAAAAAAATGCAATTTTATCTAAATTTTGAAGAAAATTGCAATTTTGAGGAAATTTTCATGAAAAAAAAATTTGAACGAAAGAAATATATAGAAAATTTTCCTTCAACGACCTTTAATCGTCCCTTAAATGACTCGTGGATCTTGAATCCGTTTAGTGGCTCTTAATCCGCTTATCGGCATTCGAAATTTCAACAACGTTTTCAGAGAAAAGCAATTATATAAAAATTTTGTAGAGAAATGCAGTACAACGATTTTTCTGGAAAAATTAATTTCAGCAAAATTTTGCAGAAAATGTAATTTTGACGAAATTTTCAAAAAAAAATTTGAAGAAAAATTCGATTTCATCGAAATGTTTTAGAAATTGTGTTTTTGTGAAGAATCATTCATAAAAATTCAAAATAAAAAATTTCCTTAAAAAAGTGAAATTTCAAGAAATTTTTGAAAACCTTGAAGGAATTTTCTGAAGAAAATGATTTAAACAATTTTTGTAGACAAATTTAATTATGATAAAATTTACTATGAAATTGAAATTTTCATTAAATTTTCAAAAAAGATGTTATTTCAATTAATTTTTGTGGAAAAATGCAATCCCAACGTAATTTTTTGAGAAATAAAATGCAATTTCAACGAAATTTTGAAGAAAAATTAAATTTCGAGGACATTTTTAAGAAAAAATACAATTTAAACGAAAGAGATATATTTTGCGATAATTTTTTTTTTTTTGGGGGGGCATGAAGATTTTTTATATGATTGTGAATAGTCGTGTGGTTAAATGGGTTGGGAAGTCCTTATTTATTGAAAAGATTTTTTATTTTAATTGATTTTTTTTAAATTCGATTATTAATGGAATGAACCTTTTTTGAAATTATGCATGGATTTTCTTCAGAATGGTCTCATTTTATTAGTGACTGATCAGACTTTACGGTAAAATAATAAAACAATAATAATCCTGAATTTTTAGAGGTTTTAATTAAATTAAAACAGTTATTATAAAATTTCTCAAAAAGTTAGTTTTTTCGCAACATCTTCTTGTAAGATATCTTTGAAACCGCTGATGAGATGAAAAAATTACATTGAAATAAGTTGAATGCTTGATCAATTGAAATTCGAAGATTCCATTTGAAATTCGAAAAATAGCAATTTAAATTCGGATATTCCATTTGAAATTCGAAAAAGGTCAATTGAAATTCGAAAAACATCAATTGAAATTCGAAAAACATCAATTGGAATTCGAAACACATCACTTGATATTCGAAGAACATCAATTGAAATTCGAAAAACATTAATTGAAATTCGAAACACATCATTTGAAATTCGTAAAATTGCAATTGAAATTCGGAATACGTTAATTGAAATTCGAATTTAAAATTCCATTTGAAATTCGAAAAATAGCAATTGAAATTCGGATATTCCATTTGAAATTCGAAAAGGGTCAATTGAAATTCGAAAAACATCAATTGAAATTCGAAAAACATCAATTGAAATTCGAAACACATCACTTGATATTCGAAGAACATCTATTGAAATTCGAAAAACATCAATTGAAATTCGAAACACATCAATTGAAATTCGATACACATCATTTGAAATTCGTAAAATTGCAATTGAAATTCGGAATACGTCAATTGAAATTCGAATTTTTCCACTTGAAATTCGTAATACACCAATTGAAATTCGGAAAATTTCAATTGATGTATTTCGAATTTCAATCGATGTATTTCGAATTTCAATTGATGTTTTTCGAATTTCAATCGATGTATTTCGAATTTCAATTGATGTTTTTCGAATTAAAATTGATGTGTTTCGAATTTCAATTGATGTTTTTCGAATTTCAATTGATGTATTTCGAATTGATTTTTTTCGAATTTCAAGTGGTATCTACGAATTTCAATTGACCTTTTTCGAATTTTAAATGGAATCTTCGAATTTCAAAATACAAACATTTGTATTTGTGTTTTTATATTTTTTAAAAAAGATTGAAGAAGACGCTATAGAAACCCCTTTGGACAACATTTTCTAAATACAATAGGTAAATACAATGGATAGAAAAAGGGCCGTTTGACAAAAAGCCAAATTCCACAAACCTCCAAATCGGAGAGTCCTTAACCGATCTTTTTAAAATTATTAACTATTACCAAATAGGACTAAACTTGGTGCAATTTGTATATCCATCAGAAGACATCGGTTTCAAAAGTTCACAAACTTGATATAACACTGCAAGTTTAAAGGTAATCGTTACAGATTTAATGAAAATGTTTGTGTGATTATTCAGCTCAAAAAAGACATGTAATTTAGCCTTTCTTTGATGATATTGATTTTGTTATCTAGTTATTTTGGAGTACATATACGAATTTGTCAACACTCTCTATTGTTGCACCACTGTGTAACGTCGATGGATTCTCATCATTCACGTACAAACTTGTAGCTATATGGCGGTGTTGGTTAAGCAGATCTACAAACATGGCTACATCGATCGTACTACCAATATGGATGACATCGCTCGCATCCACTGAACCTGGACGGACGATACAACCTAAGCAGTCGCGCAGTATTGGTAGCGTTTACATCTCCTTTCCCGTTGGAGAAAATCCAAACGAAGCTTGGGAAAAATACGAGTGAAGCGCAAAAACCAAACGTTTTGGAAACGAAACAGAAAATTGGCTTCTTATTACTACTGCCGGCTTCAGCTGGGCTCTGTGTCCACCACAATGTGCATTGATGACACATGAGTGTTGCTGTTTATGTCGGTATCAGTGATGTCGTCTCGAGATGTAGTTTCAGACATATGCTATTTTTTTTTGCGGGAAGAATGGTAATAGTTCCTGTAAGTAATATGCTTGTTAGAGACATGATCCTTTGAACAATAGAAAGTCCTCCGAGAATATGTACAAATAAACTATTTAAGTTCATTTAAATCGAATTTCAGGATTAAAATAAAAAATCTGCGTTTACTTACCTAAATTTCCTAGTGATGTGGGGATGTCATCCATTTGCGAGTTCTTAAGAAACGATGATCTGCAAAAAGATTAGAAATATTGTTTAATTACATGAGATTTGAAGCTCGTATTGAAAATGAATATTAATATAACAAAAATATAATTTAGATGGAAAATTTTAGTTGTAGCGGCTTAAGAAATTTTCCTTCTTAGATTGCGATCACGCCTTATTTTAAATATTTCTACAATATTTGTCTAGCGCCACTAAAAATAAAAATTTATATTTATCTACTTATATATATTATTGAAATCCGCTTAGGGTACAAGTATTTCGACTTGATACAAATGTTCCAATGAACTTCTCTCACTTGTTTTCCATTCAGTTAATTTGTTAGTTTGTAGTGTGATAGTGGCGTTTTTCTGTTTGTTGCTCTTTTTGTGCTGATTTCATCGAAGATTTATTGTGTGGCAGTTGCGATTTGTAATTTATATCTTCTGCATCAACCATGGGAGCTTAAAGCTATCCATACCCCGGTTCCCTTTCCGATGACACATATAAAAATAAAAAAAAAACTCCAATAAGCCATGTTTCAGGATATTTTCGTTAAGTGCATTATTCAAAGCGATTGAGTGGTAAATGGGGCCATAGTCGTTTGATGGAAAAACATTTTAATATTCTACCGACTCCTGAAAATTTACCCTACTTACGTTTTTAGTAAGAACCAGTTGGATCTTTAGCAGAAGATAAAATATCTTCTTCAATAGAGTTTCGATCTTTCTCTTCTGCTATTCATTCATACTATGACAATAATTCTACGCACATTGAGGTATACATATATCTAGCCATATATTTTCCAGGAACATCCACCATCTTCTCGAACGAGTAATCAAAATTTGTCTTAATTTGATTGTCAATAGGTTTTGCGCAAGAAGCAAGATTTATATTGCAAAACTCTGTATGCCGATGACAACCTTTGGAGTGTTACAGAAGTGAACGCTACAGGTTCACATAAGAATATAAATAATAAGTTGTGCTATTTTTTCAAATGTTAGATGCTTAATCTATAATCTGAAAAATTGAGAAAATATGTGCAAAGGTGTTTTGTGGATGTTCTGCACTATGCAAAGGCGTGAACGGAATTTTACAAATGAATGCTTGTTTGTAAGGCCGTGACATGTAGCTGACCCTGCAAATTTCAAGACGGTGTCCAACCTTGTTCTTTTTTAAAATAATATTTACTAAAAAATGCCAATGATTTTCCTTTATAAACTATGAAAAATATTGAAATCACAAAATAAACAGAATCAATGCAATAAAAGACAATTGAGATTTCTGACATTTTTAAGTAAAAATGCTATTATACGAGTATAGAATCTGAAGAAAACATCCGATTACAAATTTGACCCCAAAAAACATTTTTTTTTCAAAAAATGCTCGCTCAAATTTTACTACTTTACGATCACAGTACTTTTAAACTACTGAGATGACATCAACAAGATATATACCAAAGGACGCGTGCTGGCGGGGGCTACTATTTTATGCATTGAAATTTATCAAAACCAGAGAGGCGATCTGGTCCTATCAAAAATTCAAAAAACAGTCAAAATTGTGCCTCAATATGTCGGCATTATTTAAGATGATATGCTGTAGACATATTGAAATTTCGCGTGAGGGTGCATTTATCCCTCAAGTCTGCTCTTTAAATATTGTCTTTGATAGAACGCTACAAATACAATATTTTATTCACAATTTGAAGAATATTACAAAATTCCTCGCTTGCAGCGTATGATAGTAATGCGTTTATTTTATAAGGATATATATATTTAGACTCCTAACTCCCGAAGACCGCGGAAATATTGAAATCAAACCTCTGCTTCAGCAGCTTTAAAACACACTTACTTTGCCAATATATGGAGCTATACTACAGGGTTTTCCAACAAGAGGAGTTATTTTGAATCACCCGGTATTTCGGTAGCTGTCACTTTTGAAGCTTTTATTCTTTGACATTTGACAAGTAGAAACTACGCCATTATTAAAAATGAAACGATACACGATTCAACAACGCTTTGAAATTATTAAAATTCACTTCAAAATGGTGAAAATCTTGCAGTCACAGTTCGCAAAACTAAAGCATTTTTGGGTCGTCGTGAAGCACCTTGTCGGACCGCAATACAGAAATTGGTGGAAAAATTCGAGCTGTTGGGACAAGTTAGTGATGTGAAGAATAAAACCCGTGCACGTCGCTCAAGAACAACTGAGAATATTGCTGCTGTAGCCCAAAATGTTGAAGAAAACCTAGGTTTGTCCATTCCTCGTCGTTCTTGGGAATTGGACATTCCACAAACGTCATTACACCGTATCTTGCATAAAGACTTGGGTCTTAAGGCTTATAAAGTTCAGGTAACACAAGAACTCAAGCCGGCCGGAATTCCATCGAAAAATCATCTTGACTGATGAGCCCCATTTCCACCTCGGTGGCTACGTCAACAGGCAAAATTGTCGGATCTGGGGCTAGGAAAACCCAAGAGTTAGTGCTGAGAAGCCTCTCCATCCTCAACGTGTGACTGTTTAGTGCAGTTTATGGTCCAACCTCATTTTCGAAAAAGAGGTTGGATCAACAGTTATGGTGAATGGATTGCGCTATCGGGAGATGATTAATGATTTTTTATGGTCGGAGTTGGATGGTATTGATCTGGACAACGTTTACTTTCAGAAGCAACGAAACCATTGCTCTGTTACGGAAAAATTTTCCGGACCGTGTTATCTCTCGAAGAGGTGATCACAATTGGCCACCGAGTGATTTAACACCTTGCGACTTCTTCCGTTGGGGCCACGTGAATGATAAGGTCTACGCCAACAGCCCAGCGTCGATTCAAGACCTCAAAGATAGAATTCGTGAGGCTGTCGAGGACATAGGCCACAGCCACTGTAGAAACTGTATTTTATATCCGATCAGTGCGAAATTCGGCAAAAAGAGGTCTCTTATTACGTGAAGAAATACTGTAAAATTTGGAAAAAATCTGTTCAGATTTAGATATAGCCTCCATATATAAGATACCCCGATTTGACATGTAAGCCCTGTAAAAATGTTATTTTATATCCAATCAGTGAGTGTATTTTATATCCGATCAGAACGAAATTTGACAGAAAGAGGTCTGTTTACATGAATGAGTATTCAGGGAAATCCGTTCAGATTTATATATAACCTCCATATATATGTTCCTCCTGATTTGGTATCAAAGCGCTATATAAGTTGTACTTTACTTCCGATCATTTAAATTTTCCAGAAAGATGTTTCTCAATTTAGGAACGAATATTGGTAAATTTAGCGATTATCGGCTTAGAATTAGATAATATGTTCCTACCCATTTACCAATTATTCCAAATAATTATCGCAATGACCCTTATCGCATTGTTAGGGAGGTGTAGGGTATTATATAGTCGGCCCCGCCCGACTTTCTGCCTTTCCTTGCTGGTTAGCACAAAGTTAGTGAGTTTACCCCTTTTTATACTCTCCACAATAGCTAGGGAGGATATAAATTTTGTCACTCCGTTTGTAACACCTATAAATATAGATCTGAAACCTCATAAAGTGTATATATTCTTAATCGTCGTAAAATTCTAATAAGATTTAGTCATGTCAGTCCGACCATTGTAATCGCTCTACAATGTACAATAATTGAGGTAGATGACTGAAATTTGGTACATATACTTCTTATAGCAGCAGGTTGGGATTGAAAAAGGGCAATATCGGTTCACTTTTTGATATATCCCCCATATATAGAATCTCCGTTTAATATAGCCCTCATACAAAGGTCCCACTGAATTTGACTTCATAACCCCAGAAAAACCAAAAATTTAAACGAATTTGGTAAAATGGTAACAACAAATTATAATTTAACAATTGATATGCGATCGATGGTATATAAGATTCGGCATGGTCAACGCATACATGCAAAAAAGTGCAACATTTTCCTTGTCGTTTTCCCTAAAACTGGACTTTTATAACACATTTAGGAATTTTAATAAATGAGCTATGTTTAATTCGAGGTACAACACCAGTTCGACATAAAAAGGAAAACATTTCTTTTAGCATTTCACGTCGACGGGGTAAAATTTCTTTCAGAATCGAAATCACCATAAATTTGTTTCGAGACAGATGTTTATTAACGCCACAAATACTAGAGCTAGACCCACTTTAAAGTACACCGATCGACTCAGTATCGCTAGATGAGTTGATTTAAAAATGTCCGTCCGCCTGTCTGTCCATTTAAAGTTGTTCGTTAAGTAAAGGTCGCATTTTCACCCGATCTTGCTGAAATTTGGCAATAAGGACTTTTCACACCTGGGAAGAAATTGATCAACATCGGTTCAGATTTAGATATATAAATATTTTCTTTCCAGTCTTTTAGCGGTACAGAAGCTGTTTTTTATATCTAATCACTTTGGAGTATGGAGTATCTTGATCCAAGGACCCACATTGTCGAATTTCGTGTAAATCGGTTTTATATTTAGATGTAGCACCCAAGTACAAACATAAAAATGTAAAAATGTGTGTTCATATTTAGATATAGCCCACATATATACATATTTCCTCCGATTTGGCATATAAGCGCTATTAAATATAAATTGTCGATCATTGGAAAAATATATTTATAAAACTTGACAATATTTCTTCTTATTGTGCTCCGATAGGGTGGTGTACGGACCTTCCTTACGGGTTTAAAGTTTAATTGTAGACCAAATAAAAAATGCTCATTCTTTCCAATTACTAAATGTCACAAATCTCCTCCTTTTCTGGCACAAAAGTCCTCCTTTCCAAAAAAAATTTATGGTAACCCTGACTATATGATACCCTACAGAGTAGAATAAGTACTAATATAGTTATTCTAAAACTGAAACTATGAGTATTATCTTAAACAATTCACAACACTGAGATATATGTTTTGCAAATGGTGTCGATATCTAGTGATAATGCTTCTAAAGCACTTTGATACTAAATCGAAAGGAATATATATGGAGCTATACGAGTATGTAAATCTGAACCGGGTTTTGTCAAACTAAGCAATCTTCGTTACTGTCTCAAGAAACTGCTCTCCGCCAAATTTTGTTATAATAGGATGTAAAATAAAGCTTCTTTGATACAAAATCGGAAGGAATATATTTATGGGGTTCTATATACATAAATCTGAACGATTTATTTTAAATTAGACCAAATCCAAATCGGAGTTAAATATATATGGTGGATATATCTAAATATGAACCGATTTTCTCAAATATCAATACCGTTCTTTCTTTGCGCGAAAAAGTTGTCTGTGCCAAATTTCATGAAGATTAGTCCAGAATTGCGACATGTACTTTGATTACAACGTTTACATGGACATCAGAAGAATAGACGGACGTACGGCCGGACAGATATCGCTAGATCGAACCAGCCGGTGATTCTGAGTTGATCCATATACTTTAAGGTGGGCAGTATTTTTAGGCGTTACAAACATCTGGACCAAAACAAGCTTGCCACAGTATAATGTAGGGTCAATGTTGCCAGAAATGACGATTTATCGTCATTTTGACGATTTTCAGAGCCAAAAAATAGGACATGACGATTTGACGATTTTTGACCCGAAATGACGATTTTTTTATGATACGAAAAAAGTAAGGAGAACTTCACAAATTGTTCTTATATTAAAGATTTTTTTATAATTCGTTCCGGATATATTTACACTCCCATTTATCTTTTTAAAATAAAATACAGAAATGTTAGAAAATGTCTCAAATATTATGGACCGCACTCAATAACATAACAAGAAAAATCTCTAAAGTTTTGTTAAGTTGTAAAATTGGCAGAGGAAATTACAGCGAAATTTTTTAGGTAAAGTAGGGGCTACATAAAAACGTGAACATAGGTCCAAGGGGGTAACTTGCTCCTTGAAATGGTTCTGGGTATAATAAAATACAAATTGCCGAGTTTTAGGCCAATCAATTGGTATTTTCAGTCTCCCTTTGAATTGTTCCAGATAATATTAAATTGTCAAAATTCAGTCTAATCGAATCTAATGGAACCGTCGTATGGGGGCTGTATAAATGGATATACAGTGGACCTTCTTGACGTGAATGGTAATATGCATTTTGTCAATCTTCGTCGCTATAAGCTAAAGCTAGTGGCTTTCATGACGTGAAGAAAAAAATATTATATGAGCAGGACTATTTTCAAATAAAGGGTCCGCTATCTAACGCTTTTTTTCAACTAGTGCTTATTTCGTGAATGGTAACACTTGCTCATGTCTGATTTGAGAGATAATTAGTTTTATCCTTCCGCTGAACGAATATGGTTGTGTATACGCTTGAACAAGTGGGCCTGCGATCGACTTACGGAAGATGCCGATTTAGCCAAAAAAATCATATTTTCAGATGAAGCTCATTTTGATCTTGGCGGGTATGTAAACAAGCAAAATTGTCGAATTTGGGGCACAGAAAACCCGCACGGATACACCCAAAACGATACACCCAAAACGAGTCACTGTTCACTGATAGAAAAAGCTTCGTCATGACGACGAATTTGTACATCATCACGATTATTTTTTCGTCAAAAGTCAGCTAACGTACGGAATAATCCTCTTGATGAATTTGTTCGTCACCATGACGAATTTCTGTTTCCCAAAAATTTCGTCCTCAGGATGATCGATTCATCACCACGACGAACCCCATTCATCATCATGACGAACCACATTCATCATCACGACGAATAGCATTCATCACCACGACGAACTCCATTCATCACCACGACGAATTCCATTCGTCACCACGACGAATCCCATTCATCATCACGACGAATTCCGTTCGTCACCACGACGAATCCCATTCATCATCACGACGAATTCCATTCGTCACCCTGACGAATCCCATTCAATATCACGACGAATCCCATTCGTCACCACGACGAATTCATGTCCACGACTATTTAAATTTTAAAAATTCCAATAAATGTTCTTCTAGTTGTAAACCATTTAAAATGGTATGGAAAATAAAATTATTTGACTACATTGCTAGGTTCAGTTGTGAATATTCGTTTCGAGACGCAGTTCTTATCAGGTAAGGCTGAAATCAAACAAACGAGAAGTATTCATTACTTCTGCTATTTTAAATCAAAAATAATCACATCAAGTAATGTATTTGCCACTAGCACAAATGTTTCACACTTAAGGCCCAACTATAATATGCATAAGCTAGCTTAAGCAACTGTGCGAATGCATGAAATCGTATGTGCCAAACTATAATGTACTTAAGTGAACTTTTCGTTAAATTCTCTCAGTTCCCATTTGCTTAAGCAGGGTGCGAAACTTAACGCACATTCCGTACGGAATTGCTTATGCATATTATAGTTGGGCCTTTATACAGCTTGTCGACCTGCATGTACGTTTGATCATATTTTCAGCAAAATGGCCAAATACATCTTTTCGTCGTGGGAATGAAACCTTATCGTTCTCTCGACGAATTTCGAAATCACCAAAAACATGACTTGATGATCGTGTTCGTTCTATTGACGTACAAAAACATCGCATGTACGAAACTTTTCGTCACCAGTACGAAGATATATTGACGAAACTGATTCGTCATGGTGACGAACGGTTTTTCTATCAGTGTTTGGTGCGGATTTTGGTCCAGAGGCATAATTAGGCCATTTTTCTTCGAAAATGAGCAAGGGGTGGCCGTTACAGTCAATGGCAATCGTTATCGGGCCATGTTGAATTTTTGTTCACAAAAATTGAAGAGGAGGATATTGGCAACATTTGGTTTCAACAGGACGGCGCTACGTGCCACACAGCCGAAGCTACACTAGATGTTTTCAAAAAAAAAGTTATTTGGCGGACCCTTTATACGAAATTAATATGTATGAGATATGTTTCCGTAAACTAATTTATTAATGTCGTTCAAGAATGTGAGATCGCCAACAAAATTAATTTTAAGTTCACTTTGAGGAACCCCAAAAATCATTTGAGAGTACCAATTAATACATATCTATCTCCGAAACATGTCTTCGACATAAAAAAACACAAAAGATGTACGTTGCTGGTAAATTTTTGTGTTGACGATTTCGAACATTTATTTTGACGATGTGGCGATTTTTGTACCCCCATGTTGACGATTTTCGGTCAAATTCGTCTGGTGGTTGAACCAAATATTTTAGCATAGCTCGAGATAATCCCAAATTAAGTAGTGCTATATATGGCTGTGGTTATGCCGTACCTATGGCATCTAATTTTTATTGGCTGTTTCTGTTAAGGTCATACGAAAAAAGGGGTTTGTATAAAAGTGTTTATGAGATTTGTCATAAGTTCTCATAAACATATCCATAATGGTCTAGATAAACTTGAGGTTCGAATACCATCAAACCTTCATACCTCTATAAAAAAGCCAATCCGGAACATCTCCCCCATTATTCTCTCAAATACTCTTCCGACATAATTAAAACCTCAAAGCCGGCAATTGGAAGTCATCAACATAACATCAAAGCTATGCTTAAAGAGATCTTTCGCAGCGATCCTAAGCTCTTTTAGCAAGACTCAGCAAGAGATAGCCAAAATCTCTTCTGTTGTCTGGCCGATGATCACGATGATGATGATGATGTTGTAAGTACATAAGTTGGCTGGTTTGGTTACTTGGTTGGGCTTGTTCGAACGTGTTTTTACGACGATCATACTCCAGGTTGTTTGTTGTGTTTTTATACGTCACATGAATTGCTTTCTTAGGGTGAACGCACTCGCGGATGTTAGTGGGTCACTATTTGTACGGTCATTGACCGTTCACCACTATACTTCGGTGGTCGGTTCGGTTCGGTGTGGTACGGTCGGTTGGATTGGGTTGTTTCTAAATATATACACTCACTCACCGTCTCACGGGTATATAGCGAAGACACAAACAAACATACTCTCGTCACAGAGCACGTCAGCGATCGAAGAACCGACGGACGACGACGATGGCAACGAAGAAGAAGCATCTTTCACAGAGGAGGAAGAAGTCAACAGACAACGGCGACAGAGATCATGATTATGATGATCCACAATATCGTCGTCGACGTGGTCTTCGTCATAGTATTGTATTTTGTGGCGCATTGCATGGAGTAGGTATTATGGTTGGAGTGCTGATGATGATGCTCCTCTATCCTATATTGGACGACTACGACGACCTAAGTATGTATGTGAATTTATTTGTGTTCTTTCCTGGATTTCGTTGTAAATAAGTTTGGTTGGTTTGATGGAATGATGGGCCGCTATGGTATGACTAGTTGGGTTAGCTTTTGGATTCGAACGAGTATGTGTTATGCCTTTTAGCTCTTGGCCAAAAAGAAAAACAAAAACAATGGAATGGAAAGAAAAGGCCATGTAACCATCAACTAACCAAACAGCCAGCCAGCCAACAGAACTGCAGCCAAGTCACAGTAGACAGTGGATCGAAAAAGAAAAACAGTAGGAAATTACTATATGTAAACCATGTGCATTCGCAACTCACGTTCTTAATACAATTTAAAACATATCGATAACTCTATTCTAAAACATGCAGAGTCGACTTAGCATAGTTTTAGGGAGATTGCATTTTTAATTTCTAAATATTCCAAATTATATTCAGTCAAAATTTGGTGTTTATCCGTCAACCCAATCAAAAGTTATTCACAAAACAGTAATGTCATTCGATTTGCGTTATAAAGGAATTTGCAAATTTAAAAAATCATTAAACTTTGATCGCCTCTCCTGAAAAACAACCTTTTTGCACTTAGCATAGTTTAGAATGGAGGTATCGATATGAGTGCCATGCGGACTGTTCGGCTGCCGCCCATGTGACAGCTGAATTTAGGAATACGGATTATTAATGAAAGAATATACATATATATTCCAACGTTACATTTCAGCCATTCTGATATATCCATACGCTTGACTGGTATTTCCTACTCATGGCCTGTAGATAGTTTTCGGTCTTTTGCGCAGATAACGAGGCCAACCCAATCGTCTCCTATGTCAATAAGAGTATAATCAATTGCAGGCACCCTGAGAAGGATTACACCATTCTGTTTCCTCGAATGTACTGTATCGTATTGTCTACATGTAACAAATGCGTTACAGTTTATTTCGCTTAGCTGCACTGCATTTAAGTGACTTTTGATATTACCTGCACAAAAGGGAAAATATTTTGCATGTTGATTCGCTTGTATTAGAAAATGTTATGTCTACGTGCATTTCGTTTAGGTTAGGTTGAAAGAGAGGAGACGTTTGATCTACACTGAAGTAAGTGGATCGACCTGTTGTGCTCTCCTTATTTATGATCTTTTAAGCTTCAAGGGGCAAACAGGAAGTCCAACGAAAGATGGACATAAATCGGCACCTGTAGGGTAGTTAGACAAATCTGACCAAGATATAACCTGAGAAGGGTTAAAGAGGAAAAGACTATCTACGTTAGTGTCAGTTCTGACGGGACTCTTCATCATCGGCGAGCACGACAGTAGGTTGGGTATTGACTCCAATAACTTCTGCAGAAGCTTTGGACATGAGGAGGAAGTGGAGAGCAATGAGAACTTGCTATGCTACTGTCCCGCTTTAAGTAAACGACATCTGGATATACATAATGCGGCCGGCCTTTCTAGGTAGTTTAACAGATCTTTTCGATATCGATATTCGTACTACATATCTACAACGTTGTATATCAAACGGGTTGATTTCGATGAAGGGCATTTCAGCCAGTGGTAACACTAGGGACCTAAACTGGTCTATGTGAGTTAGTAAAAAATGGCAGCCACCCTAACCTTAACCTAAGCTTCAAGAGTACTACAAACGAATTTCCTCAGTTTTTCCCCGTCATATCCTTTTAGATGGCTCAGATCTGTTATTGTGTCGGACTCTAAGTATCGGTTGTCTTGCATGTGCGAAAGCTGGTCATTGGCACAGAAAAAGCTGCATAGCTTCTGTTCAGTTCTCTGAACTGAATTGTATGAAGTCGGGTAGATTTAGTTATGCGTTCACAAAATGTGTTTGTATGAATTGTGAGGGAATTGAAAGAAATTCCCATTATCTACTTATTCTAACATCGACCCTGCCATGTACATTAGATAAGCGCAGTGCATTGTTCGTTGTTGTATTTACATTTATAATCTACTTGCGGACCCGGCGAACTTCGACTCGCCCCGATTTAACACCTTCAGATAAACTCCAGAGTGATAATAAAACACAGATAGCTTAAGTTTTAATGCGATTTATTTGAGTGGATTCAATTTCAGTAGAGAGCGATATGATAAACAATGTTTTTGATTTGTTTTCCCGGGCAAAATCAAACAAAGAAGACGGTTTTCCAACACGCGATTGTCATCGAATCAGCTTGAATTGGAATGAAAGAACAGATTTATTGATTGTCATCGCACAGGGAACGCATTGTCATCGTACAGGGAACTGAATCTGCTTGAATTGGAATGAAAGAACAGTTGGAATAATAGGAATTCGTGGGATAAGGACTTCCTTTGCTTTGAATTTTCCCTTGATGATCGTTGCTTGAATCACATTGCTAATCAGTTTCTTGACGGACGACCGCGTACCGTTGCACAATTTCGGATGATTCAGATTCCGCAACATGATTATTATCGATCCCACCTTCGACTGTAAATTATGCGGCGGAGCTCCTGCCACATCAAGCGAGTTCAAAAATTCTGTCGGATAGTTTGTCGCTTCATCCTCGTCGATCACGCTGTCAACGGATTTGTACGAATGCAGTTCTCCAACGATTTTACTTTGTATAATCAAATACAAGCTATCGACGTCCTTATTCTTCGCTGCTAACATTGCCCGTTCACTAATCCAATCGAGATTTTTATAATTTTGTTCAATGCCTGGGAGCACTTTGGTGATGACTTCCTCCTTCGACGATAAGAACTCGCAAAAATTTTCCGGGTACGATATCAATCCAGTGGAAACATTAACAGGAATTCGGCCATTGCCAAGCGCCAGCAGTTGTCTCGAGAATTCAAAAGTCGATGAGTCGTTCTGCAACGCGACTCTCATGTTCGTGGTCAATTTCAACTTCTCGACATGCCACCACAAAGACGGCGATTTCAGGCATGCATTAATTTCATCAGCAGCAGTAGATTTCGAGATGACGGGAAGCGTTTGACGAAAATCTCCGGAGAGCAATTTCATAGCCCCACCAAATTGTCTCGAATCACCTCGTAAATCCTTCATTGTTCGGTCAATTCACTTTTTATACTCAAACTTATTTTCTGAAAAAATTATCGAACTGATAAATACGCAATGAATTTCAATTGATCGTAATGCTCGTTTGCGGATGTGATACCCGATACATGAATATCCGAAATCAGTGTAATAAAACGCAAAACTCGAATGAATTGCAGCAAGAAAAATAGCACATTTGTCTTTTAATTAATTACTTTTTCGTTTAAAAGAAAATGAATAACAATGTTGATTGAAAAAGAACAGTAGGAATCTCTCAAGAAATAACTATTTTAGATTTTTCTAGAGGATTTTCCCAAAATTTTCTTTTGTACAAACTTTCTCCTGGCAATTACGAACAACTGAAAAAAAATTGAGCCAAATCGGTCAAGCCGTTCTCAATTGATCAATTACTATACATTTTTTACACCATTGTTATAGATTTATAGACGTATTTATTTCAGACTGTAGTGAAGATAAGGGATGTATGTGTTGTGAGCTTATGTCTTCTCTTTTCTTCCTACTTATAAGATAGGTTAAGAATTATTTGGTTAGTCTTAGGCTAAGTAAAAATATTGTAAATAAATGTAGTTCCTATTTAGAAATCAAATCGTATAGACCTTTGTATTTCTGCTAGGTCTGCTATGTTTTCCCAGCATGTCCTGCATGCTCTGTATTCGTTGTTATCTGCTTATCCTAAATGGTGTAGATGTGCTTGTAAGCTTGATTGTCGTATTAGAACACTCATCATCTTACAAGTTTCGTTCCTGTTCATTTTCGGTACACTACTTGCTTTATTTTCATTTGGGACCCTCACAGTATCTTTGTGCTTTCTTCCACTGTTTCGCCATAAAAGACTGTTTGGACCTTTACTTCTAATCATTCCACCGTGTCCTGGCACCGAAAACATGCGCAGTTGACCATAAGCTGAGTAATCATTAATCGACCTTTAATAGTCCAACACGGTTCTGGATTTGTCCCTTTCGAATGTTATTGCTTTTTTATCGTCATTTGGCTATCTGTGAATATGTTAGCATCTTTCGGCTTTGTGGTGCTACGAATGGTGATTTCATTTGTACAAAAAATTTTAAATTTTTTCTACATTTTACACTGAAAACCAATTTTTAGGTTCGTTTGTAAAAATGGTGCAGCCGTATGAACGGGTTTTGATTTCGTTTGTAAAATTATTACACTTCGCAAATGCGAAAATATCGAATTTTCCACACTCAGCCCTGTCCACGTGTTGCACCGTCAAAAAGCAAACTTCAGAACCAAACCTAATTGAAAGCGTACATTCTTAATGCACTATCAAATGGTTGCGCCATAATGTATGTTTGGGTTTTACTCACCACACGATTTTTGTTCAATTGTTCGCATGCAGAATTAGAAATTAGCAGTGGGTGCAGGGGAAATTTTTAAAATGTCGCAACATGATGTAGTGATATTATTTTTAGAAACGAAATCACCATAAGTCAGTTTACACATTCCGTGATTGCTCGAACTTCCGCTTGAAATAACATGTTATGATCTGGGAGGCGGAAATAAAAGTCAACATCTGCTTACTCCAAAAAAATGTCCAATCCCGTTTTTCCTCCTAGTTTGGATGCATCCGTGTAACAGCGGGTTCCCACGGGTATAAGAGCAAGTGACACAAATGATTCACAGTTAACTACAAGCCGTACTTCACGAATGCGGTCGCACATTTCCAAAGTTTGAATGTGATCGACCAATGATTCTAATATCTCCTGATGGTACGACTTGTGGTCTCGATTTATCCATTCACTCATTAATTGGAGACGTATTGCTGTGAGGGCTTACTTTATGCGGATTTCTATTGGTTAAATGTGAAGTATAGTCTGCAACGCCCTGGTTGGAGCGGTTCTGATTGTCCCACTTATGCCTAGAAAGAACACACAATACATACGTTGACATTTTTGCAATGTTTTTGCGTAGCACTTATTTGCCATTGATGTCCACCATACTACTGAGGCATAGGTTATTATTGGTCAAATCACGCTCATGTAAAGCTACTGTGTCATATTTGGACGTACTCCACAGTTTGAACCTATAGCTCTTCTACACAACGACCAAAATCTGTGTGATCTTACCAACTAAGTTCTTGATCCAAAATTATTCCGAAGTATTTTACCTTTGTAGATATATCAGCTGTTCATATTTCGGTTTTTTTCTGGATTTACATTTAATCCCCTTGGTTGTGCCCAGTAAATGCTATGTTAAGTGTTCTCCGCTCATCTACATAATTGGTTTGGATTCCTGTCCCTTAGAAGCATTACAACGTTGTCTGCATAACAGTTTTGTGTTCTCCTTTGGTGAGGGCTCTTACGAGACTATGTATCGTCGTAACCTATAGAAGAGGCGATAAAATGTCCCCGCCGGAGGTATACCACGATTTACCTTGTCTCTAATTTTTACGTTATATGACCCAACTATCCACCTTTTCCTTAGCATATGGTTGATCCAATTTGTCAATGCCCGGTCAACCTGCATCTGCACATTATTTAATTCTCCTTCAATGTCTATGCAAACAGCGAGTGTATACATCTATTCACTGAATGACTATGTGGTGCACTATCTCAATCAGAGCTGTGTCCTCTGATTTTCCTTTGACATAGGCATGTTGTTTAAATTTTAGCCTTTCATCCGGTACTCGTATCTTACTTTTGACAGGATAAACAGGAAGGAATTTAAGCTAATAGTTCGATAAGCCTTTGGGGTCGCCTTGCCAGGCTTGGAGTACGAGTATACGCCTGAGTTAGGCTTGCAGTGAAACTCCAGCCAGATGTGTTGATAGGAGATCCACCTCATTCTGAAGAAGTGCTGGAAATATTCCATCCGATTCCTTAAAGAGAGAGAAGCTTTTTATCGCATCTTAAGCCATAATTTATGTTATATTCGTAATAGGTACTTGATTCAACACAGGGTATTTTACACTTAAGTGCTCGGTGTTACATAGACTGTCAATTCCAGCCTTGGGTTTATTTGCCTGCAAAAATCTATATATATTTCTAACCACTGTGCACTATCGCAGTCAATTCAGCAGGCGTATAGGCGAGCCAGCTTACAGTCATTCATTGAGTCCAGCGGCGGCGGTTGGAACATTGCTTGGCTGGTTGCCTGGCTGGTCGGTTTGCTGGTTAGTTAGACAACTCGTCACTCATCATGGATGGTTGAGCATGTAAGTCGTTTTGGCTATAGGTTGATCTTATGCACATCGAGTGCACTGTAATTTTATGCCGCCTTAGGATGCCACCATAGCCTGCCAGTTTGCCATCCAACCAGCCAGTTTTCCATTCTTATGGATCACCGCGGATCGCGTACTCTGGCTGCCACTTTGGTTAAAATTGTTTTGTGTGTTGTTGAGATTGTCTTTTTCCGTGTGTGCCAGAGTATCATTTCTGCTGTGCATGTGATGATGATAATGATGATATTTGTACTTGGCGCAGCTTATATTGGTGGCACTGGTTCTGCCGCTGCAGTTGCCATGGCATTGCTGGGAATCTCTTGAAATTCTTTTGGTTTAAAAAGCGCCCTGCCGTCGATGCACAGTGTTTAGAATATATATTTTAAGGAAAACATTTGATGGAGAGCCGTCTGAAATATTCCCCTAACATTCAACCAGCCCCAGTACGACAAAGTAACGTCAGAGCAACTGAGAACATAATCACCCTCCATGATAGTGCGCAAAAGAATCTGATATACTCGATTTCTCGCTGTACACCAGTGTACCTTCGGAAACTTCAACCTTTGGCACTGAGACATGGGCCTGCATCCGTCCAAGACCCCACTGGTCCAATAGGACAATGTTTCTTGGGTGAAAAGCGTTTCTTTGGAGACTTGGCTTCGAAATGTTTGGAAGAAAACCCCAATTTTGGCCAAAAATCATGCTATGTTTAAAGCAAATTTCACGTATATGAGATAACGCCAACCCTCATGGGTTTCACCAGGTGAGAATGCATTCACAGAAGTTTGGAGGGGATTTTGGGTTGTGGACCCAAACAGCCATTGATCAATTGCGAGCTCAACAGCTATTGGGTCAAACAGAGCAGGAGGATGCGACATGCTACATTTGATAGCTGATGTAATTTTCCTCCAATGAAAATCAGTTAAACAATACAATTTACCCAACCTACATAAATTTATTTCAGTAAAAATGTATGCAGAACATAAAGGTTTGTGACCACTGTGTTTGGTTACAATCCATTTTATATGATCATCATCTTACATCAGTTGGTTTTAATTTTTGTTTATTTTGATTTTTTTTTGCTGGTGTATTTTCTTCACTGGTGCCGATACCGGTGATCATGCGCTCCATCGCTCGTATTTCCGTGTTCTGGATTCTGGGTATTTTTCAAGCTATGGTTTTCAAAAGCTGAAACATTGTTGAAGGGTCATTTAGCACCGCCACTTTCTCCCACAATTAGCGCTTGAAATAAAACCAATTTTTTGGATAAGTGAAAATGTGGATCAAATTTACGAGCTATGTCTCGGCTCAGATTTAGCTACAGATAATAATTGTAAAAAATGGGGAAGAATCTTTTACACTACCGAACTATCAGTCTTTCTCGGCTTTGATTCGTCGTAAACGAAATTTTACATTATTCGTTTTTGGATCAGTGAAGGTCCGTTCTGAAATCGATGGCAATCTATTTACAATTGTAAAGGGTGTCCCAAGAAGAGCGCAATTTTGTAATCTCGCAACATTCGAAGTGTCATTGTTTGACATTTGAATAATTGTTATTGTTTGTTAGTAGAAGGTACGAGGTTAGTAAAAATGGAGCGCTACACGAATGAACAACGCATTCTCATTGTGAAATTGTTTTACCAAAATGGTGAAAGTTTTGCGGCTACAGTTCGCAAATTGCGATCAATTTGGGGTCACAATAATGCTCCAAAAGAGTCAACTGTAAAGAGATTAATGGATAAATTTGCCGAAACTGGGTCTGTTAGTGATGTAAAGACAACAACGCGCAATCGACCAGGTCGATGGACCGAAAATGTCGCAGCTGTACGTGATGATGTCGCTCAAACTCCATCCACCTCAATTCGACACCGAGCTCAGCAAATTGGTGTCTCCAAATCCACTTTGCAGCGAATTTTGAAATGATAACCAGTTTTTTCTTGCCTAGAATTGAAGAAATGAATGTGGAGGGCATGTGGTTCCAACAAGACGGCGCCACATGTCATACAGCCAGAGAAACGATTCAATTGCTGCATCAGTCATTTCCCGGTCGTGTTATTTCGCGTTTTGGAGATCAGAATTGGCCGCCTAGATCGTGCGATTTAACACCATTAGATTTTTTTCTTTGGGGTTTTTTGATGTCGATGGTTTACGCGAATAAGCCGACGACGACTCAAGCCTTAAAAGACGAAATTGGACGCTGCATTAATGAAATACCGCAGCATTCATGCAAAACGGTCATTGAAAATTTCATTAAAAGATCGCGTGCATGCCAGCAAAGCCGCGGCGGCCATCTGCACGATATATTGTTCCATACATAACCTCATTCTGTCTACTTTACGATATAATAAAGTTTCACGATTTTTTCTTAAATATCTGTGTTTTATTTAAAATTAAAAAATTGCGCTCTTCTTGGGACACCCTTTATATATCGCTCACTTACTTCAAGAGTGTCATAACTCAAAATTGAAAATTGTCAGGATGTGTAACTTTAAGTCCGTATAAAAAAATAAATAACATAAAATAAGACGTTTAAAAAAGGTGGAATAATCCGAAATATGATTGTTAACTTATAAACTAAATTTCGTTGAGATTTATTTATCAATATTTGCAAAATTAGCATTTCTGTAAGGCAACCTCAAAAATTTTTAATTTTGAGTTATGACAGTCTCGAAGTGAGTGAGCGATATGTTCCTCTGATTTAACATATAAGCTCTATGGGACATGTAATTTAAATCTATTAATTGTGAAGTTTTATATAAGTATATGTCATATTGTCGCCTTTGAGTATACTTCAAATCTATTCAAATTCAAAAATAACTGAACTGATCACCAATGGAAAAAGGAACTAAACAGTTTTAAAAGCCATTTTTGAATGGCTCAAAAATGCATTTATGAACATATGTATGTTAAATAGGTATCGATCTATATATGGGGAAAATCACGTCAACTTTTTTCAATTTTATTCCGATCGCGTCAAAACTTGGTGGGTTTGCAGAAGTACTATGAGAATGAGGTGTGCCAAAAATATGATAGCTTATGAGGATACTGGGTTTCCAAGAATGTAATTTTGACTATTGTATCTCCTGACAAAGTGGACCGATTTAAATTACCCGTGGCTTACACAGTACAACACATGATTCAATTCTGAGAATTGGACGTGAAAGTAGCCCCAAAAATAAGAACTTCTGCATCATTTTTTTTTAGAAAAGTTGGCTCAATTAATGATTTAATGGCCATACGATTTTTTGCTCAAGGTGGATTTTTTGCACTTTTATAATGTTCTGTTTTTATAAAACAGAACATTATAAAACAGGACAGAACATTTTTGCGATTTTTAAGGCACTGGGTGCACTTTATTCGGGTCGGTTTGTTCCGCATTTTTGTTCTGCTATTCTATATCTACAACTTTGCTAAACGAATTTTTCTAAAAAGAGTCTTAGAACTTTTGAACGATATTATGTTGTTTATTTAAAAATTTAGGAATATATCGAGACCTAACAGCCAAAAAGACGTAAGCGCCACCATAATTTACTATTAATTTTTTGAGGAAAATCGTTTACTTATGACAAATGACATCATGTATCCGAAATTTATAGCTGTAAAATGTACCGTTATACTAAATTTCACAGTTATATAAACATATGTATGCATTACATATGCATTTAAACAAAAAATAATCGCAAAAGAAACCTTCTCCTCTAAATTTTTGTGAGTGGCGCTTACGACTTTTTGGCGGTTATGGCTCGATATGTTTATTTGTCCTACAAACACGTTTTTTTACCAATTATTTTGTGAGAAAAAGGAAAAAATGCAACCAGTCTCTTAAAAATCTGTTTGCAATTGACTGAGTTTTATGCTGTTTTCTTGATTGGGGTGTAATTTCCTTAATTAGTTTTTGTAACGAAGATTGACCCCAAATTTGGGGCGCACTTTCATTTTCAATTTGGGGTGCATTTTCTTGGGGCCCAACTTCCGGCCGCCTATAAAACCATGTTCCACAGTGTGGTGTAGGGTACACAAAAATGTGTTCTCTTTGTCATCTTTTAAATTCTAAAGTTAAGTTAATTGTTATTTTATTCTATTGCTGGGAAATGGTACCATTTAGGGCCAGTTTAGTTCAAATTTGAAATGAAAGATCGTCCATTTTTTTGGGCTTTTATTAATTTTGTTACAACTCCAAATGTCCAAAGCCGGCTACGCGGACAAAAGTGTTTCTCAGGGGCAGGGCTTCGGCCGTGGATAAATATTTTCTCCTATGGGATATGTCCAAAAACGACTACGTGGATCAGAGCCTTCGGCCGGGATTAAAGATTTTTTCCTCCAGGGTATGTCCAAAGCCGGCTACGCAGACCAAAAGTGTCCTTGTATGCTCGGGGTTACAGATGTTCTCCTTTTGGATATGTTCAAAGTCGGCTACGACTCTGCCGCGCAAATACACTTTGGTCCGCGTAGCCGGCTTTGGACATGCCGCAGAGGAGAAAATCGTAGAATAATTAAATAATTTTCTAATAAGATTTATAGAATTTAATTAGTATAGAAATTTATAAGAAAAAAGATGCATTGGCAAAAATTTGTTATTAAAAAATTGCGCAATAAAAATAAAACAAAAATATCAATATTCAAATATTATCTTATTTATACACGGAGAAAAAAACAGGAAACAAAATATGTTTTGGATCAAAATTTAAATAATTGGTGCAAATATTTTATATTTACATACCGGAAAAAAAGTTTCAATATCTCTCTAATCAACGTTATTTTTATTCGGAGTTTTGTGCAAATTATCTTTAAAAACGGGGAAATATTTAAATCGGCTACAGAATTTGTTTTCCTACCTATAGGAAAAAAAGTAATTTTTCCCAAATATAAAACGTTTCCAGAAAATATACTACAGAAGCGAATTTTTTTCTTAAGGTAAGTACTTACTTAACCACAAACGAATGAACAAACGCCCAACATTTTTGGGCGATTGTTCACTTTTCACGTTTGGGCGATTTTCACTTGGGCGATTATTCGCATAGCCATGGAAAATGGATGTGTTATACCGCCACCAAATAAATAATGTCATCGAAAGTTAGCAGATGAACAATATACTTCTTAGTATAGTGTCAGATGGGTTATCTACTAATTGGTAAAATGCCTTTTGGTTTATCTACTACTCTAGCAGAATTCCACTTTAGTTAACTACTTCTTAGTATGCGAAAAGTTGGATTACTTACTCCTTAGTAGAGGGTCGGTTGGGTTATAAACTCCTTAGTGGATGACAAATTGAGTTATCTACTCCCCCTGGGTTATCTATAAATCAGTAAATGATTAGTTGGGTCATCTACTTCCGTCCGTCCGTCTGTCTGCTGGCTGGTGCGCACGATTACTCTCGAAAGGATTAAGGATTTTGTATGCGATAATATTTTGCTCTATCTCCGGCTAAGTTCGAAGATGGTCCATATTGGTCCACTCCTTCTAGTACCTCTCCCACAAAGGGTTAGTGAAATATATATTCTTTATTAAGATATATACTGCTTATTCGTATCTGCTGAAATTTCATACACAGTATTAGTTTATTAGTCGCTATCACTTCGAGAAAAAGTTTCCACGCCCCTTTTGGTACCTCCCACACAAATGGACCTTTTTGTACCAAATCTTAACAGTTTATAACTTTAATACCAGTGCATACAAAAACTTTAAATTTTGTACAGTGTAGTGCTTTTATGGTACATACAGTTCACTGAAAAATGGGCGCCATTGACACGCCCCTTTTGGTACCTCCCATACAAATGGATTATAACTTATACAGCTTATAACTGTAATACCTGCAGATACTTTCAAGTTATTAAATGTAATTTAAACTGATAACATTTTAACTAAAACAAAAAAAAAAAATTAGGAATATTTTTTGGTACTGAAGGTTTTTTTGTTTATTTTGCATAATTTGTATATTGTCTGCTTGTGACATATACAAGGCGACAATATACAAACTCCAATAATAAGGTTCAAATAAAAGGGGCAATCTGTGTACCATTCCTTGTTCTTCATGGAACTTCCACTAGTTTCTTATCGTACCGGTCCCTTTAGTTTGACATAAAATACCAATTTCATACAACAAGTCCCTAAAGATAAGTGCTTACTTCAATTTTTCCATTAATAAAGGGTGTTTAAATTGTAAGGGCCGATGTTGAATATGAACCACACCTAAACGTCAAGTTTTTTTCTGCATTTCATTTGTCATTTCTCAATTTCAGACTAAATCAATGAGAACCATGGAAAGATACACAATCGAGCAACGCGTTAAAGTTTTTAAGCCTTTTACAAAATGGGCGTTCAAATTAAAATGCATTTCGTGCACTTCGTGATGTTTTTTATACCCTACACCACACTGTGGTACAGGGTATTATAACTTTGTGCATTTGTTTGTAAAACCCAAAAGGAGAAGAAATAGACCCATCGTTTATTATACCGATCGACTTAGAATCACTTTCTGAGTTGATTTAGCTATGTCCGTCTGTCCGTCTGTCTGTCCGTCTGTGCATGTATTCTTGTAATCAAAGTACAGGTCGCAATTATGGTCCGATCGCTACGAAACTTTGCACATATCATTTGTTTGGCCCAAGGACGATCCCTATTGAATTTGGTTAAAATCGGTTCAGATTTAGATATAGCCCCCATATATATGTAACCCCCTATTTGACCTGTAAGCGCTGTAGAAACTGTATTTTATATCCGATCAGTGCGAAATTCGGTAGAAAGAGGTCTCTTATTACGTGAAGGAATACTTCCAAATAATCAGTTCAGATTTAGATATAGCCCCCATATATATGTTACCCCCGATTTGATATGTAAGCGCTGTAAAAACTGCATTTTATATCCGATCAGTATGAAATTCGGTAGAAAAAGGTTTCATATTATATGAATGAACACTTTTAAATTTGGAAGAAATCGGTTCAGATTTAGATATAGCCCCCATATATAAGTTACCCGGATTTGACATGTAAAAATGTTATTTTATATCCGATCAGTGTCTGTATTTTATATCTGATCAGAACGAAATTCGACAGAAAGAGGTCTGTTTACATGAATGAGTATTCAGGGAAATTGGTTCAGATTTAAATATAACCTCCATATATATGTTCCTCCTGATTTGGTGTCAAAGCGCTATATAAGTTGTACTTTACTTCCGATCATTTAAATTTTCAAGAACGATGTTTCCCAATTTAGGAACGAATATTGCTAAATTTAGCGATTATAGATTTAGAATTAGATAATATGTTCCTACCTATTTACCAATTATTCCAAATTATTATCGCAATGACCCTTATCGCATTGTTAGGGAGGTGTAGGGTATTATATAGTCGGCCCCGCCCGACTTTCTGCCTTTCCTTACTGGTTTTTATCTGCGTAATTGACCAAATGTGTCCACAATCGGGAGAATTGTGCTCAAATTTCAGCAAACCGGGTCTGTAGGAGATGTGAAAACACCCTTGCATGCTCGCCCAGTTCGTTTGGTGCTGCTTATGGGCTGGCGACGTCATCGGGCCATACTTCTTCGAAATGAGGCCTTCAGGCAGTTACTGTGAATGGTGTTCGCTATCATGAGACAATAACGAACTTTTTACGGCCCGAATTGGAAGATATGGATGTGGACAATATGTGGTTTCAACAGGACGGTGCCACTTGCCACACAGCTAACGAAACAATGGCTCTTTTGCGCAACAAATACAATGGCCGTGTTATCTGACGTCGTGCCGATGTCAATTGGCTGCCAAGATCATGTGATTTGACACCGTTGGACTTCTTTCTTTGGGGTTATTTGAAAGAAAAGGTGTACGTCGATAAGCCAGCAATAATTCAAGAGCTAAAGGATGAGATAATTCGGCACATGAACGGCATAGAACCTCAATTATGCCTAAGCCTCATCGAAAATTTGGACAATCGGATGGAGGTGTGCCGCCGAGGTCACGGCGGCCATTTGGCCGATATTTTGTTCCATACATGATTGAACCAATATTATCATAATAAAAAGAAATGACAATAATTTCCTAAATAATTGTGTTTTATTCAAAATCAACATCGGCCCTTAAAATGTATGCACCCTTTATTTGTGGGTAGTCTAAAATACTGATATTGTTATTATTATATTATTATTATTATTATTATTATATACGATTATTTGTAAGTTTACTTATAAGTATCTATCAAAAAATGATATCACAGGGGGTATAACAATAACCTACAGTACTTAGCACTATCACCGTTTAATTTAACCAATTTACGTTGCCGCAAATGACGAACGAAGAATGAACGACGGAGTGGGAATAGAGTAACCCAGCATACATAACGTGGTGAATAAAAGACGCTTAACTACGATACTAATAATTAAGATTTGATTATAATGATTCAGGCATTTTTCCGCTTTGTCTTGTCTTGTGTTGTCTCGTCTTGCCATCCCTCCTCTTCATATGACTCAATTACGGGCGATTCATTCGTTCAAAGTTCTCTTACGGTTGTCGGTCGGTTGTCATGTGAATGGAATGAATGGTTTTATGACGAGCCGCAGAAGTGTGGCCGGCGATCGTTGATCATCGGTTGGTTGATGGTTATGGGCAGAAATGATGTTTGACCAAATATCGCACTGTCATTTCGGAGGTTTGAACGTGATTTTTACACCTTTTTCGGCTTTCTTTCCTTCTTTCTTCCCTCACTAATCGCCCGACTGCTTGTTACTATTTTCGACGGACTATCTTCTGCTAAGCTGGTTTGGGTTCTTCAGTATTGCGTTTGTTCGTCCGTCTCTCTGTCGCACTGTCCATCTGTTTGTATGTCTTCTGTCGTCGTTGCTTAATCGTGATATGGTGAAATTGTAATTTTTCTGCTAATTGTTTGTTGGGTCACGGCTGATATGAAGTCATTGAACTCGAGATTCCCCCCCAACTGCCGGCGATGGTTGCTATGTTCGTCTGTTGCTAGGGAACTACAGCGATGATTGTGATGCTACTGTTACGCATTGCTACTGTGTAATAAAATACCAATAGATTAGATTAGGCAGGGATACATTTATGGTTATGTCTTTATTTTCGAACGAAAAATTATAACAATCCTATAAGACCCGTTTTGTTATTACATTTATGGCATCCACCAAAGGTAAATGTTTTCCTCAACTTCGTTAGAGTTGAAACATTTGATCTAAAACTGTATAATAAAATCATGTAAGCTATATGGGGGCGGGCGGGTGTTCTTCCAACAGTATTGTAAGAACAGTATAATAAAATATCTAAGGGATAGATTCATTTTGGGTCGAACTCGACCACAATTGTCTCATATATATGTGAATTTCACCCCAAATGAGGTTCAAAAAATTACATAAATATATTACACTGTGCAACAGCGGGGCGGGGCGGGGCGGGGCTTCTAACTACCGGGAAAAGTTATATCGGTCAAAAAAGTTATACGTGTCCCGGCGTTTCGCTGGGTATCGTCTAGGGATCTAAATACATCGATTTGAAGTTAAGTAAGTATCATATAAAGGAATAAGTCACGTTTGGGGTGTTTTGTTTGACGTACTCGTACGTACGACTAGTCCGATTTTGCTGCAACGAATGTAAAAAAATTGAGAATTACAATTCCTACAAATTTTTATAATGGTGCTTCCACGTGGAAATAAAAGTTTAGTAACTTTCGTTAAAACAACATTATTAGAAACCAGTAAGGAAAGGCAGAAAGTCGGGCGGGGCCGACTATATAATACCCTACACCTCCCTAACAATGCGATAAGGGCCATTGCCATAATAATTTGGAATAATTGGTAAATGGGTAGAAACATATTATCTAATTCTGAAACGATAATCGCCAAATTAAGCAATATTCGTTCCAAAATTGAGAAACATCTTTCTGGAAAATTTTAATGATCGGAAGTAAAATACAACTTCTATAGCGGTTTGATACCAAATAAGGAGGAACAATCAATATAAATCTGAATCGATCTTCCCTGAATACTCATTCATGTAAAAATACCTCCTTCTGTCGAATTTCGTACTGATCGCATATAAAATACTGTCTCTACAGCGCCTACATGTCAAATCGGGGGTAACGTATATATGGGGGCTATATCTAAATCTGAACCGATTTTCTCCAAATTTGGCAGTATTCCGTCACCTCTTTCTGCCGAATTTCGCACTGATCGGATATAAAATACAGTTTTTACAGCGCTTACAGGTCAAATCGGGGGTAACATATATATGGGGGCTATATCTAAATCTGAACCGATTTCTTCCAAATTTAATAGTGTTCATCCATATAATAAGAAACCTCTTTCTGCCGAATTTCATACTGATCGGATATAAAATAAAGTTTTTACAGCGCTTACAGGTCAAATCGGCGGTAACATATATATGGGGGCTGTATCTAAATCTGAACCGATTTTCTCCGAATTTAGCAGTATTCCTTCATGTAATAAGAAACCTCTCTTTGCCGAATTTCGCACTGATCGGATATAAAATAACATTTTTACAGCGCTTACATGTCAAATCGGGGGTAACGTATATATGGGGGCTATATCTAAATCTGAACCGATTTCTTCCAAATTTAACAGTGTTCATTCATATAATAAGGAACCTCTTTCTGCCGAATGTCATTGTGATCGGATATAAAATAAAGTTTTTACAGCGCTTACATGTCAAATCGGGGCTAACATATATATGGGGGCTATATCTAAATCTGAACCGATTTTAACCAAATTCAATAGGGATCGTCCTTGGGCCAAAAAAAAGATATGTGTAAAGTTTCGTCGAGATCGGACCATAATTGCGACCTGTACTTTGATTACAAGAATACATGCACAGACGGACAGACAGACGGACAGACAGACGGACAGACGGACAGACGGACATAGCTAAATCAACTCAGAAAGTGATTCTAAGTCGATCGGTATAATAAACGATGGGTCTATTTCTTCTCCTTTTGGGTGTTACAAACAAATGCACAAAGTTATAATACCCTTACCACAGTGTGGTGTAGGGTATAATAACATTTTTACAGCGCTTACATGTTAAATCGGGGGTAACGTATATATGGGGGCTATATCTAAATCTGAACCGATTTCTTCCAAATTAAACAGTGTTCATTCATATAATAAGACACCTCTTTCTGCCGAATTTAATACTGATCGGATATAAAATAAAGTTTTTACAGCGCTTACATGTCAATTCGGGGCTAACATATATATGGGGGCTATATCTAAATCTGAACCGATTTTAACCAAATTCAATAGGGATCGTCCTTGGGCCAAAAAAAAGATATGTGTAAAGTTCGTCGAGATCGGACCGTAATTGCGACCTGTACTTTGATTACAAGAATACATGCACAGACGGACAGACAGACGGATATAGCTAAATCTACTCAGAAAGTGATTCTAAGTCGATCGGTATAATAAACGATGGGTCTATTTCTTCTCCTTTTGGGTGTTACAAACAAATGCACAAAGTTATAATACCCTGTACCACAGTGTGGTGTAGGGTATAAACATTTGATTTTGTTCCAAAAAAAAAGTTTTTTGATGGCACGAAAAAACCCATAACAACAATGATGCTGCGGGACAAAAGTGTAACACATCGATGAAGTGACTTAAGAGAACCCATGAACATTTGTCATTTAAGTCATTTGAGCAATGTCAAGACGGTCCCTCTATCTGTCTTGTTGGTGCACGATAACTTTCGACAATATTAACCGATTGACTTCAAATTTGGTATCTGCCAATATTTTTTCTATCTCAGACAAAGGTCAACGATATGACTATAATGGCCCACACCTTTGAGTACCTCCACCACGAAGGGCCAAAATTCTGTTTAATATTAATGACTATGCTTTAATAGTACCCATACACCCAGGAAAATAATTGGTTGGAATTCGATAGTAACAATACAAAAATAGTACCAACAAACAGTCTATTGCATACACCGTGCGCCGGTTGTATTTATTTATAAATAGTTAAAACAACAATTATAACATGTATACGATCAAATGAAATGCTTGCAACTAAATCGATGGTTTTATTAATCGACTTAGGATTGGTTTTTCATTGACACTCGGTTAGTTGTGGTAACTACTTTAAAATTTTCATTATAGCACTATATAATCGATATTTGGTAGTGACAACGAATGTTTTATTCTTGACAACAGAAATTGTATCAATATACCAAAGATTACTATTACTTATACTATAACAGAAACATTATTAATAAATAATCGTTTTTTGGTTATCCAAAAATTTTCCAACTTTAAAATAATTAAATATACTTTGGGAAATACAACTGCTTGGTTGCTGTTATTTTATTGATACATGCAAACAAAAAATGTGTAGTCAAATATAATTTTGTGTGGATAATAATGTGTGGAATGCAGAACATGTTGTTCAAAATGTTTTACATAAATAAAAAATAAAAGCAACAATCATGAATTTGAAAGCACATAATATGGGATTTTTAATTTTGTTATGAATTATTTGGTTTTTTTTCAATAAATAAGTACAACCAATTTTTAAAAACAGTTGGTTGTGGCAACATACGAAAGATACTTTTAGCTACCATTTTCGTAGTTGGCGCAACCAAATACGATTATTGTCAATATGGAAGCAGAAGTATACCTCAACCAAAATGTGTGTTGTCCTGATGGAATCGCATAATAGCAAACAGAACTACAAAAATTCGATTGGCAAATAATTCGGTTGAGGCAACCAAACTGTTTTCTATGTGTAGTATATTAAAAAATGGGCGTTATTGCCACGCCCCTTCTCGCAAACCAAATGACGAAAATAAACAAGTAAAAGCGTTAAGTTCGTCCATGGCGAATCGTATATACCCTCCACAATGGATTGCATACAATTTGGATATGGAGCAAATCACGAAACAATCCTGTTTTAAGTAATTTTTAAAATTATTAAAAACGAACTGCGAGCTGCGATTTTTAAGCCGCAAATTCTTTAGTCAAACTCTTCACCTGAAAAATGTGGTATTTATGGCTTAAAATAGCTTTTTGAGAGCTACATCTACACAAGGACTACAACAAAATAAATATTTATTTGTATACTCGTACATTTTATTGAGATGAATTCTTGCCAAAATAGAAAACAAAGTGCAAAGTTTCTGCTAAATTTCTTAGAAAATAAATAAGCATTTTTGGGAGCGACATCTATAGGTGTAATATAACAAAATATGAACTGATTTTGCTGCGATGAATTCTTGTCAAAATTTAATACAAACTACAATGCTTTGAAAATGTGGTATCTATGGCTCAAACCCCGTATTTTGGAGCGATCTCTATAGGGGAGCTATGTCAAAACATTGACCGATATGGCCCATTTGCAATCCCAAACAACCTGCAAGTATAAGAAATATTTCTACCAAATTTGATCAACCTAGCTCTATTGTTACGGACTGTAATGTGATTACAACGGACAGACGGACATGACTAAATCGTCTTAGAATTTAACGACGATTAAGAATATACATATATACTTTATGGGGTCTCAGAACAATATTTAGAGGTGTAACAAACGGAGTGACACACATCCTATGGTGGAGGGCATAGAAATAGGAAAAATATTTTTTTGAATTTTCTTTATTTTTACAACATTCAAAAAGGCACTGCTTTATTTGTTAGGATGCTAGCTTTCAAAAACGGGAACAAATTTTTTTGGCTTTTTTTATATTTTCCATGGTTTTTTTCGCAATAGCAAAACACCAATTTTTTTACATTCCCATTTTCTTTAATTTAAGGGGTATCATGGCCCTATCGGGCTTATACTTAAAAATATATGTCCAAATACTATAGGTATATTCCATGAAAATTCGAATTTTAAAGATATTTAAATTAAACTTTACCGTAAAAAAATAGTTTTTTTTAAAGTTGGAAGTAATAATTTTTATTTTTCTGCATTTAATTAGGAAATATAGTTGTTCTCTTTTGTTAATCAAATTGAACTATTTATATTCGATATAAATAATTCATATATCGTCGATATGTCCGTAGTTATAGTAGAAACTATCGGATAGAGCTACTATCGATAGCTTGCCACCTCTAATGCAATTGGTTACCAGTGCTGGTCGTTTAGGTGCTCCTTCTGAATGTTCGCCGGTTATTTATACTTAGTAGGGACATAAATACTGGTTCACACATTTTATGCAATAACATTAAAATTAATGAATGCTTTTGGACCTAATTTGTTGTTGGGTATATTTATTGATATATGTATATTGTAAACAAAAAACAAGCATTCATTCGAAATGTCCACCTTTGGCCTTCACACATGCCTTAAGTTGCACTAGCTAATCATCAATAGCCACACCACCTCGTAGATTGGGAAAGTGTCCACAGCACGAATCAAAGCAGTCTTAAGAGAATTGATGTTGGGGTATTTTTTAAGGCAGACGATGTCCTCTAAAACTGTCCACAATTTGTAATCCAGTGGGTTTAAATCAGGGCTTTCAGAGGGTCATTCTTCAGATGAAATGAAAGCTGGTAGATTGTTTCGAAGGCATGTCTGGGTCGTTTTAGCCTTATGGGCCGGCGCAGAATCCTGCTGGAAAGTCTATGCCTGGTTTTGGAATAGAGAATTGTTAAGGGGCTTCTCAATAGCTTCCAAAACGGGTTCTTTCTTTCTCTTTGTTCACAGAAATGCAAGTCAGTGATACCTTCGTTAGACACCCGACCAAACCATGACTGAAGCTAGATTAAGGCTTTTTCGACCGTGGAACCAGTTCAGATGCTTCCTTAGACAACCGTGCATACACCCTATCATTTTGTTTGTTACATTTTTCTTGCACGGTAAAAATTGTTCATCAGTGAACAATATTTTTCTATGCAAGTTATCAGCATGCTTCACCAAAAGACGTTTGCATTTTTCTTTCCTATTTTTTAAAGCTGCAGTCAAGTCATTTTTGATAATTTGACTCATGGATTTTTTCGTAATATTCATATCATGGGCCTTGGTTTTCTGTTTTCGGAGCGGATTTAGCTGAATTCTTGACTTACGGGTTTGATGACCTGCGGCGTTCGAACAGTAAGAGGGCGTCCAGACCGGTGGCATCTCCAGTCTCCCCAAATAGTTTTATGATTACCGGTATTTGGGGATTGATCATACACCGGTAGACGAACATACGACTAATCCCCAGCGGGCGGAGCGCTATAGAGGTTAGTCTTCATAACACAGTGCGACAGTCCTAAAACCAAAAACCGAGATACTATTCTTCTTGTAGATCTTGGCGAGTAGAGCAACCTTTGTTCTACGAAATTTGCGGGACACCCCCAAAATCCGGATTTACGTATGAAAAACCGATTTTCTTGCCTTTTTTCAATTGAACGCCTATAACTTTGTTAACTATTAACCGATCTTCAATCTCTACATAGACGAATTTGTACACATTTAGTTTTAATGAAACTTTAATAACTCAGTCAATTGCAAACGGATTTGTAAGAGACTGATTGCATTTTTTTCCTTATAAAATATACTATATCTGAAATTATATTATCGTATGGTTATCTCACAATATAATTGGTAAAAACATTGCCTAACCTAAAAAATGACGGACAAAAATGAAAACATGTGTTTGTAGGACAAATAAACCTAAATATTCGTACAGCTTCAAATAAACAAAATATATATGGTTCTAAAGGTCTAAATCTCTTCTTTCCAAATTCATCTAGAGATTGAAGATCAGTTAATAGTTAACAAAGTTATAGGCGTTCAATTGAAAAAGGCAAGAAAATCGGGTTTTCGCCCGTAAATCCCGATTTTTGGGGGTGTCCGGGGAATTCCAAAAGAGATTCGTGTTTTACTCGAAAATACCTACAGGAAAAATAGTATCGCGTCATTTGCTTCTCAACTTGAGTTTATTTTGTCGCACTGTGTAATCCTCGTTGTATTAATAGGGTATGTTCAATTCTACTATTGTTATGGGTGTGTTCAATGTTGTAACAGTATTTATGTCCCTACTAAGTACAATAATTCCCGACTGCGGGAATTCAACATCAGAAGATCGTCCAACCTTCTCTTGTCTTTGGAATGACTGACGTAAGCTCTTAAAGGGGAAGTATTCATACTCTCACAGAATCTTACGGAAGTTATTCGTGACCAAAGCATGGATCGTCCTAAGGAAGATAACTTTTAGGATCTTATGAAGACTACTTTAATGCAGAGTTCGAAAAAAGTACGTTATAGATTGAATGTAATACAAAGTACAGATATTTAAATTTCAGCATGATCGGTTAATTCGCCCTTTAGAGCATAAATATGTCGTATCGGAAGGGACTTTTATATGGGGGCTATATAAAATTATGGACTGATATGCCTCATTTTAAATAGGGTCCCTAGGTTAAAAAATGCATCTGTACCCATTTTCATCAAGATTGCATCAAATTGCAACTTGTGGTGTCGAATATAAAGAAGAACAGAACACTAAACGTAGTGTTCCGTTAGTGTTCCGTTCGAATGAACACTAACACTACGTAGCGACGTAGTGATAGTGTTCGAAGAAGCATACGTTATCGTAGTGATAGCGTTCGCGGTGTTTGAAGAACCGAACGTAATCGTAGTGGTAGCGTTCGCGAACACAAACATTAAATAGTTTTTGTGTATTCTGTTCTCTTGTAAGGGTTGTGTTAGTGTACTGTTCGCGTCGAAAGAACCGTACAAAACGCAAACGAACCGTTCCTTAGTTTTTTTTCTGAACTCTTCTTTAATGGGTCATGGGTAGTCCTTAGGACGACTACTTTAAGAAAGAGTGGACCGTAGGTCGTCTTAAGGAGCAGTGGTTTGTCTAAACTCTAGACTACTTTAGGAAACAGTGGGTTTTCTGTCGGTCTCCTAAGGAAGACTACTATGAGGAGCAATGGGTTGTCCACATTAATAAATTGTGGGTCGACCTAAGAAATGGAATCAACTATAAAAGATCGTTGGTATTCCTAAACAAGACAAATTTAAGGAGCGGTGGGAAATCTACTTTAATTGGTGGTTGCAAGTAAGACTACTCTATAAGGAACAGTAGGTTATCCACGTCAATGAGTCTTCTTCTTAATCTTGTTGGATCGCCTTAAGGAAGAATACGTCAAGGAGCAATGGGTCGGCCTAAGTTATACTTTATGGAGTAATGGGTCGTGTAATTTAATAAATTGTAGGTCATCTTAAAGAAGACAACTTTAAATTGAGGAACACATGATCATTTATTTTAACAATGGATCATTTAGCCCTCATAATTACCTTAAATTCAATGCGGATTCCTTAAAAAATATAGTCCAAATACCACAGGCGTCTTCCATGAAAATAGAATTTAAATAATTTTTTTTAAATATTTTCTCGTTTTTAGTTTAAAACCAAAAAAGTTATGTACATTGTGGACTATTTAAAATTTTATATTTGAACCGGCTGCAATAAAAAGTACTGAACATTTTTTAATATTTTCTGGTTTTATTGGAATATCATTATCACAATATTATTCATATGACTACCAAGACTGGCTCGTCAGTACCTGATCCGATCAACCCAATTTTTCAGTACATTTTCGATTGTTTCGGGTCGAATCTCTTCAATGGAAACTTCGATTTCATGTTTCAACGCTTCAAAATTGTCTCTGGATGATTTGCGTAACATTTCTCCTTAATGGCTCCCCACAAATCCAAAGGGCTCAAATCACAAGGCAAAGTAATCAGTAGTTGAAATTTAAAATTTTAAATGGCCCGCCCTTTACATCCCTTTGAAAAAGAGGGAGGCAGCTAATTTAAATGTGTTTCGAATTTAGAATAACTATATGTATGTGTACTTATTATGCTCTAAGAAAGTAGTGTCGGGTATAAAATAGTTTACTCCGCACGAATTCAGCCGTACCTTAATGGATTTCATTTAAATTCTACCACTGCCCGAGGTTAAATCATATGATCTTTGTGGTAAATTGACGTCAACACGTGGACAGTTCTTCAGAATGTCCATTGTGGCGTTCCGTGACAATTGGCCGCGGGACTGTATCAAAAACCGACACTATATATCTTTCTTGTAAGTATGTAAGTGCCTATTTAGTGACTTTAATTGGATAAGAGCGATATACGATTTAACAGACAAACAGTGTATACAGTGTAAGTGCTAAAGACAAACGATATGTCTCATACGTTAGACAAATTTATACAAAATACTTACGACGTATTCATGTTAGATGACTTTATTCAAGTGTGATAGCTGACAGAATAGTGCCACCTTAATATCTATTTGAATGTCGAATTGCTATAACCATCAATTTAAGGAGGAATCTCAAAAACATTGTTCTAACATAATAATTTATCGGTTTTTAATAACCCAAAGAGTTGCATACCAAATACTTTTTTCTTACATTATTATTTAAAATACATTAAAATGTCGAATGTTTCAACACATCAATTCCAATGAAAAAATTCTTCTCACGTGTGCTAATGAAATCAGCTAGAAGAGAAGAAGTCTACACAAAAATTAAAGAACAGCCAAGCCAAGGAATTGGAAGAACCAAAAAAAAGAAACATTTTTATGCATTCTTGGGCAAAGTGTCAATGATCTCGCCAACAACCAGCAACAACGCCACCAACACCAGCAACAACACCACCGCCGGCAATAGCAACAATAGCCCCATAATAACCATTGCCAGAAAAAAAAATCCAAAAATCAAAACTATAAACATAGATCACATTTGTACATTTATATACCCCACCCTCCCTGACCCCCCTACCAAAAAAAAAAGAACATCGAAAACCAAAAAATGACGATAGTTCTTTCTACGCAAAGGCAGACATGACGACGAAAAGTTCACTAACCCTTTTTTCTCTCCCAGCAACAACGACGAGCAGAAAGAACATCAGCAGCAAAATTCAATTCTAACAATAATACATCATCAAGAGGTATGTAGGTCTGCCTGGAACAGCCTTAGAAAATTACTTATGCGTGTTGGTGGAGAATCTCCATTCGAGGAATGCCGTTATTTCGGATGGACACAGATAATTGCACGATAAACACAGTTCCATCTTTTTGCTCATAAGTATCTGTCGCCAGGACAATTGACAATTGTTTTGTTCAGAAAAAAAATGTTATCTGCTAAAATACTTTTTATGATTTTCCGTTTTCTTACTTCGATGTAAGGTACAAAATTGTCCCATTTTACGCATGTTCTACTCGAATTCATTTTTTACTTCTACATAGGTATACATACTTTTCTACATCGATAGTATCTATACTAATACAAATCACGCTATTACAGATCTGATGTTGTCGTCAATGATTTTTCAGAATACTGCAGCAGAAGTATTTATTGATAGTAACATTGAATGCAACCGTTGCGCGGTACTGGTGCTAGATTTTTCCTACATCGCCTTATTGTGTGTTAGTGTTAAGTTTTCAAATTATATAAAATGATCTTTCTGATTTTCACTTGTGTTTTTTGATCTTGATCATTATGATTTGAAATTAGAGATGTCAAATTTTAATAGTGATCGTTTTTTGCCGAAAAGGGCATAGTGCCAATATGTCAATACAATTGGATCATAAATACTACATTTAGTCCTCATCTACTGAGAGTGGGACAGACTACATCAACTATTGTAAACTATGGGTCTATCTCTTCTATATGTATATAGAGAAACATAATCGCCCTTTGCCGGGCTTAAGATCTTTCTTATAATTATATTTCCCAGGGATATTTCCACATTTGATTATAAAATGTCTTAAATTTTAATATGGATCATTTTTGGGCCAAACAAGGGTGTAGTACCTTTTTTATTGACAGACGGACAGAGCTATATCAACTATAATATACTATCTTTATAATTACACAGAAAGAAAAATGCCATACTAAATTCAAGTAAAAAAATTCTTAATTTAAGCCTAAATCGTACTTAAAAATTTAAGTACGTTCGTACTAAGTTTTTCTTAAAACAAGTATAAATCGGCTAAATTGTAAAAATCAAGCGCTGAAAGGTTTACAATAAGTTTTTAATGCTTGAAATCAAGTAAACATTTCTTGAAAAGGAAAATTAAGCCTAATATGGCTTAAAGTGAGAAAAAAATCTTACTTTAATCTCTGAGAGACTGAACCATTATAGAGCACAATAAAATTACCCTCTCAACCACTCTCATTCAAGTGGTTGATTTTGGCTGACGCAACATCAAACACACACGCATATAAATCGTCGAGATGTATATGTACAAACATTTGTGCGCAACCATATCCAATTTGTTTCCCGTTCAAGCAGTATTTGCAAATATGTACATTACTTGGCGTGATTTTTTTGGATTTTAGTTTTTTTGAAGTCGTTAATAATTCTTGTTCGTTTCGTTGATCCTATTCCTTATATGATTCATATTTAAATCGAATAAATGCAGCAAAACTTTTGCTTTTGCTGTCAAGCAATTCTATTTTGACATACCATTTTAAAATGTTGCATTCTTTGCAATGCAGTGGCAAAAATGGTATAATTTATATAAATGGTATATAGGTATAAAACGGACGAAAGCACAATAAATCTAGTATAATCAGGCTTAAAACAAGAACTGATCTGGTTTAAATCAAGTATTGGTTAAGTTTCAATCAAGAACTGATCAGGCTTATATCAAGTATTATCAGACTTAAATCAAGTGTTGGTCAGGCTGCCCGTTTGAGCCCGTTTCGCACTCAAATCAATCCGATAAAATTCTTATATCCATCTCTTTATGCTTGAAATAAGAATTGTTCGGCTTAAAACCAAGCCTAATCAGGCTTAAGGCCCAACTATAATATGCATAAGCTAGCTTAAGCAACTGTGCGAATGCATGAAATCGTATGTGTCAAACTATAATGTACTTAAGTGAACTTTTCGTTAAGTTCTCTCAGTTCCCATTTGCTTAAGCAGGGTGCGAAACTTAACGCACATTCCGTACGGAATTACTTATGCATATTATAGTTGGGCCTTTAATAAGCGCTAAGATTAAGAATTCAGGGCTTTAAAATACGTACTTGATTTAAGTATTATGTACTTGGTTTAAGAAAATCCGTACTTAACGTACTTTTGACACTGCTAAAGCTTGATTCAAGAACGGATTACTAATTTTTTTCTTTCTGTGTACTTTAAGGGATTACAGACAAATGCGCACCCTGTACCATAGTGAGGTGTAGGGCTACCCTGTTTCTCAGTGTGGTGTGGGGTTTAAACATAATTTAGCCATTTATTTTGTATTGAACTAGGTATAACCCGGTAATATTTATTAAATAGTTATGCTCTTTTCTTCCCACTGTACCATATTTAACCCTTTTTACTCTACTGTGCATGTAAAGTACGAATTTCGAAAATAGACTTACTATATCTAATTTATGTTCCAAGAGCTGCCCTCGTACGATGGGAGGCTCCGTGAACATTGGCATCAATAAAAATGGCTCCAAAAATAAAATAAAAAATGGCTCCATTTATTTGTTTTGTCTATAACAACACTAAAGTTTGGGGATATTCCCAGATTTTTTGGGGCCATTGTGTATTTTAAATTTGGGGCCACTTTTAATTTTTTGAAAAATGAAGAATGGCCCCAACAAAATAATTACGATTTTTTAGGTTGATTTTTTGATTAATTTTCATTAAATTATTGACTTCGCAGGTATCATTCTTGTCAGGCTTTAAGGCGAAATATGAGCACTCCCAAAAAAGTGTTGCAACACATAATTCTTCAAAGGCTGCATCTGTGAATTACCCTCAAATTATGGGGCTTCCATTACTTCCTCCACATTCATAAAGATTGCTTTCACCGAGAAATCAAAAAAATTATCTTAAGGACAGTCAGAGAAAATTATAATTATATTTAATTATATTGGTGTGATATTTCATTTCTAATTTGGGGCTACTTTTCGGCCCAAAAATTTGACTATTTTTCATTTTAAGTTTGGCCCATTTTTCCTGGTGCCACAGTTCATGGAGCCCCCTGGGACCTTATTTAAACCATTTTGGCCTTCTGTGCCATATTTATACTTTTTGCCCCATTGTATCATATTTAAAACTTTTTAAAAATGTGTTTGCCCCACTGTATCATATTTATCATCTTTTTTCCCCACTGTGCCATATATAACCCTTCTTGTTAATATACTCGTATAAATGTATATGACCTTTTAGTATGCATGTAGAAAAAACAGTTTATATGCTCATTCGCTCCATTCACAATATTCAATCCTTTTTCCCCCCTTCTATACTACCATGTTTAACCCTTTTTAATTTAACTTATTTTACCCCACGGTGTCCCTAGAAGTACGAATTTTGAAAAAATCGTTTTCCTATCTCTATATAAATTTTTTTCCTATCTACTATAAAGTATAACACGAAATCCGGAAAAAATTTAAACTAAAATTCGAAAAATCAGGAAAGTTTTAAAAATAGTTTTTAAATAAAAACATTTGAAAAACTTCTTAAACAATACCTATGTTTGTGTGTAAAAATATATTTTATTTTTAAAAAATCAGTACGCAAATGTATTTTGTTCTAATATATTAATACAGGGTTTTCCAACAAGAGGTGTTATTTTGAATCGCCCGGTATTGCGGTAGCTGTCACTTTTGAAGCTTTTACTCTTTGACATTTGACAAGTAGAAACTACGCCATTACTAAAAATGGAATGATACACGATTCAACAACGCATTGAAATTATTAAAATTCACTAGAAAAATGGTGAAAATCTTGCAGTCACAGTTCGCAAAACTAAAGCATGGAGTGGCGCTGGATTTCGACCAAAAGTTTGTAAAGCGTATTAGGCTTGCTGTGAGTAAATGTGTGCACAAATTTGGGAGGAATTGTTTCAAGATCCCTCAACACAACCCCCTAAAAGATCATGAAAAATCTGTTTTTGGTCCATATATCGTGCGACCCATCAAATTAAAGGGAATTTTGCGTAGATTACAAATATGGTGAAAAAAGTTGAAGACTCAATATACATAATTTCGGTATTTAAAACGTCGGGTACGTGTACCAAATTGTTTTAGCGTAGTATTGTACTGTATTGTTTCGTTTCGTTTTAAACGTTTATTGCCTGTATTTGTCAGAAGAGTTCCCTTCTTTGACTTCTAAAATAATATTATCATCTTCGTCAAAAATTTCATCAAAAATACCGCATAGATATATCTTCGTTTAAAGGATACTTGATATATTACTCTTAAAAATATCGGATAATTTTGTGAATGGATTCCTCAGATAAAAAAATTAAATTAAATAAATGTTTCCAGAAATAAAATTGTCAATATTCATATACCTACTGGCAAATTAAAGTAACTAATAACATCGTATCCATGAATTAGTACTTAATGTAAACAACTGGCATATAATAGCATTGGAAGCGCATCCAATTATTATCCTTGTTGCTATTAGGAACTCCTTAAATGCATTTCTGTTAATTTTTTGTAGCAAGAACATTTTAGACCTTAAGCAAAAGTACTTTTTCGTAATTTTGTGCGCGAATAATTGGAACTTTTACATTTTATTTTTAAAGAGGACATGCCATTAATAATTTGGTTGCGAAAAAATTTAGATCTTTACGATTTTTTTTTATTTTTTTACTTTTCGACATAAAAACACCATATTAAAATCTTTTTTTTTTAGATTTTCCCAAAAATATTTTATACATATTTGGGATCTTCACGTTTTTTTCCGATGCCATACAATATTTAATATTTTTAGATTTTTCGGCATAAAAGCGAATTCTTTTATATATTTCTCAACAATAATTTACAAGCATGAATTTTTGTATTTTTTAAGAATTCTGTCTGCTATCTGGCGCAAAAAAAACTATGGGGTTGGTCTACACGTTAAGCGTTGGCGACTGTTTTTGGAACACTCCTACAAATTATAAATATTTGAAAATAACGTTTTTAGACAAAATATATTTTTTTTTAAGTTTGTGCGCTTTTATTTATTTAGTACATATATTGTTTTTGAAGAATACAATTTTAGGGATCTGTATCAACTTATTTTTCTAATTCCAATTAAACTTTCAAATTTTTTCACTTTAACAAAAAATACGAATTTTCCTAAGCAATTTTGAATAGGACAAATGCCATTTTCTGCCGACTTGGCATTTTTGTATTATTAGGAATTCGATTAACTATCTTATACAAATAGTTTGGTTTAATTTCTCTAATAAACGAATTGTATACAGCTGTTTTACAACGTACATTTAAGCTAGTTTATTTTTTGGTCGATTTGCTAGATGTGTGAATATCTAAAAAACACTTCTTATCTCCAGTTTATGTTTTAAGAGGATATTGAAAACATGTGGTACCCTAGCACCCTGGGACTACCCCACTGTACTATATTGAAATATGTTGCCCCATTGTTCCGTATTTAACCATTTTAGTGGGACACTGTACTGTATTTAACTCCTTTGACCCACTGTACCATATTTACCACCTTTTTGTCCCATTGTACCCTTTTGCATCACTTACCAGATCTAACATTTTAAACATATGTTTCTAACCCTTTAAAGTGTAAAGGTGCTAAGTCCAATATTTAAAAATCGATGTATATTCAACTTATTTTACGTTCCGCTTCAAAAATAAATTTAAGGCATAAAGTGGACTTAACGCGTTTTCTCCCTTAGGTCGCGATATATGACCCTTCTTGGCCAACTCTTTCATATTAAACACATTTTTGCCCTCCCATATTTACCCGTTTCGCCCCACTGTGCATTTACAGTATGAATTTCTGAAAAAAACATTTCTTATCTCTAGTTTATGTTCAAGATCTACCCTCTAACCCTGGGACATACTGATACCTGTGTATCCCACTGTACCATATTTAACACTTTATGCCCACACTTTGCCCCTAATAGTATGAAGTACGAATAATAGCAACCTATCCTCATTCTTACCCTAATGATAAAGGCTTATATCAAATTTCACGATTGCAACTCTAGTCGTTGAAATTGGCGGAGGTACCAAATTTGTCACTGTGCCCCTACAATTTCCAAAAAATCGCATTCTGTCTCGAGTCTACATACCAAGGTCTACCCACAAATATTTGAATTTTGAAAAATCCCATCCGAGTCTACTTCCTAGGGACTACCCTCCCACCAAATTTAATGATTCTAGCTTCAGCCGTTTAAGCTGTGCGGTGATCAGTCAGTCACGCAACAATTTTATCATTGTATATAGATGATAAGAATGAGACTTATTTCTGGCTTACGTGATGGTGAGCACATCAACATTTCGCGTAGAAAACAAAATCAATATGTAAAACGTTTGCCTTTGAACATTTGTAAGATAATAGGCAAATCATTCGAAACTACAAAATCTTCAAATATAAGGACGGAAAGGATTAGCACGAATCTCTTCTGCATTTGATACTTTGACCATTAGTACTCCATTTAAAAGTAATTCAGTCGTCATCGCTGATGACGTCCTTCGTCTAGCGAGAAGATGAGTTTAATACAATTCAAATTTCGGTATTGAAAAATTCACACAAAATGTTTGTTGGACCCTTCCCCCACAAAAGCAAAAATATGAGTTCAACTACCTTTAAGATTCGATAAGAAGCTGTCAAAATGATTTAGCATAGAACAAAAGATGTTATTAACATTATTTATGTTTTATAAACTGATATTGTATATTTTATGTGTTCACGCAGACAGACGGCCGAACGGACGGACGGACAGATACCCTGAGAATTATGGAGGTGTGAATGCGTTCGAATTAGATTTGCATAAATTATACTTTGGCATGGACAAACATGAGATTTCATGGAAGTTTGTCCAAATAAATAAATATGTAGTGATTGAAGAAGTTGGTTTTGTAGCGCCAAAACAAAGATATACGACCATGTGACATTGTAAATATTATATCATTTGGATATTTTGTTTAACGAAGTCTTTATAAATGTATCTTTGTGATGTAAAATAGCTAGTCGCCCATTAGAATCAAAATACAAACTCGGTAAACAGAGTCCAACAACAGGGTCAATTGACTAAAAATGCGTTCTTGTCTGTTTCTTCAGCATTCTCTGTTGGAGCATAACACTGCACAGAGGAAAGATATCTGGTTCGTGTATGAAACCTACCTGATATAATGCAGTCTTTTATTCCTAGTTTGTTCTAAGAGTAATTTCTTCGAGTCCAAAATTTAATAATATCTTAATATTTTAATGTTCATTTGATTTGTTATCACAAGCCGAAATAGCTCAGTTGGGAGAGCGTTAGACTGAAGATCTAAAGGTCCCCGGTTCAATCCCGGGTTTCGGCAATGCATATTTTTATTATATATAAACTATAAATAAATACATTGTGCCATATAAGACATATAATTCGAGTAAACCGACTGAAGTATATAAACATATCTTCAGAGAAATATAGGGACGGTGTCAGAATGGGTAGGAATATGTAGGCCAGTTTTTGTCAGGCTACAGTTATCTAAAATGCCTTATTAAAAAACTGGAGACAATTTTATGAGCCATTGAATTATTATATTTTTATGTATGGGTGATTTCGACATTATCGGATAATTTGCTGTCCTTGTGTATTTAAATTAGGAAAAATAAAATATATACCACTTTGAAATTTACTTTATTACAAAGCTTTATAGGTCCTACGCGGTCACTAAAATAAACCCTTAACAAAAAAAAATTATGAAAAAAATTGTCTACCAAAGTGCTCAAAAGTCATTCCCCTGGCTGTCCCTAACTCTACTTTCACTTAATTTGTTCAAAATTATTGACAAAATGCTTAATATTTATTTAATAAAATTGGTTCAATCAAAAATATTGTATTTTATGATTTAGGTTTTCTATTACCGTTTATAATTTTGTACCAATTACTATTTTTATGGATGATTATTTTTTGTACCAGTAGATATGCGTCATTCCCCTGTCAAATCTTATATTCCGTCAAAATGCATATTTCCAAACCATTCTGGATTTCCAATAATTCAAATTATAAAGAGTATTAAATTTACTACATATACAGGGTTTTCCAACAAGAGGTGTTATTTTGAATCACCCGGTATTTCGGTAGCTGTCACTTTTGAAGCTTTTATTCTTTGACACTTGACAAGTAGAAACTACGCCATTACTAACCAGTAAGGAAAGACAGAAAGTCGGGCGGGGCCGACTATATAATACCCTACACCTACCTACCAATGCGAAAATGGGCATTGCGATAAGAATTTGGCAGTGTTCATACATGTAATAAGCAAACTCTCTCTGCCGATTTTCGTACTGATCGGATATAAAACACGGTTTCTACAGTGCTTACATGTCAAATCGGGTGTAACATATATATTGGGACTATGTTTAAATCTGAACCGATTTTCCCCGAATTTGGCAGTGTTCATACATGTAATAAGAAAACTCTCTCTGTTAAATTTCGTACTGATCGGATATAAAACACGATTTCTACAGCGCTTAAATGTTAAATCGGGTGGAACATATATATGGGGGCTATATCTAAATCTGAACCGATTTTCCCCGAATTGCGCAGTGTTTTTTCATGTAATAAGAGAACTTTCTCTGCCGAATTTCGTACAGGTCGGATGTAAAATACAGTTTCTACAGCGCTTTCATGTCAAATCGGGTGAAACATATATATGGGGACTATATCCAAATCTGAACCGATTTTAACCAATTTCAATAGGGATCGTCCTTGGGCCAAAAAAGAGCACTATGCTAAATTTCATCACAATCGGACCATAAATACGACCTGCACTTTGATTACAAGAATACATGGACAGACAGACGGACATGGCTAAATCGACTCAGAAAGTGATTCTGAGTCGATCGGTATAATAAACAATGGGTCTATCTCTTCTCCTTTTAGGTGTTACCAACAAATGCACAAAGTCATAATACCCTGTACCACAATGTGATGTAGGGTATAAAAATGGAACGATACACGTTTCAACAACGCATTGAAATTATTAAAATTCACTACAAAAATGGGGAAAATCTTGCAGTTACAGTTCGCAAAACTAAAGCATTTTTGGGTCGTCGTGAAGCACCTTGTCGGACCGCAATACAGAAATTGGTGGAAAATTCGAGCTGTTGGGACAAGTTAGTGATGTGAAGAATAAAACCCGCCCACGTCGCTCAAGAACAACTGAGAATATTGCTGCTGTAGCCCAAAGTGTTGAAGAAAACCCAGGTTTGTCCATTCCTCGTCGTTCTTTGGAATTACGCATTCCACAAACGTCACTACACCGTATCTTGCATAAAAACTTGGGTCCTAAGGCTTATAAAGTTCAGTTAACAAAAGAACTCAAGCCGGACGATCATCAACAACGTCGTGTCTTTGCTGATTGGGTCCTTGAAATGCTTGAAAATGATCCGGAATTCCATCGAAAAATCATCTTGGCTGATGAGGCCCATTTCCACCTTCGGTGGCTACGTCAACAAGCAAAATTGTCGCATCTGGGGCTCGGAAAACCCAAGAGTTATTGTTGAGAAGCCTCACCATCCTCAACGTGTGACTGTTTGGTGCGGTTTATGGTCCGGTGGGGTCATTGGACCTTACTTTTTCGAAAATGAGGTTGGATCAACGAAACCATTGCTCGGTTACGGGAAAAGTTTCCGGACCGTGTTATCTCTCGAAGAGGTGATCACAATTGGCTACCGAGATCTTGTGAATTTAACACCTTGCGACTTCTTCCTTTGGGGCCACGTGAAAGATAAGGTCTACGCCAACTGCCTAGCGTCGATTCAAGACCTCAAAGATAGAATTCGTGAGGCTATCGAGGATATAGGGCAGCCACTTTGCGATTTGGTTATGGAAAATTTCATGAAAAGGATATAGTCCTGTAAGCGTGGTCGTGGTGGCCATTTGGCTGATGTTGTTTTTCATTATTAACGGCATACTTTCCTCTTTATTATGAAATAAACATCCGATCATTTATCTCAAAAAATGACATTTTTCTTTGAATACCAAAATTACACCTCTTGTTGGAACACCCTGTATAACTCTTTTTGATTCACCGTACCATATATTTCACTCTTTTTGCTCCACTCAACCATATTTGACACCATTTCGCCCACTGTAGCATATTGACAAATTTTAGCTTGTCCCAAGTGCACCACTATTTTTGACCTTTTTGCATCACAGTGCTACTAAAAGCATACATTAAAAAAAAATCCCATATTTATTTCAAGGAGTTACCCTCTGTCCCAGCATCGATATTTTTGCCCACTGTACTTTTTTACCCACTGTACCATATTTAACCCTTTTGGGTCCACTGAATCATATGTAACACCTTTTGGTCCTACTGTTAAATTGTAAATTATATAAAATTATATTTAACCATTTTTGACCTACTGTACCACATTTAAAACATATTTACCCCACTGTTCCATAGTTAACGCTTTTTGCAGCACTGTACCATATTTCACCCATTTTGTCCCACATTTTTACCATATTTAACTGTTTTTACCCCACTGTAACCATTTTTGTCACATTGTTCCATAGTTAACCATTTTTATCCAGCTGTAACATATTTAACACATTTTTGCCCCCACTATTCATTCCATAGTTAATGCTTTTTGCCACACTGTACCATATTTAACCCATTTTGTCCCTGTTTGCTCCACTGTATCGTACAATATTTAACACATTGATGCCTCCATAGTACTGTTTTTTAACCGTTTTTGTACCACTGTACTATATTTAACCATTTTGCCCCATTGTATCAAAGTTAATACATTTTTGTCCCATTGTTACATAGTTAACGCCTTTTGCCCCACTGCACCATATTTAATCACTTTTGTCCCACTTTACCATATATAAATATTTTTGCCCAATGCACCATAATTAACCCGTTTCTAAAAATCACTTCCGATCTCTAATTTATATTACAAAAGCTAACCTAGAACCATGGGACCATGTTTAACATTTTGAAACCACTGTACCATATTTTACACTTTTTGCCCCACTGTGTACTAAAAAGTACGATTACAAAAACAAAAACTGTCTACCCCGATCCGTTGGACATCCCTTGCTTAAATTTTCACCATTCAAATTGTAGGCGTTAAATTTGGCGGTGGTATTTATCCCTTACTATCCCACTGTGCTCCAAAAATTTTAAAAAAATCACTCCTTTTTCTAGTTTTCGTCCAAAGAGCTACTCACACTAAATTTCACGATTCTTGCCCTTGACATTTGGATTTGGCAGTTGTACCACATTTATCCTTTTTCACCCCACTGTGTGCGTAAATGTTCGAATTTCGATCCTGTCAATTTCTGAGTCTACCTCATAAGGGCTACCCCCACACCAAATTTCACGATTCTAGCTCATTCCGTTTAGATTTGGCGGTGGGGCCCACAGTTATCCTATTTTGTCCTATTGTGCGGCTAATAGTACGAATTTCGAAAAATCCCGTCTTATAGCACGTCTACATCCCAAGGGCTACCCCCCTACCAAATTTCTTGATTCTAACTTCAGCCGTATGGCCTGGGCGATGATCAGCCAGTAAGTCAGTCAGTCACGCAAACATTTTATATATCGCGACCTAAGAGTGTAAAGGCGGTAAATCCAATATTTAAAATTTTACAGGAGAGGCAAAATATTTACTGTATGTATATGAATGTTTTTATAAAGGGTATATGGACTTAGCGCTTTTACGATTCAGCTTTTAAAGATGACAAAGCATGATTTTTTTGGCTTTTTGTTTTCAAATCGATGTATATCCATACTATCTTACGTTCCGCTTCAAAAAACAAATTTAGGCAAAAAGTGGACTTAGCGCCTTTTCACTCTTAGGTCGCGATATATTGATATATTTTTATCTTAAATAAAACAGCCTGGAGAATATTCTTATACAATATTTTTTCTCCTTATACAATATTTTTTACGCAAATTTTAAGACTAAAGAACAGTTTCTACAATCGCAAAGCTGGAATTTAAAAAAAAAATACAATTTTCATATTTGTTAAGGTGTTGTAAGTTAAACTATTAATAAACTCGTTAAACTCATATAATATAATAAATAAAGGGGAAAATCACAAAATCCCATTTTTGCGATTCATCGAATATGTTGGACTTAGCCTCGAACTTTGATGCCAATTTCTAACATAGGTATAGATATTCTTTCAACGTTTTGCTACTTTAAGAAAAATTGAGACTACTTTAAGAAAAATATCTCTCCATGGCCCGTCTAGATTTCTTTCTAAGACATGAAGTGTGTATTTTAAAGATTTCTGCTTAAAACTCATTTCTTAAGTCAATAACCTTTCCGATTGTTTAAAATAGCAGCTAGTGGGTCACAACGATCACTACTAATAGTTAAAAAAAAAAATGATATGTGAAGCTCTACCAACTACTAGATTGGCATCACCGTTTCCAAGAAATACATCTGTAATGGCTGCAGGAAGTTGTTAAGACTACAATGGAGATTAAGTTAATACTATAAATCGACTAAACTTTGTCGAAAGAAAGAAAATACACTTCTTTCTGTTCGCATGTAGACAATGTATCGAACCCACTACTCGACCGACTGACCGACCGATTGACAGAAGAATAAAAGAAATGTATTCGAATGTGTGCACACATGCGCACACGCCATCGGTTGTAGCGGTCATTGAACTCCCGAAAATAAAATGAATAAATAAATAAAATAAAAGCCATCGAAGCCAAGCAGCAGCAACAATAATAAAACACGCGTGCGTGCATGTAACTATGTGTAAGGTGCAACAATAACAAGAAACACAAGGGAGTTCCCACCACAGTCGAAATAAAGAAAGCTACACTTACAAATAGCAATGTTAAGCTGGGTCGAGGTGTTGTTCATGAAGCTATGGCTGTTGTGGATCTGAAAAGCTTTCTAAATATGTCAATTTCCTATAAATTGAAAAATAAACTATTTAACATCTGATCCGTTGTCTTCGGAATAAAGTCAGATGGCCTATGCCGTGATTTGAACCTGGAATCTCTGGGTGGACTGGACAGTGGGATAAAACTATCAACAACACTACAAGGACACTACTATCATTCTCCGAAAGTCCATCTTTTTGAAATGCAGATGTATAAAATATTCAACTCAACTAAAATCTTAATTTGTTGATGTCACGAGAACAATATATGGCCGCGACCCCCTCTAGCATAGAAATATCTTTATGTACTAACTTACATGTAACTTCAAATTGTGCGTATCCAAATACAGTGAAGCCTCACAAATTCGACTTTGTTTTATCAGAATTACCTTCACCGAATTCTTTACACCTTCAAACTTTAAATCATGCTTTAAAGTATTTTTAGGTTTGAGTTCATTATATGGAGTCTTCACTGTCCGTCACAATAAATGTACATAGGAGTATATACAACAGAAACTTTACACAAACCCACAGCAGAAAGTAATGTTATTGTCCGCCAAGCTGACGCATTAAGGTACAAATAATTTTCTGTTTTCATTCGGCCCGAATTTTTTTGGTGTTTTGTATTTAAGTACACCCACCAAAAGCAAATCCACCTTTCTCTGACCCGGTTGGATGGGCGAACGGTGTTCGGTTTGTCTACCGGTTTTTGGTTTTCTGAAAATCGTATTCCCTTGTAAAATGAACATTTATTTTTTGAGTTCTACTCATGATCTGGATGAGGAGGACGTGGACGATCGCTATCTTTATATTTATCTTTATCGCTTTGTAATGGTGATTTTTGCTTCATTTCTTTTTCGTCCATCCCTCAAGAAAATCCAAAGCTTTGATTTGATTTCTTTCTTGTGCGTTACAAGTTGCACAGTGTTCTAAAATCAACTAGGCTCACACGGTCTGTTCACATTATTAATTAACAATCAATTAACAAGCCGAGTAAACCGAATGGAAAATACCACGGGAAGGAAGTGCCAAAAGCGTCTCTATAACCCATTTTTCAGTGAACATTAATCACTTACAATGTGGGTGTGGTAATTACACACATTTTTCTGCAGATGATAGCGACACAGAAATTATTATAATTATTCACATAAGTAAACTCCATTAAAAATTAATTTTTCAAACATAAAAAACTTTAAGTGCAGCTCCTGAAAAACATGTTTATCGATAGATTAGAATAGAGTTATCAACTTAACCAAACTCAACTCCTTTGTCTTAACGAGATTTCAACCTTAATTATAAAAAAAATTATACAAAAATCCAGTTTTAAAAATAAAATAAAATTGGTAATTCATCAAAATCTATATATATATGCGATTTCTATTAGTTTTTTTATAAAAATTCCATTTAAAAGTAATTGTCGAATTTTAAAGCTTTCGGAAAAAAATAATTTCAACAAAATGTTCGATCAAAATTTAATTCAAGGAAATTTCAATTAAACCACAAATCCGCGATATGTATTTTAAAAACAATTTTTAAGAAATTTCGATGAAACGCATTTTCAAAGTTTTTCAAGATAAAAATGAAATTATAATTAAATTTTTCATAAAAATTCGGTAATAATGGAATTTCAACAAAATTGTCAATTAAATTGTGGTCAGATATTTTCATGAAGTAAATAAAACAAACTTATTTCATGTTTCACTCAACGTTTCGTAAGCTTTATTCCATCTTCACAGGAGTAATTGTTGAAAATCAATTAGTTTTACATTTTTTCATTATTAAATATTATTAAAAAACTGGACATCACGACACAAAATTTATAATAATAATTAATAAATAAAAAGGTAAATTGCAGCAAAACAACACTAATATCACAGAAACCGCTCACTTTAATGTTTTGATACGAATATTCCGTTACAATACATTGTCCAGTGTTTTTTTTCACAAATTGAATTTCGACGAAATTTTCTGTTAACATTGAATTTCGACCAAATTTTCTATAAATTTCGATTTTGACTTCATGTTCTGTTAAAATTTAATTTTCGTCGAAATTTTCTATAAATACCAAATATCGTCGAAATTTTCTAAAAAACCTAATTTCGTCGAAATTTTCTATAAATAACAAATTTTGTCGAAATTTTCTATAAATAACAAATTTCGTCCAAATTTTCAATAAATAACAAATTTCGTCGAATTTTCTATAAATAACAAATTTCGTCGAATATTCTATAAATACCAAATTTTGTCGAACTTTTCCATAAATACCAAATTTCGTCGAAATTTTCTATAAATACCAAATTTCTATAAATTTTCTATAAATATCAAATTTCTATAAATTTTCTATAAATATCAAATTTCGACGAAATTTTGTATAAATACCAAATTTCGACAAAATTTTCTATAAATACCAAATTTCGACGAAATATTCTATAAATACCAAATTTCGACAAAATATTCTATAAATACCAAATTTCGACGAAATTTTCTATAAATACCACATTTCGACGAAATTTTCTATAAATAGCAAATTTGGACGAAATTTTCTATAAATACCAAATTTCGACGAAATTTTCTATAAATACCAAATTTCGACGAAATTTTCTATAAATACCAAATTTCGACGAAATTTTCTATAAATACCAAATTTCGACGAAATTTTCTATAAATACCAAATTTTGAGGAAATTTTCTATAAATACCAAATTTCGACGAAATTTTCTATAAATACCAAATTTCGACGAAATTTTCTATAAATACCAAATTTTGACGAAATTTTCTATAAATACCAAATTTTGACAAAATTTCTATAAATACCAAATTTCGACGAAATTTTCTATAAATATAAAATTTTTACAAAATTTTCTATAAATGGGCAAATCCCAGAAACAGTCCACCACCCAAAAAATTTTAAAATTGATCCAACTTTAGTTTGGTTAATGGAATATAAGACTAGATGTTAAAAAATATTTGCGGGTGTCCATTAATACAAAAGGTATTAAAAAATGGTTCTGTTTAAATCCACGCCAGGGTGGCGGGACTTAAAAAAAAGAAAAACACAAAATATTTATTTGTTTTTAATTTAATTTAATATTTTATTTTGGCCGTGAGCCTGGCAGTATGCCAAAAACGGGTGAGTTGATAACTAAAAAAACTGCAACACTGACGGCGTTGTCATCACTTAGCGAGTCTTGCGGCGTTGTGGCTAAACCAAACGGCTTCAAATCCGATGCAGGTGGCGATGAAGTCGACAGTCAGCTGTTGTGACATCATACATCACAGGTTCCTCACATCATATCTCTTAATTTTATTAGAAAAAAATACTTTTTTAAGGTGTTTTTATCATTATTTGTAGTGGTAAAATAGATAACCCATAACATTCATTCATAAACATATATTCATTCACAAATACATTTATTAATATAAAAAAACTGTTTTACAAGATGTTATTAAAAATAATGCAATTTGATTTGTTAAAATAAACAAAATTTCTACTATACACGTAAAAAGTTTGACTGGAAAAAATGTAGGGTGCGTCACGTAGAGTTCACGGCTTTTGATAAAAACTACAACAATTTTTGGCTGCAAATAATTTTTTTTAGAATTCTCTTGTATTCATCTTTCTTATAGGTATTTCATTTTGTGTGCCTTATTATGCAAAATTTGCTAAAAATTACGAAAACATACCTTAACCTTCAAAGCTACTTACATTTTTTGTAGCGTGCGTCACAATAATTTGAGATACATTTTTTCGCAACTTATACATTTTACAAAAAAATTTTTATGTCATTCGATAGAACACTCATATCCCACTAAACACTATGTATATGTTGAAGGTATCTCTTTTGAAAGACCCAACATTTTTTATATTTTAATCCGAAAACGCGTACGAATGTAGCGTTCGTCACGCAGGATTTGCCCAAATATAAAATTTTGACGAAATTTTCTATAAATATAAAATTTTGACGAAATTTTCTATAAATATAAAATGTTGACGAAATTTTCTATAAATATAAATTTTTGACGAAATTTTCTATAAATATAAAATGTTGACGAAATTTTCTATAAATATTAGAAAAAGCAAACATTATTAAATACATATTAAATTTTGACAAAATTTTCGACGAAAGTTTCTATTGGTACTAAATTTCGACAAAATTTTCTATTAATACTAAATATCGACAAAATACTAAATTTCGAGGAAAATTTTCTATAAATACTAAATTTCACGGAAATTTTCTATAAATACTAAATTAATTATTATTATTTAGTATTAAAAATTTCGTCGAAATTCTCTATAAATACTAAATTTCGTCGAGATTTTCTATAAATACTAAATGTATTATAAATACTAAAATTCTGCCAATTCTTCTATAAATACTAAATATCGGTGAATTTTTCAATAAATACTAAATTTCGGGGAATTTTTCTGTAAAAAATGAATTAATGAAAGTTTTAACAAAAGTGTACTTTCAACAAAATTTTGTACAAAATGGAATTTAAAAATATTTTCCATAAAAATCAAATTTAAACAAAATTGTCGATAAAAACATGATTTCAAAAAAAAAAAAATTCAGTAAAAATGAAACTACGACAAAATTTTCCATACTAATTTTTCTACAATCAATTAATTTTGACGAAATCAGATCTGCATATCAAAGTGAATTATGAAACGCAATTTGAGAGCGCAAAAACGTGATTAAAAATATTTTAATTAATCTCAAAGTTTCACTAATAGCGTGGATCTTCAAATTCTTTGGCCCAAAATATTAATGATTCTTTCTGAAGCCATGTTAAATATTGGAAAAAATAACATCCCAAAGCGGCCAATAAAAAATCGTGTTTTTCTCAATCAAGCCATCATTGCTGTTTAGTTTTAATTCATAGGTTTAATCGCAAGATGTTCTATGTAACGAGAGAATACAATCGCTGTAAATGCAATGAATATTACACTTATTATTTAATAATTTGGTAGATTTTTGCTGAGAAATAAATATTTTTCGTAATAAACTACTCTTCTTTAAGCTTGAAAACATAAACCACATTCGTAGAGATTTATGCCCACATATCTCGAGGTTGAGAACAGATATAGCCACATCCACGTCGTAATGTGGAATAGAGGAAGTAATTGAAGGACAATCTGTTGATCGAAATAAATAATTCGAAAAAGTGTTTCATTCTGATTTGCAAAATCGTGTTAACTAAAATACTGTTCAGTGTTTTTTGGGACGTATTTTATTAACCTCATTTCATCCGATCATCATTCCTGGACTGGTTATTTCTGCATACATAATGAGCCATCGTATTTCGGACACTGATGATGATCATCATCGTTCATCCAATCAACCCGAAATGTTCCTCAGGTCTTTGGTGAGAGTCGGCGTTGCTTTCTGGTCGTCTTGGTTTCATTCGTTCTCGGTTTTACTTGTCGCTTGTAATAAGGCTGATATGATCCTCCTCTATTCGATCCTTCGTCAATTCGATCATCTTGTTTACCTTTGTGATTTTGTTTTTGGAAAGTTTACTTACACATTTCCACACACTTGTTGGACACTTCTTACAAAATCAGTCTAAAAGCCTCGGGGTTTTCGCTGTAAAAAGGTAAGCCTTACTCAATCGTATATGCAGATACACGTACTTTAGAGAGTCTTTGGGTAATTTATGTATTTATATTCTTGCTCATATTGGACTTGTTGGTTCTTCTTGTTGTCCTTTTTACCGAAAATTAAAAATATATGTTTTTTTGGTTTTCTTTAAATTTTTTCTTCGGTTAAAAAAAAAAAACAAACAATTTCTGAGTACTATGAGTTTGGTTTTGTGGTTTATCCAAGAAGAGTTAGCACAACTCCAACGCTTGCAAAACGGCCGATATAATGACTTGTTTGTGATGTAATGTTCTCAACATAAAGCGATTATTTGTTCCACAAAATTAATTAATATACTGTACCCTGCTAAGCACTACATATTGGTGGTTAATGAATTGGAAATATATATTTTCATAAATTTGTAGATATACATAAATACTTACCAATACTTCCATCAAATAAGCCGACTTAGGTGTAGATCCTGTATACTACACCCTTTCTATATGGTAGAGGCCTTCTAAAATTCATTCTAGAGTCGACTAACGTAGAATCGACAACACAGATCTTCATATATAATAGAGTCGACCACTGAGGTCTTTCTTTATACTAGAGCCGACCACTAAGGTCTTCCTTTATACAAGAGTCGACCACTGAGGCCTTTGCCTATGCTAGAGTTGTCCACTGAGGTTTTCCACTATACTACAGTCGACCACTGAGATCTTCTTCTATACTAGAGTCGACAACTGAGGTCTTTCTCTATACTAGAGTCGACCACTGAGGTCTTCCTCAATACTATAGTTAACTATTGAGGTATTCTTCTATACTATAATCGACCACTGAGGATGTCCTCTATACTAGAATCGACCACTGGGGTCTTCCTTTATACTAGAGTCGACCACTGAGGTCTTCCACTATACTAGAGTCGACCACTGAGGTCTTCCGCTACACTAAAGTAGACCTTTGAAGTCTTCCTCTATACAAGAATCAACCACTGAGGTCTTCCTCTACACTAGAGTCGATCACTGAGGTCTTCCTCTATACTAGAGTCGACCACTGAGGTCTTTCTCTATACTAGAGTTGACCACTGAGGTCTTCCTCGATACTAGAGTCACCTACTGAGGTCTTCCTCTGTACTAGAGTCGACTACTGAGGTCTTTATCTATACAAGAATCAACCACTGAGGTCTTCCTCTACACTAGAGTCGATCACTGAGGTCTTCCTCTATACTAGAGTCGACCACTGAGGTCTTTCTCTATACTAGAGTTGACCACTGAGGTCTTCCTCGATACTAGAGTCACCTACTGAGGTCTTCCTCTGTACTAGAGTCGACTACTGAGGTCTTTCTCTATACTAGAGTCAACTACTGAGGTATTCCTCTATAGTAGAGTCAACCACTGAGGTCTGCCTCTATACTACAGTCGACCGCTAAGGTCTTCCTCTATACTAGAGTCGACCGCTAAGGTCTTCCTCTATACTAGAGTCGACCACCGATGTCTTCCTCTATGCTAGTGTCGACCACTGAGGTCTTCCTCTATACTAGAATCGACCATTGAGGTCCTCTTTTATAATAGAGTCGACCAATGAGGTCTTCCTCTATTCTAGATTCTACCACAGATGTCTTTCTCTTTGCTTGAGTCGACCACTGAGGTCTTCCTCTATACTAGAATCGACTATTGAGGTACTCTTCTATACCATAACCTACCAGTGAGGAGGTTCTCTAGTCAACCACTGAGGTGTTCCTCTATACTAGCGTTGACCATTGAGGTTTTCCTCTATGCTAGTGTCCTCCACTGAGATATTCCTCTATACTAGAGTCGTCTACTTAGATCCAATGTACTGGTGTGGTTCACTGAAGCCTTCCTCTTTACTAGACTCGAACACTGAAGTCTTCTTTTGTACTAAATCTGTCCTACCAATTTTCCCACTAAATTTTCTTTTCAAATCAACTAATTGTATCCAATAAATGTGACAACAATTAGTTGAAGTTTAAACCGATGGTTAGAAGCGCTATTATGTCAACGTGGTGCCTATCATACCAACGTTGTAAACAAAAGATTTCAAGTTTCTTTCCAATAAATGTCGCTCTCCCAGAAAACAATGCATTTAAGAGTAGATTTATAATTGAACGCTCTTTAGTCTAAACCACGCTCAAACAAAAATCAGCTGTTTTCTCGCAATACCGATAGCTGTGGTGTCTCTTTACAGTCTCGCTCTCTGAATGCTTGGCTTTGGCAAAACAAACGAACGTGTATAAAACAAGTTTGATCCAATGCTCCCAGCCCCAACAATAACAACAACGATCGTGCCAATACCAACCACAATCAACAAAAACAACAACAATAACAACAGAACAAATACTCCACAAACATTTATTATAAGCCCACAATCAACTACGTCACATCGCAACAAAATGCAATTGATGCCAACAACAACAACCATAACAACACCGAGCGGCAGCAATAGCCCCATCATGCTCAGTACATGTGTGTGTGTGGCTGTGTGACTTGTGCATGTTTGGTAGAAGCAGAGCGCGCACGGTGCAGCACTGCAGCACAGCACAAGATCATGCAACAACATGCTTTAGTGCATTCGACGTTGAGGTACACACACAAGAAGAATAATGCGGAAGTGATATTGCATCCGTAATCATGTAACCAAACATGTGACTTTGTTTTGCCTCTCTCTCTCACCGTTTCGCTCTTCTTCGGTGGGGTTTTTTTCACAGTGACTCCTCGGTTGGTTGTGTGTTAATTTTTGTTGTTGTTTTTTTTTTCATTCGATTTTTTGGATTTCAATTGTGTGAGCGTGCGATCCGAACAAAGTTCTCACACATTCACGAGTTTTAAAGTGACTAAACTGGTTCAAAATAAAAACAATTTTTGATTATGAATGTATGTACGTTTGTCCATATGTGCATTCTACATATGGATTTATGTACAAACATAGATAGCTTCGTTTGTTTGGATATAAATATGTACATATATATGTACAAAAAGATATGTATTTACATTTCTGTTTGTACGCATGCGTGCGTGTATATTTTTTGGTCATGTGAAAGCTTAACTTTATTTGCTTTTTTGGAGATGCGCTCAATGTAATAAATCTAGAGGGAATTAATTACTCATATTATCATCGGAGTAGGGTATGTATTTTAATGATATCTGTGTTTAATGGCGCTATGTGCTCCAAATTCATACATATATTGTATCTTAACATCATGATACCAGATATTTATATTATATGTTGATAGCACATTATAAATGTGTATGTACTTTGAGGTGGAGTAGGTGAATTGCACGGCTGTTACATATAATTCCTAGGAAAAAGGAGTACAAACAATTTGCTGAAAAAAGCGTACTGCGATTCAATGACATTATTCTTGCTTTTATGATTTTGGCTTTGATTTAGCGCCAAAGACATTGATCATTAAAATAAGTCCATATTATACTTCAATTAAAGACATGTAACGACCTTAAATTAATTACATCTTGGACTTCAATAAAAGTCATGAAACGACTTTAAATCAATTAAATATTGTACTTAAATTAAAGACTCACATCGTACACGGAGGAAAAAACGGCCTCTGTAACATATTGTCCCAAACATATTTTGCAGGCAACATATATATGTTTGGAGCAGCTCCCAAACATATTATGTTTGGGGTAGCGGTAATGTTACCAAACATTTATATGATTGTATGCAAACATATATATGATTGTATGTAATCATACATATACTTATGTCCAAACATATATATGACTGTATGTAATCATGTATATGATTATATGTAATCATATATATGATTGTATTTAATCATATATATGATTGTATGCAAACATTTATATGATTGTATGTAATCATATATATGATTGTACCTCTTCTACTCTTCTCGCTCCTTCATGAAACTATAACGGTTCACAGCAACAAGTAACCTAATGTAAATCGTCACTCACTACGTCAAATACAGAAATACAATAACAACAAACAGTAATACACACTTTGCTTCTGAAAAGTAGTTCATGAGCTGCAGAATAGTTTTTGAGTTTTCTGAAAATTACTAAATTTTGAGTTGTGTCTCTTTAAAAGAATTTGTGCAATGTGCAGAGCAAGGCAAAACTTCAATAGTACAGCGCACTCTTCACTACTGCACCCGGGGTCATTTCAGATGAAAACAATTTGTTAGTGCGGGAGTGTGTTTGTTCAAAGAACATGATAAGCCCACATACATACGTACATACATATGTATGTTGGCAAAATAATTTATGTGGGGCAATAAAACGGCGTCAGTATTATAGAACGTTTTGTAAATAAAACTTTTTGAAGTAACATATGTACATCCCTTTTAAAAAAAAAAATAAATTTTGCACCAAAATAATTGTGTTTTTCAATGAATAACCTCTATACATCTTTGATATCATATTCTTTCTTTTATTTTGAATTTGTTGTACGTGTTAAAACTACAACTAATTTCTTGGAATTCGACATTCACCACACATATTCAATAAAAAACCCGACCTTAAACTCGACCGGGCGAGTAAGCATCATCAAATAATAATAATACCCTTTGGTGTCGGTGCCATTCCTCCTCATACACACGGTTACCATATACATATTACTCTTCTTTGCACAAAATTATGAGTCATATAATTGGGCTCTCAGAGAGTAATACTCTCTAAAACTCTAAAAAATATGTTCTAATATATTATTTTGCCAAAAATATGTTAGGACACAATCATATCATTTTTTAATATGCTAGAATTTTGCCCCGAACATATTATGCTTGTGTGCAAACATAATATGTTTACCCACAAACATATATATGATTGTGCCCGTCCCAAACATATATATGATTGCATCAAACATATTTTTAACATATTTTTTTCTCCGTGTAGAGAGGAGGGTTTATATCATTTTCTGCGGGCCAAAAGTGTAACACATCGAAGGAGTGACCTCAGACCACAAGTATGTTCGGTGGAAATTCGAATTGGGTCATTTTAAGTCATTTGAGAAATGTCCGTCCGTCTGTATGCTCCCTAACTCTCGAAAGGATTATCCGATAACCGATTGACATCAAATTTGGTATACGATAATATTTTCATCTATCTCTGGCTATGTTAAAAGATGGACATTATTTGGTTCACTTCTTTTAGTACCTCCCCCACAAAGCTTTAACATATGGGCATTTCCGCCGGATGGTCAACCAGGGCCGAAAAATAAAATGTTGGTAATCATCTTATTTTATTGTGAATATTAATAATTCAAAAATACAATGGTTACAACATAGCCTATCCCAGTTATATTTATGCGGAAATTGGCCTGAAAACTGAAAAATGCTATTTTTTCCATTTTAAGCTACTTTTAAAGACATTTTATATATAATTATTTTACATGCAAATGTACGTTATGTTTGCACTCTTTCTACAAAATGTCTCTAGTATAATCAACTAAGAAGGGAAAAATCCAAGGAGACCAACAAAATTTCGATAAACGTAATATGACGGTTAAAATAACGGATTTTCTAATAGGGATGATATGATTTTGAAGTGACGTTTCGGCCATTTGTAATATGTCATGATCTGTTATTTGATTTTCATGGTATTCAGTAGTGTTTACAATTTCATCATGGAGAGATATACGCAAGAACAGAGTTTACAAATTATTCAGTTTTATTATCAAAATAATCGTTCTCCATTTTCAACTTTTCGTGCGCTAAGTCAATTTTTTTTTAAAATCAAAAAAACACTTTCCAGTCGACCTACGACCTTGACAACCATGAGCAATATTTTAGCTCTCGTTAAGAGCTATCTTTTTGCCACTGACCGATTGTGGCTACGTGCCATACAGCAAATGATGAGATTCGATTATTTCAAGAAATTGTGATATTGACTGGCCTCCAAGAACTTGTGTTTAACACCATTAGACTATTTCTTGTGGGGTTATTTGAAGTCATTGGTCTTTGGAAATAAACCAGACTCTCTCTACAAGTCAATATTGAACGTGCCATTCATGACATTTAGTGGAAAAAGTGCTCGAAAATTGGGTTCATCGAATTCGTTCCTGCAGAAGAAGTTGTGTAGGCCATTTAAATGACGTTTTCTTTAGAACTTAATTGTATCGATTGTACTTCACATTAAATAAAAAACCTTTGGACTTACTTAACAATAAGTGTGTTTTTTTTCAAAGAAATCACATCACTCTTATCGGAAACCCCTTTATAACATACCAAAACTCGGAAACGACTTGTCCGATTTGGTTGAAATAAATTTAGGGAAATTAAGACGTACATTACCTTTAACCGGTACCTACATATACCAGCTTTTATATTGATAAAAAGTTTTGAGCTAGTTTCCCAACATAACGGTAATGAAATGTTCTACAAAAATATTAGCCAGGAAATTTTATTATAACAGGTGGCGCAAAAGTAACCTTTCGATGTTTTTTGGCTGTAATTTAAAAAATTATTGGTCAAATAAATAGTCAGCAATATTCCGCGTTCTGGAGCAGTGTAGCGTAACATTGTTTATTAACGTGTATTTCGCATGTGTTTACTACACAAATGTCAAAACAGAACTGACATTAGGTGCATCGCAAAATTTATAGCATTTTCTGATAGGAGGATTACTTTTGCGCCACCTTGTATATGTCAAAATACACAAGAGTCCAAAATACACAAGAGTGATTTTTATATCCTCAACCATAGGATGGGGGGTATACATATATATTTTGTCATTCCGTTTGTAACACCTCTAAATATTGATCCGAGACCTCATAAAGTATATATATTCTTAATCGTCGTAAAATTCTTAGACCTACAAATAGGTTCATATTTTGTTATAGTCACCCTATGGAGCTGGTCATTGTTTTTTTTTTGTCAAGCTTAGGGCCGATAACTGAGGTCTTCTTCAATCCTCTATGTTGGATTTGACCAGTGACGACTTCCCATATTCTTGAGTTGACCACTGTGTCCTCTAGAATAGAGTCGAACACTGAGGGTTTCCTCTATAGTAAACAAGTAAGAAAGTTCAGACGGGTAAACCGACTTATGTATCCCCTCATCTTGAGTCCCAAAAAAAATAATCGCAAATTTATTTATTTTGTTGTTAGTTAGAAGCTATTAACTTTTGGTACAAAAAGGTCGATTTGTGTGAGAGGTACCAAAAGGGCGTGCCAATAACGGCCGATTTTCTGTGGACTCTAGGTACTATAAAAGCATTACACTTTACAAAATTTCAAGCATTTGTATGCACTGGTATTAAAGTATAAGCTGGTAACTTTTGGTACAACATGGTCCATTTGTGTGGGAGGTACCAAAAGGAGCGTGGCAATAATGACCATTTTTCTCTGTATTTTAGGTACTATTAAACCATTACACTGTAGAAAATTTCAAGAATTTGTATGCACTGGTATTAAAGTTATAAGCTGGTAACTTTTCGTTTAAAATTGTCCATTTGTGTGGGAGGTACCAAAAGGGGCGTGGCAACTTCGCCCATTTTTCCCGAGGTCATAGTGACTTATAAACTAATACTACGTGTAGAATTTCAAAGGATTCAAATAAGTAGTATAGAAGTTATTTAATAATCAATATTTCACTAAATATTTAACCTTTGTGGGGGAGGTACTAGAAGGAGTGGACCAATATGTCCCATCTTCGAACTTAGCCGGAGATAGAAGAAAATATTACCACATGCCAAATTTGAAGTCAATCGGTTACTCCTTTCGAGAGTTATCGTGCGCACCAGCCAGCAGACAGACAGACAGACAGACAGACGGACGGACATAGCATATTCGACTTAAAATAACCCAACACGGATATCCGCCGAACATACTTGGGTTCTCAGGCCACTCCTTCGATGTGTTACACTCTTGGCTCGTAGCATATGATATATACCCTCCTCTCTAAGGTGAGGGGATAAAAACGACCAAAGAGATATTCGTCTATATTTTGATTGTAAAAGGACCGAAACGAATGGATCATATCTACCACATTTCTATTTATATATATTATTATCTAAGAGGTCTTCTTCTATACTAAATACGACCAATGAGGACTTTTTCCATACTATGTCGACCACTGATGTCTTCCTTTGTATTAGAGTCGATCATCGAGGACTTCTTTTATATTACAGTCAAACACTTAGGACTTCCTCTATACATGAACCGATCACTGAGATTTTCGTCTATGTTTTGATTGCAGAAGGACTAAAACGGAAGAGCCTATTTTTTACATTTGTCTGAAGACCCTACAAGTTGTAATTAGTGTAATTAATTATGGATGTAATTAAAGAGTTTACTTTGTCCTAATCTGATCAATTACAATTTTCTGAATATATAAATTTTACAAAATGTATCTACAAAGTAGAATTACAACGAGAAAGTGGATAGCCAAGCTTCAATTTCACTCGCTGCCGATAAAGCTAATTGCCGTAATGGAGCTTATCCCAAAGTAACACGTAAGCGACCAACATGAATTTGCTTGCTTTGAATCCGATCCTATAGAAGGAGAGCTATAAAGAAAAGTGATAACAAAATATTCAGCACCTTTTCCTTTTTGCTTGGTTAAATGTTTTTGCCATTAAAAAGTCGTTAAAACTGATTTAATTTAGAACATAATCACAGCAACAACAACAGAAATCATGGGGACGACATGAGAACACTTGCCAAAGTAAACTGTCGAACGAGTGAAAATGGGGACAGACGGGTCTCTCTGCACCAATTGGCTTTATACCCAGAGGCAGAAAGGGAAGACTTGGGATGGTTATTGCTGGCAAAATGAAATGTAAACACGATCGCGCCAAGCCACAACAGCAGCAGCATTGCATGAATTATAAGACACAGCAGCAGCAACAACAACAACATCATAACAACAGGAGCTCCAACAATCATCGAAACACGCTGCTGAACATCGGGACCGATCGACCAACGAAAGCCACCACCAATTGATTGCATTAGCACACCGTAAACTTGGCTAAGAACTCAATAAAGAGAAGGACGATGTAAAACACCATTTGGCCATTCAACACAACAACAACAAGAGCAACAAAAGCAACAGGAGCAGCAACATTTTATCATCAGAAACACGATCCGGCGAGTAATCAACCATAATCAATTGAAGGGTGTGGACTGGACTGGACGCGACTCGACTGGACTGACTTTCTTTTTTGAACAATTCATAACAATTTCAATTTTATTGACATATTTGTTGCAGAAAGTCGCCCCTCGCCACTCCCTGCCGGCCTTCCTACCTTCCTTCTTATTCGAAGTATTCTTGCAGTTTTTTCATAAATGTATAGGTGTGTACCTCTTCAGATATACATATATTTATGTGAATTCTTAATTCTTCTAAATATTGAAGCTGGTAAAAGTCGAATATTTCACACCCGATAAATGGACTGTGTAATAGATCAGCAAAATTTCCCATTACCAAATAACTTGACAGATAAGCTAAACTCTAAACTAGTAACTGCTTATACTTTGGCCACCTTCGAATTATTTTTACACATACATGCCATTGGAGACAAGTGTTTCCACTCAAGCATACCAGAAGCTGAAAATAAAACCACTTACCCCACTCTTACAATTATTCAAATGTAAGCGTGGACGTAAGTAATACTTTCATGAGTGTGTTTGTGTAGTATTGAATATTTCCGAGCTGCTATTGCTTGTTCACCGTACTAATGTTGGAATGAGGTGAGAAATTAGAAGAGAGTAAAATTGGGGAGATCGTAATTAGCAATTGTTATTATCATACTTATGCCGAAAAATGTAGTTTTCCTATAATAATAATTACCCAATCAAGTATCTCATTATTTGTTGACTGCAGAGGATAAAAAGATGTCATTACTAGGTAATGCAAGTGGTAATGACATGTGCTTACCAATATTTTGCTGGGAGTGTGGGGAAGAAAAATGCTGATTAATACGACCCTACGTTTATTTGTTGTCCTAACAAAGTATGCTTGGTTATCATATTCACATAGAAAACATCATCACAACATGCATCAGGACTACAATTTTGTTGTGGTAACCATTTACATTGCAATATAATTATTAGTAACATTTTTTGATAACATATTTTCCATTTGAGAATCTTATATGGTCGAATTTAGCACTTTTGCCAAAACAATGATAGGTAGGTAGGTGATATTATGATGAATATTAACCTTGACATGGTTACGACAAAATCACATTATGGTCAGAGGGAGCGCATAAAAAGGTTAAGAAATTACCATATAATGGTCTTGGGGCAGCTATAAGTTTTTAAATGACGCATCGATTTTTTTCGAAATGGTATCATCACCGATCAGACTTTACGATCAAAACATACAAATATAAGAATGAGATGTTTTTATGAAACGTTTATTTAGAAAATATTAAAATTTTCTCATTACATATGATTTTTTCGCAATATTTTGTTAGATATCGTCGAAACCGCTGAACGGATACCAAATTGTATTGCAAGAAGTTGAAGGCTACTTAATTTTTTAAAACGTTCACGAACCAATTCGGAGAAGTGGTTCTATAGTTATGTCATAACCTACTTAACCTATTTTTTTTCTTAGCTTAAAGGGTTGATTCTTTGGATTCTCGTTATAAACCGCGATATTGAAAAAAAGAGAGGTTGAGCCACATATTTTGGTATAACTCGAGAACCATTTATCGGAATTAGTTCAGAAAAGGTCCAAAGAATTGAAAATTATGTAGCCTTCAACATCTTACAACACTATTTTCCATCCGATCAGCGGTTTCGCCGTACAAAACATCGTACAAAACATTGCAAAAGAAATCCTATTTTTTTAGAAAATGTTTAGAATTTTCAAATAAAAGGCCCATAAAACAATCTAAAAATGCACAAATCTTTTATTTTTATGATTTTATTATAAAGTCTGATCAAATAACCACATTCCGATGAAAATCGATGCATAATTTAACAAGTTTTAGCTAATTTAATTAGTGTAAAGGTTTTAACTTCAAAACTTAATTATCGATGTAAAATTTACAAAAACAAACTTTGACGGTAAGAATGGATATTTTGGCGTTTTTTAAATGACTAGCATCAGAATCTATTCATTAAAACTGAAACCCAAGAAAAAAGTTTGTTTTTGTCGACCGGTGTAATCTAACGGGTTTTCCAACAAGAGGTGTTATTTTAGTATTCAAAGGATGTTTATTTCATAATAAAGAGGAAGGTAAGCCGTTAATAATGAAAAACAACATCAGCCAAATGGCCACCACGACCACGCTTACAGGACCAGATCCCCTTCATGAAATTTTCCATAACCAAATCGTAAAGTGGCTGCCCTATGTCCTCGATAGCCTCACGAATTCTATCTTTGAGGTCTTGAATCGACGCTGGGCTGTTGGCGTAGACCTTATCTTTCACGTGGCCCCAAAGGAAGAAGTCGCAAGGTGTTAAATCACAAGATCTCGGTGGCCAATAGTGATCACCTCTTCGAGAGATAACACGGTCCGGAAACTTTTCCCGTAACAGAGCAATGGTTTCGTTGCTTGTGTGGAACGTAGCGCCGTCTTGTTGAAAGTAAACGTTGTCCAGATCAATACCATCCAACTCCGACCATAAAAAATCATTAATCATCTCTCGATAGCGCAATCCATTCAGCGTAACTGTTGATCCAACCTCATTTTCGAAAAAAGTAAGGTCCAATGACTCCGCCGGACCATAAACCGCACCAAACAGTCACACGTTGAGGATGGAGAGGCTTCTCAACATTAACCCTTGGGTTTTCCGAGCCCCAGATGCGACAATTTTGCTTGTTGACGTAGCCGCCGAGTTGGAAATTGCGCCTCATCAGTCAAGATGTTTTTTCGATGAAATTCCGTATCATTTTCATGCATTTCAAGGACCCAATCAGCAAAGACACGACGTTGTTGATGATCGGCCGGCTTGAGTTCTTGTGTTAACTGAACTTTATAAGCCTTAAGACCCAAGTCTTAATGCAAGATACAGTGTAATGACGTTTGTGGAATGCCCAATTCCAAAGAACGACGAGGAATGGACAAACCTGGGTTTTCTTTAACAGTTTGGGCTATAGCAGCAATATTCTCAGTTATTCTTGAGCGACTTTTTTTATTCTTCACATCATTAACTTGTCCCAACAGCTCGAATTTTTCCACCAATTTCTGTATTGCGGTCCTACAAGGTGCTTCACGACGACCCCAAAATGCTTTAGTTTTGCGAACTGTGACTGCAAGATTTTCACCATTTTTATACCCTACACTACACTGTGGTATTATAAGTTTGTTTCACGGCAGATGTTTGTAACACCTGAAAATAACACAGCTAGACCCACCTTAACGTATACCGATCGACTCAGAATCACTAGCTGAGTCGATTTAACCATGTCTGTCCGTCCGTCCATCTGCCCATGTGAAGTTGTTCGTCGACTACAGGTCGCAATTTCACTCAGGTCGTTCTAAAATTTTGCAGTTTATAGTATTTCGTAGCTGTAAAGATCCCTATTGGTTGAAATCGGTTCAGATTTAGATATAGCTCCCACATATATCTTTAGTCCGATTTGGTCCTTTAGTCCTATAGAAGCTGTATTTGACATCCAATCGTTTTGAAATTTAGAATGGTAGAGTTTCTTTGTCCATGAACCAACATTGCCGAATTTGAAGAAAATCGGTTAAGATTTAGCTATAGCTCCCATATGTCAAAGAATTTTGGTGTTTCGTCCGATTTTGCTCTTTAGTCCGGTAGAAGCTGTATTTTACATCCAATCATTTTGAAATTTAGAATGGTAGAGTTTCTTGATCCATGAACAAACACTACCGAATTTGAAGAAAATCGGTTAAGATTTAGCTATAGCTCCCATATATATGTTTCGTCCGATTTGGCCCTTTAGTTCTATAGAAGCTGTATTTTACATCCAATCGTTTTGAAATTTAGAATGGTAGAGTTGCTTGATCCATGAACCAACATTGCCGAATTTGAAGAAAATCGGTTAAGATTTAGATATAGCTCCCTTATATAGGGTCCGCTATCTAACGTTTTTTTTTCAACTAGTGCTTATTTCGTGAATGGTAACACTTAGCTCATGTCTGATTTGACAGATAGTTAGTTTTATCCTTCCGCTGAACGAATATGGTTGTGTATACGCTTGAACAACGCTGGGATCGATCAACTTACAGAAGATGCCGATTTTGCAAAAAAAATCATCTTTTCAGATGAAGCTCATTTTGATCTTGGCGGGTATGTAAACAAGCAAAATTGTCGCATTTGGGGCACAGAAAACCCGCACGCATACATTGAAAAGCCGATACACCCAAAACGAGTCACTGTTTGGTGCGGATTTTGGTCCAGAGGCATAATTGGGCTATTTTTCTTCGAAAATGAGCAAGTGGCCGTTACAGTCAATGGCGATCGTTATCGGGCCATGTTAAACGAATTTTTGTTCACAAAAATTGAAGAGGAGGATATTGGCAACATTTGGTTTCAACAGGACGGCGCTACGTGCCACACAGCCTAAGATACACTCGATGTTTTGCGCGATGTTTTAAAAAAAAAAAGTTATTTGGCGGACCCTTTATATGTTTCATCCGATTTGGCTCTTTAGTCCTGTAGAACCTGTATTTTACATCCAATCGTTTTTATACCCTACACCACACTGTGGTACAGGGTATTAATTAGTATAAAATGTCCCAAAAGTAAATTTATGTAAACAATTTATACATGAATTACAAAATTTACATTTCAGAGTTATTCAATATTACGAGATTGGTGTAAGGTATTATATAGTCGGTCCCGCCCGACTTTAGCCTTTCCTTATTGGTTGTAAGTTTTTATATTTCTACTTGTCAAATGTCAAAGAATAAAAGCTTCAAAAGTGACAGCTACCGAAATACCTGGTGATTCAAAATAACACCTCTTGTTGAATTACTATGTGTGGAACTACAGAGGAATCGGATAAGTAGTACAGAAGTTATTAGAGAATCAATATTTCCTAAATGTTAACCTTTTGCGAGAGAGGTACTACAATTAGTGGACCAATATGGCTTATCTTCAAACTTTGCTTCAGATAGAAAAACAAGTAAGAAAGTTTCAGTCGGGTAAACCGACTAAGGTATACCCTCACTTTGTGAGTACTGTAATATGAAATACCAGATGGGGTTTAATAAATAATCCTATTTCTAGCTAAACAGTAGATACTTCAAATATATTGCACTGTACCGAATTGTTAGCGTTTATGTGCATTGGTATATTAAAGTTATGATCTATTCAATTTTGGTATGATTCGGACATTTTATGTGGGAAGTACCAAAAGGAGCATGTTGGTGACGCCCATTTTTATAGGGCTATAAATACTTTAAAAATATTACACTGTGCACAATTTTGTTGAATTTGTATGCATAGGTACTCACTCTATAAGCTCTTAACTTTTTGTATAAAATTGTACATTTGTGTTGGAGGTACCAAAAGGGGAGTGCCAATAACCCCCGTTTTTTACTATACTGTAGGCACAATAAAAGCATTACACTGCACAAAATTTCAAGTATTTTTATGCACTGGTATTAAAGTTATAAGCTGTTAAATTTTGGTGCAAAATGGTGCATTTATGTGGGAATTACTAAAAGGGGCGTGGAAACTTCTCCCATTTTTCACTGGATTGTAGATACCATAAAACCCTTACACTGTACTAAATCGCAAGTCTTTGTACACACTTTTATTCAGGTTATGTTAACTTTTGGGGCAAAATAGTACATTTGTGTGGGAGGGGGCGTGCAAACTACGCCCAATAGGTACTACAAAAGTATTATACTGTACAAAATTTTAAGTATTTGCATGAAGTGATATTATAGTTATAAGCTGTTAACTTTTGGTGCAAAATGGTCCATTTGTGTGGGAGGTACCAAAAGAGGCGCGGCAACTTCACCCATTTTTCTCGAGGTGATAGTTATTAATAAATCAATATTTCACTACAAGTTAACTCTTTGTGGGGGAGGTACTAAAAGGAGTGGACCAATATAGCCCATCTTCGAACTCAACCGCATATTACCGCATACAAAATTTCGGGAGATATCGTGCGCACCAGCCAGCAGACAGACATACGGACGGACATTGCTCATTCGACTTAAAATGACCCAAAACGAATATCCGCAGAACATACTTGGGGTCTTAGGTCTTAGGTGAGGGTATAAAAAAGTATATTATTTTTGGGTCAACCTTGGTAACCATTGCATTCTGCTTTTCGAATATATGGTTACCTCAACCATGTTTTCAACTTTGCGTTGATGTTCGTAATCAATTGGAAAATTCAATCACATTTTCCAGAATTGTTCTAAAGCAATTTCGAAACCATAAACCATAAATTGAATCAAAATGTAGTCCGGATAACATCAAAAATAGCCATTGATTACTTTCTCGCAATCATTACAATCATAAGAAAACATTAAGACTTCCGTATAGACTTCCTTATTTCAGTAGATGTAATACGAAACAGCAATTGAAATCACACCCGTGGATGGAGGGCATATTCGTTTCGGCCCAACCGAACTTGTAACTTCCTATATATCTCTCTGTAATACAGGTTTAGGTACACATTTTGTGTGAATGCGATTTTTTGTTGTTATTGTTTTTTTTTTGAGTGGAAAGTTTGTCATGCAACTTGAGGCAGAAAAGAGGAAGAAAAAAAATGCACAGCGATGATGATAGTGTCGTTGTCGACTTGCATGCAATGCATATAAAAATAAAAATAACAATAAAATCAAATAACAAATTACATGCAACACTGGTCACACGATCATCATCAAAGCGAAGGCACTTCACCTCATACAAATGAGGATCGCCAACGAACAAATAACAACAACAGCAAAAAAACAAAATTCACAAAAAACAGAAGAAAGATCATCGAAATTCGTGCATTTTAATTCATCTGTAAATATGTTGAATGAAGTGGATGAACAGGACTGCAGAGGACAGTAGTAGCATTTTGGTATTCTGAGAATACTCTTCAGTCTTCGTCGATATGGAAATTTGTTAAATATACAAAAGAGTAGTTAGAAGCCAATCAAGAATTGGTCCGAAACTATAGATAGAATTTTGAGTTTTTTTTAGTGAAAGTCCTGACCAAGACTTTACTGTATTTTGACATCTAAATAAATATTTCTTGTTGACATATATATATTTTAATTATACTATGCAAACATTTTTTTTGTCTCCAATACCTAAAAGCTTCTGTTTTGTGTAAAAAAATTGTTATGGTCAAGTTTTTTTTAATTAAAATTTTAATTATAGGTATTCCTATGGTGTTTTCTTTTCTAAAAAAAGATGTTGCCCTGTCAGAGAGCAGCATTTTAATAACACAGTGCACTATTATTCAGCTCATTGATTTGAGACTCAATTCTGAGAAGTGGATGTGAAATAAGCCCCAAAAATAAGAACTTCTGCATCATTCGTTTAGTCAAGTTGGCGCAATTGATTTAATATCCATACGATTTTTTTTTGCTCAATGTGGATTTTTTGCACTTTTTCTATATTTTAACTCGACATAAATAACTCCTCAAAATTTTGTGCAAGAACGGTATATGTAGTCAAAAATAATCTCGTGCGGATAATAATGTGTGCAGAATATGTTGTGCAAAATGTTTTACATAAATAAACCAGTAAGGAAAGGCTAAAGTCGGGCGGGGCCGACTATATAATACCCTACACCAAACTCGTAATATTGAATAACTCTGAAACTCAACTTCTATAGAACTAAAGGGCCAATCGGACGAAACATATATATGGGAGCTATAGCTAAATCTTAACCGATTTTCTTCAAATTCGGTAGTGTTGGTTCATGGATCAAGACATTCTACCATTCTAAATTTCAAAATGATTGGATGTAAAATACAGCTTCTACAGGTTTAAAGCAGTGTTCAGAAAACAACAGTTCGTTATAGGAACGGTTCATTCAGAGAACACTAACGTTATTAATTTTTTTAGTGTTACTGTTCGCGAACGGTACCACTATGATAACGTACCGGTCTTAGAACACGACGAACGGTACACTACGATAAGGTACGGTTCATAGATCAGTATCACTACGTCGTAGTGATACTGTTCTTTTGAACAGAACACTAACAGTACCACTGCGTTTAGCGTTCCGTTCTTTTTTATATTCGACACCACAGGTCGCAAATATGAAGCAATCTTAATGAAAATTGGTACAGAGTTATTTCTTAACCCAGCGACGATCCCTATTTAAAATGGGGCATATCGGTCCATTCTTTGATATAGCCCCCATACGAAGGTCCCTTTCGATAAGACATATTTACGCACTAGAGAGCGCATTTTTTAACCGACCAAGCTGAAATTTAAATATTTTTTGCGACCTGTAGTCGACGAGCAACTTTACATGGACAGACGGACGGACAGACATGGTTAAATCGACTCAGCTAGTGATTCTGAGTCGATCGGAATACTTTAAGGTGGGTCTAGCTGTGTTATTTTCAGGTGTTACAGACATCTGCCGTGAAACAAACTTATAATACCCTGTACCACAGTGTGGTGTAGGGTATAAAAATGGAACGATACACGATTCCATTTTTACACAATTATTAAAATTCACTACAAAAATGGTGAAAATCTTTCAGTCACAGTTCGCAAAACTAAAGCATTTTTGGGTCGTCGTGAAGCACCTTGTCGGACCGCAATACAGAAATTCGCGCTGTTGGGACAAGTTAGAGATGTGAAGAATAAAACCCAGGTTTGTCCATTCCTCGTCGTTCTTTGGAATTGGGCATTCCACTAACGTCATTACACCGTATCTTGCATAAAGATTTGAGTCTTAAGGCTTATAAAGTTCAGTTAACACAAGAACTCAAGCCTGCCGATCATCAACAACGTCTTGGCTGACTGGGTCCTTGAAATGCATGAAAATGATCCGGAATTCCATCGAAAAATCATCTTGACTGATGAGGCCCACTTTCCCCTCGGTGGCTACGTCAACAAGCAAAATTGTCATGTTGGCATTGTTTTCTTCGTTACCAAGCTAGCTTTTTGAAAGGGTAATTCCAAAGCAATTCAAAAAGGGTAATTCCAAACCCCTTTCTATTTTCACAAAATTTAGCACAATAATTCTCTTAGTGTGCGGGGGAATTTTTTGGCGTTTTTAGTTTTTCAAAATTCATTGTAGTTTTGTGGTACAGGATTTTTCTCAAAATTACCATTAGTTAAATTATCCATATCTTCTTACCCGCGTCACGTATTTTGCAGATATTAACACATTATGAACTGACTACGTAAAACTTAAACTGGAAACTTGATGGACCTAAAAAATACAACAATTTTATTGAGACAATATTATAATTTTTCTTGTATATTTTTATACATATATATATGTATATATTTTAGATACGACAGCTGGTCTAGTGTAACTTCAAAACGGCTTGGCCGATTGTGGTTATTTTTACACATTATAAAGGGTGTCCCAAGAAGAGCGCAATTTTTTAATTTTAAATAAAACACAGATATTTAAGAAAAAATCGTGAAACTTTATTATATCGTAAAAAAAAAATTTAAAAATTGCGTTCTTCTTGGGACACCCTTTATTTTCCATAATTTGTGTATATTATTCGACCTTTTTTATTATTAATTAGAATAAATGATTTTTCAACACATTATATTTATATTATCAATGTGAGTATACGTAACTGTCTTTGAATCCGATAGGTGGCGCTGTATTCAAGTTAATAACAAAGATCCTTTCTATTCTATCATATCATATTCCATTCATCTTCCTATTACTCCCACACCACTCTGTAAGTAAAATGTCAAAATCTGTAAATTCCATCATCATTGAATCGATTTAAAATCGTCTCGCGGCAAACTAATTAACGATAATGAGAGGCACACACACACATACTCGTATCACAACAATTTATTACAACTCACGATAGGTAGATATGTAGGTATCTATCCAAATTCGAAGCCATGACCAAAAATAAACTAATTGATCATAAATCAAAAAACGAATTTCCAAAATAAAAATAAGAAATCATAATCGAGAAGCTCAGATCACTACAAAACCAATAACAAATACAAAAGAAAAAACAAGCTAAAACTAGGCAGGCAACTAGCCAACCAACCGTCCAATCAGCCAAATTTGGTCAAACCACCAACAAAATGTTGGACAAGACCATTAGAAGTTCATTAGCCACTTTATGAGCAATTTATAGTCACCAACTATGGCAACAATGTAATAATAATTAAAAAAAATTAAGAAGAATACGAAACAGAAGGCAGAAGACGAAAAACAAGAGACAACAGATGATGATGAAGATGAAGATCCATAGGAAGGAATAAAATATTTGCACAGTGGGGTTTAAATATTACTATTAACAGAATAACTATGATTGATATTCTTTAAGATAAACTCGAAAATTAAAAAAATATCAAATTTGACATATACAGTTGTCGTGGGCGCCCGAAGTGTTAATATCTTCACGCTGCTGTATCAACAAAATGGATAAAGAGGTCATTTTATGAAAAGCGTCAGCAGAAGCATTCACATTTTACATTACTGTTAAAAAAGTTATCGAAATGAAATTCAAACGCTTTGTATTTAGCTGGAAAATCCCAACCAGGCATTGTTAATGACCCACGACATTTATGTGTGGACAATGGAAGGGCAGAATTCAAAGTAATCAACGACAAAGCGCATTTCGATTGGCGAAAAATCACAATGTGTTTGCTCATAGCATAGGTCGCATATTAAACAAGAAAGTTCAGCCGTGTAAACCGACTTACGAATAAGTAACCTCACCTACAGTCCCAAAATAAGGGACTACTTTTTCAATAGAGATACTTTTTTCAATAGCCTTTTTTGACAGATCACGTGTTAGTCGTGTCATGCTGTCATGTTCTTTTTGTTAAGTATTGTTTGGCATTTCATCATGGGAAGACTTACGCCTGAACAGCGTTTACAAATTATTCAGTTTTATTATCAAAATAATCGTTCGCCAATTGCGCTGAGTCCATTTTTTTTTAAATCAAAAAAAAAAACACTTTCCAGTCGACCCACGACCTTGACACCCATGAGATCCGACGTACCGGAATCATCAGAAATGATGCCGTTGAAAACGTAACCGTCAATGGCGACCGTTATCGTGCCATGATAACCGACTATTCGATGCCTGAAATTGAAGCTCGTGATCTCGGCGACATTTGGTTTCAACAAGACGGCGCCACTTTCCACACATCGCATCAATCAATGGATTTATTGAGAGAACACTTCGGTGATCAGATAATTTCACGTTTTGGGCCGGTCGATTGGGCATCAAGATCGTGTGATATCACACCGTTAGACTTTTTCCTGTGGGGATATGTAAAGTCTAAAGTCTATGCGGACAAACCCGCTTCGATTCAGGCCTTGGTACAAAACATCACGCGTGTCATTCGCCAGTTACCAGTCGAAATGATCGAACGAGTCATCGAAAATTGGACTCAACGGATGGACCATCTGAGACGTAGCCGCGGCCAAAATTTGATAGACATAATCTTCAAAAAATAAATACCAAAGAATGTTCTTTCAAATGATGATTTGCACTATAATTTTTGGAGTATATGCCCGATCAGGTCGACTTATACATTTAATTGAGGCTATTAATATGGACTAACAATGTTGGAAATATCTCTTTCACTTAGAAACAGAGGTTTAGTAACAGTCATTAAACAAATTGGAAAAAGTAGATAGAAAAAAATCCTGGGACGAAAAAAAATCATAAAAAATATTTTATTTTATTTTTTAAATGTTTGCATCCTAGCGAAGAAAATAATGCCTATTTGAAAAAATCTATGGATAAATGTAGAAATTATAGCCCTTTTGTAGAGGTAAGAGAATTTCAAAAAATCTTTTTTTTTAATTTCTGTTTAAATAGAGATTTTATTTATTACTTTTATTTATATTATGTATGTTTGAGTTTATTTACATTTACAAGTTTCATTAGAAGTAATTGTGAGTTCTTTGTTGACGTTTGTAGATTTCGGAATCGGTTTCTCTAATGAGGAAACAAATATAATCTCCCACCATTCTTTCAACCCAGACTCTGGGATGATCATTGAGAGTAACCAAATGGTACAAAAATCGTTCTAAAAAGGTAATTTTTCGACCCAAAAAGTACCAATTTTAAAATTTGTATGAATTCTTCTTGAAATATTGAGATACAAATTGGTAAGATCCGGTAATACATGAACAATTTCTTGATAACAAGCTACTAAAATCTTATAGCAGCATAAAACCTTTGGTTTGTACTAGCCTATACCACATTGTTGGAGCAAAATAAGCACACATATAATTGTCAAATATCTGAAATGCTTAATTTTAAAATCGTACAGGTCTCAAATATAAACCGATATTTTTGAACCCTATTGAAAATAGGGCATATCGGTCCATGTTTTGACTTAGATTGATTTGGAGGTACCTTCCGATTATAATTCTTAACTCTCTAGAGAACGCATTTTAGCCGATTATGATGAAATGTGTTCCATATTGCATAACATCATCTGTAGAAAAAGTGATTCATGTCGGTCCAGTTTTAATATAAAATTAATTGACTTTACATTTTATTTTATCCAGTATCGCTCCTTGTTACAATTCGTTCACGTTTTGATATATATATAATTTTTTTCAAAAAGTGTATATTATTTTCGTGCAAAGACATGTTTTATAAAAAAAAGTATAAAATGTGTCGCGGGAGTATCACGATACTTTGAGGGTTTGAAAAGTACCAAAAAAAGTACTAAAGTATCAAATTTATCATCCCTGTCCCAGAGCCCTTGGTAACGCCGCTCGATGGACTTCATTTCTTCGTGAAACCTTTCGCCATGTTCGTCGCTTATGTCGCCAAGATTCTCGGGGAAAAAGTTTAAATGAGAATGCAAGAAATGATAAAAGAAGAAAGACTTTTAAATAAACTTTTTAAATATGAGAGTGAATTGCCATCTTTCCTTAAGGAAAATTTTTAAAGAGCCCCAGCTTAATATGCAGTGATGGCAAAGTAATGTTTACTTTTAGTGCGAGAGGTGTGTATTTTATGTTGTTTCACCCAATGCAATGTGTTTTCTTGTTGGCCATTTCTTTCTTCTGTAATGATCTTCGCGAGCACGGCTTTCCCAGAGGCATAACATACCAACTACTACTTTTAAATCGCAACAAATTTTCCAGTCATGTTCATATTTTATGTATTTTATCAATTTAGCCAGTGTTTCGATGATTCCTTAGTGCTGCTTTCAAACGTTATTTACTGCTGTCAACAAATAACCGCCATTCCTTTGAATTGTATGTTTGATTAAGTTCCTCGAACAATCCGGGAATGTGCTTGCAAAAGCATATGTTATCCACAGGTGTATAAAATTGTTTTTAAGGTATATCACGGACTCTATAAGATGATATGTTAACATTTGGGCCGAAATATTATACTGTTTCATCCGAGACTCAAACTTAAATCGCTCAGAGTCAAGTACTCAGTTGAACTTGATGATGTTTCCGTTATTAGGCTGTTAGCTATACTTGGACACTTCCTACTCCAATCTATTAACGTGTATGAATGGTTGTCTCCAAATCATTGGCATTCCAAATTGCACGTGATGTCTAAAATTAAAATATTTTATTCCACAAAACATTGTTACTTACCGCATTCTTCCACTAGTCCGTCGAGTAAGATTTACATGGCACGAATTACACAAAATACTAGGTGTCCACGGTTCGTTCATATTTTTAACTCGTATACCAAAATATTACACATATATTTCTTCTATTATTTTACTAAACGCACGTCGATTTTTTTAATTACATATTTTCCGCAGATGTAGCAGAAATTGTCGGGATCATTTACACATTGAAAGTTCTTTGCCTTTTACTCATACTTCGAAATATAACTTTGTAATATTTTTCAGAAAATCGACTTATCTCTTTAATGCGCTAAATTACACTAATTTATTAATAAGAAATTTTATTTATAAATTCCGGGTTTAAGGTTCATAAGTTGCAGTACCAGTGGCTGACATATAGTTTGCTTCGAACGTAGAAACCCAATATTTTCAAGACTGCCGCGTACTACTTTGTATTGCGTACATATAATTTTACTACCTGTATATACGACTGGGATGTCCATGCCCCTAAATATATAAATAAAATAACTGAATGGAAACCTCATAAATAAAAAAACACAAATATTGTTGTATGACCTTCTACCTGAGCGGATCTCATCCAATATAGCTCTTACATTGCATATCATGTTTTATGGAGTGTTATGAACGGCCATAAAACCTCGTCCTCTCTATAAGTTTATAATGTCTGACATCAATCCTCATAAAATAAAATACAAGTGCAATGTCTCTTATATGTCTCTCTCACATATGGCGAATTCAATATAAGCAAAAACATCATTTAAAAACGAAAAAATGTGAAACAAGATTTGTTGAATTTCCCTAACATTTACAAAATGGCTCATAAATTTTACATCTATCCATAGATTTTTTCAAATAGACAGTCTTTTCTACGTTAGCATGCTAACTTTTTAAAAATGTGATAAAATAATTGTTATCATTTTTTTTATAATTTTTTTCTCATATTTTTGACGACATTTACTAAACCAAAGATTCTACGTGAAAGCGATATTTGCAGCATATGTAGCCCTCATAATTCCCTTTAGTTTGAGGCATAACACGACTCAAGCGGGCTTATACTTTATACTAATGTACTTTCCATGAAAGTTAGAATTTAAAAAAAATTTAAAAAAAAAAATTACCATTAACATTTTTTTGTGTTTGTGACACCTAATTGCACAAGAAACTGCACATCCCTTGGACAAAATTTTTGTTGCATAGTGTTATTTATCGTTCTTTTATTGACCAACGCAGTTCTGGATTTGACCTTTCCGGACGTTATAGCTATAATCGGCATATAGCTATCTGCGAAGATGTTAGCATCTTTAGGCTTTGTGGTGTTACTAAGCCAGTTCACACACTCCGTTATTGCTCGAATTTCCGTGTTAGAGTCCTGGGAGACGGAAGTAAAGTTCGACCTCTGGTTCCTCAACTATAAGTCCCGTTTCCCTCCTAGTAGCACAGGGTTCCCATAGGCACTAGTGCCAGTGTTCCGTTCAACTAGGAGTGTCTGCCTGGAACAAATGCTTCACAGTTAACTACAAGCCGTGCTTCAGGAATACGATCGGAGATTTCGGTTGTTTGAATATGGTCGACCAATGATTCTAATATCTGTGGTTTTCTCGAATAAGGGCACATTTAAAAAAATCTAAATTTCCAGGAGAGCCAAAGTGCTCTTTCTTTCGCAGTACATTTGGTACTAAATGATGTTGAGTGTTGGAAAAAGCCACCAAAAATTGTACATACCTAGGAGTATAGATCGATGGATAATAATTATTTATTTATTTATTTATATGAATTACAATACAAAGTAAATTTATATTCTAATTTTACGGTCCAGGGAAAGGCCGGGTTACAAAGACCATATGGCTAAATGTTTGCAGCCAGACGAGAGCCTCAGGTGGGAATCGAACCCACGACCCCCAAACTATAGGCAAGTACGCTACCAACTCGCCTACTGGGGCGCTCTGGATAATAATTAGCTGAATGCATTTTTTCTAAAATATGGAAAATTTCTAAAATAGGTGGTTATTCCACAAAACCACAGATATATCATGATGGTATGACTTGTGGTCCCGATTAATCCTTTTACCCATCACTTGCAGATGTCTTGCTGTGAGCGCTGCCTCATACTTTATGCGGATTTCTATTGGTTGAATGTGCAGTATAGTCTCCAAAGCCCTTGTTGGAGCGATTCTGATTGCACCGCTTATGCTAAGATAGTACCTACATGGATCTTTTTGCAATGTTTTTACGTCACCATACTAAAGAGGCATAGGTTATTATTGGTCTAATCACGCTCATGTAAAGCCAGTGTGTCATAGTTAGACTTTTCAATTTCGCACTACGACCAACATCTGTGAGCCTTAGTGACTCATTCTTCTATGTGATCCTTCCTTATTCCACCTTGTTAGATATTTTAATTGTCTTATTGAGGAAATGAGGCTAGTCGAATGGCGGGAGCTTCGTTTTCCACGTAAATCGACATACTTCTGTTGGCTGGGTTTGTTATTAATCTTGCTACCTTGATTGCATCCTGAGCATTTCTACATATTTGGCTAAGACTTTATCTCTTAGAAGTATTACAACGTCACCTGCATAACAGACTGGTTTAAGGCCTCAATTGGTGAGAGTTCTAAGGGCTCATTTAAAGGAAGCTTATAAATTAAAATTAAATTCTCTAAATTAGATTTATAGCAATAATAATTATTTTTGTCATAATTTAGTTAGTCGTTGTTTATATACCGTAATGCTGGCGATAATGAGATATCATTACTGGTAATTATGTGTACTTACCAAGATTTTGCCGGGTAGGACTTAACTTATAGACATTCAAGAATTTAAATGTGTGTCTAAACCATTGTGGGATATGACCAAGAAACGTAGTACCAACCAATCCCACTGTGCTTAGCACCATAAATCGTGACGGCAGTGGGGGAAACATCTGATTCTAAGGCGTTAAGATCATTGGAGTATCATAAAAGAGTATTTTAAACTAAAGAAACTGAGAACTGATTTACTAATCCCAAGAGTCTCAGCCCGAAATTGTTGTACACAAGAGAGTTGATGTAACGTAATAGTAACATGCGAAATGTTCTACATGGTTATGAGCCAAGTTAACTCAAAGCTCTCCGAAGAGCATCGCAACAATCAGCCACCGACAAACTTAAGAGCGCCGATGCGGAAACGAGTTTAAAACTCTTTTGGCGGTTGGCTGACTGACGGGTTGGGTTGGGTGTGTGTTTGGCTTTGTATTGGATTCAGCCAAGACAAACAATAAAAACAAAAAAAAGGCAACAAAACACAACAACAATCAGTGGATCGTGCAGCGCAGACAATCTGGGTCACAATTTGCCATTGAACCGGTGACGTCACAAGGGGCCAATGACCGTAGTAATGCAGCCCAACAGCAGCATCAGCATCAGTCGCAGTTGCAGCAGCAACAGAAAAAGCGGCAGCACCAGCAGCGACAACAACCACAATCTCATCCACAGCCATGATCACGATAGAGTGAGTAGCAACCAACCAACCGACCAAGTACGTTAACCACGTTTGTACGTAAGTAAGCATTGGTAACTACAACAAACATTTCGCTTAAACACATATGTACCTATACGAGTATAAAAGCATTACTTCTCTACCACCACAACATCGCACCAGACCACACTGATCTGGATTCAGAGTTGCCACTTTTTTTCAAATTTCGATATATAGATATAACCATCCACTGTGACTAAACAAATTTTAAAGAAATCTTATTTATATCTAATATCAGATTTGATAAGAAAAGCTCTACGTATTTCTATGACCCCAATTTTTGTCTCTCGTTTTCAAAATTTGCCTTACACAGAAAGTTAAGGATGGAGCCACATGAGCGATTTTTGATACCCTACTCAAGGCGGTGGTACAGGATGTTATAAGTTGGCTGGGCCGATGTCTGTAATACTTGAACGTACTGAAGCTATTAGGGCGGTGCCAAAAATTAGCCGAGCTAACTAAGAAAACACAGCAAACTTCAAAAATGTTTCTTTATTTCTCAACATAATCTCCTTTTAACTCGATACACTTCTTCCAGCGATTTTCAATAGCTTCGATACCCTGTTTATAGTATGAACTGTCTACCACCTCTAAATAGCCACCAATCGCAACCTCCACCTCTTCATTGCTGGCAAATATTTTTCTGCCGCATTTTTTTCATGTTTGGAAACAAAAAATAATTTGAGGGAGCTAAATCTTGGCCATCGAAATAATGGATGTGTGAGCTGGTGCATTGCCTTGATTGTGAGCAAACGCGGCACCCATCTTGCGCACAGCTTTTTCATTGTCGCATTTTCCGTCAATATACGATTTACGATACGGCACTTTTTGAAATGCCTATGACTTCAGCTAGCTCGGGAACCTTCAACCGACGGTCATCCAATGGCATTTTGTGGATTTTTGTAAACATTTCTGGCGTGATCACCTCAATTGGTCGACCACTACGGTGTTCGTCTTGGCAGCTCGTACGGCCCCGTTTAAACTCTGCCACCAAATATTTTATTGCTGTAAACGAAGGAGCAGACTCCCCCAATTAGAATCTAGCTCGATTGTAATATTGGTTGGACTATGACCTTTCAAATAAAGGAACATATCGGTGAGCAATTTCTTCCATGATTACAAATTCACTGTGATCGTTTAATTTTGAGTGCTCAAAAAAAAACGCAAACAACGTAGCTTCTCGAAATCAGGTGCTCAATGCTCTCCACTTCTTTCTCATCACCACATGTACTACAGAAGATCCCTAGAGTTACCACGGGCTCATCGAAACCAACCTGTTTGATAAAAACAGTTATCGATTGTATGAATATCGATACCGGAGATATCCGTCAGACTTCCTAGAAAGGCCGACCCCAGCATATCCAGACTTCGTTTACTTAATGCGGAACAGTAGCAAAGCTGGTGCTTAATGGTCTCCACATCTTCCTCATCACCACATCTCCCGCAGAAGTCGTTAGGTATTGCTAACCTTCTGGCATGTTCGTCGATCAGTTAGTGTCCAGTCAGAACTGATCGAAACCGGAGATACGAGTATATGTCAAACTTCCTAGAAAGCCCGACCCCCAAATATCAAGACTTTGTTTACTTAATATTCGACAGTGGCTAACCCTTAGGCGGTAATGCTAACGTTTAGGCGTGTTCTCCGATCAGTTAGTGTCTCGTCAGAACTGACATTATCGCAGAAAGTTTTTCCTCTCTAGTGCGAGGAGATATTTTTACCATCTCATATCGTATATTGACCAGATCTACCTAGCTACATTACAGGTGCCGATTTCAGTCCATCTTTCGTCGTTTTTCGTTGGACTGCCTGAACGCATCAATATATTCAAATTCTTCGAGAATTTGTAATGTCGTCTCTTTTCTACAAGGTTCATCAGCTTTGCTGTTCCCCGTTTACCTGGACTGTTATGCCTCAGCCATCTTGTTAGGAGATCTGCGACAGTCTTGGGCTGTTTATGTATTTAGGTAAGTGGTCTCCAGAGAATTGATAGTTTGGTTATCCGAGTAGATGACGACGCCAGTGTTGATCACTATGCTGCGACTCAGCCACTTGGCGAAATTATTGCCATAATATTGCCGCACAACAGTATTGCGCGAACTACTGTTAAATACTCTTATATCCAAAGGACGATTTTAGAAGAGAGGGCCCATAGCGAACCCACGGCTTTCCTATACCCTAAATCCTAAACTTATGATCCAGAAGTGTTTTAAAATTGGATCATCAGCAATGATTTTATCAAGAGCTTATCGCACCATAATGCTTTCTTCTGCTGTGCTTTTGCTCCAACGCTCAGAGAGTAATGCACGTGTTATTTTTTGGAAGCTTTCAGTATTTAAATAAATCTCGTCAAAAAAGTTAGGTTAGGTTAGGTTAGGTTGAAGAGAGGAGACGTTTAAACGTCTCATGTTCATGGACATACACTTAAGCCAGTGGTTCGGCCTGTTGTGCGCTCCTTATTTATGATCTTTTTATACGTCACGAGTTACAGAAAATCGGTACTAGACACGAATTTTCTCAGTATCTTCCAGTCATATTCTCTGAGGTGAGTCAAGTCTGGTAATATGTCGGACCCGAAATGTTGGGATCTTGCATGTGTGAAAGCCGGGCAGTGACACAGAAAATGTTCCATCGTTTCGATGTTTTCTCTGCATTCGTCGTTTCCTGATAGTCCTATGCGATGAAGATGTGCTTGTAAGCTTGAGTGTCCCGTTAGAACACTCATCATCTTACTAATATCGATCTTGTTTAGTTTCAGAAGACTTCTTGTTTTCTTTTCTTTTGGGTCACCCCACAGTATCTTTGCAGTTGCTCCTATTGTTGCGCTATTCCACACAGTTTTATAAGCCATCACTGCCCAGTGCTTCAACTCATTTTTCGTGGCTTCGAAAGGTTTCCAATTTTTCAAGTTTATTACTCGAAGTTCTCTGCCCTTTGAAGCCAAGTTGTTTGCCCGTTCATTTCCAATCACTCCGTTGTGTCCTGGTACCCAGCAAATACGCAATTGACCATGGGCTGAGTAATCATTTATCGTTCTTTTACAGTCCAACACAGTTCTGGATTTGACCCTTTCCGATGTTATTGCTTGAATCGCCATTTGGCTATCTGTGAAGATGTTGGCATATTTAGGCTTTGTCGTGTTACTGAGCCAGTTCACACACTCCGTGATTGCTGGAACTTCTGCTTGAAATACCGTGTTATGGTCAGGGAGGCGGAAGTGAAGTTCGACTTCTGGTTCATCAATAAAAAGTCCCAGACCCGTCCTTCCTCCTCGCTTGGACCCATCCGTGTAGCAGCTGGTTCCCACTGGCACATGGGCCAAAGATCCATTTTCCCAGGAGCGTCTGTCTGGCACAAACGTATCACAGGTAGCTGTAAGCCGCACTTCAGGAATGCGGTCCGAGATTTCTGGCGTTTGAATGTGACCAACTAGATATTCTAAAATCTTCTGATGGTACGACTTGTGGTCTCGATTTATCCATTCACCCATCACTTGTAGACGTCTTGCTGTGAGGGCTGCCTCATACTTTATACGGATGTCTATTGGTTGGATGTGCAGTATAGTCTCCAACGCTTTTGTTGGTGCAGTTCTAAATGCCCCGCTTATGCCTAGACAGCACATACGTTGAATTTTTTGCAAAGGTATTACGTTGCACTTCTTGTCCATTGATGTCCACCACACTACAGAAGCGTAGGTGATTATTGGTCTAATCACGCTCATGTAAAGCCAGTGAGTCATATTTGGACGTAGTCCCCATTTTAAACATATAGCTCTTCTGCACAACGACCAACATCTGTGTGCCTTTGTAACTCTTTCTTCAAGATGATCTTTCCAGTACAGTTTCTGATCCAAGATTACTCCCAAGTATTTTACCTTTTTAGTTATAGCAATTGTCTTATTCAGGAATCGAGGCGGGGTAAAACGTGGGATCTTCGTTTTCCTTGTAAATAGACATATTTCTGTTTTGTCTGGGTAAACATTTAATCCCCTTGGTTGTGCCCAGTTATATGCTATGTTAAGTGCCTCTTCAGCTCTTCTGCATTATAGATTTGGATGAAAGCCCCTTAGAAGTATTACAACGTCGTCTGCATAACAGACTGGTTTAAGTCCTTCATTGGTGAGGGCTTTTAGGAGACTGTGTATCGTCGTAACCCATAGAAGAGGCGATAAAAAGCCCCCCTGAGGCATACCACGATTTACCTTGTCTCTAATTTTTACGTCATATGACCCACAAATAATCCACCTATTCCTTAGCATATTGTTGATCCAGTTTTTCAGCGCCCGGTCAACCTGAAACTCGTCTAAGGACTGGATAAGTGTATCGGTCTGTACATTGTTAAATGCGCCCTCAATGTCTATGCAAACAGCAAGTGTATACATTTCTTTACTGAAGGACTCTTCTATGTGGTGCACTACCTCATGCAGAGCTGTTTCCACTGATCTTCCTTTGACATAGGCGTGTTGTTTGAATTTTAGCCTGTCATCCGCTATTTTACCTTTGACCATGTCATCAATTATTCGCTCCATTGTTTTTAACAGGAAAGAAGTAAGGCTAATGGGTCGATAAGCCTTTGGGGTCGTGTATGAAGACCACCCTTGATTCCTGCCAGTTGTTTTGGGGTATACGAATGGGTTAGGCATGCAGTGAACACTCCAGCCAGATGAGTTGATACCAGATCCACCCCTGAAGTCCTTAGGCCTAGTTTGCGATATCTTTCCCGCTTTGGAAATGAATACCACGTTGGGTCAAGAACCTAGCGAGTTCTGTTGGTGTGTTCCCCGGGGAATATGTGTCGAGCAGTGCCTTAAGCGACTACTCGCTACTTTTTGTCCAGTTTCTGACTTCATCCGGCATATAACCCACTGTCCAGGATGTAGCAGATAGTATCGCGCTCAGCCTTTGCTGCGTCGGAGACCTTTTCCACGTCCAAGAAGCAATAATGTCTATGCGCTTTCCTTTTTATAGATCTTGAGTTGCTCTTTATAGGCACCCCGGTCATAGCGGACAACCATAGATTTGTCCATGTTGAACAGCTTGTTGCAGTTTGTTTTCCGAGCATTTAGCTCAGAAGTCCACAATTGCGGTATTTTATTTTTGAAGTTTTACCCTGGTACCTTAGTTTTGGACAGACAGGACCGATAGACTTAGAATCATTAAATTTAAACTCTGTAATTACGTCAATTTTTTTTAAAGTTCTATATCTTTAACAACTACATTATATGCCCATTTATGATATATGCGCTATGGAAACGGTGTATATAAAGGCGGTATGAACTAGGTCCCCAAAACAAAAATGAACTAATTTCCCAAATTTGGGGACCTAATTCATTATGAAATAAAACCCCAAAAAAGTTAACCAAATCCCCAATACAATGAAATAAGGCCCCGAAATAAAAATTAATGAAAACTCCACTTTTTCCAATTACAAAAATTAATATAAAAGGTGGCGCAAAAGTAATCCTCCTATCAGAAAATGCGATGGGCCCCAATTGCCTAATGTTGACATTTTTGTAGTAAACACATGCGAAATACACGTTAATAAACAATGTTACGCTACACTGCTCCAGAACGCGGAATATTGCTGACTATTTATTTGACCAATAATCGGTCGGTGACTTTGGCACAAAAAACATCGAAAGGTTACTTTTGCGTCACCTGTTATGTCCCCAAATGTTATTCTTAAGCCATTTATTCTAAAAAAAATACTTTATAATTCGAATTTATGCAATGCATTACGTGTATACTTGCATAGAGTCTTCGACAACTTTGCCGTTATACCGGGCTGTTGTAGTTTTGCGAACCATTATGGCGATGCGTTTTTGAAAAAAATGTTACCCCGTCGATGTGAAATGCTTAAATATATTTGCACTTTTTAGGTCCAAATGATGTAGTCTTTCAAATTGAACTTAACTCCAAACATAAATTTTGCGAAATGTGTTAGAAAAGTGCAGTTGTCGGGAAAATGTCAGAGAAAATGTTGCACTTTTTCCAGAATCGAAATCGCCATTAGAAACATCTACTTTTTGAGGACCTAATATATTCCAATAAAGATATCTGTTTCGTCTAACAGCCTGGTAAAAATGAAACCTAATAAGGAAATAAATGTTTCAATATCAGTACCAAAAATCTAAAGAATAATAAATTTAACCATTTGAAAGTTTGTGTTTATTTAATTAAGGTATTTAAGTATATAATAGCTTTAACCTGCATTGTATACTAGTCTCCGACTCTTTTACTGCCCTTCAAGCAATGATTTCTTTTTACCGGACTTTTAAGTGATCCCTGTGAATCAGACTGAGTTTACTTTCAAACAAAAACATAATTTCTAATGAAAAATATAAAATTACAGTTTTGCTCGAGGAACATTTCTTATGAAAAAAGCGCGCGATTTATCGTAAAAAATGTTCGCATCCAACGCTTTCACTGTCCTTCAAGTAATGACATATTTTTACCGGACTTCTAAGTGATCTCTATAAAGCAGATCGAGTTTACTTTCAAACGAAAACATTATTTCTGATATGGAAATATAAAATTACAGTTTTGCTCGGGAGAAAAAAAATGTATGTTTCTCAAACCCTGCTCATAGTTGGTTTTGAATATAGTTAAATACGTTGTAATTAATATATATTTTGAAAGAGCTCTTAATAACTTGCATTGGTTTTCTTGCTCATCAAAACAAAAAATACTGGATAAATCTAATAGAAAATATGTAGTATTTATTACTGCTATAATTAATCAATTGTATCCTTAATTGCTTGAAGCATCCATGAGGAATAGCCTCAGAGTCATAGTGGAGCAGTCTATTGAATGGAGATCCCCCTATACCTGATATTCATAGACTTCGAAAAAGCTTTCGATACCCTCGACCACAAATCGATCTGGAACGCTCTGTCATGCAAAGGCACACCACCAAAACTCATCGGCCTCATACAAGGATTATACAGAGGAGCTACATGCAAAGTCTCGCATGAGAATCAATTAAGCGACCACATAAACGTAGCAGTCGGTGTTCGACAAGGATGTGTAATGTCACCACTCTTGTTCAACATAGTACTCGATGTTGTGATGAAAACTGCAATAAACTCCACCAATGGAATTGCATGGGGACTGCTGGGGCAACTTGGGGATCTAGAGTATGCCGATGACATCTGCCTCCTAAGCCACAAATACGCCGACATGTCCACCAAAATAAAACGGTTAGAAGCAACGGCATTGAAAGCAGGATTGAAAATTAATATCGGAAAAACGAAATCGATGCGGTTAAATGCAAATTACCTCCACCAATTCCAAATAAACGGTTCCCCTATAGAAGACGTCAGTACCTTCTGCTACCTAGGAAGTATTATCGATAGCAAAGGGGGATCTAGCGCCGACATAACTTATCGGCCGACATAACTTCGTCGGCAGACGAAAATTTCAATCTTTAACTCTAACGTAAAATCATCTTTACTGTATGGATGCGAAACATGGAACGCATGTCCCCGCGATGTAAACGCGCTTCAAGTATTCACCAACAGATGTTTAAGAAAAATACTCAAGGTTTTCTGGCCAGCAAGAATTTCAAACACAGACTTATGGTCTTCAACAAAACAACCGCCCATCGCAACAGAAATCCTTAAACGCAAATGGAATTGGATTGGACACACGCTACGAAAACAACAAGATGACCTTACACGTGTCGCACTTGATTGGAACCCGCAAGGTAACCGAAGAAGAAGAAGACCAGCACACACCTGGAGAAGACAACTCGATGCCGAAATCATGAGAATGAAGATGACCTGGAGTGAAATAAAAGTGTTAGCTTTAAACAGACATGAATGGAATTTATTTGTTTTGGCCCTATGCTCCACAATGGAACGACGGGAATAAATATATATAAAATATATCCATGAGGAATAATTTTAAAAGTTTCGTCTATCAGGAATGTCTGATTTTTAGGAAATATATTTTCTTTAATTCGATAAATTTTGTTAATGACTAAAACATGCAGAATAAGTAATTGTGTTCCCCATTGCAACAGTGAAAGAAAATGAAGTAGCCCCCAAAATTTGTTTTGGGGATTTATTTCATTCTCTCAATTTGGGGACTTATTTCATTATGAATTAATTTCCCAATTCTAGTAATGAAATAAATCCCAAAAAATGAAATAAGTCCCAAAATAGTTGTTGTCTTCAAGTATAAACTTTTGAGGACTTAGTTCATTTTTGTTTTGGGGACTAAGATCATTGGAGACATAGTTCGTAATGCCGTATATAAATTGTAATCGGTTTAGACGTAGCCCCTATATATCGCTCACATACTTCAAGAGAGTGACATAAATCAAAATTTAAATTATCGATTTGGCATCTTTGGCTAAAGTTTTAGAAATTGGGATAAACATTACCGAATTTGCAGAAGATTGTCTAGATTCAGTCTGTTTTGACAAATTACTGTGGACGTATATGGTCTTCAACAATACGTGCTTGGCTTATTCTACGGTCGCCATAATCGTCCAACTGAGAGGACTATTCGCCGTGTGGTGGATAAATTAGATTCCATTGTTTCAGTAAACAATTAACCAACCGAAAAAATAGTCCCTTTCAGTATTACTTTTCAGGAAATGCCGATGCAGTCGATTTCAAAGGAACTCGCCCTTTCGCAGACCACAACTTGGCGAATTTTGATGCCAATCCACATTACTTGATTTTGGGCTGGCGCCGTCATTGTTCCATATTTAAAAAAATTATAAAATTTTGCATCTCGGATTAGTGTCCCATTTTTTGAAACAATATCTCCATATAGTGGCAACGCCCGCCCATATCAGTGGATGTTTTGGTGTTTGGATGTTTGTTACAACCAGCGAGCCGAGTAACGAGAAGATCATTTTACACCGGAATGGATGGATGGATGGTCGGTTGGTTGGTTGTTTGGATGTTGTGTAGCAGCTCCTCTGTATTTCTGGTTTTCTCAGTTGTTCGTGCATCTGTTTGGGTCGTGTGGTGTTCCCTTTTTTGTTGTGATTATTCAGGTTGGACTCTGTCGCAGAGCCTCGGTAGTGGCGACAACGTCGTCGCTGTTGTCGTTCCTGGGTTTGCTGGCTGGTGCTGCTGTCGCCTAGTTTTTTTTGCAGAATTTTTTGTTCTTTTGACCACATTCATAAGTACGAGTATTTCGTGTCTAGATAGATGGCAGTCGGTGGCTGCTGCTGCTGCATTCATGCAGCAAATATTTGTACTTCAGTGCACATCCATCGACTGCCAGTAGAAGATATTCTTGGGTTTGAATGAATTCGAGTTTGCCTAGGCAGAGCATAGCTCACCTCAGCTTGGCTCGAAGAGGAAGTTTTGTTTTGGATTTTCTTGTTGTGATTGTTGTTGTTCTTTGGAATTGTTTTGTTGTTATTGCTGTCGTTGTTGGCAAAGCAAAGGTCGCATTTTTCTGCAAAAGTCTATTCATGCGATGGGATTCCTTTAAAATTTCGGTGTTAATGCTATGAGAATTTTCGCATCTCTTTTCGTAGGATGTTGACCAAAGAGTCTTTTAGATTACAGAACGATATTCTAGTATACCATTAAAATTATTCCTCGGGGAAATTTCTAAAAATTTATATATTTCAGGATTTTATATTTAAGAAGTTATTATAAAATATTATTAACATAGGAATATAAATTTGTATCTTTTAAAATTAGGTTTAACCTATCAATTAAAGAAATGACACATAAATGATACTCGTATAATAGAAGAACTGAACATGATTTAAATGAAATTTGCAGGAATTATTTTTAAGAAAATCCAATTATAATTTAAAGAAAAAAATTTTATCAGCTTTAAGCATCCCCAGCAAAAAAGAGCATTCAAAGAAGTGATAAACATCATAATCTTATGATACGGAAGTTGTTCAAAATTGGAAATTCACCAATGAATTTAACAAGAACTTGTCGCGCCCTATTGCTATTCTTTTGCTGTGCATTTGCATCAGTACTTAGAAAGCAATGCCAATGTTATTTTTTTGGATGCTATTGGAATGTAATTTTTTTTTAATTTTCTTGAATTTTTTTTTTAATTTTATATGCAATTTTTTGATCTTGCCTTGATTTGAACCTGGCGTCCTAGCGCGGCATCAGCATAACATCACCTTAGCGCTCGGCCACAAACGAGTTCGAATTAGCACTGTCCTCAGATATGTACGGCAACATTAGCATATGAGTACTTTTTAGCAAAGATGTGCAACATTTGATCCTATTCACTGCTTTGAATGCTCTCTTTATTTCAGTATTAATAATCGGGGTGTCCGGATTCAAATCCCGCATCGGGTATTTAACTCTTTTCTTTAAAAATTATTTTTTAAATTTTTTCGAACGTATTAAAACCTAACAACAATTTAATATTTTATTTTTTTTTTTGATAAAAAATAAATATTTTCATGACTATTGCAAAATAACATATCTGGAAGTGAAAAAAAGCACTAACTGCATCTTTGGAAGCGTTTTAAATGTTATTCCTTAGGAATGACTTATATATTTTTTTTTGCTCGGTCGTTATATACACTCGTAGGAACCGCTTACCACAATCTGTAGAGGTCGTAACCCACCAAAGAATGCATTCTGCACTTAAAGATTTATTCTAGGAGCCGAAATAGCTCAGTTGGGAGAGCGTTAGACTGAAGATCTAAAGGTCCCCGGTTCAATCCCGGGTTTCGGCAAAATTAATAATTTTTATATAGGGAATAAAATACAAAAAGAATATTGGAAGCATTCAATTAAATGGAATACAATATTCCAACGATGATTTATAAACAACAAAATATACTGACGCCTGAGGCACGCGTTGATATTAAGCGTTTGGGTGTAAAGTTAGTAACAATTCAAGCGCCGAATTCTGTGGAATGGTCTTAGGTCAGTCCTGCAAAAAAATTGGTGCCAACACCCATTCAAATCTACTCGATTTTATGGTTTATGGCAAAGTTTTCTACTACGGTAATTTAGAAAAAATTTAATATGTGTAGCCCGACAAAGAATGGACAACATTTTCCTACCCGCCTCCACATAGGATGTGGGTATTTTCGTTTGGAACACCTCGAAATATTGATCAGAGACCCATAGTTTTCCAATGTCCGTCTGTCCATCCGTTCGTCTGTTGTAATTACGCTACAATCTACAATAATTGAGCTAGATGACTGAAATTTGGTTCAGATACTTCTTATAGCTGCGAGTATGTTGGGCTAGAAAATGGCAATATTGGTCCATTCTTTTAATTAGTCCTATTTGACTTATTAATGCCACAGAGACTACAAACTTCAACTGTTTGGGCTGAAAATTGATATTTTGGGTTTACTCGTATTTATACCCTTGACGTGAACAACGTTCTCCATAGGTCCATGTTTTGATATATCCCCATACAAAGGTCACTCTAGTTTTTAATTCTAAACGTAACAGATACTAAAAATGTCAACCAAATCGGGTCGAAATTTTGCAATATTAGTTTATTTGTACCCGAAACCATTCACATGCGATCCATGGAGGAGGGTACATATGATTCGACATTGTCGAACTTAACCCCGCTATTAATTGCTTTCGTACAACTCTGGCCTGAAGTATTCTTACTTGTTACATAAAGGGTGTTTTTTTAGACTTGTGGTTTTCAAGAAGATATGAAACGCAAATAATTTAATGTTATGGCCAAGTTTTTAGCTTTATTATAAGGGTTTGCCATTATGTTTTAAACACGATTTCGGGTAAGTGGCCCCCGCGGCTGACTCGAATCCAGCCGAAAAGCCCAATTTTCGACCACTTTTTGCAGCATATCGGGCTACATGTTAGCAATAACGCGCCGAATTTTCTCTTCCAAGGCGTCAATCGTGTCGGTCTTATCTGCGTAGACAACCGACTTCACATAACCCCACAAAAAATAGTCCAGCGATGTTAAATCGCACGATCTTGGAGGATTCGCCACAGGCGCACGACGTGCTCACCAAAAGTTTCCTTCAATAAATAGATTGTTTCGTTGGCTGTATGCCATGTAGCGCCGTCTTGTTTGAACCAAAGATCGTCCACATGAACATCCTCCAATTCAGGCACGAAAAAGTCATTAATCATGGCTCTATAGCGTTCCCCATTAACTGTAACATTATGGCCGACTTCATTTTTGAAGATATATGGACGAATGATTCCCTCCGCCCACAGAGCACACCAAACAGTGACTGTGGATTTGACGGCGTCTGAACAATGGCTTGTGGATTATCATTACCGATAACCGATCCATGGGTGCTCGAATTACCGACTCTGCTGGGCGATTATTTCGACCAAATACTGGATGCAGCGCGCGAGCCGAACCATTATTTTGGTAATAAATTTTGCACGATTTGAAAATTGTTCTGGATTAAGTCTATTCATTATGAAATGGCAAACCACACTGAGCATAAATCAAGTGACAGCTGTCAAAAGACCAACTCCGAAAAAAGTATTGCCAGATTGAAAACCACACGTCTAAAAAAACACACTGCACAACAATTTTACTATTGGAATGAACCATTCTTTAATGATTTAATGGAATGTCGTACAGTGGGATGGCTTCATACATTTTTGTGCAAAAAATATAAGGAGTGGTCTTAGATCATTGAAAATTGGCACCGAGAAGTATATTGACTAAGTTAAAAACAAGTAAGAAAGTTTCAGTCGGGTAAACCGACTAAGGTATACCCTCACTTTGTGAGTAATGTAATATATAACATTACATTAATAAATCTGTCAATTTGTGTAGGAGGTACTGGAAAGGGGTTTTTCCAAATACACCCTTTTTTTCGGTAAACAGTAGATTCTTACATACATTGAATTGTGCCGAACTATAAGCGTTTATGTGCACTGGTTAAGCGCTATGTAATTTTGGTATGATTTGGTCATTTTGTGTGGAAGGTACAAAAAGGGGCGGGATGATAACGCCCACTTTTTAAAGGACTATAGGCACTATAACAGCATTACACTGTACAAAATTCCAAGTGTTTGTATGCACTGTATTAAAGTTACAAACCGTTTACTTTTGGTACGAAGCGGTCCATAATGTGTGGGATGTACCAAAAGGGACTGTACAATAATGCCCATTTTTTACCGGACTATAGGCGCTACAAAAACATTATACTATAGAAAATTTCAAGCATTTTTATGCACTTATATTAAAGTTATAAGCAGTTAAATTGTGATGCAAAATAATAATCCATAAAAAATAATAATCCATTTGTGTGGGAGGTACCAAAAGGGGCTTCCAACTTCACCCATTTTTCTCGAGGTAATAATAATATACTAATATTATGTGTAGAATTTCAGAAGATTCGAATAAGTAGTATAGAAGTTATTAAAGAATCAATATTTCACTAAATTTTAAACCTTTGTGTGGGAGGTACCAGAAGGAGTCGACCAATATGACCCATCCTCGAACTCATCCGGAGATATATAAAAATATTACCGCTTACCAAATTTGAAGTCAATCGGTTACTCCTTTCGAGAGTTATCGTGCGCACCAGCCAGCAGACAGACCGACAGACAGAGAGACAGACGGACGGACATTGATCATTCGACTTAAAATTACCCAAACGAATATCCGCCGAACATACTTGGGGCCTTAGGTCACTCCTTCGATGTGATACACTTTTTTCCGTAGCAAATGATATATACCCTCGTATCACTAAAGTGAGGGTATAAAAATGGTATTTCATCAAAATCAGCAGGTCTCGCCCACTGCCTATACAATCCAAATCAATTTTTTCTCAAATTTTTCTTATCAGAGCAAAAGTTTTCAAATTTGGTGCATACACTTCGTAGAATAAATTAAATATGTCTGCCAAGTTTTATCAAAATCAACCACGATCACCGCCCACTGACCATCGATTTTTTCTCATAAAAATGTTCCTATCCAAGCAAAAGTCTTCAAATCCTAGACAAAAAAAAAAACAATATTTATGGCAGATTTAATTGAAATCGGGCATGCCCCCTGCCGACCGCCCATACAAATAAAATCGATTTTTTTCTCATAAAATTGATAATTCTCTTTCATAAAATGTATAAGTTTGTTCACCGAACGGTGAAAGACAGTGGATATTTTTGCGTTTATTTAAAGAATAGTGTCCCGTCCTTCATTTAGTTGCAGTCAGATGACCGAACTCGACCGAACCAATTTCTTTTTATTCCACGGAAAACTGCAAATGCTGAATTTAATATACCCATTTTATTTCTTTAATATCTACTAAAATATATATGGAATCCAGGCAACTTTTTTCATATTAAGCAGAAGGTTCTGTATTTCAATAATAACGACATTTAAATTTTAGGAGTGAAAATATTTTACCTGTATAAGCTACTGAGTTGCATGCAAATTTTCATTATTTTTCACTTTAAAATATTTAGGCGACTTCATGGAATTTTTTTATGACAAAATATTATTTTTTTTGCGAAAAAAATTATAGTTTTTCCTTACTGAAAAACTTTTCTATAGAATTGCATCATTCGATTTATGAAAAGTTATTGTCGAAAAATTGCTTTTTTGCACCCAAAATACATCTGTTGTCGGTTAGATAACTCCAAAGGTTATGCATCCAAAGCTTAGTTATACGTTTTTTTATCGCGGAAAACTTTTATTTATTTTTCGATTTCATAATTACTTAATGATAACAGAAATGCGAAACATAAAATAAAGATGAACTGCAGAAGAGGTCAATAAGTTATCAAATTATTGACTTTCCTGAAAGGAAACTTGTTATTAGATTTAATTGCATAAATTTCAACCACCACTGCGTTATATACGCCGAAATAGCTCAGTTGGGAGAGCGTTAGACTGAAGATCTAAAGGTCCCCGGTTCAATCCCGGGTTTCGGCAAAAGTAATTTTTTGAAATTATCCCATTAAATCCGAAAATTACGACCTTAAATGTATACGAGTATAGTCGGATTGAATAAGTTTATTAAATTAGTCTAAATATAGGTATACTGTAAAGAACTCAATCTTGATATAAAGGATGGTCAAACCAAAATGCACGATGTTAATTGTGAGTAACACCTTAACGTCAATTTTTTTCCCCAACTAAATTTGACATTTCTTTGTTTCAGTGTTTAAGAAATTCAACCGTGGAGCGGTACACAACTGAACAGCTCGTTAAGCCTTGCTGAAGCCTTTTACGAAAATGGGTGTTCAAATCAAATGAAATGCATCGTCCACTTCGGAATTACATGCAATTTTGATTTTTTGACTTACTCAGAATTATCCAGTTACCATATTACCATTATATTTTTAATGAAAAGTCCATATTTCAGATATACAGCCGGAATTGAAATCCGAAAATTGCATATAATTCCGCTGTCTAGTGATGAGACACACTTTCACCTCAGTGGATTTGTTAACAAGCAGAATTGCAGCATTGGGAGAAATTAGAACCCACGAGTGATTGTTGAATAGCCGATGCATCCACAATAAGTGACTGTTTGGTGCGGTTTATGGGCTGGCGGCGTCATCGGGCCGTACTTCTTCGAATATGAGATCGGCCAAGCAGTTACCGTGAATGGTGTTCGCTATCGCGAAATGATAACGGACTTCTTGCGGTCATAAATTGCGGATATGGACCTGGAAAATATGTGGTTCCAACATGATGGAACCAAGATAATTCTCTGAAAACTTTTTGTTTTTATTACAATTAACATCGTGCGTTTTGGTTGGACCACCCTTTATATTACAATAGAATAGAGTTTTCTTTTTCTTACCTGCAAATAAAAAGATTTAATTAGAATTGTATTTAGTTGTTATTTTATTGCCGACTTGTGGAAAATAAAAATCGTCCACATCAGTATCATCCAATTCCGGCCAGAAGAAATCATTAATTATTGTTCGATAGCACAATCCATTTATCGTAAAAGTTTCTCCAGCCTCTTATTCGAAAACGTAAGGTCCAATGAACCACCAGACCAAAAACCGCACAAAGTCACTCGTTGAGGAACGGGCGTCAAATGCGACAATTCGGCTTGTTAACATAGCTTCCGAGGCGAAATGTGCATAAGTACTCGTGATTTTTCGAAAAAAAAATTGCTAACTGAATGTTTGTAGGTGACATTATTATTTTATTGGTAATTTTTACAAATAGAGAAAATTCAAAAAAAAAAAGAGGTATTTTTAATATTTGCTTTTGTAAACATTAATAAAACAGCTCAAAAGTGTTAATGCTGCGACGCAGGGATTTGCAATCGGTTTGGATATGAATAAAACACTTCTCAGCCTATGTTTAAGGTGGTTTCTTTGGGTTGGCTATAGTTATCGCGAGAAACCGTTATATTAAAAATAGAGATTTCGAAACATATATTTTAGCATAAATCGAGAACCACTTATCCAAATTGGTAAATGATCAAAATTAGGTAGCCTTATGGTGATTTCGTTTGTGCAAAAAAATATAAAAATTTTCCTACATTTTACACTGAAACCACATTTTTAGGTTCGTTTGTAAAAATGGTGCAGCCGTATGAACGGGTATTGATTTCGTTTGTAAAATTATTACACTCCGCAAATGCGAATTTTCCACATTCAGCCCAGTCCACGGTGTGGAATGTTGCCCCGTGAAAAAGCAATCTTCAGAACCAAACCTAATTGAAAGCGCACATTCTTACTGCACTATCAAATGATTGCGCCATTATTGTAGGTAGGGGTTTTACTCACCCCTCGATTTTTGTTCGATTGTTCGCATGCAAAATGCGAAATTAGCAGTGGGTGCAGGGGGAATTTTTAAAATGTCACAACATTATGTGTTGATATTATTTTTCAGAAACGAAATCACCATTAATTTGTTCTAATATAATTTTTTATCTGTTTCGACGATATCTTTCCAGATATTTCGAAAAAATAAAAATTGTTTTGAGAAAAAATTTAAATTTTTAAAATTAAAATCTTCATAAAAACATCACATCTATTATTTGATCGTAAAGTCTAATAGGTTATGAATAAAATAAGACCAATCGGAATAAAATAGAGGTATAACTTAAAAATATGTAGATAATTTCGCAGATCCAACCAATTTTATCAAAAAGTTGGTTAGATGAAAACATAATACCGAATGTATTTTAACTTCTACGCTACATAACAGAATCTGAAGAAAATAGAATCTTATTTACTTATACTTACTATGTTAGCTATAAATTTTTTAATTGTTCATCTATTTTCTTTGGAATGGTTTTATATTATTCATTTTATCATTTATTTATAGTTGTGCATTTTCGATGTATTTATATTCTCAATATGTAAAATATTCTCAAAAAAAATGATTTTTCGCAATATCTTGTAAGAAAACGTCGAAACGTTGCTTGGTTGCTTTTATTCGGTCTGCAAATCTTTGTGATTCTAACTAGGATACTCTCCCGGCTTCAACACCATTTTGTTTCTATACTATTATAGAAACAAGTATTTTATACATGGCTGTGTATAAATATGTATTAAAAATTGGCAGCACACATACTGGATCATGATTTCTGAGCCGTGACACTCGTTATCAACAGTTCTGATGCAATAATTTAACCTAACAATGATTTTGTACACTTTTGAACTCATACAAACGTTTTTCGTCTTAAAAAATTTTTATACATTTAAATGAAAACAAGTAAGAAAGTTTCAGTCGGGAAAACCGACAAAGGTATACCCTCACTTTGTGAGTAATGTAATATTGAATATTCGCCGAATTATTCTGTTACTTTGTATGGGAAGTACCAGAACGGGTTTAACAAATACACCCATTTTTCGCTGAACAGTAGATACTTTAAATACATTGCACTTTGCCGAATTATAACAGTTTATGTGTACTGGTATATTAACGTTATGAGATATTAAATTGTGGTATTATTTGGCCATTTTTCACAGGGCTATGGGCACTACAGAAGCATTACACTGTACACAATTTCAAGTATTTTTATACACTGGTAATAATGTTATAGGCTGTTAACTTTTGGTGCAAAATTGTGCATTTGTGTGGGAGGTACAAAAAGGGGCATGGCAACTTCGCCCATTTTTCTCGAGTTGATAGCCGCTAATAAACTAATACTATGTGTGATATTTCAGAAGATTCGAAAAAGTAGTATAGCAGTTATTAAAGAATAAATATTTTACAACATTTTAATCCTTTGTGGGGGAGGTGCTAGAAGGAGTGGACCAATATGACCCATCTTCGAACTTAGCCGGAGATAGAAACAAATATTAACGCATACCAAATTTGAAGTCAATCGGTTAATCCTTAATTAATCCAGCAGACGGACGGACATTTCTAATTCGACTTAAAATGACCCAAAACGGATATCCGTTTTGGGTGTGTTACACTTCGATGTGTTACACTTTTGGCCGTAGCAAATGATATATACCCTCGTATCACTAAAGTGAGGGTATAAAAATAGATTTCTACTATGCTTTAAGTTCGTTTTGAATTTAGAGGTGAAGGCTTCTTTAGTGTGAAATTTAGTATAACATTAGGCGTGTTTTCGTTACACCATAAGTGCTTAATATGTATGGGGAGCTAAGCACTTTTAAGCACTAATAGTTCCCGATGAAGTTTGGTGCTTGTGTTCATGTCTTAATCGAGTATGATGTTGCCAGATTGGGCACCCTAATTTAGCAATATGGCATCCCATTTTTGGAGAGATTTTATCAATTATTGTGAATTAACGGGAAGAAGAAGAACAAAAATGGAAAATTATTTTAATATTTGCAAAAGAGTGTAAACAATTGAACATAGAATAGTAAATATATGTCTTATAAATACTTTTCACGAATTTTTTGTCTGTTTCGCACTGTTCTTTCTTCGCAACTCATGACACCATTGCTACCAGATTGTGAAAATCCGCCACTTATTGCTTATGTGCCAGTTAGTGGAAGTCAGTTGTTTTCGTTGCAAAGTGCTAAACTAAAAGTGCTAGCTTGTAACGAAAACATGCCTATTATAAATTTAATAGATATAAAATTCTGACACATGATGTCATTTGTCATACGAGTATATAAACGATTTCATTAAAAATGGTTGCGCTTACGGTTTTTTATCACTTTAGTGTGACGAGGGTATATATCATTTGCTACGAAAAAAAGTGTAACACATCGAAGGAGTGATCTAAGACCCTAAGTATGTTCGGCGGATATTCGTTTTGGGTAATTTTAAGACGAATGAGCAATGTCCGTCCGTCTGTCTGTCTGTCTGTCTATCTGTCTGTCTGTCTGTCTGTGTGTCTGCTGGCTGGTGCGCACGATAACTCTCGAAAGGAGTAACCGATTGACTTCAAATTTGGTACGTGGTAATATTTGTTTCTATCTCCGGCTAAGTTCGAAGATGGGCCATATTGGTCCACTCCTTCTAGTACCTCCCCCACAAAGTGTTAAAATGTTGTGAAATATTGAATCTTTAATAACTGATATTATACGTATTAGAATCTTCTGAAATTCCACACATAGTATTAGTTTGTTAGTCACTATCAACTCGAGGAAAATGGGCGAAATTGCCACGCCCCTTTTGGTACCTCCCACACAAATGCACCATTTTGCACTAAAAGTTAAAAGCTTATAACAATAATACCAGTGTTTAGAAATACTTGAAATTTTGTACAGTGTAATGCTTTTATAGTGCCTACAGTCCAGTGAAAAATGGGCGTTATTGCCGCGCCCCTTTTGGTACATTTGTGTGGGACAAATGCATCATTTTGCACCAAAAGTTAACAGCTTATAACATCAATACCAGTGTATAAAAATACTTGAAATTTTGTACAGCGTAATGTTTTTATAGTGTCTATAGCCCTGTGAAAAATGGGCGTTATTGCCTCGCCCCTTTTTGTACTTCCCACACAAAATGCCCAAATCATACCACAATTTAATGTCTCATAACGTTTATACCAGTGCACGTAAATGCTTATAAGTCGGCACAGTGCAATGAATTTAAAGTATCTAATGTTCAGCGAAAAAAAGGTGTATTTGATAAACCCCTTCTGGTACCTCCCACACAAATTGACAGAATAATTCGAGTAATATTCAATATTACATTACTCACAAAGTGAGGGTATACCTTAGTCGGTTTACCCGACTGAAACTTTCTTACTTGTTATATACATAAAATACACATTTCGTAACTTTCATTAAGCGGGATCCCGGAAACTATAAAAAATCCCGCTTTCCAGGGAGTTGAACAAGTCTGGGAAATAAAAACACTCAAGTTACAACTGATTATTGCTTCCAACTTTTAGTTCTACTAATCAATTGATGAGCACATCAATTAAAACCATGTATCTATCAAGACAGTTCGGTTGGCGAAAATATCTGTTGTCACAACGAAATTGTTCTCTCATAAGTATTCCATTAAATCTAGGAATACTTATGAAGAATCATTTATCACAGGAACATTTTGTTAAAATTGCATTTCTCAACAAAATTTCTTCAAATTAAATGTTTTCTAGTAAATTTAATTTTTCTTGAAAATTTCGACCAGTATTAAATTTAATTTTTCTTGAAAATTTCGACCAAATTAAATGTTTCTATAAAATTGCATCGATATTAGCTTTTTCTAATTTTTCTAATTGCATTATTTTAGAAAATTTGCAGTTAACACCATTTACTAATAAATGAATGAAATGTTTTGGAAAAAATCAATGTCGAAAACATTTAAAAAAATGCAATTTCAACGAAATTTTCTAGAAAAATTGAATTTTGAAGAAATTTTCTAGAAAAAAATAATTTTAACATTTTTTAACTTTTGGCGCATTTGGTCGATATGTGTGGTACCAAAACCTCGACAATAATGGCAACTTCGCCCATTATTGTCGAGGTGATAGCGACTAAAAAACTTATACTATGTTTGGAAATTCAGAAGATTCGATTAAGTAGCGTAGTATTCATAAAGTATAGAATTTCACACCATTTTAAACCTTTTGGGGGGAGGAACTAGAAGCAGTGGGCCAATATGGCTCATCTGCGACCTTAGCCTGAGAAGGAGAAAAATATTACGGCATACCAAATTTGAAGTCAATCGGTTTCTCTTTTCGAGAGTTATCGCGCGCACTAGCCAGCAGACAGACGACATTGCTCAAAAGACTCAAAATGAACCAAACCGAATTTCCGAAAAAGTATAATCTTTTATTTACCACGGACCTCAAGCCAAACCAAGGATCAAACCATAAAAAAAAAACAAATTTTCAATGAAAATGTATTTTCGACGAAAAAACAAATTTGACAAAAATGAAATGTTCAACTATTTTTTTTACAAAAATTAAATTTTCAACGTGTTATTTTTTAAAAAAATTTTATTTTCAATATTTTTTTTTTTTAGAAAAATACGATTTTGACAAAATTTTAAATAAAACTCTCATTTCTATAAATTTTTTATAAAAATTAAATGTTATTGAAATTTTCTATTAAAGTAAAATTATTACTAAACTTTAAAATAAAATTTAAAATTTTAAATTTAAATTTTAACATAATTTTCTAGAAAAAAACAAATTTGCTATGTAAATGTATTTTAAACAAAAATTCAAATTTGAAGAAATTTACTAGAAAAATTAAATTTCCAACGATTTGTTTTTACAAAAATTAAACTTTCATGGTATTAATTTTTAGAAAAATACGATTTTGAAAATATTTTTAATAAAAACCTGATTTTTATAAATTTTTTTACAAAAATTGTATTGAAATTTTCTAAAAATGAAATTTTACATAAATAAAAAATGTTGATGAAATTTTTGGGAATATATGTATATATTAACATAAATAAAAAATATTTACATATATAAAATTGTAAATATTTTGTAATTTATTAAGGAAATATTTATAAATTTACTATAAAATTAGAAACTTCTATGAAATTTTCAGTAAATTCATATTTCTTTGAACTTTTCTAGAGCAGAAGCTTATATTCAAATGAAATAAAATATCTGAAGTGCAAATCGATGGGAATAAAAGAAGTTATTCATTTAGAAATGAATAATTATTTTTTTTTAATTAAAAAAAAAGTAAAAACATTTAAGAATATTTTAAAAAAAATTTAAATACAATATAAATAAATAATCGCTCATGTTGCTTAACAAATTGCACAAGTTCTTTTCGAATCGGCTAATTCATTACTCTTCGTAAGACCTTCTCAATTGATTTATAGAAATTTTCATAAAAAATTACCAGTTAAAATATTTTAAATATAACATTCACAAATACGAGTACTAGTAATGTATTTAATAGATATATTTACGGCTCACCTAAGTAAGTCGATAAGTAAGTTAACGCAAAAAAATCAAATCTTCGTTCGTTTTCGTTGGGGAGTCGTTTGCACTTATCTTCATACGAAAGATTGAATCAGCTGATTCGTTACTGTAAAGTTTGCCTAACCCAGCCTTAGGTCTCTCTCAGGATACTAAAATGTTATGAAAATGGTATGACTAGTCAAAAAATCTAGCAATCCCGTATTTTTAGTGTATTTCTGTAATGAGCTACCTCCGAAATGTAAAGTTATATTACTAAAGCTGTGTACAGATGATTGCCAGATCGGACAATATTGTCATAAATATATAAATATTTACAAAATATATTGTAAATTTACGAAATTATATGGTTTTCTTGCAATCGTCTGAACTGTCAATTCACCTTTGCCTAACAATCTGTCTTTGTCCGTACATTTGCAGCACTTTATCAGGGTTGATAATGTTGTCCGATCTGACATTCGCCTATACATAGCTTAATATATACAATTTTTAAGCTCTTATTGTTCAAAAACTCCCAATCGAATTTATTGTCGATCCGAACATAAGTTCATGTTTTTCCTTAGATTTTCTAATCTGTAGCCGAAATAGCTCAGTTGGGAGAGCGTTAGACTGAAGATCTAAAGGTCCCCGGTTCAATCCCGGGTTTCGGCATAATTCTTATTTTAAATTTTGCACATGCTCCTTGAAAGACAAAGCACTTTAACCAATAAGTACCTACATTAATTGTGTCCGCTGATGATTGACCACCAGTTGATGATGGACAGGCGGATAAAATTAGCACCTTTCCCAGCTTAGCTGCAGCAACAAAATTCCTCATTTTTTGCTGCACTTTTAGGCGTGTGTCCACAAACATACATTGTTGATATGCTTGAAAATCAATGAATTTTACGTTTAAGAATTTTATTTACCTGCCCAGTCCGTCCAGCTAACCAGCTATTCATTGATTCCATTGAGCAGTAGTTTAATTGGAGAAATGCAGTGCATTGCTTCGTTAGGAATCACTACAAAAGGTATGCATTTTGGACGGTGGGTAGAACAATACACGTATCAAGGTGGCCAATAGGTATGGCTGGCCAGCAGAACAATGATTAAACGTTTTCTGCCGTGTGCTACTTGCTTATAGGTAGTCAACAAGGAAGAATGAATAGACGGACGGAAAGTCGGATGAAAGTATTAACATAATCATTGTCCACAGTGGTAAGGTCTCAATTCAGGAAATTGATTGAAGAGCACACACAGCAGCAATAATAGGTTGGTTTGGTCAAAAGGACATGTGAGTGAGCATTCTTTTGTTGTTCTTTTCATATGCTTAATACATAATTAAAATTATGGTCTATAAGAAAAAATGAAAGACACATGGATTTATAGATTATAAAAATAATGTTTTGTAAAAGAGCAGAATCATCATATTGCAAATGAGCTATAGGAATTTTGTGGTACACTTTTAGAAAATTTAGGAACTAGGTACAGCGATAAAGTTTATATGGTTGGAAACCTGATCTTCCGAAGATTTGCAGGATAATATTATGAAATTATTTTTCAGTATCATTACAAAGCAATGTGTAGTGGTATAATTGCGCTACACATAACGTGTGGTTAGTAGAACCTTAACATTTTAATAAAGTTTTCGGTCATTCGGTCTTAATGTAAAATATCAATGTTCTGCTTCTAATTTATACTATTTACTTCCTAGATAGTATAGTAATTTATGTTACGAACATATATTAATATGATATGATTTATGAAATAAAAATAATACTGTCCAACTGCACTTGTGGAACAGAATAGCAACCATATTTTTTTTACAGTGGCTCAAAGTTTTCATTGTTTGGTGGAAGGGAGCATTATACTAAATGAAAAAAAGCTATAAGTTAATGTCTGAGAGATATCTATTGTCAGAGTTATATAGTGGCATTTTATGAGTATCATTTTTGAGGAAGATCTTAATCATCTATCTCCCCTCTAGATGGGTCAATTTGGCCCTTTTTCGAAAAATAATCAAAAAAATGCTTTCAAAAAAGACATTTAGGGATTAAAATAAAATTTCAGTGGGGGTCGCTAAAGACACCAAAGCTGTAAATATAGCTCTTTAACGCTTAATTAGCAAAATTACACGCCAACAAAAAAATACTATAATGAAAATTTAAAGTCGTGATATATATGGAATAATTGGAGCAGAAGAGCGACTCTATAATTCTAAAAGGGCATGTTGAGTAGATTATTTCTGTAGAATAAATTTGTGGTTCAGCTGGTCTGAGTATTTTTTTACAGTGGATCAAAGTTTTCATTTTTTGATCGAAGGGAGCTTATTTAGTATAAACGCTGTAAGTTAATGTCTGAGAGATTTCATATTGTCAATGTTATTTTTGTGAAAGATCTTTGAATAGGGTCGCTATTCTGTTCCAATCAAACAGTCTTAATTTGTTGGACAGTGTTATTAAACTATGCTCTTTTCCTGCACACAACTGTCGCTGTCATACACATCAATTCATAATGGGCGAATACACCTTTTCCCTTCCTTGATTGTGTTATACGTTCATACATCCACCTATACAACTTTTGCTATGTTGACCAGTTCTTCTTCGACGGACAATGGCGATTGCTATGCATTGGCATTGTCGTTGCATTCTTATGGGAGTTTAAGCCCTATTAATATTGGCCATGTGTTTCATGTCATCCCTGATTAATATTACACGGAGATTATTATTGACAGTCGACCAGATTTGTCCAGTGACACGTGTGCGTCGCGCGTTGACAGGCTGATGAATGTTTTAATTGACATATTGCAAATTGAAACGATGGATCATACAGACAATGCTGTCTCAAGGACAAAGGGAGCGGGGAGCGTGTCGAGTGTAAGCCGAAATAGCTCAGTTGGGAGAGCGTTAGACTGAAGATCTAAAGGTCCCCGGTTCAATCCCGGGTTTCGGCAAAACGTCATATTTTTCATTTAGGGTAATCTAGTAATTCTAATCTTTGCTTTAGAATTTGGATTTGCAGAATCCCTGGAAACCGGATCTAAATAATTTAAAAATATGTGACTTGACGACTGCTGGGGTTTTATTGAATACCAGTAGTAAAAAGTGCTTGAAATTAAACATTTATAGACTATTTCTCAGATGTGCATTAAATAGAATTTCGATGTGTTTATGGCTAATGCTGCTCGTAGTGATATGACACTCTGGCCGATATCGCTCCAGAGTCTGGAAAGAACTGATGATAGCCCCTGCGAATTGCGGAAACTTTGGAAAATTGTAAAATTCTTTGACCTATTCATTTGTATATTATATTCAGGTGAGTCAGTGACAAATAGAACCAGGTATCGATACCTGAATGTATGTATGTATTTAGTACTATTGGATAGTAGAGTGGCTTCTTTTGTGAGGAAGAAAAAAAGTTGGCGTTGATCAAAGCTTATATGAAAATTTGGTTTGTTTTAAGTATATTAGCAAAATATTTCGTTTCTACGATCGCGAAATTAGGGGCTATTTGCGGTTGAAATAACCTCTAAAAATCAGGGTTTCCCTTAATAAAATTGTCGATTTTTATTACTTTTAGGAATTGACCACTGGACATTAAAATCTGGACCATTATTGCATTCCATTATAAAAATTGGAATGTAAAGCCACTTTTTTCTCGATTTTATTGCAATTTTTAAAAAATCGGAAACAATTTCCACAGTTTTGGTCCGATTTTCACTTTTTATGGCTTGTTATAGAACTGGTGATCTCTAGATTTCATTTTTATAAAAAATTAACCCTTTTAAGGCCGTAATCTTTTTATTTGTTTGATGGCCCCAAATGTGTTAAAGCGGATTATATGCCATAGACATGATCCTACACTCATTATTTTAACCTCAAAAGCTACAGTTTTTAAGAAGTTGCACATTTTGTGCATTTTTCTATAAAATTGCTCAAATTCAAGTCCAGATAAAAATTGTAAGTAGATAAATATAACAAATGTTTTAAATTATGGCACACATTTCGAATAAAATTTACAAAATGCCTATTTTCGTGATAATTTCAGGTTTTGAGGTTAAAATAATGCGCGTAGAATCATGTTTATTGCAATCAATTCGCTATAACCCATTTGGGACTAACAATCAAATAAAGAGTTTACGACCACTGTATAGCAGTTCTATAACTAGCCATGAAAAGAGAAAATCGGACCAAAATTTTGGAAATTGTTTCCGATTTTTTAAAAAATTCACTAAATATTGCAATACAATTGTGAAAAAAGTGACTTTACATTGTAATTTTTTTAATGGATGTCACAACGCCCTATAGATAATGGTGCAGACTTTAGTGTTCTGTGGCCAATTCCTAAATGTAATAAAAATTGACAATTTCATTAAGGGAAACCCTGATTTTTAGAGGTTATTTCAGCCGCAAATAGCCCCTAATTACGGGATTGCAGAAACGAAATATTTTGCTAATATACTTAAAACAAACCAAATTTTCATATAAGCTTTGATCAACGCGAACTTTTTTTACGCCACTCTATTGGGTAGTAGTTATGACACAAACTTTCAACGAGATCGTTTAAGGACTGTCCGAGTTAGAGGGTATTGAATTTTGGTCAAACGGATCATATAGTTATATTACCTATTCTGCCCTCCTAAGAATGAAAGTCGCATCTCCATTTTAGTAGTTTTGAGATATTAAATATTGACTCACTTGACATCAAATCCCCATATATATAAATCGAGTTTTACCAATTTTTTTGGGGATCGTCCTTGGACCATAAATCCGGCACTACAATTACCATGCTAGATCTATATACGAACGGACGCACGGACATTGTTAAATCGGCTGAAAGTGTTTCCTCGAGCGATGTAATAAATGGCCGTTTAAAATTCACAAACTCTTAACATCCTGTACGGCAGCGTGGTATAGGGTATAAATATTGCATTAGATGGAGTTACAAGCTATATAACATGACAAATCATACACATCTTTTCTAAATTTTAGTCGCCTACATGTCTACTCCTACGTGGTACTACGAGCCGAAATAGCTCAGTTGGGAGAGCGTTAGACTGAAGATTTAAATGTCCCCGGTTCAATCCCGGGTTTCGGCAAAATCTATATAGGTATTTTATGTATATGTATGTATATTTATATACTCGTATATGTGATTACTCACAATCACTCAAGCGATTTGTGAATAAAATACGCTTCAATCTAATCGCTATATTTCATCAATTATAAATATTAAAGCTTAAAATGCGATATGTCAATTTAGATATTTGGGAAATAAAAATCACAATTTTTGACCAATTACAGACAACTATTTGCAATGTATCGTATACTAGGTTCGATTTGTGAACAAAATTATCAGATAAGCCAGCCAGTGACTACGTTTGGTTATGAGTACATGCAACATATATTTACTTCTCACGAATTATTTCCACATTTCCTTCTGGGAGTATACATGTAGTATGATACTATATTGAAGAAGTAAGAAAGTTCAGTCGGGTAAACCGACTTAAGAATCCCCTCCCCTTCAGTTTCAACAAATATTCGTAATTTATATAATTACGAATATTTGTTGATAATATAATTGGATTTAAATAATATCTCTCACCTTAGAGAGGATTGTATATATCATTTGCTACGAGCCAAAAGTGTAACACATCGAAGGGTGAACCTAAGGCACCAAGTATGGTTGGTGGTAATTTGTCATTTTAAGTCATTTGAGCAATGCCCGTCCGTCCGTCTGTCTGTCTTCTGGCTGGTACGCACGTTAACTCTCGAAAGGATTAACCAATTGACTTCAAATTTGGTATGTAAATTAAACAATTAGTTGCAGACTGCAATTTTGTTATAATTAATGATACTTAACTCAGCTTTAAATCGTCCTGTCTGGTAGGACTATTTTAGATTTGAAGATAAACTTTATTATCCGCCGAAATAGCTCAGTTGGGAGAGCGTTAGACTGAAGATCTAAAGGTCCCCGGTTCAATCCCGGGTTTCGGCAGAAGATTACTTTTTAAACCAACTATAGGTTTTACAAATCTGAGACAACTAAATCTTTCACAGTCCTTATCTATACATAAGTATTCGACTAATATTTGAAAATTAACATGTAGCTTAAAACCAGTAAGGAAAAGCCAAAGAAAAAGAAAAGTTAAAACCAAAAGAAAATTCGGGAGGTGCCGACTGTATGATACCCTACATCACTCTAGTATGATTGGATAACAATGAAATATCCAATGTATACTTCAACTAAAATTTGTTTATACAATTTATATTTAGTACGTCTCTGCCTCTGTAGCCAAAACGAACGAAGAAGATATATGAGAGATATATCTGAACTGATTTTCTTTAAATTCGGCAATTTTGGTTCATAGATCGATAAACTCTACCATGCTAAATTTCAAAACAATTGGATGCAAAATACAGCTTCTTTATAGCTAAGGGGCTAAATCGGAAGAAACACATATATATGAGAGCTATAACTAAACCTGAACCAATTTTTTTACAATTGGGCAATGTTGGTCCATTGATCAAGAAACTCTACCATGCTAAATTTCAAAACGATTGGAGGGAAACAGCTTCTATAGGGCTACAAGGCCAAATCGGACGAAACATATATATGGGAGCTATATCTAAATCTGAACTGATTTCCTTCAAATTCGACTCAAATGCAAAATGTCAACACGAGCGGAGTGAAATTGTGACCTTTACTCAACGAACAACATAAGATGGACAAACCGACGGACATACATGGTTAAATCGACTCAGCTAGTGATTCTAAATCGATCGGTATACTATAAGTTGGGTCTTGCTGTAGTATTTCTAGGTGTTGCAAACATCTGCCATGAAACAAACTTATAATATCCTGTGTGTAATATAATACAGTGTGGTGTAGTATATAAATAGTATAACGGGACTGCACATCTATAAAGTAGAGAGTCTATTTTAAACCGGCTTCGTTGTTTATCCGCGTTTCTTTATTTTTGTTTAACCAAATAACAAGGAACAAATATTTGTATTTAGTTTACAAATATTTATTCTTTGTTATTTTGTGGAGATTTTTATACATTATATCGAGAACTTTTCAGGGGAAGCGATAACATTTTTAAATTTTTATGGAATTCCTTTTTAATGCAAATCACATCACCTTTATTTTTTATGCATAAAGAACAGGGTGGCTGATGAATATTGCTACATTAAGAAACTCAAATAACTTTTTTTTCAGTGTATGGAATTCAGTTTATTCACGTTAAAGCTCATTAAATTTAATTAAATATAGCTTAATAAGTCTTAAAAATAATGGAATTTAAATGCCCCCCCCCCCCCCTGCTCGTTGTTGCATGTGCGGCATCTTACCAAAAAGTTGTTCATTGCTGCTTGGAGAGTTCTGATGGGAATAGCCGCAATTGTTTCTCGAATGGATTGCTTTAGTTCATTCAAATTTCTTGGTTTTGCTTTGTAGACTTCCTGTTTGCAATAACCCCACAAGAAAAAGTAAGGTGCAGTAAGGTCAGGCGACCTGGGCGGCCAACGGAATGTGGAGTTTCTGGATATCAGCTTATTGGGAAATTTTCGCCGCAATTCGGTCATAACAGGCCGGGCTATGTGAGGAGTTGCACCATCTTGCTGAAACCACTAGTCTGCTGAGTTCACTTTGTTGGCCATTTGAATTTTACATATATGGGAATAACTCCAAATCTTTGTGCATAGTTGACTGCAATGACTTTCTGCTTATTGTTAACAAGTCTCTTTATGGTCCATCTGCTCGGAGGATTGCCGCCAAACGTGCCCCTATACTCTCTTTGAACCGAAACTACGGACTTTAGTGCGTAATAGCGGCGGACAATCCAAATTCTTGTTTCAGTGTCCCAGTGATCCATTTTTGTTAAATCTAAAAATCAATCTGAAAAATAAAAAAAAAATTAACCAGATTCATTAAATTGAAAAAAAGTTATTAAATTTTGTTTTGGTAGCAGCTTTCATCAGCCACCCTGTGTGACTGGGTTGACGGGTAACGACCAAATTTTGACAGAATATAAATTGGAATATTTAGAATTTTACAAGCTAAGTCAACATAACATATTTTGGAATGAAGGTATCGATATATGTAGCATCCGAACCAAGGTCGTGCCGATTTCAAAATGCATATCATAGGTAGAATACATATGGAGATTTTTCACAAAAAAATTAAAGGACAAAATTTGATCGATTCTGAAATATCATGATTTATATTTTTGTTTTCGCGAAAAGTGAGCGAAATAAATTGTTTAAACCAAAATTAGTATTTTTTGTGAAAAGTACACGGAAAAGACCAAAATATCGATTTTTCCGAACTTTGACCTCTTGTCCGCAATTTTCATTACAATGACATACTGGGACCATTTTAGTCTTTTTTCGTCAATTTTTAAACATTTATTTGTAAAGTATCAATAGAAATTTTAATTTTGACTTATTTGTTATTTGAAGTCGATATCACGTAAAATGTGTTTTTCATTGTGTTGCATGGTGTTATTTTCAACAAATCTAGGTGACAACTTCATTGAATATTAAACAGCATCTCACACTCATTGCCTTTGACTTTGACGGTGATGGTATTAATACTGCATTTATTTTTAACTGTGAAATCTAAATAAAGGTGTGAATTAATTAAGTGCAGTCTATGTGAAATGAGCTTTAGCTTAACAGGAATCCAAAGTTTACAGGCATGAATTGTTGATCGCTAGAAGTCCGCCGAAATAGCTCAGTTGGGAGAGCGTTAGACTGAAGATCTAAAGGTCCCCGGTTCGATCCCGGGTTTCGGCAGATCTATTTTTTATTTTTTTTTCGAGAAAATAATAAAAACATTAAAATATAATAAAAAAAATATTTTTTTTTTATTGAAAAAAAATAAATGATTAATAGGCAATAACAATTACAATAGGCGTGTTTTCGTTACACCATAAGTGCTTAATTTGTATGGGGAGCTAAGCACTATTAGTTCCCGATAAAGTTTGGTGCTTGTGTTCATGTCTTAATCGAGTATGATGTTGCCAGATTGGGCACCCTATATTTAGCAATATGGCATCCCATTTTTGGAGAGATTTTATCAATTATTGTGAATTAACGGGAAGAAGAAGAACAAAAATGGGAAATTATTTTAATATTTGCAAAAGAGTGTAACCAATTGAACATAGAATAGTAAATATATGTTTTATAAATACTTTTCACGAATTTTTTGTCTGTTTCGCACTGTTCTTTCTTCGCAACTCATGACACCATTGCTACCAGATAGTGAAAATCCGCCACTTATTGCTTATGTGCCAGTTAGTGGAAGTCAGTTGTTTTCCTTGCAAAGTGCTAAACTAAAAGTGCTAGCTTGTAACGAAAACATGCCTAATAACAAATATTACTGCAATTAAAATTGTCCTGATTTGTTTCCGAGCATATTGATAACGAAAACAGCTGCAACAGTCCGCCGAAATAGCTCAGTTGGGAGAGCGTTAGACTGAAGATCTAAAGGTCCCCGGTTCAATCCCGGGTTTCGGCAGAATTAATGCTTTTTAATTAAAAATTAAAGATATTTGGTTTATAAGATCCCGCAGATATTAAGATTTTTTAGCTTTACCATATAAGGCCAAAAGTCCTCAAAGTTTGCGGTGATGATAAGAATAGATAATAATATTAGGGATGGTGGTTGCAATCCTCGAAGAAGCAGATAAAATTCGCTTCACACCAATGGTGATTATTTCGTTTCTGCAAAAAAGTGCAACATTTTCGTTGCCTTTTTCCTGAAAACTGGGCTTTTATATGATATATTAAAAAACCGTTGAATTGCCATAAAAGTGTATTGTGGGCATCTAATACTTCACCTTAACTACTTCAACTAAAAAATCCATCGATTTCTTTTGATGTATAGTTATATTTGTAGGGAGATTATCAGGGGTAAGGGGATCAGCGGAGGTGGCTGGTGCTTTGGAAGAAATACTTCCTGAAGTGTCTTCTTTATTTTGTTCTTTGTCGTGACATATCTATTCCGAAGCCTTCAAGCCGCAAACACAGTGGCTAGCAGCGAATTATATTAAAAAAATTAAAGTGCGGAAAGTGCAAACAATTTACAAAATGGCATTTAAATTTTAAACCCTAAAAATCACACACAGAAATTTTTTTAATTTTTTTTGTGAAAAGTACCGAAAAATGCCAACATTTCAAAAAAAAACCGATTTTTCAAATCATACCATAACTTAAGAAGTTATGACCATAAACCCGATACACAGAATGATATCTTAACGATTTTATAAATATCTATAACTTCTGAACGAATAATTCCACAAAGCGTTTCTTCAAGTGTATAAAATGGGAAAAATCGAAACCGAAATTTTTTGGAACCGTCGATTTGTCGTAGAATTCCCCATATTTATTGGAAAAACATTTTATTTCATACAACAGATCCGTGAACATTTCAAATTTTTACCAATTCCTAGTAGATTTTTCAATCGCTGAAAGAGTAAACATCTGCCGAAATAGCTCAGTTGGGAGAGCGTTAGACTGAAGATCTAAAGGTCCCCGGTTCAATCCCGGGTTTCGGCAAATATTTTTGTTGGAACTAATACAAATCCTTGATTCAAGTGAAACTAAACCGTGTTTAAGCTATATATATATTTTTTTTAATTTGTCAAATAATATTTTATGCTATTTATATATGGAAAATATGAACAGATTCACTTCATCACATCGAATAGCAGTACGCCGAAATAGCTCAGTTGGGAGAGCGTTAGACTGAAGATCTAAAGGTCCCCGGTTCGATCCCGGGTTTCGGCAGAACAAATATTTTGGAATTGAACGATACAAAAATATGAGAAAATCAGACAGTTGTAATTAATCCCAATCCTTTTAGAGAATAAATACTGCACACCATTACTATATAGTGAATTTTAGTCTCGATTTACACGAGGGAATTATTGCTAAAGCAATTTTGTGTATCATAGGAGAGAGAGTGTGAAGGATTCCTCCTTCACCCCCTTTCTATTCCTCCTGTCATACTTTTTTATGATAGGCAGAAATGCTTTAGAAATAATTGCCTCGTGTAAACCGGAACTCACTTAATAGATGTAAATTTGCATGGCTTTCCAACGATATATGCATCCCCACAATCATAAACCAATATTCAGGCCCTTTCCGACCAAAAAATCGAAAATCTAATATTTATTGGAAAATAAAGAAGTTATAGGTATAGCTATTCTGCAATGGGGATCATCAATTTTAACGAAATTTAACAGACTAGTTTACGAAATTACAGTATCTACAAAAAATATTTTAGTGACATTCAAATATTTATACAATTTTGTCACGGCTCCCCGGTTGGAAAGACCTGCATTAATATATACTTTTCGTTATTTCCGATACAATAAAAAAAGGTGTTTTTAATTTTGGGAACTAAGCTCAGGACTGCAATAACAAGTTACATACATTTCACAATGTATTTGTAGTAAAATATAATCTTACAGAAATTTTGATTTTATGTATTTAAATTAATTTGTTGCAATTTAATATTCACAGATTTTTATGCCATTCTGTTCACTTTGGAATCCTAAAGATGTATTAGAGTCCGCCGAAATAGCTCAGTTGGGAGAGCGTTAGACTGAAGATCTAAAGGTCCCCGGTTCGATCCCGGGTTTCGGCAGAAATATTTTTTTTATTAAACAAAATTGTTTCGCAGAAATATATTTTTTATTAAATCAAATTTAGACGAATCACGGACATTGTATTTTGCATTAATTTAATTTTTAAATGTTTTTATTTTTTTAATTTTAAACACTATCTTCGGATCGTCTTAACGAACACGATTGTTATTAGTATGAAAAGCAACAACACCATCCGCCGAAATAGCTCAGTTGGGAGAGCGTTAGACTGAAGATCTAAAGGTCCCCGGTTCAATCCCGGGTTTCGGCAGACGAACACTTTTTTAATTGTTTATCGACGAGTTAAAGGTTATTGAAGATATAGGTAGGTAGGTAGTTAGTTGGTGCTGTAGGAAGTTAAAATTGTAAGGACCGATGTTAAATGTGAACCACACCTAAACGTCAAGTTTTTTCTGCATTTTATTTCACATTTCTCAATTTCAGACTAACTCAATTTGAACCATGGAAAGATACACAATCGAGCAACGCGTTAAAGTTTTTTAAGCCTTTTACAAAAATGGGCTTTCAAATCAAAATGCATTTCGTGCACTTCGTGATGTTTTTTTGATCAGCATAATCGACCAAATGTGTCCATAATTCGACCATCGGATGGTGGTGTGCCGCTGATGTCGCGGCGGCCATTTGGCCGATATTTTGGCCCTTAAAATTTAACCACCCTTCAGTAAAAATAAACTACCCAACAAAAAATTAAATTTTATTCCGGTCGAGTAAGACTCTCATATACGTACATCCTAAGGCGCAGATGTGTGCAAGCAATCATCTCACTTCTAAATAGGGTTTTAGCCGAACAATAACATGAGTATTTTTGTTTATTTTCAAAAGTGTATATAAAAATATACTGGAAAATATATGAATTAATTAATTCATATCTGTCAAATCCCAGTGAAAGCAAATAGTTTTCGGTTTGTTTTAATGAAACTTTGCGTAACTTATCCAATCCCGGATTTCGGCAGATATACTTTTTAATATAAGAAATTTGAACGAAGCACAAGTTTAATTTTTTGTTTTAATTTTTTTTAATAAAGGGTCCGCAATCTAACGTTTTTTTCAACTAGTGCTTATTTCGTTAATGGTAACACTTAGCTCATGTCTGATTTGACAGATAATTAGCGCTTGAACAACGCTGGGAGCGATCGACTTACAGAAGATGCCGATTTTGCCAAAAAAATCATCTTTTCAGATGAAGCTCATTTTAATCTTGGCGGGTATGTAAACAAACAAAATTGTCGCATTTGGGGCACAGAAAACCCGCACGCATACATTGAAAAGCCGATACACCCAAAAGGAGTCACTGTTTGGTACGGATTTTGGTCCAGAGGCATAATTGGGCCATGAGCATGCAGTGGCCGTCAGCGCTGCCAGTTTAGGGGATTTATCCCCAATTTGGGGAATTTTCTTCGCGAATGGGGATATATTTTTTGGTTTGGGGATCCGGGGATATGGCGGGGATTGCAATTTTTTATAATTACATGTCTTTATTTATGTTAAAATTTGTATTTTCTGTTAAATCTATATTTTTTTAGAAAATGCGTCCGTAAAAATTGTGTCAAAAGTTCCTACAAAAAGTAGCTTGACTCGCAGTGTATAAGAGTACGACTTAAATAGACAACCTGTAGTAATTGCCAATACGTATTTCTATAGATATTTATAAATCAATTGAAGCCAAATGCGGTTTATAAAATGCTTCCCAGACGACATTACGAACATTTTAAGCTAATTTTGGAGTAAAGTTTACTAGTAACAGGATTCTGCTGGTCCAACTCGATTTTAAAGAACTGGAATCGCTGGTATTAACTCGTTTATGTACTTTATCAATTATTTAGTCCATTGGCAGAAATGAGCAAACTTTTAATACCAAAAACGAGCACAAAAAATTAGATGATGTAGATGAGATGGAAGATTTTGAATCAGATATATTTGATAATTTGACAACGTACATTTTGTACAAACAGAATAAATTTTAGGGCAAAGAACATTGAATTGTAAAATACATTATTCACATAAGTTAAAATGTTTTCTGGGGATTTTTTTGGGGATGAGAAATCTTTTTTTGGGGATTTAGGGGATAACAAATAAAAATTTGGGGATTCGGCACTAAAAAAACTGGCAAGCCTGGTGGCCGTTACAGTCAATGGCGATCGTTATCGGGCCATGTTGAACAAATTTTTGTTCACAAAAATTGAAGAGGTGGATATTGGCAACATTTGGTTTCAATAGGACGGCGCTACGTGCCACACAGCCGAAGCTACTCTCGATGTTTTGCGCGATGTTTTCAAAAAAAAACAGTAAGGAAAGGCAGAAAGTCGGGCGGGGCCGACTATATAATACCCTACACCTCCCTAACAATGCGATAAGGGTCACTGCGATAAGAATTTGGAATAATTGGTAAATGGGTAGGAACATATTATCTAATTCTGAACCGATAATCGCAAAATTAAGCAATATTCGTTCCTAAATTGAGAAACATCTTTCTGGAAAATTTTAATGATCGGAAGTAAAGTACAACTACTATAGCGATTTGATACCAAATCAGGAGGAACATATATATGGAGGTTATATATAAATCTGAACCGATTTTCCCTGAATACTCATTCACGTAAAAATACCTCTTTCTGTCGAATGTCGTACTGATCGGATATAAAATACAGTCTCTACAGCGCTTACATGTCAGATCGGGGGTAACATATATATGGGGGCTATATCTAAATCTGACCCGATTTCATCCAAATTTAAAAGTGTTCATTCATATAATAGGAAACCTCTTTCTGCCGATTTTCGTACTGATCGGATATAAAATACAGTTTTTACAGCGCTTACATGTCAAGTCGGGTGAAACATATACATATATGGGGGCTATATCTAAATCTGAACGGATTTGCTCCGAATTTGGTACTGTTCATTCATGTGACAAGAAAACTCTCTCTGCCGAATTTCGTACAGATCGGATATAAAATACGGTTTCTATAGCGCTAACATGTCAAATCGGGTGAAACATATATATGGGGGCTATATCTAAATCTGAATGGATTTGCTCCGAATTTGGCACTGTTCATTCACGTGACAAGAAAACTCTCTCTGCCGAATTTCGTACATATCGGATATAAAATACGGTTTCTATAGCGCTAACATGTCAAATCGGGTGAAACATATATATGGGGGCTATATCTAAATCTGAACCGATTTTCCCCGAATTTTGCAGTGTTTATTCATGTAATAAGAGAACTCTCTCTGCCAAATTTCGTACTGATCTGATTTAAAATACAGTTCCTACAGCGCTTACATGTCAAATCGGGTGAAACATATATATGGGGGCTATATCTAAATCTGAACGGATTTTCTCCGAATTTGGTAGTGTTCATTCACGTAATAATAAAACTCTCTCTGCCGAATTTCATAAAGATCGGATGTAAAATGTGGTTTCTACAGCGCTTACATGTCAAATCGGGTGAAACATATATATGGGGACTATATCCAAATCTGAACCGATTTTAACCAATTTCAATAGGGATCGTCCTTGGGTCAAAAAAGAGCACTATGCTAAATTTCATCACAATCGGACCATAAATACGACCTGCACTTTGATTACAAGAATACATGGACAGACAGACGGACAGACGGACATGGCTAAATCGACTCAGAAAGTGATTCTGAGTCGATCGGTATAATAAACAATGGGTCTATCTCTTCTCCTTTTAGGTACCACAGTGTGGTGTAGGGTATAAAAAGTTATTTGTGTTTAAATTAGTTTTTCACAATTGTTATTCGTATGAAGAACGACATTAGCATGTGCCGAAATAGCTCAGTTGGGAGAGCGTTAGACTGAAGATCTAAAGGTCCCCGGTTCGATCCCGGGTTTCGGCAGATCAATTTTTTATTAATTTTATTTTATTTCTGTTGAGAAATTAAATATTTATTTTTTATATTTATAAAATAATAATTTTATAAAAAAAACATTACTGCATTTTATTTGTCCATATTTGTTTCTGTTCATATTGATTTCGAAAACAAACGCAGAATTCCGCAGAAATAGCTCAGTTGGGAGAGCGTTAGACTGAAGATCTAAAGGTAAAGATGCACAAGGTTTATATTTCCACTTTTAAAGTAGCTTTTATATAGAAGGACTTTAAATGTATAGAATCTATTTTGATGGCAGTCAATTCGCCTTGTTGCAAGTGGGACCTAACAACCAATAAAATAAAATTTTTACGGCCTCGAAAGGGCAAAATTTTTTTAACAACTAAATCTAGTGATCGGCAGTTCTTTAACGAAACTTGGTAAGATATTAATAGCAATGAAAAGCTCTGCAACTCATCTCGAATGTTGCGGTATGAAATATGTATGTCCTTTTGGTAGAAGAATATGAAAATATGGAATATATCCTTTATCCTTGAATATCCTGAAGAAGTATCAATTCATGTCCTTGATATTTTTGGTACTAAAGTAGTTTGACCCTATCATAAACTGACTATGAAAAAATCAAAATGGAACCTTGATGGACCTAAAAGATATAGCAATTTTATTGAGCTAATATTATAATTGTTCTTGTATATTTTTATATAGAATTATATAGTCGAACTGCTTTGGATTTTCCCAATTACATATAAATCAGGATAGTAAAATTTAAAATATCACTTGTCTTACAAACTATTAAAATTATTATCTTTATTTTTCATATCATTTACTGATAACATACCTTGTTGTTGCACTTGATCTAGTTTTTAGAATATATAACTAGAATGTATATCTCATTGACAAGAATCCGCCGAAATAGCTCAGTTGGGAGAGCGTTAGACTGAAGATCTAAAGGTCCCCGGTTCAATCCCGGGTTTCGGCAAATTTCTGTTTTTAAATTTTAAGACTTTTAAATTGAACACAATGAATCATATGGAAAATTTAATTTATAATGCTATGCAACAAAATGAAAAAAATGCGATAACTACTATTTTCCTAATGCGGATACTGTTTTTAACATGAATCTAAAATACCAAAACAAGTAAGAAATAGAAAACTAATTTTCTAAACTATATTTAAATAGTTTTTTAATCCTTTTAATATTTCTGGAAACAACTTATTAGTTATGGCAATATTAAGGAAGTTGCAGAGAAGAAAAATAATGAAATTCCTGCCGTCCGCAACGCAGGAAATTCCCATATAGATTTTTGATACTTTTATGGACAAGATCGGGTTAGTTGAAAAAGATGTTTAACAAAAAATGTAAAAAAATTCAATAATTGTTGTTGTTGCAAAATACTAATGAAATTCTAACAAGTAAAAGCGTTAAGTTCCACCATGGATAGCATGTGCCTCACAAAATAACTCAAACCTAAAGAAAATAACAGCGAAAACACCAAAAAATATAATATGAGAACAGTAGGAATCACAACAAGTTGGGAGCTATATCTAAATATGGACCGATATCGCCCATTTGAAAGCCCAAACAACCTGCAACTATGAGAAATATTTGTACCAAATTTTATCAACCGTCGTCATGACGAAGCTTTTTCTATCAGTGTACAGTACGTAATAATAGAGATTATTACGGACTGTACACTGATAGAAAAAGCTTCGTCATGACGACGAATTTGTACATCATCACGATTATTTTTTCGTCAAAAGTCAGCTAACGCATGGAATAATCCTCTTGATGAATTTGTTCGTCACCATGACGAATCTCTGTTTCCAAAAACTTTCGTCCTCAGGATGATTACTTTTCATTCCTACGATGAATCGAGTTCATTATCACGACGAATCCCATTCATCGCCACGACGAATCCCATTCATCGCCACGACGAATCCCATTCATCATCACGACGAATCCCATTCATCACTACAACGAACTCCATTCATCACCACGACGAATCCCACTCATCACCACGACGAATTGCATTCATCACCACGACGAATTGAATTCATCACCACGACGAATTGCATTCATCATCACGACGAATCCCATTCATCATCACGACGAATCCCATTCATCATCACGATGAACTCCATTCATAATACGAATAATACATGCCCCAGAGCATTAAAATTTTAAAAATTTCAATAAATATCCTTTGGAGTTTAGGCCATTAAAAACGGTAAGGAAAATAAAATTACTTGACTGCTCTGCCAGGTTCAGTTGTGATTATTCGGTTCGAAACGCTGTTCTTATCGGGAAAGGCTTAAAGCGAACGAACGAGAAGTATTAATTACTTCTGATCTTTAAAATCAAAAATAATCTCATCAAGCAATGTATTTGCCAACAGACGAATCCCATTCATCACCGCGACGAATCCCATTCATCAACACGACGAATCCCATTCATCACCACGACGAATCCCATTCATCATCACGACGAATCCCATTCATCACCACGACAACTCCATTAATAACGATTATTTGGTTTTTTAAATTAAACTTCTACAACAAATTATTTAACTAAAGTAATCAGAAGGCATATAGAACAGTACAATTAAGCACAAACTATAAATTGATTGCTTCGTTTTATCATATGTTCAGCAAAATAATCAAAAAAATCTTTTCGTCGTGGGAATGAAACCTTATCGTTCCCTCGACGAATTTAGAAATCACCAAAAACATGGGTTGATGATCGTGTTCGTTCTATTGACGTACAAAAACATCGCATGTACGAAACTTTTCGTCACCAGTACGAAGATATATTTACGAAACTGATTCGTCATGGTGACGAACGGTTTTTCTATCAGTGTAGCGTGATTACAACAGACGGACGGACGGACGGACGGACAGACGGCCATGACTAAATCGTCTTAGAATTTTACGACGATTAAGAATATATATACTTTATGGGGTCTCAGATCAATATTTAGAGGTGTTACAAACGGAGTGACAAAATGAACATACCCCCCATCCTATCGTGAAGGGTATAAAAATGCAGAGGCTATCAGCGCCGAAATAGCTCAGTTGGGAGAGCGTTAGACTGAAGATCTAAAGGTCCCCGGTTCAATCCCGGGTTTCGGCAAATTTGTATTTTGCAAGTCGATGCGATTAGGTGAGATACAATGTCCGTCAATGGACAACGACCCAGTAAAAAATTATTGGTTGTATTTGTAACTGACTCGCCCAAAAATACTTCCAGTTTCGATTGCCAAGATTCAAAATTAGGCATTATCTCTGCATTTTGTTAAAGTAGTTGTAGAACTGGCGCCGATACATTAATTTTCCATTGTATTTTTTCCTTCCGGAATATGTATAATGGATTTTCTAATAAAGAACATAGTTCTAAAAATCCACCAAAGTGAGTTTAAAAATATAACTGACAAATTATCAGCTTAATTCTAAGGAGACTATCGAAAATTCAGTTCCCTTAAACATTTAGTAGAATTTAGCTTTGATTACTTAGTGCGAGACCGATGGTGGTGCAGAATGCTAGTATACACTATTTTGAAGCAAAATATATATATTTTTATTTCTCTTAACTGGTGAAAGTCTCAAAAAAAGAAGATATCCTGTTTTCAGCAATTCAGAATTAGTTCTGGGAGTCTCCTCCCTTTGTACAAAAAATCGGTTAGGGAAGTGAGTGGGGCATAAGTGCGCACAAAGCTGCTTAATTCCCTACTCGATTGCTTTTTAGGAAATTTTTTTACTGGGGAGTGATATAGACTATTTTCAATCTTCCAGGACTGCCAAATATTCTAGTTCAATATTGGAAAGGAAAATCCACATTCCTTTAAGAATTTTTGTTAAGGGCCGGGGGAGATATGGTCCATTGCTGTTCAAAAACGATGATGGGCAGAATGTTACTGTCAACGGTATAGAGAAATGTTTACAAGTGTTTTCGTTTTTTGCAGTGTCTATCGAGCCGAAATAATTACAATATTGGAAGTGGTCAAGAGCCTGAGACGTAACATAGTGATCAACATTGGCGTTGTCATTTACTCGGACAGCCAGGCTGCAATCAATTCTTCTCAAAATCACAAACATGATTCGGCTGCCGCAGATCGAGATGGCTGAGCAATGATCCTGCTAGGAAAGGGAAGACATTACAAATTCTCGAAGAATTTGCATATATTGGTAAGGGTGGTTAAATTTTAAGGGCCGATGTTGATTTTGAATAAAATACAAATTATTTAGGAAATTATTGTCATTTCTTTTTATTATGATAATATTGGTATGGTTCGGCCAAATGGCCGCCGCGACCTCGGCACACCTCCATCCGATGGTCCAAATTTTCGATGACGCTGAGTCATAATTGAGGTTATATGCCGTTAATGTGACGAATTATGTCATCCTTTAGCTCTTGTTGCTGGCTTATCGACGTACACCTTTTCTTTCAAATAACCCCAAAGAAAGAAGTCCAACGGTGTCAAATCATGATCTTGGCGCAGGGTTACCATACGTCCTCCTTTGGGAGGACATGTCTTCCTTTGGGAGGACATGTCTTCCTTTTTAACCAGTGTCCTCCCGTCCTCCCTCCTTTTTCAAAAATGATGGATTTGTCCTCCTTTTGTAACAAATTAAAATTTTTCACAAACAGTAAAGGTCGCATTTTCATTCCGATCTTGCTGAAATTTGACAAAAAGGGCTATTTCATACCTGGGAAGAAATTGGTCAAAGTCGGTTCAGATTTAGATATAGGCCCTATTTAAATTTTCTTTCCGAATTGGCCTTTTAGCGCTACAGAAGCTTTTTCATATCCAATCACTTTGAAATTAAGCGGGATGGAGTTTCTTGATCCAAGTTCCCACATTGTCCAATTTGGTGCAAATCGGCTCAGATTTAAATGTAGCACCCAAGTACAAACCTTGCCAAATTTGTTCGGATTTAGATATAGTCCTCCGAATTGTTGTACAAATTGTTGTACAAATCATTGGAAATTGTATTTTTTAAATGTCCTCCGAAAGTTCTAAACTCTCTTTGTAAATGTTACAAATGTCCTCCTTTTCTGACACAAAAGTCCTCCTTTCCGAAAAAATTTTATGGTAACCCTTTTATGGTAACCCACGGCCATTGAATTTTGTGCGCAAAAAAGCCATTGTTTCGGTAGCTGTGTGGCAAATGGCACCGTCCTGTTGAAACCACATATTGTCCACATCCATATCTTCCAATTCGGGCCATAAAAAGTTCGTTATCATCTCACGATAGCGAACACCATTCACAGTAACTGCCTGACCGGCCTCATTTCGAAGAAGTATGGCCCGATGACGTCGCCAGCCCATAAGCCGCACCAAACGAACTGGGCGAGCATGCACAGGTGTTTTCACATTTCCTACAGGCCCGGTTTGCTGAAATTTGCGCACAATTCTCCCGATTGTGGACACATTTGGTCGATTATGCTGATCAAAAAAACACCACGAAGTGCCCGAAATGCGTTTTGATTTGAACGCCCATTTTCGTAAAATGCTTAAAAAACTTTAACGCGTTGCTCGATTGTGTATCTTTCTATGGTTTGAATTGAGTTAGTCTGAAATTGAGATATGTCAAATGAAATGCAGAAAAAAACGTATAGGTGTGGTTCACATTCAACATCGGCCCTTACAATTTAACCACCCTTACAAGAGGTAATCAGACAGCCCAATGAAAGAAAATCTGGAAATCCATGATATGACCTGAGAAAGTCAAAATATCTCCTAGCACTAGAGAGGAAAAAACTGTCTGCGTTAGTGTCAGTTCTGACGGGACACTGTCAGATATGTGAACACGCAAGAAGATTGAGTTTCGAATCCAATGACTGTAGAAGCCATGGAAACGACGAAGCAGTGGTGAGCATTAATCACCTACTTGGCTACTGTCCTGCATTAAATAAAAGGCGTCTTGCAGACGTTATGTAAAGACCAGAGAATGAAACCGAGGAAAAACTCATTGGTATCCAGATTATGATACATACGTCCTAAAATTGAAGTGCTGTTATTCTTAAATTTGTTTATTAATATGTAAACAAAAATGTGGAGGAAAGGTTAGATTTTTAAAGTATGCTAAGTCGAAATAGTTTTTCAGGTTTTTTAGGGAAATTTTATTGTTGTATGGAAATACCTGGCAATTTAAATCGAATGACCTCTACTGTCTTGAGCTTGATTTTTGAGTGGGTGTACGCATTTGACTGAAGATAATTTCAAATATTTTGAATTTAGAAATGCAATGTCCATGAAAACATGCTAAGTCGACTTAGTATACTACAGAATGAAGGCATTGATTTACATATCGTCATCAGAAACGAAAAAGGGCGTAACAACAATAAAAATGGAAATTCTGTTTTTGATGGATTTCGGTACACTGCATCAAGATACACATCCTTACAAATTTTTAGCGACCTACTATCAAAAATGGCGAATTTATTAACGAAATTCAAAAGGGCCTAACAACTAATTATTTCTTTTTTTCATAGTTAAAAAAATCCTATTTCACGCAATTTTCGCAAACAGTTATAAATCATGTTTGTGTGAGTTTATATATGCCTCAATATGTTTAGATATTATCCTGAAAACCCCGTTTATCTAACTACAGTACTTTTCATTTTATTTAGTTTTTTGCTTCTCCTGTAAAATTTTCAAATATGATGATAGGCCCTTTTTCGTTTCTGATGACGATATATGCTATACAATTCTGTAACACTCCATTATTTTTTTATTTTTCTTAATGTTTTTTTGGATGTTTATTCCAAAAATATAATCATATTATTTCCTTTATGAATTTTTGATAATTATTTGTCTTTACTATCAAAATTCTTATTTTCAATCAATTTTAAGCGCCCTCTTGTGACAATAAAATTAAATAAATAGAAAAGTACTTTCCATATATCCGCTATATGGTTATTTTGTTATCAAAAATGTAAATTTTATCACTCAATATTATAGAATTTTCGTATAGGAAGGCAGCCGCGCCGGCAAGTGAAAAAGGTCGGCAGCGGCTAAAATCGGCGGCTTGACTTGACATCTACGTACTCCGTAAAGACACTCGTCTACGCCGATAAACGGGAGATAATTAGACACCTGGAATCAACGGTCGCAAATGCCTCGAAATGCTTTATTTAAATTTAAAATTATTCAAAAATAACTTTAAAAAAAAACACACGTTATTTAAAAATATTTCTCTCAAATTTAATAATATATTCTTTTATAGTTTTTCGCGCCAGCAAAAAACTTTTTTTTAAACAATCAACTTTTTTCTAATTTTTTAACCACTGTTCTTACCTGGAATATATATTTCCAACATTTGTAGGCATCATAATTGCATTTAACTTAAAGCACATTCCGGCAAAATACTATATATAACTTCAAACTAAATTGGAATTTTAAATAGAATTTACTTTACATTTTTTGTTTTTCTTTTATGGAATAGTACAACCTCTCAATTAGGGTGTCCAAAAAACCGGTTAGTTCGAAAAAGCGGTTTCCGGTTTAACCGAAATATTACTTTTTTTAAAACCCGGTTTTCGGTTATAATTTTTTGTCGAAACCGGTTAACCGGTTTTAAGGCCGGTTTTTAAATACTATACGAAAGTGATTAAAATTTCATTAAATGTTTATTGTAAAACAAAAAACAACACATTCATTAGTTGTAAAAATTAGTAAACAAAAATTGATTATTATTTCGTTTATTACAGGTTTAATTTTTTGTTTACTTTATATAGAAAGTATGTATTATATTTCTGAAATTTCCTTAAAAAAATAATAAATCATTTAGAATGTTTTTTTTTTATAATAATATTGTTAACGCCACTGTCGTTTATGACACAGACCTTAAATTATACAGATGTGCTTTCAACCAGAAACGTCAAAATCTATCAGTTACGAACGAATAGGAATGAAATGTCACACGCGAAAAAACACTTTTCCGCGAACATAGTTAGAACTTTCTTTGCACTAATCAATTAATATTAATTTTTTAATTGTGACAATTACAAAAAATTCGGGACAATCGGTCCGAAATCCGCGGAAAAACTCACTCTTTGAAGTCCTACTCGTTGAAATTTCTATTCGTTCGTAACTGACAACTTACTATTATTTTTGGTGTATGAAGTTATCGATTTATTTATTGGTGTCGTATTTATCGATTAGTGGCATTTTTTTGTTTTTCGTCAAGTAATGTAATGTCTAAAGATAAAAGTAAACTCAAGCGAATGCAAGCGCATTTGCTGCAGAAATAAGAAAAGTTGATTTGTGGTTACAACTTTTATATCTTTGTTTGAAAAAAATCATATAAAGATCTTGTAATTTTAATTTCGAATATTTAAATAATTTGCGCTTTGTTTTCATACCAAAAAGTTAGTATAAGTATAATAAGACATTGTGTATTCCTTTATAATAATATAGAACCTTTGCTTCGAAATCTTGAGTTTTGTATTTGGTGTTCAAAATTCCGTGGAAACTTTGCGCTCGGGCAATTCCCGTAACAAATATCTTAAAAATAGAATACAATTTAAATGATTAGCTTTAAATGATTTTTCTTTTAATTTTTTATGTAACTTGACGTTGAAAAGTGCAAAAAAATGTGAACAGTTTTCTACATTTTACACTGAAACCACATTTTTAGGTTCGTTTGTAAAAATGGTGCAGCTGTATGAACGGGTTTTGATTTCGTTTGTAGAATTATTACACTCCGTAATGCGAAAATATTGTAAGCAAACAGAACAAGTTTAGAGGTAATGAATACAAAACGTTTCATTTGTTGCATAGTGTTTACTATGGAACTGATATAGAAGTTTTATGTATGGTAGATGTTTTGACATAATTGGATAAATCCTGGGCTTCCTAAATTCATGAACTCAGAATAGGTAGTTGCAATAATATAATATACATATTTTATTTGTACTTGAATTTGATTCTGAAGGGTTTCGGTTTCTTCGTTATAGGTACCCGACAAATTTAAACTATATTTTTCCATATATGTAGGTATGTTATCACCTAATAAAATTATAATTCCGTTTTAAACTTTTAATACTTGTTGCTTACACATTTTGCCCGCCACTGTAGTAGGTCTGAGTGAGTACATCCCAGTGCGTTGGTCCTAAGGTTTGGTGTCTAACAATAGATAAGTGTTTATGCGGTAAATACAAACTTTATATGAACGATTATGGATGTCGCATTCGAATATATAATTTGAATTTATTTATAAACACACAACAGAGCGGAGAACACACACTGAGTGAAGAATGAGTGAGTGAGTGATAATCTTATCAAAGCAATAATTTACTCTGCGGTTAATTTTAGCGTTTGAGTGTTTTTGGATGTTTGTGTGTTTTGTTTGCTTTGCTTTGTCTGCTGCTTTGGTGTTAAAAATAGCCATCAGTACAAACGGTGCGACTCTGGTTGTATGCAGCCGAAATAGCTCAGTTGGGAGAGCGTTAGACTGAAGATCTAAAGGTCCCCGGTTCAATCCCGGGTTTCGGCAAAAATATTTTTTTTTGATAAATTAAAAACAGAACTTTAGAAAACACTTTGGATGGAATGGGTTAATTTATATTAGTCTATATTGAAAAAAAGATTTGTCTTTGATTTGGCGCCAAAGACAATAAAATATTGAAATAATCCATTTTATACTTATACTAAAGGAAAAATAACACAAGGAAACAAGGCATTTGTTGATTAAGAACTCAATGTTATTTTTAAGGTTATTTGGGACGCTGAATCCAAATATGCACTTGGTTTTTTTCTATTAGCTCGACTTTTCGCGATATACCGTTATGTCAAAAATGAAGGCACTTCCACTATGTATATATTGGAATAACTTGAAAAAGGTTTATATAATTAGTTAAGAAAAATATTCAAAACGCGTCAATAAAAATATCTATTTATAAGCCGTGTTTACATTGGTTTTAAAATTAAATTTTATAAAAAAAAAATGTTTGTACTTTAAAACTTCATAAAAAATAAAAATGCGACAAAAATCACAGTTTCCGTATAAAAACATTTAGTTCAATATATTCGAATGCTATAAGCTTTATTTCATTGAAATCGGTACAAAACTTTTGATATTGTTCAAATTGTTCAAATTGATAAAAATCACAATTTCCATACAAAAGTAATTTTTTTTAATATGAGTGTCTTTGCTGCTGTTCTATTTACTTAATAAAAAATGCGAACTGGTGGAGAAAAATGGAGATTAGATTTAAAATCAGCGACCTCAAATTAGTAAAAAATTGCTATAGAGTTCCAGTCAACACAAAAAAGTTCAATTTTGTCCCGTTGTGTAATTAGTGTTAACTATTTTTTTTTTAGTTTCAGTATGGAACTCCTTAATATTACCGATTTATTGTCTTTGGTGCCATATCAATGCCATTTTCATTAATATTTGGTTACTTTTTTTTCAGTGTACGAAAATAATTAAAGAATATTTAACATAACTATAATTTAATTATTAGTTTGTATGTATGTATATGGAATTTTTAAAAATCGTATCGAACAAATGTTGTCGTCTTAATTACACTGTGATACAAAATCGAACTTTCCGAATGGGAATGGAATGAGACCAATTGCAAATGAAAGTTGACATTATCCATAACAAAACCTTCAAGAGTTTTTTTAGTTCAGTGCGAGATTTTTTTTACACGCATTAGAATATGGTGATTTTGGAACGCTGTCTAACAAGAAAAGATCTTATTTATTTTTATTATCATGAAAAGTTGTGGTATCTTACTGTTTTTGGGGTGGAGGAATTCATTTTTGATACTTATTTTTACCTACAACTCACGCTAGATGGCGGTCTCATACAAACGATGCTATTTCTTGTCGATTTTCATAGAAAACACGGCGTATTTATTTTTTTTAGGCTGAAACATAAATATTTGATGTTGGCATCATTGTAAAACCTATTTCTAAAGATATCTTTTCTTCTCATTTTTTTATATATAATACTTTTATATAAAAAAGTTATTTTTGTAATAAAAAAACAATTTTTTCCAACAAAAAACACAATTTTTTTTATAAAAATTTAATTTTTGTAATATAAACTGACTGAGAATAATAAAATGTGCTTCGTAATATCATAAGATATAAGTTTTACAATGATGCCAACATCAAAAATTGATTTTTCAGCCTAAAAAATAAATACACCGTTTTTTCTATGAAAATCGTCAAGAAATAGCATTATTTGTATGACAGCGCCATCTAGCGTGAGTTGTAGGTAAAAATAAGTATCAAAAATGAATTCCTCGACCCCAAAAACAGTAAGATACAACAACTTTCCATAATAATAAAAAATAAGCATTGTTTTATCAAATTTGCAACGAGCGTTCCAAAATCACCAACTTCAAATGCGTGTAAAAAGAAATCTCGCAGTGAACTGAAAAAACCCTTGGAGGTTTTGTTATGAATAACGTCATTTTTCGTTTGCAATTGGTTTCATCCCATTCCCATTTTGGTTGTTGCACTGTGTTATTTGTCGAATACTGTATACAGTGTAATAGGATAAGTTTTCGCTTTAGATGAGGATACATTTGGGGTAAATTTTAAGACATTTATAGTCTTAAAATTACGTCATTTTAACGCAATAAAATCGTTTAAAGGAGAGTAAAAAAAAGTATTTATTGAACTAGTTAGTAAAATCGATAACACCGAATTTGATACCATTCACCCTGGTATTTCATTCAATTGTATAACCGGAAATATATATATTTGAAATGAAAAAGAACGATACGGGTTTTTGTTAAAAATTCTTTTAGATATAACACAAAATCTTAAGAGTTTCGGCCAAATTGTTTAGAAATGCGTTGGATGACCAAAATCACCACCGGTTGATCGGTTTCTGTGTAAAAATCTCCTGTCGGTTTTCGGTGTTTCTGCATTTTGAAATAACTCGAACCGTCTATTTATACCCTACACCACACTGTGGTACAGGGTATTATAAGTTTGTTTCACGGCAGATGTTTGTAACACCTGAAAATAACACAGCTAGACCCACCTTAAAGTATACCGATCGACTCAGAATCAATAGCTGAGTCGATTTAACCATGTCTGTCCGTCCGTCCGTCCGTCTGTCCATGTAAAGTTGTTCGTCGACTACAGGTCGCAATTTCACTCCGATCGTTCTGAAATTTTGCAGTTTAGAGTATTTCGCAGCTGTAAAGATCCCTATTGAAATTGGTTGAAATCGGTTCAGATTTAGATATAGCTCCCATATATATCTTTCGTCCGATTTGGCCCTTTAGTCCTATAGAAGCTGTATTTTACATCCAATCGTTTTGAAATTTAGAATGATAGAGTTTCTTGATCCATGAACCAACAGTACCGAATTTGAAGAAAATCGGTTAAGATTTAGCTATAGCTCCCATATATATGTTTCGTTCGATTTTGCTCTTTAGTCCTGTAGAAGCTGTATTTTACACCCAATCATTTTGATTGTACACCACACTGTGGTACAGGGTATTATTTAAGTAAAAAATGTCCCAAAAGTAAATTTATGTAAAAGTAAAATTATGTAAACAATTTACATGAATTACAAAATTTATATATCAGAGTTATTCGAAATTACGTGAGTGGTGTAGGGTATTATATAGTCGGCCCCGCCCGACTTTAGCCTTTCCTTACTGGTTTTTAAGTCGGTTTATTCGAATTTTTTCGTTTTTTTAAAACCATTATAAAAAAGCAAATAGGTATTAATTTATATTATATTAGAAAAAAATAAACTGAAAATTACTTAAATAACTTATCTACACTTTGTCTGTATATTTTGTCGAAAGTTGTAGATGAATATAGTGAAATAAAAATACGTATGTCCTATTTCAAATAGTTTTAATATCTACACTTTTATGTGGAAACAGAAGTTTAGTAATTGTCGTTAAAAAAATTAGAAAAATTTGTTTTTTTTAAAAAATTCAAATTCTTTGGTTCCATACTTTGAAAGCTAGCTTCATAATCAAGAAACCAATGCTTATTTGAAGAAAATCTATGGATAAATGTAGAAATTACAGCAATTTGGTAGAAATAAGAGAGTTTTAACAATATTCGTTTTTTATACCCCCTATTGTGAACAAGGGTATATATCAGATGCGGCCAGCCAAAAGTGTAACACATCGATGGAGTGATCTAAGAGACCCCAAAAATATTTGGCTGAAATTCGTTTTCAAATTTACATATAGCCCCAGATACTCGCATGGATGTGTTCCTTCCGATTTAGCATCTAAGCTCCATAGAAACCCTATTTTTGTCAAATGTACTATATTTTGCACAAAGGATTTTTTAATCCGAGAATAAACGGTCACAATGTTGGAAAATGTGTTTCCGTGTTTTACTTCAGATCATTATTAAATTTGGCAGAGATTAGTTTATAGAATCATGAACACTGCGAAATTTGATAAAAACATGGATACCATTCAGATAAAGGCCAAATTTAAATACGGACCCCATATAGAATTTTGCATCTAAAATAGCTGTCAAACACGATTGACAAAAATCAATACAGAACCAGGAGAACTACTTCAAAGGTTAAATAGATGAATACAGTACCTTCTGTTTAATACAATGTGGGTTACGCCTTTTGTGCTTTATCTTGATGTTACGAGCACTTGATGACTTTTGTCTTTTTTCTTCAATAAAATCGTGATTTTTGGAAGAAAAACGAATTTTCATTTTTTGAGGGTTACGCTCTTGGGCAGTTCAGATTTTATCGCAGTCCAATGTACTACAATTCCACAATTTAACATATTTCGAAGAAAATCAGCATACTTTGAAATGACTTTATGTTATTTTAATGGACTATGAAAAAGTCGACTTTTAGGTCTGATTAATCGACCTAGTGGACTGAAACGAAATTTGGTTGATGAAAAAGTCGAAAGTCGACTAACTTCCAGAACCATTCAACCAAATATGTATATATTTCTTCCCTTTAGCACTATAGAAGCAGTGTTTTACAAACATTTCATAGCCCTCATATATATGTTCCTTCCGATCTGGACGTTTATCACTCCAGAAGCTTTATTTTACATCCAATCGTTTTGAAATTATGCATTCTTGGGTTAATAATTTTTATTCCGAAATTGCATTTTGGTTAGTTATTTAGAAGAACTTCATTAAATGCCGAAAAAAAGTTCATACTTATGATTTGGAAGTACTTATAATGTTATTCTTTTGGAAGTACTTCTTTTATTTTTTGCTGGGATGCAATAAATCTTCATATATTTGGCATTAACATAAAATACATACATAAAATACACAAATGTATTTTTTCTTCTGACGCATCATGCAGGGCTGGCATGATCATTCACTTTTCTGAGAGTATAAAATCGCCATATATGATTATAATCACCTTTCCACTCCATCCTGTCGTAGCACTTCCTAAGTTATCCCCAATATGAATACACAGTTTCTTAATGGACTCTTAACTTTTACTTTTTCTATCAATTTAGAAAACATCCGGCCGTCTTGCTGCAAATAAAGTGAAAAAAATCAAGACAGGCTGACAACAAAAAAACACAAAGAGTCCATTAACATGTCCTCCCTCTATTAGTCCTGTGAGGGTAACCACAACCATTTTTCGGGGGGACAAAAAGATATTTGAAGAACAAAAAAAAAACGCACCACATGCCTTAAGAGCAAACCAGAAAAAAGGAAGTCCTTAAAAAATCATGCATATGCGCAAAAAAAATGAGGCACCCTCAGCAATAGGGATCTCACTGCTGCTGCTCCGTCTCCGGCTCCGACTTATGAATGATCAGAGACAACAATAAAAAAACAGGCTCATAAAGAAGAAAGAGAAAACATTTCCGCGATATTAATCAACATATGCATGCATAAAAAGTTAAACCTCAAATGTTCAAAAAAAAAAAAAGAAATCCTAAAAAATTCTAAACAAAAGAATGAATGCCAACAAAGAAACATAGACCCTGGGTGAAGAGGAGATCCTTTCACTTTCGACAGCTTGTGCCACGAGCTCTTCTTTCACTTCTACTTTTTTATTGATCGCAGATACTCACTCCTCCGCCACCGCTCAGATGTTGCACAAGATGTTCCTCCAACACACGGCATTTAAGGGTGCTTCTGGGGAAGAACATCAGCAACACTACGAGTACTCTACTCACAGAAGGCACAAAAGATTCGGTGCGGTTGGCCTCACATTTTCACTTTCATTCATTGGGTTGCGGAAGAAACACACATAAAACACGAGCTGGAATACAACCTTAAAGATCATTTGCGTCCAGCACAAAAGATTAGAAAGATGGAAACCTGAAGCATCACCGGCCACCGTCACTCACGGCAGGACGGAACGGAAGAAAGGCGAGTCAGCGCTCATTTTTTATGGCCTCAACCAAAAAAACAATTCATTTTTGAGATTACATTTTTTTGTTCTTCACCATCATCATCATCTCTTAATTGCATTGTGCCGGCGCGGATTAAAAAAAATTTGAATTCATAAAAAAACGAAGAAAAAATGTGGTAGCCAAAAAATCGTTGCGTTCGTTTAAAGCTGTCATGTGCCATTTGGATCGTGTCAGCAGTCTTCTGTGGTAGTTTTTTTTTAAATCTAATATTTTTTTTCGAATTATTCACCAAATGTTTTGCTGCTTGTTATTTTCAGAATTGAGCACGAGCTGAAACAAGACATTTGTGGGTTGAAAAAGAAAAATACTGATAATTGCTATACACATTTTGCGTTATTCTTTGGAAATCGTACACAATTTATGAAATGAAGGTGATTTTTTGCATTAACAGATTTATTTTTTTTCCCGAAAAAGAAAGCTGATTTTCGGCAAAACCCCACGTTTGGTTACCACAACCTTTTTTTCATGTCCGAGATTTTGTTGGAATTACAGATTTTTGGAAAATTAGGATTTTATGGCTTAAAGAGATATTTGGGAGCGACCTCTATGTATGCAGGGCTGTGGTGACGGGGACGGGCAAATTTGACCGGAGTCGGTGTCCAAAGTCAAAAAGGTATGGCCGACTTCCATTCCGAAATTAATTGTGCAAATGTTAACATATGTGCAAATGTTAACATACACAATAATGACTTACTAATAATATCAGAAATAAGTGATTTTTATACCCTACACCACACTGTGGTACAGGGTATTATAAGTTTGTTTCACGGCAGATGTTTGTAACACCTGAAAATAACACAGCTAGACCCACCTTAAAGTATACCGATCGACTCAGAATCACTAGCTGAGTCGATTTAACGATGTCTGTCCGTCCGTCCGTCTGTCCATGTAGAGTTGTTCGTCGACTACAGGTCGCAATTTCACCCCGATCGTTCTGAAATTTTGCAGTTTAGAGTATTTCGCGGCTATTAAGATCGCTATTGAATTTGGAAATCGGTTCAGATTTAGATATAGCTCCCATATATATCTATCGTCCGATTTGGCCCTTTAGTCCTATAGAAGCTGTATTTTACATCCGAGCGTTTTGAAATTTAGAATGGTGGAGTTTCTTGATCCATGAACCAACATTGCCGAATTTGAAGAAAATCGGTTAAGATTTAGCTATAGCTCCCATATATATGTTTCGTCCGATTTTGCTCTTTAGTCCTGTAGAAGCTGTATTTTACATCCAATCATTTTGAAATTTAGAATGGTAGAGTTTCTTGATCCATGAACCAACACTACCGAATTTGAAGAAAATCGGTTAAGATTTAGCTATAGCTCCCATATATATGTTTCGTCCGATTTGGCCCTTTAGTCCTATAGAAGCTGTATTTTACATCCAATCGTTTTGAAATTTAGAATGGTAGAGTTTCTTGATCCATGAACCATCATTGCCGAATTTGAAGAAAATCGGTTAAGATTTAGCTATAGCTCCCATATATATGTTTCGTCCGTTTTGACCCTTTAGTTCTATAGAAGCTGTATTTTACATCCAATCCTTTTGAAATTTAGAATGGTAGAGTTTATTGGTCCGTGAACCAACACTACCGAATTTGAAGAAAATCGGTTAAGAATTAGCTATAGCTCCCATATATATGTTTCGTCCGATTTGGCCCTTTAGTCCTATAAAAGCTGTATTTTACATCCAATCGTTTTGAAATTTAGAACGGTAGAGTTTCTTCATCCATGAACCAACACTACCGAATTTGAAGAAAATCGGTTAAGATGTAGCTATAGCTCCCATATATATGTTTCGTCCGATTTGGCCCTTTAGTTCTACAGAAGCTGTATTTTACATCCAATCGTTTTGAAGTTTAGAATGGTAGAGTTTCTTGATCCACGAACCAACATTGCCGAATTTGAAGAAAATCGGTTAAGATTTAGCTATAGGTCCCATATATATGTTTCATCCGATTTGGCTCTTTAGTCCTGTAGAAGCTGTATTTTACATCCAATCGTTTTTATACCCTACACCACACTGTGGGTATTATTTATTATCTATCTATATATATAAAAATGGAAAAATGTTTGTATGTATGTATGTATGTATGTATGTATGTATGTATGTATGTATGTATGTATGTGTTTTATAGACGACTAAACCACTGGACCGATTTAAACATTTTTTCTTTTGTTTGAAAGCTATTTTGTCTGAGATGGTTTTGGAAAAAAAAATTTTGCAAAAAGTGGGCGGCGCAAATGTGGGCGTGACAAATCGTTTGTTTTCAAAAATGGACTGGGTCGGAAATCTAAATCTGGGGCAACGAAGTGGACCGGGTCCAGCTAGTTTAAGTATAAAATGACTCAAAAGTAAATTTATGTAAACAGTTTATACATGAATTACAAAATTTATATTTCAGAGTTATTCAATATTACGAGAGTGGTGTAGGGTATTATATAGTCGGCCCCGCCCGACTTTAGCCTTTCCTTACTGGTTTGTTATCAAAATCTTTTTGGCAAATTTTAATATAATGCAAATTGCAAGATTTAATATGTTTTCAAATAATACGTGCAGATTTGAATGAAAACGCAATAAATATTTACGTATATCTTATGAAGTTAGACCATTCGAATCTGGCATGGGGTAATGTTTGTTTCGAGATATACCCAGCAAAATCTTGGTAAGTACCTGTCATTATTCCCTGCATTACCAAATAATGACACCTCATTATTTGCTGCATTACTTTCGGCTTATTAATAATGACTTACCATTAATAACAGAAATAAGTGATTTTTTGTTATCAAAATCATGTTGGCAGATTTGAATGAAAATACCATAAATATTTGCGTATATCTCATAATGTAAATTCTTTGAAGAATTATTTACATGGGTTTTTGGGTTCAGAAATTCGAATCGGGCATGAGGAAATTGTTTGTTTCGAGAAATATGCTCAAAATCACTTTAAATGGCCATTTCTAAATATCTGCCATAAATACTACTTATTTTATAACTTTTTGGTAATGCAATTCAAGTACTTAAAATCGTGAAAATATAAGCACATATTTATGTGGTATGCCTATGCTACAAATAAGTACTTATTATGCTACTTTATTGTATGCTTTTGGGAAGTACTTTCCTTCAATGACATCCCCATGTTAAAATAACGAGAAAAGTGGCTAAATAATAAGTACTTACCATTATCGAACTTTGCTTTCTCGTCGATTTGGTAATGAGAAATTTTGCTAGGTATACGCGACAATATGCAAAAAATCACATATTCAAGTACTTAAAATGGTGAAAATACCCAGCAAAATCTTGGTAAGTACCTGTCATTATTCCCTGCATTACCAAATAATGACATCTGATCATTCGCTGCATTACTTTCGGCTTATTAATATTGACTTACAAATAATAACAGAAATAAGTAATTTTTTTGTTATCAAAATTATTTAGGCAATTTTTAATATAATGCAATTTTGGCTATATGTGGGTTATTGTACAAGATTTATTTATTTTTCAATATGTTTTCAAATAATACCAGCAGATTTGAATGAAAATACCATAAATATTTACGTATATCGTATACTACTTATTTTATAACTTATTGGTAATGCATTATTCAAGTACTTAAAATCGAGAAAGTATAAGCACATATTTATGTGGTTTGCCTATGCTACAAATAAGTACTTATTATGCTACTTTATAGTAAGCTTTTGGAAAGTACTTTCCTCCAATGACATCCCCATGTTAAAATAATGAGAAAAGTGGCTAAATAATAAGTACTTACAATTATCGAACTTTGCTTACTCGTCGGATTATTTGGTAATGAGAAATTTTGCTGGGTATATGTTATACATATAACTTGTCATAGAGGAGTATTTTGATCCAAGAACGAAATTTTGAGAGAAACGGTTTCGAAATTTCCATATAGATGGATTCTGCTTATCATTACCTATCGATCCATATGTACCTATATCCCATACACTTTAAGAATTTGTTCCAGCCATAGGAAACAACCCAGCAAAATTTCTCATTACCAAATAATCCGACGAGTAAGTAAAGTTCGATAATGGTAAGTACTTATTATTTAGCCACTTTTCTCATTATTTTAACATGGGGATGTCATTGGAGGAAAGTACTTCCCAAAAGCATACAATAAAGTAGCATAATAAGTACTTATTTGTAGCTCTATTTTATGTACTTGAATAATGCATTACCAATAAGTTATAAAATATGTAGTAGATATGTAGAAATGGCCATTTAAAATGAATTTTTGCATATTGTCGCGCATATATCTCGAAACAAACAATTTGCTTATGCCAGATTCGAATTTCTGGTATTTTCATTCAAATCTGCACATATTGTTTAAAAACGTGTTGAAATATAAATAAATCTTGTACAATAACCTACATATAGCCAAAATTGCATTATATGAAAATTTGCCAAAAAGATTTTGATAACAAAAATCACTTATTTCTGTTATTATTGGTAAGTCATTATTAATAAGCCGAAAGTAATGCAGCGAATAATGAGATGTCATTATTTGGTAATGCAGGGAATAATGACAGGTACTTACCAAGATTTTGCTGGGAAACATTGCAAGATTCAATAACGAATTTGTGCAAAAGTTTTATTTTGCTTATGAAATCACTCATATTAATGTTGTTACGTACACATATGTGTGGAACTTTGAAGTTGTATTTAAAATCTAAGAAGTCAATAAAAAATTCGACTGAAACTCACCTGCATTGTTAAATATATGAAAGAAAGGAAAACATTTATTAGGAATATGTTTTAAAAAGTATTAAGTATATCAATTACACTATGCAACAAATGAACACTTTTTGAAAAATACACGGACTTGACAATATAGGTTCGATTCAACTATCAAAGGGTAGTATAGCGCTATTCTCGTTTTGCCAAAATTGGCGACCAATTTTTTTTTATGTGCCTCTAAAATTTTTGGAAATCAGAGGGCCCCTCGATAGAATTCTCATCAGCATCAACTAATTCAGACTTGGTGATACCGCTTAACTATATTTGGCAATAATGTAGCTAAGAATATGCTGAACAAAGTTTCTTACCATTTTATGCGAAAAAACTTTTTCCAGCTTAACTTTAAGGGGCTCGTAATTTTTCACTAACAATATTTTGCAAAATTGTTGCCAAGGTAAATCTAAACAACACAATCTGATCGTGTCTAGGCACCATAAAAAGCTCAAAAAGACCACATGGTACATCAAAAATGTTAGTATTTCACTATTATGTAGTAAAAAATAGTAAAGTAAATTTAGTGGAAGTTAATTTTTTATAGAAAATTTCTGCAAAATCCACTCTAATTTTATAGTAAAATTTGGAATTTTTATTAAATATCGTCAAAATTGCATTTTCTAAATTTTTTTTTGATAATTGAATTTTTCTGTACAATTTCTTCAAACTTCAATTTTTCTAGAAAATTTCGTCAGAATTTATTTTTTTCAAAATGTTATGGAAAATCAATTTTTATTGAAAATATTCTTTTTTTTTTAAAATATGTCAAAATAAATTTTTTGTAGAAAATTTCGTTAAAGTTTTAAATTTCTAGAATATTTCTTTAAAATTCAATTTTTCTAGAAGATTTCGTTGAAATTGAATATTTCTTCGAAATATAATTTTTTTCAGAAAATTTCCTTCATAGGCTTTTAATAAAGTCAACTAACTTTAATCCGTGCAGCGGCCACTAATGAGGAGTCATCACGACTCATCGACCATTAATTCATTCAAGGGCCCTTAATCCGCCCATTGACCTTTAATCCGTTCAGTGGCCCTTAACCGATCGTCAACCTTTGAAATTTCAACAAAATTTCCTAGAAAATTTTTATTTCAAGAAATTTTTTAGAGTTATGAAATTTTAACAAAAATTTTCTAGAAAAATTCAACGATATTTCTAAAAAAATTCAAATTTTACAAAAAAATTCAATTTTGAGGAAATTTAAAAATCTAAATATTGAACGAAAATTAATTTCAACAAATTTTTTTTAACAATAATACAAATTTGAATGAATTTGCTAGAAAAATAAAAATTTTAAGACATTTTCTAAAAATGCAATATCAAGATTTTTTTAGAAAAATGTAATTATGGTGAATTTTTCTATAAATCTGTTGTTGTTGTTTATTGTTGGTCTGTGCTTTTGTTATTCAGTTAGAATTTATACGGTTGAAGACCATATCGAGAGCTTATATTCAAAACCCTCTATCTTCAATTTTTGCAAAAATGAGATTTTTATGTTAAAATATTCGGTAAATTAAGGCGCATCTATGGTACTAATTTGGAAATAAAAAAAACAACAATTTAGATTTTATGGTCATTTTTGTAATTTCTCTATCTTACACACTTATTTTTTCTGAATGCAATACCCTCTATCTCTTCATATAATTAAGGACTATTTTTTTTTTGTTTTTTTTTTCTTCTAAAAGATGGTTCTTTGGTGAAAAGAGTATGCTAAACCCGAATTTGGTTAAATTTTTTTAGTCGAAGCTTTAGTTTTCAAATTATGACTATTTTTTATCTAACCTGTGATTCCACAAGAATACCATTTTCTATGACAATTGGAAAATGGATTCAAAAATGAACCCCAAGAAATAGATAATACTTAAATAAAAAATTAATCATTAATTCATTGTTATTATTATATTTATTATAATATGTATAATTACATATTAAAAAAATTTGTGGAATTCATAAATAATTTTTTTTACTATGCAAAACCCTCTATCTTTTTTTATACATGAAGAATTTTTGAATAGCAATACCCTCTATGTTCCATAAAATGGCTCGTGGTGCAAATATTAAAAAAATATTATTTAGTAGTTCACGTAGTTAGGTCTAATAAGCATTGTAGAACAAACAATTTTAATTTTCTTTAAAATTAGGGATATAAACGGTTTTTTGGCTCTACTGAACAATTGTGTTTTTTAAGATAGAGGATATTGAATATAAACTGTCGATATGCTTCAGTTACATTCTGTCTATTGCAACCGAAAAAATTCTGACTGCATGTTAACAAAATTTTCTAGAGAAATGCTGTTCAATGATTTTTCTAGAAAAAATCAATTTTGAAGAAATGTGCAATTTTAACAAAATTTTGCAGAAAAATCGCTTTTCGCTTTTCTATTCTCGCAGCAAATTTCACGATTCTAGCTCTTGCCATTTGGCTGTTGTACCACATTTATACCTTTTTACCCCACTGTGCTCTTAAATGTTCCAGTTTGGAAAAAACCTTGTCAATTTCTGAGGCTACCTCATACGGGCTATCCTCACACTAAATTTCCACAAAATTTTAAGTATTTGTATGGACTGGAATCAATGTTAAAAGCCGTTAATTTTTTGTGCAAAATAGCCTATCTGTAGGAGAGGTACCAAAAGGGGCGTGGCAACTTCGCCCATTTTCTCAAGATGATAGCGACCAAGATACTAAAGCAATGTACATACGATTTGCAGATCGGACAACGATATTAACCCTGCTAAAGTGCTGGTAATGTACGGACAATGGCAGATTGTTAGGTAAAGGTGAATTGACAGTTCAGACGATTGCAAGAAAACCTTACAATTTCAATATTTACATTACATTTTGTTAATATTTATAGTTTGCCAATAAAAATGTTTTATCGAAGGATATCGTACGCACCAACCATGCAGACGGACAGGCTGACGGACATTGCTAATATGACTTAAAACGGCCGAAGATGGATTTTCGTGTTTAGGTCTCCATTTTACAACTGAAAATGTTATGCACAGACCTTCGACTAAAATTTTGTAGCATATTCTATACAAATATAATTTCTATGGATTTTCAGTATAATGATATTTCTATGAAATTTTTAATAAAATCATATTTCGTCGAACATTTCTAGAGCAGTTCTTAACAGCTGCACTTGCAGCAAAATGTGATACGCATTTATCATAATAAACAACAATCTATGGGAAAATTAAGACTATTCTGAAATGGATTTACCATGAAACGGTTAGGAAGGCCTGTACTAGAATCAGCTTCCATGAAAATTGGAATTAAAAAAAAAATACAATAAAATTATTTTTTAATATTTTTTCGTGTTTAGGACACCCAATTACACCAGAAAAAAGGTGGTTAAATTTTAAGGGCCGATGTTGATTTTGAATAAAACACAAATTATTTAGGAAATTATTGTCATTTCTTTTTATTATGAGAATTATGGTATGGTTTAATTATGTATGGAACAAAATATCGGCCAAAAGGCCACCGCGACCTCGGCGGCACACCTCCATCCCATGGTCCAAATTTTCGATGACGCTGAGACATAATTGAGGTTCTATGCCGTTAATGTGCCGAATTATCTCATCCTTTAGCTCTTGAATTGGTGCTGGCTTATCGACATACGCCTTTCCTCTCACCCAAAGATAGAAGTCCAACAGTGTCAAATCACATGGTCTTGGCGGCCAATCGACATCGCCACGACGTGAGATAACACGGCCATTGAATTTGTTGCGCAAAAGAGCCATTGTTTCGTTAGCTGTGTGGAAAGTGGCACCGTCCTGTTGAAACCACATATTGTCCACATCCATATCTTCAAATTCGGGCCATAAAAAGTTCGTTATCATCTCACGATAGCGAACACCATTCACAGTAACTGCCAGGCCGGCCTCATTTCGAAGAAGTATGGCCCGATGACGTCTCCAGCAAATAAGCCGCACCAAACGAACTGGGCGAGCATGCACAGGTGTTTTCACATCTCCTACAGACCCGGTTTGCTGAAATTTGCGCACAATTTAGTCGATTATGGTGATCAAAAAACACCACGAAGTGCGTTTTGATTTGATTTTTTCTTAAATGCTTAAAAAACTTTAACGCGTTGCTCGATTGTGTATCTTTCTACGGTTTAAATTGAGTTAGTCTGAAATTGAGAAATGTCAAAAGAAATGCAGAAAAAAACGTTTAGGTGTGGTTCACATTCAACCTCGGACCTTACAATTTAATCACCTTTTAAATAAGTGCAATTATTGGATTGCGGTTGAAGCATTTAAAGTTATTCGGAACCTTTAAATATGCATCGAATACCCATCAAGTGAAAATCTTATAACATCTACTCTTTATGCTTAACTTCTGATTGATTAATTACGAATATTTGTATTTTTCAAATGCAAAACATACCAAAACGACTTAGCACACTTTAGAATGGAGTTATCGATTTGATCCTTGATACTCTTAAGGTCCCATTTTTAAATCGATCTGGCTAAAAATTTTAATATTTTATTTTATGAGGTGGGGTAATCCTGTCTAATATAAGGATATATTGCATACTATTTTTCCAGGTATAAACTCATATACTTACTTGTACTAATATGTACATGCGAACACGCATGCATCATCATATTGGCCAAAATGTGTATCTTAGTATTACTATTCCGTCCGTCTGCCGACTGGCCTCTGTCCCATATGAAGACGCGCGCACAATGCTTTCCCTTTCAATTGGATAGATAGATACTGGCATATAGACATTGTGGTGAGGGGAGGGACGTTGACGTGGGGAGTACTTCATGGGTAGGAGAAATGATAACCATACTGTGGGTTGTGGGGGATTTACACAACACACGTGAAGAAAATCCAAACACGTACGAGTAAATTTTGTATGTGTGTGTGTGTGTGTGTATGTACTCATGTACGTCAACCTGACATTAGAAAAGGTTCGTGATAGTTTTATGATAGTTCGTGTATAGCAGCTGAAATTTCTGTTCGCCCAATACTTAGTTATGGTAATATATTAGTTCTGAAACACTATTTCTGTTAGTTATAGTTTTAGTCAACGGCTGTCTTTAGACTTGGAAAATATGAAATGGGAGTGGATGGGTGGAAAAGTCATAAAGGAATTGTGCGAAAAGTGTTTGTAAGGGGATCCTGTTTGAAAAGGGTGTCTTGTTTGAAGATGGTGGGTATTTTTTGTTTGTTTAGTCGTTTATTCACCGAAAATATGCCTAAGAAAATGTTAGATGAGCATAGACGATTTAACATTACTGTACACTATAATAATTGCAATGGAATATATTTCTAAAGGTGTAAATTAAGCTGTACCATAAACGCAAGTTTGGAATTTTAAGACCTAACACATCTCAATCCTTTGGCAATAACTTTGTCATACTCGTACTTTCAGATTAAAATTTGTTTTAGGGACAGCTGTAGCCAATTCAATTTCTAATTTATTAATAATATATGAAAAGTTTTTGAAAGTCTCCGCAGAAATATATTAAAAATTTAATTGAAATGTTTCTTTTCGGGCAGAGAGACAGTGGAAATAATTAAAAAAGAAAATAATTCGGTAGCTTCTTAACCAGACAACCTATTGCGAGAAAATATGGCATGCCTGGGGAAGAGGTATTAAAGAATTTAAGTTATAAATTTTGGCTCCCTATGATATGAAGGACCGGAGCGAAATTACCTTTCAGTTGTCCAACTCGTTGACGCGGGGACTACAGCAAAATAAAATTAAAAAAAAAATAATTTGAAAATTCTTGCCAAAATAGAATACAAACTGTAAAGTTTCAGCCAAATTTCGTAGAAAATGTGGTGTTTATGGCTTAAATAAGCCTTTTTGGGAGCAACATCTATAGGTGGACTAGAACAAGATATGAACTGATTTAAAAACTGTTTACTGCGATGAACTCTTGTCTTTATTAAACACAAACTGCAAAGATTCAGTTAAAAGGTTTAGAAAATGTGGTATCTATGGCTTAAATACGTATATTTTGGAGTGCTATTATCATTATTTGTAAAATTTTTGCTGTGATGATTTCTTTTCAAAATAGAATACAAACTACAAAGATTCTGGTCAATTGTTTTGGAAATGTGGTATCTATGGCTCAAAAACCATATTATGGAGCGACATCTATAAGGGAGCTATATCAACACATTGACCGATATGACCCATTTGCAATCCCAAACAATCTGAAAATATAACAATAAGAAAATATAATATCAACCTAGCTCTATTTTTTGACGGACTGTAGCGTAATTACAACAGACGGACGGACGTACAGACGTGACTAAATCGTCTTAGTATTTACGACAATTAAGAATATTTATATTTTATGGGGTCTCAGATTAATATTTAGAGGTGTTACAAACGGAGTGACAAAATAAATATATACCCCCATCCTATGGTGGAGGGAATAAAACAGTAAGAAAAGCCTAAAGTCGAGTGGCACCGGCTATATGATAACTTACGCCAATCTAGTAAGACTGGATAACATATAAATATCCAATGTATGCTTCAACTAAAATTTGTTTACACAATTTACATTTGGTTCGTCTCTGCCTCTGTAGCCAAATCGGATGAAACATATATTAGGGAGCTATAACTAAATCTGAACCGATTGTTCTTGGATCAAAAAACTCTACCATGCTAAATTTCAAAACGATCGGATGTAAACTACAGCTTCTATAGGGCTAAAGGGCCAAATCGGACGCAACATATATAGGGGTGCTATATCTAAATCTGAACCGAATTTTATCCCCTCACCTTAGAGAGGAGGGTATATATCATTTGCTACGAGCCAAAAGTGTAAGACATCGAAGGAGTGACCTAAGACCCTAAGTATGTTCGGCGGATATCCGTTTTGGAAAGAGCAATGTCCGTCCGTCCGTCCGTCTGTCTGTGTCTGCTTGCTGGTGCGCACGATAATTTGGTACGCGGTAATATGTTTCTCTATCTCCGGCTAAGTTCGAAGATGGGCCATATTGGTCCACTCCTTCTAGTGCCTCCCCCACAAAGGGATAACTTTTAGTGATATATTGCTTCTTTAATACCTTCTATACTACCGGGTGTTTTTTTTTACAGCTTTGTTTTTCGAATAGAGATAAAACTGGCATTTTGTGGTCAAATCTGGCAACTCTAATGTCATTTATGTTCAGTTTGGTTTGCCATTTCATCATGAACAGGTTGACAAAAGAACAACGCTTGCAAATCGTGCAAATTTATTTCGAAAATAATGGTTCAGTTCGCGAAGTTTACCGCAAGCTCCGTCCATTTTATGGTCGACATAATCGTCCATCACAGCAATTAATTCGGTTAACCATGGATCGTTTTCGCACTACGTTTACTCTATGTGATAATACGCATCCGCAGAGACGTCGAACAGTGCGCACCGAGCAAAGTGTTGCCGCTGTAGAGCAAAGTGTTGAAGAGGACACAAATGAATCGATTCGCCACCGTGCACAGCAATTGGAGCTGTGGAGAGCTAATGGAGACCGGTATAGAGCCATGATAACCGACTATTTTGTTCCCGAATTGGATGGCATGAATGTGGATGAGTTGTGGTTCCAACAAGACGGCGCTACATGCCACACAGCGCACGTCACAATCGATTTATTGAAGGGAACATTCGATGAGCGCATAATTTCGCGGAATGGACCTGTCAATTGGCCACCAAGATCGTGTGATTTGACACCATTGGATTATTTTCTTTGGGGATATGTGAAGTCGCTCGTCTACGCCAACAAACCAGAAACGTTAGGGGAATTGGAAGCCAACATTCGTGGCGTTATTGCCGACATACGGCCCCATATGCTCGAAAAAGTGGTTGAAAATTGGACCTGTAGAATTGGCTTTATTCGAGCCAGCCGCGGCGGCCACATGCCCGAAATCATATTTAAACATTAATGGCATAAAATTATCCTTCCAATAAAGCCAAATTGATGGACATTAAAACGATTTTCTTGTGTTTTATTTCAATTCGAAGTTCTATACCCCTAAAAAAACACGCGATATAACGTATAATTCATAAATAAAAGTTAGAGAGGAGGGTATATATCATTTGCTACGAGCCCAAAGTGTAACACATCGAAGGAGTGACCTAAGACTCCAAGTATGTTTGGCGGAAATTCGATTTGGGTCATTTTAAGTAATTTGAACAATGTCCGTCCGTCGGCGTGTTTGTCTGGTTGTGTGTGTCTGTGTGCTAGTTGGTATGCACGATAACTCTCGATAGGAATAGCTGATTGACTTAAAATTTGGTATGCGCTAATATTTTCCTCCATCTCAGGCTAATTTCGAAGATGGGCCATATTGGTCCACTTCTTCTAGTAGCTCTCCCACAAAGTGGTTTCATTTAGTGAAATACTGATTCTTTAATAATTCTATACTATAGCCATTTTTGACAGATCATGTGTGAGTCGTGTCATGCTGTCATGTTATTTTTGTTAAGTATTGTTTGCCATTTCATCATGGAAAGACTTACGCCTGAACAACGTTTACAAATCCTTCAACTTTATTACGAAAATTCACATTCTGTGAGGAATGTGTTTCGTTCACTTCGCTCAACTTATGGTCAACATAATCGAGTCAATTGGACTCAACGGATGGATCATCTAAGAACTTCCCACACAAATGGACTATTTTGCACCAAAGGTTAACAACTTATAACATTTACGAATATTTTTGGGACTGAAGGATATGGGATTCGTAAGTCGGTTTACCCGACTGAACTTTTTTAATTGTTTTTGGCAAACATTACTACGAAATTAAATTCAAGGTTATCGGGGTGCGTATCCTTTGGGAAAATTTCCTGAGATTCTTCATACAAAACTCTACCTCGAACATAAATACGTTCATATTTGGTCCAATTCTGGAACAATATCAAAAAATATGCGATTTTTTGTTTTAGAATATATGGGCGTTGGATGTATCCTTTAAGATCATTTTCTGAAATTCTGCAGAACTATTTATTATACAAAGTACACAAATCGTGCCAATTTTGGTTCAAATGAAACAATAGTTTAAAAATTATGCAATATTTCCATTTCAGAATGGAAGGGAGGTATGTGTGTCCTTGAACCAATTTTCACAGAAATTTATATATTTTCTCTCTTACTCACAAGAATGGCTTGTACCAATTTTCATTCATTCATTCATTTCACCTACGACAGATCCATCTATTCTTGGCCAACGTTTACATGAAATCACGACACTGTGCGCCATATGGGTATTACAAAACGACGATAAAGGCTATAAATGAAGGAAAGCAATTTCTATAAACATTTTCTAGAAATAAATGCTGTTTTTACATTTTAGAAAAATTAAATTTTTACGAAAAGTTCTAAAAACAAAAATTTTTGTAACATTTTCTGATAAAATTTTTAATAAAATTATATAGGCAACTAAATTTTTTACTACAAGTGAAATGTGATTAATTTTTCAAGAAAATAGTGAGTTTGCGTACGACTTTATTTTTATAGATTAAGAGCTTTATGAATCATACACAGGGCAAAATCTATTTTTGATATGTTTCAATTGAAAGAATATATATTTGGAAGAAATTTTTTTAAATATTATATATTTTGGAGGAAACTAATTTTATTTGAAAATCAATAAATTTGGTTTGGAGCGCATATATTAATATATTACAACAAAATATATTTGCGAACAAATTATTTCAAATAAAATATGTGTTTACATACAAATAAAATTTATTGTTTACAAATTTCTCAAAATATATTTCTACTAATTTTTTCATTTGTTGAATTAACATTTTTTAAAGAAAATTAGAAAAAAAATTTGTAAGAAATTAAAAAAATCACCTTTAAACGACGTAAACAATTATAAAATTTTGTAAAACCCAAAAAAGCATTTTTTTTAATTAAAATCCACATAAAATTTTGTATATTTTTTTTTTCAAAAACTAAATGATAGCAATATCTTATTTTACAATTTATCATAATTTTTGTCAAAAATGAATTTCATAAGTAAATATTAAAATGTTTGCCCCATGTTTGTTCTACTTCTCCATAGCTTTTGTAGATATCATCTAAATATTTTTATATTCTATATTTTAGTGAACTTTTCCAATGCATGTACACTGATAGAAAAAGCTTCGTCATGACGACGAATTTGTACATCATCACGATTATTTTTTCGTCAAAAGTCATATAACGTATGGAATAATCCTCTTGATGAATTTGTTCGTCACCATGACGAATCTCTGTTTTCAAAAACTTTCGTCCTCACGATGATCACATTTTATCCCTACGATGAATCGAGTTCATTACCCCGACGAATCCCATGCATCATCACGATGAACACCATTCATCACCACGATGAATACCATTCATCACCACGACGAATTTCATTCATAACCACGACGAACAAAGTCGAACCCTCGACTATTTAAGTTTAAAAAATTTCAATAAATATTCTTCTGGTTTTTGACCATTAAAAACGGTAGTTTTAGCCCATAAAATTACTTCACTGCTTTGCAAGGTTCAGTTGATTATTCAGTTGGAAGCGCAGTTCTTATCAGGAAAGGCTTAAAGCAAACAAACGAGAAGTATTCATTACTTCTTATATTTTAAATCAAAAATAATCTCATCAAGTAATATATTTGCCAACAGACGAATCCCATTTATCTCCACGACGAATACCATTCAACACCACGACGAATCCCATTCATCACCACGACGAACTCCATTCATCACCATTATTAATTTTTTTAAATTAAACTTTTACAACAAATTATTTAACTAAGGTAATCAGAACGCATATATAGGGTGATCTAAGTAAATATACTTTTTTCAATAGCCTTTTTTTTACAGATCACGCGTGACTCGTGTCATGCTGTCATGTTATTTTTGTTAAGTATTGTTTGGCATTTCATCATGGAAAGACTTACGCCTTAACAACGTTTACAAATTATTTAGTTTTATTCAAAATAATCGTTCGCCAATTGCGCTAAGTCCATTTTTTTTAAATCCGAAAAAAACACTTTCCAGTCAACCCACGACCTTGACACCCATGAGCAATATTTTGGCTCTCGTTAAGAGCTATCCTTTTGCCATTGACCTATTCCCGATCCGAAGTACCGGAATCATCGGTCCATATTTCTTAAAAAATTATGCCGGTGAGAACGTAACCGTCAATGGCGACCGTTATCGTGCCATGATAACCGACTATTTGATGCCTGAAATTGAAGCTCGGTTTCAACAAGACGGTGCCACTTCCCACACATCGCATCAATTAATGGATTTATTAAGAGAACACTTCGGTGAGTAGATAATTTCACGTTTTGGGCCGGTCGATTGGCCAACAAGATCGTGTGATATCACACCGTTAGACTTTTACCTGTGGGGATATGTAAAGTCTAAAGTTTATGCGGACAAAACCGCTTCGATTCAGGCCTTGGAGCAAAACATCACGCGTGTCATTCGCCAGTTACCAGTCGAAATGCTCGAACAAGTCAACGAAAATTGGACTCAAGGGATGTACCATCTGAGACGTAGCCGCGGCCTACATTTGATAGACATAATCTTCAAAAAATAAATGCCAAAGAATGTTCTTTCAAATGATAATAAACATTCACTATTCAATTTGAATATTCTGTGAACTGAATTTGTCTTTAAAAAAGTAGGGAACCTCGAAATGGATCACGCTATATTAATATATTACAACAAAATATATTTGCAAACTAATTATTTCAAATAAAATATGTGTTTATATACAAATAAAATTTATTGTTTACGAATTTCTCAAAATATATCTCGATTAAAAGAAGATTCTCAAAGCGTTGTCGATTTTTTGAATTTCATTTATAATTTTTCATTGATTTTGACTATACCAACAAATGATATAAGTAGCAATTATATTTGATTTAAAGCACTATTTTTTTCATTTGTTAAAAGTTTTTTAAAGAAAATTGGAAAAAATTTTATAAAAAATAAAAAAATAAACACCTTCAACTTTTTAAAACTCTGTTCAGACGTTCAAGACCACCAATAAAATTTTGTAAAACCCAAAAAAGCATTTTTTAGAGATATCTACGGGTTATAGCTGTCAATTTTCATACAATTTAAATTTCGTTTTCTCAAAGCTCGATTATTTTGCTATCTCTTAATGGGGGTTAGTCGATAAGAATTGTCCTATTCGTTCAATATGAAATCAGTCCATTTAAATTTAATGCACATTTATATCATCTCCTTTCCATATCTATATTTTTGACATGGATTTATTATGAGGCGTTACAAACAAATCGTTTGAGCTGAGCTACATGTCCAAAAAAAGGTATTCCAAATACATTGTAATCCTATAGGCGACAACAACATACGAGCATTTTCCTATTACATTGAAAACCCAATCAATGCTAAACGCACCATTAAATACAATCAATTTTCAAAAAAATACACTGACATTAATTTGAATACATTGTATTAATTCAAACCCTCGTTTAGAAAAGGAAGAAACACTTTCCATACATTCTGTTGACCATGTAATTATTTGCGAATACAAGACCTAATCCTGAACTCCCAACACCACTGCGACGCTGTGAAAGTGAAAAAAAAAACAAACAGCTCACGACAACGTGGTATTTTTCTCCTGAGGGGAAGGGAATAAGGAAAACCCGGATGGTTGTATAATACTTATAAAATATATGAGAAGAACTGCAGGTACACCTCAAGACAAGTTCACCGTCGAAAGGGTTAGAAAAATGTCAAAACACACACACCTTCTTTCTCACTCACCTGTTTTTTTTTTTGGGAATTTTGTTAAGCAAAAATTCCACACACGTTTCTCATATTAGTTTAAGATAAAGGTGTAACGATAAAGACTGCATAATTTACCTGTATCGAACAGGGCAGCAGAACTCCGAGGAGTAGATACCTACGCCATTGATGACATTTTTATATCACATGGAATTCCATATAAAATAGAACACACAAAAAAAACGACAAAATATAAAACTCAGATAAAAATACAAAAAATGTCATGTTGTACGACATAATGAAAACATAACAAATGGGGAAAAAACGAAATAAATCTTTTACTTCCCGTGGGGATTTTGCTCTGTTCGGTCTGAATTTACAATATGCCTCCCACACAGAGAGGAAGCAGTGTTTGTTTTGTATCCCTACCCTCAACATCCCACAAGGCTGATAATTCTTTACATAGCTTTGTGTCACCCCATCTATTGCCATGCCATTAGAAGGAGTTTGCTCTTCATTAGTTGTTGTTGTTGTGATTTTGGTGACACGTGAAATAGATTTGCTTGGGACGTTAGAAATTTCTAATCACAGTTCGTGATAGGAATTTTATTATTAGAAAACATCAGGAGACCAGAATGTTGCAGCAACCGGGCAATGGCATTAGAACATTTGGATACACACCGGCGCAGCAGACATGACATTCCACCCACATGGGTGGTGATGGAGGTGGAAGTGGGTGAGGGTGGTTGAAGTTTACTTCTCGGTATGTATGCGGCATTATTATCTAAGGGTGCTTTTTATGTGAGCGCCCATAAGAATGTTGGCGTGTTGAATATGAATTGCCTCCGTGAATTTGGTGTCAAGTACTTTGTGCAATCTTTGGGTGGAACAACAGCGAAGGTGTTAAAAACAAGAAAGAAAACCAGCTTCAGTCCAAAAAATATTGGATATTTTTTTGTTTTTATTAAATTGAATTTAACAAGAACTGCTAACCAAACTCGTATTTTGCCGAACTAAGTCAACATACTAAAACTCTCATACCAATACATTTTTGTTAACCATTTGTGTGGGATATACTAAAAGGGGCGTGGAAATAACGCCCAATTTTCACGGAACTGAAGGCACTATAACAGCATTACACTCTACAAAATTTCAACTATTTGTATGCACTGGTATTAAATTTTGGGCTATTATTTTTTGGTGCAAAATAGTCAATTTGTGTGGGAGATACCATAAGGGGATGTACAATAATGACCATTTTTTTTACCGGCACTATAAAAACATTATATTATACAACATTTCAAGTATGTTTATGCGCTGGTATTAAAGTTCTAAGCTGTTAAGTTTTGGTGCAAAACGGTCTTTTTGTGTGGGAGGTACCAAAAGGGGGGGTGGCCATTTTTCTCGAGGTGATAGCGACTGATAAACTAATACTATGTCTGGAATTTCTGAAAATTTGAGTAACTAGTATACAAGTTATTAGAGAATCAATATTTCATTAAATTTTAACCCTTTGTGGGGGCGGTACTAGAAGGAGTGGACCAATATGGCCCATATTCGAACTTAGCCGGATGTGGTAATATTTCTACCACATACTAAATTGTAAGTCAATCGGTTACTCCTTTCTAGAGTTATCGTGTGCACCAGCCAGCAGACAGACAGACGGACGGACGGACATTGCTCAAAAGACTTAAAATGGCCCAAATCGAATTTCCACCAGACATACTGGCGGCCTTAGGTCACTCCTTCGATGTGTTATACTTTTGGTTCGTAACAAATGATATATACCCTCCTCCCTGTACACGGGGCAAAACAGCGTTTTTTGATATATTTGAATCGAAAGGAAATATATTTGTAACACAATTTTTTAAATATTATATATTTCTGAGAAAATAAATTTTATTTGAAAATCAACAAAATATATTTGCAACGCATATATTAATATATTACAACAAAATATATTTGCAAACTAAATTTCTCAAATAAAATATGTGTTTAAATACAAATAAAATTATTGTTTAGGAATGTATCCAAATATTTTTTATTTAAAAAAAAGATTTTCAACACGTTTGCTGAGTTTTTGAAATTTCAGGTTAAATTTTTCTCCTTAAATCAATAATTTCAAATTTCTGAGTTAGATTTCCAAGTCATCATTTCTTGTCAATCCTCCAAGTAATTTATTTTGATCCAAGATTATACGATTTCAATTATTATTATTGCGAACATTAAAAATTTCTAAAAAATGATTTTGAATTAGTAAAAATTTAACGCAATTGGCGTATTTTCTGAATTTTTAAGTGCAAATAAATATTTGTTTCGGAAATGATAGTCACAAATAAAAACATATTGGGATGTAAGCAAGGATTTGTTTACAATAACATTTTCCCAAAAATATATACTTTTTGTGTGTACCCAATATTATATGTTTAGAGTGTACCCTAAACATATATATGTTTCAAGTCGAATATGTTTGGGACAATATTCTACAGAAGCGATTTTTTTTTCAGCGTGTAAGGTGGCGTGAAACCAATTCATACATAAAATCCTTTGCCAACGATAACACTACACGCGGAAAAAAGTCGCTTCTGTAGTACGAGTATATTGCCCCAAACATATTCGGCTTGAAACATATATATGTTTGGGTACAATCTAAACCTATAATATTTGGTGCACACAAAAATTATATATGTGTGAAGATGTTCTTCTAACCAAAACGTTGTTTATATCCCAATATATTTTCATTTGGGAATATTATTTCCGAAACAAATAATTTAAGTATTCAGAAAACAGCTAAATTGCGTTAAATTTTTCAACAATTCAAAGGCAATTTTTTGGAAAATTTTTAATGTTTGTTAAATAATAAATAATAATAATTAAAATTATATAATCTTGGATCAAAATATATAGCTAGGATGATTGACAACTAATGATGTCTTGGAATACTCAGAAATTTTAAATGATTGATATATGTAGAACAGAATTTAATGCTGCATATGGTATCATAACTGGGAGGTTGGCCTTACTTTTTCGAAAATGAGGTTGGATCAACAGTTAGGGTGAATGGATTGCGCTATCGAGAGATGATTAATTATTTTTTATGGTCGGAGTTGGATGGTATTGATCTGGACAACGTTTACTTTCAACAAGACGGCGCTACGAGCCACACAAGCAAGCGTGGTCGTGGGGGCCATTTGGCTGATGTTGTTTTTCATTATTAAAGGCATTGCTTCTTTTTATTATGAAATAACATCCGATAATTTATCTCAAAAAATTTAATTTTTCTTTGAATACCAAAATAATACCTCTTGTTGGAAAACCCTTTATAACGCATACTAATGTTTGGACCCAGATCGCCTAAAAGCAATATCATAGACCTGTTAAAGATCTGTTATTTTGTATATGACATAAATATTCGAATGATGCTTTGTTTATAAAACAACGTACCAAATATGTTTAAATTCCGTAACGTCCGGGATTTTGGATATACCCATATAATTTCCCAGAAGTTTAATTTCAGAAAAACTTGAAATGTGATTTTCTCGAAAAAAATTATACACTCTTAATTTATTGAGGGGACGATGAAAGGAGTTGACAGTAAAATTAAAGAACTTCAAAATGAGCCTGAATTTTATAAATTTTCAACATACGAATTTTCACATAGTTTCCCAAATTTTCCAGGCATCTATCTTCAAAATCTGAAAATATGTTCTGTTTTGTTTTCACGTCAACTACAAGATGAATCATTTTAATGGAAACTTTCGAAACAATCGCATTTGTCGACCATTTTTTTAAAGATCAATTTGAAATGGAATGAGCGGTATGCAGTTTGTGCGAACTTTGACCGATGTTGGGTAAACGGTTTTCTGAATGTCATACGAAAAATTTACACTGCAAACGTGATAAGGTAGAATGATCCGGATCATAAGGTTGGATAGATAGTCAGTCAAATATGGATTCAGATAGAGTTGATTATATTGTTATCGCTTTTAATGAAGCTAACATCCTAATCGTAAATTCGTATGCGCCGAAATAGCTCAGTTGGGAGAGCGTTAGACTGAAGATCTAAAGGTCCCCGGTTCAATCCCGGGTTTCGGCAACCGAATAATTTTTTTTCTGCTGTACACATAATTTCGCTAAAATTACAATCCTACGCTTGATTTGTTAGATATATATAAATACATACTATATTCCCTGTAATGTGAGGATATTCCAAAGTTGTTTATAAAATTCAAATTTTAGTTTTGGCTATACATAGTTTCATAATAGGATTTTTTAGTCGGCCAACTGAATTTATGGGTTTTTTTCATTAACTCCAAAATTATGACGTTTCAACGAAAGCTACCCCCACTATTTGAAATAATCGGGAGCAGAGAATTATCAGAAAGAGATGCATTCCATACATGCCCGCAAGAAATTCCTACTCAACTAGGAGGGTAGGTTAACAAACAAACCGTGAATCAATGATAACCCCCCAAAAATAGAGCACAATGTCAATTGCATATTTAACCCCTAAAAAATGTGTCGAAAAAAGCGCTTAGATTTCTTTGGAGAATACCGACATTAGGCCAACAGGAAAAGGGACCGATGGACACAGCATTACATGAAAAAACAGCCGATATACTCGTATATGAAAACAACCGCATTCCATTGCAAACATATACTAGTATATGTAACGAATTTTACCACAAAAAATGCCACAATGAACTTTTCTCAAAGAAAGTCTGGCCAAAATAAACCTTCCAAAAAAAAATGTCTAGACACACTTCTCTGTTACCCACATTCCATACTATCGTATCCTAATGTTAAACGAGCCGAGGTTGGAAAATAAATGACTCCACATCAACATACAAAACAGTTTTTCACCAGGACAGCAGAGATGTGGGACAGTAGACGACGAGCAACTTCTTTTGAAAAAGGTCAAAGGAGAAATAGAGAGGTATACCAATCATTTTTGGTTCAAATGGAATGTGGTGTCATCACTCCTATCCAACCCATTCCAATGACGATTGGTCTCCATCACTCCAGTGACGTCGATGCCTTTCGTGTGCCAAGGTTTTCCTTTCGTTTTTTTTGTTGGTTTGTGCATGACATACTCGTATCAAAATGTTAGTGGTCTTCTATTGGATTGTTGTTGTTGAATTTTTCATATTCTGAACGGAAGTATCAGTTTGGTTTTTTTTGTTTCCACTTCCGCTTTTGCCATCGCTTTTTCCTGATAACCTATTAAACGGAAATTCGTTAGTTCCGCAAACAAATTCCATTGTTTGAATGAAATTTTTATTCTTGCTATTTTCTTTTACAGTTTTAGTTTATATTGAAAAACGAATTTTGCCGAATTCCAGAGTTTTGGTTGCTATTTCTTTTGTCCTGATACATCGAAACATTTGTTAGAATAAAAATGCCTTTGCCATGAATGTTTGTCAAACTGCAGCCAAATTGTTTTGCGATATGGCCTAGATATTTTTATATCGACCTACGACTTTTTGCGCACAAAAAATCTTAAAACGTTGCAAATTAAGAAATTGTTCGACGTTCTTCAACAGGTTACATTATTTTAAAGATTACACGTTGAAAAAAATCGCTTCTGTAGTATATTGTCCCAAACATATTCGGCTTGAAACATATACATGTTTAGGGTACACTCTAAACATATAATACTTGGAACGCACAAAAATTATATATTTGGGCAGATGTTGTTCTACACAAATTTTAGTTTACATCCCAATATATTTTTATTTGGGACCATTATTTCCGAAACAAATATTTATTTGCATTTAAGTATTCAGCAAATACCTAAGTTATGTTAAATTTTTCAGTAATTCAATGCTAATTTTTTATAAATTGTTAATGTTTGTAAAAATATAATTGAAATCTTATAATCTTGGATCAATATAAATTTCTTTGAGGATTGACTGACAACTAATGATGGCTTAGAATACTCAGAAATTTAAATTATTGGTTAAGAACAGAAGTTAATGCTGGGTGGCACAACTCGGAACCAAGGAAAAATTAAATCTGAAATTCGAAAAAGTCAACAAAAATTTTGAAATTTTTTTTTAAATTCGGCAATGTTGGTTCATGGGTCAAGAAACTCTACCATTCTAAATTTCAAAACGATTGGATGTAAAATACAGCTTCTAAAGGGCCAAATCGGACGAAAGATATATATGGGAGCTATATCTAAATCTGAACCGATTTCAACCAAATTCAATAGCGATCTTAACAGCCGCGAAATACTCTAAACTGCAAAATTTCAGAACGATCGGAGTGAAATTGCGACCTGTAGTCGACGAACAACTTTACATGGACAGACGGACGGACGGACATCGTTAAATCGACTCAGCTAGTGATTCTGAGTCGATCGGTATACTTTAAGGTGGGGCTAGCTGTGTTATTTTCAGGTGTTACAAACATCTGCCGTGAAACAAACTTAAAATTCCCTGTACCACATTGTGGTGTAGGGTATAAAAAGCACGCACGGACACACGCGGGTATTTAGGCTATTCGCTCGACGCCGAAAAAACATCTGTTTTGTAGGGCAGCGTCCACCCCTTCGATTAAATACAGGGCTGAAATGTTGCATTTTTGCCCCATGCAAGTGCGACATTTTTCACAAAAGAAAACGAAACCCTTTCACAGTGCAGCATTTATTTTACAATCGAAAACAAAAAGGCATTTTTGGGGCGAAAGGCATTAAAAATGTAGCATTTTTTGTCACAAAAGAAAACACCAATAGGTGGTAATCCTGTTTTTCCCCATGTGGTCAAAGTTATAGTTCAATCACGTCTTTTAAGTACTTCTTAATACTGGATACTGGAAATGTGCAAAACTAAAATGTTATTTAATTTGTGAAATATGGAAAATCATGCTCAAGAAATATTCTTTACAATTATTATATCATAATTTATAATTGTATTGTCTTTCTTGTTTGTTATTTCGTGTTTATGTGTTGTGGTATTTTCGAGAAACATACACGTTGCAAAATCGTCTTTTATGGTATGTTTGAATTCAAAGAAAATATATTTGGAACAGAAAATTTTAAATATTATAAATTTATTAATATTTAATATTTATTAACTGTCACATGCTAGACATAATAGCCGCATTAATATTAGTAATATAACGTTTTTCTCAGACCTATTGATTCTTCGGATCCATTATTATCCAGTATTTCCATTTTTAAGAGACAAACATAAATAAAAACATTAAGAAAGTTTCAGTCGGGTAAACCAACTTAGGTATACCCTCAGTGTGTGAGTAATGTAATATTGAATATTCAACGCATTATTTTGTCAATTTGTGTGGGAGGGACCAGAACGGGTTTAACAAATACGCCTATTTTTCGCTGAACAGTATATACTTTAAACATTGCATTACGTTATGAGATATAAAATTGTGGTATTATTTGTTCATTTTGTGTGGGAGGTACAAAAAGGGGAGTGGTGATAACGCCCAATCACAGGGCTATAGGCACTATTAAAGCATTAACCTGTACAAACTTTCAAGTATTTTTATACACTGGTATTAATGCTATAAGCTGTTAACTTTTGGTGCAAAATTGTACCTTTGTGTGGGAGGTACGCCCATTTTTCTGGAATTGATAGCGACTAATAAACTAATACTATGTGTGGAATTTCAGAAGATTCGAATAAATAGTATAGCTGTTCAATTAAAGATTCAATATTTCACAACATTTAAACCCTTTGTGAGGGAGGTACTAGAAGGAGTGGACCAATATGACCCATCTTCGAACTTAGCCGGTCAATCGGTTATTGTGCGCACCAGACAGCAGACAGACTGACTGACATTGTTCATTCGACTTAAAATGTCTCAAAACGGATTTCCGTCGAACATACTTGGGATCTTATGTCACCCCTTCGATGCGTTACATTTTTTCCGTAGCAAATGATATATATCATACCCTCGTCACACTAAGGGGAGGGTATAACAAGTTAGAAAGTTCAGTCGGGTAAACTGACTTATGAATCCCCTCACCTTGAGTCCCAAAAAATATTCGTAAATTTATTTTTAATTGTTTTAATTAAATTATTATCAACTAGCTGGACCAGGTCCACTTCGTTGGTCCACTATTTGCAATTTTTTTTTCCAAAACCATCTCAGACCAAATAGCTTTCAAACAAAAGAAAAAAAATTAACATCGGTCCAGTGGTTTAAGCGTCTATAAAACACATACATACATACAAACATTTTTCCATTTTTATACCCTACACCACACTGTGGTACAGGGTATTATAACTTTGTGGATTTGTTTGTAACACCCAAAAGGAGAAGAAATAGACCCATTGTTTATTATACCGATCGACTTAGAATCACTTTCTGAGTTGATTTAGCTATGTCCGTCTGTCTGTCTGTCCGTCTGTCCGTCTGTCTGTGCATGTATACTTGTAATCAAAGTACAGGTCGCAATTATGGTCCGATCTCGACATATCTTTTTTTTGGCCCAAGGACGATCCCTATTGAATTTGGTTAAAATCGGTTCAGATTTAGATATAGCCCCCATATATATGTTAGCCCCGATTTGACATGTAAGCGCTGTAAAAACTTTATTTTATACCCGATCAGTATGAAATTCGGCAGAAAGAGGTTTGTTATTATACGAATTAACACTGTTAAATTTGGAAGGAATCGGTTCAGATTTAGATATAGCCCCCATATATACGTTACCCCCGATTTGACATGTAAGCGCTGTAAAAATGTCATTTTATATCCGATCAGTGCGAAATTCGGCAAAAAGAGGTTTGTTATTATATGAATGAACACTGTTAAATTTGGAAGAAATCGGTTCAGATTTAGATATAGCCCTCATATATGTGTTACCCCCGATTTGATATGTAAGCGCTGTAAAAACTGTATTTTCACTGGTGTTAAAGTTAAAATGTGTTAACCTTTGGTAGAAAATGGTTCATTTGTGTAGGAAGTACCAAACGGGGCGTGGAACGCCACCTTCTCTCTGGACTCTAGGTACTATAAAAGCATTACACTGTACAAAATTTCAGGTATTTGTATGCACTGGAATTAAAGTAATAAGCTGGTAACTTTTGGTACAAAGTGGTCCATTTGTGTGGGAGGTACCAAAAAGGGAGTGGCCATTTCGCCCATTTTTCTTGACGTGTTAGAGACTAACAAACTAATACTATGTGTGAAATTTCAGAAGATTCGAGTAAGTAGTATAGAAAGTATTAAATAATCAATAATTCGCTAAAAGTTAACCTTTGTGGGGAGGTACTAGAAGGAGTCGACCAATATGGCCCATCTTCGAACTTAGCCGGAGATAGAGAAAAATATTACCGCATACCAAATTTAAAGTCAATCGGTTACTCCTTTCGAGAGTTATCGTGCGCACCAGCCAGCATACAAACACCCAGACAGACAGACATATATATATGTATATAGGACCATATTGTATGTATGAGGGCTATATCGAAATCTGAACCGATTTTCACCAAATAAAATATGGTTGGTCCTTGTTCAAAAAAAATATATCCATGCCAAATTGTATACCCATATATGCAACCAGCACTTAGGATACAAACATTAAGCGTGTGTGGGAGGTGGGAGTGGGCGGTGCCAGATTGGTCCAAATGTTTGTCCATTTGTTATATGTGTTATGACTAACAGATGTGCAAATTTTTAGGGCTGTATATACATTCCTTCATATTTATGCCACAAAAAATGGATTTGGGACCAGTGTGTAGTGGTCCATTATGAACCGTTTGAGAAAAATCATTGTTAGATTAGCTCCACACTGTGGCACAGGGTATTATAAGTTTGTTTGTTTGACTCAGAATCACTAGCTGAGTCGATTTAACCATCCGTCTGGACATCTTATGCTGTTCGTTGAGTACAGGTCACAATTTCACTACGATCATGCTGATATTATGCAGTTAGGAGCCTTTCCCACCTGGAATGAACCCTATTGGAATTGGTTGAAATCGCTTCAGATTTAGATATAGCTCCCATTTTTATATGTTTCGTCCGATTTGGCTCTTTAGCCCTATATAAGCTTTAGTTCACATCCAATCGTTTTGAAATTTACATTGGTAGAGTTTCTAGATCCAAGGACCATATTGCCGAATTTGAAAAACAAACGGTTCCGCTTTAGTTATAGCTCCCATTATATATGTTTCGTCCGATTTGGCTACAGAGGCAGAGTCAAAATGTAAATTATGTAAACAAATTTTACCGGAAATATACATACATTGGATACTAGATAAGATTGTTATCTAGTCATACAAGAGTGTGCGGCAAATGGTGGTGGTCTGTGATCGGCGGGGGTTCCGACTACCCTCAAAAGTTATATCGGAATTTGTCTCGTTTGGGGTTCTTTTGTTTGACATAACTCGAGAACGACTAATCCAATTTTGCTACAACAAATTTAGAAAAATTTTGAATTACAATTCCTACAAATAAAGGCTCTTCCACGTGGAAACAGAAGTTTAGTAGCTGTCGTTAAAACTATTAGAAAAAATTTGATCTTTTTTTCGACTACAGGTCGCAATTTCACTCCGATCGTTCTGAAATTTTGCAGTTTAGAGTATTTCGCGGCTGTTAAGATCGCTATTGAATTTGGTTGAAATCGGTTCAGATTTAGATATAGCTCCCATATATATCATTCGTCCGATTTAGCCCTTTAGTCCTATAGAAGCTGTATTTTACATCCAATCGTTTTGAAATTAAGAATGGTAGAGTCTCTTGATACATGAACCAACATTGCCGAATTTAAAAAAAATCGGTTAAGATTTAGCTATAGCTCCCATATATATGTTTCGTCCGATTTGGCCCTTTAGTCCTATAGAAGCTGTGTTTTACATCCGATCGTTTTGAAATTTAGAATGATAGAGTTTCTTCATCAATGAACCAACATTGCCGAATTTGAAGAAAATCGGTTAAGATTTAGCTATAGCTCCCATATACATTTTTCGTCCGATTTTGCTCTTTAGTCCTGTAGATGCTGTATTTTACATCCAATCATTTTGAAATTTAGAATGGTAGAGTTTCTTGATCCATGAACCAACACTACCGAATTTGAAGAACATCGGTTAAGATTTAGCTATAGCTCCCATATATATGTTTCGTTCGATTTGGCTATTTAGTCCTATAAAAGCTGTATTTTACATCCAATCGTTTTGAAATTTAGAATGGTAGAGTTTCTTGATTCATGAACCAACATTGCCGAATTTGAAGAAAATCGGTAAAGATTTAGCTATAGCTCCCATATATATGTTTCATCCGATTTGGCTCTTTAGATCCAATCGTTTTTATACCTTACACCACACTGTGGTGTATAAAATGTCCCAAAAGTAAATTTATGTAAACAATTTATACATGAATTACAAAATTTATATATCAGAGTTATTCAATATTATGAGAGTGGTGTAGGGCACCGCCCGACTTTAGCCTTTCCTTACTGGTTTTGTTTTTAATTCTATTTCTTATGGTATTTTTCTGCCAACAAAAAAACTTTTTTTTGCAAAAAATCAAATTTTTTCTAATGGTTTCAACGACAGTTACTAAATCTGTAGGAATTGTAATTTTTAATTAACTCCTTAACTTAGAGAAGAAGATATAATTCATTTGCTAGGAGCCAAAACTGTAACACATCGAAGGAGTGGCCTAAGACCATAAGCATGTTCGGCGGAAATCCGTTTTGGGTCATTTGAGCAATGTCCGTCCGTCTGTCTGTCTGCTGGCTGGGGCGCACGATAACTTTCGAAAGGAGTAACCGATAGACTTAAAATTTGGTATGCGGTAATATTTTTCTCTATCTCCGGCTATGTTCGAAGACGGGCCATATTGATCCACTACTTCTAGTAACTCCCACACAAAGCGTTAACATTTAGTGAAAAAATTATTTTTTAATAAATTATACACTACTTATTCCAATCTTCTAAAATTCCGCAAATAGTATTATTTTATTAGTAGCAAATTTGTGAATCTAAAATTGGCTATGAACATAAAAAATAAAATAAAATGAAAAAATATTTCCTAGAACGTTTTGCAATTTGTTATATTCAATTTTCTTTCTTTAAAGACCATCGAAATGGAAAGCTTATTCGAGGGAAAAATAACCCGACCGTATTGCAATTAAATATCCATATAAAGTTAATGTTGATGAAGAATACATTAACGTTCTGGTCACTGCTACACTGACTACCACTGTCAGTCATTATTTTTCGCCCATATATTTATAGTTTATAGTACTTCATATTTACAAAGTTTTAACTTTGTGTCGTATAAAAGGCTTCTGAAAGGACAAAAATAATATTAAAGTTTTTGGTAGCGCGAGAACTGACCACGGGCCAAAAAACTAATATTTGAAAAGTCAAAAGTCAGTTATACAAAACTTATGCAAAAATTCAGCTTTCTAGAACTAACAGGAATCTCAGGTGTCAAGTCAAAAATCACATTTTGAATATCTCAGAAACCATTTATCGTAGAAGAACGAAATTTTTATATCTTATTGGAGTCAATATTTGATTAGCCAAAGGCTGGCGAGGCATTATTTAGAGTTTGAATAGGTACCTTATGGAAAAATTCGTTACTCGTTGGTGAAATTACTAATATTGACCCCAATAATTTACAGTCCAAATATCATTCTTCTACGGTCAATATTTTCGAGATATTGAATTTTAAAATATTACACGCCAAAATTTTGTTTGTCAAGTTTTCTATAATAATTCCGCTACCGTATGTACAAAATGTTATTCTTCTACGATCAACACTTACTAATGGCGAATTCGTTTCGGCAAAAAAAGTGCAACATTTTCATTGCCCTTTTCCCGAAAACTGCACTATTGTATCACCTTTTTGAAATTTGGAAATTTTAGTTGTGCTAAATTCGAGTAACTTAATTGCCAAATTTCAAAAAAGTAACACAAAAGTGCAGTTTTCGGAAAAAGGGCAATGAAAATGTTGCACTTTTTTTGCCGAAACGAATTCGCCATTAGTAAGTGTTGATCGTAGAAGAATAACATTTTGTACATACGGTAGCGGAATTATTATAGAAAACTTGACAAACAAAATTTTGGCGTGTAATATTTTAAAATTCAATATCTCGAAAATATTGACCGTAGAAGAATGATATTTGGACTGTAAATTATTGGGGTCAATATTAGTAATTTCACCAAAAGTGGGCATGATAGGATTAGTGGTCAATTCACCAGAAACGTAAGGAATGGGACAAGTAATCATGGTTCGTAGGATACGAAGCAAATAACTATTATCGTGTGCATTATTATGTTAACAAAGTGAGTTCCGCATCAAAAAAATATTGCCTTTAATGAACGCTTCTTGACCACAGATGGTTCTTAAGAAATAAAAAAAGGCGGGGTGAAGGTGGGCGTGGCATTATTGAAAATTGGTATCAGATAAGTGGGAGTGGCAAAATGGACGTAGCAATGTTAGAACAACTAGATCGATTTATTACTTTGTATTATTACTTGGTCATATACTCTTTGTACTTAAATAAAAATAGTGTGAGTGACACTACCAAATGGGAGTATTTGAAATAAAATATTACAAGGTCTAGTGCTTTTAAAAATTGACAGAACTGTTTTGTTAGGTAAAATTTGGATGGATGACAGAAAGTTTTTTGAAATTTCTTTAGACGTACTGCAGTAGTAAAATATCATACTAAGGGTCAACAAGACAATTCAATAAAAATTATAAATTTAAAGGGAATGTAAATGATTTTATGCGGAAAATTCTGTGTTTGAGCTCTGACAAACCGCGAAGATAAAGGGTAATCAAAATGCTTTTATTATAAATGTTTGCATGCGTCGCAGCGGTTGCCTGCTACTATTAAAAATAAAAGTGCGAATAATAAGAATTTTTGAAAACTTTTTAATTGTATTAATTAGTAATCATTTATAGACTACACCGAAGAAAAAAGATTAATAATTACTCTTAAAACTAAGGAAAATCAGTTTTTTTGCTTTACTGAGAAATTGTGTGTTTTTCATAGCCATTTTTGAATATAAGCCCTCATATATATTTAATATACTTCAAATTTATAGTCAACATACTAAAGGCACTTTTATGAAAATTGGAAATTGAAAAAAACTTTACCATAAAAAAAATTGATTTTGATTTTATGGAATTATATCCCTCAATCTACCCCAAAAAAAGTGTTTAAGCTTTGGACACAAAAAGAGTAAAAAGGTTTTGTTGCATAGAGCAATTAGCAATTCGAATGGGATAAAATAAATATTTGTTAGATTTGGAAGTGCCGGACATTTCTATTTGACGCTCCTGTACGATTTGTGATCTCATTGCCCTGCTGGGTTTTCAAAGAATTATATTTTACTACGAATCAAGATTGAAAATGAAAAAAGCTTTTCGCAATTGAACTGCAGCTTAATTCTGTAAAATTCAGATTTACTTTTCTGTAATTCATAAAAGGCACATATTATGTAAGATGCGTCCCAGAGGTCAGTTTTTACACACGTATTACAAATATTTACACACGTATTACCATTCTCCATTGTTTTTGGGATGACGTGTTCAAATACTTGTATGTACCTTATAAAGGATAACAGCGGTCTCTTTGAATTGACTCTCTACAAGTAACAGGATCAAAGAGAAATCAGAATGTCGCTAGTCTGTGAAGTGAAGTGTAGTATGGGTAATATGAAAACACATGTTTGTTTTTGGCATTTAACACTATAACTGCCAAAACTAAAAATATTGTACATAAGCTAATATAATTTGTTGATGACATATTTCACCATTATCTTGTAGCTCAGTTATAAGAGAGTGGAAACTGAATAGTTCAATAGTTTCCAAAGATTGACAATTCTGAGATCTGTAACCGCAATTGATAATTTGCAAATGTTCACTATACCCTGGATCCAAAGTGGACCACCGGTTAGATTCGAGTTAAAATATTCTTTGGCAATTTTTCGGGCACACACATGTACATACATATATATGTACACTCATGTACTTATGAAACACATGCCTTATACGAGTGTTCTCCATTATTTTCCCGAGTTGCTAATGAAAATGCAATAAAAATGTCAATAGTAAATTGCGGCATCTTTGAAGTAAAGTGTGGTAAGTAACAGGATAAAAGGAAATTCAGAGAGTTGCTCATTTTCCTCGCTCTATTGCATTTGTATTCAAACCGAAAAATATATTTCAAAATAGGCAAAATTGCTATTTTGTATTTTGGGTGGTTTGGCTGGTACAAGGAATTGTGAGGAACAGTCCAAAAAGGATAAGGGTTGCGTGCAAATTATATTTTCTGAAATGGTTGGTTTGTAACATTCGGTACGGAAGGAAGAAAGGAAGGACGAAAGGATGAGTTGTTTGCCATGGTAATATTCCGAACGCACTATGGTTGCTCCATGTTTCATGTTTGAGTCTATTGTTTGCCTAGTTTTTACAATCTGATCTGACAGTTCACATAAGTGAATCATGTCAACAGCAGTTGCTTTGAAATCATTCGCTGAAAATACTAGGATAAAAGGAATAGCGAATAGTGTTGGCGCTATTTTGGTATGTAGAATTACAGTATGAAATTTTCCTACATTTGGGTGCATAATGCAGGAAAAGTACTACATGTGTTTTACGTTGAAACAAGTGAGAAAAGTAGTATGTTCGGCCGGGCCGAATTGTATATACCGACCGCTATGGAATGCCTTAAATTCTATAACCGGAAAAATGTTTGAAGTAAACAAGAATGAAATAATGGAGCGATATTGTTTTTTGTAGCAATTTTTTTTAAAAAACGTAAGAAAGTTTTGTCGGGTAAAACGACTTACGAATCCACTCCCCTTCAGTCCCAAAAAATAATCGTAATTTTATTTAATTTTTTTGTTTTAATTAAAATATTATCAATTTAAATTGTATTTAATAAATTTGAAGTGTATTTGGTAATAATGTTATTAGCTGTTAACTTTAGATGCAAAATAGCCCATTTGTGCGGGAGGTACCAAAAGGGGCGAGCCAATGACGCCTATTTTTCACTGGACTCTAGGTACTATAAAGCATTACAGTGTACAACGAATTTGTATGAACTGATATAAAAGCTATAAGCAAAATAGTCGATTTTGTGTGGGAGGTACCAAAAGGGTCTATAAATAATGCCCCCTTTGGCGTGAAAAAATTGCAAGTATTTGTGTGCACTGGTATTCCAAAGTTGAAGTTAATCCTTTACTACTTTCGAGAGTTATCGTGCACTCCAACTAGAGAGACAGACGTCTTTAAATGTTCTAAAACCGATTTCCGCCGAACATACTTAGGATGTTAGGACCCTTCTTCGATGTGGTACACTTTTGGCCCATAGCAAATGATATACACCATCCTTCCTGTAAGGTGAGACGAAAATGAGGGAATATATAAATATTAGTCTTACACGACTTATTTTTTGCTACTTGATTTTTTTTTAACAAATTTCTTATGTTACCATAAATGTCATATATTACGTCTATGAACATATAGCATCAAATTATAACCTTTTGAACCACTTATCGAGCAACTCTGATACGAAATTTTGAAATGTATACTAAGAAATTTTATAATCAAAATATTGTTAGAACTTAATGAGAGCGTTAGACTGAAGATCTAAAGGTCCCCGGTTCAATCCCGTGTTTCGGCAGAGATATATATTTTAAATATATGTGAATAATCACAATTATTTTTAACAAACAAGTAAAAAACTTATCAATAAATATGTGTTCTTTAACATGTTATTTCAAAATATGCGAAAAATGATAGTCATGATTGCAGTTGAAACAATTGGAACATTTCGGTTCCTGAACCTACACAGTATGTATGTACACTGATAGAAAAAGCTTCGTCATTACGACGAATTTGTACATGATCACGATTATTTTTTCGTCAAAAATCAGCTAACGTACGGAAAAATCTTCTTGATGAATTTGTTTGTCACCATGACGAATCTCTGTTTTTAAAAACTTTCGTCCTCAGGATAATCACATATCATCCTTACGATGGATCGAGTTCATTACCGCGATGAATCCCATTCATCACCACGATGAACACCATTCATCCCTAGGATGAATCGAGTTCATCACCATGACGAATCCACGTCGAACTTCATTCATCACCACGACGAACTCAATTCATCAGCACGACGAACTCTATTCATCAGCAAGACGAATTCATGCCCCCGACTATTTAAATTTTAAAAATTTTAATAAATATTCTTCTGGTTTTACAGGGTGGCTGATATGTATTGCAACCAACTTCAGGTTGCTATCATTTCTAAACCGCTAGTCTGATAGCTGACAGATTTATTTCAGTGACAGTTCATTTTATTGTTTACAAGCTTACAAAAGCATTTTGATCTTCAGATTCAGAAAAAAGTTATTCGTGATGGAATTCAAGCGGGATAGTGTGATTGCTTTATATTTAGCATTTAAATGTGAATAAATCTTTTGTTTCTTGTACCATTGCTCGTTACCGTGATACTGGCAGTGTTGCATCCGTTCCAAAAAGTGGACGAAAAAAAACGGTAACAACACCAGAAATGATCCGAAAAGTGAAGGCCAGACTTGATCGAAATCCACGACGCAGTGGTAGAAAAATTGCTTGTGAGCTGAACATATCGCGAGAACGGATACAACACATATTAAAAAATGAGCTTGGGCTAAAGCCATTGAAGTTCCAAAAAGTGCAAGAGCTCACCGATGCACAAAAAAAGCTAGACTGGAAAGAGCCAAGGAGTTGCTTCGCTTGCACGATAGTGGCCAGTTACCGAATTTGGTTTTCTCCGATGAGAAGCCATTCCAAATTGAGCAGTTTGTGAACAAACAAAATGATCGGGTTTACTTGCCAAAGAGGTCAGCTGAAAATGTACACCTTCGATTGGCCACCAGAACTCAAGCGCCGCCGATGGTAATGGTGTGGGCCGCCGTAACGGCCGATGGTCGCTCCCCGCTCGTATTCTTCGACCATGGGGTCAAAATAAATGCCGAATATTATCGGGAAAATGCCCTAAAGACAGTATTGAAGCCCTGGGCAGACAAACATTTCGGCCGCAGACCATGGACATTCCAACACGACTCAGCACCATCGCACTCAGCACGCGTCAACCAAGAATGGCTTAAAAAGGAGGTTCCTCGCTTCATTTCTACCGCACAATAGCCACCAAGATCTCCGGATCTCAAACCGTTGGACTTTTGCGCCTGGGGCATTTTAGAGAGTAAGGTTCGCACTAAAAAATACCAAAGTATCGATCATCTCAAGACGGCGCTTCGCCGGGAATGGGCCAAAATAACGCAGAGCCACTTTCGTGCAGCGTGTGATGGCTTTGTCGGCCGTTTGAAGGCCATAATTCGTGCCAAAGGTGGCCAATTCGAACAAATAAACTGTTTCTAAAGTTTTATGTTATTTCCGACATTTTTTGCTTTTGAACAATAAAATTTAAAAAAAATTAAAAAAAAATATAGCGCTTTACTTTGTTGCATTACATATCAGCCACCCTGTAGACCATTAAAAACGGTATGGAAAATAAAATAACTTAACCGCTTTGCCAGGTTCAGTTGTGATTATTCGGTTCGAACGTAGTTCTTATCAGGAAAGGCTTAAAGCTAACGAACGAGAAGTATTCATTACTTCTAATATGTTAAATCAAAAATAATTTCATCAAGTAATGTATTTTCCAACAGACGAATCCCATTCATCACCACGACGAATCCCATTCATCACAACGACGAATACCATTCATCACCACGACGAATACCATTCATCACCACGCGGAATACCATTCATCACCACGACGAATTCCATTCATCACCACGACGAATTCCATTCATCACCACGATGAATCCCATTCATCATCACGACGAATCCTATTAATCACCATTATTAGATTTGTTTAATTAAACTTTTGCAACATATTATTTAACTAAGGTAATCAGAATGCATATAGAGCAGTTCAATTAAGCACAAACTATAAAATGGCCAAGTAAATCTTTTCGTCGTGGGAATGAAACCGTTTCGTTCCCTCGACGAATTTTGAAATCACCAAAAACATGGGTTGATGATCGTGATCGAACTTTTCGTCACCAGTACGAAGACTAAACAGATTCGTGACGAAAATTATTCGTCATGATGACGAACGGATTTCATATCAGTGTAGTGGTCTGAAATTTCTTCCATTTCGAACTGTTTAATTCTTTGCGTGTATAGACAAATTCTGTTCATTCAAAAGACGGAAAAGGTCATTAATAATTTTCAAACAACCCTTTTCCTTTCGGAAAAAATTATACACACCAAATGAAACCAAAATGGAGTGGCCATTTTGGGTGTCCATATGAGTAAAGCCAACATTTCATTTTCAGTAGAGCAAACCAAAATGTGTGCTGCTGCTAATATTTCCTTTTATCCTGTTACTCATGACACTTTGCTTCAAAGAAGCCGCAATTTATTATGACAGCTTATTGCTTTTCATTATTAATAATTGAGAAAAACAAAGAAAAGGAAATCTGTGCATTTTACTTACTACGTCTACATACTCGTATTGAGTGAGAGATGTTATTCTCTTTTTACTTGGATCCTGTTACTTGCATAGATTTACTTCAAAGAAACCGATTTTGCCTTTGACTTTGCATGATTAAATAAACAATTGGAGAGTATACATAACAATATTCTCCCTTAAGAATGTTTACTTATAATATGCAGTCAATGACCCTACCCAACTATTTCTCACGAAAGTATTGATATTGAACCTACTAATTTACAATTATTGTGATTTGTTTAATTCCATTGTTTATATTGTCTCCACTAACTTATCAACCAAATTTGATTCTCTTCATACTATTACGAATTTTAAATAATGGCACATCCGCTAGTCCATGAAGCCATTTTTTTGGCGAACTCGTTGAAATTAGCTATAGTGGAGGAGGGGCCAAAATGTAACACATCGAAGGAGGCAGGCTTGATTTGGAAATACATTTAGAAAACAAGTAAGAAAGTTCAGTCGAGAAAAAAACGAATTTTTATACCCGACACCACACTGTGGTACATGGTATTATGACCTTGTGCATTTGTTTGTAATGCCTAAAAAACAAAGAGATCGGCATAGAATCACTTTTTGAGTCGATAAAGCCATGTCCGTCTGTCTGTCTATCCATGTATTCTTGTAATCAAAGTGCAGATCGCAAATCTTTACGAAAATTGGTAGAGAGGCATTCCTTAGACTAGGGCCCGATGGGGCATATCGAATTTTGATATAGCCCCATAAAGGGTTTTCCAACAAGAGGTGTTATTTTGGTATGCAAAGAAAAATGCCATTTTTGAGATAAATGATCGGATGTTTATTTCATAATAAAGAGGAAGGTAAGCCGTTAATAATGAAAAACAAAATCAGCCAAATTGTCACCACGACCACGCTTACAGGACCATATCCTTTTCATGAAATTTTCCATAACCAAATCGCAAAGTGGCTGCCCTATGTCCTCGATAGCCTCACGAATTCTATCTTTGAGGTCTTGAATCGACGCTGGGCTCTTGGCGTAGACCTTAGCTTTCACGTGGCCCCAAAGGAAGAAGTCGCAAGGTGTTAAATCACAAGATCTCGGTGGCCAATTGTGATCACCTCTTCGAGATATAACACGGTCCGGAAACTTTTCCCGTAACAGAGCAATGGTTTCTTTGCTTGTGTGGCACGTAGCGCCGTCTTGTCGAAGGTAAACGTTGTCCAGATCAATACCATCCAACCCCGACCATACAAAATCATTAATCATCTCTCGATGGCGCAATCCAGTCACCGTAACTGTTGAGCCACCCTAATTTTCGAAAGAGTAAGGTCCAATGACCCCGCCGGATCATAAACCGCACCAAACAGTCACACGTTGAGGATGGAGAGGCTTCTCAACAATAACAGCCTGGCTGTCCGAGTAAATGACAACGCCATTGTTGGTTACTATGTTGCGACTCAGCCACATGGCTACTTCCCATACTGCCATTATTTCGGCTTGATAGACACTGCAGGTATTTTGTAGCCTGTGAGCTATATCCAAACTAAGCTCTGCACCGTGTACTCGAAGCCAACCTTCGAACCATCCCTTTAAAAGTGGAGATGGTTTCTATTACCTGGATTCTTCCAAGCTGTTAACTTTAGATGCAAAATTGTCCATTTTGTGCGGGAGGTACCAAAAGGGGCGAGCCAATGACGCCTATTTTTCACTGGACTCTAGGTACTATATAGCATTACACTGTACAAAGTATTTGTATGAACTGATACTAAAGCTATAAGCAGTTAAGATTTGGACGGGATAGTCGATTTTGGACGGGAGGATTCAAAAGGGGTGTAGAAATAATGCCCCTTTTGGCGTGCAAAAAAATTGCAAGTATTCGTGTGCACAGGTATTCCAAAGTTCTTTACTACATTCGAGAGTTATCGTGCACTCCAGCCAGACAGACGTCTTTAAATGTCCTAAAACCGATTTCCGCCGAACATACTTAGGATGTTAGGACCCTCCTTCAATGTGTTACACTTTTGGCCCGTAACAAATGGTATACTTATGTACCTTCCTCCCTGAAAGGTAAGGGCATAATGAGGGAATATATATTAGTCTGTTATACGAGCTATTTTTGCTTCTTTTTAAGAAATTTCATATGTTACCATAAATGATATAGAGGTCTATCAACATATAGCATCAAATTAAAATCTTTCGAACAACTTATCGAGCAACTCTGATACGAAATTTTTAAATGTATAGTAAGAAATTGTATATTCAAAATATTGTTAGAACTTAATGATAACCTCACATTCATATGCCGAAATAGCTCAGTTGGGAGAGCGTTAGACTGAAGATCTAAAGGTCCCCGGTTCAATCCCGGGTTTCGGCAGAGACTTATATTTTCAAAATATTCACAATTTATTTTTAATAATTCGGTAAATATTTTCTTTACCGAATTATTTTAATAAATGCGAAAAATGCTAGTTATGATTCGAGTTGAAACAATTGTAAAATTTTGGTTTCATGTATAGTGGTCTGAAATTTCTTCCATCTCGAACTGCTTAATTCTTTGCGTGTATAGACCAATTTCTGTGCATTCAAAAGACGGAAAAGCCCATTAATTATTTTTAAGCAACCCTTATACTTTCGGGAAAAATTATCCACACCATATGAAACAAGAATGGAGTGGCCATTTTGGGGTGTCCATATGAGTACGGCCAAAATTTCATATTCAGTGGAGTAATCCAAAATGAGTGCTGCTGCTAATATTTCCTTTTGTCCTGTTACTCTTAACACTTTGCTTCAAAGAAGCCGCAATTTATTATGGCAGCTTATTGCTTTTCATTATTAATAATTGAGATAAACAATGAAAAGGAAATCTGTGCATTTTACTTACTACGTCTATGTATGTACATACTCGTATTGAGTGACATGTGATATTCTCTTTTTACTTGGATCCTTTTACTTGCATAGATTTACTTCAAAGAAACCGATTTTGCCTTTGATTTTTCATGAAAAAGTAAACAATTGAAGAGCATAAATAACAATATTCTTCCTTCGGAAAGTTTATTTATAAGTATAGGATTATTTTCTGTGGGGAGCCATCCCAGCAAAAACTTGATAAGTACATGTCATTAACAGGTAATGACATATCATTACCCTCTGCATTACATGTAGTCAACAAATAATGACTTACGTTACGTTATTTTGAGTCGGGTATTGTAAAATATGCGACAACGCCAATTTTTATTGAAAAAACATTGATTTGATTTATAAACTTAGTAACATTTCGAGTAAAAAACATCGCGTCATATTTAATTATATATGATATGTATATATATACACATATGAAAATCGTTATTGGTAAGGTGTTATTCCAATTTTCAATAACCAAATCGCAAAGTGGCTGCCCTATGTCCTCGATAGCTTCACGAATTCTATCTTTGAGGTCTTGAATCGACGATAGGCTGTTGGCGTAGACTTTATCTTTCACGTGGTCCTAAAGGAAGAAGTCGCAAGGTGTTACATCACTAGATCTCGGTGGCCAATGGTGATCACTTCTTCATGTTAAAGCTCATTAAATTTAATTAAAAATAGCTTAATTAGTTTTAAAAATAATGGAATTTAAATGCCCCCCCTGCTCGTTGATGCATGTGCGGCATCTTACCAAAAAGATGTTCATTACTGCTTGGAGAGTTGAGACGGGAATAGCCGCACTTGTTTCTCGAATGGATTGCTTTAGTTCATTCACGTTTGTTGGTTTTGCTTTGTAGACTTTCTGTTTGCAATAACCCCACAAGAAAAAGTCAGGTGCAGTAAGGTCAGGCGACCTGGGGGCCAACGGAATGTGGAGTTTCTGGATATCAGCTTATTGGGAAATTTTCGCCGCAATTCTGTCATAACAGGCCGGGCGATGTGAGGAGTTGCACCATCTTGCTAAAACCACACAGAGTTGAAAGAAATTCTCATTCGGCGTAATTCTGGATAGAAAAACTCTCTCAACATGCTCAAGTAACGGCCTCCAGTAACTGCAACGGTGTGACCGTTTTCTTCGAAGAAGTAGGGCCCGACAATGCAGCGTGATGAAACTGCACACCACACTGTGACACGAAGTGGATGCAATTCCGTCTCATGGAGTATCTGTGGGTTGGAAGCAATCCATATTCGACAATTTTGTTTGTTTATGTTGCCGTTTAAATCGAAATGGGTCTTGTCAGACATGAAAAGACAGTTCAACATGTTTCCGTCCTCTTCCACCATTTGAAGCATCTTCTGGCAAAATTCCAAGCGAATCGGGAAGTCTGCTGAGTTCAATTTGTTGGCCATTTGAATTTTATATGGGAACAACTCCAAATCTTTGTGCATAATTGACTGCAATGATTGTAAGGTTCTTGCCGAAACTCTTTGATTGTTTTGTATGGTATCAGCTACAGCAGCGATTGTTTCCTCCGTCCGAACTGAAGGGTTTCGATGGTAAGGTCTTCTGTTGACTGTCCCATGCTAGGGAAAATTGCTAACAAGTCTCTTTATGGTCCATCTGCTCGGAGGATTGCCGCCAAACGTGCCCCTATACTCTCTTTGAACCGAAACTATGGTTCAATTTTTGTTAAATCTAAAAATCAATCTGCAAAATAAAAAAAAATTAACCAGATTCATTAAATAGAAAAAAGTTATTAAACTCTTTTTTGGTAGCAGCTTTCATCAGCCACCCTGTATATGATAAGTACATATGGTTATGAAAATTATTACTGGTAAGGTGTTATATTTAACCCCTTATTAAAATGACAATCATAGTTACTTGTATGTTGGATCTTCGTAAGCGTGGGGGTAAGTAGTTATTTGTTAGCTCTTCGTATGCTTGCATGGAAGTACTTTCCTCCAATCTCATACCCATGTAAAAATAATCTGAAGGGTGGCTTACCGCCAGGTTACCTGGTAATGAGAGTTTTAGCTGGGATTAAGAATAAATGTTACGCAAAGCATCCAGAGACAATTGAAGCGTTGAAACATGAAGTCGAAGTTGCCATTGAAGAGAAATGTACTAAAAAAATTGGTTGATCGGAAGAGGTATTGTCGAGCCAGTCGTGGTAGTCATATTAATGATATTGTGTTTCATTATTAAATGATAAATTTCAATCTTTCCAATGAAACCAGACATTTGAAAAAATTATCAGTACGTTTTTTATAGCCGATTCAAATTTTAAATGGCCCACCCGTACCTGAGTCTATCCCTAAATTCTCAATGGACGAGCCAGTCGTGGTAGTCATATTAATGATATTGTGTTGTGTTATTAAATAACCCCAGCAAAACCTTGGTAAGTACCTGTCATTATTCCCTGCATTACCAAATAATGACATGTCGTTATTCGCTGCATTACTTTCGGCTTATTAATAATGACTTACCAATAACAACAGAAATAAGTGTTTTTTTGCTATCAAAATCATTTTGGCAATTTTTGATATAATGCAATTTTGGCTATATTCTACATATATTATTATTGTACAAGATTTATTTATTTTTCAACATGTTTTCAAGTAATACGTGCAGATTTGAATGAAAATACCATAAATATTTACGTATATCGTATAATGTTATGATGAAATTATTTGTTTCAAGAAAAATGCTCGACAATATGCAAAAAAAAAACACTAAATGGCCATTTCTTCATATCTACTACTTATTTTATGACTTATTAGTAATGCCTTATTCAAGTACTTAAAAGCGTGAATATATAAGCACATATTTATGTGGTATGCCTATGCTACAAATAAGTACTTATTATGCTACTTTATTGTATGCTTTTGGGAAGTACTTCCATCCAATGACATCCCCATGTTAAAATAATGAGAAAAGTGGCTAAATAATAAGTACTTATCAAACTTTACTTACTCGTCGGATTATTTGGTAATGAGAAATTTTGCTGGGACAAAGTTCAACCTTTCCAATAAACGCAGAAATTTGAAAAAATTATCAGTTATTTTTTTTGTAGCCGATTCAAATTTTAAATGGCCCGCCCTGGAGGTATTTCATTTTTCATAACGTCACATTCTTTAATGAAATTTTTTTTACATTGTCTCCGCAATTAACAACCAAATGTGATTCTATTCATACTATTACGAATTTTATGAAAATGGCTATATATGTGGCAAAATCAAAACGTGGACAATTTTCTTAAATTTTACAACGTTCATTTTTGGATCTAGACATTACTATCTGCCAAATTTAAAAGGATCTGTTGAGATATCGAAATGTAATATGTCCTTCAAATTTAATGAACATGCGGAAAATAGATATATGTATGTATGTGGGGGTTATATCTAAATCTGAAATGTTTTATCCAACTTTAACAGCGTTCGTTTTTGGATCAAAAACTGATATTTGTCAAATTGTATAAATGTAGCTTTTTTTGCTTAGATAGAACTTACTAAAGAGTTAGCTGTCAAACGAACTGTAATCTAACGCTGACGTTTTGACATTTATGATCAGTATTCTCTGGCAAATCAGCTTGCACAACGTTACCAAATTATCCAAATTTACTTTGAAAATCAGTCATCGATTCGCATAATTTACACTATGCAACAATATTTTTGTCGAATTGCTGTACATAACATTTTCGGGTGTAATACGGCGCCCTAACCACGAAAAAAAAATATAAAACACATTTTTATGGTATTTTTTTTTTTTTAAATTCAGAATACACGCTTCATTACTGAGTAGCTATTTAGTTATCCTAAATACTTTTCTGTATACCCAATCTGTATTTATATTATTTATTCCTTATATATTAATTAGGTTTAAACAAATCAACATATCATTATTTACCAATGAGTAGTTTTTTACCCTTGGTTAAAAAGCTTAGTTATATGTATATTGTAATTTATGTTTAATTGGCCAGACGGCTTTAAATTACAAGTTTGTATGAAATAAATGAAAATGAAATGAAAAATCTTAGTTATATGAATATTGTAATTTATGTTTAATTGGCCAGACGGCTTTGAATTACAAGTTTGTACGAAATAAATGAACGAAATAATGGGATCCCTTGGAGAATAATTTTTCTCAAAACATAATTTCTCTCTAAGATACTCACACCCTTACCTCTAAAAATTGCTATCAAATCATCGAAATCATAGTAGTTGTCTTTGAGAAAAATATTCCTCGGAAAAACGATAAATCGTGCAAAAAATGACAAATTTTTACGATTTTTTGTGACGAAACTGTTAACATTATTTGTGTAAAATTTTCATAAAAAAATATTAAAAAATATGGCAAAATTTCAATTTCGAAAAAACTCGACAACGTTGCCTGGCTATAACGAATATCTAACTAAATACTTTTTTTTTTTTTTCTGATGATCCGGTATTTTTTTAATTTCTGATGATCCGGTATCGAGTTATGAGGGGCACCGCAATTCAACTTTTGTTCTGTTGCTTTTTTTGGGAACACTTTGAAGTGAAAAATTCGATTTTTGCGAGAAAAAATCGATTAATTGGTTATTGTTAAAAAAATTAACAAATTTAGAATTATGTAGAGAAATAGTGTTAACAATTTCTGTTTTGCTCCGATTCACCTCAAATTTTCATAATATTCCAAATATTCCTAATAGGTTCTCTATTCAGAAATAAAATCAAGAAAAAAAAAGTTTATAAACTTTACCCCCCTTTAAGTAATCTAAAGTAATTTAAGCACTGTACGTCCGTCAGTTTGTCTTTCCGGCTGGTGTGGACGGTAACTCTGGAAAGGAGAAACCAACCGATTGAATTCAAACTTTGTATGAAGAAATATTTGTTTCTATCATGGGCTATGTTTGCAGATAAGCCATTTTGATCATCTCCTTCTAGTATCCCCCACAAAGGGTTAATATTTAGTGAAATGTTATTTCTATAATAATTTATATATTACTTCTATGACTCTTTGCGACACATCATCGGCTTAATGCTATTTTGTTCCACACGCCATTTTGTATGAACGGAGAAAAACGCAATTTATTGTTTGAGTAAAGACGGGAATGAAGAGTTACACACTTTTTATTTCATTGGTTTCCCAACAGTGTTTGTATGATTGTCATGCATTTCTATGCCATTACATCCAAAAATAAGCAAGTTATAACAACTTTTGTACTTGGCATTTTGGTCCATATCCACTTTTGTTTTAATATTTTTTCGTATTTGTATTACATGGACAACAAAAAGGGTCGATATGGAAGGACACTAATTTACATATTGTGATCGAAAGAACTTAAAATACTGAGTGAAAAATATAGGGCGACAGAAAAATTGATTTTATTTCCCGTTATTCAGAGTAAAACAAATTTACCCTACCAATATCTCGAAAACTAGGCGAGATAGAAAAATAATGATGCAGATTCTGAAATAGCATGCTTGGAACCTATAGTATTAACTCCTAACTCAAAAAACACAAAAATGGCGTATGGACCAAAATAGCATTAAGCCGACGACATAATAAGAATCTATTAGTCTTTATCCCTTTAAGAAAAATGGGCGAATTGTCACTCACCTTTTGGTACCTCGCAAACCAAAGGACAAAATTTTACAAAAAATTAGTAGCTTATAACTTTTTAATAAAGGGTGGTTAAATTTTAAGGGCCGATGTTGATTTTGAATAAAACACAAATTATTTAGGAAATTATTGTCATTTCTTTTTATTATGATAATATTGGTATGGTGCAATTATGTATGGAACAAAATATCGGCCAAATGGCCGCCGCGACCTCGGCTGCACACCTACATCCGATGGTCCAAATGTTCGATGACGTTGAGGCATATTTGAGGTTCTATGCCGTTAATGTGCCGAATTATCTCATCTTTTAGCTCTTGAATTGTTGCTGGCTTATCGACGTACACCTTTTCTTTCAAATAACCCCAAAGAAAGAAGTCCAACGTTGTCAAATCACATGATCTTGGCGGCCAATTGTCATCGCCACGACGTGAGATAACACGCCCATTGAATTTGTTGCACTATAGAGCCATTGTTTCGTTAGCTGTGTGGCAAGTGGCACCGTCCTGTTGAAACCACATATTGTCCACATCCATATCTTCCAATTCGGGTCATAAAAAGGTCGTTATCATCTCACGATAGCAGACACCATTCACAGTAACTGCCTGACCGGCCTTATTTCGAAGAAGTATGGCCCCATGACGTCGCCAGCCCATAAGCCGCACCAAACGAACTGGGCGAGCATGCACAGGTGTTGACACATCTCCTACAGATCCGGTTTGCTGAAATTTGCGCACAATTCTCCCGATTGTGGACACATTTTGTCGATTATGCTGATCAAAAAACATCACGAAGTGCACCAAATCCATTTTGATTTGAACGCCCATTTTCGTAAAAGGCTTAAAAAAATTTAACGCGTTGCTCGATTGTGTATCCTTCCATGGTTCAAATTGAGTTAGTCTGAAATTGAGAAATGTCAAATGAAATGCTTTAATAATATTATTACGACCAGCACTTTTCCTGTTGCATGGAAACATTCGAAAATTATACCTCTTCCTAAGAATGGAAAGGAGTATCGACCGATTTCAATCTTAAGCTTTCTCTCAAAAGTATTTGAAAAATACTACACTCTCAAATTATCACCTACTTGTATTCCAAAACAATCAGGGTTTCAAAGGAATCATAGCTGTGTCAGTGCCTTATTGGAGCTTTCGGAGAATATTAGATGCAGTTTAGATAACGACATGTCTACAATTTTAGTACTGCTTGACCATTCGAAGGCATTTGACACTGTGGATCACTCGACTCTATGCTCCAAGTTACGCTTTTTCTTTAACTTCCATCCCAATTTAACAACCCTTTACTAGGATAGACTAGCACTTGAAGTACTTTGCAGCATATTGCGTATACAGTACTTACAGTCCAGTACCTTTCACACAAAATGGCGAAACATATCAATTCTACAATACGGTATATACTGATATCCCCCACACAAATTGACAGATTCATTTGCAAACAATTTCCCCATAATATCTGTAGCAAGCATATAAATGTTTTCATATTCTGTACTTTAGACAGCATTTCCAATGCCTACTTCAGGAGGGACATAACTCAAAATTGAAAACTGTCATGATAAGTAACTTTATGTCCGTATAAAAAGATAAGCAACACGAAATAAGGTTTAAAAAGGCTGGAGTAATCCCAAATATGTTAGTTTACTTATATACCCATTCCCATTTCTGTAAGGCAACCTCAACAATTTTAAATTTTGACTTATGTCACTCTTAAAGTGAGTGAGCGATATTACCACATTCTGGTTCCCGAACCAACTACCATATTCCATATCCCATTACTAATAATGTGAGGGTATATCTTAGTTGGTTTACCATACAGAATTTGTATACCCTCCACCATAGGATGGGGGGTATATTCATTTTGTCACTCCGTTTGTAACACCTCTAAATATTGATCTGAGACCCCATAAATTGTATATATTCTTAATAGTCGTAAAATTCTAAGACGATTTAGCCATGTCCGTCATTCCGTCCGTCTGATGTAATCACGCTACAGCCGTAATAATAGAGCTAGGTTGATAAAATTTGGTATAAATATTTCTTATAGTTGCAGGTTGTTTGGGATTGCAAATGGGCGATATCGGTCCATATTTAGATATAGCTCCCATATATAGCATCTAACTTGTTGTGATTCCTACTATTCTCATCTAGTAGATGAGAACAGGAGTTATATCTAAATATAAACCGATATCGCCCAGTTTCAATCCCAAGTTACCTGCAGCTATAAGAAGTATCTATACCAAATTTCAGCCACCTAGCTCAAGTATTATATATTGTAGCGTGATTACAACAGACGGACATAAGGACATGGCTAAATCGTCTTAGAATTTTACGACGATTAAGAATTTATATACTTTATTGTGTCTCAGATCAATATTTAAAGGTGTTACAAACGGAGTGAAAAAATGAATATACACCCCTTCCTATGGTGGAGGGTATAAAAACAACATCAGCTTACAGGACCATATCCTTTTCAAGAAATTTTCCATAACCACATCGCAAAGTGGCTGCCCTATGTCCTCGATAGCCTCACGAATTCTATCTTTGAGGTCTTAAACCGACGCTGGGCTGTTGGCGTAGACCTTATCTTTCACGTGGCCCCAAAGGAAGAAGTCGCAAGGTGTTAAATCACAAGATCTCGATGGCCAATTGTGATCACCTCTTCGAGAGATAACACGGTCCGGAAACTTTTCCCGTAACAGATCAATGGTTTCGTTGCTTGTGTGGTACGTAGCGCCGTCTTTTTGAAAGTAAACGTTTCCAGATCATTACCATCCAACTCCGACCATAAAAAATCATTAACACAGTGCGACAAAATAAACTCAAGTTGAGAAGTAAATGACGCGATACTATTTTTCCTGTAGGTCTTGTCGAGTAAAACAAGAATCATTTTTGGAATTCCAGGTTTGTTTGTAGAACAAACAAACCTGTTCTACAAATAAACAAAATACACATCCTTCGAAAGGTCTAATTTTCTTCTTTCCAAATTCTTTTAAAGATTGAAAATCGGTTAATAATTAACAAAGTTATAGGCGTTCATGTGAAAAAGGCAAGAAATTCGGGTTTTTACCCGTAAATCTGGATTTTGGGGGTGTCCGGCAAATTTCGTAGAACAAACGTTGTTCTACTCGCCACGACCTACAAGAAAAATAGTATCGCTGTTTTTGATTTTTTGACTGTCGCACTCATTTTCGAAAAAGTAAGGTCCAATGACCCCGCCGGACCATTAACCGCACGTAACACTCACACGTTGAGGATGGAGAGGCTTCTCAACAATAACTCTTGGGTTTTCCGAGCCCCAGATGCGACAATTTTGCTTGTTGACGTAGCCACCGAAGTGGAAATGGGCCTCATCAGTCAAGATGATTTTGTATCGTTTTTTTGTTCGATCATTTTGTATCGTTCGATCGTTTTGTATCGTTCGATGATCCTGTATCGTTCCATTTTTAGTAATGGCGTAGTTTCTACTTGTCAAATGTCAAAGAATAAAAGCTTCAACAGTGACAGCTACCGAAATACCGGGTGATTCAAAATAACACCTCTTGTTGGAAAACCCGTATAAACCTGAACCGATTTTGATTCAGAAATTGATTCCAAGTCGATCGGTATAATAAACGATGGGTCTATCTCTTCTCGTTTTGGGTGTTACAAATAAATGCACAAACTCATAATACCCAGGACCACAGTGTGGTGCAGGATGTACATATTGCTGCTAGCCACTGTTTTTGTGGCTGGAAGGCTTTGGAATAGATGTTTTACGTCAAAGAACGACATAAAGGAGACACTTCAGGAAGTAAGTCTCTCAAAACACCCAACACTCCGCTCATCCCCTTATCGCTGATAATTTTCCTACAAAAATAATGATATATGAAAAGTCATAGAAAACGATGGTTTTTTTAGGTGATGTATTCGAAAAAATGATTCCTTGTAAAAAATCACTATGGGTCTACTGGACATACTTTTATGGCAATCCAACATTTTTATACCCTCCACCATGGGGTTTTATCCATTTTGTCACTCCGGTTGAAACACCACTAAATATTGATCTGTGACCCCATAAAGTATAAATATTATTAATCGTAGTAAAATTCTAACACGAAATAGCCTTGTCCGTCCGTCTGTTGTAATCACGCTACAATCTATAATACTTGAGCTTGGTGGCTGAAATTTAGTACATATACTTCTTATATGTGCAGGTAACATTGAAAATGGGCAATATCGGTCCAGTTTTTGATATAGCCCCCATATACAGCATCTCTCCGATTTGACTTCTTAACGGCACAGAGACCACAAATTGAAACTGATCGGGCTGAAAATTGGTACCTGGAGTTTATTTATACCCGGAATCCTTCACACGAACAACGGTAGGCACAAGTCCATGTTTTGATATAGCCCCCATACAAAGGTCCCTTTAGATTTTGCTTCGTAACGCCACAAAAACCTCAAATTTCAACAAATTGGGCTGCAATTCGGTGTAATCAGTTTATGTGTATCCGAAACCATTCACATTTGATCCATGGCGGAGGGTATATAAGATTCGGTATAGCCGAATTTAATCCATCTTTACTTGTTTAATATATCGTATATATGACCGCATACTGAACCGATAGTGCAATTTTTAGCCACTTTGCTCTTATAATGTCGGAAATCATGCGTTACAAACAAAGGCATAAAGGATTTTATATATAAAGATATTTTTCTGAAAGTAATTAACTATTAATTAATTACAATTAATTCGACTGGGATTTTCTTACTTAACTTAAATAATATTCCTAAAATTGGAGGAGGAGCTTAATATGCATATTTATATCTTTTTTTTTTGCGTAAAAAATGTATATTCGCCTTTTTTCGCTCGCATTTTTAGTTCTAAATTTTGTTTACTGCAAGAAATCAAGAGTCGATCAACTATCGAATATTTCTTGCATCCTCATACATTCGAATATATACATTCGAGAATAATCGCCATTTTTGGCGTTTTTTTATATCTCTGCAGCATTTCGCTTGAATTTCATAGGAATAAATTAGAGTTTTTCGCTTTTATGTGAGACGAAATGGGAAGCCATACAAATTCTAGGGAATACAATGAGGAATGTTCTACATGAAAATTTTTTTCCAATTTTTAATATGTAGCCGAATCTTCTGTCAACCTGTTACACAGACAGAGAAACTTCAAAGCTTCCGCCGCCGCATTAATTCTTCCAAATTATTGGAAAAAACCTATGGAATTTTTAGATTCTTAGGAAAACTCTTTTTGTCAAATTACACTTCTGTTGTCCTGTTAAGCAGACAGAGGGACTTCAAAGAAGCCGCCGTCACATAACTTGTTACAATTATTTATTAAAATGAGAATAATTTGTAGGTTCCTTGGAGAATTTGTTTTTAGACGGAACTGTGGAAGTTTTCTACACTGAAAGAAAAAATCATTTTAATGAGAATAAAAATTTTGAACATATTATATCCGGCAGCAGAAATTTATTTTTCCAATAACTAAAAAAGTGTTTAAGAAACAAACAATTTCAACAAGGGAAATATTTGTTTGTCGGCAATAAGTTCTTCCGTTGTCTAAATTGAGTAACTGAGGGCATAACTCCTTTGGGTGTAGGGGAAATGTTTTTTCGAACTATGTACTTTTCTGCTATCCTGTTAAGCAGACAGAGAGTTCAAAGAAGCCGCCGCCGCATAACCCTAATAATATAAATGAGCCGTATTATAAAAATGTATAACTTTTTTGGAAGAAATTAATTATTTAACACGACCTCAAAAAATTGTGTATACCCCTTAAATCCTGTTACCTTAAAGGTGTTGCATTCCTTCATGAATATGTTGTAGATATTATTAATTTTTTTTTTTGAATTTTTATGGAAAATAAAATAAATAAAAATTGTATATATACTCGCAGAAGCAAATTCTACGTATCAAGGCACGATTGATAAAAATAGTTTCTAAACTCAAATAATCCGCCATTCCGGAAAGAGTATGTGCAATTTCCTCTCACCCTGTTATTTGCTCACACTCACTTCATAGTAACCGGAAGTGACAACATATGCAGCCAATATAACAGTGTTGCCATGCTGTTATAATCCCTGTTTTGTCAATAGTTTTACATTGCATTGCAATTTAAGGCAAAAAGCTATAATATGTTACTCCCAGAACAACCATTCCCAATTGAGGGGTTGAAATTATATTTCCATTTTTGTGTGAAAAACGTACAAAGGACCTTCTGTCTTTTCTCAGTTCCCAACCCTTTCTGGGAACATTTCAAAGGATCTTCATTTGCATTTTAATGGCTTTGTTTGAAGTTATAATCCACAACATTTATTGTCATGGCAACTCACTGCCCACTCTGCCATCCTGGGAGATGTTTGACAATCCAAGTTTGGGTGGGGCAATCAGAGGAGTCAACAAACAATAATGACTTTCAAATACCCTTCCCAGATAGCAATAGCCTCACAGGAGAGTTTATATGAAACGCATGTGAAGTGATGATAATTTCCTGACGACAAATATTTCCTGGGGTTATTACACATTACATATTCATTTTCAAATTACATTTCATCTTCAAACAAAACCATTTAAATGCAAATGCGGCTTCTTTGAAGTATTCCATATCTATATTAGGAAAGAAGAATCCAAAGAAAGCGGCTTGTTCGGTGAATCTCAATGAAAATATAGAGAGAGCATTTTTGTAGTCTTTGTTTGACCTTGTGTAGTTGGATCAAGGTTAACATAACTTATAAACTTTGTATGTTCATGACTTCCAGGACAGGCTCCATAATGAATATCTTCAGACCACACCGTCACAATTCATTTGTACAACATACATGTAAAAATCCCCACCAAGCTTGCAATTTTTCCAATATAAGAGCCGACACTAAGAGAATTCTTCTTGTCGTGTAACTTCAGGAATCCTCTTGCGAAATCAGCTCAACTTCCTTGATAATGCTTTACATTAAGCCGTCATTATAGTCACCAAGAAAAGCCATTAAAATGCAAATTTGGATCCTTTGAAATATCACATGCCGCTACTAGGACATAAGAAATTTAAGAAAGTTATCTTTAAATTTTAGCGCACTACCAAAAATGCGCATTATATGCGTGAATGTGTGCGGACGGGCACACGACGAGTATCAAACAAAAACTTTTTCACACCTACATAAGGGTGAGATATTCTCCCTCTGGTTATGCCTGAAACGTTTTGCCTGCCATCAGGACATCAAAAGCGAGAGATATGAAAGACCACAGTCACCCCAAAAAAAGTTAACCTTGACAAACTTCTAAAACTATTAATCTTGTCATTGTCGGTGTCTTTGAAGTGAATGTGGGTAAATACCAGGTTTAGAGCAGCAGAAACAAGTGTCCCAGAGTGTGGCACTCAATTTCACAAACGCCATTTTACAAAGCACGCAGTGAAGTGTGAAAATGTCCACCATATTCGTAAATGAAAAACCAATTTAATACACGCTAAGAAAAAGTGCGTTTGTTTAAAAAAGCAGTGTGAGAACAATAAGAGAAAACCTTTAATTTATGCCAAGAACAGAATGAAACTCGGACTCATTCGCCAAGTTATAACCTCAAAGTCCTTTTGAGAAAAACGGAAAACTAATATTTAAAACAAGTAAGAAAATTTCATACCTTTAAGGATGCCTCCGCATTTTGACATTCTTGACTCAAAATTTACTATTAGGCTTAATATGTTAGGATTGGCCAATTTGAGCTCCCTCTCTTCTTAGCCCAGACCTAAACTCCCATGAGGGTTGGTTACGCCATCATCGTTTAAGTTACTCGGGTTCCCAGGATGCACCACGCTGGAGGTGAGAGAAGGAATTGAATGACACTGGCCCTCAGTAGCTCAGTGGCATTATCATTCCATTTGCATCCCAAACTGTTGGACAAATGTAAACAAACACCGATATACCTAGAGATTAAAAAGAGAAGGTGGAACTGGATAGGGCACACTCTACGGAAACAACCAACTGAAATCTGCAGACAGGCCCTCCAGTAGAACCCGCAAGCCACCAGAGCGCGAGAAAGACCAAAACATTCGTGTAAACGCACGATAGATAAATATATACAACCACTAGGATACTCTATCAACGATGTGAAAAATATTGCAACGAATCAAAACCGACGGCAAAGTTTGGTTGAGGCCCTATACTCCACCGGGAGCCAGTGGACTTAAGAAGCAAAAAATCGCAGTCGGGTAAACCGACTAAGATATAACCTCACTTTGTGAGTAATGTTATATGGTACTTCGGGAGAGAATTGCCAGAACATTGCAAATTCTTCATTCTTGTGACAGTCTATATTTATTGTCTAAACCACAGAATATAAAAGTATTTAGATGGTTGCTGTAGAAGTTATGGAAATGTTGTATTCAGTTTGGAACAAATAGAGAAGATGGCAGCCCTTTATCCATTTAAATAAATGCTTTGCCTTAATGGCAGGAAATGGATAAAGAGTTGCCATCTAGATGAGAATGAACAAGACGGGGAATTCGTAGAATAATTTATTTACTTAAACTATGTTAAAAGTATTTAAGGTAAAACAACCATTACAACCGCCCCTAATACATGTCACTTACTTCTTCTTTAATTTTTAACAAAGTTGTTTTCATATACTGAAAACAACAATAACGATCTTGAGCCTGAGTACAAGAACAAAATATGAACAAAATATGTAGTAAAACAATTAATTTATTGTACAGGGGTTCAATGCGGAACAGGAGCTGTTGAACCGGGGTTCAACAGCTAGTATTTTAAATTTGTACATTTGGGACTATGAGAACACATAACAAGCATGTGGCACTATGAGTTCTTGCCATAGGGTAGTACGGTCAATAAAAAATATTACCTGCAAGTTATGCGCAAATTGCGCGAAGCAATCCGCCAAAAACACCCGGATTTGTGGAAGAACAAAAACTGGCTTTTGCCCCATGATAACGTCCCTGCACACACATCGTTGCTTGTGCGCGAATATTTGGCCAAAAACAACACAGTAATGGTGCCGCAGCCACCGTATTCCCCTGACCTAGCCCCCTGTGACTATTTTTTGTTCCAAAAACTCATGATAGGACGACGCTACGCCACGATTGAGGAGATAAAGACGGCATCGAAGGAGGAGCTGAACAAGATCACAAAAAATTATTATTTTAAGTACTTAGAGGATTGGAAAAAACGTTGGCAGAAGTGTATTATATCCGAGGGGAATTACTTTGAAGGGGACAAAATAGATATTCATGAATAAATAAATACTTTTTGAAAAAATACAAAATTCGCGATATTTTTGGAACATACTACGTATGTATGTATATGTTACTCCCGATGTGGCATCAGAGCGCTATAGAAGTTGTATTTAATATCTGATCATTTCGAAATGTAACACGAATGATAATGAAATATATGAGTCATTCCATACCAAACGGGACGATTTTTGACATCACTATTTTTGATTGCTTGAAATTTTGTTTATGTATTATTTACCTAAAAATATCTTAAAAGTAGTTCAAGAAAAAATTAAAAAAAAAACAATAAGGAAAGGCAGAAAGTCCGGAGGGGCCGACTATATAATACCCTACACCTCCCTAACAATGCGATAAGCGTCATTGCCATAATAATTTGGAATAATTGGTAAATGGGAAGAAACATATTATCTATTTCTGAAACGATAATCGCTAAATTAAGCAATATTCGTTCCTAAATTGAGAAACATCTTTCTGGAAAATTTTAATGATCGGAAGTAAAATACAACTTCTATAGCGGTTTGATACCAAATCAGGAGGAACATATATATGGAGCTTTAATATAAATCTGAACCGATCTTCCCTGAATACTCATTCATGTAAAAAGACCTCCTTCTGTCGAATTTCGTACTGATCGGATATAAAATAAAGTCTCTACAGCGCTTACATGTCAAATCGGGGGTAACATAAATATGGGGGCTATATCTAAATCCGAACCGATTTTCTCCGAATTTGGCAGTACTCCTTCATGTAATAAGAAACCTGTTTCTGCCGAATTTCGCACTGATCGGATATAAAATACAGTTTTTACAGCGCTTATATGTCAAATCGGGGGTAACATACACTGTAAAAAGTGCATGTAAAATTACTATGGTAAAGTGTGTATTTTTTAGTGTAAATTTAAAAAATTTGGTGATATATACGCGGTGAATGTGTAAAAAAATGATTTAGACAATTAGTGTATATTTTTGCATTCATTTACTTGTACATATACTCTATTTTTGTAATTCTAAACATTTATTGTGTAAAAACAAACACAATTTGTTCATTTCTAAAATTCATTTCATAAAACATTAAATATTGCAAATAGTAACTCAGCAAGCAGTAAACAATACGGAGTAAAGAAAATATAACAAATAATTGTAATATATAGTTAATAGTTATTGATGTATAAGTGTAATATTTGTGGAAACATATTAAAATCACTACTTTGCTATCAAAGACATGCATACATGCATAGATTTAAACAAAATGTTAGTTTTATGTGTCTACAGCCAACGTGTTTAAAAATGTATTCCAATTACTGTTTATATAAAACGCATATATATCGGCATCACAATAACAAAAAAAATACCATAACGTGGACAAAAACACATAGTAACAAATACGAGTGCTCGGTTTGCCCTTTTAAATCAGTAATTGAAAAAAAAATTGTACAACATTTAAATGACCATTTAGTAAATAAAATTCATATTAAGTGCCCATTTACGAATTGTTCAAAAAATTTTTCAAATAAATGTTCTTTTAAATCACATTTGTATAGAACACATAGAGCAAATGATACTAAAACAAAAGATACCAATTTAAGTGAATCGCATATATCAGAAACTGTTTCCTCGTTAACTGATCCTGAATTAGATGATATTCCTCGTGACGTAATTTCCAGAAATTTTGCAAGTTTAATTATCAAACTGAAGTATAAATTTCAAATTACAGACTCTGCTCTAAATTTCATGGTTTCTGAACTAAAAGAATTATTTAAATATCAAAATTCAGAAAATATTAACAATATTACCCAACTATGCAAAGACCCAATTATTTCAAAATATAAACAACAGTTAATAAGTGCAACTTCAAACAATGGTTTTGTTTCAGACATTTCTAATTTCAATTCACAATATAAAAGAAGTACATTTTTCAAAAACAAATTTAATTTTGTTGCTCCTAGAGAAATTTTTCTTGGATTTGATGATTATCACAAGAAATGTACTTATCATTATATTCCGATTCTAAAAATTATCACTGCTTTACTGAGTGAAATTGATTTTTCAATATTGTTTCATGAGGAAAAGCCTAGTAGAAAAAATATTTACACCGATTACAATGATGGATCATTTTATAAAAAAAATTTATTCTTTAATGGAAAGAAAAAGCGTATTGAGTTATTACTTTTTCAAGATGCATTCGAAAATTGCAACCCATTAGGTTCATCAAAAAAAAAGCACAAATTGATAGGAATATACATGATGATTGGTAATATACCGGAGATATATCGATCTAATATTAATAATATCCAACTTATCCTATTGTGCAAAGAAAGTTTCATTAAAACCTTTAGTTTTGAGAAAATTCTCGAACCTCTTATTTTTGATTTACTAGAATTAGAAAATAGTGGGGTTGATATCACTTCAAACGGATCCTTGCAAAATTTTCGTGGTAGTTTATTTGCAATGCTAGGCGATAATTTAGGCTGTCATCAAATTGGTGGATTTACGGAAAATTTTAGTTGCAGCAAAAATATGTGTCGATATTGCTTCTACGATCGGGAGGCTTTGAAGGCTTTTGATATTAACTTGGCTGACGAGCGTAACGCTACTAATTACAATGAATGCCTTAAAAATATTTCCAGTGATCCTTCGCTTGGTTTAGGAGTAACTAAGGATTCTTGTCTTAACCGATTAAATTATTATCACGTATGCAGTGGGCTTCCCCCTTGTATATCACATGATCTGTTTGAAGGTATAATTCCTTACGATTTAATGGAAATATGTAAATATTTTTGTAATTTAAATATTATTTCCACTAGTTATTTAAATATGGCATTTTCATCATTACGTAAAAAATTTAAATTACACCTTTCTTTTCCGCCAGTTGAGCTTAATATGAAAAAGTTTCCTGGAAAAGCTGACGAAATTCGAAATTTTGTATTCCTTTTTCCTCTGTTGTTTTTAAATCGGTTTTCAAATTATGATGATTCTGTATGGAAATTTCTAATAACGATGGTAGAAATGTGTCGATTAATATGCAGTTCTGAAATTCACGAGAATCAAATATTGTTACTTTCACATTATATAAATGTTTACATGGAATATAGAAGAGAATGTTTTCCTGTGTTAAAACTACGTCCGAAACATCATTATATTTGTCACTATCCTGGTCTTATCAGGAAGTTTGGGCCTTTGAAGCATTTGTGGACTATGCGTTTTGAGCAAAAGCATCAGTATTTCAAAAGGATATCTAAATTATCCAAAAATTTTAAAAACATAACTTTAACTCTATCTGAAAATCATCAGCAAATGCAAGCAAATATGTTCGAGGACAGATTTAGATTCAATATTATATGCGATGATGCGGAACATCTTTCCGAAAATATGTTCAATTTTAGTTTACCATCAAATTTTACAATTATATCAAAAAAAATTATATATCATAACACAGAATTCAAAGAAAATGATGTCATTGTCTTTGATTCTGATGAACAAGGAGACATTACAGCTCTTAAAATTAATTTTCTATTTGTCAATAAAAGTTATAAGAGCGCAATTTTCTATGGTATTAAAATAAAAATGTGGTATAATTACAATTCGGTTGTATATGAAAGTTACGATATAGAAAAGTCTTACACATTCGCTAATCTTAAAGATATTTTAATAAGATATCCTGTTAACTTATATTATGAAAACAAAAAATATTATTTATCCTTACTCTCATCATTTATTGATAAATATACAGAAAATTAATTATATTATTAATATACATTTTAAGTAATATATAAATATTTGAAATACAATTACATTGTATCTTATTTTTAAGTTTTAGATTTAAAAACCATAAACTATAAAGTTTTAGATTTAAAAACGATAAACTAAACAATGGAAGAATATCCATGCAAAGTATGGAGTGCAGATAGACTCACCAAAAAAACATTTATGTCATCAGCATCAATAGTATCAGTAATTTCAGAAGGTAATTAATTAATTTAATATTTAATGAGGATTTAAAATTGTATTAATATATTTTTAATTTGCAGCAAGACTATTAGGCCTTCATGGATCCACATTAGTTCTTGAGTGTGATGGATCTCAGATTTGTAGTGATACGGTTCTCCAACATTATTTAAAATCGAATAGCATTCTGATGCTCCTGGAAAATGACGAATGGACAGAAAGAAGCACATCATCCCATGCTTCATGCACTGCGACCGTGGAAACTGGGGAAAACGACAGAAGCACAGCCAATACTAATACGTTTACCCAATTTGAAAATACTGAATATTCAACAACGGTACCTACAAATTATGTAATCGGCAGCCCAAATCTGGAAGAAAACGATGCATCGAATAATACGTTAATTTTAGTGACAATTCCATCAGACACCACAGATGTGGACTCTGATGCAACTACAATGACAATGACCAGCGGAGCTCTGTCAACAAGCTCAGACACTACCGAATCGGCCAAGGAGTTGTTTAAACATTTCCAAATTCCATGGCAAAAAGTTCCTTCGGATATCCTGAGTCTGCTCGCAAATCACAAACAATTAGGAAAACGTTTAAACGTTTTTGCTAATTTACTTATTGATGAATTGAGGATTTCATCGTTTTATATACCAATGGGTATTTTAAGATCAGTAACGCAGCAAGCAATTGCAAAGTATCCTGATTCATTTTTGGAGAAGGATAATGAAGGAAATGTAATATCCAGCACGACTGTACCCTTGTTAACAATAATGAGAAATAGGAATAATTTTTTGAATCGGGCACCTAATTGCAGTACGCAAGAATTTGATCCCAAAATACCGTTTAAACAGCGAAGACGTTCGAACTTGTTGCAAAAAACTTGTTCCAATTGGCAACCCAAGAACCCACACCAACCAGAATCGATTTCATCGTTACAATACAAAAAAGAAATTCTGAAAGGTTTATATGGAAGAACAGTGAGTTCGGAAGAAAAACAACAAATTTGTTCTTATATGAATGCATGTTTCGCTCTGCAAAGGACAGATTTCAATTGTATGGACCCTGTTCCAACCATTGAACATATTAAAAGTGAATGGCCGTTCATTTTTGAACGGGAATACTTATATAATCACTTTAAAGACCTAATGTCAATGGACTCAAGCTCATTTATAAACAATTTTAAAAACAGTCAACAACAAATTTTACGTTATTTGCAAAAAAACAAGAAAAGCGATTTGGTAGATTCAGAACAATCCGAAGATGTCGGTATAATATCCGCAATCACAAAATATTTCGGAGACGACTTAAGTTTTCTTCAAAAGTGTTATGAGGTAAGTTCATATATAAATTATTGAATCATATGAGGATATATTTAAAAATGCATTTTAAATTTCAGATTGGAACCAGTATGGACGAGATCGTCGAGAAAATACCAACAAACACACCGTTCATGGCATTTGTCAGTAAGTATATTCTATGATATACACTAGGGTGTCCTCAGAAGATTTCGGAAAGTAAACGGTTACTGCTCCCACCTCATATCTTGTTTCAAAGTTTATAAAAAGGTTCTGTGAAAAAAATCAGCTTCATAAAATTTATCGAAATTTAAAAAAGTCCTCCAAATTCTATCTCTTATATCTCGTCCTAGAAATACAATACATTCATTGTCCTTTCTTATTTATCTATTAAATTCCTCAATAGTTTTATTGTCAAAAGTTTAGATCAAATCACTTCATCCATATCTTAACTCTTATGCATTTTTTGAAACACAAAAAATCAGTTTCGGCAACTTTTTAAAAAATACCAAGATTTTGGGTATTCCTAAATTAATGTGGATGAAGGGATTTGATTAAACCCTTTCACAACAATGCTGTTGGCAAAATAATAGGAAAATCAGAACAAAATATGCTACACATTTCCAAATTTGCAGGGTCACGCTAATACTCACAGTCTGTGTAATGTGTTAAAAACATATTTTTATTTAATTTCAGAGCGCAACATTGGACAGAAAAATGGAATAACATATATTTTCATTGAAAAAATTTTGGTGGCTCATTTTGTTGAAGAAAAATACAACTATTTAAATTCACTAACTGACGTAATAAATTATTATTACGTTTTTAATATAATGTTTCCCCGTCAGCTGTCGCAGTCCATGGAGTTTCTGGTTCGATTTTTTTATAAGCATTACCCAAACTCGACCCTTGGCCCGAAAAAAAATATAAACAGTTTACAAAAAGTTAATAACTTAATTTCACAAATATTAAAATCTTAGCATTAAGCCTTTTACTGAAATAATATAATTTTGTTTGTACAAATAATTGTACTGTATATTGGGAAGTTTATATATATGTTTAAATTATTATTTATTTTATAACATACTGAATTCTTTATTTTTTTAATATACATATATAATAGTTATTGAAATCATAATAAAATATAATTTTTTAATACCATAACATTCTTCTTAATTTTAGACAGTGACTGAAATATTTGTGCACAATTTCAGCTGTGAACATTTATGTACATACAGTTCGGATTTAAAAATAAAATCCAATTTGTTTGCTATAACTTATAAAAAAAAGCAAACAAAATCGAATTATACTTTTAAATTTGTAAATATCGTCGGGCATAGTATCTGCATTTTCGAAAATTCACGGGACAATTTTATTTCGAAAACAACATTGTATAATATCATCGCCGGCGTGGCAAAATTAGCTATGTGCTTTTTCCTATTTTTTCAGAAGAGCAAATAAACTGTTTATTTTATTATTTCGCGATAATATTAATATGATCTCCTGATTCTCCACATCTAATTTTGCCACGAAGGCGACGATATTATACAATATTGTTTTGTATTTACAAAATTTTCCTGAAAATTTTCGAAAATGCAGCCAATGTGCAAATTTAAAATTAGGCATTCAAAAGGTATAATTAGTCTAAATTTACACATTTAATGATTTAGCATTAAACATTTTATGTTTAAATTTTACTTATTAAATGCACAATTATCAGCATCAAAACGTTTAATTTTACACAAACATTTTAATTTGTTGTTTAAATTCACTCATTCAATGTTTAACTTTCAACATATCAAATGCTGAATTTTAAACAAATATATGCTTAATTTTACACATCTGATATTCACACTATTTGTTTAAATTTAGACATAAAAAATGTAATTCTCTTGTGTGTCTAAAAATGCGACTATAAAGGTAGGCAACTAGTTGCCTACCTTTATGGTAGCGAAATTACTCAAAAATTTTTTTGTGTGTATATATGGGGGCTATATCTAAATCTGAACCGATTTTCTCCGAATTTAGCAGTATTCCTTCATTTAATAAGAAACCTTTTTCTGCCGAATTTCTCACTGATCGGATATAAAATACCATTTTTACAGCGCTTACATGTCAAAACGGGGATAACGTATATATGGGGGCTATATCTAAATCTGAACCGATTTCTTCCAAATTAAACAGTGTTCATTCATATAATAAGAAACCTCTTTCTGTCGAATTTCATACTGATCGGATATAAAATAAAGTTTTTACTGCGCTTACATGTCAAATCGGGTCTAACATATATATGGGGGCTATATCTAAATCTGAACCGATTTTAACCAAATTCAATAGGGATCGTCCTTGGGCCAAAAAAAAAAGATATGTGTAAAGTTTCGTCGAGATCGGACCATTATTGCGACCTGTACTTTGATTACAAGAATACATGCACAGGAGGACAGACAGACGGACATAGCTAAATCAACTCAAAAAGTGATTCTAAGTCGATCGGTATAATAAACGATGAGTCTATTTCTTCTCCCTTTGGGTGTTACAAACAAATGCACAAAGTTATAATACCCTGAACCACAGTTTGGTGTAGGGTATAAAAATTCTTTAAGAATTATGAGCAATTTTTTCTAAAAGGTGTGTCCATTCTTTAGCTTGTATCTCCTGAAATACGTGACCGATTTTAATGTGCTATACCTTGTATTGAAGGCAATTTCAACTACTACAACTAACTTATAGTAAGCACTGCAACAAACATACTAATTTTTTATGTTTTCTCCCTTTTATTCTTTTTATTGCGATTTTCAAAATGATTACACCCTTCGATTCATTTTGAAATTTTAATGTCGTGTTCTTAGATGTCTTTGTTAAGAACACGTTATTAATAATTGTCATTATTTTTTTAAATGTTTTATTGTTATTACTGTTTAAATAAACTAACGGGTAAAAATTATCATTCTGTTAATTATTTAAAGCACATTCCCAGAAATTATGCAAATGTTTTTTTAATAAAAAATCGTAAAAATATAGTTCCCATCAATTCACCCCACTTCCAAATTCATACAATTTTAAAAAAAAATGCAAGGGTGAAATCGTTTTCAAAATCGCAATAGAAAGTATAAAAGGGCAAAAACATTAAAAATTCGTATATTTGTTGTAATGCTTATTCCAGTTAGTTGTAGTAGTTGAAATTACCTTCAATACAAGGTATAGCACATTAAAACCGGTCACGCATTTCAGCAGATACAAGCTAAAAAATGAACACACCTTTTAGAAAAAAACGTAGCCTTTTTTTGACAGATCACGTGTGAGTCGTGTCATGCTGTCATGTTATTTTTGTTAAGTATTGTTTGGCATTTCATCATGGAAAGACTTACGCCTGAACAACGTTTACAAACGTTCAACTTTATTACGAAAATTCACGTTCTGTGAGGAATGTGTTTCGTGCTCTTCGCTCAACTTATGGTCAACATAATCCAGTCATCGAAAATTGGACTCAACGGATGGACCATCTGAGATGTTGTTCAGGCGTAAGTCTTTCCATGATGAAATGTCAAACAATACTTAACAAAAATAACATGACAGCATGACACGACTCACACGTGATGTGTCAAAAAAGGCTATTGAAAAAAGTATCTCTACTTGGATCACCCTATATATGCATAAAAAAAAGTTGGACATTATTTATATAAGAAATTTCGCTAAAATTTTTAAACCACCTGAAGAACCGTTTTATTTTTCTGCCGTCCGTCACGCTGACCATTTCTCGATTTTTATCCAAACTAAAAAAGTTTTCAAAATTCAAATTGGGCAATAACAATAACATTCCTAAGATCAATATTAGCGAATGGGGAAAAACTAATGAAATTCCTGCCCTCCATAATGCAGGAAATACCCATATATTTAATTTACTACGGGCCAAAAGTATAACATATCGAAGGAACTAAGTCCCCAAGTATGTTCGGCCGACATCCGCTTTGTGTCATTTCAAGTCGAATGAGCAATGTCCGTCCGTCTGTCTGTCTGTCTATCTGCATGTTTGTCTGTCTGCTGGCTAGTTCGCACGATAACTCTGGAAAGGAGTAACGAATTGACTTCAAACTTGGTATGCGGTAATATGATTCTTAGGCCGGGTCGATTTGTGGGGAGGCAAAAAAAGTCGCCATTGCTCAGTGAAAATCGTATTCTAGGGATCAAAATAAGAAACTTTGCCGAAAGAACCATACCTCTAAAACGAATTCTGATGTCCCGGAATTTGGGTCGAACTTTTGGGCAAATTTTGAAAAATCCCACTTTGACCCATTTAGAGTGCTCCAATCGAGTCCAAATGTATGACCGACCCCCACTAACTTTGGAGGCCCGACCCACCCATGCCAGTGGCACACCCCCTGGAACCCCCTGGGGGTTCCATACATTTGGACTCGATTGGAGCACTCTAAATGGGTCAAAGTGGGATTTTTTCCGGGACATCAGAATTCGTTTTAGAGGTATGGTTCCTTCGGCAAAGTTTCTTATTTTGATTCCTAGAATACGATTTTCACTGAGCAATGGGCGATTTTTAAATCGACCCGCCCTAATCATTGATTATCCTTCTAAGGCTAAGTTCGAAGATGGGCCATATTATATTGGTCCACTCCTTCTAGTACCTCCCCCACAAAGGGTTAACATTTAGTAAAATATTGATTCTTAAATAACTTATATACTACTCATTCGAATCTCCGAAATTTCACTCATAGTATTAGTTTCTTAGTCGCTATCACCTCGAGAAAAATGGGTCAAGTTGCCACACCCATTTTCGTACCTCCCACACAAATTAACCATTTTGCACCAAAAGTTAGCTGCTTGTAGCTTTAATATGAATTCATATAAATACTTGACATTTTGTACAATGTAATATTTTGTAGTACCTAGAGTCCAGTGAAATGTGGGCGTTATTGGCATGCCCACTTTGAACTATTTTGCACCAAAAGTTAATAGCTTATATCTTTAATATCGGTGCATACTTTAATGTTATTAAATGCAATTTAAATTGATAATAATTTAATTAAAAGAACAACAAAATAAATACATTTTATAATATTTTTTGGGACTGAAGGTGAGGGGATTCGTAAGTCGGTTTACTTTCGACTGAACTTTCTTACTTGTTTGATTTAAAAATTAAAAAAATACGAACAAAAACAAAAGTTTCATAAACTAATCTGCTGCCAAACTACGACTATATTTTTAATGTAAAAATTCGGACCCAAAAAACATTTTAGTTAGGAGTATTTTTGCAATGTACTCAAAATCACTCAGTTTTTTTCTTCCTATAATATGAATTCGGAGTGAGATAGTGTAATTTTGCTCTTCTCCTGTTATTTGCCGAGTTTAACTTCAAACGAACCGCTTTTATCCTTAATAGCCTTTTAATGTCATTTTTATTGCCACTCAGAATTTATGGTTAAGGGTGGTGGGTGGTACTGGGTTGTCACACCTTTCAAGAGTGGATAGAGATGGAGTGTACATGGACACTGTTGCCCACTTGATATATACAACTGTACAATCAAGTGTACATATGAGTATATATACGAGTATATTTATATACAATATTTCGTGGAGTAATGCATTCGAACAAAATCTTATATATAGATAATTTCGATCTACTGGTATTTGCTTCGCTCCCATTACTTATGAAGGTTCAGATCAAAGGCTTCGCTCCGGCAATTGATGATACGCTTTTGATATGTCCAATGATAAGAGAAAATAAATAATGTGGATAAAATGTAGTTGATGAAGAGACGTGTTTTTATATCGAGGGTGTACGAGTACATGCTTTATTGAACATATAAACATATTTGTTTACTATTTACGTTTTTTATTGATATTCTTTTTGAATTAAATGTCGATTATTGAGAAAATTATATTCAAAAATTTAGAAAACTATTACAAAAACATATTTGTTTATAATATTTGAATAAAAATATTATCACTACTATTATTAAGATATTTTTCTTTATAAACCTACATACCTAAGATAGAAATTTAATGAAAATAGTGTGAGGATAAGACACGAATTTTTGCTATAAAATGTAATTAAAAATTTCAAAAACAAATATTTCGAAATATACTTGGCTTGTGTAAACTGCATGACAGGTGTAATGGGTGTAGCACACAAAAATTAATTTTGTTATCATTGGACCAGCCTCATAGTATGTAAGCTATATGGGTATATGAGTATTAAAAGCGAAAGCGAAATCGAATTCAAAATCCATATTGAAAGTATGGGTCCGAGGGAATTTTCTCACCTGTATAAGGTACTCGTATCACCAACAAATAACTGACCCACTCTACCCATCGAATGTGCGTGTTAAATCGTACAAAACAAATGTGTCCCCACAGGACATCAGGGGTCTTTTTGAAATTTCTCCATTCCTGTTAGATATCACGACTGACATCAAACGTGCCGCTTTTGTATGTAATTATATTACTATGCAACATTTTACCATTTCCTCCCCCTCCTCTTTGGGTGTTAACCACATTTGCCAGCTCTAATGGTTTCTTTAAATTATCCCAGGAATGACATTGTTGCAAAATGGCATTCTGTGTGGAGATTCTCACCTCCTGTTACTTTCATAGTTTCATTTCAAAAGAATCGGTTTTGACATAATTTATGGACTATCAAAATACCTATATAGGAAACGGCACACTCAGACTACGAGTAAATAACAAAAGTTTTTTTTTGAAAAATACTGTGCAGCAGATTCATAAAAAAGTAAGAAAGTTCAGTCGGGTAAACCGACTTACGAATCCCCTCACCTTCAGTCCCAACAAATTTTAAATTTATTTATTTTTTGTTTTAATTAAAGCCGAAAGACGGGCGTGGTCGATTGTAAAGGGTGGCCAAACCAATTTTAATTGTAAATAAAACAAAAAGTTTTCAGAGAATTATCTTAATATTTTGTATTATGATAGAAGGATCAATGACAATTATTTGTGAAACTAAATACCGGCCAAGTGCTCGCCACGGCTTCGGTGACATACCTCTATCCGATGGTCCATATTTTAATGACTCTGAGACATGATTGGGGATCTTTCTCATTAATGTGCCGAATTATCTCATCCTATAGATCTTGAATTGTTCATGGTTTTTTGACGTACACTTTTTCTTTAAATATCCCCAAAGAAAGAAGTCCAACGTAAAAGGCTTAAAAAGGCGCTGCTCAATTGTGTACCTCTTCATGGTTGAATTTTTCATACATGGAAACAAAGAAATGTCAAATTAAATTTGGCAAAAAAAATTGACCCCCCTTTAGATTGTAGCGCTATTGCAACAGACAGACGGAAGGACATGGCTAAATCGTCTTACAATTTGGCGATGATTGATAAAATATACTTAATGGGGTTCCTGATCAATATTTTGAGGTGTTACAAACGGAATGACAACATGAACATAACGTCATCAGTAAATGAATATACCGGTGGAGGGTATAAAATGATTTTTACAAAGTCTACTTTGTTTTTAAGAGCACATTAGAGGCCTTTTTCTATAGAAAAAGCTTTTTAAAAAATTATATATTTTTGATTTTTTTAAAACTATATATATTGCTTCCCTAGATTTTCTTAAAATTTACACAGAATATTCGACGCACTCTCACAAATCCAAAACAGTTTTTGGATTTTTAATGCCTAAATATTATTGTAAGTTATGGATGAAATACATTTCGAAATTTTTCTTCTATTTCTGGAAAACAGTACATGTCAAATTTCATACAAGGGATTTTAAAATTCATATGTGCAGAAACAGAAGAAAAGCGTCAAAAATTACCAGACAGATCTTAGTATTTCGTCCATAACTTTTACAAATATTAAGACCATCGGATCTACAATCCAGAACGACCCAATTCCATTTTGGCCAAGGATCGTCAACTCAGTAACAAATGTATCAATCATTTGCCTTATTCAAGATTTATTATTATTTATTGAACCGAGTGTCAATGTAACATTAAATTTTGATAATTTTGTGTAAATTTTAAGTTTTTCCTCTGACGCTAAATATCTCAAAACGCCTTCAATTGTAGAAACGTTATCGGCTCAGCCGATTGTTGAAATTGGATCGGCTCAGCCGCCGATCGATATTTTTCCAAACGCCGACGCCGAAAATTTTGGTCGGCATTAATGCCTGGTCGAATCCCACAACGGATTTTTCTACATTGGCTTTGTAAGTCAAAGACTGAAAGCAGACTTTTTGATTGACGAAATTGAATAATTATTTAAACCGAAAATTTTCCAAATATTTCATGTCTTCATTAAATAAAAATGTTTAAAAACAGAACTCTACTTCGGTGTTATACCAAATGTTATTCTCTGGAAATAATTTGTTTCTGAATTTATAAATAATAGTGTAGAGTCGTATAAAGTCGACCCACCCGTCGATATTTTATTCCTACTTGTTTCGTTATATAGAATTGTGAAAAGAACGCTCATTTCAATATCCTGATAATCTGTGAAAAAGCACAACAGACATCAAACGTGCCGTTCTTGTTTACAATGTCATTATCGTTTGACAGTTTTTTCATTAGTATCCTTTCGCGATACATATACATATGTATGTATGTAGATGGACTTGCTGAAATAGTTTTTTGCACATACAAGATTGGCAATAATTCTGTTGGTTTTTCCTTTGACCCTGTTAATTTCATAGTTTCATTTCAAAAGAGCCGGTTTTGACATGACTTATGAGTTCTTGGGTAAATTTGAAGAAACTTCTTAAAATATGTATGTATTTTGAGAAAAAATAATTTAGATTTCTTAAAACACATTTTTAAATGTTCAATTTAAAATAAAAATTAATATCATAATATGTTAATTTATTTACTTTATTGGAATATATCTTCCAAACTTAAGGTGGGTTTGTGAGGTATGATTAATTTTATTTATACGTACACCCAGGAAAATAATTGGTTGGAATTCGATAGTTACAATGAAGAAAATAGCAACAAAAAGTCTATTGCATATACCGTGTGCAGGTTGTATTTATATATAAATAGTAAAAACAACAATAATAATATGGATACGATCAAATGAAAATGCTTGCAACTAAATCGATGGTTGTATCAATCGATTTAAGATTGTTTTTGCATTGACACTCGGTTAGCTGTGGTAACCAATTTTAATCTTTCATTATAGAACCATATGATCGATTTTTGGATAAATCTTCAACACTTGGATCACGGTATATGTAGTTAAATATAATTTCGTGTGGATAATAATGTGTGGAATGCAGAATATGTTGTGCAAAATGTTTTACATAAATAAAAAATAAAAGCTACAATCATGATATTTAAAGCGCAAGGTTAAGCGATATTTCCATAAAAGTTTTGGTGAAATGAATTAAAATTGGTGTCAAATATTTCTTTTTCTCATAATAGTGATAAATTTGTAAAATTTGGTTTTATATTCAATAAAAAAAATAAAAATTAATGAAAACTGTTTTAATTAATTGTCGGTAAAAACAGTTGTTTGTGGTTACCTGCAGAATACAGTTTGGTTGCCTCAACCGAATTATTTGCCAACCGAATTTTGGTAGTTCTGTCTACTATCATGCGATTCCATCAGGACAACCAACATTTTGGTTGTGGTATACTTCTGCTTCCATGTTGACAACAATCATATTATATATAATCGGAAATGGTGGCTAAGATTTTCTGTTGTATATTTCCACAACCAACTGTTTTAAAACAGTTGGTTGTGGCGACAGTTTTCTGACAATTTGTCAGTCATATACTACAATTAATTAAAAACAGTTTTCACTAAATTTTATTTTATTTATTGAAAAAACATAACAATTCATAACAAAATTAAAAATCCCATATTACAAATTCATCACTAGTATGAGATGTGGAAATATTTGACACAAATTTTAGTACACGACAAAAACACAAAGCTTTTATGCAAATATCGCTTAACACTGTGCTTTCAATTTCATGGTTGTTGCTTTTATTTTTTATTTATGTACAACATTTTGCACAACATATTCTGCATTCCACACATTATTATCCAAACGAGATTAGTTTCGACTACATATGCCTTTCTTGAACAAAATGTTGAAAATGTATTTATGTCGAGTAATTTTATTTTTTGTTTGTCATGTATCAGCAAAAGAACAGCAACCAATCTTTCGGTTGTATTTCCCAAAATACATTTAATTATTCTAAATTTGGGAAATTATTGGGATAACCAAAAACGATTATTTATTAATATTTTTGTTGTTGTAGTAACCAATTATTCGTTGCAATAATAATCTTTGGTCTATTGATACAATTTCTGTTGTCAAGAATAAAACATTAGTTATTCAACCAAAAATCGATCATATGGTACTACAATGAAAGTTTAAAATTGGTTACCACAACTAACCGAGTGTCAATGAAAAAAACAATCTTAATTCGATTGATACAACCATCGATTTAGTTGCAAGCATTTTCATTTGATCGTATCCATGTTATTATTGTTGTTTCAACTATTTGTATATAAATACAACCGACACACGGTGTAGGCAATATACTTTGTGTTGCTAGTACTATTTTTTTATTTGGTATAGATTCAGATATAATATTTGACAAAATTTAAATTTTTTTAATGTAAAGTTATGTTTAGTTATGCTATGTTCCTTTAGTATCTTGGGTATATTTTTGAGGTATTAGCCCGATAGAGCTGGAATATGCGTTAAGCTTAAGGATATTGTGATGTCAGCAAATGTTGGAAATATTTCTTTCACTTAAAAACAGTGATTTAGTGACAGTTTTTAAAAATATTATAAAAACTTAATTTTTTAACGTTTTTGCTGGCAGGAAAAAAAATACAAAATAGAGGAAAAAATCACAAACAAATATTTTATTCCATTTTTTTAAAAGCCACGCAGAAAATATTGCCGATATGAAAAAACTCTCTGGATAAGTTGAAATTATAGTACTTTTGTTTATAGACTCATTTTTTTATAAGAGTATATTGTGAACGAGGGATATGTACGAGATATGTTCAAAAAATATCGCGAATTTTGTATTTTTTCAAAAAGTATTTATTTATTCATGAATATCTATTTTGTCCCCTTCAAAGTAATTCCCTCGGATATAATACACTTCTGCCAAAAGTTGTTTCCAATCCTCGAAGCACTTCAGATAATAATTTTTTGTGATCTTGCTCAGCTCCTCCTTCGATGCCGTGTTTATCTCCTTAATCGTGGCGTAGCGTCGTCCTTTCATGGGCCCTTTCAGTTTTGGGAACAAAAAATAGTCGCAGGGGTCTAGGTCTGGGGAAAACGGTGGCTGCGGCACCATTACTTTGTTGTTTTTGGCCAAATATTCGCGCACAAGCAACGATGTGTGTGCAGGGGCGTTATTATGGTGCAAAAGCCAGTTTTTGTTCTTCCACAAATCCGGTCGTTTTTGGCGGATTACTTCGTGCAATTTGCGCATAACTTGCAGGTAATATTCTTTATTATACCATGTGGCAAGAACCACGCCATTTGCAAACAAAGAAAACTGTGACCAAAAAAAAAACGGGCACGCTGTTCGTCCTTCGCATCTTCTCGGCCCTCTAAGCACATTTTGTACCACCGATAAACGTTGCTTTGGTCCAAGGTAGCTTCACCATATGCCACAGTCAACATTCGGAATGCGTCAGCGCACTTTATTTTGTTTTTCACATAAAATTTGACGCAGAAAAAAATTTGATCCATTTTTTGAAATAGATAAAAATCGAAGACGAGTTAAAACACATCCAAGCATGACGGCTGTCAAAAATTAACTAAACATTCAAAATGGCCGACCTTGTCAGCATAATTAAGGGACATGAGTTCCAACATAACGCTACAAAAATATCAAAAATCAAATACACGTAGCCCGCGGAAATTAAAAATTCGCGATATTTTTTGAACATACCTCGTATATCATTTACAACGGCCCAAAATGTAACACATCGAACTAGTGACCTAAGACCTCAAGAATATTTGGTTGATTTTATAAATTCCATAATTTCAATTTGATACAATTGTAACCCAAATTCATTAAAATCTATCCGTTTTTCAGATGAGTATCGCACACATTTTGTCTCTTCTTTCCGATTGTGATGACATTTTCCAGATATGTTCTTTGAAGTGTGCAGAACAAGTAGAAGGATTTTTGTAAATTTTGAAAAAATTATTTCTTCTTTGTGACATCAGCCAGCTCAGCTGATGTCACCTGTCATGAGGATGATGATGACACTTAAATATTCGTTAATGAATAAATAGGCGGAAGCTTAATAATGGTCATTGGTTAGAAAAATTATTCAGGTTATAATTCATCACCATAACTTAACGACAAGCTTAGTGACAAAATCTTGCAATAAACTCCGTTGAAAACAAACTGTACAACAATGTACAAATTTGTCGGGCATAACAATCCTTTTGCGAGAATTTCAGTTGTAAAATTGACGATGAATAGATGAGGCACTAAATATTGCCATTAGATAGAAAAAAATATTTTTGTTTTTTATTTTCTTGTATATTTGATGACGTTGCCCATCAATAAACACCGATGAGTTGCTGCACGACATTGTCGCAAAGCGTTTACAATTTTTGGTAACACTTGTGAAAAAATAGGCTATTCCCTACGTGTATTTAACGATTTATTATGGTTTTGTACTTGTCATCAGGGATATCTTTATGAAATGGACAACCGGGTCTCCAATATACCAATTTAGGTATTTGTGAATACATATTTGAAAATTTTTAATATTTAATAATATCTACGGCCCTATGCTCAAAGGAGTAAAAGTAATAAATATATATATATATATACGAGTATATGATAATATCTGGTATATTTGATGCGTGACAGTGCCCATCAATTAATCGTCGATGATTTGCACGACATACCCGCCAATGGTGTCGTAAAGGATTTTCGGCTTTTCGGCGGTACTGGTGTGCAACTATCATCAACGTTTCCCTTTGGCTGTCTCCTGTCTTTAAGAATTTATAATGATCTTGTACTCTTCTGTGGAGATGCCTTTAAGACATGAACAACTGGGCCTCCAATATACCAATTTAGGTATTTGCGAATACATATTTTTGTTCGGTCAACAGGATATTCCTTACTAATGCTTATATCCTGGTAGATAACTCGTCTGACTTCAAACTTGCCACCATAACTCTGGAATTGCCTACTGGTGTGCAACTATCATCAACGTTTCCCTTTGGCTGGCTCCTACGTGACTTTAACAATTTATAACGGTCTTGTACCCTTCTGTAGAGAAGTCTTTAAGACATTACCAACTGGGTCTCAAATATACCAATTTAGGTATTTGCGAATACATATTTGTGTTCGGTCAAGAGCGAAGGATATTCCTTACTAATGCTTATATCCTGGTAGATAACTCGTCTGACTTCAAACGTGCCACCATAACTCTGGAATTGCCTGGCAACCCCACAATTCAACTGAACTAATTTCCCAGTGACGTAGGAAAAGTGTGTTGGTTTTTCTTTTGCCCTATTATTTTCATAGTTTCATTCAAAAGAACCGCATTTGACATGATTGATGGGTTTTCGTAACATTTACAATGGAGTCACATTGGTGGAAAGTATGTGTCGTGTGTTGTGGGTATCCAACCAAGTACATGGGTGTGGAATGGGAGAATATATGATATTTGGGTGGTACAATATCTGTTTATTGTACATATCTGTATAATGCGTCAATAGATGAAGTAACCTAACGCAAAAAAAGCCAAAATGGAATTAACACCAGATTTGGTAAAAGTTTTGGTTTCGCTATGAAATAGACTCTTTTCCAAGATATGCGAATAAACCCTGCGGGAAATGAAGTGCCAATTCAACTGAGTCTATTAATCCCAATACTCGTATTGGAGTGATAGTGGTGCTGACTAGGGTTAAATACACCAAACAATATTTATGGATATGGTATGTCATCAAACGCTGCATCAGATCAATCTACTGCTCAGTAGACGACCAATTGCGTTACCTACTTTTTAGTATACGACAAGTTGATGTATCTTCACCTAGTATACTCCTTCTACATCTTAGTAGACGTTCAGTTGAATTATTTACTTCTTAGTAGACTCGGATTTGAGTTATCTGTTTCTCTGTAGGCGACTAGTTGGGTTGCCAACTTTTTAATAGAGGGTCGGTTGGGTCACCTACTCATTAGTAGAGGACCAACTGGGTTATCTTTGCCTTAGTTGACTCCAAATACGGTTAGTTACTCCGTAGTAGACGACCAGTTGTGTTGTCTTCTACTTAGTAAGAGTTCAAAAAAAAGTTCAACGATTACTTGATTTATTCAAATTGTGATTTACGCTGCCTGATATGAGTATTGAAGTGTCAGGTACTGATTTCGGTTGAAGGCGACAATTCACAACTTCCCGTCATAAATACATATTTCAGTTCATGGTTGTTAGGGTGAGAGCCAATTTGCCAGCTCACATAGACCTATTGATACCACGGGCACAGATGCCCCTCATCGAATCAAACATGCTTGATAAACAAAGTTACAAATAAATAGTACGAATATCGTTACCGGATAGATCTGTCAGGCATCCTAGAAAGGAACCCAGTATATCTAGACGTCGCACAGTGGGCTAAAATGGATATAATTCTGCCATTTCAAAACCACTTATCGAAATTTTAGGTGTGTATACAAGAGGTGTTAGAGAGTTTAAGTTCGGAACTTGGGCCCCCTATCTCATACAGGGGCGGAGCTACAGGGCCCTAAAGTTGACCAACTCGGGTGCTGTGGATACTCCTAGACAAGACCTACAATAAACATTTTATAGGTTGAAGATATCTTGAATATCTTCAATGCTCTCCACTTCTTCCTCATCACCACTGTTCCTGCAGAAGTCATTAGACTCAATACTAAACAGTCTTTCCTCTCCAGTGCAGCAGACATTTTGACCTCTTACTTCGTATCTTGGCCAGAATTGGCTAGCTACCCTATAGGTGCCGATTGCACTGCTTGATTGCCTCTTGGATAAGCCAAAGCACCAATATATGCAAATTCTTCGAGGATTTTTAATGTCACCCCTTTCCTCGCACGTTCATCAGCTTCGCAGTTCCCTGAGATATCCATATATCCAGGAACTCATAAGAGGTGTATGTTAAACTGTGGCCTCCAGAGAAATGGTGGCAGCCCTTATTGTCATCATTTTGGCTTGATAGACACTACAGGTATCTGGTAGTCTATGAGCTATGTATATCCAAACTGGGTTCTTTACAGCTTCGAACCATGTGTGTAGAAGTTGAGATGTTTTCCTGGTGTTCTGTCAACATATTCCTCTCTGACAGGTAACTTAGAGATGTAGATCCTCTCGAAGGTGTACACACTTTATATTATATAATAGTTTGACCCTTTAGTACCAACAAATTTAAGGAACTGAATTGATACTTTTCCCGGATATTCAAGTATTAAGAATGTTTTCCATATTTTTACCTCCTGTTACCATAAGGACAAACATATTTTTTTCAACTGTTTTGAAGAGAAGTGGCAGAGGTTTTCATTGGTATTAATATCTTCAAAATGTGTGAAGCTAATAAGAAGATATAAATAACACTTTTAACAAATGGAAGCGAATACTGAAATATATTTTTGCGAAAGCGAATAATCCAAAGATGGTTTTTGCGAATGCGAAAGCGAATGTTAAAATGATGCGAGTTATGAACTTGAACTTGCATATGCGAATGCAAGTTCATCAGCTTTGCAGTTTAATATTATTCCTAGATATATTTCACTTTCAGAGGAGGAGGGTCCACATGTGGGACCTTATTCATCCTAGTAGAGAACCAATTCTGGTTGGTTGGGGCTACGCCCAAACCGCTGTTTCTAGCATATCTGGCCAACTTTTTCAGAGCCACCCGTAAGATGTCTGTAAGGTCGTTTTCGAATTTGCCACTTAAAGCGATTGTCGCGATGTCCGCAGATGCCACGAACTTGCAGCCACATCATTGTAGATCTAGCAGCATTTCATTCAAAGCTAGGTACCAAGTTAGTGGAGACAGTACTTCTCATTGTGGGGTGTCTCTGTTTACAAACCTTGCTAGAGTTGTGAAACCAAGATTTGCTGCTATGCGTTTGCTATTGAGCAGGCTTTGGATTAGTCTAATCAAGCTAGAGTTCACCCTTAGATATGACAGCGCCGCAATTACCGCATCTGAGAGAATGTTTTTAAAATCCCCATTCTATGTCAAGCAAATCTACCATAGTGAATTCTTTTGAAATGTATGGATTCGATAGTGCCCACAAGTTCGTCTGTAGACTTTCGATTTTAGTTTAGTTATATTCCTCATAAGAGGACTCTCCCTTCGTGACAGCAAAAAAGGTCCCAACCAATTTGTAATCTTGATTACATATAGTTCTACAAAATTTTACTTCTTGACAACATAAAAGTCAAAAAATTTCAACACAATTTTTCTCCAAAATCCATTCACTAGTAATTTTAAAAAACAAGTAAAACAAGTAATTTTCATTCATTCATAAAATTTGAATGCCAAATTTTAAAAAAATATGTTCAAATTTAGATGTCTTTCTAAACTATACGTTCCTTCCGATCTGCGTTGTAGAAGACGTAGCGATGTACAAAACGCCAGAGAGGAATTTCTTGATCCAGGAGCGAAGAGAATCAGTTCACTTTTAGATATGTAAACGAGAATTGTTCAAAAAAAATAAGAGGACCTATAATTTTTGGCGAAAAAAATATTTATTTGTTCATTAATATAAATTATGTCATCTATAAAGCAGTCCCTTATCAGATATAATATAATTGTGACACGCTTCTTCCAATCCTCGGAACACTTCTGATAAGCAATTTTCAGTATAGACTTGAGCTGTTTCTGCGAAGCCGTCTTTATCTCCTCAAATGTTACAAACCTCTGTCGTTTCATGATTAATTTCAGTTTTAATAATAGAAAAAGGTCAGAGGTGGCAAGTCCAATGCATTATTAGGGACTTGTTTAAATGCAAGAAATTATAAAAATTATTTTTGTTTAACAAAAATCGTATGTGTTGAACATATACATATGTTAAAAAAATATAAAAAGCAATTTTTAAATTGTGATATATCCACGGAAAGTGTCCTATCATACATCGGCCGAAATAGCTCAGTTGGGAGAGCGTTAGACTGAAGATCTAAAGGTCCCCGGTTCAATCCCGGGTTTCGGCAAATGTATCATTTTGAATTGTGGCACAAAAAAACGTAAAAAATGGAAGATGCTAATAGAACTAAGAATAAAAAAACAAGTAAAAAAATTCAGTCGAGAAACCCGTCTTTGTGAGTAAAGAGTAGAGGAATATGATAATCTGTGTGGGGAGCCAAAAGGGTGGACAGATTTTACTCAGTCTATAATCATTGCAAAAGTTGCCTAAAACACCTAATATTAAACCATTTTGATGATGTTGCTTTTCAGAAGGGGCCTCACAAATAAGCCTAGTTTTTGATGAGCAGTAGATACGTTTAAGAAATTGCACTGTACCGCATTGTAAGTGTTTATGAGTTGTGGTAATAATGCTATGATAGATTAAATTTTGCTACTATTTTGGCATTTGTGTGTGTAGGCTCCAGAAGGGGTGTGGCAATAACGCCAATTTTACACTGGATTGTAGATACTGTAATAGTATTACACTGCGCAAAATTTTTGTATGTAACTGGTAGTAAAGTTATAAGCTTCTAACATTTTGTACAAAATAGTTTCTTTGTGTGGGAGATACAAAAATTAATTTAAAAGTCCTAAAACGGAATTTAGCCGAACTTACTTAGGGTTTTACGTCATTCCTTCTACACTTCTACACTTACACTTTTGGCCGGTAGCAACTGATGCCTACTCTCCTCCACTAAAGTGAGGATATAAAAACAATAAAGGAATCGATGACCAAAAATTAAAATGTAACAATTGCTTAAAAAATAATATATGTACAGTGAGTCAACTAAGTATTATGCTTTTTCAAAATCTGATAAATTTTAAAATTGAAACGGATTTATTTTAATTTTTGGCGAAGTAAATTTATTTCATCATTGAGCCTACCCCATGTTTTACAGGTTTAGGTTTGACATTTTATGTTGAGGGCCAGACTCCGCCACTCGTAGCGAACGGACTTGTTATCGCAGAGAGGATAGTTATTAACCTATTAAGCAGTACCTACCCACCTACCTATTACGCAACCACGTGGTTTGTTGTTTTTGAAGCGTTGGTCCCTGGACATAAATTTCTGAGCTTAGTCTGGAAGGCCTACATCGCCGTACCTAGCACTGGTTAACACTGGCTGTCTCCAAAAAATGTATGATTAAACCAAAAAAGAAAAAGGTGATTACGGGGCAGGGGAGGGAAAACCCAGTGCCGGCGACAAGCGTTGATTCACTCGCGAGTCATGTGTCGTCGTTATCGAACAATCGTGAGCATGCAACTTTTACGGGCATTGGTGCCTTGTATCCCGTAGTCGTAAATAAAACAAGATTACATCCAGCCGCAGGCAACACAAAAGATAAGACAGATGAAGCAGAACCCAGCTGGGGCTCTAAGCGACCCAAGCCTTTAAAAGCCAATGAGGACTCCAGACTCTGAATCATCAAATGAAACTATTGTTGCTAACTCAAAGAGACTGTCAGGAAACTAACTAACTCAAAGAGACTGTCAAAGAAACTGAATAAGTTGAACCGACAGAACCTACTACGGGATGAATCTGTCAATTCTATCTCCAATACACATATGTAGGCCGCTAAAAGAGTCAGGTCTACATAGCGCTGTGATAGTGACTAAAAAGAAAACAGGCTCGCCGTCATCCAGAAATTCGCAACAAAAGGAAGTCTCTAGTCGGGGTCCTTCGATCGTGGGCGGTAAAGTTCATACGGTAACACAGATCAAGTCAACCAAATCATCCGGCTTTAAACAATAAGTCTCTAAAGATACGGAAAAATCAATTGGCCATAAAGAAGGGTAAGAAGCCACCTATAGGGTATATAAGTTTAAGAAGCCAGCTACACCATAATTGATAGCAGGAGCGCATCTGGCAGAATCCCCGAAGACCAAAATAGTGTATATGAGGGTAGCGGAGTACGTCCTCGAATCTAAGGATGAACCACCAATCGAAGTAGTGGGTTTGCAAGTTTGAGAGGGGTGTTTTTATGCTAAAGCTGACATCACAACGCTGCGCTGGTGTCCTCGTAAAACTTGTGAATAGCTTCCCCTCACCTTGGGACGGCGCAAAACTGAAGTTGGTATGGAAAATCAACATTCCTGAACTCATAAAAACCACTCTATGTGTTAAGGGATGTCCCAGTAAGTTATCATCAGAGTACATACCTGGCAAACAGAATTAAAAATTTTCCTTGAGAAAGTGGGAAATCTTCAGTAGGAAGGATGAATTCCTACACAGAATCCAAGAACAATCTTGAAGGGCATGGCGTACTTCTTGATCTTGACAGTCTATTTCAAAATTGGAAAGGTCCCGATTGGCAGGACAGATAGATCGAGTCCTAATATACTGTCTGAAGAGGCAAACACTGGTAGTCAACGGATGGAGACAAATAAGACAGCGCCCAAAAACTGACGTGGAAGTCGATAACACCACCAGTTTACAAATAGTACCGCCAAATTATGCAGGAAGTTCCCAGCAAAGGCGGTGATCAAAATAAAAAGAGCCACACAACTAATCAAAACAATGAGGGAAAGAGAAAAAATAACTCCGCCTCCCAGGAGTGTCTACTGGTAGATGGTGTAATAGGTAGTGAACAAAAGGAGGAGAATGACCCACTACCAAACAATGAGAGAGTGCCATCAGAAACAACTCCCAAAAGCAACTTTTACTGGTAAGACAATCCAGATAAACCTTCACCGGATCGAGACAGCATCCAACGCTCTGATGGACATGATAAATAAGGTCAGGGTTCATATTGCTTTGATCTAGGAACCATGGACAACTAGCAACAAAGTTACTGGATTAAACCTTGTGAACTACAACTTTTTTATACGCTAACACAGGTACTCGGAGGATATGACTGGAAGATACTGAGATAATTCGTGTCTAGTTCCGATTTTTTCTAACTCGTAAAGTATAAAAATATCATAAATAAGGAGCACACAATAGACCGAACAACTCAGTTGTTCGGTCTGTTATGCGCTCCTTTTATTTATATCCATGGATTTATATCCATGGAAAGATATTATTGATTTCAGGAAACAGAATTACTCAATGTCGTGTGTAGACATTTTCGATTTCCTAATTATTTAATAAGTAAATGCATAAAATAAAGATGAATTTAATAAGAAGTTAAATATGTTATCAATTATAACATCTGCCGAAATAGCTCAGTTGGGAGAGCGTTAGACTGAAGATGGTAGAAAAAGGTCCATTTGTGTGGAAGGTACCAAAAGGGCCGTGCCAATAAAGCCCACTTTTCTCTGGGCTCTAGGCACTATAGAAGCATTACACAATACACAATTTTAAGTATTTGCCATAAGCAGTTATCTTTTGGTGCAAAGTGGTACATTTGTGAGGGAGGTACCAAAAAGGGAGTGGACCAATATGACCCATCTTCGAACTTAGCCGGAGATAGAGAAAAATATTACCACATACCAAATTTGAAGACAATCGGTTTTAATTAGGGATTATTCTGTACAAAATTTCATGTATTTGTATGCACTGGTATTAACGTTATAAGCTGTAACTTTTGGTACAAAATGGTCCATTTGTGTGGGAGGTACCAAAAGGGGCGTTCCAATAACGCTCATTTTTCTCTGGGCTCTATGCACTATAAAAGCATTACACTGTACAAAATTTTAAGTATTTGTTTGAACTGATAATAAAGCCATAAGCAGTTAACTTTTGGCGTAAAATGGTACATTTGTGAGGGAGGTACCAAAAAGGGTGTGGACCAATATGACCCATCTTCGAACTTAGCGGAAAAATAAATTTAATCCTATGTTTTTGGAAAAAAAGAACATGAAAACAAATTTGTTTTGGCATGAAATGTTAACAGACTTTGTTCAACGTGTTCTTAGCTACATTATTGCCAAATATAGTTAAGCGCTATCACCAAGTCTGAAGTAGCTGTTGCTCAAAAACCGATGACACCTTTTTTCAAGGGGTCCACTGATATTCCGAATCTTTCGAGGCCCATAAAAAAAAATTGGTCACCAATCTCGCGAAACTAAGTATAGGGTTATACTACCATTTGGTAGTAGAATCGAAGCTATACAGTCAGGTTCGTGTATTTTTCAAAAAGTGTTCATTTGTTGCATAGTGTTATTTATATTTATCATTATTTTGATAGAAAAACAATTTCCATCGTGTAGACCACAAAACTCTTGAAGGAAATGACCTACGCCTTCGTTTAAGCAAAAAATTGAAATATTTTTCTTAAGATTTTAGAAAAGGCCATCGAAAAGACTTTGGACAAATTTTTATAATACGAGTACAATAGGTAATTAGTTATATGGATCGGAAAAAAGGGCCTTTTGACCAAAATATCAAAATGCAGCACCCTCCAACTTGGACAGTCCTTAACCGATCTTGTTGAATATGGTCTACTTGTGTGGGAGGTACCAAAAGAGGCGTGGCATCTTCACCCATTTTTGTCGATGTTATAACAACTATTACACAAATACAGGGTGGCCCAAAATAACCGAAGGGGTTTCAGTTATTATTATAACTTTTTATTTAAGACATAATTACTATTTTTATCTCCTCACCCTAGAGAGGAGGGTATATATCATTTGCTACGAGCCAAAAGTGTTACACGTCGAAGGAGTGACCTAAGACCCTAAGTATGTTGTGCGGAAATACATTTTGGGTCATTTTAAGTAATTTGAGCAATGTCCGTCCGTCTGTCTGTCTGTATTTTTAGGTCCTACGGTCATTTTGGTCCACCAAGTACTATGTATGGAATTTCAGAAGATTCGAATAAGTGGCATAGAAGTTATTAAAGAATCAATATTTCACTAAGTGTTAAACCTTTGTCGGGGAAGTACTAGAAAGAGTGATCAATATGGCCCATCTTCGAAGTTAGCCTGAGATGGAGAAATATATTACCGCATACCAAATTTGAAGTTAATCGGTTACTCCTTTCGAGAGTTATCGTGCGCACCAGACAGGCAGTCGATAGGACATTGATCAAATGACGAAAAATGACCGAAATCGAATTTTCACCAAACATACTTGGGGTCTTAGGTCACTCATCAGGTGTGTGTGTGCTCGTACCAAATGTTATACATATACCATCCTCTGCAAGGTAAGTGGGTAAATATTTAGGGGTTTAAATCAATCCTTAGATGTGTTCAATTTTTTTTGTCGTATATATCCTGGAATGTGAGGTTATACTCGTATCAAGATTTTTACTATATGAGGTTTAGGTCGATATTCCACTCAATACTTATTTTATATTCAGCAATACTGTTGTGGAGTCTTGATCAAAGTCAAACGATGTTACGCTCTGATATTTCTCATATCCTGTTAAAAAGCTCGGCTGACTTCAAACGTGCCGCATTGAACTACAGTGACCTCACTGGTTATTCCCCCCATTTGGGGGGTGTGAAGTATGATAATGAAATTTATTATTATATTATGTTCAAAATTCCACAGTAAAAAAAAGGACAACGGAGCTGGGGTTTCCTCTCATCCTGTTACTTTCATAGTTTCATTTCAAAAGACCCGACTTTGAAAATGATTTATGAGTTTTGGCGAAATTTTCACATTGAAATGTGCAAAGGATGTGAAGTGAATTAATAAATATTCGGTATGAATGTATGTGTCATACCATTTGAAAAGGAATACTGTGTACTGAACTGACCTGCCCCACAATTTTTGGGTGTCAATGTGTATACGAGTATACATGACTGGAAAAAGGCGCCAATTAAAGGAGTGTCGTGCTATTGTTCTCTTGTCCTGTTATGTTCATAGTTTAAGTTCAAAGGAGCCGCCGCTTTGACTTCTTATATCGCACATGCGAGTATACACACTTTTAGAACTTTGAAACGTCACCCAACAAATCGAGTGGGAACACTTTGGCAAAGAACTAGTCCCTCATCTCACACCTTCCTCCCTCTTTTTATTCGGAGAAGTGAGAAAACTTATAGAAGAGTCCTTTGATGTATGCGTTTACAAGAGAAACATTGGCACAAGGCTGTATGTTCAATGGAGTGGCAAATATGGGTGAGACACTTTGTGATATTTTCTCATCTCCTGATATTAGTAAAGTTTTTGTCAAAAGAGCCTTATTTGCATTTGAATGCGATTTTTAGGAGATATCACATAAAACGGACACAGATTATCTTCAAAGAGTTCTAAACAAGCAAACATATGTACACGCAATACAAACACTTGCAGATAATAGTTTCTGGAAGTAGAGAACGAAACCTTCTTGTAGTCCTTGAATCCTGTTTCTTGGAAAATGCTACTCTGAAAGAGACGCATTTGACGACATATTGACGAGTTTTGTGACGTGCATACACGTGTTCTCCTTCAAAACAACGAAAGGACTAAGAAGGAACTGGAATGTGTCAAGGACAAGTATACTACGTGTGCGTTCAGTGAAAAATCGTTTTAAAGAAAATTCTGATTCCAACCTACTCCATAACTGATGTTGTAAAAAACACAAGCCACAAACGTTACCACTAAAAAAAACGTAAAAAAGTAGACACAAATTTAAGGTTTGCTAGAGATGACTATGTGACACTCTAAACCAGGGTTTTGGTATTATAAAAGCTACGTTTCGTCTTTTATTAAAGTGAAGCTGTAATCTCTGCGAGGGCATAAAATATAACTTCTATAGGATTGATGTCAGATCGAAAGGTACATAGAGTGTACGCACGAAATGTTGCCAAGTTCACGGCCAAACGGCTAATGACAATGCTCTAATTAGTTAGTATTCTAATATGTTAGTATTCAAAAACGCCATGTTTTTGAATGTCCACCTCCAAAAGCAACGGAATCACCAGAAACTGTTCGAAAGGCGATGGCCAGAATTCGTCTTAATCGACGGTAAAGTTCAGTTCAATTGGCGAGAAATCTGAATATGTCTGGAAATTCATATTTAAAAATTATCTACGATTGAAGTCCTTAAAATAGGAAAAGTGCAATTTTTAACACCTGCATAAAAATCAGGTCGACTACTACACAAGGAAAAATTGTCTTTTTTGATATGTTTGAAACGAATGAAAATATATTTGGAAGGCAAATTTTCAAATATTGTATATTTCTGAGCAAATAAATTTTATTTGGAACGCATATATTAATATATTACAACAGAATATGTTTTCAAACGAATTTTCTCAAATAAAATATGTGTTAATATACAAATAAAATTATTGTTAAGGAATTTCTCCAAATATACATATTTAGTTTAAAATGGCGATGCAGATTTTTCAAATTTCATTTTTAATTTTTCATAGATTTCGAGTTATCCATCGTCGGGCATGGCACTTGTTATTTTCCATATTTAAATTGTTGATGCTTTTCTGCTCTTTAAAATGTTTTTCACTCTAAATTATAATTTAAAATATAAAAATTTTACTTTTCGCGTTCTTCGGCACTTGTTGAATGACAAAAATCGATCAATGAACACCTATAAATACTACTATTTTTCAATATTTTACTGACAGATATTTATCATCATTTATGACCAGGGCTGTGGAGTCGAAGTCGGCGTTGTTTGTGCTGCTTTCATGAAATTATAATTTCTAATAAATACATTGTATATTTTTAAAAAATGTTGTACAAATATATGAAAGGACACACATATAAATGAACATGTTTGGTCCGGAATAAAATTTATTCAGTACATTTTATAAATCGATCTCGGAGTCTTAGTCGGAGTAGAATCCGAGAGAAGTTTGCAAAATTATCTAACTCAACTATTTTCGCGATCAAAAATTTCGATTGATATGTATGTACATAAACATATTTATACAAAGCCGGGAGAGCATCCTAGTTAGAATCACAAAGATTTGCAGACCGAATAAAAGCAAGCAAGCAACATAACAAATGCATGGCTCGGCAAAACATGGTGAGTCTTCTGACACACCACAAACTACACTTAGTGCAGTCAAAACCCATAAAAGCTTTTATGCATAGTGTGGTAATTTTCCATTTGATGGAGCAAAATTTGCTTCTCATTGGACATGGCTGGTGTTTTGTATTAACTTTGGTTAACAATTGTTTTTGGAAGATTTTGGAGAAGTGTGGTTTCACAAAGATTTCTCATTCGCTTGCGTGTTGAAGTCAACCATATAGAGCTCCGTATCTCCCATACAATTGCAGCAGAACTGTTGATAACGAGTGTCACGTCTCAGAAATCATGTACTGGATCATGTGTGTGCTGCCAATTTTAAAAACATATTTATACACCGCCATGTATAAAATACTTGTTTCTATAATAATATAGAAACAAAATGGTCTTGAAGCCGGGAGAGTATCCTAGTTAGAATCACAAAGATTTGCAGACCGAATAAAAGAAGCAAACAACATACAAAATAAGTAAAAAAATAATCAAATTTATGCATTTGAAAGTATAATTTCATGAAATTTGCAAAAACAACGCCGACTCCACAGCCCTGTTTATGACCCCGTTCACGCACGTGTGCTTTTAACATTTTTCACTGGATTCCCTTTTTCGGGAAGGTCTGTTCCGCATTTTTTCTCCTACTCAGTATCTACAACTTTGCTTCAGACACAAAAGAGATATTCCGTACGGTATACCGAGATATAATCGTAATTTTTCATTGATTTTGATGACATAAGTTGAAATAACTTTTGGCTTAAAGCAATAATTTTTAATTTCTCTTTATTCCAAGTCGTCAGTGGTTATGCAAGATTATATATATTTTGCATAAAAATCTGATTCATATTACTCTCTAAATTATAGCTTAAAATATAAAAATTGTACTTTTCGCGTCCGTCGGCACCTGTTGAATGACAAAAAATAGACCAATGAACATTTTTCAATGTTTTACTGACAGATATTTGTCATCATTAATGACTCTGTTCAAGCACGTGTGCGTTAAAAATTAAAAACTTTCCAAAAAAATTAGGACTCATAAATGTGGGTGAAATTTCTGTAGAAAACTCATCAATAAAAAAGTCCACTTCCCTTTTCTCCTTTAATTGACTGTGAAGAGAGTAGGTATCATCATGAAGGAACATAAACTCACATTTATGAGCGTTTATGCACCTGTGTTTCTATGTTCTGCATTTACGTTATACCATTTCCTATAGAACATCGACGAAACGTCCATACGGTATTGTAAATAAGCACTTCCAAAAAACAGCATATTTGAGGAGTTGTAATCCAGTTATTGAGCAAAAAGGGGAAAAATTAAAAAAAAAAGGAAGTACTAAAGTCGGGCGGGAGGACTATATGATAACCCTATACTACTGTTAGCTGAATAAGTACACTACAACATTGAGAGATATATTTTATATATGTTATCGATTTTCTCCATATTTTGCAGTGTTCGTTCTTCGATCAATAAACTCCACTCTGTCAAATAACGATTGGATGTTAAATAAAGCTTTCATAGCACTTTGATACCAAATGGGAACGAAAGCATATATGAGTCATTCCATTATCATTCTGTTAATTATTTAAAGCACATTCACAGAAATTATGCAAATGGTTTTTTTATAAAAAATCGTACAAAATAGTTCCCATCAATTCACCACTTCCACATTCATACAGCAGTTAAGAAAGACATCTCAGAACACGACTTTAAAATTTCAAAAAAAATGGAAGGGTTTAATCATTTTGAAAATCGCAATAGAAAGTTAGTTGTAGTGGTTGAAATTACCTTCAAAACAAGGTATAGCACATTAAAATCGGTCACGTATTTTATGAGATACAAGCTAAAGGATAAACACACCTTTTAGAAAAAAACGTAATTTCGTCATCTTTAAATTGCTCATAACTCTTAAAGAATTTTTTTTTAAATTTTTTCTTGAACTACGTATAAGATATTTTTAGGTTAATAATGCATGCATTTCGAAGCAATCAAAAATAGTGATGTCAAAAATCGTCCCGTTTGGCGTGGAATGACGCATATGAGGCTATATATAAACCAATTTTTATCAAACTTATAGGTTCGATTCTACTACCAAAGGGTAGTATAACCCTACACTCGGTTTGGCGAAATTGGTGACCATTTTTTTATGGGCCTCCAAAGTTTCTGAAAATCAGTGTGCCCTTCGAAAAAGGAGTCATCAGCTTTTGTCCAACAACTAATTCAGGCTTGCTGATACCGCTTAACTCTATTTGGCAATAATGTAGCTCAGAATATGCTGAAAAAAGATTCTCAAGATTTTATGTAGCTCAGATTGTATTGATATGTTCACAAAAGTTGTTCAGATTTACCTTGGCTACAATTTGCCAAAAATTGTTAGAGAAAAATTACGAGTCCCTGAAAGTTATGCTGAAAAAAAGTTTTCTCGTCATTTTTAAAAAAAAGTGCGGGAATTTTATTTTCGAATAAATTGTTAAGAAACTTTTTTCAGCACATTCTTAGTTACATAATTGCCAAATATAGTTAAGCGGTATCACCAAGTCTGAATTAGTTATTGGATAAAAGCTCATGACACCTTTTTCGAGGGGACCATTGTTTTTAAGAAATTTTGGAGGTACGTAAACAAAATTGTCTCCAATTTCGCCAAATCGAGTATACACGGGGCAAAATCCTATTTTTTGATATTTTTGAATCGAAAAAAAAAAATATATTTGGAACACAAAATTTTAAATATTATAAATTAAAAAAAAATTAATAAATACATTTTATTTGAAAATCAATAAAATATATTTGCAACGCATATATTACAACAAAATATATTAGCAAACTAAATTTCCCAAATAAAATATATGCTTAAATGCAAATTATTGTTTAGGAATTTTTCTAAATATATTTTATTTAAAAAAGAGTTCCAAAACATATGTTTTGTTAATTTTTTGTATTTTTCGAATTTCAGTTTTAATTTTTCCTTGGTTTCAAATTGTACCTCCGAGTTATGATACCATATGTAGCATTAACTTCAGCTTTATATTAATCATTTAAAATTTCTGAGTATTCTTAGTCATCATTAGTTGTCAATCGTCCATGTAATTCATGCTGATCCAAAATTATACGATTTTAATTGTTATTTTTTATTACTTTTACGTACATTAAACATTTCTAAAGTTTAACTTTGAATTACTGAAAAATTTAACACAATTTAGGTATTTTCTGAAAACTTAAATGAAAATAAATATTTGTTTCGGAAATAATAGTCCCAAATAAAAACATATTGCGATGTAAACAAAATTTTGTGTAGAACAAGATCTGCCCAAATATATATTTTTTGTGTGTACCAAATATTAAATGTTTAGAGTGTATCCTAATATGTGTACGTTTCAAGCCGAATGTGTTTGGGACAATATACTACAGAAGGGTTTTTTTTCAGCGTGTAGGGTTATACTACCCTTTGGTAGTAGAATCGGACCTATACTGTCAAGTCCGTGTATTTTTCAAAAAGTGTTCATTTGTTGCATAGTGTTATCGGATATAAAATAATGTTTATACCCTACACCACACTGTGGTACAGGGTATTATAACTTTGTGCATTTGTTTGTAACACCCAAAAGGAGAAGAAATAGACCCATTGTTTATTATACCGATCGACTTAGAATCACTTTCTGAGTTGATTTAGCTATGTCCGTCTGTCTGTCTGTCCGTCTGTCCGTCTGTCCGTCTGTCCGTCTGTCCGTCTGTCCGTCTGTCCGTCTGTCTGTGCATGTATTCTTGTAATCAAAGTACAGGTCGCAATTATGGTCCGATCTCGACGAAACTTTACACATATATTTTATTTGGCCCAAGGACGATCCCTACTGAATTTGGTTGAAATCGGTTCAGATTTAGATATAGCCCCCATATATATGTTACCCCAGATTTGACATTTAAGCGCTGTAAAAACTTTATTTTATATCCGATCAGTCTGAAATTCGGCAGAAAGGGGTTTCTTATTATATGAATGAACACTGTTAAATTTGGAAGAAATCGGTTCAGATTTAGATATAGCCCCCATATATACGTTACCCCCGATTTGAAGTTTAAGCGCTGTAAAAATGTTATTTTATATCCGATCAGTATGAAATTCGGCAGAAAGAGGTTTCTTATTATATGAATGAACACTGTTAAATTTGGAAGAAATCGGTTCAGATTTAGATATAGCTCCCATATATACGTTACCCCCGATTTGACATGTAAGCGCTGTAAAATCTGTATTTTATATCCGATCAGTATGAAATTCAGCAGAAAGAGGTCTCTTATTATATGAATGAACACTGTTAAATTTGGAAGAAATCGGTTCAGATTTAGATATAGCCCCCATATATACGTTACCCCCGATTTGAAGTGTAAGCGCTGTAAAAATGTTATTTTATATCCGATCAGTATGAAATTCGGCAGAAAGAGGTTTCTTATTATATGAATGAACACTGTTAAATTTGGAAGAAATCGGTTCAGATTTAGATATAGCCCCCATATATACGTTACCCCCGATTTGAAGTGTAAGCGCTGTAAAAATGTTATTTTATATCCGATCAGTATGAAATTCGGCAGAAAGAGGTTTCTTATTATATGAATGAACATTGTTAAATTTGGAAGAAATCGGTTCAGATTTAGATATAGCCCCCATATATACGTTACCCCCGATTAGACATGTAAGCGCTGTAAAAACGTTATTTTATATCCGATCAGTGCGAAATTCGGCAAGGAGAGGTTTCTTATTACATGAAGGAATACTGCTAAATTCGGAGAAAATCGATTCAGATTTAGATATAGCCCCCATATATATGTTACCCCCGATTTGACATGTAAGCGCTGTAAAAACTGTATTTTATATCCGATCAGTGCGAAATTTGACAGAAAGAGGTTTCTTATTACATGAAGGAATACTGCCAAAATTCGGAGAAAATCGGTTCGGATTTAGATATAGCCCCCATATATATGTTACCCCCGATTTCACATGTAAGCGCTGTAAAAACTGTATTTTATATTCGTCGTCAGAAAGAGGTTTCCTATTATATGAATGAACCCTTTTAAATTTGGAAGAAATCGGTTCAGATTTAGATATAGCCCCCATATATACTTACCCCCGATTTGACCTGTTAGCGCTGTAAAAACTGTATTTTATATCCGATCAGTGCTAAATTCGGCAGAAAGAGGTTTCATATTACATGAAGGAATACTGCCAAATTCGGAGAAAATCCAGATTTAGATATAGCTCCCATATATATGTTACCCCCGATTTGACATGTAAGCGCTGTAGAGACTGTATTTTATATCCGATCAGTACGAAATTCGACAGAAGGAGGTCTTTTTACATGAATGAGTATTAAGGGAAGATCGGTTCAGATTTATATTAAAGCTCCATATATATGTTCCTCCTGATTAGGTATCAAACCGCTATACAAGTTTTTTTTACTTCCGATCATTAAAATTTTCCAGAAAGATGTTTCTCAATCTAGGAACGAATATTGCTTAATTTTGCGATTATCGTTTCAGAATTAGATAATATGTTTCTACCCATTTACTAATTATTCCAAATTATAATGCCAATGACACTAATCGCATTGTTAGGGAGGTGTAGGGTATTATATAGTCGGCCCCGCCCGACTTTCTGCCTTTCCTTACTGGTTTTATAGTATGTAAGTTGATGTCCTATTCGAAAGAACGTGTATAGGGAGGCTATATCTAAATATGAACCGATTTATTTAAAATTTGACAGTATTTATTCTTGGATCAATGAAGTCTTTTATGCAAAATTTGGTTATGCTCAGATGTTAAATACGATGTCTATACTACTTAAATGCCAAATTGGAGGTAAATATATATAGAGGCAAAGGCTTAATGATCGGATGTAAAAAAAAACATCTCTGAAACGTTGATATCAAATCGGAAGGAAGGTATATATGAAGGCTATATCTAAATCTCAATCGATTTCTTTGAAGTTTAACAGTGCTCAATCTTGAACCAATGAACTCTTTTATGCCAAATTTGGTAATGCTCAGATATAAAATACGACTTCTATAGCGCTTAGATGTCAAATTGGAGGAAAAATTATGTGGAGCCTATGTCTAAATCGGAACAGATTTTCACCAGTTTCATTAGGAATCATCCTTGCGCCAAAAAAGAGCACTGTGCTAAATTTCATTACGATCGAACTTTAAATACGACCTGGAGTTTGATTACACTGATACACCTGTAGACGGACAGACAGACAGGCTCCACTAAATATACTCACGAAGTGATTCCAAGTCGATCCGTATGATAAGCGATAAACAGTAAGGAAGGAAAAAACTATGACCGACTATATGATACTCTATACCATCCTATCAGAGCCAGTATAAGAAAAATATTGTCAAGTTTTTTTCAATGTATCATTTCTAATGATCCAAAACTTGTATAATAGCCTCACTTTAGTGTGCTCATAGGTATATATCATTTGCTGAGAAGAGTAACACATCAAAGAAGTGACCTAAGACCCCATGTATGTTCGGCGGAATTCCGTTTTTTCACATTTTAAGTCATTTGAGCAATGTCCGTCCGCCGTAATTGGTGCAACCACATGGTTGGCGCAACTAAATATGATTTCATGTCAACATGGAAGCAGAAGTATACAACAACCAAAATGTTGGTTGTCCTGATGGAATCGCATGATAGTAGACAGAACTACCAAAATTCGGTTGGCAAATAATTCGGTTGAGGCAAATAAACTGTTTTCTGTATATATCATCGTATATCATTTGCTAGGGACCAAAATTCTAACACATCGAAGGAGTGACCTAAGACCCTAAGTATGTTCGTCGTTTTAGGACATTTTATGTCAGTTCTGCAATGTCCGTCCATCCGTCCGTCAGGCTGGGGCGCACTGTCGAAAGGAGTAACGGATAGACTTCAAATGTGGTGTATTTCGTGGTGTCGGTTAATTCGACTGACATTTTCTTATTTGTTTACTCCAAAAATTAATACGTATATGTCAAAAAGTGCAAGAGAACAGAGTGTAGGGTACGCTAGTAATACAAATGTTATTGTGCAAGTTGCTTAAAGTTTCTTAGCTCCTGTTACTTAGTGCGAGTCACTTCAAAGGAAGCTCATTTGCATAATACTTCTCTGATCATTTATAATATGTACAGCACCAAAAATATCCCTTTAAATGGAATTCGTTATATTGGATAAAATGGTCAATTATTTCAACCAATTTCTGTTTGTTAAGGAAATAAAAACTCCGGTGTATCTCCACCCTTATTTCCTCAGTTACAGAAGATTCGAATTCTTGGCTGCTGAATTTTTTTTTAACCCAACAATATATTCGTATTATTTGAAGTAAAATATATTTCATGTACAACCATGAAGCTTTCAGTGACTAGGACGAAGTGTGTTTGTCAAAAATTTCTTGGCGTGTGTAAGAGACATCAATAATGAAGATAGACGATTTTTCCAGTTTATGGGGGGACATTTCTTCCTCGACCCATTTTTTATGCACAGAAAACAACCTGTGCTATTTCATGGAAGTTCTGAAATGCAATTGTTATCGCCACATGCAATTTTGTCACATGAGAAAAAAAAATTATGGTATGCTGCAAAAAAAAAAAAACGCCATGGCAGTCAGTAGTGCCAATGAAGTGTGAACTATGGAACTACTTTTAAAGATTCCTCATCTCCTGTTATTAGTAAAGGTTCCTGTCAAAGTAAACTAATTTGCATATTTATGGTCCAACAATTTATAAAACAAATAAGGAAAATTTTTCGTAACGCCGATTGTGACCGGTCTCCACTTTAAGGGTGTGTGTCCTGTTGCACAAATTATTGTTGATAATTTTAAACATATTCCTTGTGTCCTGTTAGTTATGCAGACTTACTTCAAAAGAGAAATTTTGACATAATTTATAAGTGAGTTGGAGGAAACATTAGGATTTTGTGGTTTTTGACGTCTCTTAGAATAGTTGACTCACTACAAAAACAACATCTCAACTTTCAAAGTTCCGTTGAAGTGGTAAAATTCAATTTTGCGTAAAGTATACGTCTGCTGCTATTTATTTTTCTCTCCCATTGCCCAGAGAAATTTACTTCAAAAGAGCCGCAACTTTTGAATTTAATATTCTCAGAGTATGAGGTTCTCAAATGATGCGTGAGAACATTTCCCAGCCCAACAATGCCAATAGTGGCACATTTTCATTCTGAATTTTCTGTTTTCCCGTTATATACGTGGCTTGACTTCAAAGGACTTCATTTGACATAATTTATGACTATTTTGCCGTTTACATTGTTGTTTGTTTTTGTAATACGTTCACGTACACATATAGGGCATTTTATGCCAAATATAGATATGTGTGGGTTTGCAAATATATATGTGGTCGTCATTGCATAAAGAAGCAAAATTGCGACTATACAAAAACATGGCTTGATGTGCATCTTTTTTGTTGTGAAGAATTCGTGTAAAATATTTTTTCAAAATATCTTTAATCTGACGGAGATACATCTGCGAATAAGGTGCGTGCTGATGCAATTCGAACTTTAGTTCATTGATTTTGGCCTTCGCTATAGTGGATGTGTGAACTGTTGCATTGTCTTGATTGTGAGCAAACGCGGCACCCATCTTGCGCACAGCTTTCTCATCATCAAATTTTCTGGCAAAACGCAAAATGCCTATGACCTCAGGTTCTGAAATGCCTATGACTTCAGCTAGCTTATGAATCTTTAACCGACAGTCGTCCAATACCATTTTGTGGATTTTTTAACCATTTCTGGCGTGGACACCTCAATTGGTCGACCACTACGGTGTTCGTTTTGGCAGCTCGTACGGCCCCGTTTAAACTCTGCCACCCAATATAGTTGTAAACGAAGGAGCATGAGATTTTTATGGATTAGAGACAAAAATCGATTTTGAAGCCGATTGGCTCATTTTTTTGATGGTGAATCGCTAGTAACACTAGTTTACAAACATGTTGCCGAAGGTCTGTGCACAAATTTTCCTGGCGTAATTTGGAATCCTATCCACGAAAAAAAATATTTAAAACATTTTTATGGTAATTTTTTTTTAAATTCTTTTTTTAATTCAAATTTTCGTGGAATTTACCTTTCATGTAGAAACGATTGTTTGGTGATAGTCGTTAAAAAAATTAAAAAAAAGTTGATTTTTTTTAAAAGAAAACGTGTTTTGCTGGCACGAAAAAAACAAATCGCAAAAAGGATAGAAGAAAAAATCCGATTTTGATAAAAAATCCGATGATCGGATAAAAAAGTTCGTCATCTATAACGTAAATATGTCTTGTCGAAAGGGAGCTTTGTATTGGGGCTGTATCAAAAAATGGACCGATATGCATCATTTTCACTAGGCATGATTGAATGCAATGGAATGAACATATATTCAAATTTTGGCATGATCGGTTAAAAAATGCGCTCTCTAGTGCGTAAATATGTCTTATCGAAAGGGACCTTCGTATGGGGGCTATATCAAAGAATGGACCGATATGCCCCATTTTAAATTCCTGGGTTAAGAAATAACTCTGTACCAATTTTCATTAAGATTGCTTCATATTTGCGACCTGTGGTGTCGAATATAAAAAAGAACGGAACGCTAAACGTAGTGATACTGTTAGTGTTCAGTTCAAAAGAACAGTATCACTACGACGTAGTGATACTCTTCTATGAACGGTACGTTATCGTAGTGTACCGTTCGTCGTGTTCTAAGAACGGTACGTTATCATAGTGGTACCGTTCGCGAACAGTAACACTAAAAAATAAATAACTTTAGTGTTCTCTGAAGGAACCGTTCCTATAACGTACTGTTTTTTTCTGAACACTTTTGTGTCTGAAGCAAAGTTGAATATGAGAAAAAAATACGGAAAAAACCTACCCGAAAAAAGTACATACAGTGCTTCAAAAATGTCTTTTCAGACACAAGAGATGTTCCGTACGGCACACTAGGGTTATATAGTTGTGGCAAATAGTCGACTTTTCGACCTTTCGACTTTTTGAAAAAATCAAGATGTCGACTTTTAGACTTTTCGATTTTATTAATGAAAATGCGAATATTTCAATTTTTCTTCATTAATTTTGAAGTAATATACAGGAAAAGACAAAAAAACTGATAATGATCAGGTAATCAGAAATTCGTAGAAGTCGTTACATATAAAAGTTAAAAAATCTTAAACACACTCAAAAAAACGTATTTCCTAAATTTAAGTAAATCCGTACTCCAATTTAGTTCAATGGTTTTATTCATATTGAGTTTATTTTTTAAAACTGTGAAATTTTACTTAGTACTACTACAAGTAATTTTTTTTGGGGACATGCAGAATAGTTCCGTAACTAAAAATAAGGACATGTTTTTACTAAAATAATATTTCTTGAAAATAGTTTTTATTTCCTAAAAATCGAAAAATTAACGAGTTTTAATTTCCAACAAAGGACCTCAAGCCGAACTATACAAAAATCAAATAGTTCGAATATTTATAAATTTATCAAATTTAGACATATGCGGTGGACATCCAACATAGACATAAGGAAATTATAAAATAATAATTGAAACCATTAGTTTTAGGAAAATTTAACTAAAAAAAATCAAGAGTCCTCATTTCGAGTCAATGAATTTGAACTCAAAATTAGGAAAACATACTAAAATCAAGGAAAAATTCGGACTATGTTGTAGTCCCAAAAAAGCAAACAATTTGTATGTCCTTTTTAATTCAGCAACTTTTATTTTTCCGCAAATCGTTACATGCAGAAACTTAAATTTATGGCGAAATATTTGAAAATGTTACGCCCGGGACGAGAGTCGAACCGACAACCTTATGAACGGCAGGATTTGGGATCGAATCGCATTCGGAGCGGAGGTAAAATTTTATATACATAATGTTGAACATTTCGTGTCTAATAATCAATTTCAAGTCCTAAAATAAAGAAGAAGAGAGTAATCCAAAGAGGAAGTGGTAAGAGATTCCAAAATATTTAATGGAGGAGAGTAATGGAGCAGGTGATCCAAATCGCAAAAAATGTCAAGGACAAAAAAGCCCAAGAAAAATTTAAATTTTTGTTTTCTTTTGCATACAATTAATTAAATTTTCCTAAATTTGAGTAAAAATTTACTTGCAATAAGGACAAAAATATGCTGAATTTGCATAGTTTCATGGCAGAATTTGCTAGTATTGAATTAATTTTCCCTACACTGAAAATAAAAATAGTAATAAAATTAATGACGACACATTCTTAAATTAAGTATGCGACCTCGGCATCAATTCAATCCCTTTTTCTTTTGAGAAAAGAGTGACAAATTCTACCAAATATTTCAACGTAAGTATTATATATGAGCGGTTGAAATATTTCTCTTAGTTTTCAGTGTTTACCAATTGTGGTACGATAAAATTAATGTTTATTTTTATACCCTACACCACACTGTGGTACAGGGTATTATGACTTTGTGCATTTGTTTGTAACACCCAAAAGGAGAAGAGATAGAAGAATTTTTTATTATACCGATCGACTTGTAATCACTTTCTGAGTCGATTTAGCTATGTCCGTCTGTCAGTAGACGTATTCTTGTAATCAGAGAACAGGTCACAATTATGGTCCGATGTCAACGAAACTTTGCACATATCTTTCTTTAGGCCCAAGGACGATCCCTATTGAATTTGGTTAAAATCGGTTCAGATTTACATATAGCTCCCATATATATGTACCACCGATTTGGCATATATGCACTGTATAAGCCACATTTTTGAACCGATTTGTAAAAAAATTGACAGAGAGTAGTCTCGTGATACACTTAGAGAAAACACAAAATTTGGGGGAAATCGGTTCAGATTTAGCCCCCATATATGTATATGTTACCCCCGATTTGACATGTAAGCGCTGTAGAAACTGTATTTTATATCCGATCACAGCGAAATTCGGCAGAAAGAGGTTTCTTATTACATGAAGGAATACTGCTAAATTCGGAGAAAATCGGTTCAGATTTAGATATAGCCCCCATATATATGTTAGCCCCGATTTGACATCTAAGCGCTGTAGAGACTGTATTTTATATCCGATCAGTACGAAATTGGACAGAAAGACGTTTATATTTTACATGAATGTGTATTCGGGGAAAATCGATTTAGATTTATATATAACCTCCATATATATGTTCCTCATAATTTGCTTACAAAGCGCTGTAGAAGTTGTACTTTACTTCCGATCATTACAAAAACGTTTATAAACTTTGTTTGCATTTTTTTTATTTTTTTCTGAATAGAGAACATTTCAAGAATATTGTGTGAAAATTTGAGGTGAATCGGAACAAAACTGACAAAGATACAGCAGTCTAAGCAACCGCGTCTCATACGTGACTCAATAAGTCAGAAAAACTTTAAAGCTCATAACTCAAAAACTACTGAACCGATCGTTTTGCAATTTTCAACACTATTTCTTTATATAACTTACGAGGTAACACTATCGACTTTTTTCAATTTGTTAATTGTTTTTATTTAGCAATAACCAATTAGTCGATTTTTTCTCGTAAAATCGCATTTTTTACTTCGAAGTTTTCCCAAAAATTTAAAAATTTCGAAAAAACTTGACAGCGTTACCTGAATATAACGATTATCTAATTAATAAATTTATTTTTTTAATTTCTGATGATCCGGTATCGAGTTATGAGGGGCACCGCAATTCAACTTGTTTTCGAGACGCTTCCGGATAAATGCTGTCATTGCCATATTTTTTAATATTTATACCCTACACCACACTGTGGTACAGGGTATTATAAGTTTGTTTCACGGCAGATGTTTGTAACACCTGAAAATAACACAGCTAGACCCACCTTAAAGTATACCGATCGACTCAGAATCACTAGCTGAGTCGATTTAACGATGTCTGTCCGTCCGTCCGTCCGTCTGTCCATGTTAAGTTGTTCGTCGACTACAGGTCGCAATTTCACTCCGATCGTTCTGAAATTTTGCAGTTTAGAGTATTTCGCGGCTGTTAAGATCGCTATTGAATTTCGTTGAAATCGGTTCAGATTTAGATATAGCTCCCATATATATCTATCGTCCGATTTGGCCCTTTAGTCCTATAGAAGCTGTATTTTACATCCAATCGTTTTGAAATTTAGAATGGTAGAGTTTCTTGATCCACGAACCAACATTGCCGAATGTGAAGAAAATCGGTTCAGATTTAGATATAGCTCCCATATATATGTTTCGTCCGATTTGGCCCTTTAGTCCTATAGAAGCTGTATTTTACATCCGATCGTTTTGAAATTTATGTAGAATGGTAGAGTTTCTTGATCCATGAACCAACGTTGCCGAATTTGAAGAAAATCGGTTACGATTTAGCTATAGCTCCCATATATATGTTTCGTCCGATTTTGCTCTTTAGTCCTGTAGAAGCTGTATTTTACATCCAATCATTTTAAAATTTAAAATGGTAGAGTGTCTTGGTCCATGAACCAACACTACCGAATTTTAAGAAAATCGGTTAAGATTTAGCTATAGCTCCCATATATATGTTTCGTCCGATTTGGCCATTTAGTCCTATAAAAGCTGTATTTTACATCCAATCGTTTTGAAATTTAGAATGGTAGAGTTTCTTGATCCATGAACCAACATTGCCGAATTTGAAGAAAATCGGTTAAGATTTAGCTATAGCTCCCATATATATGTTTTGTCCGATTTGGCCCTTTAGTTCAAAAGAAGCTATATTTTACATCCAATCGTTCATCCGATTTGGCTCTTTAGATCCAATCGTTTTTATACCCTACACCACACTGTGGTACAGGGTATTATTTAAGTATAAAATGTCTCAAAAGTAAATTTATGTAAACAATTTATACATGAATTACAAAATTTATATATCAGAGTTATTCAATATTACGAGAGTGGTGAAGGGTATTATATAGTCGGCACCGCCCGACATAAGCCTTTACTGGTTAACACTATTTCTTTATATAACTTACGATAGTGTATCGACATTTTTTAAATTTGTTAATTGTTTTTATTTAACAATAACCAATTAGTCGACTTTTTCTCGAAAAATCGCATTTTTTACTTCAAAGTTTTACCAAAAATTTAAAAATTTCGAAAAAACTTGACAGCGTTACCTGACTATAACGATTATCTAACTTAATAAATTTATTTTTTAATTTCTGATGATCCGGTATCGAGTTATGAGGGGCACCGCAATTCAACATGTTTTCGATTTTTTTTTAAAATATTTTTTTATGAAAATTTTACACAATAAACTTTGAAAGTTATACTTTTTACGTTGTGAAGTCACGTAAGACGTATCTACTCAGTCCTGGTATATGAATGCACAAAGTATTCAACCAACCTCATACGACGTGAAACACAAATGCAAAAAAGAAAAGTTATACTTTAATTTCAATCAAAAATTTTAACCGTTTCGTCACAAAAAACCATAAAAATGTGCCTTTTTTTGCACGAATTAACGTTGCACCGCACAAGTGCAACATTATTTACAAATCCTTTCACAGTGCAGGATTTTTTTACAAACCAAAACAAAAAGGCATTATTGGGGCGAAAGGCAAAACAAATTTAGCATTTTTGGCACAAAAGAAAACACCATTAGTATTTCTTTCCGAACTCTGATTGTACATTGTTTTTTAATGTTTTCGCGATATCTCGCGAAGCGAAGTAGATCCGATTTTGATCTCTTTACAGTTGAGTAGAACAAATCCTCATTAACAGATTTTGGCGTCAAACTAGCCAAACATGTTAACCCGTGACTTACGCTGTGTTGTAGTAATTACATAGGAAGGAACTAAAAAAATAATCTAAATAATTTACAAAATATCGATATTTTGCTTCCGACATTTCTATACTGAATGTATTTTTTGTTAAACATCAGTTCTATTTGTTCAAAATGTTTAAAATTCAGTACAGTCCCGATTTACAAATTTCAAATGTTTTTTTTTTATAAGGAACATTTTCATTTTCGAAGAATCTAAACTCATTTTAACCCATCCTGTGTCAGGATTTGTTTCGAATTTGTTCCATGTTTCTATTTTTTATGCGTTTGCATAACTTTTTATATAAAAAAATACATTAAATATGTCGTTATAATTTATATTTATTGTCGATTTCGTTTCTGGAAAAAATTTTGCCTCGTCGACTTGTATTATTAGAAAATGAAATGATAAATCAATTCGAATTAGAAAAGTGCCGTTTTTAGGCAAAGGGTAAAGAAAATGCCGCACTTATTCAAGAAACGAAATCACCACAAGTCAATCCTCCTTTAGTTTTTCTTTAAAAATATTGTCATCAAATCCTTCTGACCCTAGATCTGATATAGCATTTTGAAAAGAAAGTGGTAAAAATACTTTGGTCTTTCGTAATATTTGCTCATGCCAGACTTCAGTCATCTTAGAAGGATGTGACTGGAAGATAGTTGAGTAGATGGGAGGATTCTGAAAAAAATTCTCATTAGCCGTTTTTGCCGTCAATGTGGCCAATTTTCGATCGCTGGAGGCACGCTGTGCATACTACACATAGTTGCCAGATTATATTTTATAATAAAATCAGACATTCACATTTTCCAAATATAGATCTAGTCTTTTTTTGTGGTGATTTTTAAATTATTAGATAAATAATGAAAAATGTGAACAAAAGTGAACATATGCGAGAAAAAATAATGTACTAAAGTGGGAATTGTGGAAAAAAGTGTACGTTAATAAAATAATGTACAAGAGTGTAAAATAGTGTACTGATCACAAAAAAAGTGTACGAATGGTCACCCTACATATACAGGTCCCTTCGGATTTAAGTTCTAGACGCTCTTGAGGCAAAATTTTTCAACCGATTTAGTCGAAATTAAAGCATTTATATTTTTAATAGTCCAAAATCATTCCTTGTGAAAATGGGGCATATCAGTACATGGTTTGACCTAGCTACAATATAATTCTCTTGGCGCACTAGAGAACGCACATTTTTACCTATATGTTCGAATTTTGAGCATTCATGTAGCTTAATGTTTCTTGTAGTGAAAATGTTGCATATCAGACCATATTTTGACACAGCATCCGTAGAAGGGTCCCTCTACCCATATAAATGTCCCTTCGGTTTTGGCTTCTAATACAATAGCCCTTGTAGTAAAAAATTAAGCCTGCGAACTTTTTCTTGTTTGATTTGTTACTTTTTCTTAGATTTTCCTTAAAATAAAACTTTAAACCTTATTTTTATAGAGAACTTTATTTAATTTTGCATGTAATTCAATGGGAGTTGTTACAAAATGGCATGATAAAATACATACATTCTTTGGTTACACTGTACTGTGTATATTGCGATTTCGGGTCCTCTATATAATCAGGGTATCAGGAGAGAAGTCGAATGATTTTACCTAAAAATTACAGCTTTCACTTTTACAAAAGGGCTACAAAGAATCTTTGTAATCACAAGAATTTAGAAAAAGTGGGTCATGTAATGATATTCATATGTATTCACATGTGTAAGCGACTGTAGGTCAGGGCAGTGTACAGAGGATGTTGTTACTGAGCCCTGCGGTCTCAATTTTATTTTTGACAGTTTAATGGTCTATCAACATGTCATTAAAATGTCAAGTCATCAATCTTTTCTTGTTTTGTATCAGGTTAGCAGCAAACTCAAATAGCAGGACGGAACCCCCGCCGCCAAATCGGCGATTCTACAAACTTTGCCCCTTTTCAGAAAAATTACATACACGTAGAGCAAACTTATCGTGATTACCAAACTATGTAACCTTTGTAACAGGCCAATGTAATATGTTAAAAGAAAAATAATTCTAAAAGCTCAAAATTTTCTATTTTCATAGAATGTTCATTTTGGGTTATTCAAGCAGACCTCAAGTGAACTTTTTTGTTTTCGACCATAATACATAGAGAGAGTAAAATGATATTCTCAAATTATTTTGCTATTTTGCCCTTGACAACACCATGTCAAAACACAACGAACGTCATACAATTTCCATTTTCATCAAAAACCCATGGGAGCTCATAACTTAGAAACCAGGACTCCCAAATTCGCTTTCAATGCTCACCTAGTTATTCAGTGCAGGAGTTCGAGTGAGTTGTAAGAGAGGGAACGAGAAAGTGCGATGGAGCCGACATTGTTTCATTTATAATACGCATGTATTAATTGCACTTGTATCTCTCATCCGCCACGTGGCAGTTGCAGGAATTATTCGCCAGCATGCGATGCTGCTCGCCCAATCAAAAGATATTCGCTGAGAAATTTTTTGAACTAAACTCACTCGAGATTAGAAACTAAAATGTCACGGCAGCAACAAAGCAACTCAGTTGGAAGGGGCGAGAGAATGTTTAGAAATCCTGGTGGCGCTGTTAAGTGGCAATAAAAGTGTCCGCCATAATTTATGCGGTCTATAAGGAGCTGAGAAGAAGACGTGCAGACGACAAGGCCATAAATTTGTCTATTTTAATGGGAAAACAGTCAACTCACGACGTCGATTTTCATCAGGAGCCCAGCGAGTTCAGTAGGCAGAAGACGTTCACTATGAGTGAGTGGTGGACTAAATGCGAGTAGGAGTACGAGTATGTATTACTGCTACAGTCAAATTAGAAAAGTGGGACATGCGCACAGGGCAAAGGATTCACAATGAAGGCGGCAGGGAGGCTGCTTCCATAGGAAACAGTCTGATTGTTGGTTGGAATATCTACATCATCCTCTACACACGTTGGTATACAATTTTGGATTCCTGCCTGTATGTATTTACTTGAATACTTTATGTGTTGGTTTCCGAATATGTATATGAATAGAAGGGAGGTTTTTGTCATGGCAAACAAGTAAAAATCATAGGGGTAAACCGACATAAAAATACCCCCACTATCAGAAAAACAATATATATGGTTGATTTTATGTCAAGTGAGTAAATTTTTAAAATCGATGTCTTCTGATCGGTTTGAAACTTGCACCAAGTTTAGTCTTATTGGATAGTAAATATGACATAAAATTTCAATGATATCGGTTAAGGACAGTCCGAGTTGGAGGGTGTTGAATTTTGATTTTTTAGCCAAACGGCCCTTTCTTCCCATCTATGTATATGAGTAAGTACCTATTGTATTTAGTAAATTTTGAACAAAACGTTTTTTATAGCTTTTTCTTGTATCTTTTTATGAAAATTAAAAAATTCAAAATTTTTTTTGCGAAATAAGAAGTTTTTCTGATGTTTTTTTTTTTCAAAAATAAAGAATATTTTAGCATAACAGGTGAACCATTTACAGCAATTAATTCAGAGAAGCTTTAAATAATTCTAAATTAAATTACCTTCATCTCATTCAAAAATCATTTTTTCATGCCATCAGCATTTTCAAAGATATCTTACAAGATATTGGGGAAAAATCCAGAAAATTTTAATAACTTTTAATTAAAACTTAAAAAAAACATCGAACAAATACACAATTAATATATTTTTATTTGTTTATCGTAAACTGTGATCGGTCATAAAATGAGACCCTTCCGGAGAAAAAGTTGTATGTAATTTAGAAAAATCTCTTAAAATGTCCGATGCTTTAAATTGAGCCAAAAAATCAAAAACAATTAAGAAAGTTCAGTCGGGTAAACCGACTTAAGAATACCCGCACCTTCAGCCCCCAAAAAAATATTAGTATATTTATTTATTTTTTGGTTATAAATAAATTATTATCAATTTAAATTGCACTTAATAAATGTAATGTATATACTGGTATTAAAGTTATAAGCTGTTAACATTTGGTGCAAAATGGTCCATTTGTGTGGAAGGTACCAAAAGGGTCGTGTCAAAAACGCCCACTTTTCTCTAGTCTATAGGTACTATAAAAACATTACACTGTATAAAATTTCAACTATTTGTAAGCACTGGTATTGTAGTTATAAGCTGTTAACAGCTGTTACAAAATTTGAAGTCAATCGGTTAATCCTTTCGAGAGTTATCGTGCGCACCAGCCAGCAGACAAACGGACGGACATTGCTCAAATGACTTAAAATGACCCAAAACGGATTTCCGCCGAACATACTCGATGTGTTACACTTTTGGCTCGTAGCTAATTATATATACCCTCCTCTCTAAGGTGAGGAGATAAAAATTGGTATGAAATATATTTTTCTATATTTATGTATATAACACATACGAGTATGTGTGTATTCCCAATAAGCACAAAGTCGGACTCGGATCCGATTTGAGTCCGATACGACGGACTCCGCTTTCTCTGTTCCGATTCGGATCCGATTTGAGTCCGATATGACGGACTCCGCTTTCTCTGTTCCGATTCGGTTCCGATTTGAGTCCGATATGACGGACTCAGCTTTCTCTGTTCCGATTCGGATCCGATTTGAGTCCGATATGACGGACTCCGCTTTCTCTGTTCCGATTCGGATCCGATTTGAGTCCGATATGACGGACTCCGCTTTCTCTGTTCCGATTCGGATCCGATTTGAGTCCGATATGACGGACTCTATATGTATTCCACGGACTCTATATGTATTTTCTCTATATGTATTCCAACAGTTGTAAATATGTCCCTCAAAATTTATATCGTGCATTCTCATTTAAACTTTTTCCCCGAGAATCTTGGTGACGTAAGTGCCGAACATGGCGAAAGGTTTCACCAAGAAATGAAGTCCATGGAGCGGCGTAACCAAGGCCACTGTGATGAAAGAATGATGGGAGATTATATTTGGTTCCTCATTCGAGAAACCAAATCCGAACTCTACAAACGTCATCAAAGAACTCACACTTACTTCTAACGAAACTTGTTCATGTAAATAAACTCAAATGTACATAATATAAATAAAAGTAACAAATAAAATCGCTATTTAAACAGAAATTAAAAAAAAAAAGTTTTTTTTGAAATTCTATTACCTCTACCAAAAGGGCTATAATTTCTACATTTATACATAGATTTTTTTCAAATAGGCATTATTTTCTTCGCTAGGATGCAAACTATTAAGAAATAAAATATAATATTTTTTTTCGATTTTTTTTATATTTTTTATGTTTTTTTCTTGTCCCAGGATTTTTTTTGTTGAAAAAAATCTACTTTTTCCAATTTGTTTAATGACTGTTACTAAACCACTGTTTCTAAGCGAAAGAGATATTTCCAACATTGGTAGCTCACATTAATAGCTTCAATTTAACGCATAAGTCGAACTGATCGGGCATATACCCCAAAATTATAGTGCAAATACTAAGGGCACCTTCGACGATAATAGCATTTTTAATTAATGGTCCATTTGAGTGGGAGGTACCAAAATGGGCGTGGCAACTTCGCCCATTTTTCTCGAGAGGTGTCAGCGACTAATAAACTAATACTATGTGTGGAATTTTTGAAGATTCGAGGAAGTGGTATATAGAATCAATATTTCTCTAAAAATTAACCCTTTGTGTGGTAGATACTAGAAGGAGTGGGCCAATATGGCCCATCTTCAAACTTAGCCGGAGATAGAAGAAAATATTACCACATACAAAATTTGAACTCTATCGGTTACTCCTTTCGAGAGTTATCGTGCGCACCAGCCAGCAGACAAACAGACAGACGGACATTGCTGAAATTACTTAAAACGGCCCAAAATGGATTTCCGCCGAACATACTTGGGGTCTTAGGTCACTCCTTCGATGTGTCACTTTTGGCCCGTAGCAAATGATATATATCCTCGTCACAATACAGTGAGGCTATAAGAATATGTTTATTGAAATTGTGGTACTTATCTTGGAACAAATTTACTTGCTTCATTTCTCTGATTTTCCGCGGAACTTAAGATTTGAATCTACATAATAGCCAAATTGAATCTTTCATTAATGAGCTCTGGTTCCGTTTTAACCCACGGATCATTGTTAAATGCGGGAACTCTTGGCTATCGATTAATCTCCATTTGAAATTGCCCATGTATGTATACCTTTTGAACATAAACTTAAGCTTGCTGGGAAATCAGAGGGATAATTTGAAGCTTCATTATTTCACCCTCTTTAAATAATGATATATAAACGAAGCTATCCAACGCGACGACATTTGAGTTGTCTTTTACATAACATACCTCACCAAAAATTTCTATGGGTCCTTTATCAACGTTTTTAAGCAGATTTCAAGTTATTGCACAAGCTGTATTTTGTATGCTTTCGACTTAAAATGCGCCAAGTCGTTCCATACGTCAGTTCGAGTTGCTGCGAACGGCGCCGATTCGACTCTCAACGGTCTTCGTGTATACTCTCAGCTACGGCCGCTACATTTTCTTCACTGCATGCTGGACGTGGTCTATTCGGTCGAATATTATCCAATAATGAATGCTGGTTCTCAAGATTGGTGATGGTGTTGCGAATAGTACGCTCTGTAGGCCGATTATGTTGACCATAAGTTGAGCGAAGTGCACGAAACACATTTCGTAATAAAGTTGAACGATTTGTAAATGCTGTTCAGGCGTCTTTCCATGATGACATGCCAAGCAATACTTAACAAAAATAACATGACAGCATGACACGACTCACACGTGATCTGTCAAATAAAGGCTATTGAAAAAAATATGTCTACTTGGATCACCCGTTATATTGAAAGGGAGCCCAAAGTAATTTATTGCGAGGAATATTTTTGTCAAAGATATCAACTTAAAATATCGAGAATTTGTATAACTTTGAAATATGATAAATTTTGTTGGCAACTTTTTATTTTTAATTCGTTCCTTGGATTGAAGCATGTATTCATTCCTTCGTGGCCGAAAGTCTCAAAAGCTATACCTAACTTTGAAAAATGGCTTCAACCAGTTGTGATCTGGGTTTACCCATACGGTCCTCTTTATGTAACATTTTTATAGCGAACTTTTGGAGCACAGTGAAATTATAATCCAGTACTGTTTTTATACCCTACACCACACAGTGGTACAGGGTATTATAAGTATGTTTCACGGCAGATGTTTGTAACACCTGAAAATAACACAGCTAGACCCACCTTAAAGTATACCGATCGACTCAGAATCACTAGCTGAGTCGATTTAAGCATGTCTGTCCGTCCGTCCGTCTGTCCATGTAAAGTTGTTCGTCGACTACAGATCGCAATTTCACTCCGATCGTTCTGAAATTTTGCAGTTTAGAGTATTTCGCAGCTGTTAAGATCGCTATTGAATTTGGTTGAAATCGGTTTAGAGTTAGATATAGCTCCCATATATATCTTTCGTCCGATTTGGCCCTTTAGTCCTATAGAAGCTGTATTTTACATCCAATCGTTTTGAAATTTAGAATGGTGGAGTTTCTTGATCCACGAACCAACATTGCCAAATTTGAAGAAAATCGGTTAAGATTTAACTATAGCCTCCATATATATGTTTCGTCCGATTTGGCCCTTTAGTTCTATAGAAGCTATATTTTACATCCAATCGTTTTAAAATTTAGAATGGTATAGTTTCTTGATCCATGAACCAACATTGTCGAACTTGAAGAAAATCGGTAAAGATTTAGATATAGCTCCCGTATATATGTTTCATCCGATTTGGCTCTTTAGATACAATCGTTTTTATACCCTACACCACACTGTGGTACAGGGTATTATTTAAGTATAACATGTCCCAAAAGTAAATTTATGTAAACAATTTATGCATGAATTACAAAATTTATATATCATAGTTATTCAATATTACGAGAGTGGTTTAGGGTATTATATAGTCGGCCCCGCCCGACTTTAGCCTTTCCTTACTGGTTTATACTTAACATATCCAATTTGGCAGTGTACCAAGTAATGATATTTTTTCCGACAGTAAAAAAAACTATCGATATTGACGCAAAAAATAAACTATCGATACTACCGATAGTTTGACAGCTCTAGGGTACACTCCAAATATATAATATTTGTCATACACAAATATTATCTGTTTGGGAGGGTGCTGTTCTACACAAAGCCATGTTTCCACACAAATATTTTTTTATTTGGAACTAAAACTACCAAAACAAATATTCACTTGTATTTTAGTATTTTGACAATGTTTCGATACTGCAATTTAAAGGCAAGTCATAAATTTTTCAGAAAATCAACGATAATTTTTTTAGAATTTTTATATATTTGTAAATTTCTATTAAAAAATAAAATAAATTTAAATCGAATAATCTCGGGTAAACATAAATTGTTTTGATGTATTGACAATTGGAGTATTTATAAATTAAAAAGTAGTGATGTAAATTAAAAAATAATGATACACGGAGAAAAAAACAGTAAACAAAATATTTTTGGGGACAAAATTTAAATAAAATATATTTTTGTGCAAATATTTGATATTTACATACCTAAAAATATGTTTGAATATCTCTTTTATCAACACTATTTTTTTCGGGGTTTCGGTGCAAATAATCCTAAAAAACGGGGAAATACTTGAATAAGTTACAGGAATTTTCTTCCGACTTATAGAAAAAAAGTTAATTTTCCCGAAAATAATATGTTTCCACCAAATATACTACAGAATCGATTTTTTTCTTAGGGTACTTATGATATTTTTAACTATATAAATGAAGCGAAATTTAGCCAGTCGTCGTAGTCATACCAATGATATTGTATTCCATTATTAAATGCAAAGTTCAACATTGCCAATAAAACCAGAAATTTTAAAAATAATTATTAGTACTTTTTTTATAGCAGATTCAAATTTCAAATTTTAAATGGCCCACCCGAACCTGAGTCCATCCCTAAAATTCTCACTTGCCGAGCCAGTCGTGATAGTCATATGAATGATATTGTGTTCCATTATTAAATGACAAAGTTCAACCTTTCCAATAAAAACAGAAATTTGAAAAAATTATCTCTCTCGATAAGATAATCGACAGACTTAAAATTTGGTATGTGGGAATTTTTTTCTATCTTAGACCAATTTCTAAGTTGGGCCATATTGGTCCATTCCTTCCAGTACCTGCCCCGTAAACCGATACAATTTAGTGAATTGTTGATTGTGTAATTGCACGAGTAGTAATAGTTTATGTGTCGCTATAACTATAAGGATAATACAAGGATAAAACAAAATATGTATAAGGATAATATTTAGGCGTTTTAATTGAAAGATGTTGACAAATTCGTTCGAAAATTATTTTTCCATAAGAACTGTATCAATCGTCTAATTGTTTCCATATTCTCTATTGTAGAGAACTTTAACAATAACTGAAGATTGAGCAAAATTTGGTTTCTCGATCTGGGCCCTCTTTATATAAAGTATACACGTTGAAAAAAATCGCTTCTGTAGTATATTGTCCCAAACATATTCGGCTTGAAACATATATATGTTCAGGGAACACTCTAAACATATAATATTTGGTACACACAAAGGTTATATGTTTGGGAAGATGGTGTTATAAACAAATCTTTATTTGGGACTATTATTTCCGAAACAAATAAAAAATTCACATTTAAGTATTCAGAAAATACCTAAATTGTGTTATATTGTTCAGTAATTGAAAGTAATTTTTTAGAAATTGTTTAATGTTCGTTAAAATAATAATTAAAATCCTATTTTCTTGGATCAAAATAATTTTGTTGGTGGATTGACAACTAATGATGGCTTGTAATGCTCAGAAATTGAAATAATTGATTTGAAACAGAAGTCAATGCTGCATATGGTATCATAACTGGGAGGTACAATTGGGAACCAAGAAAAAATTAAAAATTAAATTCGAAAAAGCCAGCAAAAGATTGGAAAATCTTTTTTAAATAAAATATATTTGAAGAAATGCCTAAACAATAATTTTATTTGTACTTAAACACATATTTTATTTGGGAAATTTAGTTTGCAAATATATTTTGTTGTAATATATTAATATATGCGTTCCAAATATATTTTATTGATTTCCAAATAAAATTTATTTGTTCAGAAATATATAATATTTAAAAATTTGTGTTCCAAATATATTTTCTTTCCATTCAAACATATCAAAAAAGGCGATTGTGCCCCGTGTAGCTTTATGGGGTCTCCGAGCCGGACTTTCGAGGTACGAGTATTGCGAATGAAATGACAAAATACTTATAGTGTACATTCATCCAATTATGGATAAACAAGTAAGAATGTTCAGTCGGGTAAACCGACTTATGAATCCTCTCACCTTGCGTCCAAAAAAAATGTTAGTAAATTTATTAATTATTTTGTTTTAATTAAATTATTATCAATTTAAATTGCATTTATTATCTTTAAAGTATGTACTGGTATTAAAGTTATAAGCTGTAAACTTTTGGGTTTAAAGTGGTCCATTTGTGTGGGGGTACCAAAAGGGACGTGTCAGTAACGGCCACTTTTCTCTAGACTCTAGGTACTATAAAAACATTGCACTGTACGAAATTTCAAGTCTTTGTATGCACTGATACCTGCCATTTGTGTGGCAGGTACCCAAAAGGAGCGTGGCAATAATGCCCATTTTCACTGTATTATAGGTACTAATAAACTGTACAAAATTTCAGGTCTTTCTATGCACTGGTAATAAAGTTATAAGGTGGTAACGTTTGCTACAAAATTGTCCATTTGTGTAGGAGGTACCAAAAGGGCGTGGCAACTTCGCCCATTTTTCTCGAGGTAATAGTGACTAATGAACTAATACTAAGAGTAGAATTTTAGAGGATTCAAAAATGTAGTATAGAAGCTATTAAATAATCAATATTTCACTAAATGTTAACCCTTTGTTGGGGAGGTACTAGAAGGAGTGGACCAATAAGGCCCATCTTCGAACTTAGAAGGAGATAGAAGAAAATATTACCACATACCAAATGTGAAGTCAATCGGTTACTCCTTTCGAGAGTTATTGTGCGCACCAGCCAGTAGACAGACAGACAGACTGACGGAAATTGCTCATTCGACTTTAAATGACCCAAAACGGATATTCGCCGAACATACTTAGGGTCTTAGGTCACTCCTTCGATGTGTAACACTTTTGGCTCATAGTAGTATACTTACTAGAGTGTAGCACACATCCATCCACCTACTATCATGATTCCCACAATATGAGCATTCCCAGTTAATGGAAATTGTTGGTATGCGCAGCCATGATTTACTGCAGATTTTGTTTACACCCACACCACTTTCTGGGGCAGTTTGATCTCCCAGTAAAACTACGATAGTGATAAGAATTTATCGCATACTTTTCACTTACGGCTCAACCACGAAGTGATATCAAATTTTGCCGCTACACCCTCAGGCATTATTCCATATAATTTCTACCAGAATCGAGTGAAAGAATTGTTGCATATTTCATTAGCTGAGCACTGTCGTCAGACACAAACACAACTAACTGCACGCGGTCATTGGTATCCCTAAGAAATCAAAAAATGCGTGGGCGTTCAAATATCCGTAGAGAAAAACCATATATGGACATTCGTAGAATGGGGAACCAGGAATTGGAGCTGGGCTTCCAAACAAACAAGGGATGAATGTTGTTAACTGTTGACATTGTACGTTGGTTGCCGCTTGTCATCCCCATTGTGGATATACGGACATTTGGAAGGCATTTTATACTCGAAAAATTGTGGTCTATTAGAACTGACAAATGTTGGAAAATAACACTATGCAATTTTTCAACAACATAACATAATACAATTTTTTTTTATTTTTTGCTGCATAAGATTAACTGTTGATTTGGATATACATATAGGATAATACAGATCGCAGAAACCGCCGCAGAAACAGTTTTAGCAAAACTCCAGAGCCATTTATCCGAACTGATTAAGGAAAGTTATTGCGAAAATCAATGTTTTTTTTAGAAAATGTTAACATTTTTTCAATAAAAACATCATGAAAACATCGAAAAAGGTCATGTGAAAATATACGAATAAAATTAGAAAAAAAATTGATGAATAATTTAAAAAGTTTATTTACCAATTCCGGAAAAATTTAAAATTTAATGATTTTTTAACATAATGCCAGCTTGACAAAATTTGAATTTCAAAAACATTTCTCGAAAAATTAATTTGTTGTGGATTATCTAAAAAATACACTTTAAAGAAATTTTGCAGAAAAACTACATTTCTAGAAAAATGCATTGAAAAAAAATTTCAACGAAAATATCTATACGAATGCAATTTCAACATTTTCTAGAAAAATTTAATTTCGACGAAATTAAAAAAATAACTTTCTAGAAAAAAGGAATTTCCACGAAATTTTGTAGAAAACTAAGTTTCAATGGAATTTAATAAACGATATAAAGGACTTTTTTAGACAAATACAATTTCAACAATATGATGTAGAAAAATGCAATTTCGAGAACCTTTCTTAGAAAAATGAAAATTACATGAATTTTTTTTAATAATGTAATCTCGACGAAATTTTGTAGGAAATTGAATTACAAGAAAAAAAAATAAATTTTCATGGAATTTTCTAAAAAAAACAATTTTAATTTTGTAGAAAAACGAAATGTTACGAATTTTGGTAGAAAAATTCAATTTCAAACAAATTGTATGACAAATTAAATTTCAACAATTTTTTGTTAAAAAACAATTTTTATTAAATTTTGTAAAAGAAACTTAATTTCAAAATAAGATAACCGCTATTTCAAAGAAAATTTGTACAAAATGTAATTTCGGCGAAATAAAAAAAAATTTCTTGGAAAATTAAATTTCAACGAATTTTTGTAGAAAAATTTAATTTCAACGGAATGTTATAGAGAAAAACGTCTTTTTTATACACATACAATTTCTAAAAAATGTTGTAGAAAAATGCAATTTCGAGAAATTTTTTTTTAGAAAGATACAATTTTGATACAATTTTCTAGAAAAAAATTTATCAAAATTTTTTACAAAAATTACATTTTGTAGAAATTTGCTGGAAAATGGTATTTTGACAAAATTTTCAATTTCGGTGGATTTTTTTACTAAAAGTTTTATTTCGCTTATTGCTTCGTCAACTTTCATTATTTTTAAATAAATTCGACGACATTGCCTTATTCAAAAAAATTTCATCAAAAAAGTTCAGCTTCAAAATTTCGTTGAAATAAATTTTTTTTGAAATGTTCTAAAAATATTTTATTCAACAAAATTTACTAAAAAAATGGAATTTTCATGTAGTTTTTTTAAAAAATAAAATTTCAATTTGTAATTTGCAGAAAAACGAAATATTACAAATTTTGGTAGACAAATGCAAGGAATTTTTTTGAAATTTTGTTAAACAATTTAATTTTAACGTAAATTTTTAAAAAATGGTATTTCAAAGAAATTTCCAAAAAAAAAAATTTCCGTGAAATTACAAACAATAAAATTTCGGCGAAAATAAAAAAATAACTAGAAAAATTTGAAATTTTGCAGAAAATTTTAGTTTCAACGGAATTTTATAAGAAAAACGCTATCAACAACTTGTCTAAACAACCAAGTTTTGTAGAAAAATTTAATTGCGAGAAAATTTTTTAGGACAAATTAATTTCGCAAAAACTTTGTAGAAAATTGCAATTATGATAAAATTTTCTAGAAAAATTAAATTTCACTAAATTTTGAAGAAAAATGCATTTTCAGAAAAATTTGGCGAAAAAAATAAAATTTAGAAATATTTTCAATCTCGATGGAATTTTCTACCCAAACTTTATTATTGCAATTTTTTAAAATGCAATTTTCAACAAGTTTTTTTATAAAAATGTAGTTTTCGGAGAAAGCTGCTAGAAAAATTTTCAATTTCGACGGAATTTTCTACGCAAATTTCATTTCGCATAAATTGTATAGAAGAATGCTGTTTTCCAAAAGTTTTTTAGAAAAATATAGTTTTGGCTTAATTTTTTTAAATACAACTTCATTTGACAAAATTTTATTAAACTTTCAATGAAATCCAATTAACTTATTTTATAAAAATAAAATTTTGTTCAATGAAATATAAAATTTCGAGTAAATATGCAATTTTTCAGAAATTTGAAGTTTCATTTATCAAGAAATATACACTGCTATTGGATTTTTCTACAAGATTTCATCGAGTTTGCATTATTGTAAAAAAATTATCAAATTATAATTTTTTAAAAAATGTCTTGAAATTGCAGTTTCTACAAAAATTCGTTAAAATATTTTTTAAATTTTTTGGATAATGAAATCTTGTGGGACAATAAAATTCGAAATTTTACGATATTGGGTAAAAAAAAGCAATTTCAAAGAAATTTATTAAATAAATACAGTTTCATCGAATTTTACTAGAAAACTTCAATTTCAACAAAACTTTTTTTTAAGCAAATCTGTTTGGAAGAATTTTTGTAAAAGAAATTTAATTTCAACTTAGGTTTTTAAACAAATGCTATTTCAAAGAAATTTTCTTGAAAAGTCTAATTTCGGCGAAATTAAAAAAAAAATAACTTTCTAAAAGATTGCAAATTCATCGAAATTTAGTAAAACTATTTTAATTTCAACTTAGGTTTGTAAATAAATGCTATTTCAAAGAAATTTTACAGAAAAATATAATTAAAAACAAGTAAGAAAGTTTCAGTCGGGTAAACCGACTAAGGTATGCCCTCACTTTGTGAGTAATGTAATATGGAATATTAAACGAATTATTCTGTCAATTTGTATGGGAGGTACCAGAATGTTTTTAACAAATACACCTGAATAGTAGATTCTTTAAATACATTACACTGCGCCGAATTATAAACGTTTTTTGTACTGGTATATTAACGTTATGAAATATTAAATTTTGGTATGATTTGGCCATTTTGTGTGGGAGGTACAAAAAGGGGCGTGGTGATAACGGCCATTTTTTACAGGGCTATAGGGACTTCAAAAGCGTTACACTGTGCAAAATGTTGTTGCATTTTCGTGCAATAGTACTCATGCTGTGAGCTCTTAACTTTTTGTGCAAAATGGTACCTTTGTGTGGGAGGTACAAAAAGGGGCGTGGAAATAGCGTCCATTTTTCACAGTGCAAAAGACACTATAAAAGCATTACACTGTAAAAAATTTCAAGTATTTTTATACACTGGTATTAATGTTATAAGCTGTTATATTTTGGTGCAAAATGGTACCTTTGTGTAAGAGGTACCAAAAGGGGCGTGAATATGACACCCATTTTTCACTGGACTGTAGGCGCTATGAAAGCATTACACTGTACAAAATTTCAAGTATTTTTATGCACTGGTATTAATGTTATAAGCTGTTAACTTTTGGTGCAAAATGGTGCATTTGTGTGGGAGGTACCAAAAGGGGCGTAGCAACATTGCCCATTTTTCTCGAGTTGATAGCGACTAATAAACTAATGCTATGTGTGGAATTTCAGAAGATTCGAATAAGTAGTATAGCAGTTATTAAAGATTCAATATTTCACAACATTTTAACACTTTGTGGGGGAGGTACTAGAAGGAGTGGACCAATATGGCCCATCTTGGAACTTAGCCGGAGATAGAAAAAAATATTACCACGTACCAAATTTGAAGTCAATCGGTTACTCCTTTCGAGAGTTATCGTGCGCACCAGCCAGCAGACACACAGACAGACAGACAGACAGACGGACGGACATTGCTCATTCGTCTTAAAATGACCCAAAACGAATATCCGCCGAACATACTTAGGGTCTTAGATCACTCCTTCGATGTGTTACACTTTTTTTCGTAGCAAATGATATATACCCTCGTCACACTAAAGTGAGGGTATAAAAAATAACTTGAAAAATGCTTAATTTTGTAGAAAAAATAAAATTTCAACGTAATTTTATAAAGAAAAACGTTATCAACGACTTTTCTAGACAAATATAATTTCAATTAAATTTTGTAGAAAAATTAAATTTCAAGAAAATTTGTCAGATGAATTTGTTGATGAAATTTTCTATAAAAATAAATTTCAATTAAATTCTGTAGGAAAATTTAATTCCGAAAAAAAATACAAGAAATATGTTATTTTGACAAAATTTTATATTTTGACGGAATTTTCTACGCACGAAGAAGAAGGGAAATTTCGATTTTTTTTTAAAAAATAAAATTTTTACTAAATTTTCAAAATATATCAATTTTGACAAAATTCCCTAAAAGTAATGAATGAAAATGCAAGTGTAACGAAATTTTGTAGACAAATTAAATTTCAACAAATTTTATAAAGAAAAACACTCGACGAATTTTCTAGACAAATACATATTCAACTAAATTTTATAGAAAAATTCAATTTCCAGAAATTTTTCTAAACCCCGCAATTTCAACAAAATTTTGTAAAAAAAAACAATTTATTGATAATTCTTCCAAAATTTAATTTTTATAATCTTTTATAAACATGCCTAATTGATTTTTTCTGGCAAATTTTATAAAAATTGTATGTTTATTGCAAATTTAGTCGAAATAAATTTTTTTACAGAAAAATTCAACAAAATTTTCTTTCAATAAAAAATTGTTCAAAATTCCACTTTTTTTTGGCAAAGTTCGATTAAATACATTTTTATTAAAAGTTTAATAAAGATCAGTTTTATAGAAAATTTCGTCAAAATGGTATCACAAAAAAAAAATTCCGTCATTGAATTTTTCTAAAAACATTGTTGAAATTGCATTCTTCTATATAATTTATCCGGTACATTTTTTTGTCAAAATTCGCATTTTTCGAGAAAATTTCAGTTGAATTTTTCTAGAAAATTTTCTCGAAATTGTATTTTCCTAGAAAATTTATTTAAAATTGTATTTATCTAGAATTATTTTTTCACCAAATTATGTATTTTTCTAGATTTTATTGCAACTACATATTTCCATAAATTTTTGTTGAAATTCAATTTTTTTACAAAATTTCCTTGAGATTGCGTTATTCTAAAAACTTTCATCAAATTATCTTTTCTCTGAAAAATATTGTCAACTCATCGACGTTTAATCCAACCGAAGAATTTTTTAAAAAACATTTAATTTCAATTTTTTGGATATTTTCTTGTAAAAAAAATTACCTGAAAATTTCCTAAAAATTTCATTGACAATTTAATAAAAGTCAAAATTTTTAGGGAATATTTGCCATAATATTGAATTTTTAGAAAGAGTAGTCAAAACAGCTCCTTTTTAAAAAAAAAATAATTTTTCTTTCTTCTATTTATCCAAAATGAAATTTGCTTAGCAAATTTCTTCGAGATTGCTTTTTTCTACAAAATTTTGTTGAAATTGCATTTTTCTAGAAAATTTACTAGAAAGTGAATTTTTCTCCAGAATTTGGTTGAAACTGTATTTGTCTAGAAAAGTCGTTGAGAGCGTTATTCTATTTTTGTAAAAATTTAATTTAAAAAAAATTTTTAAAAAAACAAATTTTCTAAAAAATTCAATTCAATTCAATTTTACGAAACTTTCTAGACAAATGCAATTCAACGCAATTTTATAAACAAATTCAATTTAAAAAAATCTAAAACATGTAATTCTAATAAAATTTTCTAGAAAAAAAATTTTATGAAACTAAAATATATGCAATTTTCTAGAAAATTACGCCTTCAACAAAATTTTGTACAAAAAAATTTAATTCCAACGGAATTTGAAATTCTTTCCAACAAATCTTGTAGGTTATACAATACAACGTTGAGAAAATTTTCTAGAAAAATTACATTTTGATGAACTTTTCTCGAATGAAGTTTTTTTGAAGAAATTTTCTAGAAAAAAATTAAATTTTTGACAACAGTTTCTATAGAAACGAGATTTTTATTAAATTTTCAATGAAACTGTATTTCCAACAAAATTTTCTTAACAAATACAATGGTGAAAAATTTTTTTATAAAAATATTTTGAATTTTTCTATACAAAACTAATTTCGACTAATTTTCCAATAAACATGCAATTTTTATGAGGTTTGCCAGAAAATATCAATTTAGGCAAAATCTATATATCGTCACCTGAAATCCAAAATAACGTAACCCACATGATTTCATGATTTTTCAGGAGAAGCAAAAAACAAAGTAAAGTAATTTTAAGCTTTTGGCCAAATTTAGGGATTTAGAGGACTATTGAGGCGAAATCAAAAACCAAATCTAGCGCAATTAATTGTGGCGTACTTTTCTGAATTAAATAAAATAAAATTTTATGAATCTTTCCGTTTTTTTAATGACTATGTTTGCTGCATCGTCATTTTGAGTATAACTCATAAAATGGTAAATTTTTGATATGGAACTCCAAAAAAACTAATGGACCAAATTGGATACTTCCTTCTGCGCATTTTTTCGTAATTGCTACTCGAGGGTTTAGGAAAAATAAAAGTCATAAAAATTCTCAACATTTGGTGCTGTCCAATTGACCGCTGGTCTATTTTGCACAAGCATAGACCAGAGTGTTGTGTAAACCACGGACTGTTCACGAATTCATTTTTTACCCTGTGGCCAGTTCTAGCGCTTTCGAAAACTTGAGTTTTGTGTTTGTCCTTTCAGAAGCGTCTTATATGATCAAAAGCAAAAACTTTGTAAATATGAAGTACTATACACGACAAATATAAACGCGACTGTGGTCAGTTTAGCAGTAACCACGTTTTTTTTTATTATTTCAGTAATTTTAAAAGTTATTTTAGAGCTAAGAATCTAAAAAGGTAAATATTAATACCTACGAGTATATCAAAGGGGATTCGAAAACAGCTATTCATTATCCTGCCTAAAGTAAAGCTGCAGTGACCAAAGCAATTATCACTCTTTCAGTAATTAAAAAGTCTTTTAAGAACTAACAGTCTAAATACTGATGTGCATATGTACAAATCTCCAGCGGAAGTACTTTTACGCCCATTACTTTTTGACCACTGAGTCTCCTCTAAGAGCTACAAAGCTGAAATTTTGCATATGGATAGACTCCAGTGTTGTATAAACACGTGACAGAATCGGATTTTCGCGCTATCAAAAACGTGGGTATTATTTGTATCCTTTCAGAAGCTTTTTTATAAGAAACAACCTTTGTAAATATGTAGAACTATGCAACGAAAATTTTCCCACTCGATACTATGAAGGAAAATGTAGGATTGATCACAATTTGAGAAAGGATCGTTCGATTTTGGGATTGATGGATTCGTATTGGACCCAGAAGTGACACTGTGGAGGAAATTTTCGGATTGGTAAAGGGGCGCGATAGGGCCAACATAGCCTTGTCATAGCTCGAGAACGGATCTTGCAAAATTTAACGATATTTAACTTGATGTAATTGTATTGGCCCAAGGAAGGTCCCTATGGAGAAAAATATAGGATTAGTCAAATGGGCGTTGTGTGGCCAACATAGCTCGAGTATGGGTCGGTCGAATTTTCACGATTTTGGGTTTTGTGTATTCATATTGGCTCAAGGAAGGACTCTCTGTAGAAAAATTTAGTATTTGTCAAAAGGGAGTGGCGCGGCCAACGCAACCTCATAGCTCAAGAAGGGATCTTAGATTTTCGCGATTTTGGTCTTGATGGATTCGTATTGACCCCATGGAACAAAATTTAGGATCGTTGAAAGCGGAGCGACACGACCATCAAAACCTCTTAGCTCAAGAATGGATCATTCGATTTTCTCGACGCAACACGGCCATCATAACCTCATTACTCGAGAATGGATCTTTCGAAATTTATGATTTTGGGCCAGATGGGTTCGTATTGGTCTAATGAAGGAAACTATTGGAGAAACGTAAGGATTAGTCAAATGGACGTGTCACAGCGAACACAATCTCATAACTCGAGAACGGATTTTGGGCTTGACGAATTCGTATCGGCCCAAGGAAGGACACTATTTAGGAAAATTTTGGTTTGGGCAAAGATGCGAGCTATGGCCAACACCGTGGTGCCTTCCACGCAAAAACATAATATTTCGTCAGTGTCAAACAAGACTTGATGAAAAAAGTTTGACATGTCGTTGAATATTTTTAAGCGTTTTGTTTATTTGATCTTCAATTTCCTGAAGATGATCCACGATGAGGATCGAAATATTGAAAAAATAAATCAAATTGAATAAAATAACATTTCTTTGGCCATGAGCTCAATTAATAAAATAATCAAAATATTAATAAAAAAAGGTCGAATAATAAAAACATAAATTACATCTAAATTTCGAATTATATTGAATTAGAAATAGCTTAACACATATGAATCTAGGTTAATATTAAAAATTCTGACCCATAATATTCTCTAAATGTTGAATTTGATTCAATTTTCTATAAAAATGCAAATTTTCAATAAAATTAATTTTGACGAAATTTGCTAGAATTTTCTCAGGCCTCTTCTACAACCGCATTGCATAATTCTAATTAGCAATGCTGTCAGAGTCGTCCTAAAAATTGTTGTAATCGTAAAAAAATTATCGGAAACTTGTGTATGGGACAGGTAAAATGGTTCGTTTTAAATAAAATTCATTAAAAGAGATGTTCAAAATTCAGATATTTTGTAGATACTAAAGGTTTCATATTCTAAGATGTTTCAAAGTATGATTTTTGCCAATGTTTTTGGAGATATACATAATGTTATGTTTTGAAAATTTGAACTATACATTTTAAATATTTTTTCGAGGGTATCTACGAGTATAACTGCATCATTATATGCGCAGAACATAGTCCTTGAGTACTTCCCCCCCCCAAAATTTGGTAAAAGTTGTAAATAATAAATACTCGTGTGACTGGGCTGATTTCTTTCTCTATACCCAAAGTGCTCCAGCTGACTCACAAATACACACAGAGAATAACGATTACACAAGCACTGTGTGTATCTGTGTACACATTTCTGGTAAGTACTTTGGTAGCACTTCACATTGCCTTGTCCCCCACAGGCTCATGTTTTACTATTACCACCAAGAATGAACTTGGCCGTGTCCTACACCACGGTTCGGAGGGATGGATGGATGAATGGTTGGATGGATGGATAAATCTACTCGTACATGGCTTTAAATGTGAATGTGCAATTGGAGCATTTAAATGTTTCGTCCTTTTGGTGGTGGTATTGGTGGGATGGATTTACATTGCTCTGTTGGATGGATAACGACGACATTGGGATGGGCTGTGGGCGATGGACTCAGTACCTCCTGTGAATTCATGGTGTCCTAATGACTTTTACAGACATATTTTACCACAATTTTGAGTAATTTTACAACATTGTATGGATTGGTTGTTTGTTGGTGGATTACAATGTCTCTTAGGTATTTGCCCTGTGAAAGGTTTCTGGGTCGTCAGTGAATAAAATTAGGTTAAATGTAACATTTTCAAGGGCTCCAAATGAACCTCTAGCATTTTTCTACCCCCAAAAAATGTGAGTCGCTGTTCCGGCATTGCAATCGTACCGATGAACTGTTGAGGGTGTTTAAGGGTTAAAGTAACAGGAGTTCAAGTTGCCTAAATAGAATTACATCGAACTTTTACAAATTCAATTTTACTTTGGGAGTCTCTTTTATGTTTCTTTTGTCCCAAATGAAGTAGGTGAATTTCTTGAAGTATAAAAAAGCAGATGTAAAAAATACATACTTGCATATACTCGTATGTATCAATGATAATTATGGATTTGTGAACAATTTCCTTTAAAATTTTTTCAGACAAGGACTAAAAATTTTAGAAATTTTTTTATATCGTCTCACAATATGGTGGGCATGTGCTAAGCTAAGATTGCGACTATTCCTGGCAAGTTTGCAGAAGAGGTATTAGAGGCGTTAGGTTTTGAATTTAGGCCCCTTGTGGTATACAGGGGCGGAGCTACAGAGTCTCAAAGTTGGCCACCTCGTATGAACAAAATGTTTAAGTGCGTGTAATATTCGTCTTATTCCAAATCTCTTTTATATGTGAACTCTACTAAACGATACATACAAAAGGCTTTTCGTTATCTTTTATAGTTAAAGAGATATTTGCAATTGAAAATTCCCATTTTTTGCACAAATTTCAAAAGTAAGCCACATTTTCTCCAATCGCAGGGCTAGAATATTGTAACCTTTACTATTAGGTGCTACATGTTGAACTTTAAAGGGAATTTGGAGCCCGGCTTTTAGTATAGTATAAAAAGGGGAAATGCAAAAAATCCCATTTTGGGGAATTTCTAATTTATTTTGGGAATTGTGAGATTAATTTTTGCAAATATAATGATCGGCGAATTACTTTGTATTTGTGATTTAAAAACCTAAAAACTACAAAATATTTCATTGAAACATATATGTTTATTATCCCCTCACCTTACCTTAGGATAGTGCTATTAATATAAATATAATCTCTGCTATTTTATATGATTTATATATACATAGAATCTGAATACTGAATATCCCTGGGTGTATTGGGCTAATAAAAGATCATGTTGTGAAATAACGAAAAACTTTCCAAATTTGTTGTGTTTTCCCTGTTACGAGGGCAGTCCGAAAATTAGCCGACCTAACAAAGAAAATAAAAAAATATCGGGAAATTTTTCATTATTTCTCATTATAATCTACTTTTACCTCGATGCACCCTTTACCAGCGATTTGCAATAGCTTCGATACCCTGTTTATAGCTCCTGAAGGTAGCCATCAACCGCAACCTCCACCTTTTCATTGCTGGCAAATCGTTTTCCGTCGAGGCATTTTTCAAATTTGGAAACAAAAAATAATCCGAGGGAGCTAAATCTGGGGAATCAGTTGCGTGCTGAAGCAATTCGAACTTTAAATAATTGATTTGGCCATCGCAATAGTGGATGTGTGAACTGGTGCATGGTCTTGATTGCGAGCAAACGCGGCACCCATTTTGCGAACAGCTTTTTATCATAAAATTTTCCGTCAATATGCGATGTATTGCATCTTTTGAAAAGACTATGACTTCAGCTAGCTCCAATACAACTTTGTGTATTTTTTTAATCATTTCTGGCGTGGACACCTCAATTGGTCGATCTATACATGTTCCTCTTGGCAGCACGTTCCGTTTAGACTCCACCCAATATTTATACCCTACACCACACTGTGGTACAGGGTATTATAACTTTGTGCATTTGTTTGTAACACCCAAAAGGAGAAGAAATAGACCCATCGTTTATTATACCGATCGACTTAGAATCACTTTCTGAGTTGATTTAGCTATGTCCGTCTGTCCGTCTGTCTGTCTGTCTGTCTGTCTGTCCGTCTGTCTGTGCATGTATTCTTGTAATCAAAGTACAGGTCGCAATTATGGTCCGATCTCGACGAAACTTTACACATATCTTTTTTTTTGCCCAAGGACGATCCCTATTGAATTTGGTTAAAATCGGTTCAGATTTAGATATAGCCCCCATATATATGTTAGCCCCGATTTGAAATGTAAGCGCTGTAAAAACTTTATTTTATATCCGATCAGTATGAAATTCGGCAGAAAGAGGTTTCTTATTATATGGATGGACACTATTAAATTTGGAAGAAATCGGTTCAGATTTAGATATAGCCCCCATATATACGTTACCCCCGATTTGACATGTAAGCGCTGTAAAAACTTTATTTTATATCCGATCAGTATGAAATTCGGCAGAAAGAGGTTTCTTATTATATGGATGAACACTATTAAATTTGGAAGAAATCGGTTTAGATTTAGATATAGCCCCCATATATATGTTACCCCCGATTTGACCTGTAAGCGCTGTAAAAACTGTATTTTATATCCGATCAGTGCGAAATTCGGCAGAAAGAGGTTTCTTATTACATGAAGGAATACTGCCAAATTTGGAGAAAATCGGTTCAGATTTAGATATAGCTCCCATATATATGTTACCCCCGATTTGACATGTAAGCGCTGTAGAGACTGTATTTTAAATCCGATCAGTACGAAATTCGACAGAAGGAGGTCTTTTTACATGAATAAGTATTCAGGGAAGATCGGTTCAGATTTACATTATCGCATTGTTAGGGAGGTGTAGGGTATTATATAGTCGGCCCCGCCCGACTTTCTGCCTTTCCTTACTGGTTTATAGTTGTAAACGAAGGAGAATCTAGCTGGGTTTTAATATTTGTTGTTTCAATATTGGATAGTTAACTTTTAAGTGCTCAAAAAAAAACTAAACAACGCAAGCTCGCATCCTAACGAAGAAAACAAGGCCTATTTAAAAAAATTAAGAATAAATGTATAAATTTGACCCATATTGTAAAATAAAGAGATGAAAAAATAATTTTTCATATTTATACCCTACACCACACTGTGGTACAGGGTATTATAACTTTGTGCATTTGTTTGTAACACGTAAAAGGAGAAGAGATAGACCCATTGTTTATTATACCGATCGACTCAGAATCACTTTCTGAGTCCGTCTGTCTGTCTGTCCGTCTGTCTGTCTGTCTGTCCGTCTGTCTGTACGTCTGTCCATGTATTCTTGTAATCAAAGTGCAGGTCGTATTTATGATCCGATTGTGATGAAATTTAGCACAGTGCTCTTTTTTGGCCCAAGGACGATCCCTATTGAAATTGGTCAAAATCGGTTCAGATTTAGATATAGCCCCCATATATATGTTACCCCCGATTTGACATGTAAGCGATGTAGGAACTGTATTTTAAATCAGATCAGTACGAAATTTGGCAGAGAGAGTTTTCTTATTACATGAATAAACACTGCCAAATTCGGGGAAAATCGGTTCAGATTTAGATATAGTCCCCATATATATGTTTCACCCGATTTGACATGTAAGCGCTGTAGAAACCGTATTTTACATCCGACCTGTACGAAATTCGGCATAGAAAGTTCTCTTATTTCATGAATAAACACTGCCATATTCGGGGAAAATCGGTTCAGATTTAGATATAGCCCCCATATATATGTTTCGGCCGATTTAACATTTAAGCGCTGTAGAAATCGTGTTTAATATCCGATCAGTACGAAATTTAACAGAGAGAGTTTTCTTATTACATGTATGAACACTGCCAAATTCGGGGAAAATCGGTTCAGATTTAAACATAGTCCCAATATATATGTTACACCCGATTTGACATGCAAGCGCTGTAGAAACCGTGTTTTATATCCGATCAGTACGAAAATCGGCAGAGAGTTTGCTTATTACATGTATGAACACTGCCAAATTCTTATCGCAATGCCCATTTTCGCATTGGTAGGTAGGTGTAGGGTATTATGTAGTCGGCCCCGCCCGACTTTCTGTCTTTCCTTACTGGTTTTTACTTTGGCTCTTTTGTGTGAAATTCCGAAAGATTCTGATACAGGGCAATATACAGGGTGGCTGATATGTAATGCAACAAAGTAAAGCCCTATATTTTTTTAATTTTTTTAAATTTTATTGTTCAAAAGCAAAAAATGTCGGAAATAACATAAAATTTTAGAAACAGTTTAGATTTCTTTGAATTGGCCACCTTTGGCACGAATTATGGCCTTCAAACGGCCGAGAAAGCCATCACACGCTGCACGAACGTGGCTCTGCGGTATTTTGGCCCATTCCCGGCGAAGCGCCGTCTTGAGATGATCGATACTTTGGTATTTTTTAGTGCGAACCTTTCTCTCTAAAATGCCCCAGGCGCAAAAGTCCAACGGATTGAGATCCGGAGATCTTGGTGGCCATTGTGCGGTAGAAATGAAGCGAGGAACCTCCTTTTTAAGCCATTCTTGGTTGACGCGTGCTGAGTGCGATGGTGCTGAGTCCTGTTGGAATGTCCATGGTCTGCGGCCGAAATGTTTGTCTGCCCAGGGCGATAATATTTTTCCCGATAATATTCGGCATTTATTTTGACCCCATGGTCGATGAATACGAGCGGGGAGCGACCATCGGCCGTTACGGCCCACACCATTACCATCGGCGGCGCTTGAGTTCTGGTGGCCAATCGAAGGTGTAAATTTTCAGCTGACCTCTTTGGCAAGCAAACCCGAACATTTTGGTTGTTCACAAACTGCTCAATTTGGAATGGCTTCTCATCGAAGAAAACCAAATTCGATAACTGGCAACTTTCGTGCAAGCGAAGCAACTCCTTGGCTCTTTCCAGTCTAAACTAACTTTTGTGCATCGGTGAGCTCTTGCACTTTTTGGAACTTCAATGGCTTTAGTCCAAGCTCATTTTTTAATATTTGTTGTATCCGTTCTCGCGATATGTTCAGCTCACGAGCAATTTTTCTACGGCGTGGATTTCGATCAAATCTGGCCTTCATTTTTCGGATCATTTCTGGTGTTGTTACCGTTTTTTTTCGTCCACTTTTTGGACGCGATGCTACACTGCCAGCATCACGGTAACGAGCAATAGTACGAGAAACTAAAGATTTATTCACATTTAAATGCTGGAGGGCTCTAACGATAGCCACTTGTGTTTTTCCACCCAAATATAAAGCAATCACACTATCACGCTTGAATTCCATCACGAATAACTTTTTTTCTGAATGCAATAGATCAAAATGCTTTTGTAAGCTTGTAAACAATAAAATGAACTGTCACTGAAATAAATCTGTCAGCTATCAGACTAGCGGTTTAGAAATGATAGCAACCTGAAGTTGGTTGCAATACATAGAATGAGCGGACCATCTCTGATCTTACCATGAGATAGAAAAAATATTCGGACGGACGGACGGACATTGCTCAAATTACTTAAAATTACCCAAAATGGATTTTTGCCAAATGTTCTTGGGGTCTATGAGGTCACTCCTTAGATGTGTTACACCCGCAGCAACTCTTATATGGCCACGTTCACTATAGTGGGGGTATATAACAGGATTTTGTTGAAATTCTCTTACTTCTACCAAAAGGGAAAAAATTCCTACATTTATCCATAGTTTTTTTTCAAATAGTCATTGTTTTCTTCGCTATGATGGTAGCTTAAAAAAATGGAACAAACAATTTGGTTGCGATTTTTTTTCCTATTTTTTATCGTTTTTTCAAGCCAATGTTTTTTTAAACAAATTAAAATTTTTTCTTTTTTTTTAACGACAGTTACTAAACTTCTATTTCTAAGTGAAAGTGATGTTTAAAGCATTTGAGTATTCCATGTTAAGTGACCACAGCATTTTTGGCTTATGTCACGGATATTAGTGGTATAATGATTATATTAAGTGTTGTCAACAACCCATGCACATTATTTTGAAAAAAAAAACTATTGTGAATTTTGTGGATTTATTAAAAAAATATGTATATATTTTTATCGGTAAAAGCTATCAATATGGGACTTTTTGCAAAACACTAGTAATTATTTGCACTCTTAAAGAATAGAAGAAAAACAATTTAAACATAATTTTTTTTTCTAATATTTTTTAAAAAAATGTATTAAAATTTATTTTTTAAAAAAACCCTTTTTATTTTTTGTATTTTAGGCCGAGTTGTCCTCTGAAATATAGCCAAGTTCTACGATGACATTTTTGACCTTTTTTCGAGAAATAATTAAATCCTTATGACAGGTTTGTCCCAGTATTTTCTAAATTCTCAATAGGCCGGATTGAAAAGCAAAAAATTACGTTTGTATAGCACACAAAAGTTGTGTCCAATACTAAAGGCATCTTCCAAGAAAATCGAAGTTTTTAAAAAATATTAAAACAAAAATTAACCATAAACTTTTTTATAAAATTATTACACAAAAAATTACATAATGTTGTTATTATTGTTATCATAGGGAAACATATATCTAATAACACTATGCAACAAAATAGTGTTGTTATACACAAGGGCTGTGCATAACATTTTCTGGTATAATATGGTGCCCTAAACACGAAAAAATATTAAAAACATTGTTATGGTAAATTTGTAATTTTTTTTAATTCTGTTTTTCTTGAAATACGCCTTTAGTAGAACCACAGGCACACCATCTAATTTATGAAATTTACGAGGTCTACAAATGCTTAAAACTTCACTTTCACGTAGAGACAGAAGTTTAGTAATTGTCGATGAAACAATTAGAAACAAATTGAATTTTCATAGTTTTGTTTTTGGCTATCGATTTCGACATCGTTGTTTTTATTTTCTGTACCAATTATTGACAGAGTATTTGCCCAAGGTGCCGATGAAATTGCTCGCTAGCTTTCGAAACGATATCCACCCTAATACACTTCACACATTTCTCATTCTTCTTTTTCATAGAAGGTTTGTTTTTCTGAAAACGACGATCTCGATAGTCCAAAAAGAAACTATGCAAAGTCATAACATATTGAATAACAAAATTTGGTTTGATTTTTTTTTAAAATATTGTTTTTTGCTGGTGCGAAAAAAAAATTAAAAATATCAAACATTTGTTTGTTCCATTTTTGAAATTTAGCATCCTAATGAAGAAAAGGATGCCTATTTGAAGAAAATCTTTGGATAAATGTAGAAATTGTAGCACTTTTGGTAGAAATAAGATAAGTTCAACAGAATCCGGTTTTTATACCCCACTAATGCCAACAAGGGTGTATATCAATATTTAGTGAAATATTGATTCTTAAATAACTTATATCGGAATCTTCCGGAATTTTACACATAGCATTAGTTTCTTAGTCGCTACCATCTTGCGAAAAATGGGCCATGTACAAAGGGACCATTGGGGACGAAAACTTAATGGCTTATTATGTTATTCCAGCCAATACAAATACTTAAAATTATGTGGAGTGCAATGTTTTTACAGTACGTATAGCATCGTAAAAAATTGGCGTTATTGCCACTCCCCTTTTGGTACCTCCCATACAAATTGACCATTTTGCACAAAAAGTTAATTGTTTATAACTTCGATTCCTGTGCAAACACTTGAAATTTTGTACAGTGTAATGTTTTTATAGAAAAATATGACGTTATTTTTCTTACCAACAATATTTAAAAAAAAAATAAAAAACATTTTTAATTGTCTAACGACATTTACTGAACTTCCGTTTCTACGTTAATGTGATTTTTTTTCACACTTTCAAGACCTTATAATTTCCTTTAATTTATTTGTTATGCCGGCTTTATCGAGCTTATACTTCAAAAATATGGTACAAATACTAAAGACATCTTCCAAGATAGTTGGAATTAATCAAACTACCGTAATAAATTATTTAATATTTTTTGTGTTTAGAACACCATATTACATCAGTAAATGTTATGCACAGCCCTTCGGCAAAAATGTTGTTGAATAGTGTAATAATAGGCAAACAAATATTCCAAAAATTAAATTAATACAATTTCAATTAGAGTGTTCCAATAGGTAGCGTCCTCGCCTTTTATACCCTACACCACACTGTGGTACAGGGTATTATGACTTTGTGCAGTTGTTTGTAACACCTAAAAGGAGAAGAGATAGACCCATTGTGTATTATACCGATCGACTCAGAATCACTTTCTGAGTCGATTTAGCCATGTCCGTCTGTCTGTCCATGTATTCTTGTAATCAAAGTGCAGGTCGTATTTATGGTCCGATTGTGATGAAATTTAGCATAGTGCTCTTTTTTGGCCCAAGGACGATCCCTATTGAAATTGGTTAAAATCGGTTCAGATTTGGATATAGTCCCCATATATATGTTTCACCCGATTTAACATGTAAGCGCTGTAGAAACCACATTTTACATCCGATCTTTATGAAATTCGGCAGAGAGAGTTTTATTATTACGTGAATGAACACTACCAAATTCGGAGAAAGTCCGTTCAGATTTAGATATAGCCCCCATATATATGTTTCACCCGATTTGACATGTAAGCGCTGTAGGAACTGTATTTTAAATCAGATCAGTACGAAATTTGGCAGAGAGAGTTCTCCTATTACATGAATAAACACTGCCAAATTCGGGGAAAATCGGTTCAGATTTAGATATAGTCCCCATACATATGTTTCACCCGATTTGACATGAAAGCACTGTAGAAACCGTATTTTACATCCGACCTGTACGAAATTCGGCAGAGAAAGTTCTCTTATTACATGAAAAAACACTGCGCAATTCGGGGAAAATCGGTTCAGATTTTGATATAGCCCCCATATATATGTTCCACCCGATTTAACATTTAAGCGCTGTAGAAATCGTGTTTTATATCCGATCAGTACGAAATTTAACAGAGAGAGTTTTCTTATTACACTGCCAAATTCGGAGAAAATCGGTTCAGATTTAAACATAGTCCCAATATATATGTTACATCCGATTTGACATGTAAGCACTGTAGAAACCGTGTTTTATATCCGATCAGTACGAAAATCGGCAGAGAGAGTTTGCTTATTACATATATGAACACTGCCAAATTATTATCGCAATGCCCATTTTCGCATTGGTAGGTAGGTGTAGGGTATTATATAGTCGGCCCCGCCCGACTTTCTGTCTTTCCTTACTGGTTTTGTTTTGGGGTTGTGGGTTCGATTCCCACCAGAGGCTCTGGCCTGTCGCTGCAAAAAAACTAATCACATGATTTTTGTAACCCGGCCGCAAAATTAGTATATAATCACACCATCGATTACACTGTTTCCTTGTGTATTAAGAACTGAATGCTGTTTTTAGGGTTATTTGGGACGCGGAATACAAATCTGAATTAGGTTTTTTTCTATTAGCTCGACTTTTCGCGATATACCTTTATATGCATTATCGCTACATATATTGGAATATGTTGATAACGGTTCATCGTATTCACTTAAACATAAAATCCAAAACACGTCAATAAAAATATATTTATCTCATTGGTTTTAAATTTGCCCAGTAGCTTCAGAGATATCGTTAACGTTATGAAAAAAATCTACAATTTTATAAAAAAAAAAATAAAAAATGTTTGTTCTTTAAAAATTTATGAAAAATAAAAATGTGACAAAACCCACAGTTTTAGCCTAAAAGCATTTATATGAATATATTTCGAATGATATGAGCTTTATTTATTTGAAATAGGTGCACAACTTTTGATTTTATTCACAATTTACTGAGAAAACTAAATCGATGAAAATCACGATTTCCATACAAAAGTGAATATTTTTAATATGTGCGTCTTTGTTGCTGTTCTATTTATGCAATAAAAAATGCGAGCTGATGGAGAAACATGAAGATTAGATTTAAAATCAGCGACCTTAAATTAGTAAAAATTGCTATAAAGTTCCAGTCAACACAAAAAAGTTCAACTTTGTTCTCACGATTAGTTTGTGAGTTTGTGTAGCAATTTTTCCTAACCACTGAACCAATAATTTCTGGCGCGAAATTGTTATTGACATTCCAACGTTTCGTTATTCCAACACCACGAACAGGAGGAAACTACAAAAACACATAGGACATTCCTTTGGAACGCCAATGTACCATCACTTCCGGCTGAGAGCCTGTTCGGTGGCATTTTCAAAATCTTCGTCATTTACAAGTTGCTATGGAAGGGAAGCATATTCATGTTGCTATACTTTAAAGTTAAACGACAAAGTCATCTCCAGTAAAAGGGATTGAGGGGGCGTTAGACAAAAGGCACCATTTCCACGATGTGATGACTTTCAGTGTTCATTGTTTTGTAGGAAAGATAGAAGAATAGAATGAATGCATTTGTTTGTGAACCCGTCGTCTGTTCATCCTAAGTAAATAATTTGAAGAAAATTTAATTTTGTCTTTAAACGTACAACAACTCAGGCAGTCTCCGAAGGAAAAAGCCAACTTTTATCTTTTTTTTGTATGTGTCAGGTTAAATAAATATTTGAAAGTTAAATTTAAAGGATAAAATAACAGGGCAGCAGGCTGCGACATAGAGCTTATTTCCACAGTGGATGAAGGCGACAGACAGACAGACAAACACATCAGCTCAACTGCAGTGACACAGCACAAACAAAAAAACGAGTGAATTGAAAAAGTTTACAAACTAATTTAAATATTTATTCAATTACTTAAGTACAACAACGTACGTACGTACATACACTCACAAAATCAAAAGCGGGCAATTTTGAAAACAAAATTTATATACATTAAATAATGAGTTTAACATACAAATGTATTAATTAAATCGATGTGGTAGAGAGAGAGGAAAACTCCCCTTTTAAAACTGTTTAAAATCAGAGGGGCTTGATATACCGGATACAATAAAAACAAGCGCAGTATCGAATAGGGGAGAATTCCTCCCCATAGATGAGTGAATATATGTATATGTTAAGTTGATATGTCGTACTAACACATTTACATAAATTCATATGTATAAACATGTCATTTGATACGGGAAATACTCATATATAGTCGCAGCAGTATAGTTTACATACGTAACTACTTACTTACATACGTTTGAATACAGATATTGGTGTAGGTAATGCGGACATATGTATTGTATGTATTTTATATGCATTATTGTTATTTATACACTCGCTCTCTCCTACTCAAATGTAGCCGACGAGGGTCGAGAGAAAAACTTTTTTGACTTCCGTCGAAACCGGATTGATTGCGATGGAAAAAAACAGTCGACTGATTTAGTCGACTAACATTCCTTTGAGAAAAATATAATACGGAGCTTGGAGTTTTTTTAGGTCAACATTTTAGAAAAATATTGATCATTCCTTGTCAGACTTTAGTCATTGGACAAGTTTTATAGAATACAAAATTGGCAAACTTTTGGATGACTGCTATAGAAGTAATGTGGAAATTTGTTTCGCATGAAACTGTCAATTTAAGTAGCGGCAACAAAATAGACAAATTCGTCTATTTTGTTTTGAAAAGTGGATACCTAATACAAATTGCTCTGCACCAAACTGTAAGTGGTTGAACGCACACTACGTTATTCAAATTTGACACGACTTGGCCGTATTGAGTGGGAGGTACCAATATTGGCGTGACAAATATGGTCTCTCTGTATGAGAGATACCAATAGAGGTATGGTAATTTCGCCCATTATTACCGGTGTGATAGCGACGAAGAAAATGTTGGTTAAATATTTCACTATATTTTAATAACAATGTGACCCATCTTTGCATTGCGCCTGAGGTATATATAAAAAAGTTACCACGTATACACTTTGAAGACAGACGGACGGACATTGCTTAAGGTTGAAAGATATAATTCGAAATCAAGAAAAAAATTAAACTATAAAACACTGTGCTAGAAATGGACACTTTAAAAATGTAACAGAAAGGACAGCCTAAGGATATACCTATTTCGACCTTGCTGAATCCAGTTGTTCTAGCCGTTTTTCTATGTTAGCTCTTGTTTTCGCGATATTCGACCACAAAGTTTGCAAGAAATTTAGAGACAATAGTTATCTCGGAGGAGATTTTGAAGTGGAAGACTTCGGAATACACGCTTCAGTCCAAAGAACGAAATAAAGAGAACCCGTGGAGAATTATTTGTCTCAAAACAGTCACCCATGCTTCTCATCTTCTTATATCTAAAAAATCGCAATCAAATTTTATCTTGATGTGTCGTAACTCAAAAATGCCTTACAGAAATTCGAATTTTGGAAATATCAATAATTTAATCTCAATGGACTATTTCACCTTTTTAAACTTCCTATTTCATCTTATTTATCTTTTTATATGGACTTCAAGTTACACATCTCGACAATGTTAAATTTTGAGTTATGACGATACGTTAAACGATGACATTTTTAATTGGTGTCGCGAAATAATTCTTTAAAAAATTAGGGAACCTCGAAATTGATCACCCTATATAACAAAAAAACAATTCATAACGTACTACAATGATATTCCATAATTAAATTGGATTGGTTCAAATTAATCGGTTGGATTGCTAAGTCGACTTAGCAAGTTTTGTATTTTTATACCCTACACCACACTGTGGTACAAGGTATTATAACTTTGTGCATTTGTTTGTAACACCCAAAAGGAGAAGAAATAGACCCATCGTTTATTATACCGATCGACTTAGAATCACTTTCTGAGTTGATTTAGCTATGTCCGTCTGTCCGTCTGTCTGTCTGTCCGTCTGTGCATGTATTCTTGTAATCAAAGTACAGGTCGCAATTATGGTCCGATCTCGACGAAACTTTACACACATCTTTTTTTTGGCCCAAGGACGATCCCTATTGAAATTGGTTAAAATCGGTTCCGATTTAGATATAGCCCCCATATATATGTTAGCCCCGATTTGACATGTAAGCGCTGTAAAAACTTTATTTTATATCCGATCAGTATGAAATTCGGCAGAAAGAGGTTTCTTATTATATGGATGAACACTATTACATTTGGAAAAAATCGGTTCAGATTTAGATATAGCCCCCATATATACGTTACCCCCGATTTGACCTGTAACCGCTGTAAAAACTGTATTTTATATCCGATCAGTGCGAAATTCGGCAGAAAGAGGTTTCTTATTACATGAAGGAATACTGCCAAATTTGGAGAAAATCGGTTCAGATTTAGATATAGCTCCCATATATATGTTACCCCGATTTGACATGTAAGCGCTGTAGAGACTGTATTTTATATCCGATCAGTACGAAATTCGACAGAAGGAGGTCTTTTTACATGAATAAGTATTCAGGGAAGATCGGTTCAGATTTACATTAAAGCTCCATAAATATGTTCCTCCTGATTTGGTATCAAACCGCTATAGAAGTTGTATTTTACATCCGATCATTAAAATTTTCCAGAAAGATGTTTCTCACTTTAGGAACGAATATTGCTTAATTTAGCGATTATCGTTTCAGAATTAGAATACGTTTCTACCCATTTACCAATTATTCCAAATTATTATGGCAATGACCCTTGTCGCATTGTTAGGGAGGTGTAGGGTATTATATAGTCGGCCCCGCCCGACTTTCTGCCTTTCCTTACTGGTTAACTTTTAAATATTCCAAATTATATTCATTCAAAATTTGGTGTTTATCCGTCAAAACAATCAAAAGTTATTCACAAAACAGTACAGGCCATTCGATTTTCATTATAAAAGAATTCCACACATATTTAAAAAAATCATCAAACTTTGATCGCCTTCCTTTAAAAAACTTTCGGCACACTACAATTCGACCCACCTATACATGTATGAACGCTGCTACATACACATGTATGAACGCTGCTTCCGATTTGGTAGCTGACGCTATACAAGCTGAGAGGAGAGAAATTTGGAGAGGAGCTTCTGAATCCTAGAACTATCACTGCCAAACGTTGAGGATATTTCAGGTCCATATTTTCTTTAGCCTTTTTGAGACAGATCACGTGTGAGTCGTGTCATGCTGTCATGTTATTTTTGTTAAGTATTGTTTGGCACTTCATCATGGAAAGACTTACGCCTGAACAACGTTTACAAATCGTTCAACTTTATTACGAAAATTCACGTTCTGTGAGGAATGTGTTTCGTTCACTTCGATCAAATTATGGTCAACATAATCGGCCTACTGAGCGTACTATTCGCAACACCATCACCCATCTTGAGACCCAGCATTCATTATTGGATAATATTCGACCGAATAAACCACGTCCAGCACGCAGTGAAGAAAATGTAGCGACCGTAGCTGAGAGTGTACACGAAGACCGTGGAGAGTCGATTCGGCGCCGTTCGCAGCAACCCGGACTGACGTATGGAACGACTTGGCGCTTTTTACGTCGAGATCTTAAATTGAAAGCATACAAAATACAGCTTGTGCAAGAACTGAAGCCGCCCGACCTTCCCAAGCTACATCGCTTCGCTTTATGGGCTCTTGAAAAGTTCCAAGAAGATCCGACGTTTTCGAGCCAAATTTTGTTCAGCGGTGAGACCCATTTCTGGCTCAATGGGTATGTAATCAAGCAAAATTGTCGCATTTAGGATGAAGAGCAACCTGAGGAGATTCAAGAGCTGCCACATCATCCAGAAAAAACAACGGATTGGTGTGGTTTGTGGGCCGGTGGAATCATCGGTCCATGATTCTTCAAAAATGATGCCGGTGAGAACGTAACCGTCAATGGCGACCGTTATCGTGCCATGATAACCGACCATTTGATGCCTGAAATTGAAGCTCGTGATCTCGGCGACATTTGGTTTCAACAAGACGGCGCCACTTCCCACACATCGCATCAATCAATGGATTTATTGAGAGGACACTTCGGTGAGCAGATAATTTCACGTTTTGGGACGGTCGATTGGCCACCAAAACCGTGTGGTATCACACCGTTAGACTTTTTTCATTTGGAAGGTCTCAGTCCAACCAAAATTAAAACCGAGATAGATTTTACTTTGTGGCAGTCTCCTCCTCCGTTTACAACTATAAAATATTGGATGGTAGAGTTTAAACGGGGCCGTATGACTATCCGAGACAAACGCCGTAGTGGTCGACCAATTGAGTTGCCCACGACAGAAATGGTTAAAGAAATCTACAAAATTATATTGAATGACCGTCGGTTGAAGGTTCGTAAGCTAGCTGAGTTCCAAGGCATTTCAAAAGTGTTATACATCGCATACTGACAGAAAATTTGACGATGAGAAAGCTGTGCGCAAGATGGTGCCGCGTTTGCTCACAATCAAGACAATGCACTAGCCATGACCAAAATCATTGAATTAAAGTTCGAATTGCTTCACAACGCACCTTATTCGCCAGATTTAGCTCCCTCGGATTAATTTTTGTTTCCAAACTTGAAAAAAGTGATCGGCGGAAAAAGTTTTGCTAACAATGTAGAGGTGGAGCTTGCGGTTGATGGCTATTTTCATGAGCTAGGTAGTTTTTACTATAAACATCCACTGAAAAAAATGTTTTCATAAAATTAAAGAAATGCTCCAAAGACGTCCTTAGTCTTCAAAATAAGTACATTAAAATCAAGAAAATTTACTTAAAATTAAGTAATTTATTTAATATTATTGAAATTATCTATACTTTAAGTACAAAATGTACTTATATTTAAAACTAATGACGTCTTTGGAGCATTTCTTTAATTTTATGACAAATTTTTTTCAGTGTAGTATCAAAGCTATTAAAAATCGTTGGAAAAAGTGTATCGAGTTAAAAGGAGATTATATTGAGAAATAAAGAAACAAATTCCCAAATTTGTTGTGTTTTCTTTACTAGGTCGGGAAATTTTGGGGGGCCCTCGTATATGAAATAAGCATCTTTTCTATTAATGATATTTTCGACAAATATTTGATGAACTATATTTAAGTTCATGTATGCCTTAAATTTATTACCAGGACATGCTTATTTCAAGGTCCGACATTTTAATTTTAAATATGCCGACGTACTTAATTTGGAGATATACTACTACAAATAACTACGAGTCATACTTAAATTTACGCCAACATATATTTATTTTAAGGCCAAACATAATTATTTGTAGTACGTACTGAACTTAATTCTATGATACTCATCCTCAAATCAAGTACGTTTAATGGCATTAAATTAACTACAAACATTCTTATTTTATTTAGATTGTTTTGGGCTCGAAATCATAAAATTGAAAACAAATTCTTTGATTTTCAGTACTCTTTTTTAGTCTATACTTAGTTAACTTCAGATGCAACCCTCGCTAAAATGAATGCTGATACACATCCGCAGCACAGAGCGTACTTATATAAACACATGTAAAAATACCTATTTAATAAAGAGACTCACACAAATCTATGCAGTTTATCTATGGGGACTATGTGGTGGCAATGGTGCTGTTTGTCGTGCGGGTTGAAGGGGAAAATAGCAGGGGAAGTGTGATGTTCTACATGAATGTAGACATATGTACTTTGTATCATTACACGTATCATTTACACAACATATGTATGTGCAGCAGAAATTCATAAATTGTATACAAACACACTTGAATGCCGGCGATACACATGCCGACACACGCCCAATATACATGCACACACACAGACGCGAGTGCACACACATGCCTACACATAAGTATATGAATTACGAATAGGATGACAGGATGTACAGCAAGTGGAGCACACGGAGACCCGTGGAGCACTCACTGCGCTCACTTATCCCTGTACACAGAGAAACATAAGCTTTTTCATGTTTAACACTATGTTTTTCTTCGTCACTCCTCCCCACTTTGAGTCTCTTTCGCATGACTCAACTCGACTACCATTATAGGATACTTTTCCTTTTATTTATTTATTTGTTTGTTTTTTTTTTTTCATTTCGTTGTTTTTATACATATTATTCAACACAATTCATATGTACGAGAATTTCTTCTGTGTGCTTTTCCTTTTTCGTATATAAAAATTTGGGTATATTTGTGCGAATGGAAGTATCTGCCATCTATTGATATGTATTATGACCTGACCTGGTTCAATATGAACATTGCATTGCAAAGCAATGGATAGATGAATTTATGTGCAGATTTCAATATAGCTGACTATGCTTACGCTATGCAAGGATAAGGGTGAAGAAGGAAAAAAAATTCTATACATCATCTTGTAAATCAGTATTTAGTTCTACTTTCAAAATGCAAATTCGATTTAGAACAGCAAACTGCAGGTGCCCAAAATCATTGAAGTGTTGAAATAATTAAGGTTTGTTTGCACTGATAGTAAAGATATTCGTTATTTTTTTAATGCTACTAAGATGTATTCGTTTTATGTGGCAGGTTACAAAAATATAAGTAGATTTTTATTGAAATGAAATCGCTGAAGTTGAAGTGTTTGTTTGAGCTGAAATTATGCTATGAGCTGTTAATTTTTTGTAAAAAAAGGAAAATGTGGAAATTACCAAAAGGGACGTGGGAATGACGACCATTAACCCAAGTTTATAGCGAATCTAAACAACATATGCAATATTAAGGCATTCGGTCCTTTCGAGAGTTATTGAAGTGACCCCAACAACAGAGACATGGCCACAGTATTTCGTTTCCATATCGAAAACTTCATTTAAAAATATGCTAAGTCGACTTATCATGTTTTGAGCAAGATTGACTTTTTTATTCCGATCATTTCATTTAATATTCTGTAATATATTATTGATTTATTAAAATATTATGAATAGAAAAACGGGATCTTCAGGATAATTCCCAAACACAATGATATATTAATACATACAGACTAACTATAACTAGAATAACTATCTTTTGAAAGTTGTGTGAAATATAAATTTTTAACTATAAAAAGATAATATCGTCGGTGCGCCGACAAAAACTCCTATGTGTAATTTTTCGATTTTTTTTTATTGTCGAATTAGAACGTCCTAGCGGTCAAACGACTACCCACCAAAGCATTTTGCGCTATCTTGACCGGTTCGGAAGTTACCAAAAACTCCTATGTGTATCCCTCTATAGCAATGCTCCGACAAAAACTCCTATGTGTTGTAGGCACAGCCTGTCCCAAGGGATAGAAGGTTGGCTTAGATTCACGCCAAAAAACGGCTAATGAGGTTTTGTTCAGAATCATCCCCTCTATTCGACAATGAATAGATCAAAATTGGATCTGCTTCCATTCGCGAGTTATCGCGAAAACAGTACTTTTACTCAAAACAAACTTAATAGCTTTGATTTGTAAAGAAAAACGCGGAAATTTAGAACTGTAACACAATTTACTTTAAATATGATTATTTGTAAGACGCTTTGTAACGTCCGCGATATTTGCCATGTTTTTATATTGCGAATTTTGTGTATTCCATAAAATCGACTTATACCGCCAAATATTTCCAAAAATAGTATACCGAATTTATTAAGATTAATATATTTGCATTCTATAATCTCTGAGGAATAGATTAATATCAGCATTTTCGCGAAAAATATCCTTCGACGAAAAAATTTTGTACAAAAAAAATTGGTTCGGAATTATTTTACTATATAATGCTATTATCTCGCGAATGAACAGTTCTGGGGAAAAGTAGTCAAAGGAAGTTTGGGAGATAAGCGATAGGCCTACAATTCTTTCTTTAACAAGCAAAATTTATAGTACTTTGGTAAGGATTTACAGTGTGTTAAAACTTTTGTATGCTTTTCCCTTTATATGAGGCATATTTTGATTTGACACATTGTAAATCCCTACCTAATTTTTATAAGTTTTTTTGTTAAAGAAAGACTTGTAGTCGTTTATAGTATCTCCCAAACTTTCTTTGACTACTTTTTCCTAGGACTGGCTGTTCGCGTAATAATAGCATTATATAGTAAAATAATTCTGAACTTAAATGTTTTTTGTTCGAAATGTATTCGTCGCGGGATGTTTATGGCGGAAATGATAGTGCCAATCTATCCCTCAGAAATCATAGAATGTAAATATATTAATTTTAATAAATTCGCAATAATATTTTTGTAAAAATTTAGCGGTGTAAGTCGAATTTTTGGATTACAAAAATTTCGCTATAGAATAATATAGGAAATATCGCGAACATTACAAAGCGTCTTACAAATGTTCATATCTATAAGAAATTATGTTATAGTTTTAAATTTCCGCGATTCAATGTAATAAAGTTCGGTTTTTTGATTAAAAATTGTTTTTATCGCGATAACTCGCGAAAGGAAACAGATCAGATTTCTTCTTATCTGATTAGAGGGGGTGATTCTGTACAAAACCTCATTAGCCGTTTTTAGCCACAATCCAGGCCAACTTTCGTTTGCCTGAGATACGCTGTGAACATTGAAATATCAAAACTCCTATGTGTAATTTTTTGTTTTATAAATATATGGGTTCCTAAACACGAAAAAAATAATAAGGAAAAAAAGAAAGTTGAGCGGGGCCGACTATATAATACCCTACACCTCCCTAACGATGCGAAAATCGGCATTGCGATAATAATTTGGAATAGTTGGTTTCGTTTCAGTTAACAAAGTACTTAGCTCCACCTCCTCATAAAGGCATATGCCAAGGAGGAGATGAATATGTTGATCAAAATAAACTAGACCTCAAACGATATCCTTAAAATTCAGTGTTTATGTTATGTATAGATGGGACTATACACAACCTGAACTGATTTTCTTCAGCTTGGATCAAAAACGTCATATTATATAAAGATCGGACGGAAAATATAGTTTTAATATCTTTTAAATACTAAATAGATAGGGATATATATATTATAGCGGGTCAGAAAAAAATCGCGGTTAACCGCATCTCAAATGAAAGCTTGTTTTGTTTAGTGAATATCCTCAAAATATATCGCCTATTATACCGCCAGTAAGCTAGAGCTATATTTTAAAACCTCTAAAATTCGTATTTTTTTGCAAAAATCGGACATCTTGGACTGTGGCGCGACTTTCTTCATAAGTTCAGCTAGAACTATCCATTCTGCTCAAAACAGTACCAATATCGTGATTCTCGCTCTGATAGAACCGAAGTTATTCACGATTTGAGGACAAACGCTATATTTTTTTCTGACCCTTACATGTGACTATATACATATATCTAAATCTGAACCGATTATCACCAAATTTAGCAGTAATCGTTCCTAAATTAAGAAACTCTTGCTTCCAAGTTTTATACACACAGAATACAGTTTGGTTGCCTCAACCGAATTTGGTAGTTCTGTCTATTATCATTCGTTTCCATCAGGACAACCAACATTTTGGTTGTGGTATACTTCTGCTTCCATGTTGACAACAATCATATTTGGTTGCGCCAACTAAGGAAATGGTGGCTAAAATTATCTGATGTATGTTGCCACAACCAACTGTTTTAAAAAATTGGTTATTCTGACAATTTGTCAGTCATATACTACCGACAATTAATTAAAAACAGTTTTTATTTATTTTTATTCTATTTATTGTACAAAAAAACAAATAATTCATAACAAAAATAAAAATGCCATATTACAAATTCATCACTATTATGAGATTGAAAATATTTGACACAAATTTTAGTCCACGAGAAAAAAAAACACAAAATTTGTATGCAAATATCGCTTAACCCTGTGCTTTCAATTTCATTATAGTTGCTTTTATTTTTTATTTATGTAAAATATTTCCACAACATATTCTGCATTCCACACATTATTATCCACACGAGATTATTTTTGACTACATGAACAAAATGTTGAAGATTTATTTATGTCGAGTAATTTTATTTTTTGTTTGTCATGTATCAGCAAAAGAACAGCAACCAATCTTTTGGTTGTATTTCCCAAAATACATTTAATTATTCTAAATTTGGTAAAAAAACGATTATTTATTAATATTTTTCTGTTGTATTAACCAATTATTCCTTGCAATAATAATCTTTGGTCTATCGATACAATTTCTCTTTGTCAAGAATAAAACATTGGTTGTCACAACCAAAAATCGATCATATGGTACGCAACCAAAAAAAATTTTTTGAGTCCTAGACCTAAAAATTCTTTTTTTGTATAGATTGTGGCATACTGTTATAAAAAATTAAAACCAAACATTTTTTTATTGATAAATTTTTTTTAAAAATTTTTTTAATAAAAATGATATTATCGTCGAAGGTACCCCTAGTATTTGCACTATAATTTTTGGAGTATATGCCCGATCAGGTCGACTTATACGTTAAATTGAAGCTATTAATGTGGGCTACCAATGTTGGAAATATCTCTTTCACTTAGAAACAGTGGTTTAGTAACGTCATTAAACAAATTGGAAAAAGTATATTTTTTAAAAAAAAAAAACAAAAAAAATGTTTTATTCTATTTTTTAAAAGTTTGCATCCTAGCGAAGAAAATAATGCCTATTTGAAAAAATCTATGGATAAATGTAGAAATTATAGTCCTTTTGGAAGAGAATTTCAAAAAATCTTTTTGAGTTTATTTACATGAACGAGTTTCATTAGAAGTAATTGTCAGTTCTTTGTTGACGTTTGAAGATTTCGGAATCGGTTTCTCTAATGAGGAACCAAATATAATCTCCCATCATTCTTTCATCCCAGTGCCCTTGGTAACGCCGCTCGATGGACCTCAATTGGCGCCACTTACGTCGCCAAGATTCTTGGGGAAAAGGTTTAAATGAGAAGTCAAGAAATGAATTTTGAGGGACATATTTACACCTGTTGGAATACATAAAGCGAAAAATAAGTTGGAAGAATACATAAATATGTGTTATATACATAAATATAAAACAATATATTTCTAACCAATTTCTTCATAATTTTTTAACAAATCATTAATCATTGTTTCATATTGCGGACTTTTATTGGATCCAAGGAAATTTAAAACCACAAGCTTAAACGACCTGCATGCAGCAATGTCATCCGACGTCAAATATGATTCGAAATTCACATCTTTCATCAGTTTCCTTATTTTAGGCCCATCAAAAACTCCTTCTTCGATTTTTTGAAAAGAAAGACTTTTAAATAAACTTTTTAAATATGAGAGTGAATTGCCATCATTCCTTAAGGCTTTTACAAAATTTTTAGAGAACCCCAGCTTAATATGCAGTGGTGGCAAAATATCGGCTATCCTGGAGGCATAACATACCAACTACTTTTAAATCGCAACAATTTTTCCAGTCATGTTCATATTTTATGTATTTTATCAATATAGCCATTGTTTCGTATGATTCCTTAGTGTTGACAGCATGAGCAATGGGAATCGACGGTTTCGGATTTCCGTTGTATAAAAGTACTGCTTTCAAACTTTCTTTACTGCTGTCAACAAGTAACCGCCATTCCTTTGAATTGTATGTTTGATTAAGTTCCTCGAACAATCCGGGAATGTCCTTCCAAAAGCATCTGTTATCCACAGTTGTATAAAATTGTTTGTAAGGTATATCACGAACTCTATAATATGATATGTTAACATCTGGGGCCAAAATATTGTACTGTTTCATCCCAGATGCAAGTTGTTCTGCCTTATCTTTGGTCAGTTCCAAATCTCTCACCAGATCAATGAGTTGAAACTGAGATCAATGAACTGAAAATTTCGGGTTTAAGGTTCATAAGTTGCAGTACCTGTAGCTGACATATAGTTTGCTTCGAAAGTAGACACCCAATATTTTCTAGACTGCCGCGTACTACTTTGCATTGCGTACCTATAATTTTACTACCTGTATATACGACTGGGATGTCCATGCCCCTAAAAGGGGCCTCTGACCCTCTACCTGAGCGGATCTCATCCTATGTAGCTCTCACATTGCATATAATATTTTATGGAGGGTTACGAACGGCCATAAAACCTCGTCCTCTCTATATTTTTTTTAATGTCTGGCATCAATACTCATAAAATAAAATGCAAGTGCAATGTCTCTTATATGTCTCTCTCACATATGGCGAATTCAAAATAAGCAAAAACATCATTTAAAAACGAAAAAATATGAAACAAGATTTTTTTGAATTTCCCTAACATTTACAAAATGGATCATAACTTTTACATAAATCCATAGATTTTTTCAAATATCCAGTGTTTTCTTCGTTAGCATGCTGGCTTTTTAAAAATGTGATGAAATAATTTTGTCGTTTTTTTCTATTTTTTTATGGTTTTTTTGGTACCACGGAAAAGTGTTTTAAAAAAAAAAACCAGTAAGGAAAGGCAGAAAGTCGGGCGGGGCCGACTATATAATACCCTACACCACCCTAACAATGCGATAAGGGTCATTGCCATAATAATTTGGAATAATTGGTAAATGGGTAGAAACATATTATCTAATTCGGAAACGATAATCGCTAAATTAAGCAATATTCGTTCCTAAATTGAGAAACATCTTTCTGGAAAATTTTAATGATCGGAAGTAAAATACAACTTCTATAGCGGTTTGATACCAAATCAGGAGGAACAATCAATATAAATCTGAACCGATCTTCCCTGAATACTCAAAAAGACCTCCTTCTGTCGAATTTCGTACTGATCGCATATAAAATACAGTCTCTACAGCGCCTACATGTCAAATCGGGGGTAACGTATATATGGGGGCTATATCTAAATCTGAACCGATTTTCTCCGAATGTAGTAGTATTCCTTCATGTAATAAGAAACCTCTTTCTGCCAAATTTTGCACTGATCGGATATAAAATAACATTTTTACAGCGCTTATATGTCAAATCGGGGGTAATGTATATATGGGGGCTATATCTAAATCTGAACCGATTTCTTCCAAATTTAACAGAGTTCATTCATGTAATAAGAAACCTTTTCCTGCCGAATTTCATACCGATCGGATATAAAATAAAGTTTTTACAGCGCTATATCTTAATCTGAACCGATTTTAACCAAATTCAATAGGGATCGTCCGTGGGCCAAAAAAAATATATGTGTAATGTTTCGTCGAGATCGGACCATAATTGCGACCTGTACTTTGATTACAAGAATACATGCACAGACGGACAGACAGACAGACAGACGGACAGACAGACAGACAGACAGACAGACAGACGGACATAGCTAAATCGACTCAGAAAGTGATTCTAAGTCGATCGGTATAATAAACAATGGGTCTATTTCTTCTCCTTTTGGGTGTTACAAACAAATGCACAAAGTTATAATACCCTGTACCACAGTGTGGTGTAGGGTATAAAAAAAACGTTTTTTTTCTCCTATTTTTGACAACTGTTACTAAACCAAAGATTCTACGTATAATATATATATAAATATTTGCTGCATATGTAGCCCTCATAATTCCCTTTAATTTGAGGGATAACACGGCCCAATCAGGCTTATAATTGAAAAATTATGGTTCAAATACTGAATGTACTTTCCAAGAAAGCTGGAATTTAAAAAAAATATAAAAAAAAAAATTTACCATAAAAAATTTTTTAAATATTTTTTTGTGTTTGTAACATCTAATTGCACCAGAAACTGATATCCACATCCTTTGGACAAAAATTTTGTTGCATAGTGTAATTTAATAAAAACCAAAAAATAAATAAATTTACGAATATTTTCTTGGGACTGAAGGTGAGGGATTCTTAAGTCGGTTTAGCAGACTGAAGTTTCTAACTTGTTTTTACAATCAGTAACAAACGTGGTCTAGATAATCTATTTTTGGCATTTAAAAAATCTGCAGCATAAATGCCACATTCGATATTATCAACAGCGACTAGAGATGTCAAACGAAATAGGTTTTCACAAATCCCGGGATCCCGGGATTTTTTCGGGATTTTTCGGGATCCCGAAATTGTTCGATATCCCGGGATTTTCGGAATCCCGAAATTGTTCGATATGCCGGTATTTTCGGGATAAATAGGAATTTTTTCATTCTTATTAATGTGATATTTCGAAATTGAATGCAGACATTTTAGTTCAGTTTTAATTTAATTTTAATTAATTTAAATACGGATAAAAACAGCTAACGCATACATTAACATTTGTTAAAAAATAGTAACTTTTACTAAAATATTTCACAACATCTTAACTATGAAATAATTTTGGTCCAATTTCAGTTCGTTGTCTGAATTATTATTGATGTTATAATTTTCTTTCACGAAAAATATTTTTTTCAACTTGAGAAATCAGTTTGACTAATTCCGTTTTTATGGGACCAAATCGATTTGTCGATCCATATCAGATTTTATATTAGGATTTTTTCATAACTTTGAAAGAATAGAATACAATGATCTTCGTTTGTGCGAAACAAAATCTATTTGTGTTCTTGTTTTAAGTTTACTTATTTATAATTATATTTATGATATATTTTGTAATTCTTCTCCAAATTTCTAATTTTTTCACCGGATTATGTCAATGTTTTATGATGTTAACAATTTGCTTCTTTAGTTTACATTTGCGAAAAAGATTATCTATCTTTCACTTAATATTTTATACGAGACAGCTTCATATATTATTATTAAAATATCCCGGGATTCATTTTAAAAATCCCGGGATTCGTGATTTTTTGGGGTCGGTATTTTCGGGATCGGGATTTCCCGTTTGACATCACTAATAGCGACGTTCTCTTAGTAAATTTAGATTTCTTTGCTGACGATAATTTTGATTTTATGGCTCTATATCTTAACTAAATGCCAATTGTTTTTTTTTTTCAAACATTTCGAGAAATGTTCTTCATTTCCGCAAAACACAACTTGTCAAGTCTTAATTACCCTTAGTCCCCTTAAGGTAGTGAATTAAAGAAAAGATTATAATCTGTCTCCGCCACAAGACATACGACAACAATTGTAAACAGTCTCCATGTGCGTTCGACATCAATGTCGGACCATAGATTCAAATAAATAAATTATCACACATTTCCGGATCATCTGAAGATTCAAAACTGCTGCCCACATGTTTTGCTTACGATGACGACAATGATCCGCAAATCGCATGATTATTTTCAGTGCTATTTTTCGTTCGTTCGTTTTTATTTTGCGAATTCACTAAATGAGGAAATGCAACCGACCTACCGACAGACGGACAGACAAACCAATGAATGGCAATGCAACCGGCCAACAATACAGCAAAACAAGTGCAAGTAATAATAATAAAAATAAAAATGTTTATGGCGCAAAAACGTTTCTAAGCAGCGTTTAAAAAAACTGACGTTGGTTGACTTGACACACAGCCAATTCATTCAATGATTTCCTTCCTAATTTAACAGAAAGAGATCTTTTGAAATTGTAATGAGCATTGCAAGAAAACAATAAAAAAAAGACACAAAAAACGACGACGGATTAACAGGAAGAGCAATATATATATACATATATGAATGAACAACATTGTATGAATGAAAAACTAAAGTACCTACTTTGAGAACACACACACGCATTACGTCCAACGTCAATTCGCAACATTTTGTGACAAAATTATGAAGAAGTATCGGCGAAAAAATTAGTTCAAAATAATGATAAATATGGTACCATTTATCATTACTTTGAACTAATTGCACTATGGCACTGTCCTCCGGTGATGCTATATTAAGAAAGTTTTGATGTAGTAGGCAATAAGGAGTTCTGTCTAAAAAATACTAAAAAAATCTACAAATTCATACTTTGATAAGTACAATATCACAATTAAATGATAACTTAAAAGAGCTCTGAATAAAATTTTCTGGTGTCATTTGGTATCCTGAATACAACAGAAAATATAAATTTTTTTTTTTATTGTAATTTTTTCTTAAATTATTTTTTTAGATATCAAATTGAAACTGCCTTTAATATATATTTGGACAATATTTTATAAAGTATAAAAGTGGAATGAATTAAAACGAGTAAGAAACTCTCCAAAATATTTGTAAATTTATTTGATTTTGTTTTGGGTCAGAATATTTAATATCGACCTATGTAGTTTATTTTTGGCTAAAATGTGTATAAGCTGTCACAAATACGTAAAATAAGATCACGCTATCATCTAAAAACAAAATTTATATTTCATGGACATTTTAATTTTTGAAAAAAATTAAAAAAAAATAGTTTTTGATTTTTACGAAATTTGTAATTGCTCTCGAACGGCTGAACCGCTTTTTGCCAAGAGTGATGTGATTGAAAAAACACACTTATTGTTGAGGAAATCCAAAGTTTTTTATTTAATGTGAAGTACAATCGATACAATTAAGTTCTAAATAAAACGTCATTTAAATGGCCCCCACGACTTCTTCTGCAGGAACGAACTCGATGAACCCAATTTTCGAGCACTTTTTCCACCAAATCAAGTCGTATGTCATGAATGGCACGTTCAATATTGACTTGTAAAGCTTGAAGAGAGTCTTGTTTATTTCGAAAGACCAATGACTTCAAATAACCCCACAAGAAATAGTCTAATGGTATTAAATCACAAATTCTTGGAGGCCATTCAATATCACAATTTCCTGAAATAATCGAATCTCCAAACTTTTCTCGCAACAATTCAATTGTTTCATTTGCTGTGTGGCTCTTAGCCACAATCGGTCAATGGCAAAAAGACAGCTCTTAACGAGAGCTAAAATAGGTGTCAAGGGGGGAGGTAGACTGGAAAAAACTGGACTGGATTTAAAAAAAAAATGGACTTAGCATAATTTTCAAATGTGAACGGAAAATTTATTTTTGCTCTAGCTCCTTAACGGTACGTCGGATCGGTCAATGGCAAAAAATAGCTCTTAATAAGAGCTAAAAGGTCAAGATCGTAGGTCGACTGGAAAGTGCTTTTTTTGATTTAAAAAAATGGACTTAGCGCACGAAAAGTTGCAATTGGAAAAGGATTATTTTGCTAATAAAACTGAATAATTTGTTGTTCTTCCGTATATCTCTCCATGATGAAATTGTAAACACTACTGAATACAATGAAAAGCAAATGACAGATCATGACATATTACAAATGGCCGAAACGTCACTTCAAAATCATATCAAACCTATCGAAAAACCCGTCATTAAAAAAAAATCACATTTTTGAAAATTTTTTTATTATTTTATTATTTATATTTTCAAAAAATTAGTCATTTTTGTGGTTTATAGCGGAATGGTATATCGTCATCAGAAACGAATAAGTAAGAAAGTTCAGTCGGGGAAACCGACTTATGAATCCCCTCACCTTGAGTCCCAAAAAATATTAGTAAAATTATTTAAAGTATGTACTGGTATTAATGCTATAAGCTGTTAACTCTTGGTGTGAAATGGTCCATTTGTGTGGGGGGTACCAAAAGGGGGGTTCCAATAACGGCCACTTTTCTATAGGTACTATAAAAACATTGTAGTGTACGAAATTTCAAGTATTTATATGTACTGGTATTAATGCTATAAGCTGTAAACATTTGGTGTAAAATGGTCCATTTGTGTGGGAGGTACCAAAAGGGGCGTGCCATTTACGGACACTTTTCTCCAGACTCTAGGTACTATAAAAGCATTACACTATACAAAATTTCAAGTCTTTGTATGCACTGGCATTAAAGTTATAAGCTGGTAACTTTTGGTACAAAATGGTCCATTTGTGTCGGAGGTACCAAAAGCCTAATAAACCATTACACTGTACAAAATTTGAACTCTTTGTATGCACTGGTAATAAAGTTATAAGCTATTAACTTTTGGTTCAACATTGTCCATTTGTCTGGGAGGTACCAAAAGGGGCGTGTCATCTTCTCCTATAATAAACTAATACTATGTGTAGAATTTCAGAGGATTCAAATAAGTAGTATAGAAGTTATTAAATAATCAATATTTCACTAAATATTAAACATTTGTGGGGGAGGTACCAGAAGAAGTGGACCAATATGGCCCATCTTCGATCTACGCCGGAGATAGAAGAAAATATTACCACAGACCAAATTTGAAGTCAATCGGTTGCTCCTTTCGAGAGTTATCGTGCGCACCAGCCAGCAGACAGACAGATAGACGGACGGACATTGCTCATTCGACTTAAAATGACCCAAAACGGATATCCGCCGAACATACTTAGGGTCTTAGGTCACTCCTTCGATGTGTTACACTTTTGGCTCGTAGAAAATGATATATACCCTCCTTTCTAAGGTGAGGGGATAAAAAGGGCGTAAAACAAGAAACATAGATATTCAGTTTTTGATGGATTTCGGTACACATCCTGTCAAATCTTTAGCGACCTACTATCAAAAATGGCGAAAAAGGGCCTAATAAAAAATTATTTATTTTTTCATTGAGAAAAAATCACACAGTTTTCTCAAACAAGCTATAAACCATGTATGTGGGAATATATATACAGGGTGGCTGATATGTATTGCAACCAACTTCTGGTTGCTATCATTTCTAAACCGATAGTCTGATAGCTGACAGATTTATTTCAGTGACAGTTCATTTTATTCTTTACAAGCTTACAAAAGCATTTTGATCTATTGCATTCAGAAAAAAAGTTATTCGTGATGGAATTCAAGCTTGATAGTGTGATTGCTTTATATTTGGGTGGAAAAACACAAGTGGCTATCGTTAGAGCCCTCCAGCATTTAAATGTGAATAAATCTTTTGTTTCTCGTACCATTGCTCGTTACCGTGATATTGGCAGTGTTGCATCGCGTCCAAAAAGTGGACAAAAAAAAATGGTGACAACACCAGAAATGATCCGAAAAGTGAAGGCCAGATTTGATCGAAATCCACGCCGCAGTGGTAGAAAAATTGCTCGTGAGCTGAACATATCGCGAGAACGGATACAACACATATTAAAAAATGAGCTTGGACTAAAGCCATTGAAGTTCCAAAAAGTGCAAGAGCTCACCGATGCACAAAAAAAGTTAGACTGGAAAGAGCCAAGGAGTTGCTTCGCTTGCACGAAAGTGGCCAGTTACCGAATTTGGTTTTCTCCTATGAGAAGCCATTCCAAATTGAGCAGTTTGTGAACAAACAAAATGATCGGGTTTACTTGCCAAAGAGGTCAGCTGAAAATGTACACCTTCGATTGGCCACCAGAACTCAAGCGCCGCCGATGGTAATTGTGTGGGCCGCCGTAACGGCCGATGGTCGCTCCCCGCTCGTATTCATCGACCATGGGTCAAAATAAATGCCAAATATTATCGGGAAAATGTCATAACGACAGTATTGAAGCCCTGGGCAGACAAACATTTCGGCCGCAGACCATGGACATTCCAACAGGACTCAGCACCATCGCAATCAGCACGCGTCAACCAAGAATGGCTTAAAAAGGAGGTTCCTCGCTTCATTTCTACCGCACAATGGCCACCAAGATCTCCGGATCTCAATCCGTTGGACTTTTGCGCCTGGGGCATTTTAGAGAGTAAGGTTCGCACTAAAAAATACCAAAGTATCGATCATCTCAAGACGGCGCTTCGCCGGGAATGGGCCAAAATACCGCAGAGCCACATTCGTGCAGCGTGTGATGGCTTTGTCGTCCGTTTGAAGGCCATAATTCGTGCCAAAGGTGGCCAATTCGAACAAATCGAAACTGTTTCTAAAATTTTATGTTATTTCCGACATTTTTTGCTTTTGAACAATAAAATTTAAAAAAAATTTAAAAAAATATAGCGCTTTACTTTGTTGCATTACATATCAGCCACTCTGTATATATATATATATATATGTATATATATATATTTATGTTTAGGTATTATCCTGAAAACCCCGTTTTTCTAACCATAATATTTTTTATTTTATTTAGTTTTTGCTTCTCCTGTAAAATTCTCGAAAAAAGAAAGTATAACATATTTATATTCATCTTAAAGGAAACTTCCTGGAGAATATTTTCGAGAAAAAAGGGTCAATATTTTGTATTTATAGTATTGCCAAGCTACCCCGAATTACACATTTTTTTACGAAACTTTCAAATCTTGTTTACATTTTCGATATTTACAAAGCTAGAATAAGAAAACCTTCAACTATACAAGATAACTGTTAGTTGCGAAAAGCCTTTTGTAGTTAGACCTCGGTTAGTTGAATGAACGCAAAAAGGACTTTATGAATCTGACTAATATTCACAAAACTTCAGGACAGGGTCGGTGAAAAAAATAGAAAATAAATTTTCAATTGCAGATATCTCGGAAACAATACAAGATAACTGTTAGGTGCGAAAAGTCTTTTCAGACCTCGGTTAGTAGAATGAACGCAAAAAAGTACTTTATGAATCTGACAAAAAGCCGAAAGTTTGTTTGACCGAGGCACAGGGGGCCCAAATTAAAAACTTAATTTCTCTAATTCCTATTCTACAAACATGCCAGTTTTGTCGCAATCGGTTGCCTGGTTAAGAAATGGTAGAATTATATTCTTTTTTTAACTCATCCCTCGTGCACAGCATGCCAATGGATCTTAGCGGATTCTCGGCACAGGGTGGGAATAAATTTGCAGTTTCTTAACTAGCCAACCATTGGCATAACTTGGTACACTTATTACAGAGGTTTTAGTCAGCTTAAGTTTTAATTTTGGCTTCAAGTTGGAGTTTCTTTTCGACTGCAGATCAACTACACATTTTGAATGGAAGTTTATTATCTGTGCATTATCGCCTCACCAAATATATCATTTGCTACAAGCTAAAAAGTGTAACACATCGAAGGAGTGACCGGAGACCCCAAGTATGTTGGGTGACAATTCTATTTGGGTAATTTTAAGTCATTTGAGCAATGTCCGTCAGTCCGTCTGTCTGTGGCTGGTGCGCACGAGTAACCGACTGACTTAGAATTTTGGTATGCTGCAATAATTATCTTCATCCCAGGCTAGGTTCGAAGACGGGCCATATTGGTCCACTTCTTAAAGTACCTCCCCCACAAAGGGTTGACATTCTATTGTACTTTTTCGAATCTTCTGATATTCCACACATAGTATTAGTTAATTAGTTGCTATCACCTGGACAAAAATGGGCAAAGTTGCCACACCCCTTTTGGTACCTCCCATACATTTTGCGCAAAAAGTTAATGGGTTATAACTTTGAGTGCAGTTCATAGCAATATTTGAAATTGTGTGCAGTGTAATCCTCTTGTAGTACCTACAGTTCCGTGAAAAATGGGCGTTATTGCCTCGCCCCTTTTTGCACAACAAGTTAATGGCTTATATATTCCTGCGCGTACAAACGTTTGAAATTGTATACGGTGTTATGCTTTTATAGTACCCATAGTCTATTGAACAAGTGAGAAAGCGCAGTCGCGTAAACCGACTTATGAATCCCCCCCCCCCCGAAAAATATTAGTAAATTTATTTATTTTTTTGTTTTAATTAAATTATTATTAATTTAAATTGCACTTAATAACGTTAATGTAAGTACTGGTATTAAAGTTATAAGTTATTAAATTGTGGTGTAAAATGGTCCATTTGTGTGGGAGGTACCAACAAGGGCGTCCCAATAACGGCCACTTTTCTCTAGACCCTAGGTACTAAAAGGGTCCGCCAAATAACCTAACATCGAGTGTAGCTTCGGCTGAGTGGCACGTATCGCCGTCCTGTTGAAACCAAATGTTGCCAATATCCTCCTCTTAAATTTTTGTGAACAAAAATTCGTTCAACATGGCCCGATAACGATCGCCGTTGACTGTAACGGCCACTTGCTCATTTTCGAAGAAAAATGACCCAATTATGCCTCTGGACCAAAATCCGCACCAAACAGTGACTCGTTTTGGGTGTATCGGCTTTTCAATGTGCGGGTTTTCTGTGCCCCAAATGCGACAATTTAGCTTGTTTACATACCCGCCAAGATCAAAATGAGCTTCATCTGAAAAGATGATTTTTTTTGGCAAAATCGGCATCTTCTGTAAGTCGATCGCTCCCAGCGTTGTTCAAGCGTATACACAACCATATTCGTTCAGCGGAAGGATAAAACTAATTATCTGTCAAATCAGACATGAGCAAAGTGTTACCATTCACGAAATAAGCACTAGTTGAAAAAAACGTTAGATGGCGGACCCTTTATAAAAGTATTACACTGTACGAAATTTCAAGAATGTGTATGCACTGGTATTAAAGTTAAAAGCTGTTAACTTTTGGTACAAAAAGGTCTATTTGTATGGGAGTTACAAAAAGGGGCGTGCCAATAACGCCCATTTTTCTTTGGACTATAGGTACTAAAAAGCATTATACTGTACAAAATTTCAATTATTTATATGCACTGGAATAAAAGATATAAGCGGGTAACATTTGGTACAAAATGGTCCATTTGTGTGGGAGGTACCAAAAGGAGCGTGGCAATAATGCCCATGTTTCACTGTATTTTAGGCGCTATTAAACAATTATACTGTACAAAATGTCAAGTCTTTGTATGTACTGGTAATAAAGTTATAAGCTTTTAACTTTTGGTTCAAAATTGTCCATTTGTGTGGGAGGTATCAAAAGGGGCGTGGCAACTTTGTCCATTTTTCTCGAGGTAATAGTGACTTATAAACTAATACTATGTGCAGAATTTCAGAGGATTCAAATAATCCTTTGTGGGGGACGAACTATAAGCAGTGGACCAATATGGCCTATCATCGAACTTAGCCAGAGATAGAAGAAAATATTACCACATATCAAAGTTGAAGTCAATCGGTTACTCCTTTCGTGAGTTATCGTGCGCACCAGCCAGCAGACAGACGGACGGACGGACATTGCTTAAATCACTTTAAATGACCCAAAAAAGATTTCCTCCGAACATACTGGGGGTCTTAGGTCACTCCTTCGGTTTGTTACACTTTGGGCCTGTAGAAAATGATATACGAGGTATATTAAAAAAAATTCGGAAATTTTTAATAACCGCGGGCTACGTGTATTTGATTTTTGATATTTTTGTAGCGTTATGTTGGTACTCATGTCCCTTACTTATGCTGACAAGGTCGGCCATTTTGAATGTTTAGTTAATTTTTGACAGCTGTTGTGCTTGGATGTGTTTTAACTTGTCTTCGATTTTTATCTATTTCAGAAAATGAATCAAAGAATCTGCATCAAATTTTGTGTGAAAAACAAAATAAAGTGCGCTGACGCATTCCGAATGTTGACTGTGGAATATGGTGAAGCTACCTTGGACCAAAGCAACGTTTATCGGTGGTACAAAATGTTCTTAGAGGGCCGAGAAGATGCGAAGGACGAAAAGGGTGCCGGACGCCCGAGTTCGGTCAAACGTAAATGTTTTGCTCACAGTTTTCTTTGATTGCAGGGGCGTGGTGCATTATGAGTTCTTGCCACAGTGTAGTACGGTCAATTAAGAATATTACCTGCAAGTTATGCGCAAAAAACGCCCGGATTTGTGGAAGAACAAAAACTGGCTTTTGCACCATGGTAACGCCCCTGCACAGACATCGTTGCTTGTGCGCGAATATTTGGTCAAAAACAACACAGTAATGGTGCCGCAGCCACCTTATTCACCTGACCTAGCCCCCTGTGACTATTTTTTGATCCCAAAACTGAAAAGACCCAGGAAAGGACGACGCTACGCCACGATTGAGGAGATAAAGACGGCATCGAAGGAGGAGCTGAACAAGATCACAAAAAATGATTATTTGAAGTGCTTCGGGGATTGGAACAAACTTTTGGCAGAAGTCTATTATATCCGAGGGGAATTACTTTGAAGGGGACAAAATAGATATTCATGAATAAATAAATACTTTTTGAAAAAATACAAAATTTGCAATTTTTTTTAACATACTAGGTATAAGTGTACCCTCGTCACACTGAAGTGAGGGTATAATATTTTAATGAAAACAACGATTTGTTAGAACAAAATGTACCCAAATATGTAATATTTGTTTATGCCAAATATTACATATTTAGAGTGAACCTTAAACATATATGTGTTTCAAGCTGAATATGTTTGGGGCAATATACTACATAAGCTTTTTTAGCGTGTATTTAAGTATAAATATGTATAGTTCCAAAACATACTATTGTTTAGAACAACATTCTCCCAAACATATAATATTCGTGTTTGTCAAATATTATATGTATATTTGGAGTGTGCCCTAAACATATGAATGTTTCAAACGGAATATGCCTATTTTTTTAGCGTGAAGCAATAAATCATTTCAATTATAAAGGAATTTTACGAATATTTAAAATTTCTGAAAAAATGAACGTTGAATTACTAAAAAAAATAAAACTTGTCTTTTAAAACAGTGACCTTAGACCATAAGTGTCGCCCATGTGATGGTGGCGGTCCCACATTGCTTTCAACAGCGCCCAATTGACAAATATTAGTCTTCTTTAATGCTTTCACTTAAAACGGCGATATTGTGTCGTGTACCGAATCAGTTGTCTTAAAATTGTTACTTTAGTAAAACTTTTCAGAAAGGAAAATTTGTCAAGGAGCTCCTTTTTAAAAACACATTAAATACCAGTTGTCCTTAAATCCACTTAATGTTAACTAACATTACCTACAAACTGGCAATTTTCCTCGAGTGTTTAATGATTTATCAATTTGTTCCATCATGTTAACAATTAATAATTATATACACACATAAAATGACACAACGTTGCTCAGATGCTCAGCGAACAATAAGGATGATTATAGCAATATTGTTGTAAACAATCGTCGATAATAATAATCAATGTTGGCTCTGAAACACTTTAGCAACTTTCCTCAGTACTTCCTCGGGTAATGAAATCATTCAACTCCGGTATGTGAACGGCTATTAGAAGAATGCCTTCTATTTGTTAATATCAACACATTATCAGCGATGTTTCAACAGTTTATGATTAACTTTCTCTGCCACCTCGAGCCGTGTTGGCTGCCTGGATGCCTGGCCGGCTGGCTTGACTGGTTGGCCTCCTGAAGTACGAGTATTAATAATAGATTACTTACTTACCGAACGGCGAAATTGTTCGCTGTTCGTTCATTTGCTCGTTCGTAGTAAATCATTTCAGAGCAATGCTCCTCTTCACATGTCCATGTCCAAGTCCAAAGTCGCAGCCGCAGCTAAGATACAATGTAACCATAAAATTGAAGTTTACATTCCACATAATGGACATGGCGGCATGCAATGGTTCTTGTTGGACTCCCATAAATGCCATGTAAACATGATGCATTCATCCATACGAGTAGTACTCCTATCGGCCGGTAGACATCTGGTATCTGATATGTTTTGTATCTGAACGTTAAACACTGGAGGTGTTAATAAACTTTGGGTACATTAACCCTTAACAAGTTTATCGGCGTAGAATAACCGAAGTAGGTTATAAATTTGACAAATTCTGTTCGCAGCAAGGTTCTAATTGGACCAGAAAAACGCATAATAATAGTGTACAAAAATGATTAAGGTTCCGCTTAATTGGAACTTTAATCATATTGAGCCGGTATATATGTTCAAATATGTTGAAACTTCCCGTTGATATAAGGCAAGGTCAGAGAAGTACCATATGACTCAAAAGGGTCAGCATTTTGGATTTAGCAAAACTTTAAATGGTTATATCTCGTTAAATAAGCGTGCTACAGCGAAAAGGGCCGAATTTAGTAATCACTAATTTTGTTGGTGTACATTTTTAATTTCCTTAGCAAAACTTTATATGGTTATATCTCGTTAAATAAGCGTCCAACAGCTAAAAAGGCGGAATTTAGTGATCCCTCATTTTTGGTCAACATTTTGGATTTCCTTAGCAAATATGTTTATATCTCTTTTAATAAGCTTACTAAAGCGATAAGGGTGGAATTTTGTGATCAATATTTTTGTTGGTCAAAATTTTAGATTTCCTTAGCAAAACTTTAAATGGTTATATCTCGTTAAACCCGGCGGACAATCACGTTTGATAGACTTGAATAGTCATAACAGGGTCACTGGTTTCTGTTAAAGGCACTGACCTTTAATAAATGATCAGTAATATTTAACAAGAATCAATTTAATAAATGATCAGTAATATTTAACAAGAATCAATGAGGGGACTCCAATGCCTTTTACCAGCAAACAATACGATTTTATACGCGTTGATACTCATGGTCAAGGTCAATAGTTTCATTTAGTGTCAGTTACCTTTCAGCAAGTATCAGAGACTTATAACAGCCACCAATGCCTATCGATGCCGCGCTTAGTGACCTAAAATCTTTGGCAGAAGTTATTGATCTATTGAATCCGAGCCAAAAATCTTGAAAGCTGATTTTTGGTAATAGTTAGTGACCTTTTGAAAAATCGTAGGCATCCAACAGGAGTCTAGGACTTTGGAACAAGTCAATATTCTTTAAACTTATGCTCTGTCCGTGGATAACGACCAGACAAATGCATGAAACAATGATTTTTGACAGAGGTTAGTGATATTTGCCGGTGATACACAACATTTGAGAATGTCACTGACTTTTAACAGGGGTCAACTACCGGTGTCAATAAATTGTCAATAAAATGAGCCAATAGGGTCCTTTAAGCTTGCATTAACAGACCTTTGCTATGGTTCAGTGATCTTGCGTAAAGGTCAGAAGTCAATGAAGTTCTCCGACCTTTAGCGAAAGACAATACAGGGGTCAACAAGATTTGAACCAAGACACGTGACCTTTAAACCGGTTTCAATAAAATTGTATGGAGGTCAATAGGTTCCTTTAAGCTTGCGTTTACCGACCTTTGCTATGGGTCAGTGATCTTGAGAAAAGGTCAGAAGTCAATGAAGTTCTCCGACCTTTAGCGAAAGACAATAGTTCCCAGGCCAAGGAAGGTAACTGCTTCTATTGGAAGGGTCCAGAGAGACCTGGGAATAAGTTGAGTAGGTTTGGCAGGACAGTTGCAGTGTGTCCCTGGTCCCTGGCTACAAGCGAGACAGCTGTTCGACGTATTGCCCAATACGAATTGAGGTGGCTAATTGGGCCAAAACTACTCTTGTCTATCGTGGTAATTCCTCTTCTTCCGAAGCCACCGATGGTGGGTGATTTCCTAGCACAACATTTACTCAGTAATTATTCACGACTTCAGCGACTATGTCAGAGTATATGTCAGCAAGGCCTGCATCGTAAGCTCTTTGATCTAGAGGTTTTTTTTTTCAATCTCAGCCAGATAGATATTTGGTCTGAAAGTTCTGCTAAGGGGCCTGACCACAGAACCGTATGAAATCGTAATATGATCCGATTTCGACGCCGTCAGTTGGTGGTGCAGTTGCAGAAAAATAGTGCCTAAACTGTGCCGGAGATATCACCCCACCTTGGGGAACTCCCTGTCTTACTCTATGGGGTTTGGACTTATTGTTCCTGAATTCCACATTCGATTGATGACTTTTAAATTATTTGGGTTGGACGTGTTGGCGACGTCCTCAAAAAGCGTGCGTGTCTGACAGTATTGAAGGCCTTCGATAGGTCATGCGCCACAAAGACGGTCATGTCACCGGGCTTTTTCTGGTTTGAACCGCGGCTTATATGCGCCCTGTCACTATCGGTTTGCTCTATAAATTACCGGTTAAAATTACTGCCGCGCCTCTTCGGGTCAGTCACAGTGGTGGCACCAAATTTGACTGCCGTCCGGTCCACTCTCCTGCTTGGATTCTACTTATATATATACAATTTACCGATACCGGAACTTATGCACTGCTTCAAATGCTGGGGAAATAGGTCGTATCTTGGGTATTCGACCAGCAGTGATAAAGCAAACGGCTGCTGCGTTGATTATGTTTCGGAATTTCTTCTTGCTCTACCTGAACATCTTAGGTGATGGGTACCTGATTGAAGCTACGGTTTGTGAATTCTCTGAACCCGTTTCAGTCCGCTTTTCTTTGATTCAGGAAAGTACGGCGTTCAGAGATGATGAAATCGGTTGGTCTATCAATGGAGAGGATGTTGGGGGGTAATGTTATTTATCAGACCAGGTGACACGATGGTGATATCTGGTGAGCTACTGCAATATCCTATAATCTTTTTAGGGGCGTCATCATTCACTGTGCAGAACGTAGAGCCGTTTGCTCAAACAAAGCTATACCTCTCTGGTCATTAGCTAGGAGAGAATGCCGAAGCCCATAACGAGCATTTAAGTCTCGTAGGTCCAAGCAGTTATTGCCTTGGAAGAATTGCGAAGAATAGCTACCAATCGGCGGTATATATACGTTGTACAGCTCTATCTCTGCAGTCCTGGACTCAGCTGCTACTCCCATACATTCCATGTATGCGTCTCTAGAGGATGGGTTGGTACGGCAATATGTGGTATTAATTGTGGCTTTGATTGCTGTAAGGTAGATTGCGGTGAAGTTCCATAAACCGAAGGCGTCGATGACGTGGACGACGACTGCGATTCCTGTGCAGAGAACGAAACCGAGGCAAAATTGTCGGCGGCGGCGGCTCGACCAAAAGTGGGTCGGCGGTTGCGGCTTATCAGCTCGAAGTTGGCTTGCTATTTATTGTGAAATATACAAATTTATTGTACAACTTAGCTGAATCGTAAATAGCAATTTTAAGTACATGGGTAAAAATATATTTGTGGCGATGTTAAGGAGGTATGAGGCGATTAGAACGGTGGTATTTTAAGCCAATTTTAGCCGACCTAACGGCAGCGGCTTTGCTCAACGAAAAATTTTCTCCTTCAGCGGCTTATCGGCTAAAACCTGACTGGCTTCGTTCCCTGTTCCTGTGACACACTGTGGGAAATGGAAGCACAGTAAGCTGCAACATATCCCGGTATGCGGCTGAGGCCAGATCAAACTCTGTTGGGCATCTACTCTCTACATCGGTTACACCTTATTGATGTTGCAATGTGAAGGATAAGATTCCCACGGACAGAGCAGAACCATTATTATGGTCTGGGATTTTGTTTGGTCCCGGCACGGACCAAAAGAATTCGGAGCAGACACTCCCGGATGGGCCTCTTCCAAGGCGAAAAAATAGTCGAACATAAAACTCATAGTACTGGGGTGGCAGCCGCTGGCCGAAGAATTGCTTCAATCCGGAACAAAGAACTGGCTACCGTGGGATTGCTATAATGATAGTAGTTTAATTCGCTGTCTATAGTCATTTATGAAAATTAGTTTTCTTTAATCCGCAAGTAATGTGAGTTGGTGTGGCTAAGAGAGCTTGATTGAAGGGGTCGGTGACTTTCTTCGGGGGTCTATGACCTTTAACAGAAACATACTATCTTAGGCGTTTCTGAAACTGAGTGGGTCCCTCGAAAATGTGTCCAACAACTCATTCAGGAAAGTGAAGGAAAAACTTTTTTTCACTTTTTTCGACATAACTTTCAGGGACTCGTAATTTTTCACTAACAACATTTGGCAAAATTGCAGCCAAGGTAAATCTGAACATATCAATACAATCTGAACGTGTCTAGGCACATCAAAAATACCAAATTTTGCAACAACAATATTTTTTTAATGTTGAATATGTTCAGAAACTTTATAGAAAATATTAAGGCCACATCACTGAAATTTTTGGCCGTATTTTAACAAATCGTGAAAAACTCGGATTTAAATGGGGAGGGCGGGGAAGAAATGTTCTACAAAAATGTTGGCCATAAAATTTTACTATACGTGTCAGAACACAGCAAAGCTCAAAACATAACACAAAAAACAAAAAAACGGTCAAACTCCAGTCAAATGCGATCTATGCTGGTATCGGTATTGCTTCGAACACCAGGTCGTATGACTAACATTGCTGCACGAACAGGCCAAGGACGGTAATTTACGTTTTATGGTGTTTGTGTTAAGTTTTGGGCTTTGGTGTGTTCTGACACAGTTATATGGGGGAGTTAGATGCTTAATATGCTAAACTAAATAGTGTTAATAACGTTCAACGATATTTGAGTGAGCTTAATGGCCTTTAGTACATTTTTTGCAACTTTGTTGAATTCGGATAATGAAATTTTACCTTTATGACATTTAATTGAGGGTCATGGACATTTAGCAATTACAAATTCGGGTCAATTCGGAGCTTTGGAAAAGTCCAATGACTTTGGCAGAGGACAATGATATTTGATACAGCTTAATGACTTGTTGTCGACCTTTGGTAGTCTTTAAGTTCGATTAATTGCTAAATGGTCTACAATTTCGTTTGATAGAGATCAAATACTTTTAACTAGTGGAAGAATTCGATCGCTTAGTTGAAGTCAATGACGTTTGACATGTGTCGATGGATTAATCCGTGGACAATAACATTTCGAAGCGGTTATGGGCGCTGGCAGAGATCAATGATATGTATATGTGGACAATGATCTCTGGATGATTGCAGCAAGCGATATTTAGCAGTAATTAATGCCTCGACAAAGTCTTGACCTTTGTGACTTAAAACGAATGTCAAATACATTTCGTTCGTAGTCATTTACATTTTGTAGGGTCAGGATCAATGGCCTTAAATCCGTGGACAATGATCGTCGGAAGTGGTCGTATGTGTTAGTAGGTGTCAAAGATCTTTTATAGAGCTTAATGTCTTTTGACAGACCTTGAAATTTGACAGAGATCAAATATATTTATATTTAATGGCCAATTTCCTTTGACTGTGACCAATGGCCTTTGGTAGGTATCACATGGATTTAGTTCGTGGGTTAATGATCGTTGCCTGACTTTGGCATGAATCGATGTCAATAATGATCTTTTGTTTGATCTTTGCTAGTTTTTGAATTCAGCAGGGATCGACTATATTTAGCATGTAGTCAATTGCCATCGGCTGAAGTCAATGACCTTTGGCAAGAGTGGCAGGACAATGATTTGGTAGTCTTCTGTGGCATTGAAACGATCAAAGAATTTTAGCAGAGCTTTATAATATCAATTAATTGCTCATAAGTATGTAAATGACCCCAAGATCATTTATATTTGCCGATAATCCCTAATAATGTTTACGCAATGGTTTTGAAAAGTATAGATTTCAACTGTTAGTGAGGAAATTTGCAAATACAATATATCATGCTGATAACTTGTGCTGCAATTGTGTCGTAAAGCAAAAAAGTTCACTTTCAGATCATAAAATATCACCACTAACTTGTGAACTGTGAATGAGATACGAGAAGACACCTGATCAAATCTTCACCGCGATGTAATTATCAGTGTATGTGTGTGTCGGAATGTATGTTGTCTGTCATATCATTAGTGGTTTTTTTTATCGTAGAATTCTCCGGCACTTAGAGAGCACATATATTTGCACTTTAATTGAGTCCCCATCGTACGTACTTAAGGAATCAACAACCATATGATTAAGTTAAGCAATTGCTATGGTTTCTTAAGAATGAATCGGAAGATAAACACTAACAACAACAGCAGCAATAACAACACCACCAACTCATATAACATTATGAAGATATGTAATAAAACAAAACAAAAACTAAAAAAACAACAACAACAATAACAATGAACTTAAACAATAAGTGATAATATAAACAATGGCTTTAAAAATGCATACAAAACAATAGCAACAAAAAAAGTCCCATCTCTCTATGCAAGAATTTAGAATAGAATAGACTCAGAATACACTCGCAGAAGAAAAGTCAGTTAATTTCACGGAATAAAGAGTTTTGAATAATTAGATATAAGTAAAAAATCGCAGGCAAGCAGCGCCCGACTGAAGCAAACCCTTACTTTCAGAGGGCGCTCCAAGAATAGGGGGTACTTTAAAATGATTGCACACTACAAAGGCTCCCCAGAGAAAATTATTGATATTGTCAAAGCAATCATGATGGATGTGTCAGCAGGCCAGTCAATATCAAAACTGGCATTCGACAAGGCTGCGTTCTCTCCCCATTACTCTTTAACGTTGTCTTATGGTGATTTCGATTCTGAAAAAATGTTGCCCCGCCGACGCAAAACTCTGAAAAATAGTTACCCCTCAAATTAAACTTATCTCCTATTTCAAAATTCCAAAGTTTTTGGGAAACGGGCAACGAAAATGTTACACTTTTTTGCAGAAACGAAATCGCCATTAGACAATATAATGGATCGTGCTTCAGCAGCGGGAAGGGGAATTACCTGAGGACTCAACAAGCGACAAGAAGGTCTAACCTACGCAGATGACATCTGCCTTCTTTCGCATAGACAAGATGATATGCAGGCAAAACTTAATTCAGTGCAGTCAGATGCAGCTAAAACAGGCCTTAGAATAAACATTGTCAAAACAAATGTCATGCGAATGAACACTTCAAACTCGACCGCCCTCTACATCGAAAACAAAATGCTTGAAGATGTACCGTCTTTCTGCTACCACAGTAGCCTACTAACATCGTCAGGCGGTTCGGGTATAGATATACATAAGGCGTGTTTTCGTTACACCATAAGTGCTTAATTTGTATGGGGAGCTAAGCACTATTAGTTCCCGATGAAGTTTGGTGCTTGTGTTCCTGTCTTAATCGAGTATGATGTTGCCAGATTGGGCACCCTACATTTAGCAATATGGCATCCCATTTTTGGAGAGATTTTATCAATTATTGTGAATTAACGGGAAGAAGAAGAACAAAAATGGGAAATTATTTAAATATTTGCAAAAAGAGTGTAAACAATTGAACATAGAATAGTAAATATGTGTTTTATAAATACTTTTCACGAATTTTTTGTCTGTTTCGCACTGTTCTTTCTTCGCAACTCATGACACCATTGCTACCAGATAGTGAAAATCCGCCACTTATTGCTTACGTGCCAGTTAGTGGAAGTCAGTTGTTTTCGTTGCAAAGTGCTAAACTAAAAGTGCTAGCTTGTAACGAAAACATGCCTATTGTAGAATAAAATATGCGAAACAGGCTTTTGGACGACTCAATTCTTTATGCCAGAATCTTACATCTCAATCAATACGAAACTCAAAATTTTCAACTCGTGTGTGACATCGTCTTGTTTGGGTGCGAGTCATGGAACTGTGCTACTAAAGACAAAAGCGCTGTTCAAACATTCACAAACCGTTGTCTCCGAAGAATTCTGAGAATATTCTAGCCAATAACCATCTCGAATGAAAGACTATGGCGAAAAACGCATCAAATCCCCATCAAAAGTGGAGGTAAATTGGCCACACAATGAGAAAACCAGACGGCGATATAACCAAAACTGCAATTGATTGGAATCCCAAGGAAGTCGTAGGCAAGGCAGACCCTCACACACATGACGACGCCAAGCAGAGAAGGAAACCGCCACTGAAAATAAGAGCTGAAATGAAATTAAATTACTAGCATCGGATTGATATAAGTGGAGAGAATTTGTAATTGCCCTATGATCCTTATAGGATCAACAGGAAATAATATATATATACCCTACTGAATTGCAAGTTTTTTTGTATAATTTTATTAAGGTTATAAGATATTCAATAGTGACACGAAACCGTGAAATAAGTCGAAAAAAAATTAAAAAGTAAAAAAATATCCAAGTAAAAAAAATCCCAATGTGCTGGGACTTAATTTTTTGTTGGGAGTTTTTCACTATTAAATAACTCCCAAATGAGATTTTATTGGCATTGATTTTATAAGTTTTGATCAATGGGAGTTATTTCATTTTTATTGGGAGTTATTTCATCCGGCTACCCGGACTAAAGTTTCTTTGCGCGGTCGACCTTCGCCCGCGATTAAATATTTTCTCCTCTGATTGACTTCAAATTTGGTATGTGGTAATATTTTCTTCCATCTCCGGCTAATTTCGAAGATGGGCTATATTGGTCCACTCCTTCTAGTACCTCTCCCACAAAGGTTAACATATTGATTATTTAATAACTTCTATACTACTTATTTGAATACTCTACACATAGTATTAGTTTATTAGTCACTATTACCTCGGGAAAAATGGGCGAAGTTGCCACGTCCCTTTTTGGTACCTCCCACACAAATGGACAATTTTGAACCAAAAGTTACCAGCTTATAACTTTGATAATAGTGCATAGTGCTGATCTAAAAGCACCTAAATGGGCACTATTGCCACGCTCCATTTGGTACCTCCCACACAAATGGACCTTTATGTACCAATAGTTAACAGCTTTTAACTTTAATACTAGTGCATACAAATACTTGAAATTTCGTACAGTGCAATGCATTTATAGTACCTAGAGTTTAGAGAAAAGTTGCCGTAATTGGCACGCCCCTTTTGGTACCTCCCACACGAATGGTATATTTTACACCAAAAGTCAAGAGCCTGAAATTGTGTACAGTGTAATGTTTTTATAGAACTAAGAGTCCAGATTAAAATGGGCGTTATTGGCACGCCCCTTTTGGTACCTCCCACACAAATGGACCATTTTATACCAAAAGCTAACAGCTTATAACTCTAATACCAGTGCACAAAAATACTTTAAATACTGTACAATGCTTTTATAGTACCTAGAGTCCAGTGAAAAGTGGTCGTTATTGGCACCAAAAGTTAACTGCATATAACGTTAATACCAGTCACACAAATTCTTGCAATTTTGTCCAGTGTAATTAAAAATTAACAGCATATAACTTTAATACCAGTACATACTTTAAAGTTATTAAATGCAATTTAAATTGATAATAACACTGTGCTAGTACAAAAATGTTACAGAAAGAAGGCCCTTAGGATAGACCTACTTCGGTCATGCTGAATCCAGTGGCATTAGCCGTTTTTCTATGTTAGCTCTTGTTTTCGCGATATTCGAGCACAAAGTTTGTTGGGAAATCAGAAAGCTGACTTATCTCTTTGGTTATTTTGAAGTGGAACACTTCGGAATATACGCTTCAGTTTAAAGATCGAAATAAAGGGAACATTTGGACAATTATTTTTCTCAAAACAGTCCTCCACGCTTCTCACCCCCCTACCCCTGAAAAAGTGCAGTGAAATCTTATTATATGTTAAAAAACGTACATATCGTTGACATTTTTAGTAAGCATCGTTGCGAAAAATATTCCTCGCGAAGAAATACTATAAGTCCTTTCTCAAGTTTTTTATGAGAATTAAGCAAATTTCGAGTTATTACATAATTTGTGTATTTTTCTGTTCATAGCAGAAAATATTTGAAATAAAATTTTTTGACTTAAATTTTTGTAAATTTTTTTTTCGTTAGTGTGAATGGAAATTTCAAAGGTAACCAACAAAACCTGCTAAATTGTGAAACCTGTTAATTTTTCATAAATATGTTGAAAGGAGACTCATAGTAATTTTTCGCGAGGAACATTTTTCTCAAAGACACAAACTAGAAATGTCGATGATTTGTATGACGTTTGACACATGGTAAGATTTGATTGCACTTTTTCGGGGGTAAAGTGGTGAGAAACGTGGTTGACTATTTTGAGAGAAATAATACTCGAAGGGTTCCCTTTATTTCGTTCTTTGGACTGAAGCGCGTTTCGGAAGTCTTACACTTCAAAATCACCTCCGAGATAACTAACCTCTCTGATTTTTTTGCAAACTTTTTGGTCGAATATCGCGAAAACAAGAGCTAACCTAGAAAAACGGTTACCTCCATTGGATTCAGCAAGGTCGAAATAGGTATATCCATAGGGTCTCCTTTCTGTTACATTTTTAAAGTGTCCATTTCGAGCACAGTGTAATCATTGTTTTTGTTATTCGATCTGTTGTGACTTTTCATAGTTTTGTTTTTGACTATTGAGTTCGAGATCGTTGTTTTCTGTTAAACAGAAAAACAAACCATCTTCGAAAAAGAAGAAGAAATCTTTTCTGAAGCTACCAAGCTACCAAAAGTATAGTAGATGAGAACAGTAGGAATCACAACAAGTTAGATGATATACATGGGAGCTATATCTAAATATGGACCGATATCGCCCATTTTCAATCCAAAGTTACCTGCAGCTATAAGAAGTATCTATACCAAATTTAAGCTACCCAGCTCAAGTATTATAGATTGTAGCGTGATTACAACAGACGGACGGACGGACATATCTAAATCGTCTTTTAATTTTACGACGATTAAGAATATATATACTTTATGGGGTCTCAGATCAATATTTAGAGGTGTTACAAACGGAGTGATAAAATGAATATACCCCCATCCTATGGTGGAGGGTATAAAAGTTTTACTGCGAAGAATTCTTGCCTTAATTAAATACTTAAATACATATATTTTGGATCGACCTCTATAGGGTGACTATAACAAAATATGAACCGATTTGTAAAATGTTTGCTGTGTTGAATTCTTGTCAAAATAGAATACAAACTGCAAAGTTTCTGCTAAATTACTTCGAAAAAGTGGAATCTATGGCTCAAAAACCGTACATTTAGGCGACATCCATAGGTTTTATATCAAAAAATTGACCGATATGGCCCATTTGCAATCCCAAACAACCTGCCCCTTTAAGTAGTAATTCTTCCAAATTTGATCAACATAGCTCTATTATTACGGGCTGTAGCGTGATTACAACGGACATTGTCCGGCTGTCCGTCCGTCTGTCGTAATCACGCTACAATCTATAATACTTGAGCTAGGTGGCTGACATTTGGTACATACCCTTTTTATATCTGGAGGTATGTTGGGAATGAAATAGGGCAACAGTTACTCCGATGTGACTTCATAACGCAACAGAGACCACATATTTCAACTGATCGGGCTGAAAATTGGTAACTGGGGTTTATTTATACCTGGAATCCCTCACACGAACAACCGTAGTCATAGATGCATGTTTTGATATAGCCCCCGTACAAAGGTCCCTCTAGATTTGGCTTCGTAACTCTAGAAAAACCTCAAATTTCAACGAATTGGGCTGAAATTTTGTATAATGAGTTCATTTGTATACGAAACCGTTCACATGGAAGGTATAGCTTGTAACGACAACACATCTTTTCATCGTACGAATTGATCAATCTAAGTGGTAGGTACCAAACATGTCAGATACACCCTATTTTTATCCCCTCACCTTAGAGAGGAGGGTAACACATGTAACACATCGAATGAGTGACCTAAGACCCTAAGTATGTTCGGCGGATATACGTTTTGGGTCATTTTAAGTCATCTGTCCGCCTGTCTGTCTGGCTGGAGCGCACGACAACTCTCGAAAGTATTAACGGATTAACTTCAAATTTGGTATGTGATAATATTTTCTCAATCGAAGGCTAAGTTCGAAGATGGGCCATATTGGTCCATTCCATTTAGTACCTCCCCCACAAAGGGTTAACATTTAGTGAAATATTGATTATCTAATAACTTCTATAATAGTTATTTGAATCCTCTGAAATTCTACACATATTATTAGTTTTTTAGTTATTAAATGCAATTTAAATTGATAATAATATAATAAAAACAAAACATAAATAAATTTACTAATATTTTTTGAGACTAAATGTGAGGGGATTTATTAGTCGGTTTATCTGACTGAACTTTATTACTTGTTATTATACTGCTTTCAGGATATTGTTAGTTAATAATTCAGAGAACGAGAGCGATTCTACTAATTTGATCACTTTAAGTAGGAGGTTCTCCCATTTTGAGCTTTAATTAATTGACCCTCTAACAATTTAATAAAGGTTTCAGGATATTATTATTTATTTTTCATGGATTAAGTCTTATTAAGGTTCACAATAATTTATATTTTAGGAGATTGATGTGCATCTTTCCTCGAGTGACTAGATCGTAGTCTTAGGTGGGTTCCATGGAAGTGCATGTCGAATGATTTATAATATCAACACAGCAGAGCACAGCACAAAAAGGAAGATAATCGAGGTGATCATCATGATGATGATCGCGTGCTAAGCGCCAAGATTTGTTTTTTGCTCTGCAAAGAATGCAACACGACAATTGTTAGAAAAGTCTTAGAGAATGTCTTCCTCAGTTGTTCCAGAATCATTTTCTGTCTGATGAGATATGTATATACACTCGTATGTGTACGTACACCATAGCTTTGCACTGCAGAGTACTACTGATGTCTATAATTGTAATTGTAGCATTACTGCTTAGATTTGTTTTGTTGTTATTTCAAGAAAAGATTTATGTTTTTTTTTCCCTTTTTTCTGTATTTTTTTGTTGTTATACTTTAGATTGCTTTAAATGTTGTCTATTTTCATTTTATGAACCATTTGCCATCCATAAAAAACCATTAAGCCGTGTTTTGCTCGTTGACATGCCACCGAGTCAGAGCTTTAAGCCATCCATCCTTCGCCACTGAGGATAGATTGGCGGATTGCAGCCAAGTTTAACCACTAAACTTGTCGAAACAAAATTCCAACAAAAACAACAATAGCAAGACCGGCAGTGTTTGTGGCAACACGGAATGGAAAACTTTCACTTTCGGTTTCGTTGAAGTTTTTCAAAATAAACGACAGACAGCTTAACTCAAGCTCAGCGCAGCTCTGCAAAATTGAACGAGTTTATTTCCTTTTCTGTGGTAAGGAAGTGAAGCTGAGTTCAAAAACCTTTGAGGCAAAGTTTGTTTACACTTTGAATGTCATGGAATGGCAAAAACAAAAAGTGAAAAAGCAACGAATTGGCTGCATTTTTTCTGGGAGGGAATAGAGCGGCAGGGAAGTGGCTTTAAGCCATAAACTTGAGGCATGACTTTTGGTCTATGGGACGAGAAATTGGAGGCAAGTGTGATATTCAGTATAACTATATTATGGTTGTCCTTGAGAAAGGAAAATTTAAGAAATCATTTTGGCCTTCACTTGAGAAATTTGGATTAGTATTCATAGCCAAGGTCGCTAAGGACCTAACAGAGAAAACACAACAAATTTGGGAAACATTTTTTATATTTCTCAACATACTCTCTTTTTAACTCGATACACTTTTTCAAGCGACTGTTAATAGCTTCGGTATCCTGTTTATAATAAAAAAAATTCGAGGGACCTACATCTGGGGAAACAGGTACGTGTTGAAGCAATTCGAACTTTAATTAATTGATCGCAATAGTGGATGTGTGAGCTGGTGCATTGTCTTGATTGTGAGCAAACGCGGCACCTATCATGTGCACAGCTTTCTCATCACCAAAATTTTGTAAGCATTTCTGGCGTGGGCACCTCAATTGGTCGACCACTGCTTTCGTCATGGCAGCTCGTACGGCCCGTTTAAATTCTTCCACCCAATATTTTATAGTTGTAATAGTAAAAGCGTTAGGTTCGGGCACACCGAATCTTATATACCTTCCACCACTGAAAGAACCTTTGCAAATCATTAAGCGATCCTTTTTGTTAAAGCAAATGTTTAAAAAACGAATGCCGCAATTTTTGGCCATATCGCAAATTATTTAGCCAAACTCTTCACCTGAAAAATGTGGTATTTGGGGCTTAAAATAGCATTTTTGACAGGCTAATAAAATTTTATTTGTATACACTTTATAGATTAATTCTTGCCAAAATAGAATACAAACTGCAAAGTTCAGCTAAATTTCTTAGAAGATATGGTGTGTATGGCTTAAATAAGCCGTTTTGGGAGCGACATCTATAGGTGGACTATAACAAAATATGAACTGATTAAAAAAATTGTTACTGCTATGTATTCTTGCCTTAATTAAATACAAACTGCAAAAATTCAGTAATAAGGTTTAGAAAATGTGGTATTTATGGTTTAAGTGCGTATATTTTGGAGCGACCTCTATAGGGTGACTATAACAAAATATGAACCGATTTGTAAAATTTTTGCTGTGATGATTTCTTGTCGAAATAGAATACAAACAGAAAAGTTTCTGTTGAATTGCGTTAAAAATATGGTATCTATGGTATAAACCCATATTCTGGAGCGACCCCTAAAGAGGAGCTATATCAAAACATTAACCGATATGGCCCATATGCATTTCCAAACAACCTACAACTATATAAAATATATCTACCAAATTTGATCAACCTAACTCTATTATTACAGACTGAAGCGTGATTACAACAGACGGACGGACGGTCATGTCTAAATATGTAGACATAGAATAGAAAAATCATCTTTGGATTATTCGTTTTCGCAAAAATGTATGTCAGTATTCGCTTCCATTTGTTAAAAGAGTTAAATCTGCTTATTCCCTTCACACAATTTGAAGATATTAATACCAATGAAAACCTCTAACACTTCTCTTCAAACCAGTTGAAGAAATATGTTTGGCCTTGTGGTAAAAGGTGGTAAAACTATGGGAAACGTTCATAATACTTGAATATCCTGGAAAAGTATCAATTCAGTTCTAAATTTGTTGGTGATAAAGGGTCAAACTATTATTCGCATTTCGCAAAAATGCTTATTTCACTATTCGCATTCGCAAGAAATATATTTCAATATTCGCTTTAGCTAAAGTCACTTTCGTTACATCCCTAATTAAGAATATATCGCTCACTTACTTCAAGACAGTTATAACTCAAAAATTGAAAATTGTTTAGGTTGTCTTACAGAAATGCGAATTTTGTAAATAACCATAAATTAATCTCAACGAAATTTAGTTTATAAGTAAACAATCATATTTCGGATTATTCCACCTTTTTTAAACTTCCTATTTCATCATTATACCCTACGCCACACTGTGGTACAGGGTATTATAACTTTGTGCATTTGTTTGTAACACCCAAAAGGAGAAGAAATAGACCCATCGTTTATTATACCGATCGACTTAGAATCACTTTCTGAGTCGATTTAGCTATGTCCGTCTGTCCGTCTGTCTGTCTGTCTGTCTGTCCGTCTGTCTGTCTGTCCGTCTGTCTGTCTGTCCGTCTGTCTGTCTGTGCATGTATTCTTGTAATCAAAGTACAGGTCGCAATTATGGTCCGATCTCGACGATCGGATTTGGTTAAAATCGGTGCAGATTTAGATATAGCCCCCATATATATGTTAGCCCCGATTTGACATGTAAGCGCTGTAAAAACTGTATTTTATATCCGCTCAGTGCGGAACTCGGCAGAAAGAGGTTTCTTATTACATGAAGGAATACTGCCAAAATCGGTTCGGATTTAGATATAGCCCCCCCATATATATGTTACCCCCGATTTGACATGTAAGCGTTGTAAAAACTGTATTTTATATCCGATCAGTATGAAATGTGCCAGAAAGAGGTTTCCTATTATATAAATGAACACATTTAAATTTGGAAGAAATCGGTTCAGATTTAGATATAGTCCCGGCTCAGATTTAGATATAGGTCCTATATGTATGTTACCCCCGATTTGACATGTAACGCTGTAGAGACTGTATTTTATATTCGATCAGTATGAAATTCGACAGAAGGGGGTCTTTTTACATGAATGAGTATTCAGGGAAAATCGGTTCAGATTTATATTAAAGCTCCATATATATGTTCCTCCTGATTTGGTATCAAACCTCTATAGAAGTTGCATTTAACTTCCGATCATTAAAATTTTCCAGAAAGATGTTTCTCAATTCAAGAACGAATATTGCTCAATTTTGCGATTATCGTTTCAGAATTTGATAATATGTTCCTACCCATTTACCAATTATTCCAAATTATTATGACGATGACCCTTATCGTATTGTTAGGGAGGTGTAGGGTATTAGATAGTCGGCCCCGCCCGACTTTCTGCCTTTCCTTACTAGTTTTTATCTTTTTATACGTACAATTTCCAATTTTAAGTTACGACAGTCTTGATGTAAGTGTGCGATATATACTTTATGGGGTCTCAGACCAATATTTAGAGGTGTCACAAACGGAGTGACAAATGAATATACCCCCATCCTATGGTGGAGGGTATAAAAATCGTATGGCCATTAAATTATTAATTTAGCCAACTTGACTATAAAGATGGTGCCGAAGTTTTTTTTGGGGCTACTTTCACGTCCAATTCTTAGAATTGAGTCCCAAATCAATGAGTTGAAAAATGCTCTACGTGATATGGAAGATACTTATTTTTATTCTAAAAAAAAAGTTTCAAATTGTTCAACGACCGTTAGTAAACCACTATTTCCACGTGAAAGGGATTTCCAAAATTTCCTTAAATTAAATATGGATCATCGCTCTTTCGGGCTTATACTTTAAAAATATGTTCCAAATACTAAAGGTACGAGGGTTGCTATTTATATTTCGGGCCCTGGCAATACTTTTGTTGCCAGATGCAAACTGGAACTTCCATTGGAAAGTATGACATTTGTTAGCTTAATTTCACTCAGAACGTTTTGTCATTTGAGTTCGAATTATTTTGTTTATGGTTAGTTGGAAAATTCATCTCAGTCAAAAAATGGAATTAACCCGTGTACAATTTTGTGCGATGATTTTTTCGATTTTCGACGTGGATTGTCGAGACAAGAGTGTCTCAATTAACTTGTTTCGACTTTTGGTGACGAAGTACCACTGCAAATAACTGGTACCAAGAGTTCAGTCTCGGACGCCATTCGCTCCAGGATGAATTTTGGGAAGATCGTCAAACTTCGGCCGGTAACCAGTGATGCTACGTGTGAACTGGTAATGCCAGACCGACCGTGAGATGTTAATCTGGCCGTGAAAAAGATTTGTTCCCGTTGGTCAAAAAACGCTCGTGTCGATGGGAAAAAACAATTTTTGAAAAAATACAACCGCGGTAACTCAAGTGCAGTATTTAACATTGTCATAGGTGAGGAAATATGGATCTATGCATATGATCCCCAAAAAAAACGGCAATCGATAATAAAAAACGGTAAATCAATAATAAGAGAAGGCGGATCATTTTGCATCATGACAATAGGAGCTCTCACACAACAGCTGAAACAATGGGCTATTTGAGCACTCAAATGTCGAATTGATGTGTCATCCGCCATACTGCCCTGATTTGACACCCAGTCACTTCTTCTTATTTTCTCACATCAAGAAAACACTGCGTGGTTAACGTTTTTCGACGCGCTCACAAACCATGTTTTAGAGGTGTCTCAATCGGAGTGGAAAAAGTGCTACGACATTTTTTTGAGCTCGTGCCAACGGAATATATTTTGAAAAACAATAAAACCATTTCCAATGATATGTGATTTGTTTTTTTTTTATTGCTGGACCCGACATACAAAAAGCAAACCTCGTCCTTCCACGAAAATTGTTATGTATTTAAAACAAGTAAAAGCATTAAGTTCGGTCATGCCTATTCTTATATACCCTACACCAAGGATAGCATGTGAATCGTTTCGGGCACAAATAAATTCATATTACCAAATTTCAGTTCGATTCGTTGCATTGTGTGATTTTTGTTGCGTTAAGATGTTAAATCTAGAGGGACGTTTGTATGGGGGCCATATCAAAACATGGACCTATGGCTACCGTTGTTCGTGTGAAGGTTTCCGTTTAGATGTCAATTTTCAGCCCGATCAGTTGACATTTGTGGTCTGTGTGCCGTTAATAAGTCAAATCGGACAGATGCTATATATGAGGGCTATATCAAAATATGGACCGATATTGCCCATTTCCAATCCCAAGTTATCTGCAGCTATAAGAAGTATATATACCAAATTTCAGCCACCTAGCTCAAGTATTATAGATTGTAGCGTGATTACAACAGACGGACATGGCTACATCGTCATAGAATTTTAAGACGATTACGGTAAGAATATATATACTTTATGAGGTCTCACATCAATATTTAGAGTGTTACAAACGGTGTGACAAAATGAATATAACCCCCTCCTATGTTGGAGGGTATAAAAATGTATCGATAGATTACTAGGAGTATAATAAATAACACCGGTCAACAAAAACAAACTGTTTTCTTGGGTTTCGGTTTTGATGCATAGATTCTAATGCTACACCCAAAAAAAAAGTTTGCTGTTAATAACAAACAACGTCTGCTAATTTTCAGCAAACATTTTTTCTGTTAATACAGCAAATTTTCTGCTGTAATAGCAAAAAGTTTGCAGTTTTGTATTAGCAAACGCACTGCCGAAAAATTTGCAGTTTGCTGAAAATGTTTGCTGTTAATCAAAATATGTGAAAATAAGACAAAAGTTGCAATAATTTACATGATAAAGTTCAACTACAATTGAAAATCAAAAAGGTTAAGGTCATTCGTGCGATGGGAAAAGTATATTTTGAAAAAAAAAATTAAATAATTTGTCGGCGATACATATTTTCCGAGTTACGGTTCTCAATATTTTTATACCCTCCACCATTGGATGGGGGGTATATTCATTTTGTCACTCCGTTTGTAACACCTATAAATATTGGTCTGAGACCCCATAAAGTATATATATTCTTAATCGTCGTAAAATTCCAAGACGATTTAGCCATGTCCGTCTGTCCGTCCGTCCGTTCGTCCGTCTGTGGTAATCACGCTACAGTCCGCAATAATAGAGCTAGGTTGATCAAATTTGGTATAAATATTTCTTATAGTTGCAGGCTGTTTGGGATTGCAAAAGGGCCATATCGGTCAATGTTTTGATATAGCCCCCATATATAGCATCTAACTTGATGTGATTCCTACTGTTCTCATCGACTATATGTTTCCTACTGTTCTCATCTACTATATTTTTTGTGTTTATACCCTCACTTTAGTGTGACGAGGGTATATATCATTTGCTACGGAAAAAAGTGTAACACATCGAAGGAGTGACCTAAGACCCCAAGTATGTTCGGCGGAAATCCGTTTTGGGTCATTTTAAGTCGAATGAGCAATGTCCGTCCGTCTGTCTGTCTGTCTGTCTGTCTGTCTGTCTGCCTGTCTGTCTGTCTGTCTGCTGGCTGGTGCGCACGATAACTCTCGAAAGGAGTAACCGATTGACTTCAAATTTCGTATGTGGTAATATTTTTTTCTATCTCCGGCTAAGTTCGAAGATGGGCCATATTGGTCCACTCCTTCTGGTACCTCCCCCACAAAGGGTTAAAATGTTGTGAAATATTGATTCTTTAATAACTGCTATTATACGTATTCGAATCTTCTGAAATTCCACACATAGTATTAGTTTGTTAGTCGCTATCAACTCGAGAAAAATGGGCGAAATTGCCACGCCCCTTTTGGTACCTCCCACACAAATGCACCATTTTGCACTAAAAGTTAAAAGCTTATGACATTAATACCAGTGTTTAGAAATACTTGAAATTTTGTACAGTGTAATGCTTTTATAGTGCCTACAGTCCAGTGAAAAATGGGCGTTATTGCCGCACCCATTTTGGTACCTCCCACACAAATGCACCATTTTGCACCAAAAGTTAACAGTTTATAAAATTAATATCAGTGTATACAATTACTTGAAATTTTGTACAGTGTAATGCTTTAACAATGTCTATAGTCCAGTGAAAAATGAGCGTTATCACCACGCCCCTTTTTGTACCTCCCACACAAAATGGCCAAATTATACCACAATTTAATATCTCAACGTTGATATACCAGTCCATATAAACGGTTACAATTCGGCACAGTGCAATGTATTTAAAGTATCTACTGTTCAGCAAAATAAAGGTGTATTTCTTAAACCCCCTCTGGTACCTCCCACAAAAATTGACAGAATAATTTGTGTAATATTCAATATTACATTACTCACAAAGTGAGGGTATACCTTAGTCGGTTTACCCGACTGAAACTTTCTTACTTGTTTTTGGTGTTATTTTATTCAGTTTTGAGTTATTTTGTGAGGTCACATGCTATCCATGGTGGAGGGCAGGGACGTATTAGGGGGGGAGGGCCCGGGCCCGATTTACGATTTTTTGATTGGTTCTAGCCAGACAATTTGCCTTTTTAGGAGTTTGAAAAACAGCAAAGTTAATGCCAAAAGAACTTACATGTAAAATTTATTTTACTCTGGCTTTTTCTTGTCGTCACTGTTTTGATGATTCACTGGAGTGACCAAACAGCCACACATTTCTGCTGAGAGTGAAATAATTGATATATTTCTTTCAAAAAATCGAAGATTACATTTTTAACTCTTACGTATTTTATTATAAAAAGTTTTAATGATCTCGCACTAAAGTCCATATTTATGTATATTTAGGAATAAAATTCGAATAAAAAACTAAGGAACTTAACTTCCCTTACCTACACAATAAACGCGATCTTTTAATTGTTTATCTTTGTTATGAAAAAATCGGTGTTTACGATTTCATAACGAAATTCATAAAGGATGTGGCACATAAAGAACCATCATTTAATCAAGTCGCAACAGGTAAGGGTACACTGGTTGTTTTCACGATTCTCAGCAAGCAGTGTCCTATTAAAACCCTCTACTTAAATACGGCTACAAAAGATGAACTAAAATTTCCTGGCAAATATATGCTGCCCATACAGAGAACTTGACTTTAAGATAAAATCACAAAAAATAACAATTGTGCATTTTTAGATTATTTTATGGGACTTTTATTTGAAAATTATTACCTATGCTTTACATTTATGACATTTTATTGCTGGTCCGTGAGACACGAAAGTTTTTGAAGCATAAAGTTGATAAAGCGACTGATGGAATGCCTTCAGTATAATGGTAGTCTTAAGGATAAAGCGCATACCAGACAAAATTGGTTTCCATCAATTGAAATTTAATATATATATATTTTACGCTAATACTATTTTTTGAATTGCTTAACAAATTTTAGCTAAGGACCTCTTGAATATTTCGGAATATAAAGAAATGGTCTACTATTTCATAGATTCTATAGACACTTTTCTTCCAAAAAAAGATTGGTTGCGTCATTTGCGGCCGTATTTCGCCATTAACTCTTCAAATGTGGATTTCCAGGTGTTAAATTTTCTGGGCGTAGACGAGTGACTTTTCATAACCCCAAATAAATGAATCCAATAGGGTTAAATCACACGACCTTCGTTGCAAAATAAGACGAACTTTAAGTAAGGTTAATGTCACCTGAGTAAGGTCAATGTCAGCTAACTGAGGTACGAAAAAACTTGTAATTTGAAGACATATGGGCCGTTTTTGAAGACATATGGACCAAAAACTCCGCTGGTACATAATTTAAAGTAATTTCCTGTGGATGTAACTGTGTTTGGACAAGGTTGTGGATTATTTTCACTCCAAATACTACAATATAATTCTAGTTTACCAACATTTTGTCAAAGGGCTGTGCATAACATTTTCTGGTGTAGTTTTTTTTTTAAGTTTCAATATATTTATATAGATTTTGACCATTTTGTGGGGGGTACCAAAAGAGCAGTGGCAATTTCGTCCATTTTTCACTGGACTGTAGATACTATAACAATAATTTGCATATACGGTAACACTATGAAACAAAATTTTTGTCGATGTGCTGCGCATAACATTTTCTAGTGTAATGTGGAGTCCTAAAAACCAAAAAAATATAAAAAAAAATGTATGGAAATTTCTTTTAAATATTTAAAGAAAAATATTTTAATTACAATTTTCTTGGAATGTGCCTTTAATATCTGGACCGTATTTTTTGAACCTTATGCTCGATAATGCAGCCCTTCGACAAAAATTTGGTTTTGTTTTCTTAAAGCACTAATATTTAATGTCTATTTAAGTCATCATTTTTTGTCAACCCATCACACCTTCCCAAATATATAATATTTGTGTGTGCCAAATAGAATATATTTCGAGTGTTCCCTAAACATTTGTATATTTCAAGCAGAAATATATGGGACAATATACTACAGAATCGATTTTTTTTCGCGTAGCTTCATATATTAAGGTGGTGACGCTCTCGTTGGATAAACGCTTCCCTTGATTAGGAGCTGCATTTACGGAATTACTAACTGATGACTCTGATGCGGTATCTAACGTTCACAAAAATTTTCGTGAAATTCCATCAAAATCACAAAATGTCTTATATATTATTTCCATTGAAAAACAACACTCCTACTGTGGCATCTGATGGCATGCCTGCTAGCCAGTCTGCCTAACTGACAGACTGGAAGCCCGTCTCCAATATAATGATGTTGATGTTGATGCCGATGCTATTCAGCCAGCAGCAGAATAGCCCAACTGAATTTCTTGTTATTGCTGCTAGATACGAGTACAAGATACTCGCCGTACCTCCAGCCTAGTAGAGGCTAGGTGGTGTTCCTAAGTTATTTACTAGTTTTTCATCTTCCTCTTCCACCGCAGCTTCATGCTGCCCAGAGCTGTTGTTTCTATTTTGGTATGATTGTCTGTCTACTGGCAACGTTGGTGCCCGATGTGGTACCACAACCAACCAACTGAAGCAGGGGGGGCTTTCTCATGCGGGGTGTAGTGTAAAAATAACCTCAACTAAGTTCACTGGGGCGAGGTTGAATGAACTTTTTACTTCCATGAAGTGAAGACCAACAAAAAAAAAAACAGAGAAAACAGCAACAGAAAAGAAGAAAAAAAAACAGAAAAAGTTGCCTCTTCGCATGTGTAGTTGTAATGCTGCTGACATATTATTGCTGCTGCTGCTCCTGGGAGATGGGCTGGCAGATGGAAGCACTGCAGCAGCAGCAGCAGCAACAGGGAAGAAGAAAAGGTAGAGAGGAGATACTCGGCCGACTCGGAACCGCATGAAAAACATTGACAACTGGTTACAAATGAACCAGGCAAACAAACCAGCAGCAGCAGCCGCTCCGCCACCATTACCAACAACATCACATCCAAGAAAGCAACCAACCAGCTTAGCAGCAGCAATAACAACAAAATACATTCAGACAAGACAACAACAAATTTGTAAAACTGACTGAGAGTGGGAAGTAAGAAAAAATGTTTTTCATTTACAACTCTTGGCGGCATCACTACATCGTCACATGGACGCGCCACACCACCAGATCACCCCGCCACCAACAACACAACGTTGGACCAGCAATAAAAACAACAGCGGCAACAACCATCCACCAAGCAACAACAGCGCCAACATGTTGGCCAAAATCACCAGCAATCAAATTGTTTGTGAAGGCAGCCCAAGAGGAAAACAAGATTTGTCAAAGCAATTACTAGGAGGGCGGCAATATAAGCTGGGGAAATATTTGTTTTGATCTAGGTGACCCCGGAGTAGTTTAATGCTGGCAAGTCCCAAGCAGTGAGCTCTTTTCAAAGGGTGGTCCAACCATAATGCACAATGTTAATTGTGGGTCACACTTGTCGAGCATTTGGCCGATATCACTATGCAACAAAAACCAAAACTTAACCAAAACTATGAAATAAAAACTAATTTTTTTATCAAATAAATTTTTTTTTAAATTTTTTTTTCCAAGAATTTCAATTTTCATGGAATGTACCTTTAGTATTTGAAACATATTTTTGAAGTAAAAGCTCGATAAAGCCGAGATACATTTTAAATTCAATGATGAGGATTATGAGGGCTAAAAATGCTGAGAACATCAATTTCATGTAGAAACTGAATTTTGGAAAATTTTCGTTAAAACAATTAGAAAAAAATTGTTTTTTTCCAAAAATACCGTTTTTTGCTGGCACGAAAAAAACCATAAAAATAGCAAAAAATATAAAACCAGTAAGGAAAGGCTAAAGTCGGGCGGGGCCGACTATATAATACCCTACACCACTCTCGTAATATTGAATAACTCTGATATATAAATTTTGTAATTCATGTATAAATTGTTTACATAAATTTACTTTTGGGACATTTTATACTTAAATAATACCCTGTACCACAGTGTGGTGTAGGGTATAAAAACGATTGGATCTAAAGAGACAAATCGGATGAAACATATATATGGGAGCTATAGCTAAATCTTAACCGATTTTCTTCAAATTCGGTTAATGGATCAAGAAACTCTACCATTGTAAATTTCAAAACGATTGGATGTAAAATACAGCTTCTATAGAACTAAAGGGCCAAATCGGACGAAACATATATATGGGAGCTATAGCTAAATCTCAGCCGATTTTCTTCAAATTCGGTAGTGTTGGTTAATGGATCAAGAAACTCTACCATTATAAATTTCAAAATGATTGGATGTAAAATACAGCTTCTACAGGACTAAAGAGCAAAATCGGACGAAACATATATATGGGAGCTATAGCTAAATCTTAACCGATTTTCTTCAAATTTGGTAGTGTTGGTTCATGGATCAAGAAACTCTACCATTCTAAATTTCAAAACGATTGGATGTAAAATACAGCTTCTATAGGACAAAAGGGCCAAATCGGACGAAAGATATATATGGGAGCTATATCTAAATCTGAACCGATTTCAACCAAATTCAATAGGGATCTTTACAGCTGCGAAATGCTCTAAACTGCAAAATTTGAGAACGATCGGAGTGAAATTGCGACCTGTAGTCGACGAACAACTTTACATGGACAGACGGACGGACAGACATGGTTAAATCGACTCATCTAGTGATTCTGAGTCGATCGGTATACTTTAAGGTGGGTCGAGCTGTGTTATTTTCAGGTGTTACAAACATCTAAATCTGAACCGATTTCAACCAAATTCAATAGCGATCTTAACAGCCGCGAAATACTCTAAACTGCAAAATTTCAGAACGACCGGAGTGAAATTGCGACCTGTAGTCGACGAACAACTTTACATGGACAGACGGACGGACGGACGGACGGACATCGTTAAATCGACTCAGCTAGTGATTCTGAGTCGATCGGTATACTTTAAGGTGGGTCTAGCTGTGTTATTTTCAGGTGTTACAAACATCTGCCGTGAAACAAACTTATAATACCCTGTACCACAGTGTGGTGTAGGGTATACAAATCTTTGGATAAATGTTTAAGTTATGACCCATATTGTAAAAATAGGAAAATTTAAAAAAATGATTTTTCATATTTTTTATTTTGGAAATTTTGTTTTTCCCATTTACTATAAAAACATTAGTCAAGTGTTTGTTTATGCAGGAATCGAAGCTATAAGCCGTTAACTCTTGTGCAAAATGGTCCGTTTGTATGGGAGGTACCAAAAGCGGCATGGTAATAAAGCCCATTTTCCACGGAACTGTAGGTACTATAAGAGCTTCAAAAACTTCACAAAATTTCAAGCATTTCTATGGACGGAATCAAAGTTATAAGCCGTTAACTTTTTGTGCAAAATGGTCCATTTGCCTGGGAGGTTCCAAAAGGGGCGCAGCAACTTCGCCCATTTTTCTCAAGATATAATATAAACTAATACTATGTGTGGAATTGTAGGTAGTAGTATATAAGTAAGTAATGGGATAATCAATATTTCACTAAATTTTGACCCTTCTTATGGGAGGTACTCGAATGAGTGGACTAACATAGTGGACTAACATTTATGACCTTAGCCTGAAATAGAAAAAGATATTGACACATACCAAATTTTAAGTTAATCGGTTAATCCTGTCGAATGTTATCGTGCGCACCAACCAATCAGACAGACGGACAGGCTGAAGGACATTGGTAAAATGACTTAAAATGGCCTAAAACGGATTTCCGCCAATAATTCTTGGGGTCTCTTAGGTCATTCCATCGATCTGTTACACTTTAGGTTGGCAGCATCTGATATATGTATACCCTTGTTCCCAAAAGGGAGCGTATAAAAAACGAATTTTGTTAAAATTCTCTTTTTTTCTACAAAAAGTTCTATAACTTCTACATTTATCCATAGATTTTCTTCAAATAGGCATTATATTCTTCTTAAGTAAGCAAACATTCAAAATATGGAATAAACGATTTTTTATTTTTTTTTCGTGCCAGAAAAAAAAATTTTTTTTGAAAAAAATCAAATTTTTCTAATTGTTTTAACGACAGTTACTAAAATTCTATTTCCACGTGAAAGTGTCATTACCAGCATCTGTAGTCCTTATAATTTCCTTTAATATAAAGTGTATACCGGCATTATCGAGCATATACATCAGAAAATATGGTCCAAATACTAAAGGCACCTTGCAACAAATTGGAATTTTAAAGAAATTTAAAAAAACCATAAAAAATGTTTTTAATTTTTTTTCGGCGGAATGAAATTGGGCCCCAGGAAAATACAGCCCAATATTTTTATGAATATGGGCCCCAAAAAATTACTTGTGAAACAACAAAAAAAATTTTTGGGGCTTAATTTCATTTTTTGTCTGCTTTCTGCGGTTTAATTTCATTTCTTGTCTGCTTTTTGGGGCTTATTTTCATCTATGAATTTAGAAACAGGAGAGGCTACGCATAAAAGATTTGCTCCACGTGCCAACTTTTGATCCTGTCCATAGGAGAAAGTCTTAAACAGAGGCCGTAGGCCGACCGCTCCGGAAAAGTTTTATAATTAGAAAATAGGTTCGTAAACGTGTATTATTACGTACTCCCCAGATTTCCTAAATCAGTTTTTGTAACGAAAATAGACCCCAAATTTGGGGCGCACTTTCATTTTCAGTTTGGGGAGCATTTTCTTGGGGCTCAATTTCCGGCCGCCGTTTTCTTGATTGGAGTGCAATTTCCTAAATCGGTTTTTGTAACGAAAATAGGCCCCAAATTTGAGGCGCACTTTTATTTTCAATTTGGGGTGCATTTTCTTGGGTTCCAACCTTCGGCCGCCTTTTTTCGTGCTTAGGACTCCATATTACACCAGATAATGTTATGCGCAGCCCTTCGACAAAAATGTTGTGGCATTGTGTATTTTGTTTCACACATAATTGCCATAGATTTTTCTGTCATAATAAAAAATATTAAGGTAATTTTCTGAAAACTTCTTGTTTTATTTACAATTAACATCGTGCGTTTAATATGGACCACCCTATCAGCTCACTCCACACGTCTGAGATGCAGCAGATTGGCCTATGTTTTCTTTGGGGACACAGTGATAGCGTAAATCAATTTAAATTGAATTTAATAAAATTAAAGCATGTGCTGGTATTAAATTTATAAACTGGTAACTATTGGGGCAAAATGGTCCATTTATGGAGAAGGTACAAAAATGGGTCTGCAATAACGCCCACTTTTCACTGGGCTCTAGGTACTATAATAGCATAACATTGTACAAAACATCAAGTATTTGTGTGCAATGGTATTAAAAATTATAAGCAGTTAACTTTTGGGCCAAAATGGTCCATTTGTGTGGAGGTACCAAAAGGGTTATACGAATGACGCTCACTTTTTACTGGCCTCTAGGTACTATAAAAATTCCAAGTATTTATATACACTGACTGCTTAAATATATAGGCAGTTACATGTTTGTAATAAAATGGTCCCATTGTGTGGGAGGTACCAAAAGGGCGAACTTCGCCCATTTTTTCAAGGTGAGAGCGACGGATAAATTCGCCCATTTTTTCAAGGTGAGAGCGACGGATAAATTATTACTATGTGAGGAATTACACATGATTCGGAAAGGTAGCAAAGACAATCGAACGTATAGACACCTTGTCGCAGTTGACTGTTAAAGTAACAGAAAAGCTTTCTGTAGATGGATACCTAAAAATCTTCTCACTCGCATACAAACGTACGCGAAATTGATTTTTCCCCCATCTTGTGAAAAAAAGTTGAAAATACACTAGGATGTCTACACTTTAAATTGTCATTGAAAGTAGTATAAAAGTTATTAGAGAATCAATATTTAACTAAATTTTAATTCTTTGTGAGAGTACTGGTAGGAGTGGACCAATATGGCCCATCTTCGAACTTAGCATGAGACAGAAAAAAATATTATCACGTACCTGTTCTTTAAATAAAATGAAAGGTGGTAATGTCTTCTTTCGATTGCAAACAAAAATAATTCTCGGAAATTTTCGTAATGGGAATAAAATTATACATTTCTTGTAAAAATCGAAATGTGCGATAAATTTCTTGCAAAAAACTATTGCATACTTTTAGGTATTAATGAATATTGAAAATCGGATTATCTATATTTTGTATGGGATTTATGGGCGGTGGGAGTGTCCGAGTTTGATGAAACTTGGCACGCATCTTATATTTGTTTCAGAAAGTATATGCATCAAACATTTTATGTGTGAAAATCTACTTGGATTGTATGGGCGGTGGGGGTGGCCGATTTTGATGAAATTCCATTCATTTCTTAACTTAGTCAATATACATAATGCTCAGTGCCAACTTTAAATGATCTAGAACCACTCCTTATAGTTTTTGCACAAAAAATTATAAAGCCATCCCACTGTGCCCAGGATTGCGTCGCATTACTCTTGGTGGAGTTTATTTACTGGACAGTCGGTTATCATTTATTATATGCAATTTATTATATTCGACGTTTGGATCTGTTGGGTCTTCTCTTAGTTGTAGACTTAGGTTAGGGTGGCAACCAGCGTTGACATCTCACATATACCACTGTAGGGCCCTAGTTGATAACTCGGGCTCCGATGTCCCTCATCGTTACCAACCTGCTTTGATGAAGGTCATCTGTTGACTGTTAAAGTACTGTTAAATGTACTATTGAAAAACAAAGTTGTCAATAGTTCGAATATCGGTGTTGGAAAGATCTGCCAGACTCCCTAGAAAGGCCGATCCCAGTATATCCAGACGTCGTTTACTTAATGAGCAAATCACGTGCTTAATGCTCTCCCATTCGTCCTCATCGCCACAGACTCATTGGACTCAATACAAAACCTTCTGGCATGATCGCCGATCAGGCAGTTTATCGTCAGAACTGACACTAACGTAGACATTTTTTCCCTCTCTAGTGCGAGGAGATATTGTGACCTTCTAAGGTCGAATATTGGCTAGATATGTCTAGCTACTGTGCGTTTCTGTCCATCTTTCATTGGACTGCCTAATTTTCTCTTGCCTACGCCAAAGCAAGGTCATCAGCTTTGCAGTTCCCAGGATATTCTTATGACCAGGTACCCATATGAGATGTATCATCAACTGCTCAGCTATCTCGTTAAGAGATCTGCCGCAGTCGAGTGCTGTTTATGAATTTAACGATGTTGTCACCAGAGAATTGATGAGATCCCGACTGTCCGAGTAGATGACAACTCCAGTGTTAGTCACTATGTTGCAACTCAGCCACTGCAGGTACCTGGTAGTCTATGAGCAATATAAAATCTGAGTTATGTACAGTGTACTCCAAATTTAATATTATCATCAAGCTTCTGTGTAGAAGTGGAGATGGTTTCTATTTCCTGGTATTCTGCCAACCCACTCCTCTCTGGCAGGTATCTTAGTGGTGAGGTACCCCAGCAAAAAATATGGAAGTACTTCCTATGGAATCACTTTTTAAGTTTTTTTTACTTCCAAATCGATGGCATTGCTCATATGACTTAAAATGTCCTAAAACGAATTTCCACCGAGCCCGAGAAATTTAAAAAATGCACCTTTCCTATTGAACAGACCTCTTATATGAATACTTTTTAGCTAATTTCACTGCTTTGGATTTTCTATTTATCTAGGAATAATTATATTGAGGTATTTGGGTTCGAACCTTTTTTTCTAACGCATATAATTTTGTCAAATTACAAAATTGTAATATTTTATATTTTTTCTATCTATCTATCTCCTATCTATCTATATATATAAAAATGGAAAAATGTTTGTATGTAAGTATGTGTTTTATAGACGCTTAAACCACTGGACCGATTTAAAATTTTTTTCTTTTGTTTGAAAGCTTTTTTGTCAGAGATGGTTTTGGAAAAAATTTTTTTGCAAAAAGTGGGCGGCGCAAATGTGGGCGTGACAAATCGTTTGTTTTTAAAAATGGACGGGATCGGAAATCTAAATCTGGGGCAACGAAGTGGACCGGGTCCAGCTAGTAAATTATAAATATATTCATAACTTGTGCAAAATAAAGTTTTTCGATGGCTTATATCCAAAAGTATAATCCAATTTTTCAATAGAGAAAAAAAACTGTTGAATTTTTGCTCAAAGTATCTCTTATATACTCTTAATTAATACAACTTCTTTGATCCATTTTCCGATAGCTAAAAGTCGACAATCACACCAAAAGACGTCAAAAAAATATTTATCAAAAAAAAAAAACAGACATTTGCATCAACATAACACAAAAATGGAAAAACAAAATTTGTGATTTTGTGTTTATCTACACATTCTTATATTAAGTATGCTGCCTCGGCATCAATTCAATGACAATTTTCATTAAAATAATGAAAATTTACACGTTTTTTACGAAATTTTCCTTAATATAAAGTTTTTTGAATTTGAATTAATGTCTATCCAATCATTAGTTTTGTGTACGCGCTTCTTTAAATGTACGCATTTAAATTAAAGAAAAAAATCATTATTTTTGTGACAATCCGCATTATTTTAAGTAATATTTCAATACTTTTAAGGATTTTCTACATTAACACTACGACGTAGACATGTCATAGTTTTAATGCCGAATCGGTGTTAATTAACAGTATGAGATATTTGAGTAATAAATTTAAGGCTATGCTCCCCTTAAAGGAAAGGCTGTCTTGGTAATAAATTTTATGACTATTGTCATTATTTTTAAGAATACATACGAGAGAATTATACAATCTCTCCCTCCCTCTCTCGCTCGGAGAATCAGTTTTGTTTGGTAATGTGTTAATCAATATTTGTTATGGAATGCTAGAAGAGAAAATAGAGAACAGTTCTGTTCTTCGTTTTCTTTTAAATCGTCAGTTATTTACAAGCGATGGAAGGAAACGGTTGTCTGTTTTCGGAACGCGGATTGTGAAAAAATTTGATTGCTGTGAATATTTAAGTATACGTGCATACATACGTGCATATTGCACCGAAAATAATTTTAATGTGGGCTGTTATGAAATTAATTGTTAATGAAACCGTCGTGTACATGTGTGTATGCATGTTGTTATGCCGTCGGCGTCACCATCGATCTCTGTGATAAGGGAGTGCGTGTGTCATAGTTATTTTTGCTGTATGTTATTTATGGCGATGTACATGCGTTTTTGAAGGAGATCTTGTTTGTAAGTCCTGTGAAGAGATTTGTGCCAAATGGATGACAAAAATGTGAGTAATAGATTTTGTAATACTGAAAGACAATGGGAAAATTTTTAGGTACGTGAAAAATAATATTATTATCCTGAAATTAACATCTTATTGGCAATTACAAAATGAACAAAATACATTTTAATTGAAAGTATTTATTTATTAAATATACCAGCGCATAATGCAGAAATGTAAAATTATTTGTGGCAATATAGAAATTTATTATTAATAATATGTTATACATATAACTATCTTTTTTAATTTTTTTAGTAAAACAATTTTAGAATGGGTCTTTTGTGAGAAGAGTGGCAAATTTTACAAAATATTTCAACGTAAGTATTATATATGAACGGTTGAAATATTTCTCTTAGTTTTCAGCATTTTCCAATTGTGATATGATAAAATTTATTTTAATTATTTTTTGTTAATAGATAATTTTATTTGATTTATTTTCAGAAAAAATTGAATTATTTTAATTTTAGATCACGCAATATTTGAAGATAAATGTGATGGATATATGAAAAATGCAGTGCTGAATGCCATTTATAACATGCAATAAATAAGTGAGCATTCCCCTACATGGGAATGTTTGGATTGAAAGGAAATAGATTTGGAAATAATATTTGTAAGTATTATGTATTTCTGAACAAATATATTTTATTTGAAAATCAAGAAATTTAATTTGGAACGCATATACGAGTATTAATGTATTAGAATAAAATATATTTGCGAACTGACGTTCACATTTAAAATACGTGTTATCACACTAACAAAGTTATTGTTAAAAAGTTTTCCAAATATAATTTATTTAAAAAGATTTTTTCCTTTTTTGAATTTTAGTTTAAATTTTTCCTTGATTTCGTGTTCATAATTGCTTCATAAGTACTTCATAATTAAACCTGCTGTTAGATTAGGACCATTTGGTCCAATTTTTGTATCGTTTCCTTTATAAACGGTAATATATGTATGTATATATATTGCCTTATTGGTCCAAGGGATATTTTTGTTTTACTAAAATCAAAATAATAAGCGTTTTTGCTCAAAAATAATAATTGCTTTCTTTTCACGAAGTATTGAATAAAAATAAATGTAAAATATTGTCTTTCATATTTATTTTATATGAAAAATGTAATGTTGACCAAATGGACTCTTAATCTAGGATTCGTACAGATTTGCTAATCTAACACCAGGGTTAATAATGTCATAAGCAGCATTAGCTTTTGTTTTACAGAAGTAATTTTTAATAAGTTTTTGTAGTTTTGTTTGCTAACAAAACTTAAGATTTTAAAATGTAAGTCACGATTGATGTTTTTGAGAAAATTATTTTTGATAACTCAATTTATATGAAAAATGTCACTTTCGCCACTTTCAAAATAATTAGTTTCTATTATTAATATCTTACATAAATATTTTTTTTAACTTTTAGTACAGCAAATTTTTTATGGATCTATTATGAGAATTTGTGTCGTAGAAGAGTGACTAAATATTTCAGTGTAAGTAAGTATATTCCAAAGATTTTAATATATCTCTTATCTTTCAACATTTTGTGACAGTTATATGATAAAATTTATTTGAACACTTTATCGTATATAAATCATTCTGTTTGATTTCTATTCAAATTATTTTTATTTTAGTTCGCGCAATTGAACTTTATTTGGATATATGAAAAATGCAGTGGGGAAGTAAAAATTTACAAATTGCAGGAAATGAGTGAGCATCCAAACTATATGATATAATAATATAATATTTGTTTTATATAATTTCTATTTAAATTCCAGCCCAATTCTAGTTTAAAAATCATTAAGGTCGGTTTCGATTAAAAATTGTTCATGGACAACAAATAGAGAAACGAATCCCGCTATAGAATCGATACATAACAATACAATATTCGAATAAAAGTCAAACTTTATAGTGTGTTGGCCGATTTGTCTTTATACAATTACATATTGTTTTAAATTATAAAATGTTCAATGTTATCCGTAATAAGTATTATATTTTTTTGTATATTCCATATAAAATATAACAAATAAAATATTTATTTAGAAAGATAAAGTGTTGTGTTATTGAATTTTCTATGAGTAGTAAATGATCAATATAATGTAACGAATTTTCCATACACATTTAAAAAAAACTGTATTAAAATTCATGTATGCTTTAAATTAATTACCAGTATATTCTTATATCAAGGACAAACATTTTAAATTTTATTACGATAATGTTTTAAATTATATGATATTTTACTAAAAATAAGCACGCGCCATACTTACATTTACGCAAACATGTGTTTATTTTAAAATCAAACTTAATTAGTTTTATTACCCAAAATTCTTAATTCTATTCAAAATTCATCCTCAAAATAAGTACTATTCACGTCTTTAAATTAACTATAAAACCTTCATATTTTTATAGCGATTGTCTTTAGCTCGAAATCATTGCCGAAATCTTAAACTTTACGAAAAATTCATTGATTTTCAGTACGCTTTTTTTTTAGTGTAGGGGTGCACGGATCCTTCAGGATCTTAGAAGTGGGCCCTGGAGCAAATGCACAGCAAAAGAATAGCACTATGAAGTGACAAGCCCTTGTTAAATTCATTGGTGATGATCAGATTTTGAACAACTTCCGGCTCATAAAATTAGGATTTTTATCACTTTTGTAGATTCTCTAATTTGGTGGGTGTGTAAGCTGAAGTTATTTCTTTTGAAAGACCAAAATGTTTAAATTTTTATCCGAAATCTCGTACGAATGTGGCGTTCGTTACGCGATAATTGTCCATATGTGTGGTTGGGGTTATTTTGGTGCCTAGACCAACGTTTTTTATCCCCTCACCTTAGAGAGGAGGGTATATATCATTTGCTACGAGCCAAAAGTATAACACATCGAAGGAGTGATCTAAGACCCTAAGTATGTTCGGCGGATATCCATTTTGGGTAATTTTAAGTCATTTGAGCAATGCCCGTCTGTCTGCCTGTCTGTGTGTCTGTCTGCTGGTTGGTGCGCACGATAACTCTCGAAAGAGTAACCGGTTGACTTCAAAGTTGGTATGCGGTAATATTTTTCTCTATCTCCGGCTAAGTTCGAAGATGGGTCATATTTGTCCACTCTTTCTAGTACCTCCACCACAAAGATTTAACTTTTAGTGAAATACTGATTTTTAATATCTTCTATACTACTTACTAGAATCTTCAGAAATTTCACACATAGTAAAGGGTTTTCCAGCAAGAGGTGTTGTTTTGGTATTCAAAGAAAAATGCCATTTTGTGAGCTAAATGATCGGATGTTTATTTCATAATAATGAGTAAGGTATGTCGTTAATAATGAAAAACAACATCAGCCAAATGGCCACCACGACCACGCTTACAGGACCATATCCTTTTCATGAAATTTTCCATAACCAAATCGCAAAGTGGCTGCCCTATGTCCTCGATAGCCCACGAATTCTATCTTTGAGGTCTTGAATCGACGCTGGGCTGTTGGCGTAGACCTTATCTTTCACGTGGCCCCAAAGGAAGAAGTCGCAAGGTGTTAAATCACAAGATCTCCGTGGCCAATTGTGATCACCTCTTCGAGAGATAACACGGTCCGAGCAATGGTTTCGTTGCTTGTGTGGCACGTAGCGCCGTCTTGTTGAAAGTAAACGTTGTCCAGATCAATACCATCCAACTCCGACCATAAAAAATCATTAATCATCTCTCGATAGTGCAATCCATTCACCGTAACTGTTGATCCAACCTCATTTTCGAGAAAGGACCATAAACCTCACCAAACAGTCACACGTTGAGGATGGAGAGGCTCCCAACAATAACTCTTGGGTTTTCCGAGCCCCAGATGCGACAATTTTGCTTGTTGACGTAGCCACCGAGGTGGAAATGGGCCTCATCATTCACGATGATTTTTCAATGATTTTCGATTTTTCGAATTTTAATAATTTCAGTGCGTTGTTGAATCATGTATCGTTCCATTTTTAGTAATGGCGTAGTTTCTACTTGTCAAATGTCAAAGAAAAAATGTTTCAAAAGTGACAGCTACCGAAATACCGGGTGATTCAAAATAACACCTGTTGTTGGAAAACCCGTTATTAGTTTGTTAGTCGCTAACACGCCAAGAAAAATGGGCGAGGTGGCTACTCAATTTTTGGTAACACAAATGGACTATTTTCCACCAAAACTTAACAGCTTATGGCTTTAATATCAGTTCATACAAATACTTGAAATTTTGTACAGAGTAATGCTTTTATAGTACCTAGTGGCCAAAAAAATGGGCGTTATTGGCACGCACCTTTTGGTACCTCCCACACAAATGGACCATTTTGTACCATAAGTATACAGCTTTTAACTTTAATATCAGAACAAACTTTAAAGTTATTAAATGCAATTTCAATAATTAAAACAAAAAACAAGTAAGAAAGTTTCAGTCGGGTAAACCGACTAAGGTATACCCTCACTTTGTGAGTAATGTAATATTGAATATTACTCGAATTATTCTGTCAATTTGTGTGGGAGTTACCAGAAGGGGTTTATATAATACACCTTTTTTTCGCTGAACATTAGATACTTTAAATTCATTGCACTGTGCCGACTTATAAGCATTTATGTGCACTGGTATAAACGTTATGAGACATTAAATTGTGGTATGATTTGGGAATTTTGTGTGGGAGGTACAAAAAGGGGCGTGGCAATAATTTTTCACAGGGCTATAGACACTATAAAAACATTACACTGTAAAAAATTTCAAGTATTTTTATACACTGGTTTTAATGTTATAAGCTATTAACTTTTGGTGCAAAAAAGGTACCTTTGTGTGGGAGGTACCAAAAGGGGCGTGGCAACAACACCCATTTTTCCCTGGACTGTAGGCAATATAAAAGCATAATACTGTACAAAATTTCAAGTATTTTTATACACTGTTATTAATGTTATAAGCTGTTAACTTTTGGTGCGAAATGGTGCATTTGTGTGGGAGATACCAAAAGGGACGTGGCGACTTCGCCCATTTTTCTCGAGTTGATAGCGACTAATATGCTAATATTATGTGTGAAATTTCAAAAGATTCGAATAAGTAGTATAGCAGTCCCCCCCTCCTTTGTGGGGGAGGTACTAGAAGGAGTGGACCAATATGGCCCATCTTCGAACTTAGCCGGAGATAGAAAAAAATATTACCACATACCAAATTTGAGGTCAATCGGTTACTCCTTTCGAGAGTTATCGTGCGCACCAGCCAGCAGACACACAGACAGACAGACAGACAGACGGACGGACATTGCTCATTCGACTTAAAATGACCCAAAACGGATTTCCTCCGAACATACTTGGGGTCTTAGGTCACTCCTTCGACGTGTTACACTTTTTTCCGTAGCAAATGATATATACCCTCGTCACACTAAAGTGAGGGTATAATAAATCAATTTACGAATATTTTGGGAGTCGAGGTGAGTGGATTCATAAGTCGGTTTACCCGAATGAACTTTATTACTTGTTTTTTTTTGTAATAAAGAACAACTTCACAAAGAAAGTGAAGAGATGATTATGTCCCCACCTTCTATGTTGAAGATGGGCGTAAAAACAGTGGGCGTGGCATTACTAAAAATTTGAAAAGAAGTTTAAAAAATAAAATCAGATATGTATAATTGCTCTGAAGACTTAGTTCTGATAGTTAAAAAAATCAGATCAAATCAAATCCGAAATTGTCTTACGTCCCCTTGTCACGACAATTGCAAGACCGCTGTCGTATTACGAGTGCAATAAATAAACAGCTTCAGGCAAAGGCCGGGCACAGACATTCTTTTACATCCAATGTTTAAGAGAATTTCGGATACTTTATTGTGCCTGAAATTCCATAAAAACAAAGAGACACAAACAAGAGAACTCTGGCTAATTACATGGATTAATTGAAAGAAAAAACGTTTTGTATGTGTTTGTGTGAATGACACAATGAAGTGGATGACTTCTCTTAAGTCATCAAAGTAAAGAAAAGAAAATGAAACGCTCTTAAATTTCCAAAAAGAGCAAATCAGTTTGTAATCCAAAGTGTTACAATTTTTCCTCGGTTATTCATCCGACCGAATTGATTTCATTTATTTTAGTCATGTTTTCGTTGTTGTTTTTGTTGCTGTTGCTGCTCTTGGTGTAGCCAACTGCCGACTGGTGTTGTTGCTGCTGCTGCTGCTGTTGTCAGTGGTGTTGTGGAGCTGTGTAATACTATTACATCAAAGAGTTCAAAGAACTCTATTGGTCTACACGTGCTCCCCAACTATGCCACATACAGACATACATACGTACATGTTTATATGTAAGTATGTAAGTTTATTAATACTGAGGTATAGATGAATGTATTTTAAAAATAATACGTATTAAGACTTTTCATACAATCTTACATATTCATGTGGATCTCTGTGTGCCTCTCCGTCTCCGTCCGTCCGTCTGTATTTTTATTTAATTTTGATAAAGCAATCAAATATAGGAATAAATATAGTTGTAGTTTTGTAAGTGTATGCGTATGTATGTATGTCGGTATATCTGTATTTATATGTTTGTAGTTCGTCAGCGAATAGTACAACCATCCATCCATCTGTCTGACCATTCTTCGTCTGTCTCTATATATTATATATATACATACATACATGTGTATGATCGTATGTGATGTGCTATATTCGAATGCCGGGTTATTCACACTTTTGTACATATGGATCACTCACTCACTCAGTCAGTCATATGTAAGATATTAGTCGGGTTTCTGGTAGTTTTCACTACCGGGTGAATTACATATGTACATAAGATTAAGGCAAAGTATAATTTAATTAATAACTAAATATTGATTTAACTTATATACTATAGTATATATGTATGTAGTTCAACAAGAACTTATAGAAAGTGAGTAACGACTAATCTTTCTGACAGTTTGCATTGCTAGATATCTAACAAATAATCCTCCACCATATGGATTGCAATCAGTTCTATAACCGGACAAATCGTTGAAGTGGAAAAGCTCCAAATCGTTATGGTCCAATTTTTGGTTTTTTCGTTTCTGAAAAAAATATTGCCCCGTCGACGTGAGTTACCAAAAATAATTGAACTTCGAATTTAAATTTAAATCAACTCCAAAATGTATTAGAAATGTGTTGGTTTTGGCAAAAGGGCAAAGAAAATGACGCACTTTTTACACAATCGAAATCACCATAAGAGAGAATCAGATCGTTGCCACGGCCCCCTGGAATGTCGCTACTGGGACGCTGCGGACCACAAATTGAGAAGCCCTGTTCTGGAGAAATGTAATTTCAGCAACATTTTCTGAAAAATTTTCCTATAGGAAAATGCAATTTCAACTATTTTTCTAAAATATGTAATTTCAAAGAAAAACTTTGTAGTGAAATGCAAATTCACGAAATTTTGTAGAAATATACAATTTCAAAGATTTTTCTAGAGGAATAAACATCAAGAAAATTTTGTAATAAATGTTCAACTTAATTTTCTAAAAAAAAGCTATTGTAGAGACATTTTCTAGAAAAATGTATTTTCAACGTAGTCAAAAAAATTTTCTAGAAAAAATAAAATCAACTAAATTTTGCAAAAAAATATTAAATTTCAACGTAATTTTATAAACAAAAGCATTTTTAAGAAATTTTCTAGCACAAATAATATTTCCACGAACTATTTTTCTAAAATATGCAATTTCTATGAAATTTGAAAGAAGATGCAATCTCAAACAAATTTTCGAAAAAAATGAATTTCAAAAATATTTTATAGAAAAATTTCAATTTCGAAAAAAAAAATTATTTCAACGATTTTTTTTTAGAAAAATTAAATTTTGATAAAATTTTTTATAAAAATGCGCTTTCGAAGAAATTTTCCATAAAATTAAATTTCGATTTAACTTTCTACATGAATGTAGTTCTGCGAAATTTTCATAAAAAAATTAATTTTCACAAAATTTTGTAGATAAATGCAATTTCAAGTTAATATTCTAAGAAATGTAAGTTCAGCAAAATTTTGTAAACATAATTTAATTTCAAAGCGATTTTCGAAAGAAAACCAATTTCAAGAAAAATAAAATTTCGATTATGTTTCAAAAAATATTCTAAAATGTGTAATTTCTGCACAAAATGATAACCCAACAAAATTTTCTAGAAAAATGAAAATCGAAGAAATTTTATAGAAACATTTTTTTCGGGAAAAATCTATTTCAAGAAAATTTTGTGGAAAAATTTAATTTTGACAATTTTTTTTTAGAAAATTTTTCATAAAAATTCAATTTCAAAGTAATATTCTAGAGAAATTTAATTTCAACAAAATTCTCTGAAAAATGAAAATTCGACTAAATTAAAAATGAAAAAATTTCTAGGAAAATGCAATATCAACTATTTTCTAAAATATGCATTTCAAGAAAATTTTTTAGAAAAATGCAATTTCACGAAATTTTCTAGAAATGTTGAATTTCAATGATTCTTCTAGAAGAATACACTTCAACTTAATTTTCTAGAGAAATTCAGTTTCAAAGAAACTTTTTAGAAAAATTAAATTTCGACCTAAAAATGGATTTTCTAAGAAAATTTAATTTCAACTATTTTTCTAAAATACAAAATTTTTTTTTTAAAAAAAAAAACAATTTTAGCGAAATTGTCTAAAAAATACAATTTCAACCAAATTTGGAAGAAAAAGAAAAGAAATTTTGTGAAAAAATTAATTTCAATTTAATTTGTAAGTTTTTTTAGAAAAATGCAATTTCAACTAAGCTTCAAATATTTTTCAAAAAATATCCAATTTCAACAAAAAAAATTTCAACTTCGAAAAACTTTTGAGAAAAAATAAATTTCAACAAAATTTTGTAGGAAAACGAAATTTTGACAAAATTTTTTGGAATGCACTTTCGAAGAAATTTTCTATAAAAATGAAATCTCGATTCAACTTTTAACAAGAATGCAATTTCGGGAAAAATAAAAATTTTATAAAATATGTATAATGCAATATTAAAAAATTTTATAGACAAATGACATTTTTATGATTTCTCTAGAATAACAAAATTTCTAAAAAAAAACAAATTCTTCTAAAAAAATGTTGTAGAAAAATGCATTTTGATCGAAAACTTTCTGGAAAGATGCAAAAATAAAAATAAATTTTAATGAAATTTTCTAGGGAAATTAAATTTTGAGGAAAATACATGTTCTCAAGTACAGGAATAATACAAGTTCAACGAAATTTTCTACAAAAACACAATTTGCAATTTCTAAGAAATTTGAAAGAAAATTAATTCAACAACATTTTCAAGAGATATTAAATTCGAAGAGATTTTATAGAAAATTTTCAATTTCGAGAAAAAAATTTATTTCAACGAATTTTTTTAGAAAAATCAAATTCTGATAGCTTTTTTGTGAAAATGAGCTTTCGAAGACATTTTCCCTAAAAATTAAATTAAGATTAAACTTTCTACACGAATGTAGCTTCGACAAAATGTACTTTAAAAATTTCATTATCATAATCGTGAAATTTTGTTGATTTTTTTTTTCAAATTCAACGAAATATACTTGAAAAACGCAATTTCAATAAATTTTTGTTTAGAAAAATTCAATTTCGCAATAAAATCAATTTTAACGAAATTTTCTAGAAAAACACAATTTCAACAAAATTTGGAAGAAAATGCAGTCTCCAAAACAATTTTATCTAGAGAAATAGAATTCGAAGAAAATTTATAGAAAAATTTAATTTTCCAAAAAAAAATCTATTTCAACAAAATTTTGGAGAAAACTGTAATTTGGACAACATTTGTTAGAAAATTTTTTTATTAAAAATTCCATTTCTATAACATTGCGTAGAGAAATGCAAGAAATTTAATAATACATATTTTGTTTTTGCACTCAGGCTCAAGATCGTTATTGTTGTTTTCAGTATATGAAAACAACTTTGTTAAAACTTAAAGAAGAAGTGGTAGACAGATCTGTCTACCCAACCATTACAACCGCCCCCAATACATGTCACTTACTTCTTATTTCTACAACATTTTGTAGAAATATCCTACTTGAACATAATTTTTTAATAATAAAATGGAATTTCAATTATTTTCTAAAAAATTAAAATTTCTAGAGGATTTTTTTTAGAAAAATGCAATTCCGACAACATTTTTAGAAGAAATTAGTTAAAACGAAAAGAAAATTTTCTAGAAAAATGCAATCCCAACAACAAATTGTTGTTAAATTCAACTTTATTTGTTAGAAAATGAAATTTTGTGGAAATTTTATAGATAAATACAATATCAGCGAAATTTAAAAAAAAAATTCAACGTAAACTAAATGTTTTCAAGAAAAATTAAACTTAGGTTTTGTATTTAATCGAAATTTTATATATACATATATTTTTTTCTTAAATATGCAATTTCAACCAAATTGGGCAGAAAATGCAATATCAAAAACATATTCGAGAAAAAAATCAATTTCAAAAACATTTTCCATACAAATTCAACAAGAATGCAGTTTCGACAAAAAAAATTCTTCATTAAAAATTTGTCAAAAAATATTAAATTTCAACTTAATTTCCTTGAGAAATGCAATTTAAAAAAAATTTCATGAAAAATTAAATTTCAAACTAGTTTTAAATTATTGTCATCAAATATTTTTCTAAATCACAAAATTTCAATATGTTATTTATTTCAACGAAATTTTGTAGAAAATGCAATTTCAGCTATTATTCTAGAAAAATAAATTTCTACATGATTTTTTTACAAAAATGTAATATTTAGAAAAAAAACTATTTTAACAAAATTTTCAAAAAAAAATAAAATTTTCAAAAAAATTTCTTTCAACAAAGTTCTATAGAAAAATGTTATTTCAGCAAGATTTTCTACAAAACTATAATTTTAAGGACATTTTGGAGAAAAATATAATATCGACAAAATTTTGTAAAACAAATTAAATTTACGTAATTATAAATTTTTTCTAGAAAAATTAAATTTCAAATATTTTATGAAATTTCAACGAAATTTGGAAGAAAATTTAATATCAACAAAATCAAACAAAAATCAAAATCAAGAAAAAAGTAATTTTATACAAAAAAATCAAATTCGAGAAAAAATAAACTTTTGAAATAACACAGTGCGACAAAATAAACTCATGTTGAGAAGCAAATGACGCGATACTATTTTTCCTGTAGGTTTTGTCGAGTAAAACACGTATCTCTTTTTGGAATTCCCCGGACACCCCCAAAATCCGGATTTTAGGGTTAAAAAACCGATTTTCTTGCCTTTTTTCACTTGAACGCCTATAACATTGTTATTTATTAACCGATTATCAATCTCTAAAAGAATTTGGAAAGAAGGGAATTAGACCTTTCGAACGATGTATAAACGAAATAGTAATATAGGTTTATTTGTCCTACAAACACATTTTTTCCATTTTTGTCCGTAATTTTATAGTTTAGGCAATGTTTTTACCAATTATATTGTGAGAAATTCGAAGAAATTTTATAGAAAATTTGAAATTCGACAAAATTTTCGAGAGAAAATCAATTTCAAAGAAATTTTGAAGCAAAATTTCGATTAAACTTTCTACAAGAATGCAATTTTGACAAAATCTACATTAAAAATTTAATTTCCACAAAATTTTGTAGTAAAATGCAATTTCAATGTATATTCCAGAGAAATGTAATTTCAGCAAAAGTTCTGGAAAAATGAAAATTCGACAAAATTAAAAAAAGCAATTTCAACAAATTGTATATTGCAATTTCAATGTTTTTTCTAAAAGATTGTACTTTCAACAAACATTTTTTTTTAAATTTAACTTAATTTCGACATAGTTGAAATAATTTAATTTTCTAGAAAAATGTAATTTCAAAAAATTTCACCAATTTTTTGTAGAAATGTTCAATTTGAAATACTATTCTGGAAAAAAAATTCTTAAGGATTTTTTTTAAAAAATGCAAATTTTTAGAAAAAATGCAATTTCAACAAAATTTTGTAGAAAAATGAAATCTCAACAAAATTTTGTAGAAAAAAAAACTTGCTAGAAAAATGGAATTTTATAGAAAAATATATCAGAAAATTTGTAAACAAAATTTAATTTCAACTTAATTGTTTCTACAAAAATTAAAAATGAAAATTCGACTAAGCCTCAAATATGTTTCTAAAATATACAATTTCAACGAAATTTGGAAGAAAATGCATTTCAACAAAATTTACTAGAGAAAGAGATTTAAATAAATAAATTTTCCGTAAACATGAAAATTCGATTAAACTTTCTAAACGAATGCAATTTCGACAAAAATTTGTTATTATTATTTAATTCATATTAATTTCGTTGCAAATATACACATTTTTGAGAATATCTAATTTCAACTACATTTTGTAGAAAAATGCAATTACTACGTAGTATACTAGACAAAAATTAAATATAAAAAATCTGGGAAAATGCAATTTCAAAAATTGTTCTAAAATATGCATTTTTAACAATATTTTGTAGCAAAATGCAATTTCACAATTTTTTTTTAGAATAAATAGAATTTCAATCATTTTGCTAGAACAAAATTTAAAAAAAGAGAGAAATGCAATTTCAAAGAAATTTTCTAAAAAATAAAATTTCGACTAGTTAAAAATAAACCAATTTTCTACGAAAATTAAATTTCAACTACAATATATAATAATTTAAAATATAATAGTATAAAATAATAATGTAATAGTAAAATAAAATATAATAATATAAATTTAATATATAATAATTTATAATTTTAAAATAAGAAATTTTAAAATTTTTTTAAATATGCTATTTCAGCGAAATATCGTATATAAGTGGAATTTCATTTATTATTTTAAAGAAAATTTATTCGACGAAATTTTCTAGCAAAATGCAACTTTTATTAAATTTTCTAGGAATATCAAATTTTGAAGAAATTTTCTGGAAAATGTATTTCTGTTATTTTGTTATTTGATCGATTTCTTATTAAATTGCTTATCCTCCACCCTATAAGGTGTGGTTATAATGAAATCACATTAGGTATTAGAGCGTGTCGATTTTGTCTTTTTTGCGATTTTTATGATTTCATAAAAATCACTAGAAAAATGCCCTATTAGGTATTTATGTATGTATGTCTATTTCAATATTAAAAATTATTCGCAGAACTTGTATCGGATTTTTGGAAATACGTCAGAGGTACTAATTTTAATCTATGCTATAAATTACCGAAAGTTTATTTTCAATCCAGTTTTATCATAAAATAATTAAGAAATGCATAGGAATTGTATAAGTAGCCGATATGCAAAGGAGCATAATATAAAACGATCAATTTAAACAAGTTGTTGTTCGGGCGAGTAATAAATTCAAATAATAGGTCAAGCATTATGTATATTTGAAATAAAAAATTAACCATAAAAATCGGATAATGTAATAACGAATTTTAATAAAATATTCAGAGAAAAGTTCGAATTTGCATTGAGTATTGGAGAAAAATTAGAACTTGCATTGAGAAGGGATCTTTGAAAATATATATTTCTGTATCCATTAATTGTGTTGCATATTTACTGCAAACATTTAAAGAACTTCCTTCAATTCAAATGAAAAAGACATAACCTCGAGACTGACAGTTGTAACCTAGAAATGGTTGAAAGGAATTTTGAAAAAACAAAGAAATAAATTCGACAGAATATTTGAAGTGCGTTCAGTAAATGACTTAACTTTCATTTGTAGCCCAAAATATGCGTTTTGCATGTCCGTCCAGACCCCACTAACACCGCCACAAACCACATCAGTCCACATAAACTTAATTGAGGACGGTACAACACTGGGAATGCTGCTGGTGGTGGTGGTGCATGCGCCAATGGCTACAGCTTTTAAAGCTCAACGAAACCCGGTAGTTTTTGAAACCAAAGCACGATTGCCGTATGCAGTCTGTGAGCCATGTAACGACGTCAGCGACAGCGGCGGCAAGGTGCACCATACACTATGCTACCTATGGATAAATGGATGATGGTAACAAAGAGACAGTGGCGTTGGCAATGGTCGCCTGGTGTTCGCCGGGTACACAATTCCAAAGAAAAACAATTAAAATCCATTTAAATCCAAGACAGAGCGAGAGAAGGGAGCAGCGACAGAAATTAAAAATTTGTCAGTATTTAACGCAAAACAGCAAAATAAACGCAACTTGGGCAAAAGACCTGTAGTGCACAATGGGCTGGGAGTTCCTATTTTTTTTTAAATAAATAAAAATATGAACTTACCATAAGTTAAGTTGTCGTTATTTGTTAATATGCTCTATTGATTCTGCAAATAAAAGAAAGTAGGGAAATATTATTAATTAAATATGTACTATTAAAAATTTCTGAAGATTCAATATCTAAAAAAAATAAGAAATTTCATATTTTTTAATAAAGAGGTAAAAAAACTGCATTCAAATTGCAATGTGTTTGCTTATTTATAATATAGTTTATAGATATATTCTGTTATGAATGGACAAAGGGGTGTGGCACCGCTCACGTAACTGAAATTGCAGCAAAAATTTCGAAATTTGCTATGTGTGAACTTAGTTATAGTACGCATGATGTAGCCAACAACTGTGTTGATAGCGACAGTGGGATTGGCACCACTCACTCAAACTGAAATTTAAAAATATCATAATTTGTAAAATTTAAACTAGAAAAAATTACATTAATTTTCGAAAAGGCCGAATCTTATGTACCCTTTATCATGAATTGTATTCCACAGATAGATGCTGCGTTCATATATGCTACAAATTTTCATTAACATCAGTTGAAATTTTTGTTGCTATGACATTAAGAAGTGAAATCTCTAGGGTAGGGCGGGTCAATTTAAAAGTCGCCCATTGCTCAGTGAAAATCGTATTCTAGGGATCAAAATAAGAAACTTTGCCCGAGGAACCATACCTCTAAAACGAATTTAAATACGGATTTTTAATCTGGTCAGTGACCTTTAATATGGTCAGTGACCTTTAATATGGTCAATGACCTTTAATATGGTCATTGACCTTTAATATGGTCAATGACCTTTAATATGGTCAATGACCTTTAATCTGGTCAATGACTTTTAATCTGGGGTCACCGCCCTTTAATATGATCAATGGCATTTAACCCGTGGTCAATGACCTTTAATCCGAAGTCAATTACCTTTAATCCGGGGTCAATGACCTTAAGTCTCAGGTCAATAATCTTTTATCAGGAGTTAATGACCTTTAATCAGAGGTCAGTGACCTTTAATCGGGTCAATGAACTTGAATCCGGCTTCAATGACCTTTAATCCGAAGTCCACGACATTAATGCGGGGTCAATGAGTGTTTGAGATCAGTGAAATTAAATCCGTGATCAATGGCCTTTAATTCGGGTTTAATGTCCTTTAATCTGACCCCCCTTAAAATATTATCAATGACCTTAAACTCGTGGTCAATGACCTTTAATCCGGGGTCAATGACCTTTAGTCCCAGGTCAATAATCTTTAATCAGGGGTTAATGACATTTAATCCGAGGTCGGTGACCTTTAATCGGGTCAATGACCTTTAACCCGAAGTCCACGACATTAATGCGGGGTCAATGAGTATTTGAGATCAATGAAATTTAATCCGTTGTCAATGGTCATGAATCCGGGGTTAATGACCTTTAATCTGACCAATGCACTTTAACCCGTGGACAATGTCCTTTAATCCGAGTTCAGTGACATATAATTCGAAGTCCTCGACATTATTGCGAGGTCAATGACCTTTAGTCTGTGGTCAGTAATCTTGAATCTGGGGTCAGTGACGTTGAATCCGGCGTCAATGACCTTTAATGCAGGGTCAATGACATGTAGTCCAAGGTCAATGACCTTTAATCCGGTGTCAATGACCTTTTATCCGGTCAATGAACTTTAATCCGGCGTCAATGATCTTTAATCCGAAGTCTGGGTACCTTCAATCCGAATAGGGTTAATCACCATTAATTCGGGGTCATTGACAATTAATCCCGGGTGAATGACCTTTAGTCTGAGGTCAATAATATTTAATCCGTCTTCAATGACATCTAATCTGGGTTCATAATCTTATTCAAGGGACAATGACCATTAATCCGAGGTTAATGACCTTTACTCCGGGGTCAATGATATTTAATCTGCGATCAATGAGATTTAATCCGGTCTATGACTTAATCCGGGGTCAGTGACATTTAATCCGGTCAATTACACTTAATCCGGGGTTAATCTGAGGTCAATGACCTTTCATCCAGGCTTAGTTACCTTTAATCCGGGGTCAATGACCTTTAATCTGGTCAGTAACCTTTAATCCGTGCTCAATGACATTTAATCCTAAGTCAAAGACCTTTAATCCGAAATTAATGACCTTTAATCCGTTGTCAATGACATTTAATCCGAGATATGACCTTAAATCCGGCGTCAATGAGCTTTAATATGAATTCAATGACCTTTAATCCGAGGTCAGTGACCTTTAATCTAGTCAATGGCCTTTAATCCGGGTTAATGTCATTTATTCTGGGGCCAATGACCTTTAGTCCAGGTTTAATGACCTTAATCCGGTCAATGCTCTTAATCCGGAGTCAATGACAATTAGTCTGGTGAATGTCCTTTAATCCGGGGTTACTGACCATAAATCCGTGCCCAATGACCTTTAATGTGACATTTAATCTAAGGCCAATGACCTTCAAACCGTGGTTGCAATGACTTTTAATCCAGGGTCACTTAACTTTAATCTGGTCAATGGCCTATAATCTGAGGTCACTGACCTTTAATCCGGGGTCAATGACCCTTATTCCGAGGTATGACCTTAAGTCCGGCTTCAATGAGCTTTAATATGAAGTCAATGAGGTTTAATCCGAGGCCAATGACCTTCAAGCCGGAGTCAATTACCGTAAATCCGTTGTGAATGACCCTTTATCAATGACCTTTAAACCGGGGTTAATGACATTTAATCCGGCCGGTGACATTTAATCCGGGTCAATGACATTTAATCCGGGGTCACTGACCTTTAATCTGGCCAATGGCCTTTAATCTGAGCTCACTGACCTTTAATCCGGGTCACTGACCTTTAATCCAAGGTATGACCTTAAATCCGGAGTCAATGAGCTTTAATATGAAGTCAATGAGCTTTAATCTGAGGCCAATGACCTTCAAGCCGGAGTCAATGACCGTTAATCCGTTGTGAATGACCTTTTATCTGAGGCCAATAACCTTTAATCTAAGGAAAGTGACCTTTTATCCTATGTCCTATGTCCTATGTCCTATGTCCTATGTCCTATGTCCTATGTCCTATGTCCTATGTCCTATGTCCTATGTCCTATGTCCTATGTCCTATGTCCTATGTCCTATGTCCTATGTCCTATGTCCTATGTCCTATGTCCTATGTCCTATGTCCTATGTCCTATGTCCTATGTCCTATGTCCTATGTCCTATGTCCTATGTCCTATGTCCTATGTCCTATGTCCTATGTCCTATGTCCTATGTCCTATGTCCTATGTCCTATGTCCTATGTCCTATGTCCTATGTCCTATGTCCTATGTCCTATGTCCTATGTCCTATGTCCTATGTCCTATGTCCTATGTCCTATGTCCTATGTCCTATGTCCTATGTCCTATGTCCTATGTCCTATGTCCTATGTCCTATGTCCTATGTCCTATGTCCTATGTCCTATGTCCTATGTCCTATGTCCTATGTCCTATGTCCTATGTCCTATGTCCTATGTCCTATGTCCTATGTCCTATGTCCTATGTCCTATGTCCTATGTCCTATGTCCTATGTCCTATGTCCTATGTCCTATGTCCTATGTCCTATGTCCTATGTCCTATGTCCTATGTCCTATGTCCTATGTCCTATGTCCTATGTCCTATGTCCTATGTCCTATGTCCTATGTCCTATGTCCTATGTCCTATGTCCTATGTCCTATGTCCTATGTCCTATGTCCTATGTCCTATGTCCTATGTCCTATGTCCTATGTCCTATGTCCTATGTCCTATGTCCTATGTCCTATGTCCTATGTCCTATGTCCTATGTCCTATGTCCTATGTCCTATGTCCTATGTCCTATGTCCTATGTCCTATGTCCTATGTCCTATGTCCTATGTCCTATGTCCTATGTCCTATGTCCTATGTCCTATGTCCTATGTCCTATGTCCTATGTCCTATGTCCTATGTCCTATGTCCTATGTCCTATGTCCTATGTCCTATGTCCTATGTCCTATGTCCTATGTCCTATGTCCTATGTCCTATGTCCTATGTCCTATGTCCTATGTCCTATGTCCTATGTCCTATGTCCTATGTCCTATGTCCTATGTCCTATGTCCTATGTCCTATGTCCTATGTCCTATGTCCTATGTCCTATGTCCTATGTCCTATGTCCTATGTCCTATGTCCTATGTCCTATGTCCTATGTCCTATGTCCTATGTCCTATGTCCTATGTCCTATGTCCTATGTCCTATGTCCTATGTCCTATGTCCTATGTCCTATGTCCTATGTCCTATGTCCTATGTCCTATGTCCTATGTCCTATGTCCTATGTCCTATGTCCTATGTCCTATGTCCTATGTCCTATGTCCTATGTCCTATGTCCTATGTCCTATGTCCTATGTCCTATGTCCTATGTCCTATGTCCTATGTCATATGTCCTATGAGGGGTTTTGTTAAAGCAGATACATCTGCACTTAGAGAGAGTATTTTTTCCTTCAATATTCGCAAATGGAACAAAAATGGATCGTCCTGGTACTTCTCTAAAGTAATATCTGTGGATATTTTTTTTCTTATTCGACATATCATAAGTATGGTTTTATTTTACTGGAATGGAATTTAATGGCAGCGAAATTAATGGCAAAACAAACTAAACAACAACTCAAAGTAGTGTACCTGTAAAAAACACCCTACAGATTAGTCCCTTAAACAATAAAACAAACACAATTTTTATTTAATTTTATAGTCTTTTGAATCAGTCATATACCCCAAAAATATATGATTGTTGCATAGCAATATTTTTGGAATTTTTCAAATCGGTCTGCCCAATGTGCAGCAGCGACAGCGAGAAGTACAATAATAATAGCCCGACGCGTTTTCTTTTTTACATTTAGGTGGTTTTGTTTTTTTCTTCTTCGGGGGAAAGGGAACTTTAGCAGTCCAGAATTATTTTATTTGGTTATAAAATGGCTCAAAAGTAAGAAATGAAAGAACCAACACAGCAACGAACAAAAACCGTCTTTAATTTGTACTACATTCTGAGGCATACACTAACTTGCGCGACTCGCACTCATAAACCTGCGCACTAACTACTATTTATTGGTGGCCCATAGCGCATGCGTAAGTGGCACTTGTGCGTGTCCGAGAAGAGTGCGTGAATGTGTTATTACCACCGCCCCACCGGCAAGTGCGTGTGGATTTTGTTGATTATCACTTTGACTTTTGGAGAGAAAAAAGAAAAATAAAACGAATAAATAAAACAACGATATGTAGGTTAACCGTTATTAAAAACAGACACAGCAACAGACGACACCACACATTGACGACGGCAATCAGACAAATGAGTGTTTCCTTAATGCGTCCAGGGCACTAATAAAGGCGGCTAATATGCGTCACTTGGGTAGGAATCTCTTCCTTTTACTGTGGCTGACCAACCTAAATTTTCAGAAATTGTTGATGGCAACAGCGAATATTATTGTTACAAACAAACAATGTCCGAAATGGTCAGTAATAATTTATTAATTTATTTGCAACGATTAGTGTGGTAAAAGTTCGTGTAGTCTATTTGCCTCAAAGTTAGGTTATGTTCGAGGATGGTCCATTTACTGCAATCTCATATTTATAACATGTATATAAAATAATTGAAACTCTTGTAAATTTGAATATACTAATAAAACAGTACAACACATGATTTTTGGAACTCAATTCTGAGAATTGAGAATCGTTTAGTCAAATTGGCTTAATTAATAATTTACATTAAAATAAGGAACCTATAAAAGGTAGTCCAAATCAATGATTATTTTTAACAAGTAATAAAATTTCGGACGGGTAAACCGTCACTTTATGAGTAATGTAATATGTCAAAAAGGCGAGAAAATTATTTCCATTCTTTGTCAGTCTGTAGTAATTGAAAATGTTGCCTAAAATACAAAATATCGAGCAGTAGATAGAGTAGGACTAATAGAGACTCTATCGCTGTAGTCTTAAAGCTCCGTTTATGCATAGGCAGAAAATTCTCCGAACTCTTGATAATTGGTTGGTAATGGAACGTTAATCACTTGTCGTCCACCACTCCATAATGCCATAATGCCCTTCAACACTATTGGTAGAGCTACTGCAATATATATCCAATGAACGATTTAAGGAGAGGGTGCCCCAACGCGACCTTACAGCTTTCCTGCAGGAATAAAAGTCGACGTTGGTTTTCCTTACAAGTTCCAGTACACTAATGGCGATTTCTTTTCGGCAAAAAAATTCAACATTTTCGTTGCCTTTTCCTGATGACTGGAATTCTGTGCCACATTTTGGAATTTTGAAGTTCCAACTAAAAAGTGCAAATATATTTCAGAATTTCACGCAGACGGGGCAAAATTTTTATCAGAATCGAAATCACCATAAGTCTGAAAAACGATTTCCTATCTAGAAGTATTCCTAGGCCTATCAGAATAGACAAGCTCCGTTCCGCTTATCCGAGGAGGATCCACATGTGGGAACTTATTCTGCCTAGTGAGAAAAACCAATTCGGTCTTGATTGGGTTACCGCTCAAACCGCTGCTTCTGGCTCATCAGTTTCAGCGATAGCCACGCCATCCTCATATGACGCAAACTTGCAGCCACAACGGTCTACGAGTATATCTACCAGGATTCCATTCACCGCTAGGTTCATAATTATTGGAGCCAGTATTACTCTTTTTTACAAACTTTGTTAGAATTGTGGACCCAAGACATGCTTTTATGTGTCTTCTATTGAGCAAGTTTTGAATTAGTCTAATGAAGATAGAGTTCATGCGTAGATTTGACTGTGCTGCAATTAACGCATCTGAGTGAATGTTCTTAAAAGACTTTGAGCCCTTCCAGGTGATTTAAAGGGCTCAAAGCTGTTAATCACCCTGATTATTTTGGATTTCTCAATCAAACAACTAGCAACGCTAGCAGTCCACTCGCTATCTTGTTGGTTCTGCTGATCCTCGGGTTCTGTGGGTGAGTTCCCCGGGAAATGTGTGTCTACCAGTATATTTAACGAATGCTCGCTGTTTTTTGTCCGTATCTTCCAAATAACTCCCTGTACAGGCTGTAGCGTATAATATCTTACGCAGCCTAGCGGTATCCAAGATCTTTTCCACTTCTACACAGAAGGTGTACCAAGAAAATCTTTGTACTTTCCTTAACTCTTCTTATAGACTTTGAGTTGCTCTTTATAGGCATTCCAGTCATTAGTGACCCTAGGAAAGTTAGCCTTATTCAATAGCTAGTTGCAGGTCTTTTTCTTACGCTTTAACCCAGAAGTTTACCATTGTGGTTTAGTTTTACCCTTGTACCTTAATTTTGGACAGGCTTGTTCAATAGAACTCTTCTTGATGTGCACGATCAGATTATCCAGACCGGCTTTGTCATTCGGTTCGTACAGAATTTTAGAATTGACTACTTCTTTTTAAATTTTTCTAATACAGGTGCCACTTTGTACTTTTGGTAATTTGTCATCGAGTTTGAGCTCTATATAATAGTGATCTGAGAATGAGTGGTCTTCCAGAACAGTCCAACCAAAAATCTTGTCTGACGAATATTTGAAACTTATATCTTTTAGGATAAAACTCAAGCCAATCCCCACGCATCTAAAGTCTTGAGCAGATTGCTGTCTTCAATGTTTGTCATTATTTATCGCTTTTGGATGTGGGTTAAAACCGCCTGTCCGTTACAAATTTGTATCCCAATTCTGGGAAAGAGACATCATTGGCCATTGTCTGCTCGAATCGGCGTCCCGTCTTGTGTGAAATTCGCCATTCTGTTTTACAATCGCCTGTTGTCCTCCATCTGTAACTGTTGCAATAAGGAAGTCTTTATCTTGGAATTTTATGGGCATCACTGATGAGAACAGCATTTCATGGTCATGGCAACTAAGAAAACAAACAAAAATGGTACATAAGTTTAAAGACTAGAGGGACTGCAAAAAAACTGTGTTGTTTTCGTATTTTCAAAAATTTCTGCATCGCTGTAGTTACAATCTGTAGGCAGCGCTGAAAGTAACTAATATAGAAAGGCTCGATCAATTTTGTGAGAATTTTATATGGAGCAGAATTTTATATTGGCAATTCAAAACCAATATTAAAAAATTAAAAAACTTTGTTAAGAAGTAATAATCTATATATGAGGGATTCTCTGGAAAACGGATCACACATTATTTTTTGTTTGCCAAATTTTTTGTACGGTTTCGATAGATTATGTGCATAGAACATGCTGTGTAAAAGGGCAAGTGAAGCCGATGAACCGTTTTCGCGGTACGCGTAGTTTAAGTTTGGAGTGAGTTGTAAAGGTCGTTACATTTATAATGTCATATCTTCAGACTTATTTAAGATATTTAAACGCAATAAAATGCGTTGCAAAGGTAATCGCTCAAGGATTCCGAATATAAGAAGTTTGTATAAGGAAATGTTGCGACAAATTAACAAAAATATGAATTCTTTTTTATTTATCAATTTTTTTTATATAGTGCCCCCTTTGATTTCAATTTTTCTTCTTCATAAAATTAGTTCAAAATGTTTATTACTAATCCCTAAAAACAAATTCACGGAATACGCCACCATTACGCAATTATAAGAAAAAATATGAAAACTGTATTTGTCAAATAAAGAAAAAATTAAAAAAAATTTTGGAAATTTTACTTTATAGTTACATTGTTACCAATGTGCTTTGAAATATCAAACATGAAAAATATACATATATATTTAGCTGTTTTTTAATTTTGGAAAGAAATCGCTTGCATTGGAGAAACTGAACTTCTTCATTGCCATCTGGGTGCTAGTTGAATTATAATTTAGGGCGTGGTATTGCATAATTCCTTTAAGTCTTTGTGCTTCTGCGAATCTCTTTCCTAAAAATGATTTATATTTTTCTTGTTCAATCTTGGGACTAAAAAAAATTAAAGTTTTTGTTAAATTTGATTTTTCCCACTCGAATAACGCGACTGCAGTTAAAATTTGCTGGTTCAAAGGAAGCTGTAAACTGGCTCGTGCTGCTAAAATTTCCACCGATACCATCGCAAGGTCCTTTTCCATGCGCGGTAGCATGAAAATGCCATTCAGCGTTCACACCAAAATCATTTTTGTGGTTCAGTAAATTTGTAATATTGTAACGGTTTTTGTAATGTTGAGGGGCACCATCAGTAAAATATATTAATTATTAATATATTAATTAATTAATTAATATATTAATTCCTAATTCAACTAGCACCCAGATGGCAATGAAGAAGTTCAGTTTCTCCAATGCAAGCGATTTCTTTCCAAAATTAAAAAACAGCTAAATATATATATTTGTATACCCTACACCACACTGTGTTACAGGTTATTATGACTTTGTGCATTTGTTTGTAACACCCAAAAGGAGAAGAGATAGACCCATTGTTTATTATAGCGATCGACTTGTAATCACTTTCTGAGTCGATTTAGCTATGTCCGTCTGTCTGTCTGTCTGTCTGTCTGTCTGTCTGTAGACATATTCTTGTAATCAAAGTACAGGTCGCAATTATGGTCCGATCTCAACGAAACTTTGCAAATATCTATTTTTAGGCCCAAGGACGATCCCTATTGAATTTGGTTCAGATTTACATATAGATCCCATATATATGTACCTCCGATTTGGCATATATGCACTGTATAAGCAACATTTTGTAACCGATTTGTACAAAAATTGACAGAGAGTAGTCTCGTGATACACTTAGATACAATACAAAATTTGGGGGAAATCGGTTCATATTTATATATAGCCCCCATATATATGTTGCACCCGATTTGACATGTAAGCGCTGTAGAAACTGTATTTTATATCCAATCAGTACGAAATTCGGCAGAAAGAGGTTTCTATTTTACATGAATGAGTATTCAGGGAAAATCGATTCAGATTTATATATAAGCTCCATATATATGTTCCTCCTAATTTGGTTACAAAGCGCTATAGAAGTTGTACTTTACTTCCGATCATTACAAAATTCTCCAGAAAGATGTTTCTCAATTTAGGAACGAATATTGCTTAATTTAGCGATTATCGGTTCAGAATTAGATATATCCGCATATATATGTTCTTACCCATTTACCAATTATTCCAAATTATTATCGCAATAACCCTTATCGCATTGTTAGGGAGGTGTAGGGTATTATATAGTCGGCCCCGCCCGACTTTCTGCCTTTCCTTACTGGTTATGTTTGATATTTCAAAGCACATTGGTAACAATGTAACTATAAAGTAAAATTTCCAAAATTTTTTTTAATTTTTTCTTTATTTGACAAATACAGTTTTCATATTTTTTCTTATAATTGCGTAATGGTGGCGTATTCCATGAATTTGTTTTTAGGGATTAGTAATAAACATTTTGAACTAATTTTATGAAGAAGAAAAATTGAAATCAAAGGGGCATTAAATATATAAGCAGTTACATGTTACTTCCAAATCGATGGCATTGCTCATATGACTTAAAATGTCCTAAAACGAATTTCCACCGAGCCCGAGAAATTTAAAAAATGCACCTTTCCTATTGAACAGACCTCTTATATGAATACTTTTTAGCTAATTTCACTGCTTTGGATTTTCTATTTATCTAGGAATAATTATATTGAGGTATTTGGGTTCGAACCTTTTTTCTAACGCATATAATTTTGTCAAATTACAAAATTGTAATATTTTATATTTTTTCTATCTATCTATCTCCTATCTATCTATATAGATAAAAATGGAAAAATGTTTGTATGTATGTATGTATGTATGTGTTTTATAGACGCTTAAACCACTGGGCCGATTTTAAAATTTTTTCTTTTTGTTGAAAGCTATTTTGTCTGAGATGGTTTTGGAAAAAAAAATTGCAAATAGTGGGCGGGGAAAATGTGGGCGTGGCAAATCGTTTGTTTGTCTGTCTGTTTGTGTGTTTGTTCCACTGCAGTTCTGCTGGCAGTCTACGTCAGTGGTCCAAAAATGGACGGGATCGGAAATATGGGGCAACGAAGTGGACCGGGTCCAGCTATCTTATATATATATAAAAATGGAAAAATGTTTGTATGTATGTGTTTTATAGACGCTTAAACTACTGGACCGATTTTAAAATTTTTTCTTTTGTTTGAAAGCTATTTTGTCTGAGATGGTTTTGAAAAAATTTTTTTTTGCAAAAAGTGGGCGGGGAAAATTTTGGCGTGGCGAATCGTTTGTTTGTCTGTCTGTTTATGTGTTTGTTCCAGCATAACGCCTAAACTACTGAACCGATTTTCTTGAAATTTGGTGGACAGATAGACCAATGCCTGGGAAGTGACATAGGCTACTTTGATTTTCGATTTACCTCCGAGTGATTTTCGACCATTTGACCGCTGAGGCTCCTGTTAGAGCTAGAGAGCTGAAAGTTTGAATACACATAGACGGGAGTGTTGTATAAACCACGTGCTACTCACTTAATCATTTTTCGGCCTGTGGTCAGTTCAAGCGCTATCAAAAAATTTAGGTTTGTTTTTGTTCTTTCAGAAGCCTCTTTGAAAAAACTAAGTTAAAACTTTGCATATATGAAGTACTATAACCGGAAATATATGCGCGAAAAATAATGTTGAGTTCTCTGAATGTGGTCAATGTAGCAGTGACCAGAACAATTTTCATAAAACCGGACATAAAACGGCGTTTTAAAAATTGTAAAGCATTTTTTGTTAGAGATGGCTTAGGAAAAAAAAATTTCGAAAAAAGTGGGCGGGGCAAGAGTTGGCGTGGCATTACTTAAAAGCCGAATATCTCAAAAAGTGTTGACCCTAGAAGAACGAAATTTGGAACACACGTTAGTGGAGTTATTTTCTAAAACTTCAATGAAATGGCAGGGATCGGATTAGTGGGCGTGGTAAAAGTGGGCGTAGCATTAGTTAAATATTTGTGATCTCAGAAACTATTGACAGTAGGTGAACGAAATTGGATTGTAAGTTATTGGAGTCAATATTAGTAACTTCACCAAAAGTGGGCGGGATAGAATAAGTGGGCGTGCCATTATATACAATTCGAATAACTTAGAATGTGTTGATGGCAGGAGAACGAAATTTGGAACACACTTTAGTGGAGTAAATATCTAAATCTTCAGCAGAAATTGGCGGGATAGGATAAATGGGTGTGGCAAAAGTGGTTGTAGCATTAGTTAAGCATTTATTACCTCTGAAACTATTAACCATAGAAGAAAGAAATTTCGATCATTAAACAAAACCTCATACAATATTGCATAATTTGTGTATTATTGTACCACATTTCTTTTATTTTAATCACATGGCGTTAACTTGGCTGTGATCACCAAAACATAAGTCTATCATTCTCAGCAGAAAGTTGTATCTTTTGCGGTTATCGCTGCGATCAAGTCAAACAATTTTGTTCATATGTATGTGGTGGCGGTCTGCGTGATTGGTCCATAAATGGGCGGGATCAGACCAATGGCCTTGCCAATATAAACCAAATTTTGAAATTGAGATATTTCAACAATTTGTTAGCGAGAGTGCTGTAATTTTATGTATATGCATGTGATGGCAGTCTACGTAATTGGCCAACAAATGGGCTGGATCGGAAATCTGAAATCTTGGGCAACGAAGTGCACCGGGTCCAGCTAGTAAAGTCATAAATAAAAAATCCAAATTATTAACCATACTAACGGGACACTCAAGCTTACAAGCACATCTTCATCGCATAGGACTCGCAGAAAATGACGAATGCAGGGCATGCACAGAAAACATCGAAACGGAATCGAATGGAACATTTTCTGTGTCACTGCCGGGCTTTCACGCATGCGAGATCCCGATATTTTGGGTTCTATATATTACGACGCTTGACCCACCTCAGAGGATATGACTGGAAGATACTGAGAAAATTCGTGTCTCGTGGGGTATAAGAAGATCATAAATAAGGAGCGAACAACAGGTATGTCCATGGACACCTCTCTAGTACAATTGAATAACAATAAAATATCCAGTGTATACTTCAACTCAAATTTGTTTACACAATTTAAATTTAGTACGTCTCCTCTGCATCTGTAGCCAAATCGGACGAAACATATATAGGGCAGCTGTAACAAAATCTGAACAGATTTTTGGTTTTAAACTGCGATACAGCTTCTATAGGGCTAAAGGGCCAAATCGGACGATACATATATATGGGAGCTATAGGTAAATCTGAACCGATTTTCTTCAAACTCGGCAATGTTCAGGCGTTACAAACATCTGCCATGAAACAAACTTATAATATCCTGTACCACAGCGTGGTGTAGGGTATAAAAATCACCAACCATAAATTAAAAAACGTTACACGTTGACAAAATTGTGATTCTATAGGTAAATTGCGCATACTGTAAGCAAAAACAATTTCTCATATTTCAAGCCGATCCGAGTAGATGGTCTACATATATTTCGTTTTCCGTAATCGGTTCGTAACTGCAGGACCGCGCCGACCTTTCCGATATCGCCAATTTGTATACCCTCACTTTAGTGTGACGAGGGTATATATCATTTGCTACGGAAACAAGTAAGAAAGTTTCAGTCGGGTAAACCGACTAAGGTATACCCTCACTTTGTGAGTAATGTAATATTGAATATTACTCGAATTATTCTGTCAATTTGTGTGGGAGGTACCAGAAGGGGTTTATCAAATTGATTGATTGATTTGGGCATTTTGTGTGGGAGGTACAAAGAGGGGCGTGGCAATAACGCCCATTTTTCACAGGACTATAGACACTATAAAAACATTACACTGTACAAAATTTCAAGTATTTTTATACACTGGTTTTAATGTTATAAGCTGTTAACTTTTGGTGCAAAAAGGTACTTTGTGTGGGAGGTACCAAAAGGGGCGTGACAACAACACCCATTTTTCCCTGGACTGTAGGCAATATAAAAGCATAATACTGTACAAAATTTCAAGTATTTTTATACACTGTTATTAATGTTATAAGCTGTTAACTTTTGGTGCAAAATGGTGCATTTGTGTGGGAGGTACCAAAAGGGACGTGGCGACTTCGCCCATTTTTCTCGAGTTGATAACGACTAATAAGCTAATACTATGTGTGGCATTTCAAAAGATTCGAATAAGTAGTATAGCAGTTATTAAAGAATCAATATTTCACAACATTGTAACCCTTTGTGGGGGAGGTACTAGAAGGAGTGGACCAATATGGCCCATCTTCGAACTTAGCTGGAGATAGAAAAAAATATTACCACATACCAAATTTGAGGTCAATCGGTTACTCCTTTCGAGAGTTATCGTGCGCACCAGCCAGCAGACAGACAGACAGACAGACAGACAGACAGACAGACAGACGGACGGACATTGCTCATTCGACTTAAAATAACCCAAAACGGATTTCCTCCGAACATACTTGGGGTCTTATGTCACTCCTTCGACATGTTACACTTTTTTCGGTAGCAAATGATATATACCCTCGTCACACTAAAGTGAGGGTATAAAAAGTGTAACACGTCGAAGGAGTGACCTAAGACCCCAAGTATGTTCGGAGGAAACCCGTTTTGGGTCATTTTAAGTCGAATGAGCAATGTCCGTCCGTCTGTCTGTCTGTCTGTCTGTCTGTCTGTCTGTGTGTCTGCTGGCTGGTGCGCACGATAACTCTCGAAAGGAGTAACCAATTGACCTCAAATTTGGTATGTGGTAATATTTTTTTCTATCTCCGGCTAAGTTCGAAGATGGGCCATATTGGTCCACTCCTTCTAGTACCTCCCCCACAAAGGGTTAAAATGTTGAGAAATATTGATTATTTAATAACTGCTATACTACTTATTCGAATCTTTTGAAATTTCACACATAGTATTAGCTTATTAGTCGCTATCAACTCGAGAAAAATGGGCGAAGTCGCCACGTCCCTTTTGGTACCTCCCACACACAATGCACCATTTTGCACCAAAAGTTAACAGCTTATAACATTAATAACAGTGTATAAAAATACTTGAAATTTTGTACAGTATTATGCTTTTATATTGCCTACAGTCCAGGGAAAAATGGGTGTTGTTGCCACGCCCCTTTTGGTACCTCCCACACAAAGGTACCTTTTTGCACCAAAAGTTAACAGCTTATAACATTACAACCAGAGTATAAAAATACTTGAAATTTTTTACAGTGTAATGTTTTTATAGTGTCTATAACCCTGTGAAAAGTGGGCGTTATTGCCACGCCCCTTTTTGTACCTCCCACACAAAATTCCCAAATCATACCATAATTTGATGTATAATAATAATTCGAGTAATATTCAATATTACATTACTCACAAAGTGAGGGTATACCTTAGTCGGTTTACCCGACTGAAACTTTCTTACTTGTTTACACGGATTTGCACAATTTTTTACACGGATTTGCAAATCGATACTGTAGTATATTGTTCCAAACATATTCAACTGGAAACATGCACCTAACATATTTAGGGTACACTCCAAATACATGATATTTGCACACACAAATATGTTATATGTTTGGGAGGATGTTGTTCTTTTATTTGGAAGTAATATTTCCGAAACAAAGATTAATTTGTATTTAAGTATTTTGGCAATGTATCAATGCCTTAATTTAAAGGCAAGTTTTCTGTTTTTCAGAAGTTCAAAGAGAATTTTTTAGAAATTTTATATGTACTATCTTTCGTAACTATAAATTGCATTGATGGATTGACAAAAATTGATGAATTGGAATATTTATATAAATTGATAACGCTATAAAACCCAATCTAATGCTGCTTATGACATTTTAAAATATAGGGTAATCCATTTCGAGGTTCCCAACTTTTTTAAAGAAAAAAAAACAGAAAATTCAAATTGAATGGGGAATGTTTATTATCATTTGAAAGAACAATCTTCAATCGTAGCCGCGGCTACGTCTCAGATGGTCCATCCATTGAGTCCAATTTTCGATGACTCGTTCGAGCATTTCGACTAGTAACTGGCGAATGACACGCGTGATTTTCTTTGCTCCAAGCCCTGAATCGAAGCGGGTTTGTCCGCATAAACTTTAGACTTTACATATCCCCACAGGAAAAAATCTAACGGTGTGATATGACACGAACTTGGTGGCCAATCGACCGGCCCAAAACATGAAATTATCTGCTCACCGAAGTGTTCTCTCAATAAATCCATTGATTGATGCGATGTGTGGGAAGTGGCGCCGTCTTGTTGTAACCAAATGTCGCCGAGATCACGAGCTTTAATTTCAGGCCATTGACGGTTACGTTCTCACTGGCATAATTTTTGAAGAAATATGGACCGATGATTGCGGTACGTCGGATCGGGAATCGGTCAATGGCAAAAATATAGCTCTTAACGAGAGCTAAGATATTGCTCATGGGTTTCAAGGTCGTGGGTCGACTGGAAAGTGTTTTTTTGGATTTAAAAAAAATAATGGACTTAGCGCAATTTGCGAACGATTATTTTGATAATAAAACTGAATAATATTTCCATGATGAAATGCCAAACAATACTTAACAAAAATAACATGACAGCATGACTCGACAGCATTAATCTTGATTTTAAAATAAAATTTATTTGTTCACAAATATATAATATTCAAAAATTTTCTTTCCAAATATATTTTCTTTCAATTCAAACATATGAAAAACAAGTAAGAAAGTTTCAGTCGGGTAAACCGACTAAGGTATACCCTCACTTTGTGAGTAATGTAATATTGAATATTACACAAATTATTCTGTCAATTTTTTGGGTTTAAGAAATACACCTATATTTCGCTGAACAGTAGATACTTTAAATACATTGCACTGTGCCGAATTGTAGCCGTTTATATGGACTGGTACATTAACGTTGAGATATTAAATGGTGGTATAATTTGGCCATTTTGTGTGGGAGGTACAAAAAGGGGCGTGGTGATAACGCCCATTTTTCACTGGACTATAGGCATTATAAAAGCATTACACTGCACAAAATTTCAAGTAATTGTATACACTGGTATTAATGTTATAAACTGTTAACTTTTGGTGCAAAATGGTACCTTTGTGGGAGAGGTACCAAAAGGGGCATGACAATAACGCCCATTTTTCAATGGACTGTAGGCACTATAAAAACATTACGCTGTACTAAATTTCAAGTATATTTATATACTGGTATTAATGTTATAAGCTGTTAACTTTTGGTGCAAAATGGTGCATTTGTGTGGGAGGTACCAAAAGGGGCGCGGCAATAACGCCCATTTTTCACTGGACTGTAGGGACTATAAAAGCATTACACTGTACAAAATTTCAAGTATTTCTAAACACTGGTATTAATGTTATAAGCTTTTAACTTTTAGTGCAAAATGGTGCATTTGTGTGGGAGGTACAAAAAGGGGAGTGGCAATTTAGCCCATTTTCCTCGAGTTGATAGCGACTAACAAACTAATACTATGTGTGGAATTTCAGAAGATTCGAATACGTATAATAGCAGTTATTAAAGAATCAATATTTCACAACATTTTAACCCTTTGTGGGGGAGGTACCAGAAGGAGTGGACCAATATGGCCCATCTTCGAACTTAGCCGCAGATAGAAAAAAATATTACCACATACGAAATTTAAAGTCAATCGGTTACTCCTTTCGAGAGTTATCGTGCGCACCAGCCAGCAGACACACAGACAGACAGACAGACAGACAGACAGACAGACAGACAGACAGACGGACGGACATTGCTCATTCGACTTAAAATGACCAAAAACGGATTTCCGCCGAACATACTTGGGGTCTTAGGTCACTCCTTCGATGTGTTACACTTTTTTCCGTAGCAAATGATATATACCCTCGTCACACTAAAGTGAGGGTATAATGATTATTTTCCCCAGTGCACATATTAGGACAATTGTTGCAATGATTATCCCGATATTTCGTATTCAATAATAGAGTCGTATGGACGGAACCACGTCCATTTTTTGTGTGGGTATTACACACTGAAAAAAATAATTTCTGTAGTATATTGTCCCAAACATATTCGGCTTGATAAATATATATGTTTAGGGTACACTGTAATATTTGGTACACACAAAAATTGTGTATTTGGGAAGATATTGTTCGAAACAAATATTTGTTTACATACCAATGTGATTGTTATTTCCGAAACAAATATTTAGTTGCATTTAAGTATTCATAAAATACATAAATTTTTCAGTAATTCAAAGTTACATTTTTAGAAATTTTTAATGTTCGAAATCAAAAATCGAAATAATAATTGAAATCGTATAATCGGCTTGGAATACTCAAAAATTTGAAATGATTGATTTAAAGCAGAAGTTAATGCTGCTATAGTATCATAACTGGGAGGTACAATTCGAAACCAAGGAAAAATTAATACTGAAATTCGAAAAAGTCAGCAAAAGTTTTGGAAATCTTTTTTCAATAAAATATATTTGGAAAATATTCTAAATAATAATTTTTATTGTATTTACACACATATTTTATTTGAGAAATTTAGTTTGCAAATAAAATTTGTTGTAATATATTAATATATGCGTTCAAAATATATTTTATTGATTTTCAAATAAAATTTATTTGCTCAGAAATATATAATATTTAAAAATTTTTGTTCCAAATATATTTTCTTTCGGTTCAAACATATCAAAAGGGCGATTTTGCTCCGTGTAAAGATTTCTATTAAATACCTCTATACCAAATCCGACAACGACTGGTGAAATGGTTCTGTTGATATTTCGTTTTCATTAAGGGAGTCTTGTGTTCGGGATATTGTAGTCAACTACACTCGAACAAGAAGGATAACCGCCATTTTTGATATCTTTGAATTGAAAGAAAATATATATTGAAAACAAAATTTTTAAATATTATATATTTGTAAACAAATACATTTTATTTGAAAATCAAGAAATTTTGTTTGGAACGCGTATATTAATATATTATAACAACACAAATAATGCTATTGTTTAAGAGGTTTTCCAATTTAAAAAAGTTTTTTAAATTTTTGCAGACTTTTTTGATTTTTAATTTAAATTTTTCCTAAATTTCGTGTTATACTTTACGAGTATTGTTAGAATTATCATAAGAAGCATTAGCTTTTGTTTTGCAGCACTAATTTCTAATGTATTAATATTCCAATTCATCACTTTTTGTTAACCAAAAATAGTTACAATAAATCATAATTTTAATCGAATTTTACAAACTAAAAAATTGCAAATTTAACTTCTGAAAAACATAAAACTAGCCTTTAAACTATGGCATTGATACATTGCCAAAATACCTAAATACAAATAAATCTTTGTTTAGGAAATAAATATTAGTTCCAAAAAAAAAAACCAGTAAGGAAAGACGGGAGGGGCCGACTATATAATACCCTACACCTCCCTAACAACGCAAAAATTAGCATTGTGATAAGAATTTGTAAGATATATTTGAAATCGCAGACATGATGACAAAAATGGTATTAGAAGAAGTTTAAGTCTATATAATTTAGGATTATTTAAAGCTTTCCTGGACCAATTAGCATAAATGGTTCTCGAGTTATGCTAAAAGATATGATTCAACGTCTACTTATAGATAAACAAGTTCCATCCCACTAAACGAAAACAAAGCTCTTAAAGTAACCTAAGCTTTCTTTTGAGCATAAAATATGGTTTTTGGCAAAAATATCAAAATAAGTTTTATTTTGCCAAAATTAATTTTTTTAAGAAAGGATTGTAAGAAAAGCTGTCGGTAAAAACTTTTGGACACAAATTTTTTAAGTACAATAGGTAATTAGTTATATGGATGGGAAAAAACCCTCCAACTCGGACAGTCCTTGTTGTTGTTGTAGCAGCTTGGAGACGCTGAGTTTATAATCCTTTAGTCTATTTCTTCCGGCATATATCCGATTATCGCGGAAACCTTATGTTGTTTTCATCTAGTCAATGTTGTCCGGATGTATAATAACATTTGTCTGTTAATTTCAGGGAATGGATGTTATTTGAGTTTACCGTTTCTATTCTCCACTAAAAGCGCAGCATTACTGTTAATAGTCGTCATGCACGCTGAAAAAAAAACGCTTCTGTAGTATATTGTCCCAAGCATATTCGGCTTGAAATATACATATGTTTAGGGTACACTCCAAATATATAATATTTGACACACACAAATATTATATGTTTGGGAGGATGTTGCTCTAAACAAAAATATGTTCCCCTTCTTATATTTTTTATTTGGAACTAGTATTTCCGGAACAAAGATTTATTTGTATTTATGTATTTTGGCAATGTATCAATGCCTTAATTTAAAGGCAAGTTTTCTGTTTTTGAGGTGTTCAAAGATCAAATTTTTTTAAAAAGTTTTATATGTTTGTAAAATTTAATTAAAACTTAAAGAGTATAATCTTTCGTAAATATAAATTGCATTGATGGATTGACAAAAAGTGATGAATTGGAACATTTAAAAATTAAAAGACATTTTTAGCTATAAAGTTTAACACAAAACTAGGAAAAACGAGCTAAAATTAGAATAAGTCAGCAAAGTTTTAAAAATCTTTTTTAAATATATTTGGAAAACCTCTTAAACAATAACTTTGTTTGTGTGTAAACACATATTTTATTTGTGAAAGTCAGTTTGCAAATAAATTATGTTCTAATATATTAATATATGCGTTCCAAACAAAATTTCTTGATTTTCAAATAAAATATATTTGTTAACAAATATATTATATTTAAAAAAATGGTTTCCAAGTATATTTTCTTTCAATTCAAACATATAAAAAAAGCCGATTTTGCCCCGTGTGGTGTTATGTCTATTTTTAGCTTCCCTGTTGACTTGTGTGCTCAGATGTTGTTGCAGTGGTGGTAGTGTGCCCGGTGAGTTATTTTAGTTGCAGAATTTCTAGTGCCCAGGCTGGGAATCGAACCCAGCGCCTTCGGAATCCAAGTCTAGCACAATAACCACTGAGCTACCGAAGGCAACGTACAGTCCGTAATTGAGCTCGAAGAAATTTAGTTTCATAACTACTTTATTATATGACTAAAGTTGGTGCAAAATGTATCCTATTTATTATACCCTCCACCATAGGATGGTGGAGGGTTTGACCATATTTTATGCTCAAAATATATAAAATAACACCTCCAACAAGAGGTGTTATTTTGAATCAGCCGGTATTTCGGTAGCTGCCAATTTTGAAGCTTTTATTCTTTGACATTTGACAAGTAGAAACTACGCCATTACTAAAAATGGAACGATACACGATCCATTTTTAGTAATGAAATTATTAAAATTCACTACAAAAATGGTGAAAATCTTGCAGTCACTGTTCGCAAAACTAAAGTATTTTTGGGTCGTCGTGAAGCACCTTGTCGGACCGCAATACAGAAATTGGTGGACAAATTCTAGCTGTTGGGACAAGTTAGTGATGTGAAAAATAAAACCGGTGCACGTCGCTCAAGAACAACTGAGAGTATTGCTGCTGTAGCCCAAAGTGTTGAAGAAAACCCAGGTTTGTCCATTTCTTTCCGTTCTTTGGAATTGGGAATTCCACAAACGTAATTTTACACCGTATCTTGCATAAAGACTTGGGTCTTAAGGCTTATAAAGTTCAGTTAACACAAGAACTCATGCCGGCCGATCATCAACAACGTTGTGTCTTTGCTGTTTGGGTCCTTGAAATGCATGAAAATGATCCGGAATTCCATCGAAAAATCATCTTGACTGATGAGGCCCATTTCCACCTCGGTGGCTACGTCAACAAGCAAAATTGTCGCATATGGGGCTCGGAAAACCCAAGAGTTATTGTTGCGAAGCCTCTCCATCCTCAACGTGTGACTGTTTGGTGCGGTTTATGGTCCGGCGGGGTCACTGGACCTTACTTTTTCGAAAATGAGGTTGGATCAACAGTTACGGTGAATGGATTGCGCTATCGAGAGGTGATTAATGATTTTTTATGTTCGGAGTTGGATGGTATTAATCTGGACAACGTTTACTTTCAACAAGACGGCGCTACGTGCCACACAAGCAAAGAAACCATTGATCTGTTACGGGAAAAGTTTCCGGACCGTGTTATCTCTCGAAGAGGTGATCACAATTGGCCACCGAGATCTTGTGATTAAACACCTTGCGACTTCTTCCTTTGGTGAAAGATAAGGTCTACGCCAACAGCCCAGCGTCGATTCAAGACCTTAAAGATATAATTCGTGAGGCTATCGAGGACATAGGGCAGCCACTTTGCGATTTGTTTATGGAAAATTTCATGAAAAGGATATGGTCCAGTAAGCGTGGTCGTGGTGGCCATTTGGCTGATGTTGTTTTTCATTATTAACGGCATACCTTCCTCTTTATTATGAAATAAACATCCGATCATTTATCTCAAAAAATGAAATTTTTCTTTGAATACCAAAATAACACCTCTTATTGGAATACCCTTTAAGTTTGTCATTCCGTTTGCAACACCTTGAAATATTGATCTGCGACCCCATAAAATATATATATATTCATGATCGTCGTGAAATTCTAAGACGATTTAGCCATGTCTGTCTGTCCGTCTGTTGAAATCACGCCACAGTCCGTAATAATAGAGCTAGGTTGATCAAATTTGGTACAAATACTTCTTATAGTTGCAGGTCGTTTGAGATTGCAAGTGGGCCGTATCGGTCAATCTTTTGATGTAGCTCCCCTATAGAGGTCGCTCCAAAATAGGGGTTTTGAGCCATAGATACCAGGTTTCTAAAGAAATTTTGCTGAAACTTTGTAGTTTGTATTCTATTTTGACTAGAATTCATCACAGTAAACATTTTGCAAATCGGTTCATATTTGGTGTAGTCACCCTATAGAGGTCGCTCCAAAATCGGCTTATTTAAGTCATAAATACCACATTTTCTAAGCATTTTAAGCGAATCGTTGCAGTTTGTGTTGCATTGATACAAGAATTCATCACAACAATCAGTTTACATATATTTTTTTAAATCAATTTATATTTTGTTATAGCCCACCTATACATGTCGCTTCCATAAAGGTTTGGTTAAGCCATAGACACCACATTTTCTAAGCAATTTAGCTGAAACTTTGCAGTTTGTATTTTATTTTGGCAGGAAATTTAGTCAGTTTATATTCTGTTGTAGTCCCCGTTCAGAGATAGTCCTCAAATATGCTTATTTAAGACATAAATACGACATTTTTCAGAAAAAGAGTTTGGCTAATGAATTTGGGGCCTAAAATTTGGCTAAAAATTGCAGTGTTCTGTTTTTCAATGTTTGCTTCAACCAAATGGATGGTTCGAAGTTTTGCTTTATATCCAAAGATTTTTCATGTAATAGAATTGAATGTAATCCACGGTGAAGGATATATAACGTTTTTTACTTGTTTCATTTTAAGTTATTTTGAATTCAGTTCAAAATGGGAAATATTGGTCAACTCCTTCTACATAGTACCTCCATCACAAAGGTTTAAAAAAGGGTTATAGTAGAAATCATCTAAATGTTTCCATATTCTGTATTTCAGACAAATCTTGCTATAGCTATAGTCTCACAAGGACTGAACAGAAGTGTTCCATCCTCCACAAAAAGTACATTACTACATTATACTCTAACACATAGTGAGAGAAATTTTTTTCCAAGCGCATTGAGATTATTCGCCAATGAGAGAGATGTCTCAAAATACATATTAACACCAATAAAATCTTGAAATTCGGTCGCCACCATAGCCTTTCTTTGTTAGTATTCATAGTCTCCTAATTCCAAATCTGAAAATATTTTTACAATAAACTCAATTTTGCCATCATAAGAAGTATTCTGATTTATATTAGAAGTAAATAGGTCACCCTTCTAAATTCTGTGATATAATGTTTGCATTAAAGAAATATCAAAACGATGAATGGATTACGTTTACGTAAAAGAAAACATAAGATGCGGTCTGCAAATCAATTAGGAAATTCGTCGCATGTTAATTTAAAAAAATCAAAACACATCCCAAAAGGAGGAAGAATTAATAAAGAATGATAACATATTGCAAAACAAACATTCTAATGACAATCAAGAAAGTGGCATCATAGCAAGTTTGTTCCATCATATAATCATTTTGGTATAATTTAACATATCTTAGAAACGAATCGAAGACATAGATATTGCATCAAAAACAAACAAAAAACACTCGTATATTTCATCAAAAAATAAATAAATCAGTTATATTCCCAAACAATGTTTTTTTCTGGTCAATCAAAAACACACAGTTCCATCGCACTTATCTCGGTTTTGGTATAATTTAACATATGTTAGAATTTGCAAATATCGGACATCTATTTTGCCAAAACAAAAATAAAAAAACACTGACTTATTCCAAAACAAAAAAAAGAAAATCAAGAACCAAGTCAGACAAATAAGATTTCGAAAAACAATTCCATGAAGAATCTAGAAACAAACATCCATTTCACTTATCTTGGATTTGGTATAATTTAACATATCTTAGAATTTACGCCTTTGTGGCTTCACAATATTAGCAAATCTACTTGATTTCTATCAGGGCGATGGAACAACGACCGTAAAATAGGAACACTGGACACCGGTACAAGTTGCTCCGCACTCGGTGCAACGTGCTGCAAGATCTATGTAAATCCGTAAAAACCACAGAAAAAAAGTGTTACACATTTTATTCAAAGATTTTCCATCGCCTCACAGAAGACAGGATATCACATGTAATCACATGCCTAGATCGCATGTTATTAATTGTTTTATATAAAGAGTTGTGCCCTCGGATCCACAATCAATCACTGAACTTTTTCGCAAATCGAAGTCATTCATAAAAATGTCAAAACTGTTTTGTCAATTTGCTGAGAAGTGAAATTTTATGTCGTAGAATTACGGTACGTTATCTAATTTCGTTCATTAGCATATCTCTCAATGAATTTATTTATTAAACTATTCAGCTATTTCCATATGTTTTCAACGAAATACATGCTAATAGAAGATGTGTATTAGGATGGATCTTAAACATTGTTGGCGCATTGCGCAATTCCAAGGAAGTAGGGCTGCAATAAAGTTTAGTCGAGGCCGAAGCACATATCGCAGTTGCCACATTTTTGATAAATATTCTAAATTGAATAGTTTAAAAGTTTTTGGATAATTCCATCCTATGCTGATATACTCGTTTACATATGTATATAAATTTTTCAGTTATTTAATTTACAATGATTCTAAGTAGATTACAAATGCAAGAATGCCATTTTGATTAGAAATAAAAATCTTCGTTTTTCAACATAAAAAAAGTAAGAAAGTTCAATCTGGTAAACCGACTTACGAATCCCCTCACCCTTATTTATTTTTTTGGTTTAATTAAATTATTATAAATTTAAATTTCGTTAATATAATCCATTTTTATGGGCGGTACCAAAAGGGACGTGTTAATGACGCCCATTTTCCACTGGACTGTGGGAATCATAAAAGCATTACACTGTACGAAATTTCAAGTATTTTTAGTACAGGTATTAAGGCTCTAAACTGTAAAACTTTTGGTACCAAATGGTCCATTTGTGTGGGAGGTACCAACAAGGGGGCTTCCCAATGACGCCCATTTTTCACTGGACTGTACTATGTACGAAATTTCAAGTAACGGGTTTTCCAATAGGGATGATATGATTCTGAAGTGACGTTACGGCCATTTGTAATATGTCATGATCTGTCATTTGTTTTTCATTGTATTCAGTAGTGTTTACAATTTCATTATGGAGAGATATACGCAGTTTTATTATCAAAATAATAATTTTCGTGCCCTGTCCATTTTTTTTAAATGCAAAAATACACTTTCCCGTCGACCTACGATCTGGACACCCATGAGCAATATTTTAGTTCTCGTTAAGAGCTATTTAAACCCTATATTTCTAATCCCTGTAATTAAGAATATATGTAAGCTGTTAACTTTTGTGTGGCAACTTCACCCATTTTTCTCGAGTTGATAGCAATTAATAAACTAATACTATTTGTGGAATTTCAGAAGATTTAAATAAGTCATATAGAAGTTATTAAAGAATCAATATTTAACTAAACGTTAACCCTTGTTTCGCGTGCTACTAGAATGAGTTGACGAATATGGCCCATCTTCAATCTTAAATTGAGATAAATACAAATATTACCGCATACCAAATATTAAGTCCATCGGTTACTCCTTTCGAGAGTTATAGTGCCCACCAGCCAGCAGACAGACACACAGAATGACGGACGGACATTTCTCAAATGGGAAAGTCGCCATTTATGATATGTTGGAATTGAAACAAAATATATTTGGAAACAAAATTTTTAAATAATTCGGTTCAAGACCATATGCTTCAGTTACTTTCTGTCCTTTGTAAAAATGTTATAAAAACAAATACACAAAATGGAAGAGAGTTTGATTTGCTTGGTTGAATTGACTGCAGTTTCGATAGACACCACTCTATTATCTTCAGAATGTTGACTTAGTTCGGCAAAATATGGTTTTGGTTAGTAGTTCTTGTTAAATTCAATTTACTGCTTCCATAAGTATTTCAGCTGCTTTAAGTTAAAGACATACATTATTGCTATTGAATTCTGAAGATGATAAAGTTGTGTCTATCGAAACTGCAGTGAATTCTACCAAGCCATTAAAACTCTCTACCATTTTTATACCCTACACCACACTGTGGTACAGGGTATTATGACTTTGTGCATTTGTTTGTAACGCCAAAAAAGAGAAGAAATAGAACCATAGTTTATTATACCGATCGCCATAGAATCAATTTTTGAGTCGATTTAGCCATGTCCGTCTGTCTGTCTGTCCCTATTGAATTTGGTTAGAATCGGTTCAGATTTAGATATAGCCCCATATATAAGTTACCCCCGATTTGACATGTAAGCGCTGTAAAAATGTTATTTTATATCCGATCAGTGCGAAATTTGGCAAAAAGAGGTTTCTTATTACATGAAGGAATACTGCTAAATTCGGAGAAAATCGGTTCAGATTTGGATATAGCCCCCATACATATGTAACCCCCGATTTGACGTGTAACCGCTATAGAAACTGTATTTTATATCAGCGCGAATTTAGGCAAAAAGAGGTTTCTTATTACATGAAGGAATACTGCCATATTCGGAGAAAATCGGTTCAGATTTAGATATAGCCCCCATATATATGTTACCCCCGATTTGATATGTAAGCGCTGTAAAAACTGTTTTTTATATCCGATCAGTATGAAATTCGACAGAAAGAGGTTTCCTATTATATGAATGAACGCTTTTAAATTTGAAAGAAATCGGTTCAGATTTAGATGTATCCCCCATGTATGCGTAGCCCCCGATTTGACATGTAAACGCTGTAAAAATGTTATTTTATGTCCGATCAGAATTAGATAATATATTTCTACCCTTATCGCATTGTTAGGGAGGTGTAGGGTATTATATAGTCGGCCCCGACCGACTTTCTGCCTTTCCTTACTGGTTTGTATAAAGTTGCAGGTTGTTTGGAATTGTAAATGGGACATATCGGTCAATGTTTTGATAGCTCCCCTAAAGAGTCGCTCCGAAAAACGCGGTTTGAGCCACAGATACCACATTTTTAAAGCAATTTAGCAGAAACTTTGCAGTTTGTATTATATTTTGACAAGAACTCATCACAGCAAAAATTTTACAAATCGGTTCATATTATGTTACTGTCACCCTATAGAGACCGCTACAAAATATACGTATTTAAGCCATAAATACCATATTTTCTAAGAATTTAAACTGAATCTTTGCAGTTTCTATTTAATTAAGACAAGAATTCATCGAAGTCATAATTTATAGATGTCGCTCCCAAAAAGTCTTTTTTAAGTGGTTTTTATACTACATTTTCAAAGAAACTTAGCTGAAACTTTGCAGTTTGTATTCTATTTTGGCAAGAACTCTTCTCAATAAAGTTATGTTTTATTGTAGTCCCCGTGTAGATGTAGCTCTCAAAAAAGCTATTTCAACATATTTTAGGTGAAGAGCTTGGCTAAAGAATTTGCGGCCTAAAAAATTGCAGCATACGTTTTTTAATAATTTATTTAAACAAAAAGGATAGTTTCATGATTTGCTCCATATCCAAAGATTTTTCCAGTAAACACAATCCATGGTGGAGGGTATATAAGATTCGGCATGGCCGCTTTTTTGTTTTGTATAAAATACCCAATTGATCGTTTTTATGTTAATGTGTTTTTTTACACATTTTTTTCTAAATGTGTTTTTTTACACATTTTTTTCTAAAATTTCAAGAAAAAAAATAATGTTTTGCTGGCACGAAAAAAACATAAGAAATAAAAAAAAATGCAGAAAGTTTTTTGTTCCACTTTTGAAAGCTTGTATCCTAACGAATAAAACAGACATTAAATTTTTACTAATTGTAGTCCTCATAATATCCTTTAATTTAATGTGTATTCCAGGTTTTGTCGAGCATAAACTTCAAAAAATATGGCTGAAAATCCTCGCATAGTATTAGTTTATTAGTCGCTATCACCACAAGATATATGGGCGAAGTTGCCATGCCCCTTTTGGTACCTCCCACACAAATGGACCATTTTGTACCAAAAGTTAACTGCTTATATATTTCATATCAGTTCAAGTACTTGAAATTGTGTACAGTGGAATGCTTTTATAGTATCTAGAGTCCAGAAAAAAGTGGGCTTTATTGACACGCTCCTTTTGGTAAATCCCACATAAACGGACCAGTTTGCACCAAAACATAACAGCTTATAACTTTAATACTAGTACATATTTTAAAGGTATTTAAAATACTTAAATTGATAATAATTTAATTAAAACAAAAAAAAAAATACAAGTATTTATTTGGACTGAAAGTGATTCTTTAGTCGGTTTACGCGACTGAACTTTCATACTTGTTTAGATGTTTATCTTTATTTTGTTAGATAAACAAGTCCCACCCCACTAAAAGACAACAAAGCTCTTAAAGGAAATGGCCCGAGCTATCGTTTGAGAAATAATCGAAATTAAAAACGAAGTATTTTGTCAAAAATGTCAAATTAAGTTCTAACTTCGCAAAAAAAAATTCACAAATATATTTTTTTAAAGATTAAAGAAAAAGCTTTCGGAAAGACTTTGGCAAAATTTCAAAATAAAATGGGTGACACTACGCAACAAAAAATTTTTTATAACCGAGACCTAAAAACTTTTTTTTATAGATTGAGGCATACTATACTAAGTTATATATTTTCTTTTATGGTATAGTTTTTATTTTACGAATTTTTGTTATACAATTTAAATTTTCATGGAAGTAACTTTTAGTATTTGAAACATAATTGTTGAAGTATAAGCTCGATAAAGCCGGGATACCATTTAAATTAAAGGAAATTATGAGGGCTCCGTTTAGCCCTCATCTAGAAAAGTTTAGTAACTGTCGATAAAAAATTAGGAAAAATCCGATTTAAAAGAAAAACGTTATTTGCTGCCACGAAATAAACCATAAAAATAAAAAAAAAATAAAAAATTGTTGTTACATTTTTTGAAAGCTAGCATTCTAAAGATGAAAACAATACATATTTGCAAAAAGTCTATGGATAAATGTAAAAATATGATCCATATTGTAAAAATAGGGAAATTCTAAAAAAATTGTCATATTTTTTATTTTCGACGTTTTGTTTGGGATGTTCAAAAGGGACTTCGCAATCGGATGGGGGGTATATTCATTTTATCACTCCGTTTGTAACACCTCTACATATTGATCTGAGACCCCATAAAGTATATATATTCTTAATCGTCGTATAGCTAGGATGAACAAATTTTGTAGAAATATTTCTTATAGTTGCCTGTTGCTTGGGATTGGAATTGGGCCATATCAGTCAATGTTTTGATATAGCTCCCCTATAGAGGTCCAAAATACGCTTATTGAGCCATAGGTACCACATTTTTAAAGCAATTTTGCAAAAACTTTGCAGTTTGTATTCTATTTGACAAGAATTCATCACAGCAAAAATTTTACAAATCGGTTTATACGAGGGTTGCTATTTATATTTCGATCTTGGCAAATCTGGTGTTGCCAGATGAAAACTGGCAAGCAGTTTTTTCTTGATGTGAGTGAATAAGAAGAAGTCATTGGGTGTCCAATCAGGGCTGTACGGCGGAAGACCCATCAATTCGACGTTTGGGCCGGTTAAAAAGGCGCAGGTTTGAGCCGATGTGTGAGAGCTCGACAATCACCATGACAATCATGGTGAACGATGATTCGTCTTCTCTTTTTCTTTTTTCGAATTTCTCCGAAGACTTCAGGCAAACAAATTGTGGTGTACCACTCAGAATTGACCATCCTACGTTGTTCAAGCGGAACAGTCGCCATATGACCAGTTTGCCGAAGAAACAGGCGACCATTTGCTTCGAAGTGCTTCTTCCACGAACAACTTTCGTTGGATTTGGCTCGTCTTCGAAGACCCACACGGTCGACTGCTGTTTTGTTTCGGGCTCATACGCATAGATCCAAGATTCGTCACCTGTGACGATCTTATAAACTGTCTTTTCAAGCACCCCGATCGTACTTTTTCAAAATTTCTTTGCACCAATCGACAAAAACCTTTTTTTGAGCGATTGTCAAATTGTGCGGGATCCGACGAGAACAAACATTTTTTACGGCCAGGTGTTCATGCAATATCGAATGTATGCTGGTGGAAGAAATGCCCAAGGATGCTCTACGATCTGGCATTATCAGTTCACGCACGGAATCAATGTTCTCTGGCTCAACGGTCGTTTTTTAGACGACCTTCATCTTTGAGCGAACGTCGACCACGATTGAATTCAATAAACCCTTTTTTCACAGTGCTATACTATGGTGCTCCACGTCGAAAGTTGTGAAAAATGATCGCACGAAAATGTTCACGAGTTAATTCTATTTTTGGCCAAATTTTGTCAAGTCACTGTAAACAACACAAATGATGATCGTACGTCAAAACGTTCTAAGTACGTTTATGCTAAAAAATGTCAAACTTTCCAATGGAAATGTGTGATGGCGCCAGGCAAAACCTAGTGTCGCCTAGGCCAGAAATATGTATAGGAACCCTCGTAAACCACAAAAATAAAAAAATGGGACAAGTTTTTTGTTCCATTTCTTAAAGTAGCATCCTAACGAAAAAAACAATAGCTATTTGCAAAACGTCTATGGATAAATGGACAAAATATGACCAATATTGTAAAAATAGGTAAATTCTAAAAAAATATTTTTTCATATTTTTTATTTTGTAATTTTGTTTAGGGTCTACCCAAAGGGGCTTGTCAATAAAGCCCATTTTTATACCTCCACCATAGGACGGGAATATATTCATATATCGCTCACTCACTTCAAGAGTGACATAATTCAAAATTTTAAATTTTTCAGGTTGCCTTACAAAAATGCGAATTTTGCAAATGTCCATAAATTAATCTCAGCGACATTTGGTCTATAAGTAAACAACCATATTTCGGACTATTCAAGCGTTTTTTAACATCTTATTTTATGTTACTTGTCTTTTTATACGGACTTAAAGTAATACATCTTGGCAATTTTCAATTTTAAGTTATGTCACTCTTGAAGTGAGTGAGCGATATGTATATTCTTAATATATTCTTAATCGTCATAAAATTCTAAGACGATATAGCCATGCCCGTCAGCCTGTTGTTACCACGCTACAGTCCGTAATAACAGAGATAGGTTGATCAAATTTGGTAGAAATTCTTCTTATAGTTGCAGGTTGTTTGGGATTACAAGTGGGCCATATCGGCCAATGTTTTGAAATATCTTCCCTACAGAGGTCACTCCAAAATACGGTTTTTGAGCCACATTTTTTAAAGCAATTTAGCAGAAACTTTGCAGTTTATTCTATTTTCTTTCTATTTTGACAAGAATTCATTAAACATAGAAAATTCAAATTGAATGGGTAATGTTTATTATCATTTGAAAGAACATTCTTTGGCATTTATTTTTTGAAGACTATGTCTATCAAATGTTGGCCGCGGCTAAGTCTCAGATGGTCCATCCGTTGAGTCCAATTTTCGATGACTCGTTCGAGCATTTCGACTGGTAACTGGCGAATGACACGCGTGATGTTTTGCTTCAAGAAAAAGTCTAACGGTGTGATATCACACGATCTTGGTGGCCAATCGACCGTCCCAAAACGTGAAATTATCTGCTCACCGAAGTGTTCTCTCAATAAATCCATTGATTGATGCGATGTGTGCGAAGTGCCGCCGTCTTGTTAAAACCAAATGTCGCCGAGATCACGAGCTTCAATTTCAGGCATCAAATGGTCGGTTATCATGGCACGATAACGGTCGCCATTGACGGTTACGTTCTCACCGGCATAATTTTTGAAGAAATATGGACCGATGATTCCACCGGCCCACAAACCACACCAAACCGTTGTTTTTTCTGGATGAAGTAAGACAAGGAGTGGCAGCTCTTGAATCTCTTCAGGTTGTTCGTCGTCCCAAATGCGGCAATTTTGCTTGTTTACATACCTATTGAGCCAGAAATGGGCCTCATCGCTGAACAAAATTTGGCTCGAAACCGTCGGATCTTCTTGGAACTTTTCAAGAGCCCATAGAGCGAAGCGATGTCGCTTGGGAAGGTCGGCAGGGTTCAGTTCTTGCACAAGCTGTATTTTGTATGCTTTCAATTTAGGATCTCGACGTAAAATCCGAGTCGCTGCGAACGGCGCCGAATCAACTCTCCACGGTCTTCGTGTACACTCTCAGCTACGGCCGCTACATTTTCTTCACTGCGTGCTGGACGTGGTCTGTTCGGTTTGCAGTTTGTACTTAATTAAGACAAGAATTCATCGCAGTAAATATTTTTTAAATCAGTTCATACTTTGTTATAGTCCACCTATAGATGTCGCTCCCAAAAAAGCTTATTTAAGCCATAATTACCACATTTTCTTAGAATTTAGTTAAAACTTTACAGTTTGTTTTCTATTTTGGCAAAAAATCATCTCAATAATATTTACGCAAATCAAATTTTATTTTGTTGTAGTCCCCGTGTAGGTGTATCTCTCAAAAATGCTATTTTAAGCCATAAATACCACATTTATCAGGTGAAGAGTTTGGCTAAAGAATTTGCGGCCTAAAATTTGGCTAACAATTGCAGGGTTGGTTTTTTTATAATTTACTTAAAAAGAGGATCGTTTCATGATTTGTTCCATATCCAACGATTTTGCCCTAATAAAATTGAATGCAATCCATGGTGGAGGGTATATAAGATTCGGCATGTCCGAATATAACGCTTTTATTTGTTTGATATACTATGGGTACTACAAACCATTACACTGTACACAATTTCAAATGTTTGTACTCGTATGTGCGCTACCGATGGTATAAGCTGTTAACTTTTATTTGCCAAATTGTTCATTTGTATGGGAGGCACAAAAAGGGGCCTGGTTATAATGCCCTTTTTGCACGGGACTATAGGTACTGTGAAGACTTTACACTCCACAACATTTTAAGTATTTGTATGGGCTGGGATCAAAGTTATAAGAAGTTAATTTTTTGTGCCAAATGGTCCATTTGTATGAGAGGTAGCAAAAAGAGCGTGGCAACTTCGTCCATTTTACTCATGATGATAGCGACCATGAAACTAATACTATTTGTGGAATTGTGAAAGAATCTGAGTAGAAGTTATGAATTGGCGGAGATTCTCCAAAGAGAGGACAAACATAGTCCATCTTTAACATTCGTCTGAGATACCAAATTTTAAGTCAATCGGTTAATCCTGTCGAAAGTTATAGTGCGCACCAACCAGACAGACAGGTGTCCGGCTAATAGACTTTGCAAAATGACTCAGAACGGATTTCCGGCAAATATTCTTGGTGTATGCTAGGTCAATCCATCGATGTGTAACACATTTGGCCCGCAGCATCTGATATATAAACTTGTTCTCAATAGTGCGGGTATAAAAAACGGATTATGTTGAAATTCTCTTATCAAAAGTGCTATAATTTCTACATTTATCCATTCGAACTGACAGACGGAAGGACATTAATTAATTCATATTTTTTATCCCATGGAGAACCCACTTTTATTTTTTTTTCATTTTGTGGGAAAATATGTTAGTCCTTTTTATATCCTTAATACACAAAAATTGATTCTTAAAAAGTTAATTCTTAGAGGGGATGTTAAAATCTTTAAAACTGTATAATTATAACGGGTTTTCCAATAGGGATGATATGATTTTGAAGTGACGTTTCCTCCATTTGTAATATGCCATGATCTGTCATTTGTTTTTCATTGTATTCAGTAGTGTTTACAATTTCATCATGGAGAGATATACGCAAGAACAACGTTCACAAATTATTCAGTTTTATTATCAAAATAATCGGTTTCCAACTGCAACTTTTCGTGCTCTAAGTCCATTTTTTTTAAATCCAAAAAACACTTTCCAGTCGTCTTACGACTTTGGCATCCATGAGCAACATTTTAGCTCTCGTTAAGAGCAATCTTTTTGCCTACGTGCCACACAGCAATAAACAATTGAATTGTTGCGAGAAAAGTTTGGAGATTCGATTATTTCAAGAAATTGTGATATGGAATGGCCTCCAAGAAGTTTTGATTGATTTGAAGTCATTGGTCTTTCGAAATAAACCATGCTATCTTCAAGCTTTACAAGTCAATATTGAACGTGCCATTCATGACATACGATATGACTTAGTGGAAAAAGTGCTCGAAAATTGGGTTCATCGAATTAGTTCCTGCAGAAGAAGTCGTGGAGGTCATTTGAATGACGTTTTATTTAGAACTTAGTTGTATCGATTGTACATCACATTAAATAAAAAAAACTTTTAAATTTCCTTAACAATAAGTGTGTTTTTTTTTTTCAAAGAAATCATATTGGAAAACCCGTTATTAGTTAAATCTGTTATTCTATTCCGTTCAAAAATTATGTTACTGAAAAAAAAAACCAAATTTGTATTGAATGTTGTAGATGACCAATTTAGGTACCCTATACATTTTAAACAACTATGAATTTGGATTGACATAATTCCGCATTATGTGGTAAAATACGCATGCAAAATTTCACCGAAATCTAAATTCATAAATATTCAGAGTGGGTCGGTTTCCTTTGGAAATATCCTATATGAATAGGAATACCGTGGCCGTTTGACCAAAATGTCAAAACTCAACACTCTCCAACTCGGACAGTTCTTAGTCGATCTCGTCGAAATTATGTGTAATAACTACTATCCAATAGGAGTAAACTTGGTGCAAGTTTCATCCCGATCAGAAAACATAGTTGTTAAAATTGACTCACTTGGCATAAAATCCATCACATACATCTGAATTGTTCATCCATTTTTCAAAATGTAGGGTATCATATAGTCGGTTCCGCCCGACGTTTGCCTTTCCTGACTGATTATCTGGGTCATTATGAAGATTTTTCTCTCAGTGACAAATAAGTTAGTCAAACAATAGTTTTCTCAATTACCCATTACCTTCTGACATGTAAAAGTCATATGTCCTTTGTCACTGTGTAAACAATTCAAAGAAGGAAAAAAAACATAAATTATATCAAAAGAAGTCCTTTGAAATCAAACCACGTAAATAACAGGATAGCAGAATTTCTGAGCAAACATCTTTTTTAAAAAAGAAAAAAAATATGCGTATGCATGTATGTGTAGGGGAATAGGATTGTCAATGCTAGAACCTAAAATACAGGATTTTCGTATATAATAAGGACTCGGTAAAAAAAATAAAAGAAAAAACCTAATGAAAATTTAACTTAATGTTGCACCAATGGGAGGTGGTGGGGATTTCGATAAAATGGGACATAAATCTAATAATCTTAAACACTCATCCTATTGAAACATAACCATTCAATACATATAAAAGTTAGCATACCTATAGAAGAGGTATTAGTGAGATTAAATTGAAATTTGGATGTTATAACTTATACAGCGGAGGAGCTAGAAGTCAGGCAGGACCTACGGTCAACCATACGCGACTACAAATGTTTGATAATATCTTTCATCAATATAATTCTTTCAGACTTTCGGTGCAGATTGTCTTAAAAACGGAAAAAAGGCTAAGCGATTTTTTTCTACAAAAAAGTTTCTTCTCCAAAAATAATATGTTTCTGGTAAATATACTACAGAACCTATTTTGTCATAGGTTACCGATTGAAAATCCCTAATTAGTTTAAAGCTTTCTGAACAAATCAAATTTGAGAAGAGATTAAATCGTAATAATAATGTAGAAGACATAACATCACTTTGTAATCACAAAATCCCAAATATAATGCTTAAGAAACAATTAGTGCTTGACATCTCTAACAGAAACTATCTAATAAATAAATATTCCCTCAATTCGTTATATATATGAAACAAGGCCAGACTTTTGAAGTAAACATCTCCGTACAATGGGATAGAATGATTTTCTGCAGGAAGATTTTATTCGAAAATTAAAATACTTTCAACATGCAGCAGAAAAACGTGTCACTTCCACAACGCTCAGAAAGAAGGGCGTTAGAGTCTTTCAGTCCTAGCCTTCTACTCGTACATACCACACGTGTTGGCGTGACTACTATAACTAGAATTGATTAATCATGTCAACATATTTCCTTTGAAGTCAATGTATGCAGCTAACAGGCAAGAAGGAGAATGGAAATGGTGGACGAAGAACATTCTCTGTTTGACAACAAGTAGTACCTACCGTTTCAATTCATGCAGGAGGTGGAAAGTAGTAGTCTTCATCCACCAAACCAACAGAAGAAATGTCAATTTGTTTATTATAAATTATATATATGACCAACCATTAATATGTAAAATGGATTCTTTTGACACAAATCTGTAAAAATAACAGGAGCCAAGAAATACTCAGTGGCAGCAATTCATAGTTGCCGCTTCAATGATAATTCAGTTTTTTCTGTATTTTGCCATCGCACAATTGTTCGTTTTTGTCAAGTGTTAAATGGTTTTTGGCCAAACAACCAATTCCAATGGTCGTCAGGGGTTGCATATAACACCGAAAGTGGGTATCACCACTCCATTCAAACAAGCAAAAAACAATTGGTAAATGCGAACAAAAAATAAATATATTGGTTTGATAGAGGAATATATATATACATAGGTACACATGAATGAAATATTAAAATATTGTAAACAATATACGTTTATTTCCGAGCCAAAAAAAATACTAACAGAAAATAACCATTTTTCCATTTTATATATGGGGTAACATTGATAGTCATTTAATCCTTATAAGTGTTGTAGAAACTATTATGGAAATGAGTATCCTTTGATGTGACTCGCTCTATGTAATAGGAGAGAAGGAATCGCGAGTAACAAGAGCCATGTAGTAATCAAATATTGCCGTAACACTGTTAAAGTTTCTTTAGCCAAGACACAAACCGTCTACGAAGCAATAATGCGGAGAGCATGTAAGAATTATTTATTTTTTGTACGTTTTCGAAACCGAAACAGTAGGGAAGAGTAAAAGTCTAGGTGGAGCCTATGTGATACCCTACACCACCATATTAGAGCAGAATTTTAAAAAATATTGTCATGTTTTTCTTGAAACTTGAGAAGTGGTGATATTGTAGTGCTTAGATGCAAAGTAGGGATATAGATATATATGGCGACTTTAGGTAAATCTCAAACGATTTTCCTCAAATTCATCAGTGTTCCTTCAAGTTTCGTAAAAATTACGTCTACCAAATCGCATGCTAATAGAATGTAAAATACAGCTTCTATAGCAATTGGACGGCAAATCAGAATGAACATATAGGAGTGACCCATCTAACGGTGGCTTTTTGAACTACGGCCGCCTCGCAGCTGCAAACTGACCCCGTTTAACTATTTTTTGGTGTGGAGCCGTTAAGGATAAGTACTACTCTAACAATCCAGAGACGATTTGTAACTTGAAACACGAAATTGCAGCCATAGAGGGCCACACAATAGAACATGTGTTGAAAAATTTGGGTCGACACAAAAACTGCAGGGCCATCCGAAGCAGCCATATGAATGAAGTGGTGCTCCACCGTTAACCGGAATATTGAGGCATTTCTATAAAGGCAAAATCATTAAAAAATATTTATCCATCTTTTTTTTTAAAAAAATATTTTAAACGGAATATTTTCAAATATTTGTGATACACCCTTTATATGGGGGATTTCATGCCAAGTGAGTGAATTTTAAAAACCAATGTTTTCTGCTTGGTATGAAACTTGCACCAAGTTCAGTCCTGTTGGATAGTAGTTATGACACAAAATTTCAACCAGATCGGCCAAGGACTTATTTAATTTTTACCTATTATTTACTAATTACCTATTTTATTTAGAACAAGTAAGAAAGTTTCAGTCGGGTAAACCGACTAAGGTATACCCTCACTTTGTGAGTAATGTAATATTGAATATTACACAAATTATTTTGTGGGAGGTACCAGAAGGGGTTTAAGAAATACACCTATATTTCGCTGAACAGTAGATACTTTAAATCAGAGCTCAGATTTACTCGATTTTACTCGCGAGTGAAAAGTACTCGCGAAGAAGAGTACTCGAAGATTACGAGTTTTAAAAAGAGTTTACTCTCCGCTCGTTTATATTAGGGGCGAGCGCTCGCGAGTACTCCTTCTTAAAAATGAAGAGTGGGAGTAAAAATCTTCGAAATAGAGCGAGAGTTTACTCTAAGAGTGAAATCGAGTGGCAAAATAGAAATTGCTGTAATAAAAAAGTAAAGAGTAATAAAAGAGTTATGTATGTAGTGAATGAACATTTTACAGTTTCAAGCATTTTATTTTTTGCAGATTTGGGTGTGCGTGTGTTGCTTTGCTTTGTCTGAGGAGGGGAGATCGTGTGCAAGAGCCAGGGGACGGTGGTTTTTGTGTACAAATATACTCACGAAGAAGATTTTTTTTATTATTTATTATTGTTTATTAAATTTATTTATTTCACGAGTAATAATAAGGATGGAAATAAAAATGTGTAAAATGCTGTGATTTTTTAATATTTTATATTTTTAAGTAGTTCATTATTTAATTTTAGTATCAAAATATTGTCGAGTAAACTTTTAAAAATAAAATGAACCCAACTAATTGCTCCGCACACGCGCTCTGTATGAGAAAGACTGAAAGAGTACTCGGCAAGAGTACTCTTGCTCGATTTCGAGGGCATTTTACTCGCACTCGAAAACGAGCGAAGCATATGCGCTCTTATTCGAGTGGCAAAGAAAAAGGAGTATACTCGAATTTTTTTTTTTCACTCGCAGGAGTACTCGCGCTCGAATTCGAGCGAGTTTCACTCTTTACTCGAATTCGAGCGAAGATTTCGGAGCTCTGCTTTAAATACATTGCACTGTGCCGAATTGTAACCGTTTATATGGACTGGTATATTAACGTTGACATATTAAATTGTGGTATAATTTGGCCATTTGGTGTGGGAGGTACATAAAGGGGCGTGGTGATAATGCTCATTTTTCACTGGACTATAGGCATTATAAAAGCATTACACTGTACACAATTTCAAGTAATTGTATACACTGATATTAATGTTATAAACTGTTAACTTTTGGTGCAAAATGGTGCATTTGTGTGGGAGGTACCATGAGGGGCGCGGCAATAACGCCCATTTTTCACTTGACTGTAGACACTATAAAAGCATTACACTGTACAAAATTTCAAGTATTTCTAAACAATGGTATTAATGTTATAAGCTTTTAACTTTTAGTGCAAAATGGTGCATTTGTGTGGGAGGTACCAAAAGGGGCGTGGCAATTTCGCCCATTTTCGTCGAGTTGATAGCGACTAACAAACTAATACTATGTGTGGAATTTCAGAAGATTCGAATACGTATAATAGCAGTTATTAAAGAATCAATATTTCACAACATTTTAACCCTTTGTGGGGGAGGTACCCGAAGAAGTGGACCAATATGGCCCATCTTCGAACTTAGCCGGAGATAGAAAAAATATTACCACATACGAAATTTGAAGTCAATCGGTTACTCCTTTCGAGAGTTATCGTGCGCACCAGCCAGCAGACAGACAGACAGACGGACGGACGGACATTGCTAATTCGACTTAAAATGACCCAAAACGGATTTCCGCCGAACATACTTGGGGTCTTCGGTCACTCCTTCGATGTGTTACACTTTTTTCCGTAGCAAATGATATATACCCTCGTCACACTAAAGTGAGGGTATAAAAATGTAGACAAAGTTTTTTCGACAGCCTTGTTTTTGCATTTTTGAAAAAACTTTATTTTATTTTCTAATTTGTTTGCTCAAACGAAAGCTTATGTCATTTGCTTTAATAGCTTAAAAGCAATTTGCGACATGTTTATAAAATATGTTTTATTTACACACGGAATACAGTTTGGTTGCCTTAACCGAATTATTTCCCAAACGAATTTTGGTAGTTCTGTCTACTATCATGCGATTCCATCAGGACAACCAACATTTTGGTTGTGGTATACTTCTGCTTCCATGTTGACAACAATCATAACAAAATTAAAAATCCCATATTACAAATTCATCACTATTATGAGATGTGGAAATATTTGACACAAATTACAGTACACGAAAAAAAACACATAACATGTATGCCAATATCGCTTAACCCTGTGCTTTCAATTTCATGATTGTTGCTTTTATTTTTTATTTATGTAACACATATTGCACAACATATTCTTCATTCCACACATTATTATCCACACGAGATTATTTTTGACTACATATACCGTTCTTGAACAAAATGTTGAAGATTTATTTATGTCGAGTAATTTTATTTTTGTTTGTCATGTATCAGCAAAAGAACAGCAACCAATCTTTCGGTTGTATTTCCCGAAATACATTTAATTATTCTAAATTTGGGAAATTATTGGAATAACAAAAAAACCATTATTTAATAATATTTTTTCTGTTGTAGTAACCAATTATTCGTTGCAATAATAATCTTTGGTCTATTGATACAGTTTCTGTTGTCAAGAATAAAACATTAGTTTTCACAACAAAAAATCGATCATATGATACTATAATGACAATTTAAAAGTAGTTACCACAACTAATGAAAAAAAATTAAATTGATTGATGCAACCATCGATTTAGTTGCAAGCATTTTCATTTGATCGTATCCATGTTATTATTGTTGTTTCAACTATTTATATATAAATACAACCGACACACGGTGTAGGCAATATACTTTTTGTTGCTAGTACTATTTTTTTATTGCTACAATCGAATTCCAGCCAATTATTTTGCTGGGTGTAGACGTGTGGTTTTCAAGAAGAAATAAAACGCATAAAATTTAATGTTATGATCAAGGATTTGGCTTTATTATAAAGATAAGGGTTTGCTATTATGTTTTATAAATGATTTCAGCCAAGTGGCCGCCGCGGATGGCTCGAACAAATTCCTGCCGAGAGGCCCAAATTTCGACCACCTATTACTGTACTGTAAGCTGCAATTTGTGGTTAAGGATAGTGTTTTTGCGGGAGCTGCATACGTATATCAAAAAATTTACCCATATTTCCAATACTCGTATTCAATACCAAGAGATGAGTAGTTGAACTAAATGTCAGCTGGCTAAATTATTTAAATTGTAGCGTAATTACAAAAAACGGTGTAATTGACCGAGGGACATGCATAAATCGTCGTTGACTTTTACGACGATTAAGAACATTTAGGGAATATGAATAAGGCCATATACATATACTCGTACTATGGGGCCCCTGATAAACGTGTCAAGAAGAAACATTAATTGAAAAATTTTAAATTAAAAATTCTGCTGAAATACTTTATATTTTCGAACTTCAAATATAGTAAGCGATACAAAAACCAGTTAGTTTGAGTATGGCTTAAATACCAAAATCGGGAGGAAGATATGTTGTATATATCTGCTAGTAAATCTGAACCGACTTTCTTCAAATGTTGTCAGTGTTTGTTCCTGATTTAAAAACCCCACTTTTGCTATATGTATTAATGATCGGAAGTAAAATGAAACTTCTATAATGCTATGATTCAAATCGGAAGATATGTTCCTTCCAAAACGCTATAGAAGTTGCATTTTACTTCCGATCATTACTACATTTAGGGGGCTATATCGAAATGTGCACCGATTTCCATCACTTTCAGGGTTCGTCATTAGCCCATACATGATATATATATGTGCCAAATTGTATCGCCAATAAACAATCCCATAACCCTTGTACTTAGATTACAAGTATACATGAACAGACAGACATACGGACTGGCATATCGAAATCGACTCAGAAACTCATTCTAAGTCAATCGGTATCATCAACTATGGGTCCATATCATCTTCTTTTAGGTGTTAACAAATGCACAAAGTTATCAATACCCTGTACCACAGTGTGATGTATGGTATAAATATACATATTATTATCTACGGTACTTTTTTGTTTACCTTTTTGCCAGTATTCCAAGTAGATCAGAAAATTCACAATCTAATAGATATTTATGAAAATGTTTTCCCATAAATATAAACCGTAAGAACAAACAGAATATTGCCTAGACCAAAATAAATATTTGACCGTGGAAACCATCTTTCTTTTAAACGCACCTTAATTAAACATCATTAACAACATCGCCGCCGGAAACTAGACGGAAATAAAAGGAAAAACTTTCTATAAATTTCCATTTCATTCACATCAGTCGAACACATTGCGCAATCCGAATAAACACATTTAATGAAAACACATCCAAAACCCCTCAAAACCATCAAAACTAAATTTCCATTTTTTAAAAAGTGATCAGGTTACCAAAAAAAAATTAATTGAAAAATTCAAAGGTAGTCTTCAATCCGAATATCGCCAGTTTACCTCTGTCGTGAATGGGGAGTGTGTTTGAGTGTTTGTGTAAAATTGAAAATGTATCAGCAAATAACAAATAACACGTGCCTTTCTTCATATCATCTCATACGCATGCGCAGAAGACGCACTAAAAAATCACATGTTCTAGTTTTTTGGGTCAATAGATACGACGAGCATTTTTGGGATTCCCTTATTTTTACTTTCTATTCCATTCCTTTTTTCACTTTTTCAAGAGTGACGACAACAAACAGACAATAGTTTCCAATGAAATTGAAAATAAATACTCGTATATCGAAGGGAGGAGTGAACAAAAAAGGTAAGACAAAGAAAAATTAAGGATATCAAATTGTTGAGAGGCACACAGTGGATGTTGTTGTTGTTACTGTTGTTCATTAGTGGGGGAAAGAAAACACAAGGTGTTTTCCATCAATTTCCTACGCTCACACAGACGCACCCACATTGAATGTGGTAAAAAATTAAAGATGAATTCTTTTGTTTTTTTGGCCACTTCCGCACGAATGGAAATTTAGCCATTATGCGCTAATGGAAACTTGCAAATTTGATTTCACCTTAATTTTAGGGGGAAAATTAGAAACCATATGGTCGACCTCAGATAACGAAGGTGAAAAATGCCTATCCAGAGCTGTCAAAACATAAATAAGCAATTTATATTTGTTTTTGAATATTTGTTTCTTTTAACTTTGTTCAATTGATAGTCTTATAGAAAAAACAAGTAAAAGCGTTAAGTTCGGCCATGCCGAATCTTATATACCCTTCACAATGGATTGCGTTCAATTCTATTACTTGAAAAATCTCTGGATATGGAGCAAATCATGGAACGATCCTGTTTGTTTAAACAAATTATTAGAAAACCTACCGCTGCATTTCTTAGACAAATTTTAGGGCTCAAATTCTTTAGAAAAACTCTTTATCTGAAAAATGTGGTATTTATGGCTTAAATTTGCATATTTGAGAGCTACCTCTAAGCGGGGACTACAACAAAGAGATTTGCATAAATTTTATTGAGATGAATTCTTGTCAAAATAGAATACAAACTACAAAGTTTCAGCTAAATTGCTTAGAAAATGGGGTGTTTATGGCTTAAACATGCTTTTTGGGAGCGTCATCTATAGGTGGACTATAACAAAATATGAACTGATTTAAACAAATGAATTCTTGTCTAAGTAAAATGCAAACTGTAAAGGTTCAGTTAGAATGCTTAGAAAATGCTGTATTTATGGCTTAAATAAACGTATTTTAGAGCGACCTCTATAGGGGGAATATAACGAAATATGAACCGATTTGTAAAATTTTTGCTGTGATGCATTCTTGTCAAAATAGAATACAAATAGCAATGTTTCTGCTAAATTGCTTCAAAAATGTGCAATCTATGGCTCAAAAAACGTATTTTGGAGCGACCTCCATAGGGGAGGGGACCATCAAAACATTGACCGATATGGCCCATTTGCAATCTCAAACAACCTGCAACTATAAGAAGTATTTATATCAAATTTGTTCAACCTAGCTGTATATAACGGATTGTAGCGTGATTACAACAGACGGACATGGCTAAATCGTCTAAGAATTTTACGACGATTAAGAATACTCGTATATATACTTTAAGGAGTCGAAGATCAATATTTAGAGGTGCTACAAACGGAGTGAGAATATACCCCCTCCCATGGTGGAGGGTATACATATGTACAACAGAGCCCCAAGAAGTGACATCAGAGCGCACCTTTATATTGGGGTTATACAAAAACGTGAAGCGATATACCCTGTTTTTATCCCCTCTCCTTAGAGAGGAGGGTATATATCATTTGCTACGAGCCAAAAGTGTAACACATCGAAGGAGTGACCTAAGACCCTAAGTAGGTTCGGCGGAAATCCGTTTTGGGTCATTTTAAGTCATTTGAGCAATGTCCGTCCATCTGTCTGCTGGCTGGTGCGCAAGATAACTCTCCAAAGGAGTAACCGATTCACTTCAAATATGGTATGAGGTAATATTTTTCTCTATCGCCGGGTAAGTTCGATGATGGGCCATATTGGTCCACTCCTTCTAGTACCTACCCCACAAATGGTTAACTTTTAGTGAAATATTGATTCTTTAATACCTTATACATACGAGTACACTACTTACTCGAATCTTCTGAAATTCCACACATAGTATTAGTTTGTTAGTCGATAAGACGTCAGGAAAAATGGGCGAAGTGGCCACTCCTGTTTTGGTACCTCCCACACAAATGGACCATTTGGCTCCAAAAGTTAACTGCCTATAGCTTTAATACCAGTTCAAACAAATACTTGACATTTCGTAAAGTGTAATGCTTCTATAGTACCTAGAGTCTAGAGAAAAGTGGCCATTATTGGTACCTCCCACACAAATGGACCATTTTACACCGAAAGTTACCAGCTTATAACTTTAATACCAGTGCATATACATTTCGTACAGTGTAGTGCTTTTATAGTACCTAGAGTCCACAGAAAAGTGGGCGTTATTGGCACGCCCCTTTTAGTATCTCCCACACAAATGGACCATTTTGCACAAAAAGTTACAACTTCTAACTTTAAAACCACTAAATATTTTAAATTTATTAAATGCAATTTAAATTGATAATAATAATAATTTCACAAATAAATATATTTACGGATTTTTTTTGTGGACTGAAAGTGAGGGGATTCTTATGTTGGTTCACCCGACTGAATTTGTATACCCTACACCACACAGTGGTACAGGGTATTATACGTTTGTTTCACGGCAGATGTTTGTAACACCTGAAAATAACACAGCTAGACCAACCATAAAGTATACCGATCGACTCAGAATCACTAGCTGAGTCGATTTAACCATATCTGTCCGCCCGTCTGTCCATGTAAAGTTGTTCGTCGACTACAGGTCGCAATTTCACACCGATCGTTCTGAAATTTTGCAGTTTAGAGTATTTCGTAGCTGTAAAGATCCCTATTGAATTTGGTTGAAAGCGGTACAGATTTAGATATAGCTCCCATATATATCTTTCGTCCGATTTGGCCCTTTAGTCCTATAGATCCAATCGTTTTGAATTTTACATCCAATCGTTTTGAAATTTAGAATGGTAGAGTTTCTTGATACATGAACAAACATTGCCGAATTTGAAGAAAATCGGTTAAGATTTAGCTATAGCTTCCATATATATGTTTCATCCGATTTTGCTCTTTAGTCCTGTAGAAGCTGTATTTTACATCCAATCATTTTGAAATTTAGAATGGTAGAGTTTCCTGATCCATGAACCAACACTACCGAATTTAGAATATTTAGATATAGCTGCCATACATATCTTTCGTCCGATTTGACCCTTTAGTCCTATAGATGCTGTAGTTTACATCCAATCGTTTTGATATTTAGAATGGTACAGTTTCTTGATCCATGGACTAACATTGCCGGATTTGAAGACAATTTATGCATGAATTACAAAATGTATATTTCAGGGTTATTCAATATTACGAGAGTGGTGTAGGGTATTATATAGTCGGCCCCGCCCGACTTTAGCTTTCCTTACTGGTTTTTAATTGTTTCATTTTCCTACATATGGGTCACAATATTTAATATAGACCTCTGTTGTTCATTTTTGGCTAACATGTTTATAAACAGTTACAAATAGGTAAAATAAGTTGTCGCTATCATTTTTTTCTTATTTTTTTAATGTTATGGGATTTTAAAGTTTGCAAAGTTGTTTTAAAGAGGAAATAACGCGCCAAAACTATAAACATACTGATCCGGTTCGATTGTTGCATCCGTTGTACTTTTTGAAATAACTTCTTCTATAACTCCAAAATAGGACAGGCTATAGACATATAACATCAAATGGGCATAGCTTTCATCCTGTTGGGTTTATCGGATCGCATTTTTATCCCTTCACCTTACAGGGAGGAGGGTCTATATCATTTGCTACGAGCCAATAGTGTAACACATCAAAGGAGTGACCTAAGAGCCTAATTATGTTCGGGGGAAATCCGTTTTCGGCATTTTAAGTCATTTGAGCATTGTCCGTCCGTCTGTCTGTCTGGCTGGGGCGCACGATAACTCTCAAAAGGAGTAACGGATTGACTTCAAATTTGGTGTGTGATAATATTGTTTTCTATCTCAGATGAGCCATATTTGTCCACACCTTCTAGTACCTCATTCACAAAGGGTTAACATTTATTGAAATGTTGATTCTCTGAGAACTTCTATACTACTTATCTGAATCATCAGTAGTTCCTCACATATTTAGTAATAGTTTATACGCCGCCATTACCTTGAGAAAAATGGGTGATGTGTCGCCACCCGTTTTGGTACCTCCCACACGCTGAAAAAAGTTTTGTAGTATATTGTCGCAAACATATATAAATATACAAATGTTCATAGCACTCTCGAAATATATATTTGGCACACACAAATATTATATATTTGGGAATATGTTGTTCTAAACAAAACTTTGTCCGTGCATTTAAGTATTTAGAAAATATATCAATCCCTTAATTTTAATACAAGTTTTATGTTGTTAAGTTATCCAAAGTTAAAATTTGTATAAATATTAAATATTCGCAACATTTCCTTTGTAATTGAATTGGTATAATCTTGCATAATGATACATTGCTTGACGGAACAGACGACGACGTGGAATATATAGAAACTAAAAATTAGTGCTTCAGTTGTTGCTACTTATGTAATTTTGTAATGTAAAATTAATAAAAAATTAAAAATAATATCGAAATATCCTAAGGCGTTTTGAAGATCTTTATGAAACAAAAAATATTTGGATAAATGCCTAAGCAATAATTTAATTTTTTAAATAAACACATAATTTATTTGAGAAAATTAGGTTGCAAATATATTTTGGTATTGATTTTATATTGATTACACTATGCAACAAATGAACACTTTTTGTTAAGTTTTGAGCTTTGACGGGTTCTGACACATATAGTACAATTTTCTGGCCAATATTTTTGTAGAACATTTCATACCCGCCCTCCCCATTTTAAGGGGTGTTTTTTACAATTTGTTAAAATGGGGCCAAATATTACAGTTATGTGGGGGAGCTAGAGTGTTAATATGTTCCAAAAAAATATTGGCCTTAATATTTTCTATAAAGTTGCTGAACATACCCTATACCAATAAAATATATTTCTTTTACATAATAGTGAAATATTAACATTTTTGGGGTACAATGAGGTTTTTTGAGCAATTTAGGGTGCCTAGACACGTTCAGATTGTATTGATATGTTCATAAAAGTTGTTCAGATTTACTTTGGCTACAACGTTGCCAAGCATTGTTAGTACAAAATTTCAAGGCCCTGGAAGTTATGCTTAAAAAGTGAAGAAAAATATTTCTTTCCTTCACTTTTTCAAAAAAAAAAGTACCGGAAAACATTTTTTTTCGCAAAAAATTTTATGAAACTTTGTTCAGCATATTCTTAGTTACATTATTGCCAAATATACTTAAGCGGTATCACCAAGTCTGAAGTAGTTGTTGGACAGAAGCTGATTACACTTTTTTCGAGAGGCCCACTTATTTTCATAAACTTTGGAGGCCCATAAAAAAAATTGGTCACCAATTTCGCCAACTGAGTATACCCAGCAAAATTTCTCATTACCAAATAATCCGACGATAATGGTAATAAAGTTCGATAATGGTAAGTACTTATTATTTAGCCACTTTTCTCATTATTTTAACATGGGGATGTCATTGGAGGAAAGTACTTCCCAAAATCATGTAATAAAGTAGCATAATAAGTACTTATTTGTAGCATAGGCATGCCATTTAAATATCCGCTTATATTTTTACGATTTTAAGTATTTGAATAATCCATTACCAATATGTTCAAAATAAGTAGTAGATATGGTAGGTATGTAGAAATTGTCGTTTAAAGTGATTTTTTGCATATTGTCGCGCATACTTCTCGAAACAAACAATTTCCTCACGCTAGATTCGAATTTCTGAACCCAAACCTCCAGTTGAAAAATTCTTCAATGATTTAACTTACGACATACGGAAATATTTATGGTATTTTTGATTCAAATCTACACGTACTATTTGAAAACATTCCATTTATATTAAATTTTCCAAAATGATTTTGATAACAAAAAATCCCTTATTTCTGTTATTATTAGTAAGTCATTATTAATAAGCCGAAAGTAATGCAGTGAATAATAAGATGTCATTATTTGGTAATGCAGGGAATAATGACAGGTACTTACCAAGATGTTGCTGGGTAGGGTTATACTACCCTTTCATAGTAGAATCGAAACTATACTGTCAAGTCTGTGTATTTTTTCACTGTTGCACAGTGTTATTAATGTTATTGATTTTCAAATAAAATTTATTTGCTCAGAAATATATAATATTTAAAAATTTGTGTTCTAAACATATTTTCTTTTGATTCAAGCATATCCAAAAAGCGATTTTGCACAGTGCACACAAAGTGACCATTTTTGTACAAAAATGTAACTGCTTATATATTTAATACCTGTACACAAATGAAATGAAATGTTGTACAGTGTAATGCTTTTATAGTACCTAGACTCCAATGAAAAGTGGGCGTTATTGGCACGCCCATTTTAGTACCTCCCACACAAATGGACTATTTGACACCACAAGTTAACAGTTTATAACTATAGTTTACGTATATTTTGTGGGACTGAAGGTGAGGGGATTCGTAAGGCGATCTATCCGACTGCACTTTCCTACTTGTTTTTTCATCATATAACAAATTTTGTTTTTTACATCATATAGCTAACTTTGTTGTCAATTCGGAAAAGTTAATGAGAGAGAAATCGGTGCATATTCTGCCCCGATATTAACAAAATACTAGGATACCTATACGAGATAAGTCTTAGGCATAAAAAGTTTTTTGAAGACCTATTATAAATCAGACGAAAATGATGAAAATTACACGGGCTTAAACTTTTTGTTCACCCGAGGTGTCCAACTTTGAAGCAACGTCAGCAAAGGACCGAGTACCAGCGGTACCACTAACCACTTTGGTACATTTGGGAGCCGGCGGTTTATCTGAAGAGCGCAGATTTTAAATAGGCATCTGTGTGAAAGTTCGTACAGTATCCTGTGCTTCAAAAATATTCCGTGCTCACTTTAGTGATTCTCTCTGCTTGTTGGTCAGAGATGCAGGTTCGGCTTTATCAAATCTCTCAAGGATCCTTACACCCATGTACCGATAACTTTACTTCTTCTTTGAAGGACGAGTACGCTTGCCATCACGCTTGGATCAAGCTTAGGGTCAGAACCTGGTATATTAATTGTCGTCGTCGTTTTCATTTTCATTGTATTCGTATTCGCATTCGAATCATTATTATTATTGTTATTGTTGTAGTCTATATGTTTTTGTTTGTTTATTTGGTTTAATATAGGTCTCACGAGTATGGGGTGTATGGAAGGCATATCACATCATACTTGGACGCCACTGCAACGACTAAGCCAAGTATCAGCAAATGCAGCCTTTAAAATAATAACCCCTGACTGCGAACCGACAAGTCAGATGACCGCGATACGCATAACACTCCGGACATATGGGAGTCCGTTTTAAGTACAACCTCTACTTCTTATATTTAATGAAACTCTTAGAAAGTTATACGTATAAACATGAAGAATATATTATTAACTAGCGGACCCGGCGAACTTCGCCTCGCCCCAATTTAACGCCTTCAGATAAACTCCAGAGTGATAATAAAACACAGATAGTTAACATTTTAATGCGATTTGTTTAAAAGGAATCGAAATCAGTAGAGAGCGATGTGATAAACAACAAACAACGAAGACAGAAGACAGGCAACGTACAGATGACCGTGCGAAAAACAGGGAAATTCGAGATTAATTCCACAGACTTCCTACGATTTGTCTTGAGATTTATTGATTGTCATCGTAAAAGCCAATCGTACAGGGAACTGAATCCGCTTGAATTGGAATGAAAGATCAGTTGGAATAATCGGAATTCGTGGGATAAGGACTTCCTCTAATTTGAATTTTCCCTTGATGATCGTCGCCTGAATCACATTGTCCATCAGTTTCATAATGGACAACCGCGAACTATGCACAATTTCGGATGATTCAGATTCCGCAACATGATTATGATCGATTCCACCTTCAGCTGTAAATTATGCGGCGGAGCTCCTGGCACATCAAGCGTGTTCGATTTTACTTTGAATAATAAAATTCATGCTATCGACGTCCTTATTCCTCGCTGCTAATATTGCCCGTTCACTAATCTAATCGAGATTTGGAAACACTTTGGTGATGAGTTCCTCGTTCGACGATGTGAACTCGCAAAAATTTGCCGGGAACAATATCAATGCAGTGGAAACATCAACAGTAAATTGGCCATTGCCAAGCGCCAACAGTTGTTTCGAGAATTCAAGAGCCGATGAGTCGTTCTGCAACGCGACTCTCATGTTCGTGGTCAATTTCAACTTCTTGACATGCCGCCACAAAGACCACGATTTCAGGCATGCATTAATTTCATCGGCAGTAGATTTCGGGATGACGGGAAGCGTTTGACGAAAATCTCCGGAGAGCAATATCATAGACTCACCAAATTGTCTCAAATCACGTCGTAAATCCTTCATCGTTCGGTCAACTGCCTCCAGAGCTCGTTTATGCGCCATCGTGCATTCATCCGAAATTATGATTTTGCAATGCCCGCAATCCAATAAGATAACCTTACCTCTTATACTCAAACTTATTATCTGAAAAAATTTTCGAACTGATAAATATCGCGTTGAATTTTAATTGATCGTAATGCTTGTACCGTTTGTCGATGTGATACGCGAAATCAGTGTAACAATACGCAAAACTCGAATGAATTGCAGCAAGAAAAATAGCACATACTCGTACATATGTTTAATAGAAAACTTTTTTGTTTAATAGAAAATTAATAAAAAAAAATGGATTCAAAAAGAGAGTAGTAGATAGGAACAGTAGGAATCTCGCAAGAAATAGCAATTTTCGATTTTCCCAATTTTCCGACTTTTTTCCAAAATTCACCGAAATCGGTCCAGGCGTTCTCGAGTTATAAGCGTAGTAACTAACATCACTTTCTTTTATTATATAATTATTATAATAGTATTTTATTAAGAATGTTTCATAGATTTAATTAACATATTTTTTCAGAGTGAACGTAACACAGTACAGCATTTTTTCAGCTTATTGATTTAGGACCCAGTTCCGAGAATTGGACGTGCAAGTAGCCCCAAAAATAAAGAATAAAAACTTCTGCATCATTCGTTTAGTGAAGCTGGCTCAATTAATAATTTAATGGACATACGATTTTTTTTTGCTCAATGTGGATTTTTAGCACTTTTCTATATTTTTCTCGGTATACCGTACGAAATATCTATTTTGTGTCTGGAGCAAAGTTGTAGATATTGAATGGGAGAAAAATAAGTAAGAAAGTTTCAGTCGGGTAAACCGACTAAGGTATACCCTCACTTTGTGAGTAATGTTATATGGAATATTACACGAATTAATGTGTCAATTTGTGTGGGAGGTACCAGAAGAGGTTTATCAAATACACTTATTTTTCGCTGAACTGTAGATACTTTAAATAAATTGCAATGTGCCGAATTATAAGCGTTTATGTGTACCAATATATTTACGTTATGAGCTATTCAATTTTGGTATAACTTGACAATTTTGTGGCGTGATGGTAACGCATATTTTTCACAGGACTATAACTACTTCAAAATCTTTACAATGTGTAAAATTTGGTAGTACTTTTGTGCATAGGTACTCAAGCTATAAGCTTTTAACTTTTTGTACAAAATGGCACCTTTGTGTGGGAGGTACCAAAAGGGGCATGGCAATAACGCCCTTATTTCACTGGATCGTAGGCGCTATAAAAGCATTACTCTATGCAAACTTTCAAGTATTTTAATGTACTGGTATTAATTGTACCAATATGGCCCATCTTCGAACTAAGCCTGAGGGACGGACATTGCTCAAATGACTTAAAATGGCTCAAAACGAATTTCCACCAAACATACTTGGGGTCTTAGGTCACTCCTTCGGTGTGTTACACTTATTGTCGGTAGCAAATGATATATACTCTCGTCACACTAAAGTGAGGGTATAAAAATGCGGAACAAACCTATCCGAAAAAGTGCATCCAGTGTCTTAAAAATCGCAAAAAATTTTATTCTGTTTTATAATTTTCTGTTTTATACGTATACGTATTTTTCAATCTTTTACTGACAGATAGTGTATGACTTTGTGGGCATTTTTTCGTTCGTGGACACGTTCGAGTTGTATGATGTTGTATGTCTTTGTGGGCATTTTTTCGATTTTTAAGGCACTGGATGCACTTAGCAAAAAATCCACCTTGAGCAAAAAAATCGTATGGCCATTAAATTATTAATTGAGCCAACTTGACTAAACGAATGATGCAGAAGTTCTTATTGTGGGGCTACTTTCACGTCTAATCTCGTGTTGTACAGTGTAACGAATCAATTTCTTATCTTTGGTCGATTTCTGACCCCACTTTTCACAATTTTATCATCAAAATTCTTGTAGAGGAACATAATAGTCTAATTTCAAAGAATTATCACAATTAGAAAGATTTAATTATCAATTTAGTGCCTAGGGATAAAATCAGGATTCTCTATGACAGTTGCGCTCTGAATTCAATATCTATAAGTAGTATAATATAATTATTATATTGATATCATTTATTGATGTGGTCTTAAAAAAATGTTTCCCAAAAATATAGAGCTAGAAACGAGTACCAAAATAACACCTCTCAAGAACTCGCAAGAACACATGTTCGACAAAAGTATTCAGTGGGATAGTCAGTCAGACCAAAGACACCTGAACGCTATACCACCAACCGACAGAACAAGAAGAAAACAGCCTCGTAATTATGTTTTATTTGCAAAAAATATTTATATTCAAGTGTATTTATTTACTTTTTGCAAACAAAAATGTGTTTTTTTAAATATTTTTTGCCAACTTGGCGCAAATGTAGGTCAGCAGTATCGCAGCTTTTTAGTGAGTCGCTAAAAATGTTGCGGTGGCAACGACGGTTGGGGTATCTCTGTCGGCCTGCCGGATTTTTTTTCTTTGGCTTTTGTGCAAAATCAACTTATTTGTCAAGTACTGCTGACTTGAGTTCTTGGTCGTGGCCATAACAGACAGGGGGATTTGTTTACACGCACACCACCACGCGCTTGTCGCGCTACCACTGCGAGACATACCCAGAGCCAGGGGAAGCGGCACGGGCCGATATAAAAATAACCTCGTTAATGACTATTGAAAATCAGGCAGTAAAGCAAAAAAAAAACGAAAAAAATTTACGAACAAAGACAAAAAAATAAAAGTGTTAAATTACAAAGCGAAGAAAGAAATGTTGTATTTCTTTGAGATTTTACAAAGTCTGTTTGAAGGTTCGTCTTTTTTGGTTTTTTCTCAAGAAAATTAAAAAGAAATTTGAAGAGAAGAAAACGAACTCATCTCTCTGGAATCCATTTAAACAAATCGTTTTTCTGAATAATCAAATTTACCATGTGTACAGTGGGGGAATTTGAAAAAAACTGTGAATTGAATCTGTCGTTTCTTAACCAGTCAATTTATTGCAATGGAACTCTGAAGAGTGATAAAATAAGTCTTGTCGAGTTAAGTAAGGTTTGGAAATGTAATCCTTATCTGCCATGGAGGCGAATATACAGGGCTTCCAAATGCATTTTCAAAGTAAGATTTGGAAATTTAATCCTTCTCTGCCATAGAGGCGATGCTACAGGTCTTCAAAATGCATTTTCAAACATGAGAAACTTTGGCGTTTCTAAAACTTACAAAAATAATATTTTTGTATTCTCTGAAGCAAAAAGAAACATGACATTGATTAATTCTAAAATTGGCCTGGAGAAATACTTCGCCGTCGGCGATCCCATTCGACGTATGTTTTTAGAAAACATCTCTTCTAATTTTAGGAAAAACCTATACACGGATGTGTTCTGTAAAATCGCTTGAAGTATTTTTTTTTAGTTCACTTAAATAACATTGTTAAAATATGTCTACCAAAATAATGGTCCTGTTCGTCAAACTTTAAACTTTGTTCAGAGATTAAGCTAATTTTTGGTAGAAGATGTATGTAAATAAGCAAAATTATCGCATTTGGATAAAACTGTCTAAAAAATTTTTGTCTGTGCATAACATTTTCTGGTTTAATATGGTAGCTCCCACACAAAATGGCCAAAATAAAAAGTAGGAAAAATGTTTTTTATACCCTACACAACTCTGTGGTACAGGGTATTATAAGTTTGTTTCACGGCAGATGTTTGTAGCACCTGAAAATAACACAGCTAGACCCACCTTAAAGTATACCGATCGACTCAGAATCACTATCTGAGTCGATTTAACCGATTTAATGTCCGTCCGTCTGTCTGTCCATGTAAAGTTGTTCGTGGACTACTGGTCGCAATTTCACTCCGATCGTTCTGAAATTTTGCAGTTTAGAGTATTTCGCAGCTGTTAAGATCGCTATTGAATTTGGTTGAAATCGGATCAGATTTAGATATAGCTCCCATATATATCTTTCGTCCGATTTGGCCCTTTAGTCCTATAGACGCTGTATTTTACATCCAATCGTTTTGAAATTTAGAATGGTAGAGTTTCTTGATCCATGAACCAACACTACCGAATTTGAAAAAAATCGGTTAAGATTTAGCTATAGCTCCCATATATATGTTTCGTCCGATTTGGCCTTTTAGTTCTATAGAAACTATATTTTACATCCAATTGTTTTGAAATTTAGAATGGTAGAGTTTCTTGATCCAGGGACCAACATTGCCGAATTTGAAGAAAATCGGTAAAGATTTAGCTATAGCTCCCATATACATGTTTCGTCCGATTTGGCCCTTTAGTCCTGTAGAAGCTGTATTTTACATCCAATCATTTTGAAATTTAGAATTGTAGAGTTTCTTGATCCATGAACCAACACTACCGAATTTGAAGAAAATCGGTTAAGATTTAGCTATAGCTCCCATATATATGTTCCGTCCGATTTGGCTCTTTAGATCCAATCGTTTTTATACCCTACACCACACTGTGGTACAGGGTATTATTTAAGTATAAAATGTCCCAAAAGTAAATTTATGTAAACAATTTATACATGAATTACAAAATTTATATATCAGAGTTATTCAATATTACGAGAGTGGTGTAGGGTATTATATAGTCGGCACCGCCCGACTTTAGCCTTTCCTTACTGGTTTATGCTTTTTTCGTGCCAAAAAAAAACATTTTTTTTGAAAAAAGTATTTTTTCTCTTATTACTTTAGACTACAATCTCTACGTGAAAGTGATATTCCCAACATTTTGAAAATTCGAATTTAAATTCCTGAAAATTCGAATTTAAAACAAAACTTTACCATAAACAAATTTTTTGTTTTGATTTCATAGAATACTATGTCTCAATCTACAGGTTTCGGTCACAAAAAACTCAATTTTTTTGTTGCATAGTGTAATCCACAAGCTTCTAAACACCATTACATGCACAGAAAATTACTTTTTGATGCTCATTAATGAATAGTAATGCCATAAAACTATCTTTCCAATAAAGCCAGTTTATTAATTGATATTAAAACCAATAAGGAAAGGCTAAAGTCGGTCACAGCCGACTATATGTTAGTGCAGAATAAACACACATTTAGTGGATCAATATCGAACTACTAGTTTTCACGATTCATACCAAATCGGGAGTTGTTTATATATGGGGGATATATGTATATAAATCCTCACAGCCAAATTTCAAAACTAGTAGATGTAAAATACAAACATTATAGAGATTAGATGCTAAATCAGAAGATGCAAAATGGGGGCTACATCCACATCCGATTGGATTTTCTTAACATTTAAAATTATTCATTCTCTTATCAAGAACCTAAATTTGCTAAATTTCATAATTATTGAATTTAATATACGGTTTTAATCTCGCTTCTATGACAAATGGAAATGTACCTACACGGGGGAAAATCGTCATTTTTGATATGTTTGAACTGAAAGAAAATATATTTGGAAGCGATTTTTTCAAATACTGTATATTTGTTAACAAATAAATTTTATTTGAAAATCAAGAAATCTAGTTTGGAACGCATATATTAATATATTAAAACATAATATATTTGCTAACTGACTTTCACAAATAAAATATGTGTGGACCCACAAACAAAGTTATTGTTTAAGAAGTTTTTCAAACATATTTTATTTAAAAAAAAATTTAAAACTTTGCTGATTTTTTCGAATTTTAGTTAGTTTTTCCTAGTTTTCGTTTTAAACTTTATAGCTAAAAATATCTTTTAATTTTTAAATATTCCAATTCATCACTTTTTGTCAATCCATCAATGCAATTTATATTCACGAAAGGTTATACAATTTAAGTTTTAATCAAATTTTAAAAACATTTAAAATTTATAAAAAAAAATTATCGTTGAGCACCTGAAAAACAGAAAACTTGTCTTTATATCAAGGCATTGATACATTGCCAAAATAATTAAATACAAATTAATCTTTATTTCGGAAATACTAGTTCCAAATAAAAAAATATTAGAATGGGAACATATTTTTGTTAAGAACAATATTCTCCCAAACATATAATATTTATGCGTGTCAAATATTATATATTTGGAGTGTATTCTAAACACATGTATATTTCAAGCCGAATATGTTTGGGACAATATACTACAGAAGCAATTTTTTTTCAGCGTGTATATACGAGTATAGGGGCTATATATAAATACCAATTTAAAGGGATCGTCCTTGAGCAAAATAAGAGGTTCCTGCTACATTTTGTAGCTATCTGATTATAATTGCGACCTGTACTTTAATTACAAGAATACATCTACAAACAGACAGACGAAATAACTAAACCGACTCAGAATTTTTTTCTAATTCGATCGGTTTAATAAACAATGGGCCCATCTCTCTTTTTTGGCTGTTACAAGAAATGCACAAACTCATAACTCAAACAATACCCTGGTCGACAATGTGGTGTAGGGTGGAAAAAACACGTGAGAAAAGGCTAAATTCGGGCGGAGTCGATTATAAGATTCCCTACACCACCCTCTGAGAGCAGAAAATGTCAATTTGCATCAATAATTTTTGCGTAATGTTATTGGATCAAGAAACTTTTCTCTGCTGCACATCATAATTATGGGTCAAGTATCAAAATACAACTTCTATAGAGATCAGTTGACAAATCGGTGTCAAAACACGTATTTGAGCTATATCTAAAATATAACCGATGAAATGAAAATGCTCACAACTAAATTAATGGTTGGATCAATCGCTTTAAGACTATTTTTTCATTGACACTCGGTTAGTTGTGGTAACTACTCTAACATTTTCATTATATATTACCATATGATCGATATTTGGTAGCGACAACGAATGTTTTACTATTGACAACAGAATTTGTATCAATAGACCAAAGATTATTATTGCAACGAATAATTGGGTACTATAACAGAAACCAGTAAGGAAAGGCAGAAAGTCGGGCGGGGCCGACTATATAATACCCTACACCCCCCTAATAATGCGATAAGGGTCATAGCGATAATAATTTGGAATAATTGGTAAATGGGTAGGAACATATTATCTAATTCTGAACCGATAATCGCTAAATTAAGTAATATTCGTTCCTAAATTGAGAAACATATTTCTGGAAAATTTTAATGATCGGAAGTAAAGTACAACTTCTATAGCGCTTTGATACCAAATCAGGAGGAACATATGTACGGATGTTATATATAAATCTGAACCGATTTTCCCTGAATACTCATTCATGTAAAAAGACATCTTTCTGTCGAATTTCGTACTGATCGGATATAAAATACAATCTCTACAGCGCTTACATGTCGAATCGGGGGTAACATATATATGGGGCTATATCTAAATCTGAACCGATTTTCTCCGATTTTGGCAGTATTTCTTCATGTAGAAGGAAACCTCTTTTTGCCGAAATTCGCACTGATCGGATATAAAATAACATTTTTACAGCGCTTACATGTGAAATCGGGGGTAACGTTTATATGGGGGCTATATCTAAATCTGAACCGATTTCTTCCAAATTTAGCAGTGTTCATTCAAATAATAGGAAACCTTTTTCTGCCGAATTTCATACTGATCGGATATAAAATAACATTTTTACAGCGCTTACACTTCAAATCGGGGGTAACGTATATATGGTGGCTATATCTAAATCTGAACCAATTTCTTCCAAATTTAACAGTGTTCATTCAAATAATAGGAAACCTCTTTCTGCCGAATTTCATACTGATCGGATATAAAATAACATTTTTACAGCGCTTACACTTCAAATCGGGGGTAATATATATAGGGGGGCTATATCTAAATCTGAACCGATTTCTTCCAAATTTAACAGTGTTCATTCATATAATAAGAAACCTCTTTCTGCCGAATTTCATACTGATCGGATATAAAACAACATTTTTACAGCGCTTACACTTCAAATCGGGGGTAACGTATATATGGGGGCTATATCTAAATCTGAACCGATTTATTCCAAATTTAACAGTGTTCATTCATATGATAAAAAACCTCTTTTTGCCGAATTTCAGACTGATCGGATATAAAATAAAGTTTTTAAAGCGCTTACATGTCAAATCTGGGGTAACATATATATGGGGGCTATATCTAAATCTGCACCGATTTTAACCAAATTCAATAGGGATCGTCCTTGGGCCAAATAAAACATATGTGTAAAGTTTCGTCGAGATCGGACCATAATTGCGACCTGTACTTTGATTACAAGAATACATGCACAGACAGACAGACGGACAGACGGACATAGCTAAATCAACTCAGAAAGTAATTCTAAGTCGATCGGTATAATAAACGATTGGTCTATTTCTTCTCCTTTTGGGTGTTACAAACAAATGCACAAAGTTATAATACCCTGTACCACCGTGTGGCGTAGGGTATAAAAATCTTAATAAATAATCGTTTTTTTGTTATCCCAATAACTTCCCAAATTTAGAATAATTGAATATATTTTGGGAAATACAACCAAAAGCTTGGTTGCCGTTCATTCTTTGATACATGATAAACAAAAAATAAAATTATTCGATATAAATAAATCTTCAACATTTTGTTCAAGAACGGTATATGTAGTCAAATATAATTTCGTGTGGATAACAATGTGTGGAATGCAGAATATGTTGTGCAAAATGTTTTACACAAATCAAAAATAAAAGCAACAATCCTGAAATTGAAAGCACAAGGTTAAGTGATATTTGCATAAAAGTTTTGTTATGCTTTGTACTTTCGTGTACCAAAATTTGTGTCAAATATTTCCACATCTCATAATAGTGATGAATTTTCAGTATTGGCTTTTTAATTTTGTTATGAATTGTTTGGTTTTTGAAATCAATAAAATAAAAATTATTGAAAACTGTTTTTAATTAATTCTCGGTAGTATATGACTGACAAATTGTTAGAACAACTAATTTTTAAAAAACATTTGGTTGTGGCAACATACAAATAATAATTTTAGCTTCCACTTTCGTAGTTGGCGCAACCAAATACGATTGATGATCATGATCAACTGATCAACATGGAAGCAGAAGTATACCACAACTAAAATGTTGGTTGTCCTGATATGATGATAGTAGACGGAACTACCAACACTCGGTTGGCAAATAGTTCGGTTGAGGCAACTCATAAAATAAAATGTGTGTATACACGTAAATTTAAATTTTCAGCAGAAATAAAAAAAGTTGCTATGCAATCGTAGTCCATACAAATTCCTATCAGCATACATATGTCAAAATATTTGCTGTATATTCATTATTCGTAAAAATTCAGCGAGTCAAAAAGAATTTTAATTGATAAATTACGAAATATGTCGATACCCACGAAATATACATTTCGAAAACATATATGAAAAATGTATCTTAAGAGAAAAACTAATTATGACGAGATTTATTTTGAGGTTATATAATTTCGCAATGACCATAATTACAACAATCATCAAAATATAATGACGGCCCTTCGATTTCGGAATAAAGCTTTAAAAATTCTATTAATTCATATAAACTACCCCATATCTGTGCCTTGTTTCTTGACGATCATTCCTAAGACAAAAACGACCCGTTCTTCACGTACAAAACTTCAATCTTCAAATAAGCTTTCATGTTTGTTAAGTTCACTACAACAGTACAACCGAATAACATAGAAATTAATTTAAGATGATTATACTATGAAAATTTTCAAGGACAAAATATTCAATTTGTGCAAAAGTTGTTAATAAAATTTAAGCGATTCGTTATTTTGCAACGGCCCCCTGATTTTGGGATTCATCATGTAAAAATCCATGTAGGGCATTCAATTCAGCTCAATCTATATATAACTGTCGATGTGCCCAGCGAAATACACTATCCAAAATAAATTCAAGCCAGTTTAACGAAAGTTTGGGAAGTTGGTTCCATTAGGAGTACATCAACAACACCTATACATATTGGTTTGTAGGTACTTCAATTCGCTATTATCGATTCTTTGATGATATTTCACTAAACCGCGGACCGCGCTGACCGCGGTCAAAAAACAAAAATACGCTTGAAATCGCATTTCCAGAAGTTGTGATCTATAATTTCTCGCGGAAAGATCTTACAGGAACAATGCTTACGAAAAATTCTTCCTCCATGCATCCCTCGTGTTTTTTGCAACCTCTAGTATGAAACCCCCAAATTATTAAAGAATGGATAATAACATGAACATTTCTTTCCCTTTTTCCACATTTTGTAAATGTATTTGCTTATATCTTTTAAATTTTCATAGATAATAACACCAATTAGGAGTTTGAGCTCAGTACTTTTAACTGAAATTAAACCAATTATTTCAAATTGTTATCGCAATGCGGCTTTTAGCATTGTTAGGGAGGTGTAGGGTACTATATACACTCGGCCCCGCCCGACTTTCTGTCTTTGGATTTAATTTAAAGTTAGGTAACTCAAAAAAAAAACACTTCTTGACGCTCTACAGAAAAAGTAGCTTTCCGATCATTTCAAGTTTTGATATTCCAGATCTCCAGCACCCTAACGAAGAATTCCTTGTCGAAGGGTCCAGCCGGAATACATGTTTTTTGACAATATCCAATTTTTCAAAGAACAGCGCTTAACGGAGCACATATCACTGAACCTTACGATGGATTCCACATCATAAGGTTCTGTCAGAATCCGTGCATGTGGCCTGCGCAGAGACGGAATGTCCTCCTTTTGAAAAACATCCAGAGCTGCACTCGCCCAGGTTTCTCTAATTTTCTTCAAACCGCACTCAAAAAGCGACTATGACCTACATCGTCATAGTCGGCAATTGGAGCCGGAAGATCTTTAATAACGCACTCAACGTGCTCTTGGGAATGTTGACGTCTCCCTCCCCACTGTTGACGACCGCCAACACCAAACTGCAGCAAATCAGCGTTATCACTGATCACTGTGGTCAGTGATATAGAGGTCATCTGGATAGCGCTGCTTTTAACAGGCTGTTGTTTGGACGTTGACCAGGTTTATTTTTCTTCAGCCATATTCCGTGCCCTCTTTAGAGATGATGCAGGGTCGGATTTCTTAAGTCTCTCAAGAATTCTGTAAGACATGTGCCGATAATTGACAAAGGACAGCGAAGTACAGGGTAGTGCTGCCGCTTCAGAAGGGGACGTGAGATCACTGGGATTGTTATCAGGCCTCGGTTAAGATTCTGGTGTATTAGTTGTCGTCGTCAAAGGCAGCCATCAAAAGTCTACAGTAACACCCGACGGCGAACCTACAAGTTCGTTGAGCACCATTCACATAACACTCCGAACTTGGGAGAGTTCGTTTTAAGTAGAACCACTACTGACAGACCATTTAGCGTTACCCAGGGTGTACGTACTAATTGGAAGCAGTCTGCCGTTGCAACCCAACAACTTTGGGGCGCTTCAAAATATTGCATGGTATGCGTGCGCAGGGTCATGCTATTCTCCTCTCTTTCGTTCTAATTTTGCGAACATTTTACCGATAAAAAATATATACTAATTTTATTAACAAAAGGAACAATATTCAATCAGAGAGATCTTCGAAGGAAATTAATTTTGAGAACTTGAACAGTCAATGTGACATAGACTATGTAACCTATAATTAAAATTCAAAATTTCCCAACAACAGTCTGTGGTACAGGGTATTATAAGTATATGTTTGTTTTGACCTAGATGTTTTTAACACCCTATAATTAAGGTATACCGATCGACTAAGAATCACTAGAAGACTCAACCTTTTTTGAGAAACTCCAAATTTATTTTCCATTCATTTTATTCAAAATTCCCCCATTGTGCGGTATGTGATGGTCTTCCAAATCACACAGAGTCAGTCAGTGAGACCAACCAAAGTCAGTGGATATAATTTTACGATCATCTTTTGTTTGTCGAAAAAAGCCAAAGCCAAGTCAGGCCAAACTAAACTAAATCCAAAAGCGTTGTCTTCTCCTCCTCGCCAGCTCGCACGCTCACTCGCTCAGCCCCGCTCAGCTCAAATGGAGTCGGAGTTGTATCTGTATTCTGTCGTTTTTGGTTTTTATGGCCGTTTCTTGTTTTAACCGCAAAACAAGTTCGAGTGACCCAAATACAGGTCAATACCAGGAAGCAGTACGTTATAAACTATGATAAGCCTTCTTTTCTTTCTTTTTTCCTTCTCTCCAGCAAAGTTTCATGTCGTCTTCGTCTTCAGCGTGGTCGTGGTCACCGCTCATATTGTTGTTGTTGTTTTAGTTTTTATTTGTCTTTTTCAGATGAGTTGGAGTTTTTCGTTGGTTACACTTACACTGTTGTTGACGATGATGATGATGATGATCGTAAGCAGTAACTACTCCATTGGACTTGCCACATTTCCAATAGCTTCTAAGCGTGCGGTGCTGGCGGTCATTGTGATGGTGGCGGTGGTGTTGGTGGGGGACATGTGTTCTTTGACTCTTCTTCCTCTTCTGCAGCATAAAGATGAACGTCTGAGGAACCAGTAATGTGGTTCCTGCTTAGTTTCACGAAATCATTTCTGGTTGTAACCACATTAGACTGAGACTAAAAGACTTACGGATGTTGAACTTTGTACACAGTCATACTGTGTATATGAATTTCCAAATGGGGAAGAAATGAATGTGTAACACTTAAAACCTCCGGATATACTATGTTTTTCGAATATCTATAGAAATGGTTGTTGGTAGTTTCAAATCTTAGAACAAACAATATGCCATGCCATTGGAGCTCCCCCTTTTCTTTAGGGGTCATAATTCAAAAATATTTTCAAAAAATATATTAAATTGGAATGTCTTCTGCAATATGTGAAATGCTAGAAAGCTAATGTGTTCTTAAATTTTATAGTTCCTTGAATTGTGTTAATAGTTTTGAAAGAATATTTGTTTCTTAACAAAACTTTTTTTAATATCTTACCCCGGGCATGATCCCGACCGCTGAACTCAACTATTTTAACATTTGGGCGGGAAGAAGTCGACTGACGTGAATCCTAAATAGTTAATAGTTTTGAAAGAATAATTGTTTCTTAACATAACTTTTTTTTAATATTTTACCCCGGGTATGATCCCGACCGCTGAACTCAACAATTTTAACTTTTGGGCAGGAAGAAGTCGACTGACGTGAATCCTAACAAATCCGAAATAATTAATAGTTTTGAAAGAATATTTGTTTCTTAACATAACTTTTTTTAATATCTTACCCCGGGCATGATCCCGACCGCTGAACTCAACAATTTTAACTTTTGGGCAGGAAGAAGTCGACTGACGTGAGTCCCAACAAATCCGAAATACATATCGTCGGTGCGCCGACGAAAACTCCTATGTGTTTTTTACTAGTTTTCAGGAGAGACAAAAAACGTTGCTATTTCGTCAAATCGCGATATTTTTAATATCTCCGATTTTTGAATTTTTCTTTTAATTATTTACCACCAATATATCATAACAAAAATCGGATATGTGAAAAGCCCATGACGTGGTAAATGGTTTTCATGAAAATCGACACATAGGATGTTTTGTTTGGAGCATTTTAATTATTTATAAAACAAAAAAATTACACATAGGAGTTTTGATATTTAAATGTTTACAGCGTACCTCAAGCAAACAAAAGTTTGCCTGGATTGTTGCTGAAAACGGCTAATGAGGTTTTGTACAGAATCATCCCCTCTACTCAGATAAGAAGAAATCAAAATCTGATCTGCTTCCTTTCGCGAGTTATCGCTATAAAAACGATTTTTAACCAAAAAACCGAACTTAATTACATTGAATCGCGGAAATTTAAAACTATAACATAATTTCCCATAAATAGGAACATTTGTAAGACGCTTTGTAATGTCCGCGATATTTGCTATATTATTCTATATCTAAATTTTTGTAATCCAAAAATTCGACTTACACCGCAAAATTTTTACAAACATATTATTGCGAATTTATTAAAATTAATATATTTACATTCTTTGATTTCTGAGGGATAGATTGCCACTAGCATTTCCGCCATAAACATCCAACGGCGAATACATTTCGAACAAAAAACATTTAAGTTCAGAATTAATTAACTATATAATGATATTATTACGCGAACGGTCAGTGCTAGGAAAAAGTGGTCAAGGAAAGTTTGGAAGATATTAAAAATGACTACAAGTCTTTCTTTAACAAAAAAATTATAATAATTTGGTAAGGATTTACAATATGTCAAATCAAAATATGCCTCATATGAAGGGAAGAGCATACAAAAGTTTTAACACACTGTAAATACTTACCAAATTACTATAAATTTTGTTTGTTAAAGAAAGAGTTGTAGGCCTTTCGCTTATCTCCCAAACTTCCTTTGACTACTTTTCCCTAGAACTGTTCATTCGCGAGATAATAGCATTATATAGTAAAATAATTCCGAACTAATTTTTTTTGTAAAAAATTTATTCGTCGAGGGAAATAGATCTTCGCGAAAATGCTGATATTAATTTATTCCTCAGAGATCATAGAATGCAAATATATTAATCTTATTAAATTCGATATAATATTTTTGGAAACATTTGGCGGTATAAGTCGATTTTATGGATTACACAAAATTCGCAATATAAAAACATGGCAAATGTCGCGGACGTTACAAAGCGTCTTACAAATAATCATATTTAAAGGAAATTGTGTTACAGTTCTAAATTTCCGCGTTTTTCTTTACAAATCAAAGCTATTAAGTTTGTTTTTAGTAAAAATCCTGTTTTCGCGATAACTCGCGAATGGAAGCAGATCCAATTTTGATCTATTCATTGTCGAATAGAGGGGTTGATTCTGAACAAAACCTCATTAGCCGTTTTTTGTCGTGAATCTAAGCTAACCTTCTATGCCTTGGACAGGCTGTGCCTACAACACATAGGAGTTTTTTTCGGAGCATTGCTATAGAGGGATACACATAGGAGTTTTTGGTAACTTCGGAACCGGTTAAGATAGCGCAAAATGCTTTGGTGGGTAGTCGTTTGTCCGCTAGGACGTTCTAATTCGACAATAAAAAAAAATTCGAAAAATTACACATAGGAGTTTTTGTCGGCGCACCGACGATATTTATTTATTAATTGTTCACGAAAACGTTCAAAATGTTTCTTCTAAACAATTTTTACATTCGGCCAGAGCTGCAGTAATCAGATCACGCAAAGTGCTCACTCCTTATTTTAAGTCGAAGGGAAAGCGAACTAGTTGTACCGTTTCTTAATCAGACAACCGATTGCGACAAAATTTGACATCATGGTGAATTTAAACTTTGAATTGGGTCCCTTTATTCTATATAGGAGCGGCTACAGATTAAAGATTTTGCATGAAATATATTAATTGAAATATATTGATTTTTAATAATTTTTAGACAAAAGTTATGCCATTTGAAGTTATAGCCTCCAAAAAATATTTTTTGTGTTGACATTTTTTGTATTTTTGACAAAGAATATTTTTTGGAAGGTATAACTTCAAATGGCCATAACTTTTGTATCAGTATGTATACTCGTATATACAGGGTGGCTTATATTTATTGCAACCAACTTCAGGTTGCTATCATTTCTAAACCGCTAGTCTGATAGCTGACAGATTTATTTCAGTGACAGTTCATTTTATTGTTTACAAGCTTACAAAAGCATTTTGATCTTCAGATTCAGAAAAAAAGTTATTCGTGATGGAATTCAAGCGTGATAGTGTGATTGCTTTATATTTGGGTGGAAAAACACAAGTGGCTATCGTTAGAGCCCTCCAGCATTTAAATGTGAATAAATCTTTTGTTTCTCGTACCATTGCTCGTTTCCGTGATACTGGCAGTGTTGCATCGCGTCCAAAAAGTGGACGAAAAAACGGTAACAACACCAGAAATGATCCGAAAAGTGAAGGCCAGATTTGATCGAAATCCACGCCGCAGTGGTAGAAAAATTGCTCGTGAGCTGAACATATCGCGAGAACGGATACAACACATATTAAAAAATGAGCTTGGACTAAAGCCATTGAAGTTCCAAAAAGTGCAAGAGCTTACCGATGCACAAAAGATAGTTAGACTGGAAAGAGCCAAGGAGTTGCTTCGCTTGCACGAAAGTGGCCAGTTACCGAATTTGGTTTTCTCCGATGAGAAGCCATTCCAAATTGAGCAGTTTGTGAACAAACAAAATGATCGGGTTTACTTGCCAAAGAGGTCAGCTGAAAATTTACACCTTCGATTGGCCACCAGAACTCAAGCGCCGCCGATGGTAATGGTGTGGGCCGCCGTAACGGCCGATGGTCGCTCCCCGCTCGTATTCATCGACCATGGGGTCAAAATAAATGCCGAATATTATCGGCAAAATGTCAGTATTGAAGCCCTGGGCAGACAAACATTTCGGCCGCAGACCATGGACATTCCAATAGGACTCAGCACCATCGCACTCAGCACGCGTCAACCAAGAATGGCTTAAAAAGGAGGTTCCTCGCTTCATTTACCGCACAATAGCCACCAAGATCTCCGGATCTCAATCCGTTGGACTTTTGCGCCTGGGCGCCACTTTCGTGCAGCGTGTGATGGCTTTGTCGGCCGTTTGAAGGCCATAATTCGTGCCAAAGGTGGCCAATTCGAACAAATCTAAACTTTTTCTAAAATTTTATGTTATTTCCGACATTTTTTGCTTTTGAACAATAAAATTTAAAAAATATAGCGCTTTACTTTGTTGCATTACATATCAGCCACCCTGTAATTGCAGTTTTTTTATTATAGGATTTTAAAGGAAAAACTACAAAGTTTTCACAAAATTGCTTAGAAATTGTGCTATTTATGGCATAAATAAATGTATTTCGGAACGACCTCTATAGGGGGACTACAACAGAATTCAAACCGATTTTTAAAATTTGTGTGGTGATGAATGCATGTACATACGTACAATTCTCACCGCAAAGTTTCAGCTAAATTGCATAGAAAATATGGTATTTGTGGCTGAAACAAGCGTATTTGGAAGCGACCTTTATAGGGGGTCTACACCAAGATACAAACCTATTACTAAAATTGTTGCTGTGATGAATTACTGTTTAAAAAGAATACAAAGCAAACAATTTCAGCCCTATTGCTCTAAAAAGTAGCTTTTAATGGCTTTAAAACCATATTTAAGAGCGACCTCTATAGGGGAGCAATAAAGAGCTGTATCGATTTTTAAGTTTTGAAATTTTAATGCCATTTTTTAAATTGCTTATATTTATTTAAAATTTGGAGGAAATACTTCAAATTGGAGCATAACTGAAGGAGTTATCAGAAATTATCGATTTTTAAATATCGATAATTTCTGAACGAGAATAATATCAAAAAATTCCACAAAGTGTTTCTCCAGGTGTAATAAAAAATATAAAAAAATGAGAAAAATCAAAACCGAAAGTTTTTTGGAATCGTCGATTTGTAGTGGAATTCCCCATATACGACCATGTTCTGTATTCCGAGAGCGGATTGAATCCGAATTTCTATATCATAAACTTGTCCATAATATCTTTGTAGGGTCGCAGATCAATATTTCAAGGTTTTTTTTCATCATGCAGCAAATTTTGTAGGGTCGAAGATCAATATTTCAAGCTATTTTTTTATCATCATGCAGCCGAGGTGGCCAACTTCCAGGCCCTGTAGTTCCGCCCTCTATAGCACAGGGGACCAAAACTCAAGTTCTCTTATACCTCTGCTACAAGAATGTCAAGTTTTGTCGCAATCAGTTGTCTGGTTTGCCTTTTTTGAATTCCTCCCACTGTGCCACGGTACCCATACGAGATGTTGGTTCAAACATATGGGGGATTTCAGGTCAGTTTTCAAAATCGATGTCTTCTGATCGGTATAAAACTTGCAGTAAGTTTAGTCCTATTGGATAGTAGTTATGACACAAAAACTCAACGAGATCGTTTAAGGACCGTCCGATTTGGAGGTTGTTGAATTTTGAAATTTGTGTCAAATGTCCCTTTTTCCCATCCATGTAACTAATTATGAAAAAGATTTAGAAACTTTTGTCCAAAGTGTTTTCGATAGTATTTTCTTTAATCTTTTTAATGAAATAAAAAAAATTTTCTCAACATTTGTATGTGAATTTAAACCTGTTTTGACATTTTTGTCCAAACCCAAATTTTAATTTTTGATTTTTTTGCTCAAAAGGAAGCTTGAATCTTTTCTTGTAAGAGCTTTGTGTTCTATTAGTGGGATGGGACTTGTTTATCTATAAAAAAAAACATCTGAATTATAGGGTGGTTAAATGTTAAGGGCCGATGTTGATTTTGAATAAAACACAAATTATTTGGGAAATTATTGTCATTTCGTTTTATTATGATAATATTGGTACGGTTCAATTATGTATGGAAAATAATACGGCCAAATGGCCGCCGCGACCTTTGCGGCACACCTCCATCCGATTGTCCAAATTTTCGATGACGCTGAGGCATAATTGAGGTTATGTACCGTTAATCTGCCGAATTATCTCATCCTTTACCTCTTGAATTGTTGCTGGCTTATCGACGTACACCTTTTCTTTCAAATAACCCCAAAGAAAAAAGTCCGACGGGGTCAAATCACATGATCTTGGCGGCCAATTGACATCGCCACGACGTGAGATAACACGGCCATTGAATTTGTTGCGTAAAAGAGCCATTGTTTCGTTAGCTGTGTGGCAAGTGACACTGTCCTGTTGAAACCACATATCCATCCATATCTTCCAATTCGGGCCATAAAAAGGTCGTTATCATCTCACGATAGCGAACACCATTCACAGTAACTGCCTGACCGGCCTCATTTCGAAGAAGTATGGCCCGATGACATTGCCGAGCATGCACATCACATCTCCTACAGACCCGGTTTGCTGAAATTTGCGCACAATTCTCCCGCTTGTGGACACATTTGGTCGATTATGCTGATCAAAAAAACATCACGAAGTGCACGAAATGCATTTTGATTTGAACGCCCATTTTCGTAAAAGGCTTAAAAAACTTTAACGCGTTCCTCGATTGTGTATCTTTCCATGGCTCAAATTGACTTAAGTCAAATGATTGAGAAATGTCAAATGAAATGCAGAATTTAACCACCCTTTACATATTTTAGTATAGCTCGAGAACCATTTATCGCAATTCAATTAAGGAAATATTTAAATAATACTAAACTAAATAGTCTTCATCTGCTTCTTAATTAATTGTACATCCCACCAGCGGTTTCAAAGACATCTAACTTGATATTGCGGAAAATTCAATTTCAATTTAATAATTTTTTAATTAAAACATCTTAAAACCAGTAAGGAAAGGCAGAAAGTCGGGAGGGGCCGACTATATAATACCCTACACCTCCCTAACAATGCGATAAGGGTCATTGCCATAATAATTTGGAATAATTGTTAAATGGGTAGAAACATATTATCTAATTCTGAAACGATAATCGCTAAATTAAGCAATATTCGTTCCTAAATTGAGAAACATCTTTCTGGAAAATTTTAATGATGGGAAGTAAAATACAACTTCTATATAGCGGTTTGATACCAAATCAGGAGGAACAATCAATATAAATCTGAACCGATCTTCCCTGAATACTCATTCATGTAAAAAGACCTCCTTCTCTCGAATTTCGTACTTATCGCATATAAAATACAGTCTCTACATCGCATACATGTCAAATCGGGGGTAACGTATATATGGGGGCTATATCTAAATCTCAACCGATTTCTTCCAAATTTAACAGTGTTCATTCATATAATAAGAAACCTCTTTCTGCCGAATTTCATACTGATCGGATATAAAATAACAATCGGGGGTAACGTATATATGGGGGCTATATCTAAATCTGAACCGATTTTCTCCGAATTTAGCAGTATTCCTTCATGTAATAAGAAACCTCTTTCTGCCAAATTTTGCACTGATCGGATATAAAATACAGTTTTTACAGCGCTTACATGTCAAATCGGGGTAACATATATATGGGGGCTATATCTGAATCTGAACCGATTTTCTCCGAATTTAGCAGTATTCCTTCATGTAATAATAAACCTCTCTTTGCCGAATTTCGCACTGATCGGATATAAAATAACATTTTTACAGCGCTTATATGTCAAATCGGGGCTAACATATATATGGGGGCTATATCTAAATCTGAACCGATTTTAACCAAATTCAATAGGGATCGTCCTTGGGCCAACAAAAAGATATGTGTAAAGTTTCGTCGAGATCGGACCATAATTGCGACCTGTACTTTGATTACAAGAATACATGCACAGACGGACAGACAGACAGACAGACGGACAGACAGACAGACGGACATAGCTAAATCGACTCAGAAAGTGATTCTAAGTCGATCGGTATAATAAACCAAGGGGTGTATTTCTTCTCCTTTTGGGTGTTACAAACAAATGCACAAAGTTATAATACCCTGTACCACAGTGTGGTGTAGGGTATAAACATCGAAGAATTAACAATTATAAGTCTGAACTGAAAGGAAAATCGATGCCTAATTAAAACTTCGTTTATTACTCGTCATTGAGCAATTTCGTATTTATCGGAACATAATCTGCCACATACCAGATCTGTCTCATCTTAGAGAATCTGACTGGATAGTGCTGAGGAAATTCGTGCAATGCGCCGACTTTTTATAACTCTTGAGGAAGAAAAAAGATGACTGACTTGCGTAGGTACGAGTATATGTCCATGGACATGGAACGTTGAAATGTTTCCTCTCTTTCAAACTAACCAAATAAAGGGTCCGGCATCTAACGTTTTTTTTTTCAACTAGTGCTTATTTCGTGAATGGTAACACTTAGCTCATGTCTGATTTGACAGATGCATAATTAGTTGTATCCTTCCGCTGAACGAATATGGTTGTGTATACGCTTGAACAACGCTGGGAAATATTGCGACATTACTTTGAAAATTTTGATTTTCAATTTTTTTTTCATTTTTGATTTTCATTTGATTTTGATTTTTTCATTGTGATCTTGGCGGGTATGTAAACAAGCAAAATTGTCGCATTTGTGGCACAGAAAACCCGCACGCATACATTGAAAAGCCGATACACCCAAAACGAGTCACTGTTTGGTGCGGATTTTGGTCCAGAAGCATAATTGGGCCATTTTTCTTCGAAAATGAGCCCAATTGAAAGGAGTGGCCGTTACAGTCAATGGCGATCGTTATCGGGCCATGTTGAACGAAGTTTTGTTCAATTGAAGAGGAGGATATTGGCAACATTTGGTTTAAACAGGACGGCGCTGCGTGCCACACAGCCGAAGCTACACTCGATGTTTTGCGCCCAGTTTTTGAAGATCGCATTATCAGCCGCAGAGCTGATGTCGTTTGCCCACCTCGGAGCTGCGATTTGACACCGTTGGACTATTATTTGTGGGGTGCCCTCAAAGATAAGTGTTACGGCGACAAGCCAGAGACAATTTACGCTTTAAAGGACAATATTCGTGAAGCCATTGGTGAAATACAGCTGGACACAATCGATAATGTACTTAAAAATTGGACCGATCGTGTAGGCTACAGCATGGCCAGCCGAGGCAGCCATTTGAATGAACTTATTTTCCATTGCTAACCGGTAGGATTGTACTTTAAAATAAAAAAAGAAATTTGAGAAAATATTCAGTAGTTTTTTTATAGCATTTAAAAAAAAAAAGTTATTTGGCGGACCCTTTAGATACAATAGAGATCACTTCAACAGAAGTGGGCGGGATAAAAGAATTATGTAGCGCTTTCCCATATGAAGTCCCGAACTTTTACAGTTGACAGCGGTGCCATATTGTTGCAGCTCTAAGTTTAGTTTTGGGTGGCAGGAAGCTTTTGCCAGCTCACATAGACCAATAAAGATCCTTAGTGATACCACGGGCACAGCTGGCACACAGTTATCAATAGTACGAACATCGGTACCGAAAAGATCTGTCAGACTTACTAGAAAGTATATCCAGACGTCGTTTACTTAATGAGGAATAGTAGCAAGGCAGGTGCTCAATGCTCTCCACTTCTTCCTCATCACCATAGCTCCTACAGGAGTCATATGACTCAACACCTAACTTTCTGGCATGTTCGCCGAACAGGCAGTATCCCGTCTGAACTGGCACTAATATAGACAGTCTTTTCATCTCTAGGCCGAGGAGACATTTTCTTCTTAGTTCGTATCTTGGCCAGATTTGTCTAGCTACCCTACATGTGCCAATTTCTGCCCACATTTCGTGTTGGACTGCTTGATTGCCTCTTGCCTATATATTCTTCGAGATTTTGTAATGTCGTCCCCTTCCTATCATCTCACGTGGAGGTGGTGTGACCTCGCCACCGAGATTGAGCGGTTTGACCCCGTTAGACTTTTTCTTGTGGGGTTTCTTAAGTCGCAGGTCTATGCGAATAAGCCACAAACCACAGCGGCCCTCAAAGCCAACATAACGCATTTCATCTGTCAAATTCAGACTGATTAATGCGTCAGAGTCATGGAAAATTGGACATTTATTATGCGCTACCCAGCGAAGCCAAGCTGGACATTTGTACAATGATATATTCCATACATAATGGCAATGATAGGCCATTCATATGAAACGAATTCGATGACACCTCAGACACACTTTGTTTTATTTATATTTAAGAAGAGGAAGCTGAATAAAATGCCCTTTACTTCAAGTATATATCATGTCATATCACTTGTTTCGGACCCCTTTCTAAAATGTCAAACGAATCGGTTCAATATTTCATTAGAACGGAGCAACTGCCTAAATACTGGTGTATAAATAACTGCACCAAACCATGAATAGAATTATTCAAAATGTCTTAATTTTTAAAATTCTCTACCATAAAAATAAAAAAACTTAGCCCTCAAAAAAATTGGCACACTTATTTTATATTTAACCTTCAATCCACTCTCGAAGTCACAATAACTCCAACCCCTTCTCTATTAACACTTTGTTAAGCTATTTGCTTTCACCATTCCCTTTTTATATAACCCTGTTCAATGGTACTTCATTCAAATCTTCTGCAAATAATTGCATTCAATTTGAAATCCGTCCCTAATTTGGGACCAATACAACCCTTTTCGTCACACCACGCGTCAAACACACTTTCATCACGAGCTATTGGAAGACGTAACCCTTTTTCGATTCATTCGATTGTATTGATTGATCTTAACATGAGGAGCAAATAATTGATTATTAGTTTTAACTTACCCTTTTGTTTTTTTAGGTTTCCCCTTTTATGTTTTTTCTTCTTCCTTTTATAAAGGCGAATGAGTTCTACTATTAACCTTCGTTAACATCTGTCTCCGGGAGAAAAAAATTCACGTGCCAAAGGTGAAAAGCATGCGCGACTCTAGGAAACCCTTTCGCTTCCATTTATATCATATGTGCGACAACGACACCAAACGGAAGTCCTTTTGCGAAGACGTTGAAGATCAAAACATTTAGCCATCGCTTATAATGGAGCAATCCTGTGTGTTGTAATAAATTCAAAGGACTTATATTTCCTTGACATCTAAAAAAATCCACAAATTACAACATATGATGACATTCGAGGCAGTAGCGGGGGGAAGGAGCGATCTGAAAAAAGAAAAACAAAGAATTTTTAGGATATTTTTTCGCCAGAAATCTAAAAGATGCAGATGCTGATAACATGTGCCAAACACTCTTCCTTTATTTGCTCGCTCATCCTGTGTAGCACCCACAAAATAATATCAGCATTTTTTGGTGACAAAAATACACAAAATTGTGTAGATAAATTCAACTCTTTGGAAAAAGGCTTGCAGAAATGCATTTGGCTCGATGGGTTAGCTACAAATGAAGCAGTTGCAAGGAAGTAGGCGGGTTGCGCACATTCACACTATGTAACCCAATGCATAGGGTTAGTTGTGTCAAAAAGAAACTTAACCCCTTTATCTTTAAGATAATATCATTGGTTCTAAATGTTAGTTTTTTTAACATCAAAAAATTAAAAATATATTGTCGTTTGCGATAAGCCATTGATAGAAAATAATAAATATGGTATCAGTTCGACAATATTTTTCAAAAACGTTCGCCCAAATATAATAAAGTTACAAAAAAGTCGATCCAACATAACCCTATTACGTTACATATGAGTGAAATAAAGGGTTTTACAACAAGATAAATGATCGGATGTTTATTTCATTATAAGGAGGAAGGAATGACGTTAATAATGAAAAACAATTCTTTACTATACTGATTCATTACATACTGATTAGGGTAGAATATAGGGTAATTCCAAAGCACTTCGACCAACGCAAAAAATTACCCCTTTCAATTTTTCTCAAAGTTACCATTTTTAAATTAGCAATACCTTCAACATTTGTAATATCATCACATAAATGTCACACCTAATTAAATTATGTTTATGTAAATCACAGTTTAAGAGAGATATATGTCTGTGTTCATTTAACTGATTTATATGATAGTTTACGATTAAAATTCGCTTTGGAATTATTGAACTTTAAAATTAAAATTTAGAAATTACGTCTTTTAAAAAAAAAACCTTCATATACTAGTTACAAAGACAATCATTATTCTATATCGCATAATGCAATTTCCATGAAAAAAGGATATTCTACGAGTATAATTAGTGCTAAATCATCGTATATCCTCCTCCTCTATCCCATCCCAATGAGGTATCTGTCGTTATGGGTGTTTAGCAGTGCGATTGGAATACTCGAAACCGCCTACGGAAATTTGCTTTGTGGTACAGAGCTCAAAAGTTACCTATCTCTGGGATTTTTCTCAAAGTTACCATTTTTAAATTAGCAATACATTCAAAATGTGTAATATCATCACATAAATGTCACACCTAATTAAATAATGTTTATGTAAATCACAGTTTAAGAGAGATATATGTCTGTGTTAATTTAATTGATTTATATGCTAGTTTTACGATTAAAATTCGCTTTGGAATTATTGAACTTTAAAATTAAAATTTAGAAATTACGGTTTTTAAAAAAACCCTTCACATACTAGTTACATAGACAATCATCATTCTATATCGCATAATGCAATTTCCATGAAAAAAGGATATTCTATAATTAATGCTAAATCATCGTATATCCTCCTGTCCTACTCCTCCGAATGAGGTGTCTGTCGTTATGGGTGTTTAGCAGTGCGATTGGAATACTCGAAACCGCCTACGAAAATTTGCTCACAACCCATTTTTTCGTTTTGTCCGTTTGCTGATCCTCTCTATTATAATCCTTGTGCAAATACTGGAAGTTTATTGTATGACGCCAGTTGGCAACCTACCACATATGTATGCATGTCTCACGGTAATCTTTGTACAATTTGTTTAAAAACCATTAATATTCAGATTAACTTGTCAAACATCATTATTATTTTAGCACATTCACTAAGGCTAAAGGGACATCAGTAGAGACAATAGTAAGGATATTTCACAAATACATACTAACATCGTACGTATACACGTATGTAAGGATATTTACTCTTTGCTACTGGTGTAACACAAACAGGTAGCTCAGTTGACCGACATATTTGCTACTCTTTCCAGGCGACACAACACAGAGTAGTCCAAGCTGCCTTACAAATATTTGTTTATTATCCTTTCTTCGTTTTTAAGTGGAATTTGGCCGGGAGACACGTACCAGGACTCGGTGACACAAAAGAGCTGTATGCACCAAAGTTGTCATGCCCATTAACTGGTTTTATCCGACCGATTGTCGCTTGATTAGAGATGGTATTTTCAAGTTTATCCTTTTGGTTTGTTTTGTCTCTCTGTGTTATGTCCATTTCCCCGAGTTTGTGGCGGTGGCGTGGCATTTGTCCTGAACCGTAAAAAAGAGCATTAAGAAATATTTGCACAATCACTAAATGCCCAACAATGACTGCGACTAATGTGGCTTTTTAACATGTTTATCTCGAGGATTACATAGTTACAGGAGTTTTCTTTGGTTTTAGATATTGGCTTGGAAATTCAAAACATTTCAAAAAGTTGAATTGATAAAATTGTAACAACGCTACTTGAAATAGATCAGATTTTAAAACTTCAATCTAAATTTCAATTACCTAATAATACAATTATACAATTATTAACAGAATATTCATTGAGTCAGATTAATTTTTGGAAGATTTCGATCCTAAATCTGGTTTTGAAATCAGTCACACAATAACTGCTTATATATACCGATTAAATAAACTGACTTATAGTTCGTCTGAGCGATTCAAGGTATAAAAAAACAAACACATACATTTATCATAGTTAGAAATGCTGAATTCAGGGAAACATTTAAAAAAATATAAATCCTAAAAGTAAAAATAAATACATAAAAAAATTTAAAAAATTTTATTTAAAATTCTTAGTTCGATTTAATTATGTAATCACATACATATTTTTTAAGAAACTCTGTTGATTTAATAAAATATTTTTAAGAATTTCAGAAACGTCATACTGTACCGAATTTCAAGATTTGTGTCTATTATTAATGTGTTGGGCGTATCGAAAGGGATGTGGAATTGGCATGTCATTAAAGTGAAGCGCTATTATTTTTTTGGTACTTTGAAATTGTATCCACTTTTCCAGTTGAAAATGACGGAGAAGCGACATTACAGAAGATTCGGACAAGTGTTATAGAAATCATAAGGTATCATCAGCTGTTAGCTGCTGACCGCCAATCGCGTCTAACATAACATCGAAAGGTTACTTTTGGGCCACCTGTTACAAACATGTTAAGTGTGTAAATAATTAAGCTGACACAAGAACAAACAGGAATTGCTTAAGTCATTGTACCCTACACCACACTGTGGTACAGGGTATTATAACTTTGTGCATTTGTTTGTAACACCTAAAAGGAGAAGAAATAGACCCATCGTTTATTATACCGATCGACTTAGAATCACTTTCTGAGTTGATTTAGCTATGTCCGTCTGTCTGTCTGTGTATGTATTCTTGTAATCAAAGTACAGGTCGCAATTATGGTCCGATCTCGACGAAATTTTACACATCTATTTTTTTGTCCCAAGGACTATTCCTATAGATTTTGGTTAAAATCGGTTCAGATTTAGATATAGCCCCTATATACATATATGTTACCCCTGATTTGATATTTTTTTTATTTTTATTAAATCTAATAAGACTTACAAATTATGTATAATTTGAAGTTACCTGTTTGTGAATATATTATTCTTCCTCAGCGATTTTTTACGATACTTGTATCGGGTCCGTCAATAAGAGCGCTACAAAAGTTTTTTTAAATAAAACAAAAACGGGTTTGGATATCAATGAAATTCTTTATTCCTGTGAAAGTACGTTCGATGCCATTATGTATGGAACTCGATTTCTTTTGCATGGCCACCACGGGCACGCTTGCAGAAGTCCAGACGCTGAACCCAATTTTCGACGGTTTTCAAGCATAAATCGACCGATACTGCTGCAATTTCACGTTCGATATTCGTACGAAGTTCATCAATCGTCGCTGGCTTGTTGGCATAGACCATAGACTTGACGTAGCCCCACAGGAAATAGTCTAACGGCGTCAAATCGCACGACCGAGGCGGACAATCGACTGGACCGTTTCGTGAGATAACACATTCTCCAAACTTGGTTTCCAATAAATTGATTGTAGCATTCGCTGTCCTCCAAGTCCATATCATTCATTTGGGGCCAAAAATATTCGGTTATCATTGAACGGTAGCGATTCCCATTCACAGTAACGTACCGGTCTTGATCATCACGGAAGAAGTACGGCCCAATGACGCCGACGGCCAATAAACAGTACCAAACCGTAATTTTTTCGGGATACAATGATGACTCATGGAGTACGTGTGGATTGCTGTCTGACCAATAACGTATATATTGTTTATTGACGAGGCCATTCAGCGTTTTCGCGTTCTTAACGTTGAGGCCACTGACTCCGAATTTCGGTAGTACATTTTAATAATTTCGACTCGTTGTTGGCTCGTATATCTTTCCATCATGAAATGGCAAACCTTACTGAAGAGAAATGCCAAAAGAGCGGCAAAAAATATGGCGTCGTTTGCTGTCCCTGTCGGTCTACTTTTGTAGCGTCCCTGTTGAAAAACCCTTTATTTAAAACAATTCTTACCGAATACAATGACAGGCCATAGTGAGAAATTATCTTCGTAAATACACTCTGGAAATGTTGCATATAATTGACACTCCAAATGACAAGGGACTTAATAACAACAGAGTCAAAGATAACTGCGCCAAAATTATTAACTCTGACGATTTAAAGACCGAAATAAAAACAAACGAAAATACAATACAGTAAAAGATAAATGTATCTAAAATCTTTATTATTTTAGCTTGCTTGCTTGCTCTTATTCGGTTTACAAATATTTTATGATTCTAATTAGGGTATTCTTCCGGATTCAAGACCTTTTTAATAATATAATATACATATTTTATACATGGCGATGTATAAATATGTATTAAAATTGACTGCATCATGATTTCTGAGCAGTGACACTTGTCACTGCTCAGTTTTAGCTGCGATCGTATTATAAAAACGGAGCTCTATAAGGCAGATTTTTACACAAAAGCAATGAGAATTCTTTGTGAAACCTCACTGCTCCAATATTTTATATTTGGGAAGATGTTTTTCTAAACGAATCTTTATTTGTCATCCTAATATTTTTTTTTATTTGCGACTATTATTTCCGAAACAGAGATTTATTTGCATTTAAGTCTTCAGAAAATATATGTCGATACCTTGATTGTGTTAATATTTTCTGCAATTGAAAGTTAATTTTCTAGAAATTTTAATGTTGAAAAAATACTTCATAATTGAAATTGTATAATCTTGGAACAATAAGTGTATACGTCTTAATTCAATTCCTTAGACTGACAACAAATGATGACTTGAAATACACAGAAATTTAAAATACGAGTATTAAGTATTTCTAACTGGGAGGTTTATTTCGAAACCAAGAAAAAATGAAAACGGGAATGTGAAAAGGTCTGCAATGTTTTCAAAATATTTTTTAAATGTAATATATTTGGGTAAATACCTTTTATTGTATTATTATGCGAAAATCATTTCGCAAATATTTTTTTTCTAATATACTCGTATTAACGTAGGTGCCCCAAATAAATGTTATTGATTTTCAAATAAAATGAAATGAAAACGTATCAAAAATGGCGAGTTTTTCAGCGCTAAGTTAAATTATTTGAAATCGGATATGTGAAATATTGTCTACGAATCGATGAATATGTTGTAAGTCCAGGACATCCATACATAGAACATACATACATATATGCAATTTTCTATTAATTTAGATATGTAGATACATACACGCTGAAAATTGCGCTTCTGTAGTATATCATCACAAAAATATTCTGTTTATATATACATACTAGCGGACCCGGCGAACTTCGCCTCGCCTAAATTTAACGCCTTCAGATAAACTCCAGAGTGATAATAAAACACAGATAGTTAAAATTTTAATGCGATTTGTTTAAAAGGAATCGAAATCAGTAGAGAGCGATATGATAAACAACAAACAACGAAGACAGAAGACAGGCAACGTACAGATGACCGTGCGAAAAACAGGGAAATTCGAGATTAATTCCACAGACTTCCTACGATTTGTCTTAAGATTTATTGATTGTCATCGTAAAAGCCAATCGTACAGGGAACTGAATCCGCTTGAATTGGAATGAAAGATCAGTTGGAATAATCGGAATTCGTGGGATAAGGACTTCCTCTCCTTTGAATTTTCCCTTGATGATCGTCGCCTGAATCACATTGTCCATCAGATTCATAATGGACAACCGCGAACTATGCACAATTTCGGATGATTCAGATTCCGCAACATGATTATGATCGATTCCACCTTCAGCTGTAAATTATGCGGCGGAGCTCCTGGCACATCAAGCGAGTTCGATTTTACTTTGAATAATAAAATTCATGCTATCGACGTCCTTATTCTTCGCTGCTAATATTGCCCGTTCACTAATCTAATCGAGATTTGGAAACACTTTGGTGATGAGTTCCTCGTTCGACGATGTGAACTCGCAAAAATTTGCCGGGAACAATATCAATGCAGTGGAAACATCAACAGTAATTTGGCCATTGTCAAGCGCCAACAGTTGTTTCGAGAATTCAAGAGCCGATGAGTCGTTCTGCAACGCGACTCTCATGTTCGTGGTCAATTTCAACTTCTTGACATGCCGCCACAAAGACCACGATTTCAGGCATGCATTAATTTCATCGGCAGTAGATTTCGGGATGACGGGAAGCGTTTGACGAAAATCTCCGGAGAGCAATATCATAGACTCACCAAATTGTCTCAAATCACGTCGTAAATCCTTCATCGTTCGGTCAACTGCCTCCAGAGCTCGTTTATGCGCCATCGTGCATTCATCCGAAATTATGATTTTGCAGTGCCCGCAATCCAATAAGATAACCTTACCTCTTATACTCAAACTTATTATCTGAAAAAATTTTCGAACTGATAAATATCGCGTTGAATTTTAATTGATCGTAATGCTTGTACCGTTTGTCGATGTGATACGCGAAATCAGTGTAACAATACGCAAAACTCGAATGAATTGCAGCAAGAAAAATAGCACATACTCGTACATATGTTTAATAGAAAACTTTTTTGTTTAATAGAAAATTAATAAAAAAATTGGATTCAAAAAGAGAGTAGTAGACAGGAACAGTAGGAATCTCGCAAGAAATAGCAATTTTCGATTTTCCCAATTTTCCGACTTTTTTCCAAAATTTTCTTGTGTATTCTTCTTATTTGGCCGGAGACCTGTCCGAATTGGTGCTAATCACCGAAATCGGTCCAGGCGTTCTCGAGTTATAAGCGTAGTAACTAACATCACTTTCTTTTATATATATATATAAGATATATAAGATATTTCGGATACACTCCAAATATATAATATCTGAGACAAACAAATATTATATGTTCGAAGGGTGTTCTTCTAAACAAAACCATGTTACCATCCTAATATTTTTTTTATTGTAACTATTATTTTCGAAAAAAAGTGTTATTTGTATTGAAGTATTTTATTTATAAAAGTTAGTTCACAAATATATTTTGTTGTACAGGGTTTTCCAATAAGAGGTGTTATTTTGAATCACCCGGTATTTCGGTAGCTGTCACTTTTGAAGCTTTTATTCTTTGACATTTGTCAAGCAGAAACTACGACATTACTAAAAGTGGAACGATACACGATCATCGAACGATACCAAATGATCAAAAAACGATACGAACGATACAAAATCATCTTGACTGATGAGGCCCATTTCCACCTCCGTGTATACGTCAACAAGCAAAATTGTCGCATCTGGGGCTCGGAAAACCCAAGAGTTATTGTTGAGAAGCCTCTCCATCCTCAACGTGTGACTGTTTGGTGCGGTTTATGGTCCGGCGGGGGGTCATTGGACCTTACTTTTTCGAAAATGAGGTTGGATCAACAGTTACGGTGAATGGATTGCGCTATCGAGAGATGATTAATGAGTTTTATGGTCGGAGTTGGATGGTATTGATCTGGACAACGTTTACTGTCAACAAGACGGCGCTACGTGCCACACAAGCAACGAAACCATAGCTCTGTTACGGGAAAAGTTTCCGGACCGTGTTATCTCTCGAAGAGGTGATTACAATTGGCCACCGAGATCTTGTGATTTAACACCTTGCGACTTCTTCCTTTGGGGCCACGTGAAATATAAGGTCTACGCCAACAGCCCAGCGTCGATTCAAGACCTCAAAGATAGAATTCGTGAGGCTATCGAGGACATAGGGCAGCCACTTTGCGATTTGGTGATGGAAAATTTCATGAAAAGGATATGGTCCTGTAAACGTGGTCGTGGTGGCCATTTGGCTGATGCTGTTTTTATTATTAACGGCATACCTTCCTCTTTATTGTGAAATAAACATCCGATCATTTATCTCAAAAAATGGCATTTTGCTTTGAATACCAAAGTAACACCTCTTATTGGAAAACCCTGTTCTAACATATTAATACATTTATGCGTTCCAAACAAAATTTCTTGATTTTTAATAAAATATATTTGTTTGATATTTATCCAAAAATGAGCTCGAGGTCTATGTTGTCTCATTTTTGGATAAATATCAAACAAAATTAAAAACACAGGTCGAATATACAAAATTACACACTCAAATCTAAAATATATTTGTTCAAAATACATATTATATTTACAAATTGTTGTTCCAAATATATTTTCTTTCTTTTCAAACATATCAAACATGTCGATATTTCCCCTAGAACTTTTTCTATTCTTGACGTCCTTTTTAGAAAACAGAAAATTTTTAAAATTGTAATTTAATAAACATTATGCAGCTAACATTAAGATTGTCATTATACAGAGTAAAGTTAAAGATTAGGGAATCAGTTAATGGGGATATGTTTTTCTAATCCACGCTGAGAACAAATCATTTAACAAAATATGTTTGAGAGTAAAATGTGAATAAAATATTTTCATGTGAATATTTACGTTATTAGTATCATTATCCAGATCAGATTATCTTCAAAAAACTGGGAAAAATCTCACAAGATTTATTTTCTGTCTTAGGAAAAAGTTATTTTTCCAAAAATAATGTATGTCCGGCTACTATACTACAGAAACGATTTTTTCATGGGGTACATGCTAACAAAAATATTTCTAATCTTCATCATAACTCTCCTCGTCATTTCGCTAATATCGACAACACCATTCTAAACTATGCTAAGTGCAAGAAGGTAGTTTTTCGGTAGAGGCGATCAAAGTTTGATGATTTTTTACAATTTGTGTGGAATTCTTTTATAATTGAAATCGGATGACCTTTACTGATTTGTGAATATCTTTTGATTGAGTTGATGGATAAGCACCAAATTTTGACTGAATATTGAAATATTTATAAATTAAAAATGCAATCTGCTAAATCGACTTAGCATGTTTTAGAATGGAGGTATCGATATGAATATATATCCCTTTATACTTACACATGTTCGGAAGTATAAAAGCCTATATTTTCTGAACCAATCTTTACCACTATCAATAGAAATTCACAACCAACAAAAGAGCGTTGAGCCAAATTTCATCTACAGACAGACAGCTGGACATATCGCTCACTTACTCAAGAGTGACATAACTCAAAATTAAAATTTTCAAGACTTAATGTTAAGTCAGTATTAATAGATAAATAACAAGAAATAAGATGTTTAGGACGCCGACATAATTCCTAATATTTATAGTTATGTATATATTTATAGTTTATTTATAAACTAAAATTTGCATTTATATAACAATTTTTAATTTTGAGTTATGCCACTCTTGAACTTAGTGGGCGATATAAAGATATATAAAGAGCAAATCCATTAAAGCACACAGAAAATTTTTTCATTGTTTTTCAGCCACATAAATTTCTTCTTTATTTTATTTTTAATTCTTCTCTATTTTATATTCAATTATTCATTATTTTATACAAAATTAAGATTTTTCTTTGGGATAGAGATAATTTCTTTAAAATTTCGTTGAATGAAAAACTATGTAACATTCTACACGGGCAAAATCGCATTTTTTGATATGTTTGAATCGAAGGAAAATATATTTGGAACACAAATTTTTAAATATTATATATTTCTGAGCAAATACATTCTATTTGAAAATCGATAAAATATATTTGGAACGTATATATCAATTTGTTACAACAAAATTTATTTGCAAACAAAATTTCTCAAATAAAATATGTGTTTAAATACAAATAAAATTATTGTTTAGGAATTTCTCCAAATATATTTTATTTAAAAAAGATTTTCAAAACATTTACTGACTTTTCGAATTTCAGTTTTAATTTTTCCTTGTTTTCGAATTGTACCTCCCAGTTATGATACCATATTAACTTCCGTTTTAAATCAATCATTTCAATTTTCTGGAATAGTCAGAATAAGTTTTCAATCCTCCAAGTAATTTATTTTGATCCAAGATTATACGAATTCAATTATTATTATTTATTATTTTACAAAAATTTAACATTTCTAAAAAAATAACTTTGAATTACTGAAAAATTAAACACAATTTATGTATTTTCCGAATACTTAAATGCAAATAAATATTTGTTTCGGAAATTATAGTCCCGAATAAAAACATATTGGGATGTAAACAAAGATCTTCCCAAATATATGATTTTTGTATGTACCAAACATTAAATGTTTAGAGTGTACCCTAAACATATATATGTTTCAAGCCGAATATGTTTGGGACAATATACTACAAAAGCGATTTTTTTTCAGCGTGTATAAATCGAAAATGTTCTTCCTTTTTTCAATGAACAAACTTTTTTCAGTGCATACACTCTGTATCACAGTGTGGTGTAGAGTATACTAATTGTATTTGGCTATACAAATTCTGCAATCGCAACTTAAATTTTTTCTGAGTACGATATTTTTAATTTGTTTGAGCTTATTGGACGAAAAGAACTATTCAGAGAAACATAGGATTCCACAACAGGCTAAATGTGAACGTTTTTTTTTTTGAAAAGATGATTGAATACTTTTTCTTCCTTAGAACTTTTAGGAAGAAACTTTTTATTTACAGAAATTTTTCTATTTTTTTTTCTTGCCAACAAAATATTATGATGAAAAAGACTAAACCTCTTTAGAAAAGAAAAAATCTTGAATGAAAGTCGTATACTTTTTTTAGAGTCATATATTTTCTATTTCTTAATTAATCTCAATTTCCTTTGCAGCGTATAGAAAGAAACTCATATCTAATCATGCATAAAATATAATTAATGATAAATTTCTCGAAAGAAGACACTAAAGAAACGAAGAAAGTCGATGAATACTGGAAACACTCTACTCATTCATTAAAAACTTCTACAGACAAAATGTTAAGATTTTATAGTAGTAGTGGTAGTGGTCTTCTGTTCAGTATTATTTACCATGGTTCCAAACCGTATATCTTCTAACAACTCAAGTGTAGGAGGAGCTTAGCAATCGAAACGAACCCACATATTAAGAGCCCACAAATCACCAATCTTCTTATAGGTCACGACAATACAGGATTCTGCCTTAACACAAAAAGGATGAACGAACGAACAAACTAAAAAAAATTATCAAATTATAAAAACAACCAATTAGAAGAGAGCAAGTAGAAGGTTTTGTTAAGAACAATGTCCCAAATTTTGAGGAACAAAAATTCAGGTAGATTTTTATTTGATCTGCAACATTTTTAAACATACTTATACCAACACCAGAAAATAATTTCATACACATATACTTTTACATACATAAATACTTCTCGACATAGAGAACTTCTGTAGCGTAGCTGGGAACAGCTGATTTTTGTTTGAATGAATAACACCGGTCTCTAAGAACAGCAACAACAACAACAGTAATAGCACAGAGATCCATTCGTTTATGATCATAATAATTATCATGGGCTAGAAAGAGATTGCACAGAGAAGAGCGAGCGACCGATTTATTGTTACTGCTCTGTCTTTTTCTTCTTTCTAACGAAGTAAACCGAACCGCACCGAAAAAAAATTAAGAGTATTTTGAGAAGAGAATTCGAAACACCTGCCTATTTCATATTTCATTCCCACACACATACCAAGACACGCGGTGCACAATGAGCACAAAATCGCCGCTCTCGTTTACTCATGATTCTCAGCTGCTTTGCACGAGCCACTGTGACTCTCGCAGAGGATTTAAACTCACGTTGACGACGAAATCAGTACACAACATCGTCAACACTCAAAGAGTAAAGATCGATAGTCGTTTAGTAAAGAAATCACTGCGAGCGCAATTTCATAAAATAAAACTATTGGAAAACAAAATAAATTTATTATATTGAAAAATATAGAAACGCAAACGGTTTTTTGAAAATTTGAAAAATAAATTAAATTTTGAAAAATATATTTTCTAAACTAAAGAACTAAAAAAAAAAATACAAAAATTCCCAGTGTCAGTGACTTGGAGAAAATAACTGAAATAAAATCAAGAAAAAACAAACAAGCTAGCAACAAATTTCAATATTAAAATTCTTTTGTTGAAAAGCAGATAAGAAAAGAACCTCGAAAAGTCAACGAGCAAAGAACAACAACAACAACAAAAAACCACAATAACCAGCTAAACAACAACAAGAACTACAAAAAATCATTATTTAAATAAAGTTCAAAGACTTTGAAAAATTCAAGCAAAACGAAAAACTATAGTGATTGAAAAATAAACAAAGAAAAAGACAAACAAATTTCTGTTTTTTGCCTAAATTGATTGAAAATTTTGTTAACAACACCAACAACAACAATGGCTGGCTATTTGGATCCTACTGGTCAATACTGAGAGTGAGGCTGACAGAACCCCCTTTCAAAAGCAAACAACAACAAAAGTAAGGAGAGAAAACGGTGAGCAATTCTCAAAACCAAAACAGAGAGCTGAGAGCAGAAAATACAGCACAACAACATAGCAACTCTAAGACAAGCAGCAGCAAGTCGCAATCAGCTGATCACTCAAAAAAAAAACTAAAATTGATTAAATTCTTAAAAATTTCCTTTTAATTTTTTTTTAAATCATTTATTTTAAACAATCTGCAAAATGGCTATCTTAGATCCTACTGGTCAATATTAATTTTGTAAAAAAATATTTTTGAAATTTAATTTTCTTTAAATTTTGTAATTTAACAAAATCTAAAAAATATTTTTTAAAATTCTTATAGAATTTTTCTTATTTTTTTCTTGTTTGTGTAATTAATTTATTGAGCTCAAAAATGGATTTCGCTTTGGATCCCACTGGAACTTATTAAAACCAGCATTTGCAGTTTAAAATCTGGGTTACAAAAACCTAAATTTGAAAAAACGAAAAAAAAATTAAATCAAATTATTAAAAATTATTCTTTCAAATTTCCCATCTAAAAACACATTTTTCAAAATGAATTGCAAACTTATCTTAGATCCTACCGGCACTTACTTGAGACCTCTCAGCCCCAGCTCGAACGGTTCATATGACCATGACCGACGTCCGAGCTCAAGCTCTGCTCATACGCTGCTAGATCCTACCGGTCAATATTGAGGCGTAGTTCTAAAATTAATTTGTTTTTGAAAAACATACCATTATTGCCTTATTTTCTAGCAAATCACAATTTTTTTTGTTAAAAAATTAATGTATCCATAATGCTTGGCATAAACAAGTTTTTAAGGCGGCCTTTATGGTTGCAAATGAGGGGCCGTGAGGAGACTTCCAGTTGTCGCCGTAGGAGAAAATTCGAAACTAAAAACAAATACTAAAAAAAATTCATTTGAAAAATGTACTGATTATAATTTATTTTGTTAGTTTTTAAAAATAAACACATTTAAAAAACATTATAATTTATTTAAAAACGAAAAAAAAACAAAACACAAAAAACTACAAAACATGTTACTACTTTCGCTAAACATTTTGGTTTCCTATTACAAAAAATCCTAAAAGTAAATTTAAAATTTCCTATTTATGTTTTCTTTCTTATTTTTTTGAACAATAGCAAAATGTAAAAAAACCACAAATATTTATTTATTTCACACAAACTTTACAAAAAAAAAACACAAAAACGGAAATAACGTATTACATTAAGTGTCATATTAGTGTGAGCCAACAACAACTTTATTTTATTATTTTTATTTTATTTTTTGTTTGTTTAATTTTCCTAAACAATATTATTTTTTTTTGTATTTTTGTTAATGCCTTACTACATAATAATATGTTATCAATATTATTATCATAATTTTGTATTATAATCCAAACACACACAAACAAGCATATTAAAAACAATATTTTTGTTTTTCTTTTGAAAATTTCTTTTTCATATTTTTTCAATCATAATTTTTTTTCATTTCCTTTTCACTAGTTTGAGGAAAAAATTTTAAATTTATGTATCCATATCTCTCTACATATAAATGTGTATTCTTAAATTATGTTTAACTTTTATTTATAATTAATTATGATTTTCAAAACTGTATGATTTTTGTGTGTCTATTTTACTTTACATATATTAATTAGTTTGTAGTAAAGAAATTTATTTATATAAATTAAAAAAAACACAACAACCCCCAAACAATACAACCATATAAAAAGAAATATATTAAAAAACCTTTTAAAAAATTTAAATAATTGACTTTTTATTGCAAAAAAAAAATTTACTAATGGAATATATTTTATGGGTAAGTTCGAAAGTCGGTTCGACATTGGAAAAGGGCTTGGGGTACTTCCACTAAAAATAAGAGATAGAATTTCTTTAAACATGAATTTATGTTATATTCGAATATTGCTGCGATATAATTCAACAACTGATATGAAATTAAATTATTAATTCTATAATTTTGTTAAAAATTACTTCATATTTTACAATAACACTATGCAACAAAAATTTTTTTGTGTCTGAGACCTCCCTAATATCAATGCCAAAAATTTGTTATTGAATTTTTTTTTTTAGATTTTAAATACTAATTTTCATTGAAGGTCCCTTATGTATTTGACAATATTTTTTAAAGTCTAATCCCGATAGAGGATTAAGTTTAGGAAATTATGATGGCCATATTTTGGAGTTTATCAGTCTACCCTTCAAAATATATGTACAAATTTACTTGTTTTAGACAATCTGCAAAATGGCTATCTTAGATCCTAATAGACAATATCAATTTTGCAAAAAATACTTTTGAAATTTATTTTTTTTAAATTTTGTAACAAAATCTAAAAAAATATTTTTAAAAATTCTCACAGAATTTTTTATAATTTGTCTTATTTTTTTCTTTTTTGTGTAATTAATTTATTGAGCTCAAAAATTTATTTCGATTTAGATCCCACTGGTACTTATTAAAACCAGCATTTTCAGTTTAAAATCCCGGTTAAAAACCTAAATTTGAGAAAAAGAAAGAAAAATTAAATCAATTTATTAATTATGTACAAAATAGAAGATGTAACTCGACTTACATTATGAAGGAATTCAATACAGATTTAAAAAACTTTCATGAAACTTTAATCGCCTGCTACGTGCCAAAAGTGTAACACAATCATCAATGCCAAAAATTTGTTATTGAAATTTTTTTAAAATACCAATTTTCATGAGAGATTCTTTATGTATTTGCGAGAAAGTGGTTCATAACAGTCGTTAAAAAATTTATTTTTTTCAGCATAGAAATGTCGCAAAAATATTTTTTTTTTCATTCTTTTAAAGGCTGTATTCAAACTAAGAAACAATGCCAACTTCATAGAAGTAAATAATCGATCATAAAATCATGTTTTTATACGCTCACTATTGTGAACAAGGGTATATCGATAACTTTTTTCCAAAACATGCTAAGTCTAATTAGCGTATTTTCGGGATTATTGCGTTTTTAAATAAAACTTAATAAATATTTCAACCTATATTCAGTCAAAATTTGGAGTTCATCAGTCTACCCTTCAAAAATTTATGTACAAATTTATTTGTTTTAGACAATCTGCAAAATGGCTAACTTAGATCCTAATAGTTAATATTAATTTTGCAAAAATACTTTTGAAATATAATTTCATTTAAATTTTGCAACTTTACAAAATAAATCTAAAAAACATTTTTAAAAACTCTTATAGGTTTTTTATATAATTTTTCTTATTTTGTTCTTATTTGTGTAATTAATTTATTGAGCTCAAAAATTGATTTCGATTTAGATCTCACTGGTACTTATTAAAACCAGCATTTTCAGTTTAAAATCCCGGTTAAAAATCTAAATTTGAGAAAAAGAAAGAAAAATTAAATCAATTTATTAATTATGTACAAAGTAGTATATGTATATGTTTTCATAGTCTAATCCCGATAGAGGATTAAGTTTAGGCAATTATGATGGCCTTTCACGTAGAAAAAGTGGTTTAGTAACAGTCGTTAAAAATTTTTTTTGTTTTTCATCACAGAAAAGTCGCAAAAATATTTCTTTTCATACTTTTAAAGGCTGTATCCAAACTAAGAAACAATGTCAACTTCATAGAAGTAAATAATCGATCATAAAATAATACGCTCGCTATTGTTAACGAGGGTATATCGATAACTTAATTCCAAAACATGCAAAGTCGACTAAGCGTGTTTTCAGGATTATTGTATTTTTAAATATTTCAAACTATATTCAGTCAAGTTTATCATTCTACCCCTTAAACATTTACGTACAAATTCATTTGTTTCAGACAATATGCAAAATGGCTATCTTAGATCCTATTTTGCAAAAATACTTTTGAAATTTAATTTAAATAAATTTTTTAACTTTACAAAATCTAAAAAATATTTCTCAAAATTCGTATAGAATTTTTTTTATAATTTTTGTTATTTTTTCTTATTTGTGTAATTAATTTATTGAGCTCAAAAATTGATTTCGATTTATATCCCACTGGTACTTATCTTAGATCCTTATGGTCAATATTAATTTTGCAAAAATACGCTTGAATTGTAATTTTATTTACCTTTTTTTAACTTTACAAAATCTAAAAAACATTATCAAAATTCTTATAAAATTTTTTTTATAATGTTCCTTATTTTTTTTTTCTTATTTGTCTAATTAATTTATTGAGCTCAAAAATTGATTTTGCTTTATATCCCATTGGCACTTATTACAGCATTTTCAGTTTAAAATCTCGGTTAAAAACCTAAATTTGAGAAAAAGAAAGAAAAAGTAAATCAATTTATTAATTATGTACAAAGTAGTAGATGTAATTCGATTTACGTTATGAAGGAATTCAATACAGATTTAAAAAAAATCATGAAACGTTGATCGCCTGCTACGCGCCAAAAGTATAACACATCGAAGGAGTGACATAAGACATGAAGCATATTTGGTGGAAGTCCGGTGTGTGTCATTCTAAGTCGAATGAGCAATGTCCATCCTTCCGTCTGTTGGCTGGTGCGCACGATAACTCTCGAAAGGAGTTACCTATTGACTTAAATTTAGTATGCGTTATTATTTTTTCTACCTCAGGATAAGTTCGAAAATGGACTATATTGGTCCACTCCTTCTACACCATTTCCAACTGTAATTCAAAAAATAGACAATTAAATTTCAAAAAAAGGTCAATTGAAATTCGAAGGATCCATTTGAAATTCGAAAAACATCAATTGAAGTTCGAACAAAATCAATTGAAATTCGAAATACATCAATTAAAATTCGAAACAAATCAATTGTGTTTCGAAACACATCAATTAAAATTCGAAACACATCAATCAATTAAAATTCGAAACACATCAATTGAAATTCGAAAAACATCAAATGAAATTCGAAATACATCAATTAAAATTCAAATTTTTCCATTTGAAATTCGTAATACACCAATTGAAATTCGAAAAACATCAATGATTTTATAGTGCCTAGAGCCCAGTGAAAAGTGGGCGTTATTGGAACGCCCGTTTTGGTACCTCCCACACAAATAGTATTCTCTTTTATTAAGGTAAACTTAAAATATCACTAAAAAGTGTGATCTAAACTTCAAAATATATTTGGCTCGTTTATATCACATGTGGTCCTCGAAAACGCAAACAAAACTTATTTAGTTGTCAATTTGATCGTTTTCCAAAAAAGTACTTTCAAAAACATAGCGAGCAATATTTAGCCTTCGGTGAGTGGGACCGTTTTACTAATATGTTTTCCAACTCAAGTACAAAGATTCATTCAAAAATCTACATTTTAAGGATAGGAGAGAAATACAAGATCAAATTGTTCGTTTTACGATTTCACTGCAGACATTACAGAGGAAAAAAAATTAAAATTATATTCGCCTATGAGTTGTAAGATTTGTTGTACTCATTCAGGGCATCCCCACGTAAGGATTTAGCTATCACTGCCTTTGACAAAAAAATTCGCAAATTCCAATTCCTTGAGCCAAAAATGAGACTCGTCGCTGAAGAAAAATTTTCGATAACAACACATTTTTCATACAGCAGGAATTTTGATAACACAACTCAATGGCTTCGTTTCTTAGTTTCATCATTGTGAGATGGCAAGGCAAACTGAATATTTTTGACCTTGACACATGTCACTAATAACGCGTGAACTGTCAAAATATTAACTCTATAAAATCAAATAGCAAAACAATTATCCGCTATAAGCTATACGTATAACACTCAGACGTCAATTCGGGGAATTTACGTAAGTAGGGTACATGAAAGCGGGAGCTACATATATATATTAGAATGGGTCGAATTGTAGGTTGCCGAAAAATGTAGCTATATTTTTGTAAAGTGCTTGTTTCGAATTTTTATTATGGAAAATATAATAATGCGGGAGATATGAGGAAACAAATCCCGTTCGGACGTTACGAAATTTCCCCAAGAATATGTAGCGTCAGAAGGTTTGATTTGTTTATACAATTCTTACTATTGATTGAAACAAGCTCGCGTATAAGCTATTTTATAGGCCTCTTTGTGATCTAAAATTGAATATGAAAAATTCCAAAAACTGTGTATTTTTTAAATAACTTGCATATATATGTATCTGGGGTGAGTCCATTTTTATCGGTCATAAAATGTATATGCTATTATTAAAATTATTAGCCACTAAATTTTTGTACCATTTGGCTTCCTGTTGGAGGTACCACCAAGTGGGTTGCAATTTGATGATTTATGAATTTCAGAAGATTACATTTTCATACATTTATTCACCATATGCTATATAACCAGGCTGCCTCCAAATTTGCTCTAAATATATCGCGATCGTCTGCAATAATTTCCCAGTTACTTAGACCAACAGCAACCTCTATTTCTCCTCCCCTGTGGTATCATTTGAAATGTTTTTCTGGGTGGATTACAATCATCCATTCTGAGTAAATGGCCTGCCCATCGCATTCATTAGCATATTAGTCCATAATTTCTACGTAAAGTCTAGATTTCAAATGCTTCCAATTTAGCTTCATCTGTCAATCGGTCACTAAAAGTAAGGTCACGGAAATGTTAGAAGACATTTCACTTAGACGTTCAATTCGTTCAATAGTTTACACCAACCAGTTCATGCTTAATTTTACGAAAAAAGTCAATTTCCCCCAAAGTCAAATGCTAATGTCATAATCTACCCAACAGCATTTTCTAACATACTAAAGTATTCTAAGCAATGTGTCACGATAAATTGTATACGTGCTTATCCGCAGTTAGAATTTGTGTGCTCTAATTTGTGTTTATGTACGCACGCATTTCAGTTAAACACAGTTTGTCTAATTGGACGGATATTGGCAGAACCAGTGATAGACCCAGTCATAAAATAACATATTCATCTAATAAGAAGATGCAATTGAATTTCTTAAGTGTCCTTAAATGTATTGCACGAAGAGAAAGAGAAAAATAGAGTAACTATAGGAATTTGTACACTGAGAAAAAATGGAACATTTAGAAAATATTGGCACTAATAAGTGGAAAACTGCAGTCGCGGACACCCACAAAGTTGCGTGGAAGATGCCAGCAACGAAGGAAATTTTTGTTTATTCTCTGTAAGATAAAAGTTGTTGAAAATGTAATGTAAAACATATAATTTGAAGACATTGTACAGACGTCAGAGATCCTAACAATACTAATTTTCGACTTTTTTACAAAATGTTAATACCAGAAGATGAATAACACTTCAATATACATGATAACTTAACATCCTTTCTAAAATATTCAATGGTTAAGATCATATATAAAAAAGTTATGATGGCATATTAAAACCAGTAAGGAAAGGCAGAAAGTCGGGCGGGGCCGACTATATAATACCCTACACCTCCCTAATAATGCGATAAGGGTCATTGCGATAATAATTTGTAATAATAGGTAAATGGGTAGGAACATATTATCTAATTCTGAACCGATAATCGCTAAATTAAGCAATATTCGTTCCTAAATTGAGAACATATTTCTGGAAAATTTTAATGATCGGAAGTAAAGTACAACTTCTATAGCGTTTTGATACCAAATCAGGAGGAACATATATACGGATGTTATATATAAATCTGAACCGATTTTCCCTGAATACTCATTCATGTAAAAAGACATCTTTCTGTCGAATTTCGTACTGATCGGATATAAAATACAATCTCTAGAGCGCTTACATGTCGAACCGGTGGTAACATATATATGGGGCTATATCTAAATCTGAACCGATTTTCTCCGAATTTGGCAGTATTTCTTCATGTAGAAGGAAACCTCTTTTTGCTGAAGTTCGCACTGATCGGATGTAAAATAACATTTTTACAGCGCTTACATATGAAATCGGGGGTAACGTTTATATGGGAGCTATATCTAAATCTGAACCGATTTCTTCCAAATTTAACAGTGTTCATTCAAATAATACGAAACCTCTTTCTGCCGAATTTCATACTGATCGGATATAAAATAACATTTTTACAGTGCTTACACTTCAAAGCGGGGGTAACGTATATATGGGGGCTATATCTAAATCAGAACCGATTTCTTCCAAATTTAACATTGTTCATTCATATGATAAGAAACCTCTTTCTGCCGAATTTCAGACTGATCGGATATAAAATAAAGTTTTTACAGCGCTTACATGTCAAATCTGGGGTAACATATATATGGGGGCTATATCTAAATCTGAACCGATTTTAACCAAATTCAATAGGGATCGTCCTTGGGCCAAATAAAACATATGTGTAAAGTTTCGTCGAGATCGGACCGTAATTGCGACCTGTACTTTGATTACAAGAATACATGCACAGACAGACGGATAGACGTACAGACAGACAGACGGACATAGCTAAATCAACTCAGAAAGTAATTCTAAGTCGATCGGTATAAAAAACGATGGGTCTATTTCTTCTCCTTTTGGGTGTTACAAACAAATGCACAAAGTTATAATACCCTGTACCACAGTGTGGTGTAGGGTATAAAAAGTGAACTCTAAATACGGTGTAATTTTTACATCTGTTAAAATTTTATATTATTTGGATGATTGTTTGCTATTCTTGATTTGCTATAAATTTTTGAAATTCTAAGTAATAAAATATCCAGGACAATTTCAGTCAAGTAGACAGATTACGGTATACCCCCACTTTGTGAGTAATGTAATATGGAACTTCGGTTGGGATAAACCACAACGTTAAAAAAATTGTACATTCTTCGTCAGTCTATAGTCATTGTTCATTAGTGTGGCCTAAAAATAATTTGGGACCAAAAACCAAATAAAAAGTTCACGGCCTTGAAAGGGTTAAGTTTTTATAAAAATTAAATATAGAGAGAGAAAATCGGACCAAAATTGTAGAAGTTATTTCCAATTGATTAAAAAATGCAATAAAAATCGCGTTAATAACATGAAAAAGTGACCTTCATATTGGAATATTGTGAACATTTTTAATGACGTATAATTAGAAATGGACTGGTTCTTATTGTCTTATGATCGATTTCGGCAAAATAGCGCTGCCAATTTTATTAAATAAAACCGTGATTGTTAGAGGTTATTTCGATCGCGAATAGCTCCTAATTGGACAATCGCAGAAACCTAATATTTTGGGAATATGCATAATATATACTAAATTTTCATATAAGCTTTGACCATCACCAATTTTTTCTTCCATACAAATAAAGCCACTCTATTGTACATGTTGTCTAAAATATAAAATATGAAAACAGAAGTTATGGGAGTGTTGTATTCGATTACAATACAAAACTGACTAGACGCCTATTTTGCACTGCAACAGTAAATACTTCAACGACATTGCACTGTACTGCATATTAAGGTACCGGTATTAACGTTATGAACCATTACGTTTTGGTATGGTTTGGCCATTTGGTTTGGGAGGAAAAGTGGAGTGATAATAATGTAAATTTTTACCGAACTGTATATAGGGTAATCTCAAAGGAAACCGACCAACTCCGAACATTTATAGATTTAGATTTCAATGAAATATTACACGCGATTTTCAAATTTATTTATTTTAACGGTTTAGATTTTTAGTGTGCCCAAGATGGTCCAAATGATAACGGTTTTGATTTTATAGGGTGTCCAAGTTGGTCACCTACATCATTTTATTAAAACTTTATTCTTTTTGAAGTCTACATAACTTTTGGACGGAATATCAGATTTGAATGCTATAAAAACCATTTGAAAGAATTTAACATCACCTCTAAGATTTGTCTATCAAGGACATCAAAAGAACGAAAATGTCCTTAATCCTTGATTATCCTGAAAAGCAAATCTTCAATTTTTTTCGTTTTATTTGTAAAAATGACCCACATATTTTACAACAAAACGTACAAATTTCAGCATGGGTTCTCCATGGGTTAACAAATATGAAGTAAAAGGTGTACGTCCGTCTGTCAGTTCGAGTGAATGGTGCTAACGATAACTGTGAAATGGAGTGACCGACTGACTTAAAATTTCGTTCGTTATAATCAGGGATGTAACGAATATTCGCTTTCGCATATGCGGACTGTAGGTACTATAAAAGCATTACACTTCACAAAATGTCAATTATTTCTTTGGACTGGAATCAAAGTTATTATCCAATAAATTTTTGGTCCATTTGTAAGGGAAGTGTCAAACGAGGCGTGGCAACTTCACTCATTTTTCTCAAGGTGATAGCAACCAAGAAACTAATACTATGTGTGGAATTCTGATAAGTAGTTTATAACTTATTAAAGAAGCAATATTTCACTACATTTTGACCCTATGTGGGGGAGGTTCTCGAAGGAGTGGACCAACATGGGCCATCTTTGAGCTTAATAGAAAAAAATTTTAACACATACAACATTTTAAGTCAATCTATTACTCCTATCGACAGTTATCGTGCGGAGCGCACCAGCCAGACAGACTGATGGGCGGAGGGACATTGATCAACTGACTTAAAATGGTCCAAAACGGATTTCCGCCAAATATTCTTTTGGTCTCTTAGATCGCTCCTACGATGTGTTACACTTTTGGCACGCAGAAACTGATCTATACACTCGTTCATAATAGTGGGGGTATAAGAACATGATTTTGTTGAAAAGCTTTTACTTCTACCAAAAGGTGCTATAATTTCTACATTTATACATAGATTTTAGTCAAAAACGCTTTGTTTTCTTTATTATGACGCAAGCTTTCAAACATGCAACAACTAGATGAACGGACATTGATCAAATGACATAGAATTTTCTAAACCGGATTTCCGCCAAACATACTGATGGCCAATTTGATCTCCGGTTATTCTACAGTTATAGCTAACTTACAGTTATTGCTAGCAAATCGTACGATATTTAAAAATTTTAGCTGTTGGTTAGCTCTAACCAGAGCTGCTGAAAATGGGCGTAAGGGTCTTAGGTTACTCTTTCGATAAAAGAAAATGTCCTGTTTATTTCCAAAAAACATAATATAAGCCACTAAAGTCGCCTAAAACGGAGTACACGACCTTTGAGACATTTGTGAAGAAATGTCGTTGATGATACGTTCGGGAAGGCGTCTAAGGCTTAAGATTGGTCGTACACATGTCTTCAACGCATCTCCAACTATGTATTTATATGTACACGGGGCAAAATCGCCTTTTTTGATATGTTTGAATCGAAACAAAATATATTTGGAACACAAATTTTTAAATGTTATATATTTCTGAGTAAATAAATTTTATTTGAAAATCAATAAAACTTACTTAGAACGCATATATTAATATATTACAGCAAAATATTTTTGCAACTAATTTTCTCAAATAAAATATGTATTTATATACAAATAAGATTATTGTTTAGGAATATCTTCAAATGTATTAATTTAAAAACGATTTTCAAATCTTTGGTGAATTTTTCTAATTTCCTTTTTAATTTTTCCTTCGTTTCGAATTATTTCTCCCAGTTAAAAATTCCATTAGCAGCATGTTTTAAGGGACTCATTTTAAATTTCCGAGTACTTCATGTTAGCATTTGTTGTCAATCCTTCGAGTAAATTATTGTTATCCAAAATTATACGATTTCAATTTACGAACATTTAACATTTCTAAAAAATTATCATTAAATTGCTGTAAAACTTAACACAATTAAGGTTCGATATATTTTTGGAAAACTTAAATTTAAATAAATCTTTGTTTCGGAACTAATAATCCAAAATAAAAAGCATTAGGGTGGAAACAAGGATTTGTTTAGAACAACGTCTTCCCAAATATATAATTTTTGTGTGTACCAATTATAATATATTTAGAGTGTACCATAAACATATATATGTTTCAAGCCTAATATGTTTGGGACAATATACTACAGAAGCGATTTTTTTTCAGCGTATTTGTCTTCAAGATTGGAGTTAGGGCGAAAATTGTTGTGTTTTATCCTAAAGAAATGCACGATGGACAAGTTTACCACAAACTTGTGATTCGAGTATTTAATAGTATAATACAATAACTATCCAATATTATTTGCCTAATGCAAATAATACATGAAACCAATTCTAATACATTTACATATTTTTTAATCGTCCTTGGAATAATTACACACCCCAAGCCAAGAACAACAACAACCGATTTTTAATACTGATCAACAATTCGATCGATCGGCCGATCGATTGCATTCGAATTCAATTTTCCCATCGCATATGCGAAGAGGAATAGGAATAGGAAAAACAAATGCACAGAATACAAGTGCATTTTTAGCGAGAATATCAGCAACAGCAGCAGCGGCAATGGCAACAGCAATAACAACAACACCAGCAAATATCTGTGCAATGTATGCGGAAGTAAAAGTTCAATGATCGTTTGTGCTCCACAAGTGATTAGGTCAATAATAACACAAAATTGCAACAACAACAATAACAAAAACGACCAACGAACAACAACAATAGCGACGGAGACGGCGACTGAAGCTGAGGCAGAAGCAGCGAAATACTAGAAAAACGTATTAGACGAAATAATACACATCTCATTCTCAGATATTCTACTCCGCCAGGAGAATTGATACATTCCAAATACAAAACAGTGTTGCACTTTACGAGGGCCGTGTGAAATGTTAAGATTGAAGTTCAATCCATATCCTACAACGATGTAGGAACCAACAACTTCAAAATGTATACACTGAGATAAACCTTTTTTTTAAACTGTTAGGTGTCAGCCTAAATGCCAGGCTCACTGTAAGGAAAAATATATGGTTTTGGTAGTTCCTCCCTATAAACGAGTTTGGTTGTCTTAAACAGCTCACGAGTTGATGGATGTTAACATCAGTCATGTTTGCTAAATGCACAAAGAATTGTGAGCGGGGCACAAGCACAGGTTCTATATATTCATCTTTGTCCCGACCTTCAGCAACTCTGCGTGTCATCCAATAACATCAGATAAGTTTGCTAAATTTCCAAAGAATTGTGAGCCTAAGGTAGCTTACCGCCTTCTTGAGAGAGTGGGGCATAGATACAGAAGGTGTTCTATAGATTCCTCATCTTCAACGCAGCTTCTGGTATCTAGAGACATTTCCACATATTCCAGATACCCAGTATCATATAAGGCAGTCAATAACCTTGCACTAAAATCAGATGCAAATTGAACTGTTCAGCCGTCTCGTTAAGCGATCTGCGACTGTTGAGGGCAATTCTTGAACAATTTATAGAACTCAGAGAAAATATTGGTACCGACATTTGTCAGATCATTAATTATGAGGCATTGTGCGACCTTGGTAGTTAAGTTTCAAAATGTCTGTATAGCAATTCACGAATCTCAAAAGTCAATTCTGATCTGACACATATAAGATTGTGATATTGCTAGTCATAGGGAAAGGTTACGATTGTCGGAAATGTTAGTCACAGTGACTAAGGACTGCGAACGAAAAAAATTATTCATGATTTTAGCCTTATAGCTTTTTTCCAATTCCATTTATAAAGACGCAATTTTTCGTCTTTAGCACTTCAATATAATCTAATCGACCAGTTATGAATTTAAATATGGAAATGTACCTGAACGGACTATCAAAAATTTCGTACAAAATTAATGTACTTCAGAAAAAAAACAATTGTTAGGAAGGCATTAAGGAACTCTTAACCATTAATATGATAACTGACGGTGACAGAAAAAGGGGGGTTTTCAGACCCCAGAAAGGATAGGAAAGTAATAGCCATTTTAAAAGATTTTGGAAGCAAAAAGATTTAGGAAGCAATACTTAGAGTTCGAAAATTGCAACGGAATTTTATGTCAAAGTATGGTTGCTGAATCTATAAGGTGCGATTTACGTGTTATCTGACTTTCAGCAAATACAATGGCAGGAGTTTGATATTGCTGATAGTAGGGGGAATATTGTAGAAGACTCCGTATACAAAAGAAGTCCAGATGTCTCAACTAGTTTTTAGTGTAGCTAGCTATTTGCACAGCAGGAATAAGAAACAGCATATGCCTAACGATGGGAGTCAGAAATACTGAATTGTATCTCAAAAATGCCTACTAAAGGGGTTACATCCATTTGTAAGAATTTGAGACATCTATATACAGGTATTAAAGTTATAAGCTGTTAATTTTTGGTGCAAAATGGTCCATTTGTGTGGAAGGTACCAATAGTGGCGTACCAATGATAGTAAATCGAATTCCAAATAATACAAAAATGCCAAGTGGGCAGACATGTACAATATATGTACTGTTACTCTTAAATAAAAAATATAAAAACGTAAAATTAAAGTGCACAAAAAAAAAATATATATTTTTTATGTCTAAAACCGTTATTTTCAAATACAATTTGTAGGGGTGTTTCAAAAACAGTCTCCAACGCTTAACGTGTAGACCAAACCCATAATTTTTTTTTGCGCTGACAGAATTCTTAAAAAATACAAAAATGCATACTTACAAATTATTGTTTTAATGGCATCGGAAAATAAATTCGAAAGATCACTAATTTTTTCCGCCAGATACTATTAATCAGATTGTAACGAATATTCGCATTCGCATATGCGAACGTGAATTATTCGCATCATTTTAACATTCGCTTTCGCATTCGTAAAAACCATCTTTGGTTTATTCGCTTTTGCAAAAATATATTTCAGTATTCGCTTACATTTGTAAAAGGTGTTAAATCTCCTATTTCCTTCACACCATTTCAAGATATTAATACCAATAAAAACTTCTGCCATTTCTCTTCAAAACAGTTGAAAAAATATGTTTGTCCTTGTGGTAACAGGAGGTAAAAACATGGAAAACATTCTTAATACTTGAATATCCTGGAAAAGTATCGGTTCAGTTCCTTAAATTTGCTGGTACTAAACGGTCAAACTATTATTCGCATTCGCATTCGCTTTCGCAAAAAATATATTTCAATATTCGCTTTCGCTAAAGTCACTTTCGTTACATCCCTGCTATTAATGCTATGCCCTCTTTAAACATAAAATATAAAAGTTCAAATTATTCGCGCACAAAATTTTGAAAATGTAATTTTGCTTTAGGTCTAAAAATGTTTTTAGGTAGTATTCCAAAAAACATCTCCTTTAACTTGTAGAACAAACCCGTAACTTTTTTTGAGCCTGATAGTTGACATAATTCTTAAAAATACAAAAAATCATATTTATTAAATATATTTGAGAAAATGTTTAAAAAATTCCAATTAATATGGTGTTATTATGTCGAAAAATCCAAACAAAAATATATATATTTATGTCATTTGAACAAAATCGTAAAGATCTAAATTTATTTCGCAAAAAATTATTAATGCCATGTCCTCTTTAAAAAATAAAATATAAAAGTTCCAATTATTCGTGTACATAATTGCGAAAAAGTACTTTTGCTTTAGGTCTAACATTTTCTAGCGACAAAAAATTAACAGTAATGAATTTAAGGAGTTCCTAATAGCAACAAGGGTAATAATTTGGCGCGCTTCCAATGATATTATATGTCAGTAGTGTACATAAAGTACTAACTAATGGTTACGATGTTATTAGTTAATTTAATTTGCCAGTAGGTATATAAATATTGGCAATTTTATTTCCGGAAACATTTATTTTATTTAAGGCAGTTTATCTGAGGAAGCCAGTCACAAAATTACCCGAGAAGCTCGCGTGTTCTATACCTGGAAAAAAATTTTCCAAACAACACAAACAAAGGTTTAATGACGTACCTTACAAAAAATTCTGATACTATTATAAGTTCAATACGGCAAATATTTTTGAGAGTAATATATAAAGTATGATTTAAACGAAGATATATATATCTATGCGGTATTTTTGATGACATTTTTGACGAAGATGATAATATTATTTTAGAAGCCAACGAAGGAAACTCTTCTGACAAATACATGCATTATACTTTTAAAACGAAACAATACAGTACAATACTACGCAAAAACACTATCGTCCACGTACCCGACGTTTGACATACAGACATTTTCCCTATTGAGTCTTCATCTTTTTCTCACCATATTTGTAATCTACGCAAAATTCCCTTTAATTTGATGGGTCGCACGATATATGGACCAAAATCCCATTTTTCAAGATCTTCTAGGGGGCTGTGTTATCTTGAAACAATTCCTCCGAAAATTTGTGCACATATTTACCCACAGAAAAGCCTATTACGCCTTACAAACTTTGGTCGAAATACAGCGCCACCCTTGAGCGTTCTTTATATATTTATTTTTAAGACCTTTAACCCTTTGTGTGGGAGGTACCAAAAGGACTCGCTATATGCCGTCGAAATTTTGCAACTGATATACATATATGAGATACTATAACATATTAAATTTCATAAATGCACAATGCTCCAATTTAGTGTTATAGTCTGGTGAATTTTTAAGGACCCGGAATAATTTGCATAGGGTTACGAGACCCGCGGTCCGATTGGGTCCAACTTTAAAATTTTTCTTAACTATAACCAAATACAGCTTGGTACCAAATTTCATAGTTCTGCAATTAATCCTTCTATTTTTGTCACAACGATACATGAAGACAGAGCACTATGCGTCGTGGCAATTATTCCCACTTTTCTCTGGACTGTAGGTACTATAAAAGCATTACACCGTACAAAATTGCAAGTATTTTTATGGAATGTTATTAAAGTTATAAAGGGTGGTTAAATTTTAAGGGCCGATATTGATTTTGAATAAAACACAAATAATTAGGAAAATTATTGTCATTCATTTTTATTATAATAATATTGGTTTGGTTCAATTATGTATGGAACAAAATATCGGCCAAATAGCCGCCGCGACCGCGCCGGCACACCTCCATCCGATGGTCCAAATTTTCGATGACGCTGAGCCATAATTGAGTTCTATGCCGTTATTGTGCCAAATTATCTCATCCTTTAGCTCTTGAATTGTTGCTGGCTTATCGACGTACACCTTTTCTATCATAACCCCAAAGAAAGACGTCCAACGGTGTCAAATCACATAATCTTTGCGGCCAATTGACATCGCCACGACGTGTGATAACACGAACATTGAATTTGTTGCGCAAAAGAGCCATTGTTTCTTTAGCTGTGTGGCAAGTGGCACCGTCCTGTTGAAACCACACATTGTCCACATCCATATCTTCCAATTTGGGCCATAAAAAGTTCGTTATCATCTCACGATAGCGAACACCAGCCTGGCGGTTTGATACCAAATCAGGAGGAACAATCAATATAAATCTGAACCGATCTTCCCTGAATACTCATTCATGTAAAAAGAATTCTGTCGAATTTCGTACTGATCGCATATAAAATACAGTCTCTACAGCGCCTACATGTCAAATCGGGGGTAACGTATATATGGGGGCTATATCTAAATCTGAACCGATTTCTTCCAAATTTAACAGTCTTCATTCATATAATAAAAAACCTCTTTCTGCCGAATTTCATACTGATCGGATATAAAATAAAATTTTTACAGCGCTTACAAGTCAAATCGGGGGTAACGTATATATGGAGGCTATATCTAAATCTGAACCGATTTTCTCCGAATTTAGCAGTATTCCTTCGTGTAATAAGAAACCTCTTTCTGCCAAATTTTGCACTGATCGGATATAAAATACAGTTTTTACAGCGCTTACATGTCAAATCGGGGGTAACATATATATGGGGGCTATATCTGAATCTGAACCGATTTTCTCCGAATTTAGCAGTATTCCTTCATGTAATAAGAAACCTCTCTTTGCCGAATTTCATACTGATCGGATATAAAATAAAGTTTTTACAGCGCTTACATGTAAAATCGGGGCTAACATATATATGGGGGTATATCTGAATCTGAACCGATTTTCTCCGAATTTAGCAGTATTCCTTTATGTAATAAGAAACCTCTCTTTGCCGAATTTCGCACTGATCGGATATAAAATAACATTTTTACAGCGCTTATATGTCAAATCGGGGGTAATGTATATATGGGGGCTATATCTAAATCTGAACCGATTTCTTCCAAATTTAACAGAGTTCATTCATGTAATAAGAAACCTTTTCCTGCCGAATTTCATACTGATCGGATATAAAATAAAGTTTTTACAGCGCTTACATGTCAAATCGGGGCTAACATATATATGGGGGCTATATCTAAATCTGAACCGATTTTAACCAAATTCAATAGGGATCGTCCTTGGGCCAAAAAAAAGATATGTGTAAAGTTTCGTCGAGATCGGACCATAATTGCGACCTGTACTTTGATTACAAGAATACATGCACAGACGGACAGACGGACATAGCTAAATCGACTCAGAAAGTGATTCTAAGTCGATCGGTATAATAAACGATGGGTCTATTTCTTCTCCTTTTGGGTGTTACAAACAAATGCACAAAGTTATAATACCCTGTACCACAGTGTGGTGTAGGGTATAAATATTAGGACGGAAACAAAAATTTTATTAGAACAACAACGTCCCAAATATATAATTTTTATGTGTGATAAATATAATATGTTTGTCTCGCAGGATTTTCCATATATTTCAAATGAAATTTGGTCAATATCAAGTGTAAAATCTCATTTTGAAAATTAAATGCTCGTGTGGTTGAATAAAATACCTAGGTATTTTGTGGTTTCAGTGAAAGTAATTTCATTGCCCAAAATGATGCAGTGACTATAGTTGGTACCTTATACCTCCTGCTGGGAAGAACTTTATTTGTATTGTTCGGGTTCTTGCAATGGTATGAAAAACCTCTAATCGCTATTGCCACATCATCAGCAATAACCTTAACGCCAATCTTCTCCAGTGACAGCATGGTACTTTCCCTGGAGACATTTCATAGCGGAGTAGGTGTCAAATCTCTAGAGGCCAGTAAGTTCTCTTATCGAGATGGCTCTGAATTTTGTGGATGCTCCATATAAGAGATATCGCTCACTTACTTCAAGAGTGGCATAACTCAAAATTTAAAATTTTTGAGGTTGCCTTACACAAATGCGAATTTTGTAAATGTCCATAAATAAATTTCAGCGAAATTTAGTTTATAAGTAAACAACCATATTTCGGATTATTTCAACGTTTTTAAACCTCTTATTTCATGTTACTTATCTTTTTATATGGACTTAAAGTTACACATCTTGAAAATTTTCAATTTTGAGTTATGTCACTCTTGAAGAAAGTGAGCGATATATTAAAAGATGGACCGAGATTGGAGGCCAAATTGTAGTATACCCCTAGACGCATAAGTAATAATATTTTGTATAGAAATAACAATCATACGCCATGGTGAGCACATATGTATACGCAGTGGTGATTCGAAAGCAATAACTTTTAGGGATGTTAATTCACGTAGTACATGTATCATTTGTTTTGGTTGTAAGCTAGTGTAATTATAATATTTATAAAAGAAAATATATAATTTTGAGCAAAATTACTATGAAATTAATTTTTCTAAATGTTTAAAACTTAAATCTTGAAGAAAACCCTTCAGTCTATAGAGAATATTTATATATATTTGTTCCTTTTACTCCTATGTGGATCATAGGGCTGTAACAATTGAATTCCAATGACATCTATTTAATTCACAATATTTTAATTTACTTATGCCTAAATTTGTTTTAGTATCTTTGATCTAAATTTGCCGTTCCAGGTGTCTGGGGGCGTCCTCTTCGTCCTCGGCGAATCGAGAATTATCAAACCTTTATTTCCGCCCTCGTTTTTCATGTAAACATGCACTATAAACTGGTAATTCATCCTCATGCACAAACATAGACACCAACGAACACATCGAATGTTATTAGCTGCCAATATTTTTGTGTGAGAGTAGTTGTGTTACTCGCACACACAAACACACACACACACACACTAAAATAACTATTGATCTTCCTGTATGTGAGTCTACAAAATGTGTATCTGATGATCATAGCGATCGATCGCAATCATGAACGCCATCATTATCATCATTATGATCAGTCTACCAAAAAGTTGCAGCCGATCTCAGACCAGACGTACGACAACGAGTACACCCCGCCACTCCGCCCATCACACTGCAATGTACCGCTCTGCACCGCACTACCAGCTAGTCAGATTCTCGTCTCTAATAACAAAACTAACAAAACAAATGATAAACGAGTCAGTGCACGAACACGAATTGCTGGTGGAACAAACGATCAAACAAACGCTTAAAGCCTACAGACTCGTCGTAACAAGATCGCTACAGATCAGATATCAGCCATAAAATTGTTAGTTGGCCATATGTTCACTCGCTCGGCTGGTTGCTCGTTCCGATCAATCGACCGACCGAACGACCCAACGACCGACTGACTGTTCTACCAACAAAGCACAAATCTGCAATGATCGGCAATCTCATCGTCATGTGCAAAAGAGTAAACAAACATTTGTAACTTCTAAATTCTCTCACGGTCTGGGGGCAGTGATGCCAATGTCATTTTTTCAGAAATTAAAACGTTAGAATGGTGGAAGTATTTACTGATCTACAGTTGGCAAAAAATTTTATCTGTTTTGAAATTCTGATAAAACTGAATGAGATAATAAAGGCAGAGCATATTTATACTCATAAATTTAGATTTTGTACATATTGTTATTTCACGAATGGTAAAAGATACCTAAAATGCCCACAATTGATCTGATAAGAACCTCAACTCACGACACACATGATATGAACTCAAAAACCAAACAAGAACATTTGTTCTACACAGGGTATGTGTGATATTGGGCGCGATGTGTGATGGTTACGGGCATTCAACATTTTTAAAGAATCCGGTGTGATCAGTAACCCCCAAAAATTTACTTCAATTAAAAAAAGGTGAAGCAAAGGGTGGTCCACCTAGTGAAGCAAAGTATAAATTCAAATGATAATATCTTTTGTCTCAGCTGGTGTATCTAATGGCAATATTTTATTAACATATAGCAGATTTGGTTGTCTATCCAGAAAAGATGATGAGAAAGGAATCGGTATATATCGGACTCTAATATATACCGAATGGTAGGAAAGGATTGCGAAAAAATTAAAAAAGAAAATGTTTTCAAACACAGACGGAAACATTATAAATCCATAAAGTATTTCAAAATAAATGTATATTAAGTTGCATAAAAATACTTTTTTTAAATAACTGTCTGTCTGTCTGTCTGTCTGTCTGTCTGTCTGTGTGTCTGCTGGCTGGTGCGCACGATAACTCTCGAAAGGAGTAACCGATTGACCTCAAATTTGGTATGTGGTAATACTTTTTTCTATCTCCGGCTAAGTTCGAAGATGGGCCATATTGGTCCACTCCTTCTAGTACCTCCCCCACAAAGGGTTAAAATGTTGTGAAATATTGATTCTTTAATAACTGCTATACTACTTATTCGAATCTTTTGAAATTCCACACATAGTATTAGCTTATTAGTCGTTATCAACTCGAGAAAAATGGGCGAAGTCGCTACGTCCCTTTTGGTACCTCCCACACAAATGCACCATTTTGCACCAAAAGTTAACAGCTTATAACATTAATAACAGTGTATAAAAATACTTGAAATTGTGTACAGTATTATGCTTTTATATTGCCTACAATCCAGGGAAAAATGGGTGTTGTTGTCACGCCCCTTTTGGTACCTCCCACACAAAGGTACCTTTTTGCACCAAAAGTTAACAGCTTATAACATTAAAACCAGTGTATAAAAATACTTGAAATTTTGTACAGTGTAATGTTTTTATAGTGTCTATAGCCCTGTGAAAAATGGGCGTTATTGCCACGCCCCTCTTTGTACCTCCCACACAACATGGCCAAAGCATACCACAATTTAATATCTCATAACCTTTTTACCAGTGCACATAAATGCTTATAATTCGGCACAGTGCAATGAATTTAAAGTATCTAATGTTCAGCAAAAAAAAGGTGTATTTAATAAACCCCTTCTGGTACCTCCCACACAAACTGACAGAATAATTCGAGTAATATTCAATATTGCATTACTCACAAAGTGAGGGTATACCTTAGTCGGTTTACCCGACTGAAACTTTCTTACTTGTTTAATATATAACTTGAAAAGGGAATTGTTTTCTCATCAGATAGCAAATGTTGTTGATGTGAATATGTTAGTAGAATGTACACGAAAACATATTATATGAATCAGCTCCGTCCATGAAGGAGTATACCATAGGGGGCCCACGTTTAAAACGTAACTTTTCAAATACCTCTGCTAAAAGCCTACCAAGTTGTGTTGCAATCAGTGGACGTGTTATGAAAGAGCAATTAATTTTGTCCAAGGGATGTGGATAACAGTTTCTGGTGCAATTTAGTGTCACTAACACGAACAAAATATTAAAAAAAAATGTTTATGGTAATTTTTTTTTAAATTCCAGCTTTCATGAAAAGTACATTTAGTATTTGGACCATAATTTCAAGTATCAGCCTGATTGAGCCGTATTATGCGTTAAATTAAAGGGAATTATGAGGGCTACAAATGCTGCAAATATCGCTTTCACGTAGAATCTTTGGTTTAGTAACAGTCGTCAAAAATATGAGAAAAAATGACTTTGTTTTATAAAAACACCTTTTCCTGGTATAAAAAAAACATAAAAAAGTCGAAAAAATATTTTATCACAATTTTAAATAGCCAGCATGCTAACGAAGAAAACTCTGTCTTTTTGAAAAAATCTATGTATAGATGTAAAAGTTATGAACCATTTTGTAAATGTTAGGTAAATTCAAAAAAATCTTGTTTCATATTTTTTCGTTTTAAATGATGTTTTTTTGCTTATATTAAATTCGCCATATGTGAGAGAGACATATAAGAGACATTGCACTTGCATTTTATTTTATGAGGATTGATGTGAGACATTATAAAATTATAGAGAGGACGAGGTTTTATGGCCGTTCGTAACCCTTCAGAAAACATTATATGCAATGTGAGAGCTATATTGGATGAGATCCGCACAGGCAGAGGGTCATTCATCAATATTTGTGGTTTTGTATACAGGTAGTAAAATTATATGTTCGCAATACAAGGTAGTACGCGGCAGTCTTGAAAATATTGGGTTTCTACGTTCGAAGCAAAGTATATGTCAGCTACTCGTACTGCAACTATTCTTATTAATAAATTAGTGTAATTCTGCGCCTTAAAGAGATAAGTAGATTTTCTGAAAAATAATACTAAGATATATTTCGAAGTATGAGTAAAATGCAAAGAACTATTCAATGTGTAAATGATCCCGACAATTTATGCTACATCTTCGGAAAATATGTAATTAATAAAAGTCGATGTGAGTTTAGTAAAATAATAGAAGAAATATATGTATGTGCAATATTAATATACGAGTTAAAAATGTGAACGAACCGTGGACACGTAGTATTTTGTGTAATTCGTGCCATGTAAATCTTACTCGATGGAGTAGTGGAAGCATGCGGTAAGTACTTTACAATTAATGTATTACAATGTTTTGTGGAACAAAACGTTTTAATCTTAGACATCACGTGCCATTTGGAATGCGAATTATTTGAAGACAACCATTCATTCACCATACGGACTGCTATTTTTGTCTAAGTAAACAGATTGGAGTAGGAATGTATGTATGTATGTATTCTTCTAACTTATTTTTCGCTTTATGTATTCCAACAGGTGTAAATATGTCCCTAAAAATTCATTTCTTTCATTCTCATTTAAACATTTTCCCCGAGAATCTTGGCGACGAACATGGCGAAAGGTTTCACCAAGAAATGAAGTCCATCGAGCGGCGTTACCAATGGCACTGGGATGAAAGAATGATGGGAGATTATATTTGGTTCCTCATTAGAGAAACCGATTCCGAAATCTACAAACGTCAACAAAGAGCTCACAATGACTTCTAAGGAAACTTGTACATGTAAATCAACTCAAATGTACATAATACAAATAAAAGTAACAAATAAAATCGCTATTTAAACTGAAATTAAAAAAACAAAATTTGAAATTCTCTTACCTCTACCAAATGGGCTATAATTTCTACATTTATCCATAGATTTTTTTCAAATAGGCATTGTATTCTTCGCTAGGATGAAAACTTTTAAAAAATAAAATAAAATATTTTTATACCCTCACTTTAGTGTGACGAGGGTATATATCATTTGCTACGGAAAAAAGTGTAACACGTCGAAGGAGTGACCTAAGACCCCAAGTATGTTCGGAGGAAATCCGTTTTGGGTCATTTTAAGTCGAATGAGCAATGTCCGTCCGTCTGTCTGTCTGTCTAACTGCTGGCTGGCGCGCACGATAACTCTCGAAAGGAGTAACCGATTGACCTCAAATTTGGTATGTGGTAATATTTTTTTCTATCTCCGGCTAAGTTCGAAGATGGGCCATATTGGTCCACTCCTTCTAGTACCTCCCCCACCAAGGGTTAAAATGTTGTGAAATATTGATTCTTTAATAACTGCTATACTACTTATTCGAATCTTTTGAAATTCCACACATAGTATTAGCGTCCCTTTTGGTACCTCCCACAAAAATGCACCATTTTGCACCAAAATTTACCAGCTTATAACATTAATAACAGTGTATAAAAATACTTGAAATTTTGTACAGTATTATGCTTTAATATTGCCTACAGTCCAGGGAAAAATGGGTGTTGTTGCCACGCCCCTTTTGGTACCTCCCACACAAAGGTACCTTTTTGCACCAAAAGTTAACAGCTTATAACATTAAAACCAGTGTATAAAAATACTTGAAATTTTGTACAGTGTAATGTTTTTATAGTGTCTATAGCCCTGTGAAAAATGGGCGTTATTGCCACGCCCCTTTTTGTACCTCCCACACAAAATGCCCAAATCATACCACAATTTAATGTCTCATAACGTTTATACCAGTGCACATAAATGCTTATAAGTCGGCACAGTGCAATGAATTTAAAGTATCTAATGTTCAGCGAAAAAAAGGTGTATTTGATAAACACCTTCTGGTACCTCCCACACAAATTGACAGAATAATTCGAGTAATATTCAATATTACATTACTCACAAAGTGAGGGTATACCTCAGTTTACCCGACTGAAACTTTCTTACTTGCTTTTTCGATTTTTTGTCTATTTTTTGTGTTTTATTTTCGGCCGAGGATTTTTGTTTTTTTGAAAAAAATCTACTTTTTCCAGTTTGTATATTGACTGTTACTAAACCACTGTTTCTAAGTGAAAGAGGTATTTCCAACATTGGTAGCCCAAATTAATAGCTTCAATTTAACGTATAAGTCGACTTTGTCGGGCATATACTCCAAAAATTATTGTGCAAATACTAAGGGTACCATCGACGATAATAGCATTTTTAAAAATGTATCCATAAAAAAATTTTTGGTTTTGATTTTATATACCAGTATGCCACAATCTATACAAAAAAATTATTTTTAGGTCTAGGAAACAAAAATTTTTTTGTTGCATAGTGTTATTTCCTTTTTTTAATTCCTCCCACTGTGCGACGTACGGAGCACACTGACGACAATGTGGCTGCCGTAGCCGAGAGTGTATGGGCCAGTTCTGGAACATCGACTCGCCACCGATCTCAACAACTCAAACTTTCATGCACCAACGTGTTGCGAATTTCGCACAAATACCTCGCATTATTCGCTACTATCCGGTTCGTTATCGCTTTTCAGTTTGGTCCTTAGAGCAACTCGAAACCTTTTTTCTGACGAAACTCATTGTCAACTCACCGGCTATGTAAAAAGGCAAGACTGCCGCATCTGGAGATCGGATGTACGTAACCATCGAGAAACCAATGTACTTTCAGAGAGTGACAGTTCAGTGCGGATTTTGAGGCGGTGGATTCCTTGACCCATTTTTGTTTGAAAATGGAAACGCCATGTCAGTTAACGATGAGCGCTACAGAGACAAGCTTAACATTTTTTTTTTGCGGACGGAGATTAAGGACATGGGCTTAGGTTAGGCTAGTTTAGGTTGAAGAGAGATGTTTAAACGTCTCATGTCCATGGACATACACTTAAGCCAGTGATTCGGCCTGTTGTGCGCTCCTTATTTATGATCTTTTTATACCTCACGAGTTACAGAAAATCTGTACTAGACACGAATTTTCTCAGTATCTTCCAGTCATATTCTCTGAGATGAGTCAAGTCTGGTAATATGTCGGACTTGACTCATCATGGGCTTGGGCTTGGACATTCTTTGGTGTCGACAGAATGACGTGGCATGTCACACAGCCCTGTCCCCAATCAAGCTTTTGCGCTCCAATTTCGGCAATGCGGGACGCAGCTCAGAGATAGGGGCAAAATCCCAAAAATTAAGATTAATATAAAAACTAAAATTAGTTACTTTTTAAAAATGTTTATTATTTGATGAAACATTATAAAATTCTGCATCACTACTGAAAATTTTAAAGTCATATGAGACTTAAATTTCCAGTAGCAGTGCCTTAATTTAAAATTTTGATTTTTTAATGAATAGTTGTGAAAATTAAATTTAGCATATTTTAAGCTTTAATATATAATTCCATACGTAAAAAAAATACTTTTACTATGGACTTTTTAACTACAGGTATAGCATGATTCCAAAAAATATTGCCGAAAGCCTTCTAGATATATGTTTTATTTTTTTGAAAATATGTCTAAATTTTTACTATCTTCAGATAAAATAGCTCATAACTATAATAACAAGTAACAAAGTTTCAGTCAGGTAAACCGACTAAGGTATACCCTCACTTTGTGAGTAATGTAATACTGAATATCCCATGAATAATTATTTAAGTTTGTGTGGGAGATACCAGAACGGGTTTAGTAAACACACCTATTTTACGCTGAACAGTAGAATTGCAAGCGTTTATGTGCACCGTTATGAGGTATTAAATTGTGGTATTATTTGGCCATTTTGTGTGGGAGGTAAAAAAGGGGCGTGGTGATAACGCCCATTTTTCTCGGGGCTATATGCACTATAAAAGCATTTCACTGTACAAAATTTCAAGTATTTGTATCCGCTGGTATTAATGTTATAAGCTGTTAACGTTTGGTGAAAAATGGTAAGTTTATGAGGGAGCTACCAAAAGGGGCGTGGCAACAACGCCAATTTTTCACTGGGATGTATGCACTATAAAAGCATTAAACTATACAAAATTTCAAGTCATTTTCTCGTAAATAATCAATATTTCACTACATTTTTACCCTTTGTTGTACTAGAAGGAGTGGACCAATATGGCCCATCTTCGAACTTAGCCGGAGATAGAAAAAAAATATTACCACATACCAAATTTGACGTCAATTGGATACTCCTTTCGAGAGTTATCGTGTGCACCAGACAGACAGACGGACAGACATTGCTCATTCGACTTAAAATGCCCAAAAACGGATATCCGCCCAACATACTTAGGGTCTTAGGTTACTCCTTCGATGTGTTACACTTTTGGTTCGTAGCAAATGATATATACCCTCGTATCACTAAAGTGAGGGTATAAAAATACAATTCGGCACTGTACAATGTATTTATAGAATTTTTATTATTTCACAACATAATCTACTTTTAACTCGATACACTGTTTCCACCGATTTTCAATAGCTTCGATACACTGTTTATAGTAAGAACTGTCTAGTTCCTGAAAATAGCAATCAACCGCAAACCCCACTTCTTCATTGCTGGAAAATATTTTTACACCCAGCCATTTTTCAAGTTTTGAAACAAAAAATAATCTTAGAGAGCTAAATCTGGCGAATGTTGATTTTCGCTATCGCAATAGTGGATGTGTGAACTGGGGCAAAGTCTTGATTGTGAGCAAACGCGGCACCCATCTTGCACACAACTTTTCCATTATTAAATTTTGCGTCAATATGCGATAGATAGCACTTTTTGAATAAGTATGACTTTGGATATCTCACGAACCTTCAACCGACGGCCATCCAATACCATTTTGTGGATATTTTTAACCATTTCTGACGTGGAAACCTCAATTGGTCATCCACTATGGTGTTCGTTTTGGAATCTCGAACGGCCCCCTTTAAACTCTGCGACTGATTTTTTTATAGCTGTAAACGAAGGGGCAGACTCCCCAAAGAATAATCTATCTCGATTTTAATATTGGTTGAACTGAGACTGTGTATTACTTATGGGTGACCAATTTTTTCAATGTTTAAAAATTCACTGAGATCGTTAACTTTTGAGTGCTCCAAAAGGCTGAAATATATCCAAATTGGATATATTTCAATATGTTTTTAAGATTTCGTGGGAACCTATATCGCTTGAAGAAGCTCAAATCGGTGTTTAAATGTAGAGTTTTACGGTAACAACTGCCAACATTGCTGGGAGCAAAGATTTTTATTTCAGTCTGCATTCTAAAGTGATGTGATTAATAGTTCTTATATTAATACCACTTTTTTGCGATTAGCTCTATAAAGCATAATGAACAACAAATCGCATATAAATATATTATTAAGTCACTAAAACGGCAACACTGTTTAAACTAGCTCTCCTTCATAGTTCTACAACGTTTAGTGCAATTTTCAATTTAGAATTGCATTCGCAAAGCTTTAGAGATTTAAGAGCATATAAAGCTTTTGGCTCACTAGAACTGCATCTATGCACGAGTGCATATGGACGAGTGCAGCCAAGAGTTTCCTCTTTACCAGTTGGCAGTAGTAGGAAGTAACTGACTGACTGGCTGGTTGGTTGGTTGCTGGGTTTGCTGTTTGGCTAGCATTTTGGTTTTCCTCATTGGCAAACTGCAGCAAATCGGATATGCGACAGCTTCTAAAAATAGTGAGAAGCTTTTTTTGTTGCTGGTGGTGCTGCTGCTGTTTTACTATGCAATGTATATACATTTTTCAATAGTAGGTCTGTCTGTTTGTCCGTCCGCCCGCCCGCGTGTCTGCCGATCTCTTTCCGTGAATGAGAGGCGCGTGTGTGTGTTGATATTTTGGTGTGCGCAAAAAAGCCGTTGTCATCGAACAAATGTGAAGTTCAGGGAAATCTTCTAATCAAATGCTTTTTCACTGTGCGAATATGTGAGTGTGTCTGTGAGATTTTCGAGCAATTGCAGTTATTTATAACTTTGTTGCACTATCAAGGTTAGCCGGAAAGCTTTTGCATGATTTTGTAAATACACCCATGTGCACTTTTAACAGAGAGATATCCATTAATGCACATAATGTTGTTCTACTATTTTATGCAAAAATGTATACAAAGGAAATGCAGTTTGAGCTGCTTACGATCTTGGTATTTTATATCTAAATTGTGTATTTTTTAGAGCACATTCACTTTATGGGCAGCAGGTTTAGAATGACCTTTAGGAGTTAACAGATCATTCTGAAGGAAGTGTTTAAGTATTTTGGACAAAGCTTTTCATTCTAGTGACAATATATGCAAATAGAAAAGTCAAAATACGGGAGGAGCGGCTATATGATAACCTACACCAAAATTTAAATGAACATATGAACTGTTTGTTTTGAAAGATTCACATAATTTGAGTTAAGGCTGGATTCGGTATCAGGCTAGCCGGACATAATATTATCAAAAAGTATTTTATCTAAAAAGTCAAAGGTGACTTAGATTTGTATACCCTACACCACACTGTGGTACAGGGTATTATGACTTTGTGCATTTGTTTGTAACACCCAAAAGGAGAAGAGATAGATCCATTGTTTATTATACCGATCGACTTGTAATCACTTTCTGAGTCGATTTAGCTATGTCCGTCTGTCCGTCTGTCCGTCTGTCTGTAGATGTATTCTTGTAATCAAAGTGTAGGTCGCAATTATGGTCCGATCTTGACGAAACTTTACACATATCTTTTTTTTGGCCCAAGGACGATCCCTATTTAATTTGGTTAAAATCGGTTCAGATTTGGATATAGCCCCCATATATATGTTAGCCCCGATTTGACATGTAAGCGCTGTAAAAACTTTATTTTATATCCGATCAGTATGAAATTCAGCAGAAAGAGGTCTCTTATTATATGAATGAACACTGTTAAATTTGGAAGAAATCGGTTCAGATTTAGATATAGCCCACATATATACGTTACCCGCGATTTCACATGTAAGCGCCGTAAAAAATTTATTTTATAACCGATCAGTTCCTTATTACATGAAGGAATACTGCCAAATTCGGAGAAAATCGGTTCAGATTTAGATATAGCCCCCATATATATGTTACCCCCGATTTGACATGTAAGCGCTGTAGAAACTGTATTTTATATCCGATCAGTAAAAAAATTGGCAGAAAGAGGTTTCTCATTACGTGAATTAACACTGCCAAATTTGCGGGAAATCTGTTTAGATTTAGATATAGCCCCCATATATGTATATGTTACCCCCGATTTGACATGTAAGCGCTGTAAAAACTTTATTTTATATCCGATTAGTATGAAATTCGGCAGAAAGAGGTTTCTTATTACATGAAGGAATACTGCTTAATTCGGAGAAAATCGGTTCAGATTTAGATATAGCCCCCATATATATGTAACCCCCCGATTTAACATGTAAGCGCTGTAGAAACTGGATTTTATATCCTATCAGTGCGAAATTCGGCAAAAAGAGGTCTCTTATTACGTGAAGAAATACTGCCAAATTTGGAAAAAATCAGTTCAGATTTAGATATAGCCCCCATATATAAGTTACCCCGCTTTGACATGTAAGCCCTGTAAAAATGTTATTTTATATCCGATCAGTGAGTGTATTTTATATCCGATCAGAACGAAATTTGACAGAAAGAGATTTGTTTACATGAATGAGTATTCAGAGAAATCCGTTCAGATTTATATATAACTTCCATATATATGTTCCTCCTGATTTGGTATCAAAGCTTTATATAAGTTGTACTTTACTTCCGATCATTTAAATTTTCCAGAAAGATCTTTCTCAATTTAGGAACGAATAATGCTAAATTTAGCGATTATCGGCTTAGAATTAGATAATATGTTCCTACCCATTTACCAATTATTCCAAATAATTATCGCACTGACCCTTATCGCATTGTTAGGCAGGTGTAGGGTATAATATAGTCGGCCCTGCCCGACTTTCTGCCTTTCCTTACTGGTTTAAACTTAAGTTTTGCTAGGAAACAAAATTACAAACACATTTGTTTTGAAAGTGGCGTAACTCCAATTACAGTGGATATTCAAACAAACAGTGGATAGTATTGCAAAACTCATGTTTTATTATTAAAATATGGGAAAATTAATACAATTTAATGCAGTTTTGAAATTATTATTGAATTTATTGTTTTCCGTTTTTTTTTTGTTTTATTCGTACTTTTTTAATAGTACATATTTTGTTTTTGCACTTAGTTAGGCTCAAGATCGTTTTTGTTGTTTTCAGTATATGAAAATAACTTTGTTAAAAATTCAAGAAAAAGTATAGTGAGATGGTGGTGGTTGTAATGCTTGATTTTGATTAAACGAACTGCAACAAAAATTGTACAAAGAATGTCATTCAAGGAAGAATACGGATATTAATGTTTTGTAAGAAAAATTTTTTAGTTGTGAAAAAAATTCCTCCGTATTTTCTATAAGTTGCAGCAAATGATTGGTATTACCGTTCCGACAGATTACCAGATTTGACTCATTTTAGAGAATAAGTGGAAGATTCTAAGAAAATTCGTGTCCAGTACCGTTTTTTCGTAATCATGGGGTGTAAAAATATCATAAATAAGTAGCGCACAACAGGCCAAACCACATGTCAACCTAACGTACAGCACATGTTGCAATGAAATCATCAATTTGACTAAAAAGATCAAAATTCGCACCAAATCTTCTAAATTAATTGAACGAACACATTATTTTGAGTGTATAAGTGCATTTATTTTTTTCAAATCGTACTACTAACTCTTTTGAGCATATTCTGCCACTTAGTAATGAAATAATACAAATTTAATTCGAAAAGAACATTTTTGTATAGGAAATATGGCGTTTACATAAAAAGTATAAAAAGTTTGTTTTCAAAATGGCTTAACTACATTCACCATTGTAAAAAGCGGGTTAATAGGCCTCAAAATACTTGTGATCTGTATGCAGATATTTCATTTCTACTATTCTCCCAGATTTTTAAACGAACTGAAACGCAAATCCATTTTTACAGGGTTTTCCAATAAGAGTGATAAGATTTCTTTGAAAAAAGAACACACTTATTGTTAAGGAAATTCAAAAGTTTTTTATTTAATGTGAAGTACAATCGATACAATTAAGTTCTAAATAAAACGTCATTCAAATGGCCTCCACGACTTCTTCTGCAGGAACGAATTCGATGAAACCAATTTTCGAGCACTTTTTCCACTAAATCTCTAAATTGACTTGAAAAGCTTAAAGAGTGGTTTATTTCGAAAGACCAATGACTTCAAATAATCCCACAAGAAATAGTCTAATAGTGTTAAATCACAATTTCTTGGAGGCCATTCAATATCACAATTTCTTGAAATAATCGAATCTCCAAACTTTTCTCGCAACAATTCAATTGTTTCATTTGCTGCGTGGCACGTAGGACAATCGGTCAATGGCAAAAGGATAGCTCTTAACGAGAGCTAAAATACTGCTCATGTGTGTCAAGGTTGTATGTCGACTGGAAAGGGTTTTTTGGATTTAAAAAAAATTACTTAGCGCACGAAAAGTTGCAATTGGAGAACCATTATTTTGATAATAAAACTGAATAATTTGTAAACGTTGTTCTTGCGTATATCTCTCAATGATGAAATTGTAAACACTGCTGAATACAATGAAAAACAAATGACAGATCATGACATATTACAAATGGCCGAAACGTAACTTCAAAATCATATCATCCCTATTGGAAAAGCCGTTACTTGTAAAATGCCAGTTAGTTGATCTAGTCCTCAGTAGACGTATATTTGAGTTGTATATTTCTTAGTAGAGTTGAGTTGTATATTCCTTGGGTTATCTATATCTTAGTTGACAATTTGGGTTATCTACAGATGATCAGTTGGGTTACCTAAGCTTTTGTTGGCCTTAAATTATGTTATCTTCTCCTTAGTAGAGATACAGTTAGGTTATCTACTCCATAGTATTCAACCATTTGGGTTAGGTTAGATAAGGTTGAAAAGAGGAGACAGAATGCTCCGCCCCATGTCCTTGAACATACACATAAGCCAGCATTCGGCTTGCGGTGCACTCTAATTGTTTCTTGCATGGACTAGTCCTGAGAAATTTATTTGGGGAACTCTGTACTATGAACATAGTCCTTAATTGTTTTCCAGTCTACGCCCCTAAGTTGCCTCAAGTCTGGTAAAGAGTAATTCCTCCGCACTTTCTTCAGTACTTTACACTTTATTCTGTAATTTGGGTGGGTCTAGCGATAGTATTTCTCGGTTTTACAAACATTAGCCACAAAACAAACTTAAAATACCCTGTACAACAGTGTGGTGTAGGGTGTACAAATCATGTTTCAATACCCTTGTAATTGTGAACGATGGAATATACTATTTGCTACGGGCCAAGGGTGTAACACATCGAGGGCGTGACCTTAGAGACCCCTATAATATTTGGCGGAAATCCGTCTTGGGCCATTTAAAGTCAATTAAGCAATGTCCGTCCGTCCATCAGCCAGACCGATGCGCACGATATCTTCCGATAGGAGTAACCATATATGGTATTTGGAATTTAATTCGATCTCAGGCTAAGTTCGAAGATGGGCCATATCGGTCCACTCGTTCGAGTTCCTGCCCCACAAAGGGTTAAAATTGAGTGAAATACTGATTTTTTAATGACTTTTACACTACTTATTGGAATCACATAATATTCGCATATCAGGAGCTATCAGCTTGAGGAAAATGAGCTAAGTCACCACGCTCCATTTGGACCTCCCACACAAAGGGATCATACTGCACGAAAATAATATCTGTTTATACAAATTTTGTACTTTTATAGTAAAGGGTTTTCCAACAAGAGGTGTTATTTTGGTATTTAAAGAAATATTCCATTTTTTTTAGATAAATGATCGGATGTTTATTTCATAATAAAGAGGAATGAATAACAACATTAAGAATGAAAAGCAACATCAGCCAAATGGCCACCACGACCACGCTTACAGGACCATATCCTTTTCATGAAATTTTCCATAACCAAATCGCAAAGTGGCTGCCCTATGTTCTCGATAGCCTCACGAATTCTATCTTTGAGGTCTTGAATCGACTCTGGGCTGTTGGCGTAGACCTTATCTTTCACGTGGCCCCAAAGGAAGAAGTCGCAAGGTGTTAAATCACAAGATCTCGGTGGCCAATTGTGATCACCTCTTCGAGAGATAACACGGTCCGGAAACTTTTCCCGTAACAGAGCAATGGTTTCGTTGCTTGTGTGGCACGTAGCGCCGTCTTGTTGAAAGTAAACGTTGTCAATAACATCCAACTCCGACCATAAAAAATCATTAATCATCTCTCGATAGCGCAATCCATTCACCGTAACTGTTGATCCAACCTCATTTTCGAAAAACTAAGGTCCAATGACCCCGCCGGACCATAAACCGCACCAAACAGTCACACGTTGAGGATGGAGAGGCTTCTCAACAATAACTCTTGGGTTTTCCGAGCCCCAGATGCGACAATTTTGCTTGTTGACGTAGCCACCGAGGTGGAAAAGTCAAGATGATTTTTCGGTGGAATTCCTGATCATTTCGAGGACCCAATCAGCAAAGACTCGACTTTGTTGATGATCGGGCGGCTTGAGTTCTTTTGTTAACTGAACTTTATAAGCCTTAAGACCCAAGTCTTTATGCAAGATACGGTGTAATGCCCAATTCCAAAGAACGACGAGGAATGGACAAACCTGGGTTTTCTTCAACAATTTGGGCTACAGCAGCAATATTCTCAGTTGTTCTTGAGCGACGTGCGCGGGTTTTATTCTTTACATCACTAACTTGCCCCAACAGCTCGAATTTTTCCACCAATTTCTGTATTGCGGTCCGACGAGGTGCTTCACGACGACCCAAAATGCTTTAGTTTTGCGAACTGTGACTGCAAGATTTTCACCATTTTTGTAGTGCATTTTAATAATTTCAATGCGTTGTTGAATCGTGTAGTTTCTAGTTGTAAAATGTCAAAGAATAAAAGCTTCAGCAGTGACGGCTACCGAAATACCGGGTGATTCAAAATAACACCTCTTGTTGTAAAACCCTGTACTTACAGTCTCGTGAAAAATAAATAAATTTGCTAAATATTTATTTATCCAAAACTTACTCATTTATCCAAAAATTGTGTAAGTTGGTGTTGTTTTTTTCATTGGGATACTATCTCTAAAAAATGGAATAAAATATTTTTGGAAATATTTTTATGGTTTTTTTCGTGACAGCAAAACACGTTTTTGTTTTTAAAAACAACTTTTTTCTAATCTTTTAACGACTGTTACTACCCCAATGTTTCTACGTGAAAGAGATATTTCCAATATTTTTATCCATCACAATAGCCTTAAACATACGCTTATTTGGACTCCTTCGGGATGACACTTAAAAAAAATATAGTCCAAATACTAAAGGTAGCATGCCTGAAAATTGCAATTGAATTGATTTTGATTTGATGAAATAGTATGCCTCAATCTACACAAAAAACAAGGTTTTAGGACTCGAGCACAAACAATTTTCGTTGCATAGTGTAGCCAATAAAAATGCTACCAAAATTGTCTACACTTTCTTCTTAAAATGATTGCAATCTTTTCAGTGCTGGACAAATGTCCTATTTGTCCTATTACCCTACACTAAAAGGAGCAGACGGTATGAAAATTTAATAATCCATATCGCTGTTCACAAAGACCTAATATATGGTACTATATTTTTCCCAGATCGATTCGGCTTTTTTTAATATAATTGTATTGTAGTGTATTTTGAAAGGTATAAGAAAACTTCATTATTCGGGGCTTTAATACAATATTGTAAATCACTATTTCCATACTTTAAAGAACTGAATTTTTCTTTCTTGCAAAAAACGGGAGGTGGGCTTAAATACCACGCCTTCAAAATTAAATTTATATCTTTAAATAATAGCATACGATGTAGTGAAACTTTAGACGGTACTCATTCGAATTGGGGAATATAACTTTATATCTGATCAAATTTATGGCGATTTTTTACTACTTTTTTTCTTGGCTTCTTCATTATTAACGATCACATCAAGAAACGAAAAAAGAAACTTCTTTTCCCTTCAAAGAAAGCCACCGAATGTATTATGAACCAAATACAATCTGCAATCAATCAACACGACAAAAATACTCAACGCTATTGAAGAAAGAAGAAAAAATAACAAAATTTCCAGATTTCTCCGCGGAGAGCCCCCAGCGCTCTTAAAAAAAGCTTAACAATTCAAGTAAGTCCCACCGACAAATGGACAGGGAGGGATGGACGGACGGGCGGATAGACGGACACCCATTAATAAAATTATCAGAGACTTTTGAAAATGATCGCCTCCACGGCAAGCGAACGGCCACCACAACAACAGTAACACCTTCCACCAAACCAAAGTAAAGCTAAGCAACCATCATCAGCAGTCATATCCAGCCCCCCAGTCATCATCATCATAAGCGAGTATGACAATTGATACTCGCCGTATAAGCCAAGCCGCCTTCTTGCGGAGCGGCGCGTCAATGCTCATAGGTCCGTTATAAAAACAGGGGGTGGACAGCAGGGAGGGAGAGAGAGAGAGAGAGCAGGGGAGAGGCAATGGATGAGGAAAAGTTGGTAGGCCGTCACTGCATACAGTGCTCAAAGTACAGCTGACACACCTCCCTCCCTGCCCCCAAAAAATTCCAAACAATTACAATGTAAGAAGCAGGCGAAGAAGAGCTTTACCGCTTGTCGCTTCCATACAGTTATAGTAGCCACCAGAAGTCGACGGCGACAACGACAAGTCCACCATATTAACGAAAATTTTTTGAAGGTTGTTAACCTTTTACCTACTTTTCCCCCCAAAATAAAAAAGAAACAAAATAACAACAGACAGTCAGGCCGACCGACAAATGGATCGCCAGAAATGGTGTGTGTGGCGTAGTGCGGTTAAATGTGTTAGCGATCATGAATGAATTGAGTGATCCATGGATCGATGGAGTGAATGCGGCGGCGCGTGTTTTCATGTCTGTTCATCGGCCGCCCGATCGGCCATTCAGCGGAAAAAGTTTAAATACATACATACATACAATCTTCAATTCGACGATTACTTGAATTAAGTCAAGTTTTCCCTGTCGTTAGTCGTCGTGGTAAAGCAGTAATGCAGTATTGAAGAAAATATACATACTAGAATGTTCGAAAATTTAAACTGCATACAAGCAAACAAAGCTTACAAACTTACACTGGGGTCCAACAAAATATGTTAACATGAAACGTCTGTTAGTTGAACATTTTGCTGAAAAAGAAAAGGAGAAAATATGTAGAGAAGAATGTCACTGTAAATATTTTTGTAAAATATTCAAATAATGAAAACGAGTAAGAAAATGTCTCAATCTGTGAGAAAATTATTTTTGGTACTTTGTGTGTGAATCGTCAGAACGGTGAATAAATTTTCTAATACTGTGTCGGACTACAGTAATTGATATGAGGGCGGTCCCAAAATTAGTCGACCTAACATAAGAAAACACAACAAATTTGGCCAATTTTTCTTTATTTCTCAAACTTAATCAAACATAAACGGGGTTTGAATAAAATATTGTAACGTAAGAAATTTTAAGTCATTCGGTCACTCCATTTCAGAGTTACCGTTAGCACCATTCAGTCGAACTGACAGACGGACGGACACTAACTAATTCATATGTTTTGAACCCATGGAGCACCCATGCTGACATTTTTACATTTTGTGGTAAAATATGTGGGTAATTTTTAATAAGCTTTTAACGATAATCAAGGAATAAGGACATTTCTCAATTTATAATTCTTAGAGAGGATATTAAATTCTTTCAAATCGTACTTTTATCATTCAAATCTGATATTCCGCTCAAAAGTCATGCGGAATCCAAAAAGCTAAATTTAAAAAAAATTTGTAGGTGACCAACTTGGGCACCCTATAAAATCTAAACCGTTATGAATTTGGACAATCGGTAAATGATAATAAGTCTGCATGGTCTTCTAGTATTCGCGTGTAAATTTTAATTGATAGATATATATATATAAATATTCGGAGTGGGTCGGTTTTCTTTGTAATTACCCTATAAGAGAATATGTGGTTGTTTGTCTGTACCAAATAGGCGGCCGGACCGATATTCTTGAAATTTTCACAGAATGTTTATGTGTAAGGAGTGGTGAAAATAGTGTACTTGAATATTCGTTTAATCAAGTGGGCGAGCGAGTCATAACTTAAGAAAGGCAAGAGACGATATTGCAAGACAGGCGCTGGAATGGAAGCCGCAAGGTAGCCGCAGAAGAGGTAGGCCTGCATACACCTGGAGAAGATCCGTGGAAGCGGAGGCTACAAGTCTGGGTCGAAGCTGGAGTGAAATAAAGTATTTAGCATTAAACATATCTGAATGGAATAACTTTGTTGTGGCCCTATGCTCTTCAATGAAGTAAATAATAAATAATAATAATAAGTGGGCGAGCATCCGCCCATATGAGACAAGTTTTGATATTGAGGAAAAATTTAGCTAGAGTGCTGAAATTTTGTGTGTATTTGTTTAGTGGCAGTTTATATGATTGGTCCAACAATGGGCGGAACGGTGTCTCCGCCCATATCAGCTCAGGTTTAAAATTTAAATATATTTAACAATTTGTTAGCGATAGAGCTGTAATTTTGTGCATATGCATGTGGCGACAGTCTACGTGATTGGTCCAAAAATGAACGGGATCGGACTAGTGGGCGTGGTCCGCCCGTACTTTTAAAATTGAGATATATTTCACAATTTGTTAGCGAGATTGCTGTAAGTTTGTGTATATGTACCTGAAGGCCGTCTACGCGATTGGTCCAAAAAGGGGGGATACGAAACAATGGGCCTGGCCCCGCTCGTATGAGCTCAGGTTTGAAATCGAAAAATCTTGAACAATTTGTTAACGATAGTGCTGTAATTTTGTGTATATGTCTTTGATGAAAGTCTTCGTGATTGGTCCAATATCAACGGGATTAGACCAATTGGTGTAATCCGCCATTACGACTCCATTTCTTGAAAATGAAATATCTAGAGAGCCATTGCCCCAAGTGATCTGGATTTTTTGTGAATGCATTTGACAGCACTCCGCGTGACTCAACAGAAATGGGCGATATCGGATAAGAGAGCGTGAACCCGTCCACGTGAATACATTATAGAAAACGATAGATTTGGAACAGTATTGCACCAATCGTCTTGGGAGTTTTGTACGAGAGTATTTAGCAGCAATATTGGATAAGTGGGTGTGGCCCTGCCGACATGACTCCATTGTTGACAAGGAGTCATGGTTCTGCAGAACCATTTTACCAATTGTTTTCAAGTAAGGTTTGGGTGTATTGAACAATCTTTGACAGCAATATGTAAGTCCCTATAAAAAATTGCGACGTTCCTATTTCACTAAACTGAAATTTGGGACAACGAAGTGGACCGGGTCCAGCCAGTATTATAAAGGGTTTATTAACAAGAGGTGTTATTTTGGTATTCAAAGAAAAATGCCATTTTTTTAGATAAATGATCGGATGTTTATTTCTTAGTAAAGAGGAAGGTATGCCACGCTTACAGGACCATATCCCTTTCATGAAATTTTCCATAACCAAATCGCAAAGTGGCTGCCCTATGTCCTCGATAGCCTCACGAATTCTATCTTTGAGGTCTTGAAACGAAGCTGGGCTGTTGGCGTAGACCTTATCTTTCACGTGACCCCAAAGGAAGAAGTCGCAAGGTGTTAAATCACAAGATCTCGGTGGGCAATTGTGATCACCTCTTCGGCCCGGAAACTTTTCCCGTAACAGAGCAATGGTTTCGTTGCTTGTGTAGCAACGAAACCATTGAAAGTAAACGTTGTCCAGATCAATGCCATCCAACCATAAAAAATCATTATTTATCACTCGATAGCGGAATCCATTCACCGTAACTGTTGATCCAACCTCATTTTCGAAAAAGTAAGGTCCAATGACCCCGCCGCACCATAAACCGCACCAAACAGTCACACGTTGAGGATGGAGAGGCTTCTTAATAATAACTCTTGGGTTTTCCGAGCCCCAGATGCGACAATTTTGCTTGTTGACGTAGCTACCGATGTGGAAATGGGCCTCATCAGTAAAGATGATTTTTCGATGATTTTCGATTTTTTGAATTTTAAAAATTTCAATGCGTTGTTGAATCGTGTATCGTTCCATTTTCTGTAATGGCGTAGTTTCTACTTGTCAAATGTCAAAGACTAAAAACTTTAAAGTGACAACTACCGAAATACCGGGTGATTCAAAATAACACCTCTTGTTGGAAAACCCTGTATACGAGTATATGGCAGGATTTCATGTCAAGTGAGTAAATTTATCATAATTCGATAACCATTTATACTAGTCGGTTCAGGAAAGCTTTAAAGAATTCTAAATTAAGTATCCTTCATCTTCTTCTAACGCAATTTTTCCATCCCATCAGCGGTTTCAAAGAAAGCTTACACTATATTGCGAAAAATCCCATATTTGAAGACAATTTTAATAGTTTTTTAATTAAAACCTCTTAAAAATATCGAAAAATTTTCACTATTGATATTTTCATTCAAAAATCATAGTCCAAATGATAAAGTTACGTTCCATGAGAATTGGAATTTAAAAAATCACCGTATAATTTTTTTAATATGTTTTTCATGTTTAGGACTCTAAATTACAACAGAAATTCTTATGTACATTTCTTCGACAACTACTAGAAGAAGTTGACCAATATGATGCATCTTAGAACAGAGCTTGTGTTAGAATGAATATTCCCACATGCCAAATTTGAAGTCTATTGGAAGACGAACGGACATTGATCAAATTACTCAAAATTACCTAAAACGGATTTCCTCCGATAAGGCGCCCATACATACTACATATGTTCCTTCCTATGTGTAATATAAGGGTTATAGAACTTGTATTTAATTTATGAAATTTGTGAGAGAACGAGAAAGAAAATTTAAAAATATCAAAAATAACTATAAGGTCTGCGCACGAAAAAAAAAACTGACATAATTTTCTACTCTTTTTTATGCCCTTGCCTTAAAGAGGAGGGTGTATATATCATTTTCTACGAGCCAAAAGTGTAACTCATCGAAGGAGTGACCTAAGACCCTAAGCATGTTCGTCGGAAATCCGTTTTGGGCCATTTAAAGTCATTTGAGCAATGTCCGTTTGTCCGTCTGTCTGTGTGTCTATCTGCTGGCTGGTGCGCACTATAACTCTCGAAAGGAGTAACCGATTGACTTCAAATTTGGTATGCGGTAATATTTTTCTCTATCTCCGGCTAAGTTCGAAGATGGGCCATATTGGTACACTCCTTCTAGTACCTCCCCCACAAAGGGTTAACTTTTAGTGAAATATTGATTCTTTAATACCTTCCATACTACTTTCTCGAATCCTCTGAAATTTCACATATAGTATTAGTTTGTTAGTCACTAACACTTCAAGAAAAATGGACGAAGTGGCCACTCCCTTTTTGGTACCTCCCACACAAATGGACCAGTTTGTACCAAAAGTTACCAGCTTATAACTTTAATACCAGGGCATACAAATACTTGAAATTTTGTACAGTGTAATGATTTTATAGTATCTAGAGTCCAGAGAAAAGTGACCGTTATTGGCACGTCCCTTTTGGTACCTCCCACACAAATCGACCATTTTGTACCAAATGTAAACAGCTTTCACTTTTATACCAGTACATGCTTTAAAGTAAATACATAAATGCAATTTAAGTTGATAATAATTTAATTAAAACAAAAACCAGTAAGGAAAGGCTAAAGTCGGGCGGTGCCGACTATATAATACCCTACACCACTCTCGTAATATTGAATAACTCTGATATATAAATTTTGTAATTCATGTATAAATTGTTTACATAAATTTACTTTTGGGACATTTTATACTTAAATAATACCAGAGTGTGGTGTAGGGTATAAAAACGATTGGATCTAAAGAGCCAAATCGGATGAAACATATATATGGGAGCTATATCTAAATCTTAACCGATTTTCTTCAAATTCGGCAATGTTGGTTCATGGATCAAGAAACTCTACCATTCTAAATTTCAAAACGATCGGATGTAAAATACAGCTTCTATAGGACTAAAGGACCAAATCGGACGAAAGATATATATGGGAGCTATATCTAAATCTGAACCGATTTTCTTCACATTCGGCAATGTTAGTTCATGGATCAAGAAACTCTACCATTCTAAATTTCAAAACGATCGGATGTAAAATACAGCTTCTATAGGACTAAAGGGCCAAATCGGACGAAACATATATATGGGAGCTATAGCTAAATCTTAACCGATTTTCTTCAAATTCGGCAATGTTGGTTCATGGATCAAGAAACTCTACCATTCTAAATTTCAAAACGATCGGATGTAAAATACAGCTTCTATAGGACTAAAGGACCAAATCGGACGAAAGATATATATGGGAGCTATATCTAAATCGGACGAAAGATATATATGGGAGCTATATCTAAATCTGAACCGATTTTCTTCACATTCGGCAATGTTAGTTCATGGATCAAGAAACTCTACCATTCTAAATTTCAAAACGATCGGATGTAAAATACAGCTTCTATAGGACTAAAGGGCCAAATCGGACGAAACATATATATGGGAGCTATAGCTAAATCTTAACCGATTTTCTTCAAATTCGGCAATGTTGGTTCATTGATCAAGAAACTCTACCATTCTAAATTTCAAAACGATCGGATGTAAAATACAGCTTCTATAGGACTAAAGGACCAAATCGGACGAAAGATATATATGGGAGCTATAGCTAAATCTTAACCGATTTTCTTCAAATTCGGCAATGGTGGTTCATGGATCAAGAAACTCTGCCATTCTAAATTTCAAAACGATCGGATGTAAAATACAGCTTCTATAGGACTAAAGGGCCAAATCGGACGAAAGATATATATGGGAGCTATATCTAAATCTGAACCGATTTCAACCAAATTCAATAGCGATCTTAACAGCCGCGAAATACTCTAAACTGCAAAATTTCAGAACGATCGGAGTGAAATTGCGACCTGTAGTCGACGAACAACTTTACATGGACAGACGGACGGACAGACATCGTTAAATCGACTCAGCTAGTGATTCTGAGTCGATCGGTATACTTTAAGGTGGGTCTAGCTGTGTTATTTTCAGGTGTTACAAACATCTGCCGTGAAACAAACTTATAATACCCTGTACCACAGTAAATAAATGAAAAGAGACAACTGTGTCGAACTGGCAACCCTTTACCAGTCACATGGGTGGTGAAAATGGTGAATTTAAGTCTCGCTTAAAGCTTTGGCTGTGTGACTTGTACGCTTTCTTCGTAGGTATATAATTCCCATATGCAAATTTCTTTGTAGATTGGTATATATACAAGTGATGATCGCCACAACTACAAGCTCACACTGTGTGTCATGCTCACACTGTGTGTCTGATGATATCCCCGCACAGGATTGAAATACGTACAAGGGTATGTGTTTTTACATGGCTTTCAGAGCGCAGTGTCTTATCTTTTCCAATACACCACAAAAACCTATCTTTCGAAGGGAAGAGTTGATCGAAAAAGCTGAACAATTCGAATGTGAAAACATTCAATAAATAAATCTAATTAAAAATTAAATCGATCATTAACAAAAAACTTCTAAAAACATAAATTTAAGAATCATTTTTTTGGGACTCAAGGTGAGGGGGGGATTCATAAGTCGGTTTACCCTACTGAACTTTCTTACATGTTTTAAAGCCCTTTTAACTATGCTGTATTTCTTTCGTTTGGATGTACATCCGAGCTGTTAGGTGGATGAGCCTCCTTTCGTACAAATAAAATGTTATTCGGCTGGTAGCACTCAGTAGCTGAAAAGTTATAACGCTAAAATCATGATTCATTTTATTCGTGCGCTGTCCTTATGTGCTCCTCCCGATTTCATATATAGCGATTGATATAGTTCTGATTTACGTATAGGCCCGCTTCATTCGAAGTCTATACGCTATAGAAGCCTTTTTACATCCGATTATTATTCATTCTGGCAGGAGAAGGTTTTGATCCAAGAACGAACGCTCCCAAATTTGAAGAACATCAGTTAACATTCCCGGATTATGTAGCTAAACTATCGTATTAAATCTCAAGGAGAGTGGTGTATTGAACCAAGAAAGAGCACTGCAACTTTTACGATTAAGATCTAGTTTTTTCGCTGAGTCAGTAAAGAAAAAATTAACATTTCGACAAACATTCGAATTGAAATTTCGTTTTCGTTATTGTCATGAACTTGGTCAGTTTATTCTGTATGTAATGTACGACGTTTTAGTTCCGATACTTTCTTTTCGATTCTGATCAGGTATCGATGCGTTTCAGTCACGTATTTTAAGCAGTACACTGTCGATACTATTCATTCGATACCGAGAGAAGAGCCGCTGATTATGCGACACATACACGCAAAGAAGAAATTCATTTCTGCGAAACGAAATATTAGACAACTACAATTCTCTTCTACGACAACTGAAATTTCTTTTGGTCAGAACAAGTTTCTGTCACAACAAACGAAATTTCAGTTGTCGTAAACGAGAACTGTAGTTGTCTAATATTTCGTATCGCAGAAACGAATTATTTCTTTGCGTGTACTATGCAGAACAAAACAATAGCTTTGGATCGCAACCTACCAATCGCCAATCGATGACAAATTAATGTTTGTTCAACACAAAGGGCGATAAGGCTGAGTGCGAATATTTGGCCCCATTGGGAGTGGGGTCCAACAATGGCAACAAACACCGGATGAATCAGCTGCAGCTCATTGTTGTTGCTGCTGCTGCTGTTGTTGTTGTTCAGAAGTACCGTTGTAAATTTCTTTATTTTCTCTCATTAATACAGCCATAAACTGCGATCGATCTAAAGCGACAACAACAATTACTGTCTTTACGACGACGACGACATGTGCTTCAGACTCGTAACTTGGATTGTTTGCAGTCAATGAGGCGGCAAGACAGCGGCTGCAGCAGCAGCAACAGACCGATCGAAACAATCAGGCAGCAACAATAACCCAACAGCAGCAGTTAAGTATTTAATCGGTTAAGTTATTGATGCTTTTACTGCTGCCGCTGCCTTCTGCGGTTGTTGTAGATCAGTTGTTTCTTTTTGACGGTTTTGAGATGCTGATATAGTTGTTGACGGTGCGGCTGCTGCTACTGCTTTTGTGGTTGTTGCTTTTAAAATGTGGGTCAAGTTATAATGATGTGTTTGTTTATGAGCAAAATCCATAAAATCTCACAGACACTCGCACACTCTCTCCCAAATACTCGTCGTACATACGTCGAGTATGATGACGCGGTTTCTCACCAGAGATCAATGTAGAAGTAAACTGAATTAAATGATGAAGAGAATACCCACCACACCACATCATACCAACGTATCCATGTACCGTGGGGGCATAGGTGTATTATTATCTTCGTATTTGGGGGCTTTCATGTGACGTCTTCATGTTGTTTGACAGTTGTTGCTGTGCCGTACTGACTGACTACTGGGACATACAACAACGTTGGTGTATTTACTCGTATGTGGGAAGTTTACATGCCAAAATCTGAAGTGGTCCAAAACAGTAATCAGACCACATTCAAATAATATGGTTATTTTTGTGATCATCTTCTTAAGCATAAAGTGAGGGTAGTATGATAAGCTACGTACTCGTACGTTCAAACCTAAGTTCTTCATTGCACCCGATTCGCGAATACTCATTGAGAACATTCAAATCATGATACAATTACAAGGTAGTCGCAGTTGCCCAACAACAACAAAATATCAACTCTGTTCATACCTCGGGTGTCGAATGTAGATGACAAATTGAATAGAAGTGTCAAAACTACCACATTCTTTTATGACACGACATTATAGTAAATTTGGAAGGAGGGGAATTCTAGAATCCGGGAGGATGTGTGTTTCTTCATCTGACAATTGAGAGAAACCGCATATACTTTACAGAGAGGCGACCTTATACTGGGTATACCCAATACGGTGGGCAGCAGTATAGGCCGAAAATCTCATTGCAGTGTTCAAATTAATGCCGGACCTTGGTGTGGCGTCCAACAAAGCCTATACCCCGCAATTCATTTCCCTGGTTATGTTTGTTTTGGTGATGTCGGATGGTCGATTGTCAATACAATCCAGACGTCAGGAAATCATAAGAGGCCTCTCAAATCTGACCGATCAAATTTTAAAAGTTCTTGAATTGGATTCAAGAAACGTGAATAGGCCAAAGAGCTGCTCTTGATAATGGGACGCGGCTACAACTTTGCATCTGCCTTGACGGCGTCTTAAAAGTGAAAGAATATGTATATCGAGGGCATATATATTTTTTAATATGTTGTCCAGGATATTTAATATAATATATGTATACATATGTAATAGTCATCCATACTTTTGTAAATTGGATAAATGTAAATTGGAAAATAAAAAACTGCTACTTATTACAGATATATTACAAAAAGTAGGTACCAAATGTAGATAATCGATTATACGAGTGTATAGAAATAATATATAATATCGTATTTGTCAACCGCTCTATCCGGGTGAACTCAAACATGGACCTCTCGCTATATTCGATGACAAAATGTTTGTTCTAATGATAGTTTTACGAGACCGGTTTATACCAAATGCCGGAATTCCTTACAGCAAGTCACCTGGGGCAAAAGACGATCATCTGCGAGGAAGGTATTCTCACCGTCATTTCCATGCAACTGTTGTCCTACATTCAGTTCTCCATGACTGTGATGTCGACTGTTCGTGTAACTTGGCCAAATCGGTGACAGTTGTAAAATAATGTGGTAAAACACTCAACAATGCGTTAGACACTTACTTGACAACCAAAAACACCCACGAGAAAAAATTGGAAACAGCTGATTGCTGTTGACTACCTTCTAATTGTATTATGATTCAAATGTTTGCTACACAACAATCTGATTTTATTCAGAAAATATTGGAAATTGTATTAGTTACGAGGGTTGCCTTATAGGTTTTTACAACCATACCTCAAAACTGTCTTCAGAACAAATAATTTTTCCGATATGAATGTCTAACGTTTATTATGGTAATTAAAATATCGCATATACAAATGACGCACAGTGGGATGAATTACAAAAGGGAAATAATTCGGTCGTTTATTAACGAGTCAACATATTTCAACACAACATAGCATGCTTCTAGAAGATGAATTAGATAAGTTAAGGTTTGAACTTGGGCCCACTATGGCAAATAGCCCCTATTTATAAGTACAACAAGGCCTCGAAGTTGGTCTACTCGGGTGAACAAAATGTTTAAGCGCGTGTAACATTCGTCTTATTCATGTGATTCGATACTGAGATATCTCCAATGGAAAAATTAATTTTTAATTTTTTTCCCGACCCTATCGTAAACCGATTTTTTTCTCATTTCTGAATGGGCAAGAACATAAATTTACTATAGGATGAACAAAATTTGACCCGATATACCCAATACATCATATGACAAAAGTTATGCCCATTGGATTGTATTATATTTTCAACAAAATTGGATTTTTGTCGTATTTTGGAGTTATAGAAGAAGTATTTATTTATCTTAAAGGAAAGCCAATCCAAGCTTCTTAAATTTACACCATTTTTTAAACAAATTTCAAAATTAAGCCAGATGTTCTCCAATCGCAAATCTAAAATATTAAAACCTTTACTATTTTTATATGGGGCGAACTATTGCATGTTGAACAGGAAAAGGAATTTAGAGCGCTGCATTGTGGAGCACGGGATTTTCGAAACTATTTTGGGAATTATAGGATTGCCTTTGTATACATAATAATTCGCGAATTACTTCGATTTCTAATGTCAACGCCTACAAACGAGAAAATATTTCATTTAAAAATATTAATTTTTAAATATTTTAAAGCGTTATTACATTTCTGTCTGTAATTGAAAATTGTTTTTTTTTTTACTTTTTCCTGACCCTGACCCTGTCCCAGCATTTTGTTAATATTAGTGCAGAATATAAACGGATTTCTCTCTCATCAACATTTTCTGAATTGATAACAAAATTTCCTACACGATGTAAAAAATGTCGGTCGGATGAACCCAATGAGAGAAAAGTTATGGCCATATCAATTTATATGTTCAAAAGATATACACAGAATACAGTTTGGTTGCCTCAACCGAATTATTTTCCAACCTAAGTTCTGTCTACTATCATGCGATTCCATTAGGACAACCAACATTTTGGTTGTGGTATAATTCTGCTTCCATGTTGACAACAATCATATTTGTTTGCGCCAACTACGAAAATGGTGGCTAAAATTATCTGTTGTATGTTGCCACAACCAACTGTTTTAAAAAATTGGTTGTTCTGACAATTTGTCAGTCATATACGATCGGCAATTAATTAAAAACAGTTTTCATTAATTTTTTTTTTATTTATTGAACAAACAACCAAATAATATGTACATACAAAATTAAAAATCCCATATTACAAATTCATCACTATTATGAGATGTGGAAATATTTGACACAAATTTAAGTGCACGAAAACAAATACAAAACTTTTATGCAAATATCGCTTAACCCTGTGCTTTCAATTTCATGATTGTTGCTTTTATTCTTTATTTATGTAAAACAATTTTCACAACATATTCTGCATTCCACACATTATTATCCACACGAGATTATTTTGGATTACCTATACCATTCTTGAACAAAATGCTGAAGATTTTTTTATGTCGAGTAATTTTATTTTATGTTTGTCATGTATCAGCAAAAGAACTGCAACCAATCTTTCGGTTGTATTTCCCAAAATACATTTAATTATTCTAAATTTGGGAAATTATTGGGATAACCAAAAAACGATTATTTATTAATATTTTTTCTGTTGTAGTAACCAATAGTTCGTCGCAATAATAATCTTTGGTCTATTTCTGTTTTGTCAAGAATAAAACATTGGTTGTCACAGCCAAAAATCGATCATATGGTGCTATAATGAAAGTTAAAAATTGGTTACCATAACGAACCGATTGTCAATGAAAAAAACAATCTTAATTCGATTGATACAACCATCGATTTACTCGTAGTTGCAAGCATTTTCATTTGATCGTATCCATGTTATTATTATTGTTCCAACTATTTATATATACATACAACCGACACACGGTGTAGGCAATATACTTTTTGTTGCTAGTACTATATTTAATTGTTACAATCGAATTCCAACCAATTATTTTCCTGGGAGTATGTAATTTTTATATTTTATTGTGAAAAGGTATATGTAGTATTTTGGAGATATAGAGGATGATAAAAAAAGAAAATATGAAATATTTATATTCGCCTTAAAGGAAACTTCCTGCAGAACTTTTTCGAGGATATAATGAGTCCAAAATTTTTATTAATGGTGTTGCCACCCTTCTCCAAATGACATCATTTGTGACGAAAATTTCAAAACTTGACCACATTTTCTTCATTTCAGATAATGATTTTAATATTTTTTATTATTATGGAAGGATCTATGACAATTATGTGTGAAACAAAAATCGGCCAAATGCTCGCCACAGCTTCTGTGGCATACCTCTATTCGATGGTCCATATTTTCAATGACTCTAAGACATACTTGAGGTTCAATGTCCTTAATGTGCCGAATTATCTCATCATTTAGCTCTTGAATTGCTTTTGGCTTATTGACGTACACTTTTACTTTTAAATATCCCCAAAGAAAGTCCAACGGTGTCAAATCCCATGATCGTGGCGGCCAATTTGCATCGTCATGACGTAAGATAACACGGCTATTAAATTTCTCGCACAAAAGATCCATTGTTTCGTCCATACCATCAATTTCTGTTCACAAGAAGTCCTGAATTTAAGAGCAAACACCAACTGCCGCAGATCTATTAGAGAGTTGGCTGATCAGTTAAAAATCCACTTGATATGAGTACCTGCAATAGAAGCATTCCACGGAACTGCAGGAACTCTTGAATCGTTGGAAATGCCTCTTGCGCAGAACTTCTCAAATGGGGAGTCTCGGGTAACTAGAGAGGTTAATGTCACTTTCCAAGAAATCACCAGCTGAAAATGATATCGATGAACCAATCGAGGACCTCTGGTTTCAATAGGATAAGTCCACCTGCCAAAGATCAGCAGAACCAACTGCTGAAACAATAACAACCAAATTGCACGTTTGCACCATTTCATTATACAGAAACCTTAATTGACCTCCGACTAAGAAATATTTATCACCTTCCGTTTTCTACCTTTGGGGCTATTTGAAGAGTCTAGGAGTTTTGGAGACCAAACCGAACACATTTGTAAAACTGAAATATGAGATACGGCAGGACAATCGCATTAGGTCATGTCACTTGAGTCGGACCGTCCCGATTGCCAATATAATATTTCACCGTAATTGTAATGAATTTAAAAAAAATATATTATAAAATATTTTTTGTACAGGGTTTTCCAACAAGAGATGTTATTTTGAATCGCCCGGTATTTCGGTAGCTGTCACTTTTGAAGGTATTATTCTTTGACATTTCACAAGTAGAAAATACGCCATTACTAAAAATGGAACGATACACGATTCAACAACGCATTGAAATTATTAAAATTCGAAAAATCATCTTGACTGATGAGACCAATTTCCACCTCACCTCGGTGGCTACGTCAACAATCAAAATTGTCGCATCTGGGGCTCGGAAAACCAAAGAGTTATTGTTGAGAAGCCTCTCCAACCTCAACGTGTGACTGTTTGGTGCGGTTTATGGTCCGGTGGGGTCATTGGACCTTACTTTTTCGAAAATGAGGTTGGATCAACAGTTACGGTGAATTGATTGCGCTATTGAGAGATGATTAATGATTTTTTTATGGTCGGAGTTGGATGGTATTGATCAGGACAACCTTTACTTTCAACAAGACGGCGCTACGTGCAACACAAGCAACGAAACCAGAGGATCACAATTGGCCACCGAGATCTTGTGATTTAACACCTTGCGACTTCTTCCTTTGGGCCACGTGAAAGATAAGGTCTACGCCAACAGCCCAACGTCGATTCAAGACCTCAAAGATAGAATTCGTGAGGCTATCGAGGACATAGGGCAGCCACTTTGCGATTTGGTTATGGAAAATTTCTTGAAAAGGATATGGTCCCGTAAGCGTGGTCGTGCTAACCATTTGGCTGATGTTGTTTTCCATTATTAACGGCATACCTTCCTATGAAATAAACATCCGATCATTTATCTCAAAAAATGGAATCTTTCTTTGAATACCAAAATAACACCTCTTGTTGGAAAACCCTTTATTTCTTAATAATTCAATGTGGAAGTCCAAATTGATTCACATTTTATATTGAACAAGAAATCAATAAAAAACATGATAAAGAAAATAAATTGCCTACGTTAGATATATCTACGTAAAAGGAAAGGGCTTCTCAGCCGTTTTGGGTCTGCGGACCGCTTAAAGTCCTGCAAATAGGCTTAGCAACTATTTTCACATAAAAATGTCCTAAATTTAAAAAAAAATATGTTTTTTGAATTCTTCGACTCCGCTGGAGTCCCGTATTACAATTGTTTCCCTCACTAGCGAGAAACAACAGATTTCTTCATAAAGCCTCCCAATTGTAAACCAACGAAACCATCATCGTCAGTGTCATGATCAGCTCCAACATTCGATACCGGTATCAACTCCAATTCGGTTATACTCAATCCAAGTCAACTTGTGTGATCCAACACCACTGCCACCGGTGGAGAGAAGAAATAAATTGATACCGGCATCAGCACTAAAACAACAACAACTCCGGCAGAAAGAAGGCAGCAGAAAAGGCATAAATAACAACTTCTTGTGTTTTTTGACTTTCACTTAGAAAGTTCTGCTTGTGGTTGGTTGTTTGTTTGGTTATGTAGATTTTTTTTGCTCTCTTCTCATTTTGTTTTCATTTCTTAACCCTTTCGGAGCCAGATCTTATGAGAGATGCGATGGAAACTCCATAATATAACGCATATGCTATAGGGAAGAGGTGATAATTTTTGCGGCCCAAAACATTGTCAAATGAAAACCAGTAAGGAAAGACAGAAAGTCGGGCGGAGCCGACTATATAATACCCTACACCTACCTATCAATGCGAAAATGGGAATTGCGGTAAGAATTTGGCAGTGTTCATACATGTAATAAGAAAACTTTCTCTGCCGATTTTCGTACTTATCGGATATAAAATATGGTGTCTACAGCGCTTACACGTCAAATCGGGTGAAACATATTTATATTCATGTAATAAGATAACTCTCTCTGCCAAATATCGAACTGATCTGATATAAAATACACTTTCTACAACGCTTACATGTCAAATCGGGTGAAACATATATATGGGAATTATATCTAAATCTGAACCGATTTTCCCCGAATTTGGCAGTGTTCACTCATGTAATAAGAGAACTCTCTCTGCCAAATTTCGTACTGATCTGATATAAAATACAGTTTCTACAGCGCTTACATGTCAAATCGGGTAAAACATATATATGGGGGCTATATCTAAATCTGAACAGATTTTCTCCGAATTTGGTAGTCTTTATTCACGTAATAAGAAAACTCTCTCTGCCGAATTTCATAAAGATCGGATGTAAAATGCGGTTTCTACATCGCTTACATGTCAAATCGGGTGAAACATATATATGGGGACTATATCTAAATCTGAACCGATTTTCCCCGAATTTGGCAGTGTTCATTCATGTAATAAGAGAACTCTCTCTGCCAATTTCGCACTGATGTAATATAAAATACAGTTTCTACAGCGCTTGCATGTAAAATCGGGGGTAACATATATATGGTGGCTATATCTAAATCTGAACCGATTTTGACCAATTTCAATAGGGATCGTCCTTGGGCCAAAAAATACCACTACACAAAATTTCATCACAATCGGACCATAAATACGACCTGCACTTTGATTACAAGAATACATGGACAGACGGACAGACAGACGGACAGACAGACGGACAGACAGACGGACAGACAGACGGACAGACAGACGGACAGGCAGACGGACAGACAGATGGACAGACAGACGGACATGGCCAAATCGACTCAGAAAGTGATTCTGAGTCGATCGGTATAATAAACAATGTGTCTATCTCTTCTCCTTTTAGGTGTTTCAAACAAATGCACAAAGTCATAATACCCTGTACCACAGTGTGGTGTAGGGTATAAATAGCCAAAATAAATTATCAACAAAAAACGGTAAGGAAGGTCTAAAGTCGGACGGAATAAGTAGAAATATTGTCAAGTTTTAGTTGATTTTCTTAATGATTAACAATTTTTATTTTACAGCGCTTAGATTCACCATCGGGATTTAAGAATCTACGGGGATATATCTAAATCTAAACCGATTTTCTTAAAATTTGGCCACCTCATTATTGGTTCTTATAAATTTTATTAATATAAAAAAGGTGTTATTTATATACCCATAGGTTTAAAACAGGGATACAGTTATATATAGGCCAAATTTGCGAACTCAGCAAATACCTTTTGTATATATCGGGTTATCTCTAAATCTGAACCAGTATTCTTCAAATTTGGCAGATTTATTGTTGGCGCAAACAAATTTTTGCATCAAATTTCGTACAGATTTGAGAAAAAACAAGTAAGGAAGTTTCAGTCGGGTAACCCGACTAAGGTTAACCCACACTTTGTGAGTAATGTAATATGGAATATTACACGAATTAATCTGTAAATTTTTATGGGAGGTTCGAGAAGGGGTTTAACAAATGCACCTATTTTTCTCTAAACACTACATTCTTTAAATACATTGCACTGTGCCGAATTATTGTGCATTTATGTGCGGTTATAAACTGTTTACTTTTGGTGCAAAACGGGCCATTTGTGTGGGAGGTACAAAAGGGGCGGTATAATAATGCCAATTTTTTTACCGGACTATAGTCACATTGCGCTGTGCAAAATTTCGAGTATTTTTATGCACTTGTATTAAAGTAATAAGCTGTTAACTTTTGGTGCAAAATTGTCAATTTGTGTGGGAGGTACCGAAAGGGGCGGGGCCACTTCGCCCATTTTTCTTAAGGTGATTACTACTAATAAACTAATACTATGTGTGGAATTTCAGAAGATTCGAATTAGTAGTATAGAAATTATTAGTGAATCAATATTTCACTAAATGTTAACCCTTTGTGAGGAAGGTACTAGTAGGAGTAAACCAATATGGACCATCTTCGAACATTGCCGGAAATAGTGAAAAATATTACCACATACCAAATTTAAAGTCAATCGGTTACTCCTTTCGAGAGTTATCGTGCGCACCAGCCAGCACACAGACGGACGGACATTGCTCAAATTATCGGGGCCGTCAATAAAAGCGCTACAAAAGTTTTTTTTTTAAATAAAACAAAAACGGTTTTGGATATCAATGAAATTCTTTATTCCTGTGAAAGTACGTTCGATGCCATTATGTATGGAACTCGATTTCTTTTGCATGGCCCCCACGGGCACGCTTGCTGAAGTCCAGACCCGATTTTCGACGGTTTTCAAGCATAAATCGGCCGATACTGCTGCAATTTCACGTTCGATATTCGTACGAAGTTCGTCAATCGTCGCTGGCTTGTTGGCATAGAGCAGAGACTTGACGTAGCCTCACAGGAAATAGTCTAACGGCGTCAAATCGCACGACAGAGATGGTCCAATCGACTGGACCATTTAGTGAGATAACACGTTCTCCAAATTTGGTTTCCAATAAATTGATTGTGGCATTCGCTGTGTGGCTTGTAGCGCCGTCCTGTTGGAACCACATGTCCTCCAAGTCCATATCATCCAATTGCGGCCAAAAATATTCGGTTATCATTGAACGGTAGCGATTCCCATTCACAGCAACGTGCCGGTCCGCCGGCCCATAAACCGCACCAATCCGTAATTTTTTCGGGATGCAGTGATGACTCATGGAGTACGTGTGGATTGCTATCTGACTAATAACGCATATTTTATTTATTGACGAAGCCATTCAGCCAGAAATGAGCCTCATTGCTGAAGATGATTTTTCGATTTTTCGCGCTCTTAACGTTGAGGCTACTGACTCCGAATTTCGGTAGTAAATTTTAATAATTTCGACTCGTTGTTGGCTCGTATATCTTTCCATCATGAAATGGCAAACCTTACTAAAGGGAAATGTCAAAAGAGCGGCAAAAAATATGGCTTCGTTTGCTGTCCCTGTCGGTCTACTTTTGTAGCGTCCCTATTGAAAAACCCTTTACATAAAATGACCCAGAATAATATATACCCTCTACTCTAAGGTGAGGGGATACAAATTATAGTCTAATTACTAAAGCAACATTCCATGAAAATTGGAATTAAATAAATTTACGGTAATTTTTTTAAATAGTATTTTCATCTATATTACACCATATTACATCAGAAAATTTTATATGGTAGAAAATGTATTATTATTAAGACAAATTTTTTATGAACTAATGCTCTCAGTTGAAAAAGTTATGTAAACAGAACTGGGAATATTGTCTAAAATATTTTGCATAACATTACAATTCAACTTTGGATACACATTCATATTTCCTATTCTTCTCCTAACTTAGAATCTGCATCATAAAGGTATCTCTGAATCCATGTGTAAGCAATGACCCCGCGTGGGAACCCCGTTGCCCCATGCGGGTTAATGCTGATGTTATGGTGCTTGTTCGTAGAGTGATAGCTCAGAAGGCAGAGTTGTTCTGTGGATTGGTTAAACTTTTTTTCGGGAGGTATCTCGATATTGTTTTCATTCAAGATAACTTCGGTGGCGGTGTCGCCGCCGTCGTCGTCGTCGTGTAGCACAAAACACGCTCACATTGTTTTTTGGTGTTGGATGAAAACAAAAATCTTCCATAGGAAATTAGGTCAAAAGTATACCTCAATTCAGCTCATGCGACCAAAACTACCACACACGTTTTTCGAAGATTATTGGAAGATAGAGACAGTCTGGTTGTCGGTCTGACTGTTTGGTCTTGTATGAATTACCATCAATTGCTGGAGCAGACACAGCACACAAACAACCAGCAACAAGAAAAAAAAAAACACCAAAACTACCAAACAACCAAAATTGATTGTCTCAAGAAATGACGTGATCTATATCAATTTGTCTTTGTGTGAAAGCGATAATGGAAATGGGGTTAAACTTCTAGAAATAGAAAGTGTTTCCTTGAATTGTTGATTTGTTTGTTCAGTTTGTTTTGATTTTGTTTTTGTTCTGCTATAATAATTGCGTCGGAATTACAGAATGTTGTTTTCTAATCGTATAATAAATGCGCACTTTCTTGACACTTTCATTTTGAAGGTTGATGACCTTAGATAGCTTACGTTTTATTTGCACACTAGAAATGAGTAGGGAAATTTGAGTTGTACAAAATCTTTCAAATATGCCTTCACCCACAGATAGAATTAATTACAATTACTTTCATTTATTTTTAAGTATTTTAAACATAATTTATGGGATAGTAAATAATAATGCGCTTCTCGTCATTTGAGCGGCATAATAGGGTGGCTTAAAAAAAACTTATAACGGGTGATTCATCGTGAGGTTTGATTTTCAATATGCTTTGTTTAGAGATCAGGAGTGACTCATATCAAACTTCTTTGTAATGTTTGTTCAGTATAGTTCGGCAATCATCACGGAAAGACTCACACCACAATAGCGTTTCCAAATTCAATGAATGGGATCTGGAAAAACTCAATGAAATTCCGGTGTTTTGTCGTGAAATTTTGTTCAGTTATCCGGTGTTTTATCGTGAAATTTTGTTCAGTGATGAAGCACATTTCTGGCTCAACGGTTACGTTAATAAACAAAATTGCCGTATTTGGGTTGATGAGCAACCAGAAGAGTACCAAGAGCTACATCTTACATCCAACAACGGTATGGTTTGGTTAATGGGCTGGTGCAATCATTGGTCCATATTTCTTCAAAAATGAGAAAAATCAGAATGTTTCCGACAATGGTAGCCATTATCGGACCAAGTTAACGGACTTTGTGCTTCCTGAAATTCAAGCGCATGGTCTCGGTGAACTCTGGTTTCATCAAGACGGCGCTACGAACCATACAGTGAAACAATGTCCTTGTTGAGAAATCGTTTTGGTATGCACTTAATATCACGTTTTGCTATTGCAAATTGGCCAACTAGATCGAGCAATGTCACACCTTTGGACTATTTTCTCTAGGGATATGCGAAGTCTGCGGTCTTAAGGAATAAGCCAGTTACGATTGATGCTTTGGAATCCAACATTATTTATGTCGTTCGCGAGATACCAGTCGCTATGCTCGAACGAGTCGACCAAATTGGACCTTCCGAATGGACCACCTCAGACGTAGTCATGGCCAACATTTACATACATGATACCATTTTCAAACAGTAAATGCCATAAATTATTCTTTTAACCGACAATTAAAATTGTAAGTTCACTTTCAAATTTATGTGTTTTATTTTACAATATAAATGAAACCTCACAATGAATCACCCATTATATGGGGAATTCCACGACAAATCGGAAGTATACAAATTTTTATGATTTTTCCCATTTTTTTATATTTGTAGTACACCTGATGAAACGCTTCGTGGAATTGTTTGTAATTTTTCCGATAACTCGTTCAGAAGATATCGATATCACAGTGCGACAAAATCAACTCAAGTTGAAATGCAAAATGACGCGATATTATTTTTCCTGTAAGTTTTGTCGAACAAAACAAGACTCTTTTTTTAAAATTGCCCGGACACCCCCAAAATCCGGATTTACGGATAAAACACCGATTTCCTTGAATTTTTTGCCTATAACTTTGTTAATTGTTAACCGATTTTCAATCTCTAAAGGAATTTGGAAAGAAGAGACCTTTCAAGGTGTCCGGCAAATTTCACAGAACATAGCTTGTTTTACTCACCAAGCCATACACGAAAAATGGTATCGCGGTTTTTGGACTGTCGCACTGTTTATTTTAATAAATCGTTAAAATATCAATCTGTTTCTCGGGTTTTTGCTCATAACATTTTCTGTAACGGTCCGATTTGAAAATCGTTTTTTTTTGAAATGTTTATATTTTTCCGTATTTTTCAGAAAAAAATACTAAAATTTTCTGTGTGTAAAATTTTTAAGTTTTCAAATTTAAATTTCATTTTTTAAACTGCTTGAACTCTCCGAGTTTCGCTTATTTTCTATATTTTAAACCTCATTTAATTCGCTAACATATAACCTTTGGATGAAAATGGGCCTAAAATTACACAAATATTTTTTTTACTTTTAAAAAAAATATTTGCTTCAATCAAATAACAAAATAAAGGAGACACTTCAGGATGTATATATGGGAGTATATCAAACAATGCCTATTTGAAGAAAATATGGATAAAATAGAAATAATAGCACTTTTTTTAGAGGTAAGAGTATTTCAACATACTCCTTTTTTATACCCCCATTACACTGATAGAAAAAGTTTCGTCATGACGACGAATTTGTCCATCGTCACGATTATTTTATCGTCAAAAGTCAGCTTACTTACGGAAAAATCCTCTTGATGAGTTTGTTCGTCACCATGACGAATCCCTGTTTCCAAAAACTTTCGTCCTCAGGATGATCACATTTCATCCCTACGATGAAACGTGTTCATCACCACGACGAAACCCATTCAGCACGACGAACTTCATTCATCAGCGCGGCGAACTCCATTCATCAGCACGACGGAATCCATTCATCAGCGCGGCGAACTCCATTCATTCTTCTGATTTTAGCCCTTTAAAAACGGTATGGAATATAATATTACTTGACTGCTTTGCCAGGTTCAGTTGTGATTATTGGTTCGAAACGCAGTTCTTATCAGGAAAGGCTTAAAGCAAACGAACGAGAAGTATTCATTACTTCTCATATTTTAAATCAAAAATAATCTCATCAAGGAATGTATTTGCCAATTGACGAATCCCATTCATCACAACGACGAATACGATTCATCACCACGACGAATCCCATTCATCATCACGACGAATCCCATTCATCACCACGAACAACTCCATTCTTTACCACAACGAATCACATGCATCACCGCGACGAATTCCATTTATAACCACGACGAACTCCATTCATCACCATTCTAGATTTTCATACCCTACACCACACTGTGGTACAGGGTATTATGACTTTGTGCATTTGTTTGTAACGCCCAAAAAGAGAAGAAATAGAACCATAGTTTATTATACCGATCGTCATAGAATCAATTTTTGAGTCGATTTAGCCATGTCCGTCTGTCTGTCCGTCCGTCCGTCTGTCTGTCCGTCTGTCCGTCTGTCTGTCTGTCCGTCTGTCCATGTATTCTTGTAATCAAAGTACAGGTCGCAATTATGGTCCGATCTCGACGAAACTTTACACATATCTTTTGTTTGACCCAAGGACGGTTCCTATTGAATTTGGTTAGAATCGGTTCAGATTTAGATATAGCCCCCATATATATGTTAGCCCCGATTTGACATGTAAGTGCTGTAAAAACTTTATTTTCTAACCGATCAGTATGAAATTCGGCAGAAGGAGGTTTCTTATAATATGAATGAACACTGTTAAATTTGGAAGAAATCGGTTCAGATTTAGATATAGCCCCCATATATATGTTACCCCCGATTTGACGTGTAACCGCTGTAGAAACTGTATTTTATATCCGACCAGCGCGAATTTAGGCAAAAAGAGGTTTCTTATTACATGAAGGAATACTGCCAAATTCGGAGAAAATCGGTTCAGATTTAGATATAGCCCCCATATACATGTTACCCCCGATTTGATATGTAAGCGCTGTAAAAACTGTATTTTATATCCGATCAGTATGAAATTCGGCAGAAAGAGATTTCCTATTATATGAATGAACGCTTCTAAATTTGGAAGAAATCGGTTCAGATTTAGATATATCCCCCATATATACGTTACCCCCGATTTGACATGTAAGCTCTGTAAAAATTTTATTTTATATCCGATCAGTGCGAAATTCGGCAGTAAGAGGTTTCTTATTACATGAATTAATACTGCCAAATTCGGAGAAAATCGGTTCAGATTTCGATGTAGCCCCCATATATACGTTATCCCCGATTTGACATATAAACGCTGTAAAAATGTTATTTTATGTCCGATCAGAATTAGATAATATGTTTCTACCCTTATCGCATTGTTAGGGAGGTGTAGGGTATTATATAGTCGGCCCCGCCCGACTTTCTGCCTTTCCTTACTGGTTTAAATTAAAATTTTACAACAAATTATTTAACTAAGGTAATCAGAACGCATATAGAACAGTACAATTAAGCAAAAACTAAATATGTAAGGCCCGATGTTGAATGTGAACCACACCTAAACGTCATGTTTTTTCTGCATTTCATTTGATATTTCTCTGTTTCAGACTAACTCAATTTGAACCATGGAAAGATACACAATCGAGCAACGCGTTTAAGTTATTCAGGCTTATTATGAAAATGGGCGTTCAAATCAAAATGCATTACGTGTACTTCGTGATGTCTTTTTGATCAGCATAATCGACCAAATGTGTTCATAATCGGGAGAATTGTACGCAAATTTCAGTAAACCGGGTCTGTAGGGGATGTGAAAACACCTGTGCATGCTCGCCCAGTTCGTTTGGTGCGGCTTATGGGCTGGAGACGTCATCTGGCCATACTTCTTCCAAATGAGGCCGGTCAGGCAGTTACTGCGAATGGGGTTCGCTATCGTGAGATGATAACGAACTTTTTATGGAACGAATTGGAAGATATGGATGTGGACAATATGTGGTTTCAACAGGACGGGGCCACTTGCCACACAGCTAACAAAACAATGGCTCTTTTGCGCAACAAATCCAATGTAAATTGGCCGCCAAGATCATGTGGTTTGACACCGTTGGACTTCTTTCTTTTAGGTTATTTGAAAAAAAGTGTACGTCGATAAGCCAGAAACAATTCAAGAGCATACTAACGGCATAGAACCTCATTTATGCCTCAGCGTCATCGAAAATTTGGACCATCGGACGGAGGTGTGCTGCCGAGGTCGCGGCGGCCATTTGACCGATATTTTGTTTCATACATAATTGAACCATGCCAATATTATCATAATAAAAAGAAATGACAATAATTTCCTAAATAATTTGTGTTTTATTCAAAATCAACAACATCGGCCCATAAAATTTAACCACCCTTTATAAATTTATGGGTTCGTTTTATCATATTTTCAGCAAAATGGTCAAATAAATCTTTTCGTCGTGGGAATGAAACCTTATCGTTCCATTGACAAATTTCGAAATCACCAAAAACATGGGTTGGTGATCGCGTTCGTTCTATTGACGTACAAAAACATCGCATATACGAGACTTTTCTATCAGTGTATTGTGAACAAGAGTATACGTATATCAGATGCTGCGGGCCAAAAGTGTAACACATCGATGGAGTGACCTAAGACAACCCAAGAATAGTTGGCGGAAATCCGTTTTGGCTCATTTTATGTCATTTGAGCGACGTCCGTCAGTCTGTCTGTCTGGTTGGAGCGCAAGATAACTTTCAACAATTTAACCGATTAACTTTAAATTTTTTTCTATCTCAGCCCAAGGTCAAAAGGGGACTATGTTGGTCCACTCCTTCGAGTACCTCCCCCACGAAAGGTCATAATTTACACATAGTATTTATTTCTTGGTCGCTATGATCTTGAGAAATATAGGCGAAGTTGCCACGCATCTTTTGGTATCTCCCATACAAATGGACCATTTTTCACAAAAAGTTAACGGATTATAACATTGATTTCAGTCCATAATGGAGATATTGGAACGAAAATTTTTGAGATTCTGCATTGGCAAGAGCTTTAGATCTGTTACTCCAACCAATATGTCTATGAAAAGTCGAATGTGAAACAGCTTTCCTCATATGCCTGCGGAATGCTTCATAAATTTAAATCAAGAATGATATCCCATGATAACAGGCATATCGTTGACATTGTGAATAGCCAAGCGATTTACAGTTGGTCAAACACAAATTACCTATCACCTTTGGGTTGTCCGAATGAGTCGCACTCAGATAATTATGCATCACCTCCCAATACATTTTACGACAAAGCTCAAGTCGAAACCCACCGTGGGTAACTACCGAAGTTTCCCAAGTTTTTGTCTGCTTTTACATTTAAGTTGTTACACGTTTTTAATTTTTTTCGCGTTATTTTAATTTAGCTGTAAGTTTTTCTTCCTAGAATTAAGTACCACAATCCATAATCATGTAAGCCTCGGGAGCAAGGGCGAAAACACTTTATATTAAACTTCTCAATTAATAACTAGTTATAATGGTAAAGCCTGATGCTTATTGTCACTCATATAAATTATTAAGATAGCACATTACAGTCTTAAGTATTATGTTGTTAAATTTATTTTCTATTATATGTATCGTTATGAAAGACTCAATAAATTCAAATTAAAATTCAATTCAGTCCATACAAATCCTTGACATTTTGTAAAGTGTAATGGTTTTATAGCACCCAGAGTCCCGGAAGTCCCCTTTTGGTACCTCCCATACAAATGGACAATCTTTCACAAAAATTTAAAGACTTATAACTTTGATTCCAATCCATAAAATTACCTATCGTCCCGTGCAAAATGGATGTTATTATCGCGCCATGGCTTAAAACTTCGATTACCGAACATACAAACATGCCCTAAGAAAAAAAATCGCTTCTGTAGTATATTTTCTGGAAACATTTTATATTTGAGAAAAATTACTTTTAATTTTTCTCAAATATAATATTTAAATCGGCTTTAAGTAGCCGATTTTAATATTTCCCCGTTTTTAAAGATAATTTGAACTCCGAAAAAAATTACATTGATAAGAGAGATATTCAAACTTCTTTTCCGGTATGTAAATATAAAATATTTGCACCAAATTTCAATTTCGATCCCAAACATATTTTGTTTTCTGTTCTTTTCTCCGTGTAGTTATTGCCACGGCAATTTTGGTACCTCCCAAACAAAATTGACAAAATAAAAATAGTTTTTTTTTGAATTTTACAATATATGTCATAATTTATACATTCATCCATAGACTTTTTGAAAATATGCATTGTTTTTTCGTTAGGATGCTAGCTTTCAAAAAATGGAACAAGTCAATTTTTGCGAATTTTTTTCTACTTTTTTTGGTATTTTCGTGCCAGCAATTTTTTAGAAAAAATCTAATTTTTATACCCTACACCACACTGTGGTACAGGGTATTATAAGTTTGTTTCATGGCAGATGTTTGTAACACCTTAAAATAACACAGCTAGACCCACCTTAAAGTATACCGATCGACTCAGAATCACTAGCTGAGTCGATTTAACGATGTCCGTCCGTCCGTCCGTCCGTCCATGTAAAGTTGTTCGTCGACTACAGGTCGCAATTTCACTCCGATCGTTCTGAAATTTTGCAGTTTAGAGTATTTCGCGGCTGTTAAGATCGCTATTGAATTTGGTTGAAATCGGTTCAGATTTAGATATAGCTCCCATATATATCTTTCGTCCGATTTGGCCCTTTAGTCCTATAGAAGCTGTATTTTACATCCGATCGTTTTGAAATTTAGAATGGCCATATTAAATTATTTGAGCAATGTCCGTCCCCTCTGTCCGTCTGGACTTAAGTTCGGAAAAAATATTTTTTTTTTTCATATTTTTAATGACTGTTACTAAACCAAAGGTTCGAAATAATAGTGGAATAACTGACATTTGTAGCCCTTGTAATTACCTGGTCCTCAACACCTTACGACGATTATTCGATGAAATTCTGGATCATTTTGAATATGGTCTTATAAGCGTAGCCATGGCGGCCATTACGCAGATATTGTTTTCCATTATTAATGAAATCATTATCTCATCTTTACAATGAAATAAACATCCGATGATTTCCCTTAAAAACGTCAAAAGAAAAACTCTTATTGGAAGACCCTTTAGTGGAGAAGTTGCAACTAGGGCGGCATTATGATATAACTGACCTCAAAACAAGAACTAAGGCCACATTAGGACATATCATGGTACTGCGTGCAATGGTAGCCGAACTAGTGGAGTTCGCTTTCGAGAGAATGATTTCCACTAAGGTACCTGGCAGAGAGGAATTGGTTTGCAGAATACCAAGAAATATAAACTATATCAACTTCAATACAGACGGTTCGACGCTGTAAATAATTTAGTCTTCCAATGAGAGTTGGGCAGATATTGGCATATGTAGGCTAGCTACTCAAATCTGGTCATGAGATGATATGAGAAGCTTAAATTATTTCCTCGCACCAGAGAGGAATAAACTGCCTATGATCAGCGAAAACGCCAAGTCGGCAATCACGCCTGATCGGCGAAAACGCCAGAAGTTTGGGATTTGAGCCCAAGGACTTCTGCAGAACCTGTGGAGATGAGGAAGAAGTGAATAGCACTGATCTCCCGCTTTGTTACTATTCTGTATTGAGTAAACGACTTCTGAATATACTGGGGTCGTCCATTTTAGGAAGTCTTACAGATGTGGACAGTACTGATATTCGTATTATTGATAACTTTGCATATCAAACAGGTTGATTCCGATGAGGAGTAACTGGACCCGTGGTAGCACTAGGGATCTAAATTGGTCAATGTTAGCTGGGAACTCCGACTGCCAGCCTTACCTCACCTTTGGTGGAGAGACTTGACTCGCTCTAACCTACCACCGTTCTTATTTGTTTTTTAATTTTTTCGATTCATAAAAAATGGAGTAGTTTATGTTATCAGTTATGTATGTTTATAGGTTATGGTCTCCGGTCAATTTCTTTTTAAATTGTACATCCTGAAATCAATTTTCCGTATACGTAATCTTGGAAACTCCACAACATATACAAATTATTTGCGCTAAAATGTTGTCAACCATTTAAGTAACGAATGGCCTTTGCCAAAAATGATCAATGCCAATCACTATTTCTCACAAGAGGTTCTAAGACACTTTTTGCCCTCTTCCCTTACGCGCTCAGCTTTAGAACTAGTTTAGACTTTAAATTAATGTCCTAATATAGTGAGGTTTTCTTTAACATAATCGTCATAATTTACATTTATGCACTTGACCAATACCACCGCCGCCGTCATCGCCACCACTCACACTTATGGCAACTACAGCCGTCCGTCCATCCGTCGTCTAAGTTCTATTCTTAAAGTCCATTGGGTTTTTCTTCAGATAAAATACGTTTTGCCGAAGTGCAATTATTGGCCTTTAGCCAACAATTACTTCTAAACTATGTTTAGAATATGAAAGTGCTAAAAGCAATTGTTTTTGTTGTTTTATTTTTTGCAGAGCCTAAAAGACTACAGACGTACATACCTAGAATTTATAGGCCAATAAGGCACAGCCCGTATTATTTAATAGAAATAGAAAAAGACGAAATAGAAATAAAAATAAAAATGAAAAAAATAAAATGCAAGCGTAATGTTAGCGTAAGAAAAATTAGCAACGAGGCATTAGTATGCCAAGCCTTGGAGAAAAAAAAAGAAAACTGAAAAGAGTCTTAGGCTCAGGGAGGTAGTTAAAGGTTTTTGTGGAGAAGGGGTCATATTGGTCCACACCTTCTAGTAGCTCTCGAACAAAGGGTTATCATTTAGTGAAATATTGATTCTCTTATCACGACTATAGTACCTGTCCAAATCCTCTGTACTACCTATACAAATCCTCACCGTAAGAAAAATGGGCGAAGTTGTCACGCCCCTTTTGGCTACCGCCCACACAAAGAGACCATTTTTTACAGAAATTTAACAGGTTATAACTGTAATACCAGTGCATATATATACTTGAATTTTTGTACACTGTAATAGTTTTACAATACCTACAATCCAGTGAGAAATGGGTGTTATAGCCACGCCCCTTTTGGTACCAAACACACTAATGGTTTTAATACTCTAAATCTAATGGAACAATAGCTCTAATTCTAATCTCTGATGGACTAAAGTTCCTTCTCAAATTTCCCCGTAGACTAATCTTCCCCCACTGACTACATCCGCTACCGATCTGACTGACCGATCTAATAATGAAAACCTGTGCCAAAACACGCGTATTTCTACTGCCATGGCCTGTCTTTTACTAAATACGCAACAAACAAAAATAAATGTCATTTATTTATTCTGCTTCGTTTTTGTTGCTGTTGTTGTCTTGACTTCTGCGAATTACAGAAATCAAGTACAAATTAAAAAGTGAAATGTTCAAAAATGCCAAGAAAACAAAATGAAGCGAAGCAAAGCGAAATAGAAAAACGACAATAACAAAAAAGAAAAACACTTTTCCATTTACGCGCTCCAATGAAAAGTTGGCACAATGATTATTTTCCCGGAGACGTGACTTGGATCCACAAACGTCCTTCTCTCTCTCTGTCTCTCGCTCGCCCTCTGGAAATAGCAAATAGCAATGCTGTGGCGGCCAACGAATGTATGCTAATGTTTGCATGTTAAGGTGTCATCATCATCATCATCGAGAAGATAATGGATAATGGACAATGTCTGCGGCGAAAGGGTTATACGAGAGTCTGAACCGAGTGTATAATTGTGGACGCAGGTCTCAGTGACATAAAACGTAGAACCCAGACAGACGACAACAGAGTCCATTCATTAAATGTCAACAACAATTTTTTTATTAATAATGTATGTAATTGCAACAATGTTTTGCTTCATTTGAATATTATAATAAATTTTAAAAAGTATTTCAATATTAGAGAAGCATTTTTCAATTTTTGTAATTAAAATCTTAGCTCTCGCTGAAATTAAAATTTATTTTGCACGATATACAGTGGAAGAATTTTGAAAAAGGAAAATAAATCTGACTAACTTAGAAAATTTCAATGAATTTTTGCACATTTAGAAGATAATAAAATTGTTTGAAATTTGGAGTTCCCATATCATACAGACTTTTAATTTGGTGTAACTTTTTTTCTGAATCCATACGAAAGTAAAACAACGGTCACCTATTTATCCATAACCCCTGATTAGCCTGAAATTTTTCCTAGTTTTGTTTTCGTAAAAGTATGTTCAATTAGCCAAAAGTAGGAAATATTGGGATACAATCCAAAAATTCCCAAAAAAATTTAAAAATTGTTCACAGAATTTTTGCCGGTCTCTAAAATCATTTGTAGCTTGACTCACAACACTTTCCCAAAAAATAAAAACGATAACACTACACAACAAAAATTTTTTTTGTATAGATTGTGACATACTGTTATATAAAATCAAAATCCAAAAATTTTTTAAGAATATTTTTTTTTTTGAAAAATTTTTTATTAAAAATACTATTATCGTCGAAGATAACCTTAGTATTTGCACTACATATAATTTTTGAAGTATATTCCCGATCAGGTCGACTTATACGTTAAATTGAAGCTATTAATGTGGGTTACCAATGTTGGAAATATCTCTTTCACTTAAAAACAGTGGTTTAGTAAAAGTCATTAAACAAATTGTAAAAGTAGATTTTTTTCAAAAAAAAAATCCTGGGACAAAAAAAAAACATAAAAAATAGAAAAAAAATCGAAAAAAAATATTTTATTTCATTTTTTAAAAGTTTGCAACCTAGCGAAGGAAATAATGCCTACTTGAAAAAATCTATGGATAAATGTAGAAATTATAGAGATTTTGGTAGAGGTAAGATAATTTCAAAAAATCCCTTTTTTTAATTTCTGTTTAAATAGCGATTTTATTTGTTACTTTTATTTATATTATGTACATTTCGGAATCGGTTTCTCTAATGAGGAACCAAATATAATCTTCCATCATTCATTCATCCCAGTGCCCCTGGTAACGCCGCTCGATGGACCTCAATTCTTGGTGGAACCTTTCGCCATGTTCGTCACTTACGTCGCCAAGATTCCAGGGAAAATGTTTAAATGAGAATGCAAGAAATGAATTTTGAAGGACATATTTACACCTGTTGGAACACATAAAGCGAAAAATAAGTTGAAAGAATACATACATATGTGTTATATACATAAATATAAAAAACAAGTGAGAAAGTTCAGTCCGGTAAAGCGACTTCAGAAACCCCTCAACTTGAGTCCAAAAAAAAAATATTCGTAGATTTATTTTTTTGCATTAATTGAAATATTATTAATTTAAATTGCATTTAATAACTTTAAAGTATGTACTGGTATTAAAGTAAAAAGCTGTTTACATTTGGTACAAAATGGTCCATTTGTTTGGGAGGTAGCAAAAGGGGCGTGCCAATAACGGCCACTTTTCTCTAGAATCTAGGTACTATAAAAGGATTACATTATAAGAAATTTCAAGTATATGTATGCATATTATTGTTAATATGGTATTAAAGTTAAAAGCTGTTAACTTTTTGTACAAAAAGTTCCATTTGTGTGCGATGTACCACAAGAAGCGTGCCAATAACGCCCATTTTTCCATGAACTCTGGATACTATAAAATCATTACACTGTACAAAATTTCAAGTATTTGTATGCACTGGTATTAAAGTTATAAGCTGCTAACTTTTGGTACAAAATAGTCCATTTGTGGGGGAGGTACCAAAAGGGCCGTGCCAGTAACGCCCACTTTTCTCTGGGCTCTAGGTACTATAAAAGCATTACACTGTACAAAATTTCATGTATTTGTATTAACTGGAATCAAAGTTATAAGCCGTTAACTTTTGGTGCAAAATTGTCCATTTGTGTGGAAGGTACATAAAAGGGAGTGGCAACTTCGCCAATTTTTCTTGAGGTGTTGCGACTAACAAACAAATATAATGTGTGAATTTTCAGAAGATTCGGGTAAGTAGTATAGAAGATATTAAATAATCAATATTTCACTAGAAGTTAACCCTTTGTGGGGGAGGTACTAGAAGGAGTGGACCAATATGGCCCATCTTCGAACTTAACCGGAGATAGAGCAAAATATTACCGCATACCAAATTTGAAGTCAATCGGTTACTTCTTTCGAGAGTTATCCTGCGCACCAGCCAGCAGACAGACACACAGACAGACGGACGCACGGACGGACATTGCTCAAACGACTTAAAATGACCCAAAACGGATTTCCGCCGAACATACTTTGGGTCTTAGGTCACTCCTTCGATGTGTAACACTTTTGGCTCGTAGCAAATGATATATACCCTCCTCTCTAAGGTGAGGGGATACAAATATTTCTAACCAATTTTTTCATAATTTTTTAACAAATCATTAATCATTGTTTCATATTGCGGGCTTTTATTGGATCCAAGGAAATTTGAAACTACAAGCTTAAACGACCTCCATGCTGCAATTTCATCCGACGTCAAATATGATTCGAAATTCACATCTTTCATCAGTTTCCTTATTTTAGGCCCATCAAATACTCCTTCTTCGATTTTTTGAAAAGAAAGACTTTTAAATAAACTATTTAAATATGAGAGTGAATTGCCATCTTTCCTTAAGGCTTTTACAAAAATTTTAAAGAGCCCCAGCAGGTGTGGCAAAATATCGGCTATCCCAGAGGCATAACATACCAACTACTTTTAAATCGCAACAAATTTTCCAGTCATGTTCATATTTTATGTATTTTATCAATTTAGGCATTGTTTAGTATGACTCCTTAGTGTTGACAGCATGAGCAATGGAAATCGACGGTTTCTGATTTCCGTTGTGTAAAAGTACTGCTTTCAAACTTTCTTTACTGCTGTCAACAAGTAACCGCCATTCCTTTGAATTTTATGTTTAATTAAGTTCCTCGAACAATCCGGGAATGTCCTTGCAAAAGCATCTGTTATCCACAGTTGTATAAAATTGTTTGTTAGGTATATCACGGACTCTATAATGTTAACATCTGGAGCCAAAATATTGTACTGTTTCATCCCAGATGCAAGTAGTTCTGCCTTATCATTGGTCAGTTCTAAACATCTCACCAGATCAATGAGTTGAAACTGTGTTAAAAGCGATGACTTCTGACTCAAACTTGAATCGCTCAGAGTTGTGCACTCTATTTAACTTGATGATGTTTCCGTTATTAGGCTGTTAGCTAAACTTGGACACTTCCTACTCCTACTACTTAGACAAAAATAACAGTCCGTATCGTGAATGAATGGTTGTCTCCAAATAATTGGCATTCCAAATTGCACGTGATGTCTAAAATTAAAACGTTTTAGTCCACAAAACATTGTAATACATTAATTTTGAAGTACTTACCGCATGCTTCCACTACTCCATCGAGTAAGATTTCCATGGCACGAATTACACAAAATACTAGGTGTCCACGGTCCGTTCATATTTTTAACTCGTATACCAAAATATTACACATATATTTCTTCTATTATTTTACTAAACGCACGTCGATTTTTTTAATTACATATTTTCCGCAGATGTAGCAGAAATTGTGTGGGTTCATTTACACATTGAAAAGTTCTTTGCCTTTTACTCATACTTCGGAATATAACTTTGTAATATTTTTCAGAAAATCGACTTAATCGAATAATAAATTTCATTCATAAATTCCGGTTTTAAGGTTCATATATTGCAGTACCTGTAGCTGACATATAGTTTGCTTCGAAAGTAGGCACCCAATATTTTCAAGACTGCTGCGTAATACTTTGTATTGCGTACATATAATTTTACTACCTGTATATACGACTGGGATGGGATGTCCATGCAAGTGCAATATCAGTTTTATACTTGAATGTACTTTCCATGAAATCTGGAATTTAAAAAAAAAATTACCTTACAAATTTGTTTCGTGTTTGTGACACCTAATTGCACCAGAAACTGTTATACACATCCCTTGGACACAAATTTTGTTGCATAGTGTAATTAGTCATCAACAATAACAGTGTTGCAACCATTTGAGTTAATATTATTTCTAAGGCAAAAGATATATCATATTTAATAACTTAAACTCATAGTTTCATATTTTCCTATAATACGTACTACAACGTTAACGTTTTCATAAGAAAATTCTATTGACTACAGCAAATTTCCAATGTAAAAGCAAATTTTAAAAAATTCCGTAACAAAGTCGTCAAAGAATTGTCACGTCCTTTCATTTTTAAATATTTTATATATCTGAATTTTTTATATTCTTTTGAAAATCAAGAAATTTTGTTTGGAACGCATATACATATCAATATATGTATCAGAACAAAATATATTTGCGAACTGACTTTAACAATAAATATATGCGTTTACGCACAAACAAAGTTGTTGTTTAAGATGTTTCCAAATATATTTTATTTAAAAGGTATTTTAAAACTTTTTGAATTTTAGTCAAAAATTCTTCCTAGATTTCGTGTTATATAGGGTGATCCATTTCGAGGTTCCCTACTTTTTTAAAGAAAAAACTACAGAAAATTCAAATTGAATGGGGAATATTTATTATCATTTGAAAGAAGATGCTTTGGCATTTATTTTTTGAAGAGTATGTCTATCAAATGTTGGCCGCGGCTACGCCTCAGGTGGTCCATCCGTTGAGTCCAATTTTCGATGACTCGTTCGAGCATATCGACTGGTAACTGGCGAATGACACGCGTGATGTTTTGCTCCAAGGCCTGAATCGAAGCGGGTTTGTCCGCATAAACTTTAGACTTCACATATCCCCACAGGAAAAAGTCTAACGGTGTGATATCACACGATCTTGGTGGCCAATCGACCGGCCCAAAACTTGAAATTATCTGCTCACCGAAGTGTTCTCTCAATAAATCCATTGATAGATGCGATGTGTGGAAACTGGCGCCGTCTTGTTGAAACCAAATGTCGCCGAGATCACGAGCTTCAATTTCAGGCATCAAACAGTCGGGTTAACATGGCACGATAACGGTCGCCATTGATGGTTACTTTCTCACCGGCATCATTTTTGAAGAAATATGGACCGATGATTCCGGTACGTCGGATCGGGAATCGGTCAATGGCAAAAAGATAGCTCTTAACGAGAGCTAAAATATTACTCATGGGTGTCAAGGTCGTGGGTCGACTGGAAAGTTTTTTTTTTGATTTAAAAAAACATGGATTTAGCGCAAATGCCGAACGATTATTTTGATAATAAAACTGAATAATTTGTAAACATTGTTCAGGCGTAAGTCTTTCCATGATGAAATGCCAAACAATTCTTAACAAAAATAACATTACAGCATGACACGACTCACACGTGATCTGTCAGAAAAAGGCTATTGAAAAAACTATATCTACTTAGATCTCCCTATACGAGTATATCCATTCATGACGACATTTGGTAGATAACTCAATTTAACTCTTTTAGAAACGACAATTTTGCGCAAATTCGGATTTATGTTTATCAACTATATGTGTGATTATTCTACACTGGCAGGGTGGTGTAGGTTACCATATATTCGGCTCTGACTGACCATAGCTTTTGTTTCCTAAATGGTGAATATTGATTTGAGGATATCTAATATTGACAGTCTCGTGAAGTACAACTTTCTAATGCGATATTACTCATACGCACCATGAAACATTTTTTGCAAACAATAAAAAAAAACTTGCGTACCGCAGTGACTAATAATCACAGACGGAACATCGCCAACAAACAACGCAAAAAACCACCTACTTCAGAGGAATTTTTATTGCTGCAACATAAAAATGTTGTTTACAATAATAAAAATGACTAATAAAATTCCACGCAAAAAAAATAAACATAGTACACGTGAATTTTTCATTCAAGCCTCAATTACATTTAGGCAACAAAACCGCGCGCTCAGGGATGACCAAACATTGTTGGTGTAAATCAAAGGGCAGAGAGGGCATTCAACGTCATAAATCAAAGGGTAGATATATATTCCAGTCAACGTCATTTATTAATATGTATATTCGAATAATTTTAACAATAACAAATTTAATAGTTTTATGCGCAAAAGTTCATTGTGACTCATCATTAGGTCAGCGGATCCATTGATTTCGATGTAACAACAAACTCATGGCAAAGGTTGGCCATCTCTTGTCTGGCAAAAAAAAATCACCCATTAATGGTTGCCCTCCTGCGTATGCATATACAGAGAAATAAGAAATTTGCCAGAAACAAAATTTAAATAAGAGAAACCCGTAAACACCATTCACAACCAAAAACAAATAAAAATAGATTTTTATTTGAGACGCATTTTAAAGGTGAAACTTTTCTTGAAACCCCCACAAACAACAAAGCGCTGGGAGGGAGGAACAACAGCGACGCTGTAAAGATCAGCAAAGACAAAACAAACAAACACCACTTTGCCACTCTGCCGCTGTGGTGCCATTACAGACATCGCACAGCAACACTTGACTTGATCTATTTGAAAGAGATCGTTCGATCGATCGGTGTATCTGAGCGTATTCAGGCATAACGCGGTGTCATTTGCAAACTATGTTAACAAAACACTTTCGGTGATTCCGACGACAGATTGGGCGGATAGGGGGAGGAAGCGCTATGTACCGCAATTGCAGCATCATGGGACCTGTCCATGGGTTTTGTTTTGCAAATTCGTCACTGAAATGCAAAACCTTTATTACAAGATTCTGTCATTTCCAGATTATTAAAGCAGGGCGACATCAAAACGGTTAGTAATCTCAGCGACAAGTCTGAAGCAAGAAAATCTTTAGAATACAGTTTTTAAATCCTAAAAAAGAAATTAGGAAACCTTTCGGTCGTGTTTATTAAGATCCCGACAGTCGAGTTCTTCTGCTACACGTAAAACATTTATATAAAAAAATATAGAAATCATGGAAATGTCATGTAGAAACCAGTAAGGAAAGGCAGAAAGTCGGGCGGGGCCGACTATATAATACCCTACACCTCCCTAACAATGCGATAAGGGTCATTGCGATAATAATTTGGGTTATTGGGAAATGGGTAGGAACATATTATCTAATTCTGAATCGATAATCGCTAAATTAAGCAATATTCGTTCCTAAATTGCAAATCATCTTTCTGGAAAATTTTAATTATCGGAAGTAAAGTACAACTTCTATAGTGGTTTGATATCAAATCAGGAGGAACATATATATGGAGGTTATATATAAATCTGAACCGATTTTCCCTGAATATTCATTCATGTAAAAAGACCTCTTTCTGTCGAATTTCGTACAGATCGGATATAAAATGCAGTTTCTACATCGCTTACATGTCAAATCGGGGGTAACGTATATATGGGGGCTATATCTAAATCTGAACCGATTTCTTCCAAATTTAACAGTGTTTATTTATACAATAAAAAGCTTCTTTCTGCCGAATTTCATACTGATCGGATATAAAATAAAGTTTTTCCAGCGCTTACATGTCAAATCGGGGCTAACATATATATGGGGGCTATATCTAAATCTGAACCGATTTTAACCAAATTCAATAGAAATCGTCCTTGGGCCAAAGAACAGATATGTGTAAAGTTTTGTCGAGATCGGACCATAATTGCGACCTGTACTGTTATTACAAGAATGCATGCACAGACAGACGGACAGACAGACAGACGGACATAGCTAAATCAACTCAGAAAGTGATTCTAAGACGATCGGTATAATAAACGATGGGTCTATTTCTTCTCCTTTTGGGTGTTACAAACAAATGCACAAAGTTATAATACCCTGGTGTAGGGTATAAAAATTATCATATAATTAAAGATTGGCGCCAAAGACGTCCTTAATACGCTCATGTAAGAGGCATTAGATTAACGTTGTAAATTGAGTACGTCTGAAATAAACAGGGACTTTTCACACCTGTGCGGACAAAATTGCCTTCATTGATATGTTTGAATCGAAAAAAAATATATATATGGAACAAAAGTTTTTAAATGTTATATCGAGGACTTATATTCGAAAATGGTTATGAACAAAAACACAATTTTTCAGGAGAGCAAAAAACAGTTTTTTCCTTAGTTTTAAGAGTAATTACACTGTGCTGGTCCAAAAATGTAACAGAAAGGAGACCCTATGGATATATCTATTTCGGCCATGCTGAATCCAGTGGCATTAGCCGTTTTTTATACCCTACACCACACTGTGGTACAGGGTATTATAACTTTGTGCATTTGTTTGTAACACCCAAAAGGAGAAGAAATAGACCCATCGTTTATTATACCGATCGACTTAGAATCACTTTCTGAGTTGATTTAGCTATGTCCGTCTGTCTGTCTGTCCGTCTGTCTGTCCGTCTGTGCATGTATTCTTGTAATCAAAGTACATGTCGCAATTATGGTCCGATCTCGACGAAACTTTACACATATCTTTTTTTGGGCCCAAGGACGCTCCCTATTGAATTTGGTTAAAATCGGTTCAGATTTAGATATAGCCCCCATATATATGTTAGCCCCGATTTGACATGTAAGCGCTGTAAAAACTTTATTTTATATCCGATCAGTATGAAATTCGGCAGAAAGAGGTTTCTTATTATATGGATGAACACTGTTAAATTTGGAAGAAATCGGTTCAGATTAAGATATAGCTCCCATATATACGTTACCCCCGATTTGACATGTAAGCGCTGTAAAAATGTTATTTTATATCCGATCAGTGCGAAATTCGGCAAAGAAAGGTTTCTTATTACATGAAGGAATACTGCTAAATTCGGAGAAAATCGGTTCAGATTTAGATATAGCCCCCATATATATGTTACCCCCGATTTGACATCTAAGCGCTGTAAAAACTGTATTTTATATCCGATCAGTGCGAAATTCGGCAGAAAGAGGTTTCTTATTACATGAAGGAATACTGCCAAATTCGGAGAAAATCGGTTCGGATTTAGATATAGCTCCCATATATATGTTACCCCCGATTTGACATGTAAGCGCTGTAGAGACTGTATTTTATATCCGATCAGTACGAAATTCGACAGGAGGTCTTTTTACATGAATAAGTATTCAGGGAAGATCGGTTCAGATTTATATTAAAGCTCCATATACATGTTCCTCCTGATTTGGTATCAAACCGCTATAGAAGTTGTATTTTACTTCCGATCATTAAAATTTTCCAGAAAGATGTTTCTCAATTTAGGAACGAATATTGCTTAATTTAGCGATTATCGCTTCAGAATTAGATAATATGTTTCTACCCATTTACCAATTATTCCAAATTATTATGGCAATGACCCTTATCGCATTGTTAGGGAGGTGTAGGGTATTATATAGTCGGCCCCGCCCGACTTTCTGCCTTCCTTACTGGTCTATGTTAGCTCTTGTTTTCGCGATATTTGACCACAAAGTTTGTTCGGAAATCATAGAGGTTACTTATCTCTTTGGTTATTTGGAAGTGTAAGACTTCGCAATATACGCTTCAGTCCAAAGATCGAAATAAAGGGAACATTTGGACAATTATTTTTCTCAAAACAGTCGTTAACGCTTCTCACCCCTTACCACTGAAAAAGTGCAATGAAATCTTATCATATGTTAAAAATCATACATATCGTCGACATTTTTAATAGGCATCGTTGAGAAAAATATTCCTCGCGAAGAAATACTTTAAGTCCTTTCTCAACTTTTTTATGAGAATTAAGCAAATTTCGAGTTGTTACATAATTTGTGTATTTTTCTGCTCATAGCAGAAATTATTTGAAATAAATTTTTTTGATTTAAATTTTTGTAAATTGTTTTTTCGTTAGTGTTAATGGAAATTTCAAAGGTAACCAACAAAACCTGCTTAATTGTGAAACCTGTTAATTTTTCATAAATATGTTGAAAGGAGACTCATAGTAATTTTTCGCGAGGAACATTTTTCTCAAAGACACATACTAAAAATGTCGACGAGTTGTATGACGTTTGACAAATGGTAAGATTTGATTGCACTTTTTCGGGGGTGAAGTGGTGAGAAGCGTGGTTTACTATTTTGAGAGGAATAATACTCGAAGGGTTCCCTTTATTTTGTTCTTTGGGCTGAAGCGCGGTTTCGGAAGTCTTACACTTCAAAATCACCTCCGAGATAACTTACCTCTCTGATTTGTTTGCAAACTTTGTGGTCGAATATCGCGAAAACAAGAGTTAACCTAGAAACACGGTTAGCTCCATTGGATTCAGCAAGGTCGTAATAGGTATATCCATAGGGTCTCCTTTCTGTTACATTTTTAAAGTATCCATTTCGAGCACAGTGTTATTAATTATTCTTCTACTGTGTAATCTAAAGATGATTAGCAATTGATCGAATCAAAAAGTTTTCAAAATTCCCTATTATTCGCGCTTTTATGATTTCATAGCCACTTTTAAATTTTAAATATGAGCACTATGAAATTAGCAGATAGCCATTATTGCACAAAAACATAAATAAGATTTATTGTAAACTGTTTAACGTTTTTAATGAACAACAAACCTACTAAGCCCAAACGGCTGGACCGATTTCCTTGAGTGTTATATAAACCTGGAGTGTTATATATTATATATTTCCTGAGATTTTATATACATAAACCACGGACTCTTCAAATATTCGTTTTTTGGCCCGTAGTCTGTTGTCGCGCTACCAAAAACTTTAATATTATTTTTGTCCTTTGGATGCGCGAAAAATAATGACTGACAGTGGTCAGGGTAGCAGTGACCAGAAGGTTACTGTATTCTTCATCCAAATTCACTTTATATTTTATATTACCACATGGATACAGAGGGATTTTAATTGCTATATTGTTGGGTAATTTTTTCCTCGACCAGTCCCAAAGGTTGTAAAGCGAATAAGCTTTCCATCGCGATAGTCTTTAAAGAAAAAAACTTTCTAGAAAATTATAATCCCAGGCTCTATGCTGCTCCTTTTTTAAATATTTTTCATTTTATTGTTTATTTTCATAGACACTTTTACATTCACAAACTAACGTGTGTTTAATCAAAAATATCAAAAATATTAGAAAAAAATAGTTTTAGAAAAAAAATTGTTTCCAAATTTATATGACAGATGACCGCCGAATCACAGAATAATTTGCCATCATAAACTAATTTTCGAGAAAATGGATCATACCCACTTTTGAATATAAACCCTCGGTATACTTCTGAGCAAATACATTTTATTTGAAAATAAATAAAAGATTTGTGGAACGCAAATATTAACATATTACAAGAGTGCCCCAGTAGGTGAGTTGTGAGCGTGATCGCCTATAAGTTTCGGGATAGTGGGTTCGATTCCCACATAGGCTCTGGTCTTTGTAAACCGGCATTCTACTATACCGTAAGATTATAATATACATTTACTTTGTATTGTAATTCATATAAATAAATAAATAAAAAATATTACAACAAAATGCAAACAAATTTTATCAAATCAAATTAATATTAAGGAAATTGTCCAAATATACAGGGTTTTCCAACAAGAGGTGTTATTTTGAATCACCCAGTAATTCGGTAGCTGTCACTTTTTTATTCTTTGACATATGACAAGTAGAAACTACGCCATTACTAAAAATGGAACGATACACGATCATCGAACGAAACAAAACGATCAAAAAACGATACGAACGATACAAAATCATCTTGACTGATGAGGCCCATTTCCACCTCGGTGGCTACGTCAACAAGCAAAATTGTCGCATCTGGGGCTCGGAAAACACAAGAGTTATTGTTGAGAAGCCTCTCCATCCTCAACGTGTGACTGTTTGGTGCGGTTTATGGTCCGGCGGGGTCATTGGACCTTACTTTTTCAAAAATGAGGTTGGATCAACAGTTACGGTGAATGGATTTAAAACCTTGCGACTTCTTCCTTTGGGGGCACGTGAAAGATAAGGTCTACGCCAACAGCCCAGCGTCGATTCAAGGCCTCAAAGACAGATTTCGTGAGGCTATCGAGGACATAGGGCAGCAACTTTGCGATTTGGTTATGGAAAATTTCATGAAAAGGATATGGTCCTGTAAGCGCGGTCGTGGTGGCCATTTGACTGATGTTGTTTTTCATTATTAACGGCATACCTTCCTCTTAATAATGAAATAAACATCCGAACATTTATATCAAAAAATGGAATTTTTCTTTGAATACCAAAATAACACCTCTTGTTGAAAAACCCTATATATTGTTTTAAAAAGATTTTGAAAACCTTGCAGATTTTTGAATTAATTTTTTATTTTTCCATTGATTTCGAATTATACCTTATAATATAAAATGACATAAGTGGCAATAGCATTTGTTTTAATGCACTAATTTTTAATGTCTTTTTATACAAAGGCATCATGTGTTGTCAACCCATCAAGCAATGTTATCATTATGCAAGATTATACGATTTCAATTACGATAATAATTACGTTCAATCGCTGAAAAATATAAAACCTGTTAAAATTATGGCATTGATATATATTCTGAATACTTAAATGCAAATAAAAAAATGTTTCATAAATAATAGGCCCAAATAAAAAATTTTAGGACGGAAGCAAAGATTTGTTTAGAACAACATATCTTCCCAAATATATAATATTTGTGTGTGTCATTCGTATTATATCATGCAGAATATATTTGGGGCAATATACTACAGAAGCCATTTCTTTCAACGTGTGAGAGTTATCTCAGATATCTCCTGAGAGTTATCTCATATATCTCCAGAGATATCTGCATTTGAAAATTTAATTTTTAATTTCTTTAACGACCCCGTCCTTGTGTATCTTGCTAAAATTAGAGTAGAATATATAAATATTTCTTTAACATCCGCTTCTTTTAATTGACAAAAATATATTTGCCCAAAAATACAAAAAAAAATGCAATTGGTCATAACGTTTGCCTCATTGGGTATTTCTGATGGTAATATTTATACCCCCATTTATTGGAATAGGGTATATGTCAGGACTTCCAAACATTTTAAACAAACGGTTTTTACACCGATGTAAAAAAAAATTATCGCAAATATATTTTTTTTAAATTACTAAAATAACAAAAATCCGTTTAAATTGTATAGGGTGATCCATTTCGAGGTTCCCTACTTTTTTAAAGAAAAAAAAAACACTGAAAATTCAAATTGAATGGGGAATGTTTATTATCATTTGAAAGAACATTTTTTGGCATTTATTTTTTGAAGATTATGTCTATTAAATGTTGGCCGCGGCTACGTCTCAGATGGTCCATCCGTTGAGTCCAATTTTCGATGACTCGTTCAAGCATTTCGACTGGTAACTAGCGAATGACACGCATAAACGTTGTTCAGGCGTAAGTCTTTCCATGATGAAATGCCAAACAGTACTTAACAAAAATAACATGACAGCATGACACGACTCACACGCGATCTGTCAAAAAAGGCTATTGAAAAAAGTATCTCTACTTGGATCACCCTATATTTTTCTCTTTAAAATTTCCTCGGCACTAAACTTTTGTAGACAACTTCGTTAAAATTACATTTTTTCTACAAAAATTTTATTGAAATTGGATTTCTGTAAATAATTATGTTAGAATGGAATTTTTCTACAAAATTTCTTTGAAATTAAATTTTTCTAGAAAATTTAATGAAAATCAATTTTAAAGAAAATTTCATAATAATTATTTTTTTCAACAAAAATTTTTGATGCATATTGCATTTTTTTTTGGAAAATTCCTTGAAATTTGTATTTTTATAAAAAATGTTGCTGAAATCTAATTTTTCTACAAAATTCCTTTGAATATTATTTTTTTTGGAAAATTTCGTCGGACCTGGATTTGTCTGCAAAATATTTTGGGAATTGCATTTTTCTAGGAAAATCGTTGGATTGCATTTCTATAGTAATTTTTTATAAAATTGCATTTCTATACAAAATTTCTTGAAATTAAATTATTTCTAGAAAGTTTTGTTGAAATTTCTAAGGTCGATGAGAGCATTAAGGGCTACTGAAAGAATTAAAGATCGATAAGTATTTTGAAGGGACGATGACTCCTGATTAGTGGACAATTTTTCTACCAAAATTGTTAAATTGCATTTCTGTAGAAAACTTTGTTAAAATTGCATTTCTCTAAAATCATTCTTAAAATTCTTAAAAATTTTTGAAAATTTAAGAATTTAAGGGCCACTTAACGGTTAAAGATTCATGGGTCATTTAAAGGACGATGACTCCTGAATAGTGGCCAAATAAAGGGAACTTCGATTTCGAGAAAAATTTCGTTAAATTAATTTTTTTTTACAAAAATTTCAATAAAATTCCTTTCTTTAAAAAATTACTTTGAAAGTGCATTTTCCACAAAATTTTGTTCAAATAAAATTTTTCTAGAAAATTTTATGAAAATTGCAATTTTAAAGAAAATTTAATGAAAATTGCAATTTCATCATAATTATTTTTTCTACAAAAATGCAATTTCAATAATTTTCTGGAAAATTTAATGAAAATTAAAAAATTCCTCGGCGACACTTGGTTTCAACAAAGACGGCGCCATTTACCACACATCGCATCAATCAATGGATTTATTGAGAGAACACTTCGGTGAGCAGATAATTTCACGTTTTGATATCACACCGTTAGACTTTTTCCTGTGGGGATATGTAAAGTCTAAAGTTTATGCGGACAAACCCGATTCGATTCAGTCCTTGGAGCAAAACATCACGCGTGTCATTCGCCAGTTACCAGTCGAAATGCTCGAACGAGACGTAGCCGCGACCAACATTTGATAGACATAATCTTCAAAAAATAATTGCCAAAGAATGTTCTTTCAAATAATAATAAACATTCCCCATTCAATGTGAATTTTCTGTTTTTTTCTTTAAAAAAGTAGGAAACCTCGAAATGGATCACGCTTTATATATAAAATAATTTTGTTTTGAAAATTTCGTCCAAACTGGATTATTTCTACAAAATATTGCTGAAATTCCATTTTTCTAGAAAAATCTTTTAATTGCATTTCTATAGAAAATTATGTTAAAATTGCATTTCTCTACAAAATTTCTTGAAATTAAATTTTTTTTAGAAAATTTTGTTGAAATTTCAAAGTTCGATTAGCGGATTAAGGCCACTGAACGTATAAAAGATCAATGGCCCGTTTAAAGGACGATGACTCCTGATTAGTAGACAATTTTTCTAGAAAAATTGTTAAATTTCATTTCCGTAGAAAATTTTGTTAAAATTGCATTTCTCTAAAAAAAAATCTTAAAATTAAATTTGTTCTAGAATATGTTATTGAAAATTTAAGGGCCACTGAACGGATTAAATATCCATGGGTCATTTAAAGGACGATGACTCCTGATTAGTGACCACTGTCCGAATAAAAGGTCGATGTCTTTATTAAAGACCGATGAAGGAATTTTTCTGGAAAAATTCAATTTATAAGAAAATTCCTTAAATTAGATTTTTTACAAAAATTGTATTGCAATGGCTTTTCCCTAAAAAATTACGTTGGAATTGCATTTTTCTATAAAATTTAATTGAAATTACCCTTTTCTAGAAAATTTAATGAAATTTGCAATTTTAAAGATAATTTCATCATGAATATTTTTTTCTACAAAATTTCTTGAAATAGCATTTTTGTAGAAAATTCCCTCAAATGTTTAGTTTTCTAAAAAATGTTGCTCAAATCAAATTTTTCTACAAAATTTCTTTGAATCCGCAAATCAAATTTCTTTGAATTTTCATTGCAAAATAATTGAAAATATTGTTGAAATTGCATTTTTCCAGAAAAATGCATTTCTATAGAAAATTTTGTTAAAATTGCATTATTCTACAAAGTTTCTTTAAATTAAATTTTTTCTAGACATTTTTTTAAAACTTAAAGGTCGGTGAGAGGATTAAAGGCTAGCGAACGTATTAAAGATCGATGAGTAGTTTAAAGGACAATGACTCCTGATTAGAGGGCATCATTAGTAGAATTGCATTTCTATAGAATATTTGCATTTCTCTACAAAATTTCTTGAAATAAATTTTTTTGTTGAAATTTTAAAAATCGACGATGAGCGGTTTATACTCCACTGAACGGATTAAACATCAGTGAGCCGTTTAAGGGACGATGACTTCTGATTAGTGGTCGATTTTTTCTAGAAAAATCGTTGAATTGCATTTCAATAGAACATTTTGTTAAAATTGCATTTCCCTACAAAATTTCTTGCAATAGAATTTTTTTTCTAGAAAATTTGCTGAAATTTCGAAGAGCGATCGATGAGTGTTGAGCCACTGAGCGGATTAAAGATCTATACGGTGTTTAAAGGACGATGACTAATGATTGGTGGACCATTTTTCTAGAAAATTGGTTGAATTTCATTTCTATAGAAACATTTGTTAAAACTGAATTTCTCTGCAAATTTTCTGAAATTCATTGTTTTCTAGAAAATTTTGTTGAAATTTCAATGGATTAATGATATATGAGTCGATTAAAGGACGATGACTCCTGATCAGTTGTCACGGCCGGATTAAAGTAGTTGACTTTATTAAGGCCGCTGAAGTATATTTTCCTGAAAAAGTAAATTTCGAAGAAATTTTAAAGGGACCCGAAACTCTCGGTGAAATTGCATATTTTTAGAATTTTTTAGAAAATTGAACTTTCACATAAATTTCTGGAAAAAAATTAATAATGTATTTTCGACAAAATTTTCTAACAATTCAATTTTGAGGAAATTTTCTAGTAAACAGTAATTTTAAAGAAATTTTATAGAAAAATATAATTTGGACCCTTTTTTAGAAAAATACAATTTTGATAAGATTTGTTAAAAATAACAATTGTGACAAAATTTTCTATAAATGTTTGATTTCTATTAATTTTGCGGAAAATATTTATAAAAAAACAACATCCACTAAATTTACAATAAATATGCAATTTTGATGAAATTTGCAAGAAAATGTTTTTTCTACAAAAATGCAATTTTCACATAAAACTATGCAACAAAGGCAAAATGTACCCGAGTTCTAAAAACGTTTTTCTAGATTAGGCTATATTATAAAACCAAAACAAAACTTTTTTTTTTGGTAAATATTTTTTTTCGCTTTTTTTTGCTAAAATATTAATTTTCATCCAAGTAACCTTTATTTTTTAAATATAATCTCGATAAAGCTGGAATGGCATTTAAATTAAAGAAAATTATGAGGGCTAAAAATGCTGAAAATATGACCTTCATATAGAAACAGATGTTTAGTAACTATCGATAAAACAATTAGAATATTTTTCTCAAAAAAAAAAAAATAGAAAAAAATCGCAAAAATGTATGGGTAAAGGTATAAATTATGACCCATATTGTAAAAATAGGGAAATTAAAAATAAAATGTTCATAGTTTTTATTTTGGCAATTTTGCTTGGCAAGTACCAAAAGGGGCGTGGCAATAACGCCCATTTTTTATTTGCTATGTGTACTATAAAAACATTACACTGTACAAAATTTCAAGTGTTTGTATGCGCAGAAATTGGTTATTTTCCAAAATGGTCCATTTGTATAGGAGGTAATAAAACTGGGTGGCAATAACGCCCATCTTTACGGGACTGTAGGTACTATATAAACTTTATACTTCACAATATGTCAAGAATTTCTATGGACAAGAATCGATGTTATAAACCGTAAAATACTATGTGTGAATAGTGAAAGATTCAGAGTAGTAAATATAAGTTATGAGATAAGTAATATTTCACTAAATTTTGACCCTTCGTGGGGAGTTACTCGAAGGTGTGGATCAACATAGTCCATCTTTCATCTTAGTTTGAGATGGAAAGAAATATGTAAACATACCAAATTTGAAGTCAATCGGTTAATTTGGCGAAAGTTATCATGCACATCAAAGGATACAGACAGACGGACATTGCTCAAATAATATAAAATGGCCCAAAACGAATTTCAGCCAAAAAATCTTGGGGTCACTCCATTGATGTGTTACACTTTTGGCCTGCAGCATCTGATATATACCCTTGTCCACAAGAGTGGCTGTATAAAAACCGGATTATGTTGAAATTTTCTTATTTCTAACAAAAGTGCTACAATTTCTACATAGATTTTCTTCAAATATTCATTGTTAACTTCGTTAGGCCAGCACTTTCAAAAATTCGAACAAAGAATTTTTTTTTTGCGATTTTTGTTCTATTTTTATACCCTACACCACACTGTGGTACAGGGTATTATGACTTTGTGCATTTGTTTGTAACACCTAAAAGGAGAAGAGATAGACCCATTGTTTATTATACCGATCGACTCAGAATCACTTTCTGAGTCGATTTAGCCATGTCCGTCTGTCCGTCTGCCTGTCCATGTATTCTTGTAATCAAAGTGCAGGTCGTATTTATGGTCCGATTGTGATGAAATTTAGCATAGTGCTCTTTTTTGGCCCAAGGACGATCCCTAATGAAATTGGTTAAAATCGGTTCAGATTTGGATATAGTCCCCATATATATGTTTCACCCGATTTGACATGTAAGCGCTGTAGAAACTGTATTTTAAATCAGATCAGTACGAAATTTGGCAGAGAGAGTTCTCTTATTACATGAAAAAACACTGCGCAATTCGGGGAAAATCGGTTCAGATTTAGATATAGCCCCCATATATATGTTCCACCCGATTTAACATTTAAGCGCTGTAGAAATCGTGTTTTATATCCGATCAGTACGAAATTTAACAGAGAGAGATTTCTTATTACATGTATGAACACTGCCAAATTCGGGGAAAATCGGTTCAGATTTAAACATAGTCCCAATATATATGTTACACCCGATTTGACATGTAAGCACTGTAGATACCGTGTTTTATATCCGATCAGTACGAAAATCGGCAGAGAGAGTTTGCTTATTACATGTATGAACATTGCCAAATTCTTATCGCAATGCCCATTTTCGCATTGGTAGGTAGGTGTAGGGTATTATATAGTCGGCCCCCCGACTTTCTGTCTTTCCTTACTGGTTTATGTTTTTGTTCGTGCCAGCAAAAATACAATTTTTTTTTTGGCAAAAAAATTAATTTTTTTCTAATTCTTTAACGACAATTACTAAACTTATGTTTCCACGATAAAGTGTCATTGTTAATATATGAGGACAACAGTCCTCATAATTTCCTTTAATTTATCGTGTATCCCAGCTTTATCGAGCATATCCTTAAAATGTGATCCAAATACTAAAGGGACCTTCCGAGAAAAATTAAAAAAAAAATGTTTGGTAAATTATATTTTTTTCGTGTTTGGGACTCCATATTGCCCCAGAAAGTGTTATGCGCAGCCCTTCGACAAAAATTGTTTTGCATAGTGTTTTTTTAAATTTTGCATCGCTTTGTCAATGTCACAACAAGTAAGCTTGGCGGAAATCCGTTTTGGGACATTTTAAGTTATTTGAGCAATATCCGTATCGCTGTATGTCTCGTTGGTGCTTACGATAACTCTCGAAAGGAATAGCCGATTGAATTCAAAGGTCCACTCCTTCTAGTACCACCCTCACAATCCTAAAACTGGATCTGGAAAAAAAATTAGAAAAAAATACATTTTTTGGTGTATTTTGTACCTATTGACATCAGAAATCTAGGGTAATTCCAACATCATTATATTTTAATAAATCCCTAATCCTCAAAAACGTAATTCCTTTTGCAGCTTAACGTGTAATACCTTACTACTTACGTTATTTATTTCTATATCATATATTGAATATACATATATTTTTCTATATAAGGCTATGTTCGAAGATGAGTCATCACAAATGCATTATATTTAGTGAAATATGTATTCTCTAATAACATCTCTACTACCTATTCGAATACTCTGTAGAAAAAATATGTGCTAAATGGCGATTTAATGATCATTCGTTACACTGAGCTTCGACTGTAGTTTTTGTTCGTCTGTCTGACAGATGTAAATTTTGTATGTGGTGATATTTTCTGTAAACTTAGTTTAAATTTGATGGTGGATGGGTCATAAAGGGTTTTCCAACAAGAGGTGTTATTTTGGTATTCAAAGAAAAATGTAATTTTTTGAGATAAATGATCGGATGTTTATTTCATAATAAAGAGGAAGGTATGCCGTTAATAATGAAAAAAACATCAGCCAAAGGGCCACCACGACCACGCTTACAGGACCATATCCTTTTCATGACATTTTCCATAACCAAATCGCAAAGTGGCTGACCTATGTCCTCGATAGCCTCACGAATACTATCTTTGAGGTCTTGAATCGACGCTGGGCTGTTGGCGTAGACCTTATCTTTCACGTGGCCCCAAAGGAAGAAGTTGCAAGGTGTTAAATCACAAGATCTCGGTGGCCAATTGTGATCACCTCTTCGAGATATAACACGGTCCGGAAACTTTTCCCGTAACAGAGCAATGGTTTCGTTGCTTGTGTGGCATGTAGCGCCGTCTTGTTGAAAGTAAACATTGTCCAGATCAATACCATCCAACTCCGTCCATAAAAAACCATTAATCATCTCTCGATAGCGCAATCCATTCACCGTAACTGTTTATCCAACCTCAATAAAAGCTTCAAAAGTGACAGCTACCGAAATACCGGGTGATTCAAAATAACACATCTTTTTGGAAAACCCTGTAGTAAACCACTCCTTCTGGACTCTCTCCCATAAAGTGTAACCATTTATTTTATAAGCAGATCTGTCAATAATGAAAATCGATCATTAGAAAAGTACCAATTATAGGGTTCTTCCCAAAGCATATACGATACAGTCTCATTTAATTTAAATTTTTTATAAAGTAAGAATGAATGTATATATAGTTCTCAATTGGATGGCTCTGTAAACTTATCACCTTCCAATATGGAGTACGGTGAATTATGCGGTCGGCTATGACCCGTTTATGAGCTGAAAAAACAAAACATCCGTGCATTGTGGTGTGGAGTGCGGAGTGTTGAATCGGTGGATTGGTGGTGTTGTTTTCATTTTTGTTTCACTTTTAATTTTCAATGGAATAGAAAGTGAATTTAATACGATGTTGTTGTTGCTGTCGTTGGGGCTGTTGTTGACTTCCATATTGTTGCTGCTACCGCAGCTGTTGTTGTTGTTGTTTTACTACAAGTTATCTCTGCCTCTCAGCTCAGCTCAGCTCAACTCAACTCTTCTGACTGCCCGACTGACTACTAGCTGACTTGTTAACTTGGCTTTGACTTGTGAACAATCACACGAACGCTCTCTCTTCCAAATAAAACAAATTTCTTTACAACTGCGTCAACAACACAGGCATACTTATCTACACTGTGAGAATTTTAGCTTATATTCACAAGATGTGTTAAGATTTTTTCAATATCGTATTCCCAAACTGCATATTTTCTGTACTTTTCTTTATAACATTGACCAGAAAAATATACGTATTACTACTTACTACACATAAAATTATAAATAAATCTGGATATGATTATTTGTAGATAAAAAGTACGTCTAGTTTATTGTGAAGTTGATGGAATTTGGTGGGAGGTAGCCTTAACGACGCACAGCAATTTTTCAACAAAAACTTTTCAAAAATCGAATGATGCAGTTTTTTTAATAGTTTGTGTCAATACTCCCACATACTAGGGCAACATTTTCTGAGAATTTGAGTAAGATCTAGTTTTTGGCCTGTGACACTTGAGAAAGAATAATTTTCAATGGGATTCAAGTCTGCGGTTGAGCTGGCCACTCCATAACGTTAACCCCTTCCTTTCTAACTCAATCATTGAATCATTTCGCGGTATTATTCGGGTGGTTGTCGTGTTGCATTTGTCGTAATAGAGCAACATTCCACTCAGCATATGGAAACATGGCATTCTCCAAGATTTCGCAGTACATAAACCTGTACATAATTCCGTTTATTGTATAGAGGGGAGGTCACGTTACCGGAAAAGCATTCACAGACCATTACATTGCCGCCCCATGATTTACAGACCCTTTATAGTATACATAAATGGTCCAATATTTTATTAACTAGTATATACAGTATATCATTCAAATCTGATATTCCGTTAAAAAGCTACATTGACTTCAAAATAGCTAAATTAAAAAAAAACAGTAAGGAAAGGCTAAAGTCAGGCGGTGCCGACTATATAATACCCTACACCACTCTCGTAATATTGAATAACTCTGATATATAAATTTTGTAATTCATGTATAAATTCTTTACATAAATTTACTTTTGGGACATTTTATACTTAAATAATACCATGTACCACAGTGTGGTGTAGGGTATAAAAACGATTGGATCTCAAGAGCCAAATCGGATGAAACATATATATGGGAGCTATAGCTAAATCTTAACCGATTTTCTTCAAATTCGGCAATGTTGGTTCATGGATCAAGAAACTCTACCATTCTAAATTTCAAAACGATTGGATGTAAAATACAGCTTCTATAGGACTAAGGGGCCAAATCGGACGAAAGATATATATGGGAGCTATATCTAAATCTGAACCGATTTCAACCAAATTCAATAGCGATCTTAACAGCCGCGAAATACTCTAAACTGCAAAATTTCAGAACGATCGGAGTGAAATTTCGACCTGTAGTCGACGAACAACTTTACATGGACAGACGGACGGACGGACATCGTTAAATCGACTCAGCTAGTGATTCTGAGTCGATCGGTATACTTTAAGGTGGGTCTAGCTGTGTTATTTTTAGGTGTTACAAACATCTGCCGTGAAACAAACTTATAATACCCTGTACCACAGTGTGGTGTAGGGTATACAAATTTAGAGGACCAAATTGGCACCCTTTAAAAACTAAACTGCAGTGAATTTGGTCATAATTCCGTATTGTCTTGTAGTATACGCGTGCAAAATGTCATCCAAATATAAATTCATAAATATTCAGAGTGGGTCGGTTTCCTTTGGAATTACCGCATACTCTCCATATATTTAGGCACTTTTTTTGGATGTACCTGTTTTCGATTCCTTTTTCTTTGAAACAAATTTTGGTCCAATCAGAATTTTTCAATAAATCTGCAAAAAATATGCAATTGCATATAATCCGAGGTCTACTGATCACACTTTACGATAACATAATAAAAATAATAAAATTAAGCGTTTTTCGATTCTTCTATGGCACTTTTATTTAAAAAATTAGCAATTTTCTCAAAAAAATTGGATTTTTCAAAATATCTTGAAAGATATTGCCGAAACCGCTTAACGGATGAAAAAGTTATGTGATAAGAAGTTTAAAGTTACCTAATTTTGTATTCTTTAAAGTCATCGCGAACCAATTCAGGTAAGTGGGTCTCAACTAATGGTACAATATGTGGTTGAACCTCTCTATTTTTGCATTTCGCGGAACTAGAACTAGAGTCAATTAAATGATACCCCCTTTTAGGCTGAGAACTGTGTTATCCCATATATCGAAATCGACTGCGCCGCAAAAAATGTTGATCAGTCCACTTTGATTTGGCTTAAATATGAAGCATTTATATTGTTTTTTATATAAAAAAAAATTTTAAATATGTGTGGAAGAAAACAGTAAAAATTAATATTTCGCGGCTTAACTTAAAAAAATATGAAGAAAAAAAATAGTTTAAGTTCGGGATATTGAAGGATTAAACTCATTTTTCGATTTCTAATGTCTTTGACAAGGACAATAATTTTTTTAAATTATTAGTTTTGAAGTACGAGAGTGGCCAGTTACAATGACACTAAAATCGTTGAATTCGGATAATGCGTTATGAAGTTATACTCTGATGAATTCTGAGTCCTTTAAGAAAAAAGTAGAGAAGATATCAACTTTGGGACGCTGTACAACAAAAACCATAGCGAATTTTGGCTGATTGCAAATTGTACACACTAGGAAATTACGTGTACCTAATTTTATGAAAATCGGAGGGGGTCGTGTTAAAAAGTGGGTCGACTGCCGTTGGAATTACCCTACTGATAATTTGTTCAAATTTCTGGTTTTATTAGAAAAGTTGAACTTTGGAACACAATATCATTCATATGACTACCACCGCCCAATTTTTCAGTACATTTTCGATTGTTTTGGGTCGAATCTCTTCAATGGCTATTTCGATTTCATACTTCAACTATACAATTATCGATGGATGCTTTGCGTAACATGTATCCTTAGTGGCTCCCCACAGAAAATAATCCAAAGGGCTCAAATCACAAGTCAAATTAATCGGTAGTTCAAATTTTAAATGGCCCATCCTTTATAGGCGAATTTTGTTAAATTCGGCAATATGGGTCCTTGGATAAAGAAGCTTTAACCTAACTTAAATTTCGAAATTATTGGAAGTAAAATACAGATACAAATCGGAAGAAACATACATATATAAAGACTATATGCAAATCTGAACTATGTTTCAAGATTAATTCAGACAAAAATAATATATATGGTATGACGCCTAATTCAAATGTTAATATAAGAATAACGATAAGACTGAAATGTAATACTTCTATATATGTGATCGCTGAACATACGAACAGCGGATATGCAAATAAAAGAAAAAGTGTTCGAATCTTGAACAAGTAAGAAAGTTTCAGTCGGGTAAACCGACTAAGACATACCCTCACTTTGTGAGTAATTTAATATGGAATATTAAACGAATTATCTGTCAATTTGTGTGGGAGGTACCAGAAGGTTTTTAACAAATACACCTATTTTTCGCTGAATAGTAGATACTTTAAATACATTGCACTGCGCCGAGTTATAAGCGTTTACTTGCACTGGTATATTAACGTTATGAGATATTAAATTTTGGTATGATTTGGCCATTTTGTGTGGGAGGTACAAAAAGGGGCGTGGTGATAACGGACATTTTTTACAGGGCTATAGACACTATAAAAGCATTACACTGTACATAATTTCAAGTGTTTCTATACACTGGTATTATTGTTATAAGCTGTTAACTTTTGGTGCAAAATGGTGCATTTGTGTGGGAGGTACCAAAAGGGGCGTAGCAACTTGTCCCATTTTTCTCGAGTTGATAGCGTCTAATAAACTAATGCTATGTGTGTAATTTCAGAAGATTCGAATAAGTAGTATAGCAGTTATCAAAGATTCACTATTTCACAACATTTTAACACTTTGTGGGGGAGGTACTAGAAGGAGTGGACCAATATGGCCCATCTTCGAACTTAGCCGGAGATAGAAAAAAATATTACCACATACAAAATTTTAAGTCAATCGGTTACTCCTTTCGAGAGTTATCGTGCGCACCAGCCAGCAGACAGACAGATAGACAGACAGACAGACAGACGGACGGACAGACATTGCTCATTCGACTTAAAATGACCCAAAACGAATATCCGCCGAACATACTTAGGGTCTTAGATCTCTCCTTCGATGTGTTACACTTTTTTTCGTAGCAAATGATATATATCCTCGTCACACTAAAGTGAGGGTATAAAAATGGTGTGAGTGTAGCCCTTGGGACATACATATAGGATAAGACGGGATTTTTCGAAATTCCTTCCTTGACATTTGTTGTGAAATTAAACCGTTGACTTTAAACTCCCGATAAATAAAGATTTTCCGATTTTCGTACTTGTAGGGATTGACATGTCACAAAATGGTGTAAGTTTGTCTGATATCACATCTAAAATCTAGCACCGTCGACGTGAAATAATAGAAAATATTTCCCCCATTCTATTTGAAGCTTATAATTTATTTTCCAAATTTAAACATTTTGTGATTAAAATGAAAGAAAATCAATTAAAAGCGTTAAGTTCGGCCATGCTGAATCTTATATACCCTCCTCCATTGATTGCATTCAATTTATGGCTTGAACAAGCCTTTTTGGGTGCTACATCTATAGGTGGTATATAACAAAATGAACTGACTTCACAAAATTTTATATAAAAAATAAAATATAATAAATTTTAAATAAAATACTAACTTGAAAGATTTAGTTAAAATGCTTAGAAACTGTGGTATTTATGGACTAAATAAGCGTATTTTGGAGCGACCTCTATAGGATGACTATAACAAAATATGACCAGATTTGTGATGTGATGAATTCTTGTATAAAATATAAACTGCAAAGTTTTAGCTGAATTGCTTTAAAAATGTGGTATATATGGCATATATATATATGTATATATGGTATTTTGGAGCGACCTCTATATGGGAGCTATGTATAAGTATATAAAACATGTAAGAAAGTTTTAGTCGGGTACCCTCACTTTGTAATATAACATTACTCTAATTAATCTGTCAATTTGTGTGGAAGGTACCAGAAGGGGTTTAACAAATACACCTATTTTTCGGTAAAAAGTACCATAAGCTATAAGCGTTTATGTGCACTGGTATATTAAAGTTACGAGCTATTCAATTTTGGTATGATTTGGTCATTTTGTGTGGGAGGTATAAAAAGGGGCGTGTTGATAACGCGTTGATTTAAAGTATTTTTAAACACTGGTATTAATGTTATATGCTGTTATCTGTTCATGCAAAATGGTGCATTTGTGTGAGAGGTACCAAAAGTGACGTGGCAACTTCGCCCATTTTTCTCGAGTTGATTGCGACTAATATACTAGTACTATGTGTGGAGATTCAGAAGACATTTTAACCCTTTGTGAGGGAGGTACTTAGCCGGAGATAGAAAAAAATATTACCACGTACCAAATTTGAAGTCAATCGGTTACTCCTTTCGAGAGTTATCGTGCGCACCAGCCAACAGACGGACGGACTTCGACTTAAAATGACCCAAAACGGATTTCCGCAGAACACACTTGGGGTCTTAGATCACTCCTTCGATGTGTTACACTTTTTTCGTAGCAAATGATATATACCCTCGTCACACTAAAGTGAGGGTATAAAAATTGGACGCAGTTAAGATATAGCCCCAATATGACGTTGCCATTTGATAGAATCTTTACAAAAATATTTGAGCAGTCTTTGTTATTTTTTTGCAGTGTACACTCGCACGTACCCATACACACACAGCCATAGCTGCTAAGCTCACTGCATGTTGGCTGTTTGTCTTTACGTCGTTTATTTCTTTATGGAGTTTTTACGGCAAAAGTAGTTCATGTCATTGACCTCCAGCGCACAGCAAATGCTCTGCGCTCCGAGTTATTGAATGAAAGGCGCACGATTTCATTCAGTCGGCGATGTTGTCGCCGGTGTTTGTTTTTCACCGCTTTTTTTTGAATTTGAAAATAAATCGTTATTTTACGATTATTTTCAAATTTTCTTGTCGTCTTTGTCAGCTCTTGGTCTTTTTGTCTTCTATGAGTGGCATGTCAGTTTGCCAGAGATCTGTCTGTCCGTCTGTCTGTCCCCCCGTCCGACCGACCATCTATGGTCACCACCAAGTATCCGTTGGTGGTTATCGATGGAGCTACTGTTTCTGCTGCGGCTGCTGCTAATGGCTACTGATGGCGACAAACGGCAACGAACACACACAGCACCCCAAAGTAATGCGGCAAAAAAAAAGTAAGAGGAAGTTTATTAAAAAATTTGCAAGTACATATTTTGCACGCATCACACATAGTGGCGGCTGTGGCAGCATTTTGTTTGGGGGAGAAGGGAAGAAAATACATACAATGTTTGTATGTAAATATAAATTTTCAGTTGAATTTTATAAACGTCAGTCTGTCGTATTGTCTGTGGATTTCTTTCTTTTGCAAATTATTTGAAATCCAACTAATCGCTTGAATTTTATGAGTCTTTTTTGTCATCGAGTTTGGAGAAGATTTCACTTTTTGACTTAAAAACAAATTAAATAAATTGATGTTTCTGTTTGTCTCTTGACTTTGTGTAAAATACATGCATACGTACATCGTACATGTGTCCAAGTAAACAGATATTTGCCTACCCACATATAGATAGTTAAATGTATGTTCGTATATAGTTTCCATAGGAAACAATTCACTTAACAATTTGCGTATTTGTTTATTTCCGATAGTTGGCCGAAATTACTCTTGGCTTAGCCAAATTACGCATTTTTGTTTTTCCAAAATGTAATGCATCTTACTTATATATAGAGTGTTATTTTCGGAAGCCTTGTTTGATTGGATATAAATCCGAAGAAATCACATTTTAAGAAATTTCAAGGAAGCAACTTGTGTTTTTTATGTAGATATTTTGTGAAAATTTATGATATATTATAAAGTTGTTATTGAATATCGAACTTTTAAAGTTTGGCAATTACGCCTATTTATCCACCAGACAGACGGAAGGACAGACAGACAGGCGGACAGACAGGCGGACAGACAGACGGAAGGACGGGCAGACATGGCCACTAAATTATTAATTGAGTCAACTTGACTAAACGTTCTTATTTTTGGGAGTAAATTCACGTCCAATTCTCAGAATTGAGTCTCAAATCATGTTCTGTACTGTGTAAGTCTGTCATTAACTGATAAAATTGTTCCGTGGGGTACCTTTGGGGGAGGAATGCATTTTTCCCATAAAGATGATGGGTTAAATGAGAACTTTCCTAAAATTCCTGATAATTTGTCTTTTGTTGTGCCTTTGATACTCGTATGTGGATTTTGTAAAAATGATGAGCAGCAAGATCCGATTTACACAAAGCGACATGTCTCCGCAACTTGCTACACGCAAAGAAAAAAGTCGTTTCACAGAAAGGAAATTTTAGACAACTACAATTCTCGTTTACAATGACTGAAATTTGTTTTTGGCCAAAACAAACAATTTTTTAAGCAAAATAGGTTTCCGTCACAAGAAGCGAAACTTCAGTTGTTGCAAACGAAAATTTTAGTTGTCTAAAATTTCGTTTCGCAGGAACGAATTCTTTTCTTTGCGTGTAAGGGCCAAATACGAAACACACACAAAGAGTGATCAAAGACCCTAAGTATGTTCGGCGGAAATCCGTTTACGGCATTTTGAGTCATTTAAGCAATGTCCGTCCGTCTGTCTGTCCACAATGTTGTTTATTTAGAATAGAGTTCAGTAATACTCTGCTAAAAATTTCGGTATTATCGGTTAATATTTATAGGTATAATAATCTATAAATATATATTTATACCCTCACTTTGGTGAGAAGAAGTGAGTTAGTGTGACATTTGCTATGGGGCAAAAATTTAACACATCTAAGGAGTGACATAAGACCCCAAGTATGTTCGGCGCAAATCCGTTTTGGGACTTTTTAATTGAGTTGAGCAATGTTCGTCTGCTGATGAGCACCGTAACTCTCGAAAGGAGTAACTGATTGATCCCAGATGGGTCACAAGTCCTTGATTTTCTGGAATTTGTTAGTATCTTCGGCTACGCAGTCTGAAAAGAGCACTTATTCTGGTACCACGGGAGTCAGGAAAACCCTCGCAACGCAGGTTCCGGCCTGACTATTGGTGAGGACCCTATTGGGTGCAACGTGGTGGCTGTGGTTGAATCCAAAATCGCTGGGAGAGAATATTCTCCGATGTGGAGTTGCAAACCAACCGGGTGCCATGACCCATAGAATGGCAAGGAGTTTTAGACGGGCTCCGCTCCTAACCAAGGAGGGGGGCTAAAGTGTCCAGAAACACGGGATTTTTTTGTTACAAATTCACATTGTGTGTGGGGACGTTGGTCGACGCATGTATTCACCCAGGGGTTTAGAGCACGGTACGTGGTAATATTTACACTATCTCAGGCTAAATTCAAGTACCTCCTTCTAGTACCTCCCCCACAGAGGGTTAAAATTTAATGAAATATTGATTCTCTAATAGTATTCTATGCCACTGATTATAAATTTCTGAAATTCAACATATAGTATGAGTTTATTAGTCGCTACCACCTTGAGAAAAATGAGCGAAATTATCACGCCCCTTTTGGTACCTCCCACATAAATGGACCATTTTGCACCAAAAGTTAACGGCTAGCAACTCTAATTACCAGTGCATTGAAATACAATAAATCTTGTACAGTGTAATGTTTTTATAGTGCCTACAGTCCAACGAAAAATGGGCGTTATTGCCACGCGGCGTTTGGCACCTCCGACACAAAGGTGCCATTTTGTACAAAAAGTTAACAGCTTATTGCTTGAGTGCCAATGAACGAAAATACCAGAAAATTGTGGGTAGTGTAATGTTCTTAATGTTCTTATAGCCCTGTGAAAAATGGGCGTAATGTATGACCAAGCCACTTTCGGTACCTCACACAAAGTGGCCAAATCATATTGGTTGATGGACAAACCCTATTTCTAATCGAATCGATTAAAGCTATTTCGGTATTTTGAGTTATTGATGATATTTTCCTAGTTCTTTGCAATAATGTAAATTTGTTGTGTTTATTTTTTTTTTTCAAAAAACGTTGTATGTTACATGTTTAATAAAATAGTTTGCAGTTCTATCGACATTAAAAACACATGAGGAATTATGTTGTTATTCATGCAAAAAATATATAAACAATTTTTTTCATTTAATATAGCGTGATCCATTTCGAGGTTCCCTACTTTTTTAAAGAAAAAAAAAACACAGAAAATTCAAATTGAATGAGGAATGTTTATTATCATTTGAAAGAACATTCTTTGGCATTTATTTTTAGAAGATTATGTCTATCAAATGTTGGCCGCGGCTATGTCTCAGATGGTCCATCCGTTGAGTCCAATTTTCGATGACTCGTTCGAGCATTTCGACTGGTAACTGGCGAATGACACGCGTGATTTTTTGCTCCAAGGCCTGAATCGAAGCGGGTTTATCCGCATAAATTTTAGACTTTACATTTCCCCACAGGAAAAAGTCTAACGGTGTTATATCACACGATCTTGGTGGCCAATCGACCGGCCCAAAACGTGAAATTATCTACTCACCGAAGTGTTCTCTCAATAAATCCATTGATTGATGCGCCGTCTTGTTGAAACCAAATGTCGCCGATATCACGAGCTTCAATTTCAGGCATCAAATAGTCGGTTATCATGGCACGATAACGGTCGCCATTGACAGTTACGTTCTCACAGGCATCATTTTTGAAGAAATATGGACCGGTACGTCGGATCGGGAATCGGTCGATGGCAAAAAGATAGCTCTTAACGAGAGCTAAAATATTGCTCATGGGTGTCAAGGTCGTGGGTCGACTGGAAAGTGTTTTTTTTTTTTGGATTTAAAAAAAATGGACTTAGCGCAATTGGCGAACGATTATTTTGGTAATAAAACTGAATAATTTGTAAACGTTGTTCAGGCGTAAGTCTTTCCATGATGAAATGCCACACAATACTTAACAAAAATAATATGACGGCATGACACAACTCACACGTGATCTGTCAAAAAAAGGCTATTGAAAAAAGTATCTCTACTTAGATCACCCTATACTTAAACACTTATAACAACTTGTGCGTTGCTTGTTGACGTCATGGGTGGTATGAATGAATGGTAACATTTATTTTCACAAACTTTCTGCGTCCACAACATTACGTTTTTTTAATCCTTCTACAGGATTTTTCTTTTTAAAATTATATATTTAACATATAAAGACATTATAAACACTTCAGTTAAGAAAAAAATTAAAAAAATCTTTTACCGAAACTGCAATCTTAAAAATTATTTTTTTCGTGAAATGTTTGATTTTATGACAATCGATTATTCGTGAAATCCTAAGATATATGTAACACCCTACTTGTTTACTGAAACCGCAACCTTAAAAAAAATGTTTTCGTGAAAAAATTTGTTTTTTTTTTCTACGGATGCTACCTTTCGACCATTCTGAAATTTTGGCATACCCATGTTTCTTTCTACTTAGATGAACTCTGCTAAAAATATTAAAAATCTATTCCTGAAGATGTTCATCAAAGAAGAACGAAATATCGAATAAATAAAAAAACATCAAAACTTGACCTCGAGCTTGTTCATTAATTAAAAACAACTAAGGGCCTGTTTCTGTAACTTATTTTCGTTCGTCTACGGCGAACGATCAAAAATCACTCAATTATTCTGAGAAATCTATAAGTCACAGCAGTTTATAATTCGGTGTGTCTATAGAAAAGCACGTAAAGAGCTCGTACCTAAAATATTTTTAACCTGCGTTTTATAGAATTCAAGTAATAGTTGAGAGATTTTTGATCGTTCTCCGTAAACGAACGAAAATAAGTTACAGAAACAGGCCCTAAAATACAGAATAAAGGTCGATTATTCAGATAACTACATTTCAAATTAAAAATCAGTTCAGATATAGTTCCCATATGTATGCACCTTCGATTTAGCTTATAGCCTCTTAGTACCTAAAATTTTCTTCCGATTTTCATGCAATTTTGTGAAAGTCATTTATTGCACCAGTTAACATCTGTGTCGAGTATCAACAATATAGGCTCAGATTAACATATAGCCCCCAAATATAGAAATGTCCATTCTGATTTGGCTTCCAAGGCAAAGTCTCATTTGCCATTTGATCATTTTAACAGTTGCTGGAGGGAAGTTTCTTGATTTAGTCAAAATTTAAGAAAATTTATTAAAATTTTTCCAATTTTTTGTTGAAAGAAATTATAACAAAAAAATTATGTTTAGTTTAAGATTCTTCTTAAATTCCATTTGTCATGGAAGGAAGCTTTAGTATTTAGATTAAAAATGTTGAAGAATTATGGAAGTTATGAGGAATTGAATTATCACTTTCGAGTAGAAACAGTGCCGGTACGAAAAAGCAATATAAAAAATCGCACAAATGGTGTTATTACATTTTTAAAAACTAGTATCCTAACGAAGAAAACAATGCCTATTTGAAAAAACTCTATGTATATATCGTCATCAGAAACGAAAAAGGGCCTATCATCATATTTTAAAACTTTACAGGAGAAGCAAAAAAACTAAATAAAATAAAAAGTGCTGTCGTTAGAAAAACGGGGTTTTCATGATAATAATATATAAACATAATGATATATATAAAATCACACAAATATGATTTATAACTTTTTTGTCAAAATTACGTGAAATAGGAATTTAAAACTATGAAAAAAGAAATAATTTTTTGTTAGACCCTTTTGAATTTCATTATAAATTCACCATTTTTAATATTACGCAGCTAAAAATTTTTCAGGATGTGTATTTTGCAGTGGATGTTTATCTTGCAGTGGATGTTTATTTTGCAGTGTACCGAAATCCATCAACAACTGAATTTCCATTTTTCTTGTTGTCACGCCCTTTTTCGTTTCTGATGACGATATGTATAAATAATGACCTATACGATATCGTAAAAGTAAGGGAATTTCCAAAAAAAAAAATATTTTTCATATTTTTTATTTTGGTCGTTTTATTTGGGAGGTATCAAAAAGGGGCGTGGCAATAACGCCAGTTTTTCAATAGACTATCTGTACTATAAAGTCATTGCTCTATGTTATAGTGTTTGTATGCGCAGGAATCGAAGTTAAAAACCATACATTTTTGATTTAAACTGAGATACTCTCTCGGCTAAAGACCAACCTGCTTCTATACAGTAATAGAAAGCAAGTATTTTACATGGCAAAATATATTGCAAGTATTTCATTGCGTGCCCACAGACTATATCATGATTTCTGGGGCGTGACCCCCGTCATCAGTAGTCTACATGGCCGGCTTTTCAAAAAAGCCTTTGATTGATGATTCGATAACCAAACTCTCAAAGCCTATCATGGGGCGACTCACACGAGCAAATGAGAATTGCACCCAAAGACTCACTTTTCGGCTATCGATCAAACAATCAAACACAATGAAATACTAGCACTTTGCCATTTCCACAAGAAATTCAATTAGAATTTACTTGTAGAAATCACTCACACATTAAGAGTAAAGCTTTAAAGTAAAAAGCTTTTTTCTTATTGCTATGTAGACTACTGATGACGGGGGTCACGCCCCAGAAATCATGATATAGTCTGTGGGCACGCAATGAAATACTTGCAATATATTTTGCCATGTAAAATACCTGCTGTCTGCTACTGTATAGAAGCAGGTTGGTCTTTAGCCGAGAGAGTATCTCAGTTTAAATCATAACGATTACAGACCGAAATAATAACGGGCAACCGACACCATACATTTTTGTGCAAAAATGTCCAGTTAAATGGGAGGTACCAAAAGGGGAGTGACAATTCCACCCATTTTTCTCAAGGTGATAGCGACTATGAAACTAATATTATGTGTGGAATTGTAAAAGATTCTGATAAGTAATAAAGACTTATTAAGAATTAATATTTCACTAAATTTTGACACTCTCGAAGGAGTGGACCAGCATGGTCCACCTTTGATCTTAGCCTGAGATAGAAAAAATATTATCACATATCAAATTTGAAGTTGTCCTGTCGAAAGTTACAGGACGCGCGGACAGAAATTGCTCAAATTACTTAAAATGGTCTAAAATGGATATCCAGCAAACATTCGTGGGGTCTCTTAGGTCACTTCTTCGATGTGTTACACTTTTGACCCGCGGCAACTGATAGATACCGTCGTTAAAAATTGTGCGGGTATAAAAACATGATTTTGTTTAAAATCTCTTACTGCTACCAAAAGGGCGGTAATTTCTAGAAATCTCCGGCGATATTTTCAAAGAGGCATTATTTTCCTCCTTAGGCCGCTAGCTTTCAGAAATTAAAAAAAATGTTGGCGATTTTTTTCTATTTTTATGTTTTTGCGTTATAATAAAGATTTTTATAAAATAAATTTAAATTTTCAACATCTGTTGCTTTCATAATTTTCTTGAAGATAAAGGTTATTCTTGCTTTATCGAGCCTATACTTCAAAAATGAGGTCCGGAATTTAAACCAGTAAGGAGAATCAGAAAGTCGGCGGGCTGTCTATATAACACCCCATACCTCCCTAAGCGAAAATGAGCATTGCGATAAAAATTTATTCCAGTGTTCATACATGTAATAAGAAAACTGTCTAAGCCGAATTTCGTACTGATCGAATATAAAATGCGATTTCTACAACGCTTACATTTCAAATCGGGTGAAATATGTACTTTATATGGGGGCTATATCTAAATCTGAACGGATTTTCTCCGAATTTGTTAGTGTTCATTCACGTAATAAGAAAACTCTCTATGCGGAAATTCGTACTGATCGGATTTATAATACGGTTTCTAGAGCGCTTACATATCAAATCGGGCGAAACATATATATGGGGACTATATCTAAATCTGAACCGATTTTCCCCGAATTTGGCAAAATTTATTCATGTAATAAGAGAATAAGGAACAGAATAGCGACCCTATAATTCTGAAAGGGCACGTTGAGTACATCATTTTTGGAGAATAAACTTATGGTCCACCTGGTCTGATTTTTTTTACAGTGGGTCAAAGTTTTCATTTTTTGGTCGAAGGTAGCATTATACTAAATGAAAATAATGATGTAAGCTAATGTCTGAGAGATTTCTCATTGTCAGAGTTACATAGTGGAATTTTATGTGGATCATTTTTGTGGAAGATCTTAACCCACTACCACCCCTCTTAATGGGTCAATTTGGCCCTTTTCCAAAAAATTAAAAGTCCTTTTAAAAAGAACTTTTCAGGATTAAAATATTCTACGAAAATGTTTGATGAAAAATGTCAGTGGGGGTCGCACGATAACTCTCGACACGAGTAACGGATTGACTTAAAATTTGGTATGGAATAATATTTTTTTCCATCTCAGGCTAAGTTGGTCCACTCCTTCTAGTGCCTCCCTCACAAAGGGTTAACATTTAGTGGAATATTGATTATCTAATAGCTTCTATACTACTTATCCGAACCCTCTCTAAATCACACATAGTAATAGTTTATCTGTCTCTATCATCTTGAGAAAAATGGGTGAAGTGGCCTCGTCCCTTTTGGTACCTCCCACACAAAGGGACCATTTTGTACAAAAAGGTAACAGTTTATAACATTAATACCAGTGCATAAAAATACTTGAAATTTTACACAGTGTAATGCTTTTATAGCGCCTACAGTCCAGTGAAAAATGAGCGTTATTGCCACGCCCATTTTGGTACCTCCCACACAAAATTACCACTTTGTACCAAAAGTTAACAGCTTAAAACATTAATACCAGTGTATAAAAATTCTTGAAATTTGGTACAGTGTAATGTTTTTATAGTGCCTACAGTCCAGTGAAAAATGGACGTTATTGCCACTCTCGTTTTTGTACCTCCCACACAAAGGTACCATTTCACACAATAAGATGAGAGCTTACAGTGTGAGTAGCAATGCACGGAATTACAACCTCATTTTGCACATTAAAACGTTCTTGAAGGCCCTGTAAGAAATTGGCGTTTTCTACCGCCCCCTTTTGTACCTCGCACACAAAATGGGCAAATCGTACCAAAATTGAATAGCTGATAACGTTAGTACTGCTCAGCGAGTAGATACTTTCAATACATATGAGGTGTATTTGTTAAAACCCTTCAGGTACCTCCCACACAAATTGACAGAATAATTCGTATAATATTCCATATTACATTACTCACAAAGTGAGGGTATGTATACCTTAGTCGGTTTACCCGACTGAAACTTACTTACTTGTTTCATTTGACGATTTTTCAGTTTATGGGAGATTCTTTCTTTCTGTGAAATAATTTACTTATTCTCAAAATACGACCATGTTCGTGAAACCAAGACATTCGTCCGTCTAAGAGAGCTGTCCGTTAGTACAAAAATTTTTATTAGGACAACACGAACTTTCTTAACTTTAAGCCCATGGAAATCAATTGTGACATATATACGGCCTAAATTTAACTAAATTGAGCCAATGAGATCGATGTTCTCTACAGTTTTTTTTTTATGAAATTGGAACAAATCTGCTTTTGTGATTTTATCAACTAAATTAGCCAATACAGTAATGATAAGTTTGATGTTGCATTATTATTTTGGCAAGCACCCACAAGTGTATTACATTTGATAACAATAACCGCATGCACATTGGGATAAATTGTCGCAAACAATTTAGGAGGTATATTCTAAAGACATTTAATACAAGAAATCATTTAAATAATAACTGATTTTAGTTAGTATTACCAATTTAATTGAAAACACTTTATATACTCAAAGTTGATTCCGTAATATAGTACCAGAACAGCAGAAAAACAAACATGAATTTAAAACAACGAGACAAGTTTAGCCCAATGTGTGCGGGATGGTAGGATTCACGTGAGAAAAAAAATTAAAACAAAAACACAACAATCAAAAATTCGTACAATGAATTGCGTAATTTTTTGGGATTATTTTGGTATGAAACAATTTGGTGTTTCATGAGTACATACATACGTACCTACATATGTACATACATTTTTATTTGTTTGATGGTTTTTTGGCTTTTAAAACAAAAATACGCTTAAACGCCTTCTGTTCAATTATTAAATGATTTTTATTGTGTTTTTTTTGTGTGTTAGTGTTGCGGATTGAAACTCATATAATTATTGTGTAATATCGATATAAACATTACTTAATAGCCTTAGGCATTCGCATTGTTAAGTATATAGACGGATGAATGGGCGGACGGACAGGCAGACAGACAGTTCAATCAATAAGTATGAGGACCCAAAGATGTCATATTTCGATAAATGTTTCATTTGAGATAGCATACAGTCAGTTAGAGAAAAATGCTAAGTCATTTGCAGAAAGACTTGTGGGAATTGATTCTTTCTGAATATATATAAGTAGAATATGTACTTTGAAGAAACGGGCCTAATCGCTTCTTATTGAAAAAAGTCTAATAGAACAGTAGTATTGGGCTAATGAGGAAAAGGACAAATCATTTAAAATACTCAAAGAAATTTGAATTCTGTACTTCAATTACAAAGTAATCCAGTAAAAAAAAGCATCTAAAGAAATAGAAAATATCTGGAGCTTCTAATTACTAAGAACTTTGCAATTGGAACAATAGAATAAGAATTTAACATGGGGTTGTCGCCGCACAGTGGGAGGAATTAAAAAAGGGAAAAAATGCGGCGTTACTTAACCAGACAATCGATTGCTACAAAACTTGGCATGATTGTAGAATAGGTATTACAGAAGCTAAGTTTGAACTTGGGTCCCCTGTAGTTAAGTAAATTAAAAGACTAGAGGTCAAGTTCTTATTTATTCTTGATAATTCTTAATACTAAATAATAATATTTGATAATTAATAACCGTATGAATAAAGATAAAATAAAATATTAAGAACAAGAAGATAATGTGGGTAATTGTTATAACTATATGTTCGCATTGTTATCTCTTGTTATACATAGTCCTTTACAAGTGTCAGTTGGCATCGCTGTCCTTATGACACTTGTCATATGTTATCATTGTGTAAGATGTGTTTTTGTTCTATTGATTCGCACAACATCATCACATCGAACAGTCACCATCTTTTATCATCCATAATTATAAATTGAATATTACAATAAATAATTATTATAATAGTTGAAAGTCGTGCATTTCCATTATTTCTACCTGGTCATCAACCACATTATCATTCGAGGATACAACAGTTTGGCGACGAGAGTGAAAAAAATCGAACAGATATTTTGTTCAAAACTAATATTCTTTTTTTCCCTTGTGAAGAAAGTGCAAACTTACATTAATACAAAATGGATGCCACTCAATTTGCCGCTTTTATGAAGGTGCAAGAAGCGTTGGTTTCGCAACTATCAATGTTGACTGTTGGTGGTGGTGCTTCTTCCAGTACAGGGCAAGGCAGCAGTAACATCAACACAACACTGGTACCCAACTTCGACGTCTTTGACCCGGCCAAGGAGACGTACAGGAATTATATTCAAAGATTCACAAATTATGTGACAATGAAGGGAGTTCAAGACAATCAGGAGTATTGTGCAAAGCTACTTCTGAATTCAATGGGCGCGAAAAATTTCAATATGGTGACTGCGTTGGCCGCACCAAAGATAGTGACAGAACTGAAGTACGCAGATTTACTGAAGCTGTTGGAAGATCATTTGGCACCGAAAAAGAATGTTTTGGTGGCACAGCATACATTTTTGTCGAAGTATCAGAGCGAAGGTCAGTCTGTAGCGGACTTTGTGGCGGTACTTCGCACTGATATCAGCGATTGTGAATTTGTGTCAACATGCAAGTGTAAAATTTCAATTGCCGATGTATTTCTAAGGGCGCAGTTTATTCGAGGCATTCATGATAACAACATTCGTGAACAACTTCTTCAAGCAAGTACCGCGAAATTCGACGAAATTGTCACAAAGGCGTTAGCGTTAGAAGCTGCGAAGGTCGACGCCAGGGAATTGTCTCAGGCTACGACAAGTTCATCGAATGCGACAATAAACAAAATTTTTAATAAAAATAAGATGGCGAATCGTGCTAAAAATTACAAAGTTCAACATAAATCAAAAATAAATTATGAGCAATTGGGCATTGCGGGTTTATGTCTGCGTTGTGGCAAAAATGATCATTTTGCGAAGGAGTGTCGATCCAGTACAAAATTAAAATGTAATTTATGCGCAAAGCAAGGGCATGTAGCAAAAGTCTGCATTGCTTCTCTTTTGGCGGATGGTCCTAATGCCGGACAAAAGGGGAAACCCAGTACACGGGGAACTTCAACAAATCATGTGCGTAGTGAAGATTCTCAATACGGAATTTATAAAATCATCGACGTTTACCGCAATGATTATTCAAATGCAAACTCTGAGCGCTATTATGCAAAAATTTCAATTGAAGGCAAAATAGTTAAATTTGAAGTGGATTCTGGCTCCGGATACTCATCTTTGCCTAGAAGTTTGTTCGAAGAGCTAAATTTATCAAGCCAATTAACTTCAACCAATATTGTTTTTAGATCGTATACACAAGACACTTTCATTCCAGATGGGAAAGTTCGGGTCAACATCAAATTCAATAACAGGTCAATCTGCGATGATCTTTATGTTGTACCAGATGGATGTACAGCCCTAATAGGCCGAACGTGGATACGTCGTCTAGGAATTAACCTCAATGAATTGGATGAAGTCAATTCAAATGTAGCAGTGACCAATTCTATTGATAATTCCAAAAATTTTCAAACGTTTTTCAAGAAAAAATTGGATGTATACCCAACTACAAGGTTTCGCTGCAACTGCGGGAGAATGCCACGCCGATTTATACCAAAGAGCGTCAAATTCCTTATGCGCTGACAGAACGTGTAGATAAGGAGCTCAATGAATTGGAGAAGGCGGGAATAATCAACAAAGTTGCCAACAGTGATTGGGGTTCACCACTGGTGGTCATCCCGAAGGCGGATGGAGGGGTTCGGCTTTGCGTCGATTACAAAGTGGGCGTTAATCAACGGCTGGTCAACGCACACTACCCGATTCGGAAAATATATCACATTTTTAATAGTCTCAAGGATTCGAAGTACTACTGTCGTCTTGATCTATTCAAAGCCTATTTGCATGTCCCTGTTGATGAAAATTCGAGCGAAATACAAACCATTTCGACACACAGAGGTACATACCGTATGAATCGCCTGTCTTTTGGGATAAAAACTGCACCTGCTGAGTTTAACAGAATCATCGATCAGGTATTACGAGAAGTTCCAAAAACCGAGTCATATTTCGATGACATTGTGGTACATGGGGAAACTATGGTCGAGTGCAAGGCCAATTTGAGATCCTGCTTGGTGCAACTCCAAAAGTACGACCTCCACTTGAATGTTTCGAAATGCATCTTCTTCCAAAATCAAATTGAATTTTTGGGTCATACGATACAATACAACAAGGTGCAAAAATCGGTTACCAAAGTAAAAGCTATTTTAGATATGCCACGACCCGAATGTACGGAGGATGTTCGTCGTTTTCTGGGTATGGTCACTTACTACTCTAGATTTATACCGAATGCATCAACAATGACCACACCTTTACGTCGATTACTACGGAAAAATTCAATTTTAAAATGGACACATCAATGTCAAGAATCTTTCAATAAACTAAAAGAAGAAATCGCCAGTGATCGTGTTCTTATGCCTTTCAATCCCGAGTTGAAAGTGCAACTTGCTTGTGATGCTAGTCCCACGGGGATAGCAGGGGTTTTGTCCCACATAATTGATGACCAGGAAAGGCCTATTGCGTTCGCATCAAGGTCGTTAACTGCAGCAGAGCAAAATTACTCGCAGCTTGATAGAGAGGCATTAGCCATTGTGTATGCTGTTGAACATTTTCATGAGTATGTGTTCGGTCGACTTTTCCAACTGGTGACGGATAATCAGCCATTGTCCAGAATTTTTCATCAAAATTCAAAATTACCCCAAATGACGTCATCAAGACTTCAGCGTTATGCCGCTTTCTTGACGGGGTATAATTATGAAGTCATTACAAAAAGAGGTGAAGAAAATGTCAATGCCGATTGTCTGTCAAGAGCACCATTGAATTCAGGTATGAAAACTCGAAATTTCGTAGATAGAGAAGTACACTCTATTTGTGATTCAACCTTATTGCAAATTAATTCAATAAATTTAAATTTCAATTCGATTCGAGAGGCAACAAAGGCAGATGGTCATATTTCAAAAATTTTAACCGAGCTACGTACTACAAATGTACCCGACTCAGAATTCACCATCAATTGTGACCTATTGTTCAAAGGGTCGTTGTACCAACTTCTCTCCAACAATCCGTATTAGAGGAACTACATCACACTCACATAGGTATTACCAAAATGAAGCAGTTGGCGAGACGCTATGTTTACTGGTCTTCAATAGACAACGATATTGAGAGGTTTGTGCGTGCTTGTGCTGCTTGTGCCTCAGTGAAGACAAGTCCTCCAAAGGTAATTTTGCATCCGTGGGAGGAACCACAAGAAAACTGGCAACGTATTCATATCGACTACGCAGGACCTTATCAAGGACATCAATTTTTAGTTGTCATTGACTCCAAATCAAAATGGGAAAAGTGGGCGTATGCTCCTCTGGGCCAACATCAATTTCTACCATCGAAATGTTACGCAACATATTTGCGAGAAATGGATATCCGGATGTTATGGTATCCGACAATGCCACGGTCTTCAAAAGTGACGAATTTGCTACTTTTTGTCGCAATTCGGGTATTTTCCAAAAATTGATCGCTCCGGGTCATCCTGCAACGAACGGTTTAGCCGAGAGAAATGTCCAGACATTGAAGCAACGATTGGCAGCTATGTCTGATGATCCTTCACCTATGCCCAAGAAGATACGAGAAATTCTTTTTAAATATAGAGCAACACCACTTCGAAATGGGAAATCGCCGGCAGAACAATACCTGGGAAGGCAGATTAGGATCCAACTAGATGCCTTAAAACCCACGAAACTTTGCAAAATGACTAATCCAAAAATATCGGTCAGACAGCTAAGTGAAGGAGACAGAGTTCAAGCTAGATATTATACCGTAAACAAGCCTACATGGAAACTAGGTACCATTACCAAAAAGCTTGGTCGACTTCATTACCTTGTTAAGCTCGATAATGGATTCATCTTCAAGCGCCACATTAATCAACTCCGTTCTACCAATGTTCAGATCCCACATTCTACAGATAGCTATCCACCTGATTCTGCTTCAGAAGAGAGACAAGAAACTGAACAACATCCGGTTATTGTTCCTGACATTCCAGCATATATTCCTGTGCGGGACTTTGCATTGCCCAGTACTTCTTCAGCACCGGAATCACCAGAACCAGCTGGAAGCGAATTACCCATGGAAGAGCCATCTACAATAAATCCAAATTCAGAAGCTGAATCTACCCCTAGCCGACGTACATCTGGCAGGCAACGGAGACCGCCTCACTATTATAGCGACTATGTTCGCCACTAATTTTAAAAGTATATTTTAAAATTAATAAGTTGATTTAAGTGAGGGAGAATTGTTATAACTATATGTTCGCATTGTTATCTCTTGTTATACATAGTCCTTTACAAGTGTCAGTTGGCATCGCTGTCCTTATGACACTTGTCATATGTTATCATTGTGTAAGATGTGTTTTTGTTCTATTGATTCGCACAACATCATCACATCGAACAGTCACCATCTTTTATCATCCATAATTATAAATTGAATATTACAATAAATAGAGAATGTCGAATTGGGAAGTATAAAGAGTAAGTAGCAAAGTAATATTTAGGGATATTCTCTAAATATACTTATATGTAAAGGGTCCGCCAAATAACTTTTTTTTGAAAATGCTATAAAAAAAACTACTGAAAACACATTGGATGGTCAGATGGCTTCAACTCCTGAACCAATTGGACTTTGTATGGCTTCATACCAAGGTCTTTATGCAAAATTCGTCTCAATGATGTCTCCGAAATGTTCAATTGTTGAGAACGACGGTGAATTGATGTTGATGGCGCTTCACACACACTTTCTGCCGCAACAGCAATATTCTCGGGTGCACGCACTGTTTTTTCCTTTTCACGCTTTGCTTTATCGATGAGGATGCCAGTTTCTTTCACTTTTTTCACAAGATAACGAACATACGAAACTGGCGGTGCTTCTCTTCTTCCAAAATCCGTACACAATTTTCGCACACATTCTGCAACATTACCATGATTTTCAAAGTAATGTCGCAATATTCGCAATATACACATATTCGTTCAGCGGAAGGATAAAACTAATTATCTGTCAAATCAGACATGAGCTAAGTGTTACCATTCACGAAATAAGCACTAGTTTAAAAAAAACGTTACATTGCGGACCCTTTATATAACTCTATGGGATACAGGGACGGTGCTACTGGGCCTCACAGTTGGCCAACTAGGGTTAATAAAAAGTGTTCAGGTGTGTGTAGCTTTCGTCAGATTCCAAAAATCATTTGTGTGCACTTTCTACTATCCAATGCCTACAAAAAAACCTTTTATACCTAAAAGTTAGCTCACAAAGTTACCAAGATATTTGAAATCGAAAATTTAATTTTTTACTGTTCCCCGACCCTGTCCTAGTATTTTTTTAACATCGGATTGGACCGATATTTTTTTTGGCACCAAATTTGGTAACAGAATTTTCTATATGACTAAAAATCGACCCGAAGTCAAATTTTCAACAACTTATTTTTTAATTTATTTGGGAATAAAGTACGAGGGTTTCTATATACATTTCTGGCCTAGGCAACACTAAGTGTTGCCTGCCGCCATCTGACATTTCCATTGGAAAGTTTGACATTTTTTAGCATAAACGTATAAACATTTGTGTTGTTTACAGTGACTTGACTTTGGCAAAAAAAATGGAATTAACTCGTGAACATTTTCGTGCGATCATTTTTCACAACTTTCGACGTGGATTATCACGACAAGAGTGCATCGATGAACTTAAATATTTGTATGGCGATGAAGCAGCATCCAATAGCACTGTGAAAAACTGGTTTGATGAATTCAATCGTGGACGACGCTCGCTCAATGACGAAGGTCGTGAAAGTCGTCCAAAAACGGCAGTTGTGTCAGAGAACATTGATGCCGTGCGTGAACTGATAATGCAAGATCGTCATGTGACATACCGTGAGATAGAGGCATACTTGGGCATTTCTTCCACCAGCATATTGCATGCACACCTGGCCGTAAAAAAGGTTTGTTCTCGTTGGATCCAGCACAATTTGACAATCGCTCAAAAAAGGCTCGTGTCGATTGGTGCAAAGAAATGTTGAAAAAAACGATCGCGGTGCTTCAAAAGACGTTTATAAGATCGTCACAGGTGACGAATCTTGAATCTATGCGTATGAGCGCGAAACAAAACGGCAAGCGACCGTGTGGGTCTTCGAAGACGAACCAAATCCAACGAAAGTTGTTCGTGGAAGAAGCACTTCGAAGCAAATGGTCGCCTGTTTCTTCGGCAAAACTTGTCATGTGGCGACTGTTCCGCTTGAGCAACGTGGGACGGTCAATTCTGAGTGGTACACCACAATTTGTTTGCCTGAAATCTTCGGAGAAATTCGAAAAACGAACAAGAGAGACGAATCATTGTGCACCATGACAATGCGAACTCTCACACATCGGCTCAAACCAGCGCCTTTTTGACCGGTCAAAACGTCGTATTGGTGGGTCATTCGTCGTACAGCCCTTATTTGACACCCAATGACTTCTTCATATTCACTCACATCAAGAAAAAACAGCTTGGTCAACGTTTTTCGACGCCTGAAGCAGCTGTTGAAGCGTTCAAACACCATATTTTGGAGGTGCATTTTCAACACACTGTAACCAAAACAATTCGCGCTCAAATGACAAAACGGCCTGAGTCAAGTTATGCTAAACTTATTAAATACTTTCCAATGGAAGTTCCAGTTTTCATCTGGCAACACCAGCATTGCCAGACCGAAATATGTATAAATAGCAACCCTCGTAGATGTCTTATTTTGGAGTTATAAAGGGTGGTTAAATTGTAAGGGCCGATGTTGAATGTGAACCACACCTAACCGTCAAGTTTTTTCTGCATTTCATTTGACATTTATCAATTTCAGACTAATTCTATTTGAATCATGGAAAGATACACAATCTAGCAACGCGTTAAAGTTTTTTAAGCCTTTTACGAAAATGGGCGTTCAAATCAATATGCATTTCGTGCACTTCGTGATGTTTTTTTTTTGATCAGCATAATCGACCAAATGTGTCACAATCAGGTGAATTGTGCGCAAATTTCAGCAAACCGGGTATGTATGAGATGTGAAAATACCTGTGCATGCTCGCCCAGTTCGTTTGGTGCGGCTTATGGGCTGGCGACGTCATCGGGCCATACTTCTTCGAAATGAGGCCGGTCAGGCAGTTACTGTGAATGGTGTTCGCTATCGTGAGATGATAACGAACTTCTTACGGCCCAAATTGGAAGATATGGATGTGGACAATGTGTGTTTTCAACAGGACGGTGCCACTTGCCACACAGCTAACGAAACAATGGCTCTTTTGCGCAACAAATTCAATGGCCGTGTTATATCACGTCGTGGCAATGTGAATTGGCCGCCAAGATCCTGTGATTTGACACCGTTGGACTTCTTTCTTTGGGGTTATTTGAAAGAAAATGTGTACGTCGATAAGCCAGCAACAATTCAAGAGCTAAAGGATGAGCTAATTCGGCACATTAACGGCATAGAAACTCAATTATGCCTCAGCGTCATCGAAAATTTGGACCATCGGATGGAGGTGTGCCGCCGAGGTCGCGGCGGCCATTTGGCCGATATTTTGTTCCAAACATAAACTAACCACCCTTTATTACCGCATACCAAATTTGAAGTCAATCGGTTACTCCTTTCGAGAGTTATCGTACGCATCAGCCAGCAGGCAGACTGACAGACGGATGGACATTGCTCATTCGACTTAAAATGACCCAAAACTAATATCCGCCGAACATACTTGGGGTCATAGGTCACTCCTTCGATGTGTTACACTTTTGGCCCGTAGCAAATGATATATACCATCGTATCACTAAAGTGAGGGTATAAAATAAACCTGATATACCCAATAGGACAAAAGTTATTTCCATTTAAAGTTACATTTATAACAATTTTGTTTTTTCTTCCCAGAGAATGTTTTCGAATACAGCCAAAAATATTCACTGGTATTGTCGCCAACCTTCTCCAATTTACACTTTTTTTTACACAAATTTCATAAATATTCTCCGTAGTATGGTGTTGCAAGTCCTGCGTTGTGGAATTTTAAACCCGTTAGAGTTCTGAATGCAATATTACAGATATAAGTCAATTACAATATAACTCTTATATGTAAAAAAATATTGTATAGACCTAGTTCAGTACAATGAACACAATAAATTAACGATGCAAACAGCTTAAATATGTTAATTATTTTGATAGAATTAATAGTTTTAAGGTAGGATTTCGTAATAATTTTTGTATTAATGGTCATCGGAAAACATTTCTTTATATAAATTTTTAATTTTGTTTTTTTTTTTTATTAAATTATAAAAAGGGCGAATTTTCTACTAAAAGCGATATAATTCCGACATTATTCCATAGATTTTTTTAATCTTAACGTTGGTATTCGTTTCTTCGTTAGAATTCTGGCTTTTAAAAACTGAATTCAAATACATTTTTGAGATTTTTTTCAATTTTTGTGTTTTTTTTTCATGCCTGCGAAATAATTTTTTGGTTTGAAAAAAATGAACGTTTTCATACCCTCACTTTAGTGAGACGAGGGTACATATCTTGCTACGGGCCAAAATTGTAACACATCGAAGGAGTGACATAACACCCTAAGTATGTTTGGCGGATATCCGTTTTAGTTCGTTTTAAGTCGAATGTGCAATGTCCGTCCGTCTGTCTGTCTGTTGGCTGCTGCGCACGATAACTATCGAAAGGGGTAACCGATTGTCTAATTTGGTAAGTAGTAATATTTTTTTCTATCTCCGGCTAAGTTCGAAGATGGGCCATATTGGTCCACTCCTGCTAGTACCTCCTCCACAAAGGGTTAATATTTAGGGAATTTTTATTTATTTAATAACTTTTAACTTCATCCTCTGAAATTCTACACATAATATTAGTTTATTAGTCACTATAACCTCGAAAAAAATGGGCGAAGTTGCGGCAACCCTGTTGGTATCTCCCACACAAATGGAACATTTTGCACCAAAATTAAACTGCTTGTTTCTTCAATGTAGTGCTTGTGTAGTACATAGAGTCCAGTGAAAGGTGGGCGTTATTGTCCCACGCCTTTTGGTACCTTCCACTCAAACGTAACATTTTGTACATAAAGTTAACAACTTATATCATGAATACCAATGCATATCAATACTTAAAATGTTTGCATAGTGTAAAGTTTTCCTACTGTCCTGTTAAAAAGCGAGTCATAACCACACCCGTTTTAGTACTTCCCATAGAAAAAGACCCAAAACATACCAAAATTAAATTGCTCATAATATTAGTACAAACCTATATACAGGGTTTTCCAACAAGAGGTATTATCTTGAATCACCCGGTAGTTTGGTGGCTGTAACCTTTGAAGCTTTTATTCTTTGACATTTGACAAGTAGAAACTACGCCATTACTAAAAATGGATCGATACACGATTCAACAACGCATTGAAATTATTAAAATTCACTACAAAAATGGTGAAAATCTTGCAGTCACTGTTCGCAAAACTAAAACATTTTTGGGACGTCGTGAAGTACCTTGTCGGATCGCAATACAGAAATTGGTGGAAAAATTCGAGCTGTTGGGACAAGTTAGTGATGTGAAGAATAAAATTCGTGCACGTCGCTCAAGAACAACTGAGAATATTGCTGCTGTAGCCCAAAGTGTTGAAGAAAACCCAGGTTTGTCCATTCCTCGTCGTTCTCTGGAATTGGGCATTCCACAAGCGTCATTACACAGTATCTTGCATAAAGAATTGGGTCTTAAGGCTTATAAAGTTCAGTTAACACAAGAACTCAAGCCGGCCGATCATCAACAACGTCGTGTCTTTGCTGATTGGGTATTTTAAATGCATGAAAATGATCCGGAATTCCATCGAAAAATCATCTTGACTGATGAGGCCCATTTCCACATCGGTGGCTACGTCAACCATCAGAATTGTCGCATCTGGGGCTCGGAAAACCCAAGTGTTATTGTTGAGAAGCCTCTCCATCCTCAACGTTTGACTGTTTGGTGCGGTTTATGGTCCGGCGGGGTCATTGGACCTTACTTTTTCGAAAATGAGGTTTCATCAACAGTTACGCTGAATGGATTGCGCTATCGAGAGATGATTAATGATTTTTTATGGTCGGAGTTGGATGGTATTGATCTGGACAACGTTTACTTTCAACAAGACGGCGCTACGTGCCACACAAGCAACGAAACTATTGCTCTGTTACGGGAAATGTTTCCGGACCGTGTTATCGCTCGAAGAGGTAATCACAATTGGCCACCGAGATCTTGTGATTTAACACCTTGCGACTTCTTCTTTGGGGCCACGTGAAATATAAGGTCTACGCCAACAGCCCTGCGTCGATTCAAGACCTCAAAGATAGAATTCGTTAGGCTATCGAGGACATTGAAAATCCGATTTGGTTATTGAAAATTTCATGAAAAGGATATGGTCCTGTAAGCGTGGTCGTGGTGGAAATTTGGCTGATGTTGTTTTTCCTTATTAACGGCATACCTTCCTCTTTATTATGAAATAAACATCCGATCATTTATCTCAAAAAATTGCATTTTTCTTTGAATACCAAAATAACACCTCTTGTTGGAAACCCATATGTGCATATTTACATTGCTCACAAAGTAAGTTTACCAGACTGAAATTTCTTACTTGTTAATATTTTTCGTGTTTAGGCTGCCAGATAATGTTATAAACAGCCCTACGAAAAACATTTTGTAACCTAGTGTTGGCCAATATGGTCCATCTTCAAATATTGCCAGAGATAGAAAAAAATTCCACAATAAAAAAAATTTCACATACCAAATCTGTTACAAGGCAGACCGACGGATCTAAAAATGGTCTGCAACTTAAAATGACATATGGGCATTTCCAACGAGATATCAACCGCATCCAAAAAATTGAAAGTCTATAAAACTATGTTGTTTTACTATTTTTTTATGGGGAATCTATCAAATTTTGACTAATTTTCCCAAAAACTACATTTATTCATAACACATTTCAAAATAATTGAGGGCATATTCGAATAATTTCAAAATTTATGTTTTAAACATTTGTATTGCATGTTATGTTCTGAATAACGGCCCTCTCTTTTAAATCTTGATTTTTATTTAAGGGATATAAGAAATATAATTTTTGTTGTGAAAATTAATATATTGAATATATTAATAATCATTTATAATCAACCTTTGGATGTCTAGTTGCATAAAAAGTAACAAAATAAACATAAAAGGAACGATGGAATAAAATGTCGCATACATGTCGCGTTCGAATGTGATTAAAATTAAATAAAAAATAAACTACTTAATATTTTTGAACAAAATAAAAAACATTATTAAGATACATGAATCCATGATATTTCGAAATTAGTCGCATTAAAATATTCCTTCAGGTTTCGCAGAAATCAGTGTTTGATTGGTTTGCTCTGAAAACGATTTCTGTTTGTCGCGTGCGAATGGCTTGGTTTTTTGTAATTATGTATCTTGATAACAAACAATTGGCCAAAATCAACTTTAGCACCAATTATAGTGCTAATCAAGAGCTATAAGTTTCGCCTTTTGTCAAAATGAAATAATGTTTTGGCATATGTTATATTCACTTTGACTGCGTACGAATGTCGCATTCGACATTGGAGAAATGTCCAGTGATGCCAAATTTTTCCGAAGCAAAAGCGTAATGAATAATTGAAGACGCGTAAAAGTGCGTAAATTCCATACAAAAAGACGTAAAAAGCACTAAACTATAACATTGCTTTAGTCAGGCGGAGACGACTACATTATACCCTACACGACCCCATCTGAGCAGAATTAGAAACATATGTTTCGAAAATCGTTATCAGTTTTGTTTTCCTAATGAAAATAATATGTCCAAAAATTTTTATTTTATGGCGCTTACATTCAAAATCAGGATATAGACAAACATACAGGGAACATACTCGTACTTGAAGCTGAACCTATTTTCGTCAAATTTGACAACGTTCCTATTTATTTCAAGAATCTGATATCTGTTAAAAAATATAGAGATCTGTTGACAATATCGATTTAAAGGCGCCTACATTCAATAATGGTATATAGGCGTTATGGAGTCTATATCTAAATCTGAACCAATTTTCCCTAAATTTGGCATTCATTCCTGGTTGAAGGAACCGCTATATACTAAATTGTATGTATATCTAATGGAAGCGGGTATTTTATGGCGCTAAGACTCAGAAGATTTAAGCATCCAAGAATTTCATAACATTTGCCAGTCTTTATTATACTCTCAAACTACTTTCCAATACCAAATTTAGTAAAGATTTGATACAAATTGTGGCGTCTATGCCGCGTTGATGCCAAATCGGGATGTACATACATATGGTGAAGCAAAATAGTCTAATTTCTTAATGTTAACAGATGTGATCTGACAAATGTACAAAAAGCGTCAAAAGCACTAACGAAAAATTTGAAAAGCGTACAGTTAGTGCTTTTTTTTCGTTTGGCACTAACTGAACACTTTTCGCGTATTGAGTATTCTGAAAAGCACTAAATCTGGTGAGAAAAGCACTAAGTTGGCATCCCTGCATATGTCATTCCTTCGATTATTACAACTTGAGCACGTATCAAATGATATATGCCCTCGTTCACAGCATGATTTTTGTAAATTCTCTTACTTCCACAAAAGGGTTATAACTTCGACAGTTGTCATTGTCATCTTTGTAAGAATTCTTGCTTTTAAAAAATTAATAAAATAATTTTCTGCGTTTTTTTTTCTATTTTTATGATTCTTTTCCTGCTACGATTTTTTGAAAAAAAATATCCTTTTTTTTATATTTTGTAACAACTATTGCTAAACCACTGTTTTTACGTTATAGGGATATTTCCAACAATTTCGACCATCAAAATTGTCTTAATTTTAACACGCATCCCGGCTCTATCGGGCTTATAGTAAAAATATATGTTCCAAATGGAAATTCGGAAACGACCTAATAATACAGCGAAATGAATAAAAGATTGATTTAGAATGAAAGGGGTCAACATTATGGAGTGGCCAGCCCAACCTCAGACTTGAATCCCGTTCAAAATTTTTGGGAAATTGTCATCAAAGAGATACATCGAGAAAGTGCAGGTGGAGATAAAAATAAGCTATTTCAGGTCATTGCAGATGCTGGAAACTGCATAGATACGAAGATAACAGGCAATCTTAATACTTCCATGTAAGAAGAAGCAAAGCCGTCCTTGATAATAAAGTCATGCAGCCAAATTGTTTTTTCTTGGTAAAGTGATGCTATTTCGTAGATAAAAGGTAACATTTTTGGAATATGTCATTGATAATTTTTCAGATTTTGCCGATTGAACAGAAGCACGAAGTTAGTCCAATATGTATTGTTCGATACAGTACATCAATTTCGATAAATTTCATGATCCATGATGCAAGAAAGTGCTCTGTACCAAATTTCATCAAGATCGGAGTTAAATTGTGACTTGTACTTTGTGAACAAGTTAAGATTGACAGATGGACCGACGGGCGAACATACATGGTCGAAGACATAACATCGAATCAGCGATTCTGATATACCAGGTGGGTCCATATACTTTAAGGTGAGTCCAGCTAGCAAAATTATAATACCCTACACCATAGTACGGTGTAGGGTATAAATAGGTGTAATAAAATCTATTAACCAAAACCGTATTTCACCGAACATAGTTTTTGGAACATATTTAGAAATCGTTGAAACTGAAAGTAGCTTCAAATTTGCAATCCCTAACAATCAACATTTGTTCAAAATTCTGTAAAAACTATTTGGATATGCTGCGTCTTCTAAGCAAAAGATACTCATCTCCCCAATATTTCTGACTAAGCTATGAGATTATACAACGCTTTATGGCTAAAAATCTATTAATTTTAATCTTAATTTATAACAGCTAATATACAAACATATTTATGTAAATATTTTCAAACAAAATTAAGCACAGTATTCATTTTTGTGTTTAGAAAACACATACAAACAATTCATAATCAATATTAAATATTCAGAATCACTCATATTTTACGCCACCTGCCGTCGTCACCTTTGTCTCGCCTTATCGCGTCCGTCGTTCTATAAATAGCTGAGCTGATCTTAACTGAACTGAATTGAAATAATTTAAAAGATAATCGTATTCTCGAGACTGAACTGAAGTGTGACATAAACTCTCAAGATCTGTTGGACGGATACCGCTGTTGGCGGCCACACTGTGTTATGGGAGTGTTGTCTGTGGTGCCAACCATCAAATTGATGACGATGATCATAAGCAATTTTGGTAGCCGCTGTTGTAAACGATTCAAACAAAAAAATCAAATCCCATAATAGTGAGACAAAAAAATCATTACACATACATAGGCACCGGCATACGCACGGAGAGGGGGCTTCATAGCGATTCTTGTTTCTAAGTATATAGATTGAGACTAAAATACATTTTGTGTGCCTTAGGGTGGGGCGGATTTTAGTTCAATGCGTTACTCTATGCCACAAACAAATATTTATTTGTGTCCGAGACATAAAAAATAGTTTTTTTTGTGTGGATTCAGGCATACTTTTCCATAAAATCATAACAAACAAATTTTTCATATTAAAAGTAATATTTAATTCCAATTTGCATGGAATGTACCTTTAGTGTTTTGACCATATTTTTTGAAGCATAAGTTTAAGGCAATTATGATGGCTACACAATAATGGAAATATACATATGGGGAAATACACGACAAATCGACGGGTTCAAAAAAATGTCGGTTTTAATTTTTCCATTCTTTTTTATTTTTTAGTACACCTAAAGAAACTCGTGAAATTTTTGAGATTTTTCTAATAACGTTTTCAGAAGTTATCGATATTTAAAACATGGTTAAGATATCACTATTCTTAAGTTATGGTCCGATTTGAAAAATCTTTTTTGTAATGTTGGCATTTTTTGGTACTTTTCAGAAAAAATATTAAATTTTTTTTGTGCGATTTTTACCACGATTCTTGAGGTGTATTGTGTGTATGAAAGTTCAGTCGGGAAAACCGGCTTAAGAATCCCCTCATCTTCAGTCCCAAAAATATTCGTAAATTTATTTATTGTTTTTTGTTTTAATTAAATTCTTATCAATTTAAATTGCTTTTAATAACTTTACGAGTTACGAGCCGTTAACTGTTGCTTCAAAATAGAACATTTGTGTGGGAGGTACCAAAAGGGGCATGCCAATGCTGCCCACTTTTCAATGGGCTATAGACATTACACTGCACAAAATTTCAAGTATTTGTATGCACTGATATTAAAGTTATAAGCTGGTAACTTTTGGTGCAAAATGGTCCATTCGTGTGGGAGGTACCAAAAAGAGAGTGGCCACTTCGCCCTTTTTTCCTTGGCGTGTTAGCGACTAGCAAACAAATACTGTGTGTGAAGTTTCAGAAGAATCGAGTAAGTAGTATAGAAGGTATTAAAGAATCAATATTTCACTAAAAGTTAACCCTTATATGGCCCATCTTCGAACTTAGCCGGAGATAGATAAAAATATTACCGCATACCAAATTTGAAGTCAATCGGTTACTCCTTTCGAGAGTTATCGTGACCACCAGCCAACAGACAGACAGACGGACGGACATTGCTCAAATGACTTAAAATGTCATAAAACGGATTTCCACCGAAAATACTTGGGGTCTTAGGTCACACCTTCGATGTGTTACACTTTTGGCTCGTAGCAAATTATATATACCCTCCTCTCTAAGGTGAGGGGATATTTGAAATTTTGTACAGTGTAATGTTTTTATAATACCTACAGTCCTGTAAAAAGTGCGCGTCTTTGGCTCTCTCTTTTTGTTACCTCCTACACAAATGTACTATTTTTAAGCAACAGTTGTCTGCTTATAACTTTAATACCAGTGTATACTTTAAATGCAATTAAAATTGATAATAATTTAATGAAAACAAAAAAAAATAAATAAATTTACGAATATTTTTTGGGACTGGATGTGAGGGGATTCGTAAGTCGATTTTCCCGACTGAACTTTCTTACTTGTTAAGCATGTGTTTACCATTTACTATAAAAATGCAAAATTTTTGAGATATTTAGATTTTTGTTGAACTCTGGACAGCACGAAATTCATATAGAAAAGGGGTTATTAAAATATGTATTTTAATGTAAATTTTATACAGGGTTTTCCAATAAGAATGATATGATTTCTTTAAAAAAAAACACACTTATTGTTAAGGAAATTTAAAAGTATTTTATTTAATGTGAAGTACAATCGATACAATTAAGTTCTAAGTAAAACATCATTCAAACGGCCTCCACGACTTCTTCTCCAGGAACGATTTCGATGAACCAAATTTCCGACCACTTTTCCACTAAATTGAGTCGTATGTCATGAATGGGACGTTCAATATTGACTCGAAAAGCTCGGAGAGAGTCTGTTTTATTTCGAACGACCAATGACTTCAAATAACCCCACAAGAAATAGTCTTATGGTGTTAAATCACAACTTCTTGGAATCCATTCAATATCACAATTTCTTGAAATAATCGAATCTCCAAACTTTTCTCGCAACAATTCAATTGTTTCATTTGTTGTGTGGCACGTAACCACAATCGGTCAATGACAAAAATATAGCTTTTAACGAGAGCTAAATGTCAAGGTCGTAGGTCGACTGGAAACTGTTTTTTTTTTTATTTAAAAAAATGGCTTAACGGTACGTCGGATCGGGAATCGGTAAATGGCAAAAATATATATTTATATAAATATAAAATAAATATATAAAAATATATAACGAGAGCTAAAATATTGCTCATGGGTGTCAAGGTCGTAGGTCGACTCTAAAGTTTATTTTTTTTTGATTTTAAAAATGGACTTTGCGCACGAAAAGTTGCAATTGGAGAACGATTATTTTGATAATAAAACTGAATAATTTGTAAACGTTGTTCTTGTTTATATCTCTCCATGATGAAATTGTAAACACTACTGAATACAATGAAAAACAAATGACAGATCATGACATATTACAAATGGCCGAAACGTCACTTCAAAATCATGGAAAACCCGTAATATTATGGGTACTATAAAACATTACACTGTGCAAAACTGCAGGTATTTGTATGTACAGGAAACCAAGTTAAAAGCCGTTAACTTTTTGTGCAAGATGGTCCATTTGTGTGGGAGGTACCAAAAGGGGCGTGCCAATAACACCCACTTTTCTCTGGGCTCTAGGTACTATAAAATCATCGTACTGTACTAAATTGCAAATATTTGTATGAACTGATATTAAAGCCATAAACTTGTGATGCAAAATGGTTCATTCGTGTGGGAGGTACCAAAAAGGGAGAGGCCACTTCGCTGATTTTTCTTGACATGTTAGCGACTAACAAACTAAAACTATGAGTAAAATTTCACGAGATTCGAGAAAATTGTATAGAAGATATTAAAGAATCAATAATTCACTAAAAGTTAACCCTTTGTGGGGGAGGTACTAGAATGAGTGGACCAACATAGTCCATATTTGAAGTCAATCGGTTAATGCTGTCGAAAGTTATCGTGCGCACCAACCAGACAGAGAGACGGACAGGCTGCTAAAATGATTTAAAATGGCCCAAACTGGATTTCCGCCAAATATTCTTGGAGTCTCTTAGGTCACTCCATCGATATGTTACACATTTGAACTGCAGCTTCTGATATATACCTATGTTCACAATAGCGGGTGTATAAAAACCGGATTATGTGTATAAAAAAAATTCCAATAAAATTTTATTTTCATATTTTTCTCGTGTTTGTGACACCATATTACACCAGAAAATGTAATGCGCAGCCCTTCTACGAACATTTTGTTGCATAGTGTTCTTTAACAACTTCTGTACTACTTATCGGAATCCTTCGCTGTTCCACAAATAGTTATAGTTTATTAGTCGCTATCACTTTGAGAAAAATTGCCAACATTACCACGGCCTTTTTGGTACCTCCCACATAAAAGTTAACGCATAAAAAATTAACGAATTACAACTTTGATTCCAAGGCACAAAAATACTTTTGTACAGTGTAATGCTTTTATAGTGTCTACAGTCCCCTGAAAAATGGGCGAATTTACCACGTCCCTTTTGGAACCTCCCACAGTTTCGAGAGTTACCGAGCGCGTCAGCCAGGCAGACGGCCGTTGCTAAAATGACTTAAAATGCCCTAAAGAAGAATTTAAGCTAAACAAATTTGGGTCTTAGGTCACTTCTTCAAAGAATTCAACTTTTTGATCCATAGCAAATGATATACTCGTATACGCTCCTCCAATAATGTGCTGCTATAAATATATAGATTATTATGCATTTGATCCACTTTCGCTTGGGTTTTTTCGCTCCACTCTGGGGCACATACATTGTATGCTAGATGGATGAATATACTCGTAGTACATAGAAAAAAAAGTGGATGAAGCTATGAATAAAACAAAACCAAACAACTCAACTCAAGTCAAACAAAAAGATAGACCAACAAAATAAAAGTGTAAAATACTTAAAAGCTCACACACTACCGCTGCTGCTGCTGCGGCGGCGGCGGCACCAACAAAAATCATGTCCAAAATCCCAGCAACAACAACCATGACTGCCACACAGACACAGAGGGTCAATGACCACAGCCGAGTTTCTAATTTTTTTTCGGGCATAGCTATGTTTGTTCAAAAGTGGAGAATATGAAATATTTATGGTTTTATTCTCTATCTTTTCTTCATTTGTTTGTTGCTATCCATCCACGTTGCTTCGTATACATTTTGGGGGCATTCCAAGCGAAGGGGTGTGTCTGAAGACAAACTGGGAATAATATTACAGTATTTCCTCACGTCATTAAGACGGGAGTACCGAAACCAAACGTTTCTGACTCACAGGAAAAATATAATTAAGATTACCTAAAATATCTTTTAAAACAGAGCACTTTGAAAACCTTATCTCGAGAAAAGAGATAAGGAAATATTAAAATCGGCTAAAGTCGACTGCATAATACCCTTCGTCACACTATTTACAAAGACAGACGCACAATAGGTGTCTCCAGGGTGAAACAAATTAAATAGAAGGGGACCTAAGTATATAAAAACGTAGGACGATATGGTGACGTTTTTAATAGAAATGATTTTAGGAAAAACAAAATTTAAATTTAAAGGAAATTTAGAATAGCACGTTGAAGTAAGCCGACTCGGGTAAATACAGGTACATTAGATAGGGTCGATGCCCATCCAAAAAAAGTTGCGTTTGTTGCCCTCTAGATTTGAAGAATATTCAAAGGCAATTTCAGAAAACGGTTTTTAATTTTTTTTGTGCACCCCACATACCGCCCTTTTTAGTTTTCTTATCCTGAGCAGTGATGGAAAACGTGGTACAATTGTACCACTTTTGGTACAATTGATTAATTTTTGGTACGCTGGTACAATCAAACAATTTTTGGTACATTTCTCTGGCTGGCATAATTAATGAAAAAACCTATATAAAAACCAGTAAGGAAAGGCTAAAGTCGGGCGGTGCCGACTATACACCACTCTCGTAATATTGAATAACTCTGATATATAAATTTTGTAATTCATGTATAAATTGTTTACATAAATTTACTTTTGGGACATTTTATACTTAAATAATACCCTGTACCACAGTGTGGTGTAGGGTATAAAAACGATTGGATCTAAAGAGCCAAATCGGATGAAACATATATATGGGAGCTATAGCTAAATCTTTACCGATTTTCTTCAAATTGGGCAATGTTGGTTCATGAATCAAGAAACTCTACCATTCTAAATTTCAAAAGGATTGGATGTAAAATATAGCTTCTATGGAACTAAAGGGCCAAATCGGACGAAACATATATATGGGAGCTATAGCTAAATCTTAACCGATTTTCTTCAAATTCGGTAGTGTTGGTTCATGGATCAAGAAACTCTACCATTCTAAATTTCAAAACGATTGGATGTAAAATACAGCTTTTATAGGACTAAAGGGCCAAATCGGACGAAACATATATATGGGAGCTATAGCTAAATCTTAACCGATTTTCTTCAAATTCGGTAGTGTTGGTTCATGGATCAATAAACTCTACCATTCTAAATTTCAAAACGATTGGATGTAAAATACAGGTTCTATAGAACTAAAGGGCCAAATCGGACGAAACATATATATGGGAGCTATAGCTAAATCTTAACCGATTTTCTTCAAATTCGGCAATGTTGGTTCATGGATCAAGAAACTCTACCATTCTAAATTTCAAAATGATTGGCTGTAAAATACAGCTTCTTCAGGACTAAAGAGCAAAATCGGACGAAACATATATATGGGAGCTATAGCTAAATCTTAACCGATTTTCTTCAAATTCGGCAATGTTGGTTCATGGATCAAGAAACTCTACCATTCTAAATTTCAAAATGATTGGCTGTAAAATACAGCTTCTTCAGGACTAAAGAGCAAAATCGGACGAAACATATATATGGGAGCTATAGCTAAATCTTAACCGATTTTCTTCAAATTCGGCAAATGTTGGTTCATGGATCAAGAAACTCTATCATTCTAAATTTCAAAACGATTGGATGTAAAATACAGCTTCTATAGAACTAAAGGGCCAAATCGGAAGAAACATATATATGGGAGCTATAGCTAAATCTTAACCGATTTTCTTCAAATTCGGTAGTGTTGGTTCATGGATCAAGAAACTCTACCATTCTAAATTTCAAAATGATTGGATGTAAAATACAGCTTCTACGGGACTAAAGAGCAAAATCGGACGAAAGATATATATGGGAGCTATATCTAAATCTGAACCGATTTCAACCAAATTCAATAGCGATCTTAACAGCCGCGAAATACTCTAAACTGCAAAATTTCAGAACGATCGGAGTGAAATTGCGACCTGTAGTCGACGAACAACTTTACATGGACAGACGGACGGACGGACGGACATCGTTAAATCGACTCAGCTAGTGATTCTGAGTCGATCGGTATACTTTAAGGTGGGTCTAGCTGTGTTATTTTCGGGTGTTACAAACATCTGCCGTGAAACAAACTTATAATACCCTGTACCACAGTGTGGTGTAGGGTATAATTAAAAAAACTTTAAAAATAACCAGTAAGGAAAGGCTAAAGTCGGGCGGTGCCGACTATATAATACCCTACACCACTCTCGTAATATTGAATTACTCTGATATATAAATTTTGTAATTCATGTATAAATTGTTTACATAAATTTACTTTTGGGACATTTTATACTTAAATAATACCCTGTACCACAGTGTGGTGTAGGGTATAAAAACGATTGGATCTAAAGAGCCAAATCGGACGAAACATATATATGGGAGCTATAGCTAAATCTTAACCGATTTTCTTCAAATTCGGCAATGTTGGTTCATGGATCAAGAAACTCTACCATTCTAAATTTCAAAACGATCGGATGTAAAATACAGCTTCTATAGGACTAAAGGACCAAATCGGACGAAAGATATATATGGGAGCTATATCTAAATCTGCACCGATTTTCTTCAAATTCGGCAATGTTGGTCCATGGATCAAGAAACTCTACCATTCTAAATTTCAAAACGAAAGGATGTAAAATATAGCTTCTATAGGACTACAGGGCCAAATCCGACGAAACATATATATGGGAGCTATAGCTAAATCTTAACCGATTTTCTTCAAATTCGGCAATGTTGGTTCATGGATCAAGGAACTCTACCATTCTAAATTTCAAAACGATCGGATGTAAAATACAGCTTCTATAGGACTAAAGGACCAAATCGGACGAAAGATATATATGGGAGCTATATCTAAATCTGAACCGATTTTCTTCAAATTCGGCAATGTTGGTTCATGGATCAAGAAACTCTACCATTCTAAATTTCAAAACGATCGGATGTAAAATACAGCTTCTATAGGACTAAAGGACCAAATCGGACGAAAGATATATATGAGAGCTATATCTAAATCTGCACCGATTTTCTTCAAATTCGGCAATGTTGGTTCATGGATCAAGAAACTCTACCATTCTAAATTTCAAAACGATCGGATGTAAAATATAGCTTCTATAGGACTAAAGGGCCAAATCGGACGAAAGATATATATGGGAGCTATAGCTAAATCTTAACCGATTTTCTTCAAATTCGGCAATGTTGGTTCATGGATCAAGAAACTCTACCATTCTAAATTTCAAAACGATCGGATGTAAAATACAGCTTCTATAGGACTAAAGGACCAAATCGGACGAAAGATATATATGGGAGCTATATCTAAATCTGAACCGATTTTCTTCAAATTCGGCAATGTTGGTTCATGGATCAAGAAACTCTACCATTCTAAATTTCAAAACGATCGGATGTAAAATACAGCTTCTATAGGACTAAAGGGCCAAATCGGACGAAACATATATATGGGAGCTATAGCTAAATCTTAACCAATTTTCTTCAAATTCAGCAATGTTGGTTCATGGATCAAGAAACTCTACCATTCTAAATTTCAAAACGATCGGATGTAAAATACAGCTTCTATAGGACTAAAGGGCCAAATCGGACGAAAGATATATATGGGAGCTATATCTAAATCTGAACCGATTTTCTTCAAATTCGGCAATGTTGGTTCATGGATCAAGAAACTCTACCATTCTAAATTTCAAAACGATCGGATGTAAAATACAGCTTCTATAGGACTAAAGGGCCAAATCGGACGAAACATATATATGGGAGCTATAGCTAAATCTTAACCAATTTTCTTCAAATTCAGCAATGTTGGTTCATGGATCAAGAAACTCTACCATTCTAAATTTCAAAATGATTGGATGTAAAATACAGCTTCTACGGGACTAAAGAGCAAAATCGGACGAAAGATATATATGGGAGCTATATCTAAATCTGAACCGATTTCAACCAAATTCAATAGCGATCTTAACAGCCGCGAAATACTCTAAACTGCAAAATTTCAGAACGATCGGAGTGAAATTGCGACCTGTAGTCGACGAACAACTTTACATGGACAGACGGACGGACGGACGGACATCGTTAAATCGACTCAGCTAGTGATTCTGAGTCGATCGGTATACTTTAAGGTGGGTCTAGCTGTGTTATTTTCGGGTGTTACAAACATCTGCCGTGAAACAAACTTATAATACCCTGTACCACAGTGTGGTGTAGGGTATAATTAAAAAAACTTTAAAAATAACCAGTAAGGAAAGGCTAAAGTCGGGCGGTGCCGACTATATAATACCCTACACCACTCTCGTAATATTGAATTACTCTGATATATAAATTTTGTAATTCATGTATAAATTGTTTACATAAATTTACTTTTGGGACATTTTATACTTAAATAATACCCTGTACCACAGTGTGGTGTAGGGTATAAAAACGATTGGATCTAAAGAGCCAAATCGGACGAAACATATATATGGGAGCTATAGCTAAATCTTAACCGATTTTCTTCAAATTCGGCAATGTTGGTTCATGGATCAAGAAACTCTACCATTCTAAATTTCAAAACGATCGGATGTAAAATACAGCTTCTATAGGACTAAAGGACCAAATCGGACGAAAGATATATATGGGAGCTATATCTAAATCTGCACCGATTTTCTTCAAATTCGGCAATGTTGGTCCATGGATCAAGAAACTCTACCATTCTAAATTTCAAAACGAAAGGATGTAAAATATAGCTTCTATAGGACTACAGGGCCAAATCCGACGAAACATATATATGGGAGCTATAGCTAAATCTTAACCGATTTTCTTCAAATTCGGCAATGTTGGTTCATGGATCAAGGAACTCTACCATTCTAAATTTCAAAACGATCGGATGTAAAATACAGCTTCTATAGGACTAAAGGACCAAATCGGACGAAAGATATATATGGGAGCTATATCTAAATCTGAACCGATTTTCTTCAAATTCGGCAATGTTGGTTCATGGATCAAGAAACTCTACCATTCTAAATTTCAAAACGATCGGATGTAAAATACAGCTTCTATAGGACTAAAGGACCAAATCGGACGAAAGATATATATGAGAGCTATATCTAAATCTGCACCGATTTTCTTCAAATTCGGCAATGTTGGTTCATGGATCAAGAAACTCTACCATTCTAAATTTCAAAACGATCGGATGTAAAATATAGCTTCTATAGGACTAAAGGGCCAAATCGGACGAAAGATATATATGGGAGCTATAGCTAAATCTTAACCGATTTTCTTCAAATTCGGCAATGTTGGTTCATGGATCAAGAAACTCTACCATTCTAAATTTCAAAACGATCGGATGTAAAATACAGCTTCTATAGGACTAAAGGACCAAATCGGACGAAAGATATATATGGGAGCTATATCTAAATCTGAACCGATTTTCTTCAAATTCGGCAATGTTGGTTCATGGATCAAGAAACTCTACCATTCTAAATTTCAAAACGATCGGATGTAAAATACAGCTTCTATAGGACTAAAGGGCCAAATCGGACGAAACATATATATGGGAGCTATAGCTAAATCTTAACCAATTTTCTTCAAATTCAGCAATGTTGGTTCATGGATCAAGAAACTCTACCATTCTAAATTTCAAAACGATCGGATGTAAAATACAGCTTCTATAGGACTAAAGGGCCAAATCGGACGAAAGATATATATGGGAGCTATATCTAAATCTGAACCGATTTCAACCAAATTCAATAGCGATCTTAACAGTCGCGAAATACTCTAAACTGCAAAATTTCAGAAAGATCGGAGTGAAATTGCGACCTGTAGTCGACGAACAACTTTACATGGACGGACGGACGGACGGACGGACGGACGGACATCGTTAAATCGACTCAGCTAGTGATTCTGAGTCGATCGGTATACTTTAAGGTGGGTCTAGCTGTGTTATTTTAAGGTGTTACAAACATCTGCCGTGAAACAAACTTATAATACCCTGTACCACAGTGTGGTGTAGGGTATAAAAATCAAAACATGGACATATGGCGACTGTTTTTCGTGTAAAGGATTCTGTGTATTAATGCACTCCAATTACCAATTTTCAGCCCGATCCACGGTGGGAGTAACATCTAATTTAGCACGAAAAAAATAGAAATATGAACTTACACCAATTCCTAAGATATTGGTACACCACTAATCTAAGGGCTTGGGTGCCCTTACCGGCATTCTAAATTTCTCAATTTTTTCACTCATGACGATATAAAGGTTCATTAACTATGGAAATATGTACATATGCCATATGTGATTGATATATTTTTTTGTTGTATAACTTACATTCACTTGAACAGAAAAGTGATTGTTTTTGGTACAATTTATGATTTCTTCTTACAGTTTTCAACTAGAGGTAAACAATTTAATTGAGTTGTTAATTGTTTAAGCAAAAAATTGGGGAAACAATTAAAATATTTAAATATATATATTTATAGCCTACACCACACTGTGGTACAGGGTATTATAAGTTTGTTTCACGGCAGATGTTTGTAACATAGCTAGGCCCACCTTAAAGTATACCGATCGACTCAGAATCACTAGCTGAGTCGATTTAACCATGTCTGTCTGTAAAGTTGTTCGTCGACTACAGGTCGCAATTTCTCTCCGATCGTTCTGAAATTTTGCAGTTTAGAGTATTTCGCAGCTGTAAAGATCCCTATTGAATTTGGTTGAAATCGGTTCAGATTTAGATATAGCTCCCATATATATCTTTCGTCCTATTTGGCCCTTTAGTTCTGTAGAAGCTGTATTTTACATCCAATCGTTTTGAAATTTAGAATGGTAGAGTTTCTTGATCCATGAACCAACATTGCCGAATTTGAAGAAAATCGGTTAAGATTTAGCTATAGCTCCCAATATATGTTTCGTCCGATTTGCCCCTTTAGTCCTGTAGAAGCTGTATTTTACATCCAATCGTTTTGAAATTTAGAATGGTAGAGTTTCTTGATCCATGAACCAACATTGCCGAATTTGAAGAAAATCGGTTAAGATTTAGCTATAGCTCCCATATATGTATATGTTTCGTCCGATTTTGCTCTTTCGTCCTGTAGAAGCTGTATTTTATATCCAATCATTTTGAAATTTAGAATGGTAGAGTTTCTTGATCCATGAACCAACACTACCGAATTTGAAGAAAATCGGTTAAGATTTAGCTATAGCTCCCATATATATTTTTCGTCCGATTTGGCTCTTTAGTTCTATAGAAGCTGTATTTTACATCCAATAGTTTTGGAATTTAGAATAAACAATTTATACATGAATTACAAAATTTATATTTCAGAGTTATTCAATATTACGAGAGTGGTGTAGGGTATTATATAGTCGGCCCCGCCCGACTTTAGCCTTTCCTTACTGGTTTTTTAGTTGTTATACTTTCGGTAAAAGTTTAGTTAGGAATGCTGTGTGATGCATCCTAGATTTTTATTTTATTTTTTACTCACATTGTAAAGTATAACTTCTAAAAATTTTGGCTGCCAAGATTTGCCTATTGATTTTGTATAATTATTTTTAGGAAATATGCAGATTAAGCGATTGGAAATTTTGATATTTGGTACAAAGTCAAAAATATTCGGGAAAAAAATCATTCGGTTTGCATTTTGTTTTAGAGAAATTTTGACTAAGTATTAGTAACAAAAGTCAACAAAAAATAATAAATTTGTTTAAAGCACATTCATTAAATTCGAAGATAATTTCGATTTTTAATCAATATTTTAAAAAAAAGTTAAAACTGAACATATAAACAAATTTTTAAATTTAAAACATGAAAAAACAATAATATATTTTTTTCGCCCTAAAATGAAGCTTTCTCCCACTGTGCGATATATAAATGGGGGCTATATTGAAAAATGGATCGATATTGCCAATTTGCAATCCCAAGCTATAAGAAGTATCTGCACCAAATTGCAGTCATCTTTCTCATTTTTATAGCAAATTGTAGCGTGATTACAACAGACGGACGGACATGGCTAAATCGTCTTAGGATTTTACGACTATTAAGAATATGTACTCGTATGTATAAGTATACTTTATGGGGTCTCTGATCAATATTTCGAGGTGTTACAAACGGAGTGACAAAATGAATACCCCCATTCTATGGTGGATGGTACAAAAATCGAAAAACAAGCAACTTTTAGTAATTTGGTACAGTTGGTACAATTTCTTGATCATTATGGTACAATTAGAAAATTTTTCAATACCATCACTGATCCTGAGTGGCTATTTGAAGTCCTATCGTAACGGGATGCATATCGTTGTTCGAGTTATGAAAAGGGCTATATTTCGTCAGCTGGTTATTTTTGAGTCCGAGGTCAAATTCGATTAGTGACCTCCGTTATCTCATTTTCTACCCCCCTAATGCTTATTTTGAAACGCTAATAAAGGCATTTAAAATAATAAAACTTTTGCATTTGAAGTACTCAGTTTCATTAATAAACCAAAAAATTTAATTGGGTAAATATTTTAAAGTTTATACTGAGGACAAATTCGACTAGCTTCTTTAGATCTCATTTTCTGTCTCTCTCCCTCCAACACACATGAAAAAACCCACTGCCTCAAACACACAATCACTAGGGCGGTTCGGCCCAGCATCAACAAACTAAAATTGCGAGATTTTCCACCTTTCTTTGACGCTTTCCAAGGTAGAATTTCAGAATAAAAGCACGTTGTTTACCCATTCACCCTACACTCAACCAAAATAGTACTTTCGCCACTGACTCCTTATTTATAATCCGATCTTTACGTATGATGCATTGTTGATCAACTCTTAACAAGGGCTTACATTCCCCTGTCATCGATAAAATGTCCGTTAATTTTTCTTCTTATTTTGAGGTGTTCTATCCAAATATGTCATCAGATAGAGGATCCTGGCGGTCACTCTTATAGTTCCCTTTTTAAACGTCAACGTTCTTGACAGGGAAATGAAGATGGCTACACATGTGTCTATAATTTCTGTTTAAATTCTTGCATTACAAAAATTTGCATGGATCGGAACTTGGTTTCCACAATGAAGTTAAAAAGCTCCAAAAATTATTGCAGTTTAGAAATAAATAAAAGCACAGGGGATTGACGCACGTGAGCGTGAAAGCTTATGTTGGAAGACGAAGTGCGACTTACATCATTTGATTGTCTTGTTCGTGATTCGTGTAGATTTAATACTGTTTATAATTTGAATTATTGGAAATCCAGAATAGTTTTGAAATTTGAATTTTACGAAATATAAGGTTTGACAGCAGAATGACGCATATCACAAGGATAAAAAATAAGCATCCATAAAAATAGTAATTGATAAAAAATTATAAACATTAATAGAAAACATAAGTCAATAAATATTCTATTTTACACTGAACCAATTTTATTAAAATTTCCCAAAATTTTGAAAAATTTAAGTGAAAGTAGAGATAGCAACAGGGGCATAACTATTGAGCAATTTGGTAGACATTTTTTTTCATCAAAAATAAATATTTCAAAAAGATATTTTAGTGACCGCAAAGGATGTAACGATTTTTCCAATAGGGATGATATGATTTTGAAGTGACGTTTCGGCCATTTGTAATATGTCATTATCTGTCATTTGTTTTTCATTGTATTCAGTAGTGTTTACAATTTCATCATGGAGAGATATAAGCAAGAACAACGTTCAAATTATTCAGTTTTATTATCAAAATAATCGTTCCCCAATTGCAACTTTTCGAGAGCTAAGTCCATTTATTTTTAAAATCCAAAAAAACACTTTCCAGTCGACCTACGACCTTGACATCCATGATCAACATTTTAGCTCTCGTTAAGAGCTATCTTTTTGGCATTGACCGATTGTGGCTACGTGCCACACAACAATTGAAACAATAGAATTGTTGCGAGAAAAGTTTGGAGATTCGATTATTTAAAGAAATTGTGATATTGAATGGCCTCCAAGAAGTTGTGATTTAACACCATTAGACTATTTCTTGAAGTCATTGGTCGTATTTGAAGTCTTTGGTCTTTCGAAATAAACCAGACTCTCTTCAAGCTTTACAAGTCAATATTGAACGTGCCATTCATGACATACGACTTGATTTAGTGGAAAAAGTGATCGAAATTGCGATCATCGAATTCGTTCCTGCAGAAGAAGTCGGGGAGGCCATTTGAATGACGTTTTATTTAGAACTTAATTGTATCGATTGTACTTTACATTAAATAAAAAAACTTTTGAATTTCCTTAACAATAAGTGTGTTTTTTTCAAAGAAATCATATCAATCTTATTGGAAAACCCTGTATAAAGCTTTGTAATAAAGTAAATACCAAAGTGGAATAGATTTTATTTTTCCTAATTTAAATACACAAGGAGGGAAAATTAGCCGTTAATGTCGAAATCACCCATGTACTCGTATACATATAATCAGAGCCGTCCTAAATCTGCATTTACATAAAAACTGGATAGTTTGGTTGACTTTATAGCTATTTTGGATATACAAAAATGTTTGGTTAAAAGCTTCGAATCTTCTTTTGTACAAAATTAGTTTTCCCAAACATAAATGGTGCATTTTACACAATTAATTTCGGAGTCGGAGTGGACCATAATTCCAGACTCCGACTACGACTCCACAGGGCGAAAATGGGCGTAACAACAAGAAAAATGAAAATTCAATGTTTGAAAGGTTTCTGTACACTGCATCAATATACACATCCTGACAAATTTTTAGCGACCTACTGTCAGAAATGGCGAAATTATTAACGAAATACAAAAGGGCCTAACAATTAATTATTTCTTTTTTTATAGTTAAAAATTCCAATTTCACGCAATTTTCAGAAACATGTTGTAAATTATGTTTGTGTGTATTTATATTTGCATCACTATGTTTAGGTATTATACTGAAAACCTCGTTTTTCTAACGACAAAATTTTTCATTTTATTTAATTTTTTGCTTCTCCTATAAAATTTTCAAATATGATGATAGGCCCTTTCTCGTTTCTGTAGTACATACAATGAAAAATAAATATTTGTTTCGTAACAAATAATTCCAAATAAAAAATATTAGGACGGAAACAAAGATTTGTTGAAATCAACATCTTCCAAAATATGTAATATTTTTGTGTGCCAAATATAATATATTTCCAGTGTACCCTAAACATTTGTATATTTCAAGCAGAATATTTTTGGGACAATACACTACAGAAGCGATTTTTTTCAGCGTGTTCACGCAAAGAAAAAATTCGTTTCTGCGAAACGAAATATTAGACAACTGCAATGCTCGTCTGCCGGAACTGAAATTTCGTTTGTTGTGAATGAAACATATTCGGATCAAAAGAAATTTCAGTTGTCGTAAACGAGAATTGTTGTTGTCTAATATTTCGTTTCGCAGAAAAGAATTTTTTCTTTGCGTGCAGGAATTTTACGAACGTTTTAAATTTTCGAAAAATAATACCGTCGAATTACTGAAAAACATAAAACTTGTCTTAAAATTGAGGTTTCTGAATACTTAAATGCATATAAATATTTGATTCGTAAATAATATCCCCAAATAAAAACCACTAAGGAAAGACTAAAGTCGGGTGGGGCCGACTGTATAATACCATCCACCATTGTTTGCCAACAAATGCACGGATAACCATTATTTCTATTAACAGTTGCAGGTTAAATAAAGTACATTTCTAAATTCCAGACACACCTGTACTTATCAAAACATGGATCGATATACCCCATTTTCACAACAGACGATTTAATTCAATATAAAGCACAAAAGCTTAAATTTTGTTTCCCATTAGCACTAGGCACGTTTAGGTCAAACGTTAAGTATAAATTCTCAAATATCAGACAGATCAACTGAAGAATTTGTTCTCTAGAGCCTCAAGAAGTGACATCAGTGCGGACCCTTATATGGACCGATGTTATCCATTTTTAAACATGGACCGATGTTCCCCATTTTTAATAGGGACTATAACGTAAAATATTGAGTATGAATTCTAAAATTTCAGTCAGATCAATTGAAGAATCCGTTCTGAAGAGCGTCAAGAAGTGGCATAGGTGGCGACCTTTTTATGGGGGGCTATATCAAAACATGGAACTATGTCCTAATGGACAAAGGGCGTTACCACAACGCCCCTTTTTGTACCTCCCACACAAAATGGCCAAATAATGCCCCAATTTAATATTTCATAAAGTTAATATACCAGTGTACATAAACGCTTATAATTCGGCACAGTGCGATGTGTTTAAAGTATCTACTGTTCAGCGAAAAATAGGTGTATTTGTGAAACCCGTTCTGGTACCTCCCACACAAACTGACAGAATAATTCGTGGAATATTCAATATTACATTACTCACAAAGTGAGGGTATACCTTAGTCGGTTTATCCGACTGAAACTTTCTTACCTGTTTTTTGTGCCCGAAACCTAAAAACTTTTTTTTTTATGTATTGAGGCATACTATTTTCTGAAACCAAAACAAAAAATGTGTATGGTAAGTTTTTTTAAAAAAAATGATTTTTTGTTAATGTCGTGCTGGCGCGAAGAAATGTCATAAAAATAAAAAAATTTGCCAAAAAAAATGTTTGTTCAATTTTTTGACAGCTAGATCGATTAAGCAGTGCTAAACTTTAAATAAAAGGAAATTATAAAGGCTACAGAAGCTGAAAATATCACATTCACGTAGAAACCGAAGTTTAGTAACTCGTCGGCTTAATGCTATTTTGGTCCATACGCCATTTTTGTGTTTTTGAGTTAGCAGTTGATAACATAGGTTTTAGGCATGCTCTTTCAGAATCTGCAATCATTTTTTTCCTATCTCGTCTAGTTTCCGAGATATTGGTAGGGTAAATTTATTTAACTGTGAATAACGGGAAATAATTTCGATATTTTTGTTTTATGTCTCCATTTTTTATCGCCCTATATTTTTGACTCAGTATTTTACGTCCTTTTGATCACAATGTGTAATATACTGTCCTTCCATACCGACCCTCTTTGTGGTCCATGTAATACAAATACGAACAAATATTTAAATAAAAGTGGATATGGACCAAAATGCCAAGTACAAAAATTGTTATAACTTGCTTATTTTTGAATGTAATGGCATATAAGTGCATGAGAATCATACAAACACTGTTGGGAACCCTTTGAAATAAAAAGTATGTAACTCTTCAGTCCCGTTTTTACTCAAACAATAAATTGCGTTTTTCTCCGATCATACAAAATGGCGTATGGAACAAAATAGCATTGAGCCGACGAACTGTCGTTAAAATAATTAGAAAAAAATTGTTTTTTTTTCAACAAAAAAATCGTTTTTTTTTTCAACAAAAAATCGTTTTTTTTTTGATGGCCAGAAAAAAATCTATAATAAATAGAAACAACGATAAAAAAAATGTATCTATTCTAATGATGAAAACAATACCTATTTGAAAAAAATCTATTGATAAATGTATAAATTATAACCCATACAAAAACTAGGGATCAAAATAAGAAACTTTGCCGAAGGAACCATACCTCTAAAACGAATTCTGATGTCCCGGAAAAAAATCCCACTTTGAGCCATTTAGAGTGCTCCAATCGAGTCCAAATGTATGACCGACCCCCACTCAGTGAAGTGCTCATTGAAAATCGTATACAGTCTCTACCAAATTTGGCAGTATTCCTTGATGTAATAAGAAACCTCTTTCTGCCGAATTTCGTACTGATCGGATATAAAATACAGTTTCTACAGCGCTTACACGTCAAATCGGGGCTAACACATATATGGGGGATATATCGAAATCTGAACCGATTTCCCACAAATTTTGTATTGTATCTAAGTGTATCACTAGACTACTCTCTGTCAATTTTTCTACAAATCGGTTCAAAAATGTTGCTTATACAGTGCATATATTCCAAATCGGAGGTACATATATATGGGAGCTATATGTAAATCTGAACCGATTTTAACCAAATTCAATAGGGATCGTCCTTGGGCCTAAAAAAAGATATGTGCAAAGTTTCGTTGAGATCGGACCATAATTGCGACCTGTACTTTGACTACAAGAATACATGAACAGACAGACAGACGGACATTGCTAAATCGACTCAGAAAGTTATTACAAGTCGATCGGTATAATAAACAATGGGTCTATCTCTTCTCCTTTTGGGTGTTACAAACAAATGCATAAAGTCATAATACCCTGTACCACAGTGTGGTGTAGGGTATAACAACTAAAAACATCATATTGCAAATTATTTATTATGGCAATTTTGTTTAGGAGGAACCAAAAGGGGCGTGGCAATAACACCCATATTATCAATATTCTATAGGTACTATGAGTATAAAAGCATTACGAGTATGTACACTTAAAATTTCAAGTGTTTGTTTGCTCAGGAATCGAAGTTATAAGCCGTTACATTTTTGTGCAAAATGATCCATTTGTATGGGAGGTACAAAAAGGGGCGTGGCAATAACGCCCATTTTGCACGGTACTGTATCAATGTAAGAGCATTAGATCCCACAATATTTCAAGTTTTTGTATAGACTGGAATAAGTTATAAGCCGTTAACTTATTGTGCAGAATTGTTAATTTGTATGGGAAGTACCAAAATGCGTGTGGCAATAACGCCCATTGACTCAGACTTGAAAGGACCTGTACCACAGTTTATGGTAGACTATACAAATATTAAAATTTTTGTTTGTTTCGTAGTGTTATTAGTAAAATATCATCGCGTTATAAAGACTTGGTCGAATACTGTACACAATTTTTCTAGTTTTATGGCAAAGACACAGTTACATGATGTTCTTAACAAAAAAAGCGAAAAAAAGAAGAACAAGACATAAAGTAAGACTTGAAAAAGTACATACCTACCTACCAACCGATTGTTCTACACACTTAGTAACAAATAATAGAATATCTATTTGTGAGTGGAAATCATAGAAACCGAGAATGGAGAGGAGTAGGAACATTAAATGCCTAAAACTAATTACAACACCATTTACGTGGTTTGGTGGCAATCACGTGTTCAGCACTTTCCAAGATTTTTTACTAGCGATTAGAGGAATTGATAATTCGGACATGTAACGATTAACCTAAATTTAAATGTTGGGTTTGTCGAAACTCCAATGGTCACAAAGGATGTTGGAATCATCATTTTGTCACTTCATAAACCCGTCTCGGGGGAAGTGGTTACACAATAATTTTTGGTGGTGATATTTGTGCAAATACGCGTGCACGTTTTAATCGCCTGTTTGTTTCACCGCAGAGTTAAAATTGTTTATGTATAAAAAACTTCGAGACTTCGATCGGGAGGCTATACTAAATGGAACATTGCACTCTGACGCGTCATTTGAATATATATCAAATGCTTGAGTCGCACAAAGTCTCAATCATAAATAAGTACGCACCGCAAAAGTAGAAGAAAAGACGGCCACCAACGATTGAATGGAAGGGCAGTAACGAGCTTTGGACGGGAGTCGCACAGTATTTCAAATGGATTGCTGACATTTGAGGTACTTTTCCTTTTTTAAATGTTGTTGTAAATATTCTCTTAGGGATGGAATACTTTAGGGGCTAAAATAAGAAAACAAATTTACTCATATTGTGCATTCTTCTACACAAAAAAGTAAGGGATTTTAGGAATTATCACGAGCAATAAGAATAATAATGAAAGATAAAATATTTGATTTTTTTAATGTAACTTATCCCAATTATTATAAAATTAGTATGTAATTCCATTTTTTGCGATAGCTGAACGCAGAGAAATGATCTGAATGGAAAAGGTCACGTTAAATATTTAATCTGTATCAGAACTAAATATAATTCAGTTACAGTAACAATATATAACAAGTTTTTATTGTAACATTTTTTTCTGCAATTATAAACAATTTATATCAAAGTTTTTGTCTCATACTGTGAGGTAACCTGTACTGCCGAAATTTTTATTGACATAGGGTAATTCGAAAGGAAACCGACCTACTCCGAATATTAATAGATTTAGATTTCGATGAAATACACGCGTATACTAGAAGACCATGCCGACTTATTACCTTTTAGCGATTGTCCAAATTCATAGCGGTTTAGATTTTATAGGGTGCCCAAATTGGTCACCTACAATTTATTTTTAAAATTATAGCCTTTTTGAAGTTTACATAACATTTGAACGGAATATCAGATTAGAATGATGTAAGTACCATTTGAAAGAACTTAACATCCTCTCTACGAATTATAAATTACGTAATTAATTTCTTAATTTTTTTTCGTTTTATTTTTAAAAATTATTCACATATTTTACCACAAAATGGAAAAAATGTCAGCGTGGGTGGACGGAGTTTTACAAACGAAGGCTCATTTTTAAGGTCATTAGTTGTTCTTTATATAGCAGGGATTCATTTTCGCGTCCTTAACATTTTTAAATGCATCCGATGCATCTGCAAATTTATTTTGCAATTCACTCATCAATGACACCATAAATTCGAAACAAAAACGCTGAAAGTTTTAAGATGGTGTTCAGCCCCGTTCTTTTTTTAAAAAATTATTTATTTTAAAATTCCTGAGATGCGAATATTGCATTTGTTATATTTTGTATACGAATTAGAGCTTTCTTAAAGGACTTGACTAGGACATCCTGGATAAATGCGAAAATTCGCCAATTTTCGCATATATCATTATGCATTTTTTCTCGTAACTTTGATTTGCATACTGGACCACAAAAACACCAACATAGATATATGAAACATTTATAGTCATGTAGTCCTATTTAATCTGAGCTGATCCTGCGAATTTGAATCTGTTGCTGTCTTCTTCTTTCTATGTAAGAGCATTTTTACTTAAAAATGTCAGGAATCGAAATTGTTTTTATTGGAATGATTCTGTATATTTTGTGATTTCAATATTTTTCATAGTTCATAAAGAAACTCATTGGCATTTTTTAGTAAATATTGTTTTAAAAAACAACAATATACAAGATGATTTTTTCCATAGTAAAACGCATATACAAATTTTCAAGACAATCGGGAATGTCGACCAGATTTTTCTCGAAAAATCGTTCGGAGCCGGATATACACCGATTCCTTTCTCATTTGTCGCAATCGGTTGTCTGAGATAACTAATAGCAACAAAATATTTGTCAAAGGACAAAATTAAAAAAAATATATGGTAAATTTAAAAAAAAAAATGTTTCTTTAGTATTCCCATTTTCTTGGAATGTGTTTTTAGTATTTGGGCCATATTTTTCAAGTATATTCTCAATAAAGCACGGATATACTTTAAATTTAAGGAAATTAAAAGGAGTACACATGTTAGTAATGGCACTTTCAAGTGCAAACAAAAGTTTAGTAACTGTCGTTAAAATAATTAGAAAAAAATATTTTTTTTTCAAAAATATCGTTTTTGCTAGCACGAAAATAAAAATAGAAAAAAAATTAGCACAAAACAGTTTGTTCCAATTTTTGGAAGCATTCTTACAAAGAAAACAATGCCTATTTGAAGAAAATCTATTAATAAATGTACACGCAGAATACAGTTTGGTTGCCTCAACCGAATTATTTGCCAACCGAATTTTGGTAGTTCTGTCTACTATCATGCGATTCCATCAGAACAACCAATATTTTGGTTGTGGTATACTTCTGCTTCCATGTTGACAACAATCATATTTGGTTGCGCCAACTGCAATAATGGTGAATAAAATTATCAGATGTAGTTGCCACAACCAACAGTTTTAAAAAATTGGTTGTTCTTAAAATTTGTCAGTCATATACTACCGACAATTAATTAAGAACAGTTTTCATTAATTTTTATTCTATTTATTGAACGAAAAATTAAACAATTCATAACAAAATTAAAAATCCCATATTACAAATTCATCACTATTATGAGATGTGGAAATATTTGACACACATTTTAGTACACGAAAAAAAAACACAAAACTTTTATGCAAATATCGCTAAACCCTGTGCTTTCAATTTCATGATTGTTGCTTTTATTTTTTATTTATGTAAAACATTTTTCACAACATATTCTGCATTCCCCACATTATTATCCACACGAGATTATTTTTGGTTATCTATGCCGTTCTTAAAAAAATGTTGAAGATTTTTTTATGTCGAGTAATTTTATTTTTTGTTTGTCATGTATCAGCAAAAGAACAGCAACCAATCTTTCGGTTGTATTTCCCAAAATACATTTACATAATTATTCTAAATTTGGGAAATGATTGGGATAACCAATAAACGATTATTTCTTAATATTTGTTCTGTTGTAGTAACCAATTATTTGTTGCAATAACAATCTTTGGTCTATTGATACAATTTCTGTTGTCAAGAATAAAACATTGGTTGTCACAACCAAAAATCGATTATATAGTACTATAATGAAAATTTAAATTTGGTTATCACAACTAACCGAGTGTCAATGAAAAAAACAATCTTAATTCATTTGATCGTATCCATGTTATTATTGTTGTTTCAACTATTTATTTATAAATACAACCGACAGACGGTATACTTTTACGACAATATACTTTTTGTTGCTAGTACTTTTTTTTTATTGTTACAATCGAATTCCAACCAATTATTTTCCTGGGTGTAGCATAGAAGTTATAAGAGCTTTACCCCTTCATACAATTTTAGCCATTTGTGGGGGAGGTACCACAAAGAGCAGTCCGATATGGTTGTCCATCAAACGTAAACTAGATTTGAATAAAATATTTTAACGTACGAAATTTTAAGTCATTGGGACGTTCCTTTTCAGAGTTCTCGTTAGCACCATTCAGTCGAACTGAATTATTCAATTATTCAAATTGTAATTTTTTAGATCGTTTTATTTTGGAATTATCCATAACAATATATTTTTGGTCAATAGTGGTTTCTTCGTTGTGTTTACGACTCAATAACATAATAGATAGTACGGAACCCTCTTATGGCCACGGGATCAGTAGATTTTGGTCATAATGATACTCTCAGAGACATCCTACACCAGGCCCTTCATACAACCACAAGATGGGCTTCCGGCAATGGTATTGGTGTTAACCCGATCTGGACGGAACTAGTTCTTTTCACCAAGAGAAATAAGGTACCAAGAGTTACACCTGTTTTATTTGAGGGGTATGGAAATTCTCTGAAAGCGCAAAATACTTCAGTATTTTACTAGACAGGAAGTTGCACTTCAAACCCAACATTTCGGAGAGAGCAAATAAGGCTGTGGTATCGCCATATACCTGTCTGAACCCGCGTATATTTTATTGGTTGTATGCAGCAGTAGTCAGACCGATAATGCTCTGCAAAAATCCATATGCCGCATGTACTGCGATTAGAATCAGGGAACTGTCACTATGGTCAGGAAATAGCTACGGACATAGTGTCATTGTGTCATTGTTGCATAGATCAGAAAGGAATGATCGTATTCCAGGACAGAGCAGATCCATTAACTTCTATACAGACGGTTCCAAACTCGATAACCAAGTGGACTTTGGTGTCTTTTCTGAGGAAATTGAGCTATCACTTTCAAAAAGACTACCTGATCACTGTAGAGTTTACCTTTCAGAAATCTTAGCTATTAAAGAGGTAGCGGAATGGCGGACTCTAACGGTCAGGCTGCTATCTGACTCTAACAGTCAGGCTGCTATCAAGTCCCTGGAAACTAAATATATTCCTAAATTCAAAAACTGCCCTCGACTGTCGCAGATCTCTTAACAAAATGGCTGAACAGTTGTGCCGGGCCACAGGGATATACCAGAGAACTGCAAGGCCGATGAGCTTGCAAGACTAGGAAGTACCTCACACGTTCCAGGTAGAGGTGGGAAACTATCGATGGTACTATCGAGGGTATCGATAGTTTAATTTTTTTGTGACTATCGATTGTTTTCTGCTAAGATTATTTAATATTTTAAAACTATCGATATTTTTGGTTACTATCGATAGTGAATCCGAAATGATCCGCCACTAAAATTGTAACATTAACAGCCTGTTTCTCTATGTCGAACGACAGCGATGCGAACGAAAAACAGCTGATTTGACACCTCAAATCTTCTAGGCAATTAACAACTTTGTAATACTTTGCTTATTGAGCCAACAAAGTCTACAATAAGGGAGTACATAACTGGGTTTGGCTCTAACAAGAAAGAATGTTCAGCAAAACTGGACAATTAATTTCGGACAGGCGCACGAAATTAAAAGCAAAAATGTATGTATGTTGTTTTTTATGAACAAAAATATCTATTGATCTCATTTTTAACTCGTATACATTTAAAAAAATGGAAGTAATCAGTTTAGTTTTTCTGCATTGAACTAAGAAAATAAAAAGTTGTTCTGTTTTGTTAAACAAATTGAATTATTTATTTATATGAATTAAAATACAAAGTATATTTATATTCTAATTTTACGGTCCAGGGAAGCCGGGTTACAATAACCATGTGGCTAGATTTTACAGCGACAGACCAGAACCTCTGGCGGGAATCGCACCCTCGACCACCAAACTCATAGGCGAGCACGCTACCAATTCACCTACTGGGTCGCTCTTGAATTATTTATTTTACGTATAAAAGCTTTTCTTTGAGGACTATTAAAATTCGATAGTATCGTCGATATATCGATATTTTTGTTAAGATTTGATAGTTGAGAATCGATATATCGATAGCTTTTTTTAAAACTATCGAAACTATCCGATAGCGCCACTATCGATAGTTTGCCACCTCTAGCTCCAGGGTACCTAGAACATGTGGGTATGCCTCTCGCAACCCGCAGGCTTCTCTTGAGATATAGTGTATTTACGGCAACAAATGACAGGTGGTAACAAGCAAGGAACTGCATACATTCCAGGCTGATGTGGCCCGGCCTAGACCCAAAACACACCAAAGCACTGCTGTCGTTGTCGAGAACAGGCGTCTCACTTATCGTGCCTGTCATGACAGGTCCCTGTCTTATTAGGCGGCACGCAGAGAGATTGAAAGTCTTGTGTAATGACTTTTGCAGAAGCTGTGGAGACGAAGAGGAGGAGGAATCACTAGAACACCTTCTGTGTATGTGACCGCTCTTATTTCTTTGATGAGTTAGCTAACTTGGCTGATGTTGAAATCCGGTAACATTTGAGCTTTTTAAGGCAATAAAATTGGTTCAACGGTTCGTCCCTGTGGTAACACAATGGCCTGGATAGTCTATGTGAGTCTGTTTTAGAGGCTGCCACTCTTAAACTAACCCAAAGAAACCATAATGTGGTTACTTTGCAATTACATTGCATATATAAGCACGACTCAATGCTATTACGGTCACGGCACAACCAAAATATGTCCAATAAATTGCCACAACTATAAGTTTGATACGTCAAACTTGATTTAAACCCATTTGCTTTATTGATAAAGGCCCAACTATAATATGCATAAGCAATTCCGTACGGAATGTGCGTTAAGTTTCGCACCCTGCTTAAGCAAATGGGAACTGAGAGAACTTAACGAAAAGTTCACTTAAGTACATTATAGTTTGGCACATACGATTTCATGCATTCGCCCAGTTGCTTAAGCTAGCTTATGCATATTATAGTTGGGCCTTAAGACTATGCAACAAACTTTTTTGTATCCAAGATCTAAAATATTTTTTTGAGTACATTGAGGCATACTAAAAATAAAAACCAACAAGCAAAGACGGATTAAGTTCGGCCATACCGAATCTTATATACCCTCATCCATGGATCGCATGTAAATGGTTTCGGGTACATATAAACTAATTATACCAAATTTCAGCTCAATTCGTTGAAATTAGAGGTTTTTGTGGCGTTACGAAGTCAAATATAAAGGTACCTTTGTATGGCGGCTATATCAAAACATGAACCTTTGACTACCGTTTTTCGTGTGAAGGACTCCGGGTATAAATAAACCCCAGTTACCAAGTTTCACCCCGACCTGTTGACATTTGTGGTCTCTATGGCGTTAAGAAGTCAAATCCGGAAGATGCTATATTTGGGGGGCTATATCAAAAAATGGACCGATATTGCCTATTATCAATCCCAAGCTACCTGCAGCTATAAGAAGAATCTATACCAAATTTCGGTCATCTAGCTCAATTATTGTACACTGTAGCGTAATTACAGCAAACGAACGGACGGACTGACGGACATAGCTAAATCGTCTTAGAAATTTACGACGATTAAGAATATATATACTTTACGGGGTCTCACATCAATATTTATACGTGTTAGAAACGGAGTGACAAAGTGAATATACCCCCATCCTATGGTGGAGGATATAAAATGCAAGAAAGTTCAGTCGGGTAAACCGACTTACGAATCCCCTCAGCTTTAGTCCCCAAAAATATTCGTAAATTTATTTATTTTTTTGTTTTAATTAAAATATTATTAATTGAAATTACATTTAAGAACTTTAACGCATGCATTGGTATTAAAGTTATAAGCTGTTAAATTTTAGTGCACAATAGTCCAAACAGGCCCATAAAATGACCATATTTTTTTTAATATTTTTTTATTTAGGATATCATATTACACCCCGAAAAGTGTTATGCAAAGCCCTTCCACAAGAATTTTTGAAATTAGCGCATTTCGCGGTGTTTTTTTTTTGCCCCATTTTTCATACGAAAACTTCATCGATTTCTCAATTAAAGAAAACACTGTTTAACGACGTCATGTCGTAAAGTCTGGCAGATTTTGCAATAATTTTGCATAGAAAGCCGACACAAAAATTTATTCTAATCAATTCATTAAGCACAGTGCGTTATTTGTTCACTGAACTCGTTCACCTGGACAACGTGGCCGGCCAGCGGAGTACGAGTATTTTGGACGAATATGCTCCGCTCCGTAGGTAGGCTTTCTTCGATGTCCAATCGGACTGTGTTCGAGGCTATACCTTTTTGTGCTTTTCAGTGTTGTTTGCAAAAAAACAACACTTAACGGATGACCGATTGCGAAAAATCGAGAAAAAACACACAACTATAGCTGCAAAGCGTCACGTTTACCACAAGCTGGCGGGAGAGGAGAAAATGCTGGATTGAATTGGGAAATTTTGTCGAAAATACAAGTGTTTGCAAAACGTGACTTGTGAAATGGCGGTCAGAATTTACATTTACAGAGAGAGGTTGAAGATTCTTTGTTTTGGTAGATATGCAAAGAAAATTTTTTTATGGATATAACAAATATTTTCAGGATCTGTTATAATATAAATCTATTCTACAAAGTTACTCGATCATCGTTGTTGTTAATTTAAAATATATTATCATGTGTGAAAAATTAATTAATTACTTAATTCACTCTCTCAATTCCTTCTTACCCCCCGCACAGCGAGGGTATAATAATTGAACTTGAATTTATTCGTTTTATATATTTTTATTACTTTTGGTATAATAATTTTAAATAAACTAGTTTTTTATATTAAATTTGTATATTTGATATTTTTCCAATTTATATAACAAAACGGCAAGCACGATTTTTTATGGTACACATTAAGTGTATTTAAACATATAATTTGTGAATAAAACTAGGCTATTGCGTCAAAGAAGTGCTGAATCGCATTATTATTTAATTCAGTGCAATCTCATATTAAACAATTTTTATTCGAAATTAATACAAATGTGAGAAATTGACATGACGTCAAAATGTTCGAAGTCTTCAATCTAGTAGCGGAAAGACAAGAAATCAAATCTGAAATCAATTTAAAAAAATGCCTCTCGACAAAAATTGATGTTTGCTCATTCTTATGACGAATCTGCATTGGAATCCATGTGATCGTTATATTTTAGGTATAGGATGTGTTTAGCATTATTACTTGGAACACTATGAGGAACATTTTTGTTGAACATTTTAACCCTCTAGCTCCTCAATGTAGGGGTCTTTTTGGTCCATTATGTGGATAAGGGTAAATAACACCCCTAAAACAGGTGTTTAGAGAGTGAAAACGTTTTGTGGTAAAGCGTAAAAATCATCCCTAAAACAGATGTTTAGCTAGCCAAATGTTTTACAAAAATATTTGCCATAAAATTCTACTATAAGTCTCTGAATTCACCATAACTCAAAGTTCAACTTTAATGCCAGAAATAATGGAAGACTTAAAATCCATTTTTAGGTTTAGCATCAATTCGAAAAAGTAAGAAATTAACCTAAAAATGAATCTTAATTTTAACTTATTTCTGGTATTTAGGTCGAGTTTAGAGTTTTTGTTTGTTTAGAGACTTATAGTAGAATTGTATGGCAAATATTATTGTTGAACATTCTAACTATCTAGCCATTCAATTCAACTATAAGTCTCTGAAGACCCACGCTGAAAAAAATCGCTTCTGTAGTATATTGTCTCAAACATATTCAGCTTGAAATAAACATATGTTTAGGGTACACTCCAAATATATAATATTTGACACACACAAATAGTATATGTTTGGGAGGATGTTATTTTAAACAAAAATATGTTTCCATTATAATATTTCTTTACCTGGAATTAATATTTTATTAAATATTATATTTAACTATTTTGGCAATGTATCAACGCCTTATTTCAAAGACAAGATTTCTGTTTTTCAGAAGTTCAAAATGCATTTTTTTATAAATTGTATATGTTTGTAAAATTCAGTTAAAATTTAAATCTTATAATCTTTCGTAACTATATTTTGCAGTGATAGATTGACAAAAAGAGATAAATTGGAATATTTATAAATTAAAAATTATTGATGTAAAACAAAAGCTAATGCTGCTAAAGACATTTTTAACTATAAAGTTTAACAAGAAATCTAGGAAAAAATAACTAAAATTCGAAAAAGTCACCAAAGTTTTAAAAATATTTTTTAAATAAAATATATTTGGAAAACTTCTTAAACAATAACTTTGTTTGTGTGTAAACACACATTTTATTTGTGAAAGTCAGTTTGCAAATATATTATGTTCTAATATATTAATATATGCGTTCCAAACAAAATTTCTTGATTTTTAAATAAAATTTATTTCTTAACAAATATATAATATTTAAAAAATTCGTTTCCAAAAATATTTTCTTTCAATTCAAACATATCAAAAATCCCGATTTTCCCCCGTGCACCAAAACTCTAAACTCGACATAAATGCCAGATATAAATTAAAACTTTAGATCCATTTTTAGATTAATTTCGTACTCTTTCGAACTGGGGCTTAACCTAAAACTGGATTTTAGGTTTTGAATTATTTCTGGCATTTAAGTTGAGTTTTTATTTATTCAGAGACATATAGAAGAATTTTGTGGCAAATATTTTTGTAAAACATTTGGCTAGCAAAACGCCTGTTTTAGGGATGATTTTTACGCTTTACCACAAAACGTTTTAACTCGCTAAACACCTGTTATAAGGGCAATTTTTAACCTTTTCCACAAAAAAAAAGACCCCTACATTTAGGAGATAGAGGGTTAGAATGAAAAATGTTCGCCGTATTGTTCTAAGTAATGTTGCTGAAGACATCCTAAACCTAAAATGTAAGGATCACACGGTTTCCTATGTCGATTCATCACAAGAATGTGCAAAAGGCAGACATTTTGATCCCCCTCTAAAATGACCATTATAATACGTAAAATTTTAAATCGCCGATACACCTATATTCTTTTTTACCCAATCGTTCAGAATCCGTTGTCAGAACCTTGTTATGTTTTTGTGTTCACCGGTGTTATAATAAAATCGGAAATTATTGCGCGTAGAAGAACGAAATTTGGATTGTAAGTTATGGGAGTCAATATTAGTAATATCAACAAAAGTAGTCGTGACAATATTTAACTATTAAATATCGCAGAACCTATTTATCGTAGAAGGAAGAAATTTGTGTCGTAATTTACATTTAGTTATTTACAAAAAAAAAAAGTTTACGGGATACGCACTTCATTTGAGGAGAAATATGAGTTGAAAAATCCCATTCACATAGAAAGAGTAGTTTAGTAACATTCGTTAAAAAATAGAAAAAATATTTTTTTCAAAACAAAACAATTTTTTATTCCATATTTTAAAAGCCAGTGGTCAATATGGTCCATTTTCGTACTTAGTCTGAAATAGAAAACAATATTATCACAACCCAAATTTTAAGTCAATCCGATACTCCTTTCGACCAGGCGGTGGAGTCGAGCCAAAAGTACTCGACTCCGACTCCGGCGGTTAAAAACATAAATTTGGAAATAATGTTTCTACTAACAAATTTAAAATAAGATATTGCTTTGTTAAAAAATCACATAAACCCCCCTTTTCTGTATTCCGAGAGCGGATTGAATCCGAATTTCTAATTGATAAAATTGTTTATAATTTCTGTTTGAGGGCTTTTGCAGGTTATCTGTAAACGCAGTTTACCTTTATTTTTCCATTCGAACATATTTGACACATTAGAAACATATTTGGGTCCAAAGAAACAAATTTAGAAACTCGAATCCGAGCGGAAATTACAGATTCAAGCAACATTCGGAATACAGAACAGCGACGAAAGAAAAGGTATTCAATACCAGTAATTAAATAAAATTGTATTCAATCAATAACATTTTTTTTAACAATCACTGTTTTAATATACCATAATTTTTGGAAATTATGTCCGCTTCAGGCAACCAGTTTGTTCGTTAGTAACTATACCCTACACCACACTATGGTACAGGGGGTTATAAGATTGTTTTTTTTTTTTGCAGATTTGTAAAAAATACTACAGCTAGGGATATCTTAAAATATACCGTTCGAATTAAAATAACTATCTGCACGTCTGTCTGTCGATCTTACGTTGTTTGTTAAGTACAGACCGAACAATAAGAACACATTCACACCAGGAAGGAAGCCTATTGGAATTGGTCAAAATCGGTTCAGAATGATATTGTCCCCAGATATAAATTTTCCTTTATATTTGGCCTTGTATCGCTATGGAAGCTGTATTTCACATGCACTCCTTTTAAAACTTAGCAGGGTACAGTTTATTTATCCAAGAACGCATATAATCAAATTTTAACAATTTTAACAAATCTATTTAGATTTCGATTTATAAGCAAATTATCTCTAATTTATGTTTAATACATATGTACGGTATCATACATTTAACTTCGCACGTCCTTGGCCTTTACTGTGTATTGTCTTGCAAAAATTCTTATTTATGTTAGAATCACATTCATCTTGCTAAATTTATCACATATATAATCAGAGCTTACCTAAAACTGTCAATAGTTTGGAATGAATAGTAATGATGAAGTTGACTTTTGGATGGGCAGAGGGAATCATTGGTCCATATTTCTTCAAAAATATTCCGGCCATAATGTTACAGTCAATGTGGACGACCTTTGGTTCTAACAAGACGGCGCTACATGCCATACAGCCAACGGAACAATCATTTTATTAAAGGAAACTTTTGGTGAGCGCATTTTTTCGCGTCGTGAGCCTGTGACGTGGTCTCCAAGGTTATGTGAAGTCGCTTGTCCACGCAGATAAACCCGACACGATTGACGCCTTGGAAGAGAATTTTCGGCGCGTTGTTGCTGAAATACAGCCCCAAATGCTGCAAAAAGTGGTCGAAAATTGGGCCTCTCGGCTGGAATATATTCGACCCAGCCACGGCGGCCACTAGCCCGAAATCATTTTTAAAACATAATGGCAAACCCTTATGTTTATAATAAAGCTAAATTCTTGGCCATAACATTAAATTATACTCGTATGCGTTTTATTTCTTCTTGAAAACCATACGCCAAAAAACTCCTTGTATTAATTGCTATGGCCCAACACATTTAACACATCGAAGGAGTGACCTAAGTAGATTTGGCGGAAATCCATTTTGGGCCATTTCTAGACATTTAAGCAATGTCAGTACGTCTGTCTGTCTGGCTGGTGCACGTGATAACTTTCCTCATCCTCTCGGAGGAAAAGGAGTAACGGATTGACCTAAAATTTGGGTTGTGATAATATTGTTTTCTATCTCAGACTAAGTACGAAGATGGACCATATTGACCATTCCTTCGATTACCTCCCCCACAAGGGATTAACATTTAGTGAAATATTGATTCTTTAATAACTTTTATACCACTTATCAGAATCATCAGCAATTTCACACATAATATTAGTTTATTAGTCGCTATCACCTTGAGAAGAATTAAAGAAGTTGTCACGCCCCTGTTGCCACCTCGCACACAAAGGAATATTTTTCACAAAAAGTAAACGGTTTACAACTTTGGTTTAAATGCATGAAAATACTTTAAATTTTGGGCAATGTAATGATTTTATAGTACATAATATTTTTGAAGCTAGCATCCTAACAAAGAAAAAATGCCTATTGGGTAATTCCAACGGCAGTCGACCCACTTTTTAACACGACCCCCTCCGATTTCGATGAAATTTGGTACACGCTATCTCCTAGTGTGTACAATTTTTATGATGTCTATATTTAGTCCAAATTCGTTATGGTTCTTGTTTTACAGTGATTTTTTTAAATCGACCCATATTTTTAATAGATAGTTTTACATCGATCTCTACAAAATGTTTTTCACACGAATACTTCTGAATTTTATTTGTATAGAGTGTCAGGCACATTGTCACTATCTACATATAGAATGGCGTGTACCAAATTTCATCGAAATCGGAGGGGGTCGTGTTACAAAGTGGGTCGACTGCCGTTGGAATTACCTATTTGAAGAAAATATATGATACAATGTAGAAATTATGACACTTTTGGTAGAAATAAGAGAATTTCAACATAATCCGACACCCCCACTTTGTGAACGAGGGTATACATATATCAGATGCTGCGAACCAAAAGTGTAACACATCGAAGGTGTGACCTAAAAGGCCTTAGGAATATTTAGCGGAAATCCGTTTTGGGCCATTTTAGCAATGTTATAATGTCAGACTGTCCGTCTGTCTGTCTGTCTGACTGGTGCGCACGATAACTTTCGACAATCGGTTTGTCGATTGACTTCAACATTGGTATGTGTTAATATTTTTTTTTTTGCCCCAGGTTAAGATCAAAGATGGACTATGTAGGTCCATTCTAATTTTGACCCCCACAAAGGGTCAAAATTTAGTGAAATATTTATTATCTAATCTAATCCACAATTCCACACATAGTAATAGTTTCTTGGTCGCTTTAATCTTGAGAAAAATGGGCGAAGTTGCCACGACCCTTTTGGTACTTGCCATACAAATGGACAATTTTGCACAAAAAGTTACCGGCTTATAACATTGATTCCAATACATAGAAATACTAGAAATTTTGTGAAGTGTAAAGCCTTTACAGTACCTAGAGTCCTGTGAAAAATTGCCGTTATTACCACGCCCCTACCATACAAAAGGACCATTTACAACAAAAAGTTAAGGGCTTATAATTTCGATTCCTGCGCATACCAACACTTGAGACTCTGTACAGTGTAATGCTTTCATATTAAATCAAATAATTGGCGTTGTTGCCGCACCCCTTTTGGTACATCCCAAACAAAATGGCCAAAATAAAATATATAAAAAATATTTTTTTCGAATTCCCTTACTTTAACAATATGGCTCATAATTTATACATTTATCCATAGATTTTTTTTCAAATAGGCATTGTTTTATTCGTTAGTATATAAGATAGCTTTCAAAAAAGGGGCGTGGTGATAACGCCCACTTTTCACAGGACTGTTGGCACTCTAACAGCATTACACTGTACACAATTTCAAGTACCTGTATGCACTGGTATTAAAGTTATAAGCCGTTAACTTTTGGTATAAACCGGTCCATTTGTGTGGGAGATACCAAAAGGGGCTGTACAATAATGTCCATTTTTACCGGACTCTATAAAACTTCAAGTATTTGTATGCACTTGTATTAAAGTTATAAGCAGTTTAATTTTGATGCAAAATGGTCCATTTGTGTGGGAGGTACCAAAAGGGGCATGGCAACTTCGCCCACTTTTCTGGAGGTAATAGCGACTAATAAACTAATACTATGTGTAGAATTTCAGAGGATTCAAATAAATAGTATAGAAGTTATTAAATAATCAATATTTCACTAAATGTTAACCCTTTGTGGGGGAGGTACTAGAAGGAGTGGACCAATATGGCCCATCTTCGCACTTAGCCGGAATATTACCGCATACCAAATTTGAAGTCTATCGGTTACTCCTTTCGAGAGTTATCGTGCGCACCAGCCAGCAGACAGACAGACGGACGGACATTGCTCATTCGACTTAAAATGACCCAAAACGGATATCCGCCGAACATACTTAGGGTCTTAGGTCACTCCTTAGATGTGTTACACTTTTGGCTCGTAGCAAATGATATATACCTTCCCCTCTAAGGTGAGGGGATAAAGATGGAAGCATTTATTAATTTCGAGTTGTTACCCTTTTGTTGTACAGGTGCGATATGTAATTACATGGCATACAAAGTATATAAACATTACCTAAATTTATTAAAGAATAATCTAAGGAAAAAATCTAGAAAAGCATAACTAAATCCAATGATGGCTAATATGGATAAAATAGTACAAGCGTCGTACACTAAAATAGTAATAAATTAGGAAACTGGATTGGTTCTTTCCTACAACCCCAGTATTGTGGCTTAAGTCGCACTTGTGTGGTTGAGGAAATATCCAAAAAGAATTAAAAAAATAAAATATTTGGGGATTTTCTAAATTATTTTGGGAGTTTTTGTGTTGTCTTTTGCAAATATAATGATTCGAGAATTACTTTCGATTTGTGATGTCAAGACCTACAAACTACAAAAATATTTTGTTGAAATTATGTTAATTTTTAAATATTTTATGGGTTTTTTAAATTTATTTTTTAATTATTTTCATTTTTGTCTACCCCTTTCCTGGTCTTTTGTTAATAACAGTGCAGAATATAAACAGACTTTTGAGCCATACTTTTAGTATAACATATTTTGGGGAAAAGTGAAAAATCCGTTTGGAGGGATTTTCGAATTTATTTAATATTATAATTAGCTTCGATTTCTGGTGTCAAACGTACAAATTACAATAACAAATATTTTTCCCCGATCTTATTTGTCGCAATCGGTTTTCTGGTTAAGAAACGGCCGAATTTATTCCTTTTTTCTATTTATTTATATGAATTACAATAATCTATATATATAAAAATGAAACGGTCCATCTGTGTAATGGCATCACGTCAGAACGGCTGGAGCGATTTGGATGATTTTTTTTTATTCGATTCTAAATTTTCACGAGATGGTTTATATAGAAAAAAAAAATTAATTGGACAAAGGGGCGTGGTACCTCCCATACAAATCGCAGGTTAAAAATCCGATATTTCTGCTCCTATTATAGGTATAGTGCTGAAATTTTGTTTGTATGCATTTAATGGCAGATTATGTGAATTTTCCAAAAATGGGCGGAATCGGACCAATGGGCGTGGCCCCGCCAATATAAGCCAAATATTGAAATTGAGATATTTTGCACAATTTGTTAGCGAGAGTGCTGGAATTTTGTGTATATGTAAACGGTGGCAGTCTACGTGATTGGTCCAAAAATGGGCGGGATCGGACCAATGGGCGTGGCCCCGCCCACATAGACAAAATTTTGATATCTTGCACAATTTGCTAGCGGGAGTGCTGCAATGTTGCGTATATGTATCTGGTGGCATTCTACGTAATTGGTGAAAAAATGGGCGGGACCGGACCAATGGGCGTGGCCCCGCCCATATAAGCCAAATTTTGAAATTGAGATATTTTGCACAATTTGTTAGCGAGAGTGCTGGAATTTTGTGTATATGTAAACGGTGGCAGTCTACGTGATTGATCCAAAAACGGGCGGGATCGAACCAATGGGCGTGGCACCGCCCATATAAGCCAAATTTAAAAAATGTGATATCTTGCACAATTTGTTAGCGAGAGACCTGGAATTTTGTGTATATATATCCGTTGGCGATCTACGTGATTGGTCCAAAAATGGGCGGGTTCGGACCAATAGGCGTGGCCCCGCCCACAATGACCAAATTTTGAAATTTTTATATCTTGCACAATTTGCTATCGGGAGTGCTGCAATGTTGTGTATATGTATCTGGTGGCATTCTACGTAATTGGTCAGAAAATGGGCGGGATCGGACCAATGGGCGTGGCCCCGCCCTTATAAGCCAAATTTTGAAATTGATATAACTTGCACAATTTTTTTATCTAGAGTGCTGTCATGTTGTAGATATGTATCTTATGACAGTCCACGTGATTGGTCCAAAAATTGGCGGGATCTGACCAATGGGCGGGCCACCGCCCATATAAGCCAAATTTTGAAATTGAATTATCTTGCTCATTTTGTTAGCGAGAGTGTTGAAATTTTGCGTATATGTATCTGGTAGCAGTCTACGTGATTGGCTTTCAAATGGTCGGAATAGGACCAGTGGGCGTGGCCCAGCCCATATTTTGATATATCTTGCAAGTATTATATAGGAAATACATGAACAAAAATGCTCGGTATGCGATAATTACAGCTGCTCACTCCAATACAATCGCAATATGATAATGTGATGCAATATCAATGAAACAAGAATTTGGAAATTTTATAAGTATACATTTCTATTTTCTGGACTTTCCACTGAATTCGGTATTTTTTCATTCAGTGAATTTATTACTAATACCAGTAAGGAAAGGCAGAAAGTCGGGCGGGGCCGACTATATAATACCCTACACCTCCTTAACAATGCGATAAGGGTCATTGCGATAATAATTTGGAATAATTGGTAAATGTATTTTGAACCGATAACCGCAAAATTAAGCAATATTCGTTCCTAAATTGAGAAAAATCTTTCTGGAGAACTTTGTAATGATCGGAAGTAAAGTACAACTTCTATAGCGCTTTGTAACCAAATCTGGAGGAACATATATATGGAGGTTATATATAAATCTGAATCGATTTTCCTAGAATACTCATTCATGTAAAATAGAAACCTGTTTCTGTCGAATTTCGTACTGATCGGATATAAAACACAGTCTCTACAGCGCTTACATGTCAAATTGGGGGTAACATATATATATGGGGGCTATATCTAAATCTGAACTGATTTTCTCCGAATTTTGCGGCATTCCTTCATGTAATAAGAAACCTCTTTCTGCCGAATTTCTTACTGATCGGATATAAAATACAGTTTCTACAGCGCTTGAATTTCAAATCGGGGGTAACATATATATGGGGACTATATCTAAATCTGAACCGATTTTCTCCGAATTTGGCAGTATTCCTTCATGTAATAACAAACCTCTTTCTGCCGAATTTCGTACTGATCGGATATAAAATACAGTTTCTACAGCGCGAATTTTGACATGGGCAGCGAAGCGCACCGGGCTCAGCTAGTATAAAATAAATTTATATTCTTGTTTATTATACAAATGTAGTAGTTTGTTATATTTTTGTGCCGACAGTCCAGAGCCCCTGGTGGGAATCGTAACCACGACCCCAAACTCATAGGCGAGCGCGCTACCAACGCACCTACTGCGGCGCTCAATTCCTTTTTTAATTTCTTCCAGGGTGGGGCGGTTAAAGGCAAAACTGGAATTGCGATAAATCTGTACAGATGTTTCTGTCATTTGATAGTATACAAACAAGGTTGTAAAAACTCCTCTCTGTCAATTTTTATACAAATTTGTGCAAAAATATGGTTTTATGGAGGCTATAACTAAATGTGATCCGATTCGTGTACCCTCAATTTAGCTGAGGAGGGTATGTATCATTTTCTACGGGCCAAAAGGGCAATAATAATTTCATATTGCCCGGATTTAAAGCCAATAGATTTTTGGATATAGTCCAATCTGGGGGTCAAAGTATCAGCTCAAAAATTTGAGACATTCAAGAACGCCGACCTCCTTTTATACTCGCTATTAATCTCGAGGATTATATTATAAATCTTATCAGCGTAACAACCCCCAATCTTAACGTTTCAATGATTCTAAAATCCCATGTAATCCGTACACTTAAAGGCAATTAAAATATGTTTGAGCTTAAAAGCTCTTATCTACGCGTACACATAAGTAAATATTTAGACACGAATAGAGACAGGCCTATTCACATCTAAAAATGTCTTTATTTACACTTCATTTATCACATGAGAACCTTTTCCGAACAAGCACACCCGCCACGATTCTCTATATGTCCCACTGTCGTCCATCAGCTGTCAGTCTCGTCAGGTTTTTTTTTTCAATATCGTCATAGGTTTTGGGAGGGATTTGTTTGGTGGAGTGCGAACACAGATCGATTTGATAACCACATTTGTTTGAATTAGAATTATGTTGTACGAATGTGGATGGGGGAGACGGGGAGGGAGAAAAAACAACAATGTTATAATCTCAGATTACCGAAAGCTGTGGCCAGGTGAGGTGTTAGCGGTAGCGGTGATACTGCTGTGTTCAAGCCGACAGTAACGAGGTGAAGATTAAGGCAAGGAAAATAGACAATATTGCAGTGTAAAACCGATAGACACTGATCAGAAAATGTCCGCTATTGAAAGGCCGAACCGATTTTTTTAATGTTTACATCTAAACATTTACCCAGCATATGAGTCATTCCATGCCAAACGGGACGATTTTTGACATCACTATTTTTGATTGTTTCGAAATTTTTTTGTATGTATTATTTTCTTAAAAATATCTTATACGCAGTTCAAGAAAAAATTAAAAAAAAATTTTAAAGAGTTATGTGCAATTTAAAACGGACGAAATTACGTTTTTTTTTTTTAAACGTGTGTTCATTATTTAGCTTGTATCTCCTGAAATACGTGACCGATTTTAATGTGCTATACCTTGTTTTGAAGGTAATTTCAACTACTACAACTAACTGGAGTCAGCACTGCAACAAATATACTAATTTTTATCAATAATATTAAACTTATTGTTATATTAATAAACTAATGACTAAAAATTATAATTCTGTTAATTATTTAAAGCACATTCACAAACATTATGCAAATGGTATTTTTTATTAAAAATCGTAAAAAAATAGTTCCCGTCAATTCACCACTTCAAAATTCATACAGTAGCTAACAAAGACATCAAAGAACACGACATTAATTTATTGTTTCCTTAGATTTACACAGAATATGCGCTGGAATCTCACAACAATGGATTTTTGGGAACTCAATATTTGTAAAGGTTATGGATGAAATACTGACATTGGTCTGGGAATTTTTGATGTTTTTCTTATGTTTCTGCACATGTGAATTTTAAAATCCTTCTGTACGGAATTTGCTCGCAGTGTTGTAGTATTTGTAGTGTCTATGCACTACAAACATGCTGCCCTATGTGATCAATATCTCCGATTGTTCAGCGATTAAAGAGTAAATAAAGAATCCCTAAAACACAAAAAAAATCATTTTTTCAAATTTCGTAGTTGGAAGGTTCGTAGCTACTTTTTTCACATCTTTGATTATCCTTTGTAACACCTAGAAATACTAAAGCTAGACCTACCTTCAAGAATACCATCCACTCAAAATCACTAGCTGAGTCGATTTTACTATGGCTGTCCGTCCGTAGGTCCATCTTAGGTTTTTCGTTAAGTACAGGTCGCAATTGCACTCCGATCTTACTGAGATTTGGCAATAAGGACTCTTTCGCACCTGTGAAGAACTCTATTGAATTTGGTCAAAACCGGTTCAGATTTAGATATAGCCCCCGGGCTGTGGAGTCGAAGTTGGCGTTGTTTTTGCTGCTTTCATGAAATTATACTTTCCAAGACACACATTGTATTTTTATCCCCTCACCTTAGAGAGGAGGGTATATATCATTTGCTACGAGCCAAAAGTGTTTGGTAATTTTAAGTCATTTGAGCAATGTCTGTGTCTGTCTGTCGGTGTGTCTGTCTGCTGGCTGGTGCGCACGATAACTCTCGAAAGGAGTAACCGATTGACTTCGAATTTGGTATGCGGTAATATTTTTTAATCTATCTCCAGCTAAGTTCGAAGATGGGCCATATTGGTCCACTTCTTCTAATACCTCCCCCACAAAGGGTTAAAATGTTGAGAAATATTGAAAATACGCCCTCTAACAGTGAATAACTTCGGTTCTATCAGCGCATGAATCACAATATTGGTACTACTTTAAAAAGAATAGCGAGTTCTAGCTGCACATTCGAAAAATGTCACGGTTTAGTCCAAGGTGTTCGATATTTACAAGAAAAATCTGAATTTTAGAGGTTATGTAATATCGCTCTAGCTCACTGGCGTTTAAAGATATAGCCGAAATATTTTGGGGATATTCACTAAACGAAACAAGCTTTCATTTGAAATGCGGACAACCGCGATATATTTTTTTGACCCGGCCTAATGTATATCTAAATCTGAACCGATCTCAACCAATTTCCATATGCTTATTTGCAGGGGCGAAAGCAAAATATCAGCACGATCCGAGTGAAATTGTGACCTGTACTCAACGCCCAAACTATCGCCCAATGTATCAGCCGGTGATTTACGAGAATGATATAATTCCTCGTCCAATAAAGCTAAGAATAAAGTATGTTGAAAAATCTGTCAAAGATCTTAAATTAAGACCAGTAAGGAAAGGCAGAAAGTCGGGCGTGGACGACTATATAATACCCTACACCTCCCTAACAATGCGATAAGGGTCATTGCCATAATAATTTGGAATAATTGGTAAATGGGTAGAAACATATTATCTAATTCTGAAACGATAATCGCAAAATTAAGCAATATTCGTTCCTAAATTGAGAAACATCTTTCTGGAAAATTTTAATGATCGGAAGTAAAATACAACTTCTATAGCGGTTTGATACCAAATCAGGAGGAACATATATATGGAGCTTTAATATAAATCTGAACCAATCTTCCCTGAATACTCATTCATGTAAAAAGACCTCCTTCTGTCGAATTTCGTACTGATCGGATATAAAATACAGTCTCTACAGCGCTTACATGTCAAATCGGGGGTAACATATATATGGGAGCTATATCTTAATCTGAACCGATTTTCTCCGAATTTGGCATTATTCCTTCATGTAATAAGAAACCTCTTTCTGCCGAATTTCGCACTAATCGGATATAAAATACAGTTTTTACAGCGCTTACATGTCAAATCGGGGGTAACATATACATATATGGCAGTTATATCTAAATCTGAACCGATTTTCTCCGAATTTGGCAGTATTCTTTCGAGTAATAAGAAACCTCTTTCTGCCGAATTTTGCACTGATCGGATATAAAATACAATTTCTACAATAAATCTAAACCGAGTTTCTCCAAATTTGGCAGTATTCCTTCATGTAGAAAGAAACCTCTTTTTGCCGACTTTCGCACTGATCGGATATAAAATAACATTTTTACAGCGCTCACATGTCAAATCGGGGGTAACGTATATATGGGGGCTATATCTAAATCTCAACCGATTTCTTCCAAATTTAAAAGTGTTCATTCATATAATAGGAAACCTCTTTCTGACGAATTTCATACTGATCGGATATAAAATAGTTTTTACAGCGCTTACATGTCAAATCGGGGTATATATAGGGGCTATATCTAAATCTGAACCGATTTTAACCAAATTCAATAGGGATTGTCATTGGGCCTAAAAAAAGATATGTGTAAAGTTTGGTCGAGATCGGACCATAATTGCGACCTGTACTTTGATTACAAGAATACATGCACAGACAGACGGACAGACAGACAGACGGACATAGCTAAATCAACTCAGAAAGTGATTCTAAGTCGATCGGTATAATAAACGATGGGTCTATTTCTTCTCCTTTTGGGTGTTACAAACAAGTGTACAAAGTTATAATAACCTGTACCACAGTGTGGTGTATGGTATAAAAATGCATTTTGGGTTTTACGGAAATTACAATAGCTCTTGAACAGCTGAACCGATTTTTACAAAGTTTAAGTTTAAAAAAACGCTCGACTTCAAAAAAAAATGTTTTTCTCGATTTTTTTCAAATTTACACAGAATATTCAATGTACTCTCACAAATCCAAAACAGTGTTTGGATTTTTAGTGGCTAAATGTTTCTGGAAAACAGAACATGCACAATTTCACGTAAGGTATTTTAAAATTCATATGTGCAGAAATAGAAGAAAAGTGTCAAAATTAACAGACCAATCCTAGTATTTCGTCCATAACTTTTAGAAATACTGAGGCCCAAGACCATCGGATCTACACTCCGGAACAACCCAAGTCCTTTTGGCCAAGGGTCGTCAACTCAATAACAAATGTATCAACCATTGAAGATTTATTGAAACGATTTTCAATATTACATTAAACATCCATAACTTTTTATTAATTTTAACTTTTTTCCTCTAACGCTAAATATCTCAAAACGCCACTTTTGCCGGAGAATTACATTCGCATTCGTGCACTTTCGATTGTGGGAAATTTGTTTGTGGGAAATTGATTTGATCGTCTCAGCCGATCAGCCTCTGCCGCCGATCGATATTTTTCCATGCGCCGCCGCCGCCGAAGTCATAATAAAGGGTTTTCCAATAAGAGGTGTTATTTTGGTATTCAAAGAAAAATGGCATTTTTTGAGATAAATGATCGGATGTTGATTTCATAATAAAGAGGAGGGTATGCCGTTCATAATGAAAAACAACATCAGCCAAATGGCCACCACGACCACGCTTACAGGACCATATCCTTTTCATGAAATTTTCCATAACCAAATCGCAAAGTGGCTGCCCTATGTCCTCGATAGCCTCACGAATTCTACCTTTGAGGTCATGAATCGACGCTGGGCTGCTGGGGTAGACCTTGTCTTTCACGTGGCCCCAAAGGAAGAAGTCGCAAGGTGTTAAATCACAAGATCTCGGTGGCCAATTGTGATCACCTCTTCGAGAGATAACACGGTCCGGAAACTTTTCCCGTAACAGAGCAATGGTTTCGTTGCTTGTGTGGCACTTAGCGCCGTCTTGTTGAAAATAAACGTTGTCCAGATCAATACCATCCAACCCCGACCATAAAAATCATTAATCATCTCTCGATAGCGCAATCCATTCACCGATCCTTATTTTCGAAAAATTAAGGTCCAATGACCCCGCCGGACCATAAACCGCACCAAACAGCCGCACGTTGAGGATGGAGAGGCTTCTCTACAATAACTCTTGGGTTTTCCGAGCCCCAGATGCGACAATTTTGCTTGTTGACGTAGCCACCGAAGTGGAAATGGGCCTCATCAGTCAAGACGATTTTTCGAATTTTAATAATTTTAATGCGTTGTTGAATCATGTATCGATCCATTTTTAGTAATGGCGTAGTGCCTACTTGTCAAATGTCAAAGAATAAAAGCTTCAAAAGTGACATCAACCGAAATACCGGGTGATTCAAAATAACACCTCTTGTTGGAAAATCCGTTACTACGTCTGAAGAGCCTTTGAGGAAACATAATATTTTTCTGCAATATTCATAGATATTTCCCAAGCATTTGACAAAATCTGGAACTAAGGACGTTTGTACAAAATATGCGACCTTCTGCCAATAAACACTCATAAACTCTTTGAGAGTTATTTTACAATGCCGGCGAACGGTTCAATAGTAAACATACTAAAACTAAAGTGGCCAAAAAATTAGATCAACATTTTTGTAATTGCGGGCGTTGCGTGCTGCCGAAAACATGTATTTTTTTGTTACTTAAAAATAAACGTAAATTTTTGTAGAATGATATTAACATTTCTCGATAACGCGTTCATTTTTTTTTTTGCTGGGTAGGTAGGATAGTTGTCTTTAAGAAATGGTATGCTGTATCACTGTACTGTTTATACGTGGTGTATAGTCAAATGTTTAGTCACATTTGAATTTTAGAGGAATATAACTTCTGCAGGTCAAAAGTGGTCAAAGAGATTTTGCTACCAGTAGAAAGATGAAAGTGTCCTCTTTAAGCCCATATATACTTTTGCACCTGTCTTGACTAGGGTGTCCAAAAAACCGGTCTGTCAGAAAACCGGAATTTCGGGTTTTTCAAAAACCGTATTGTGAAAAAACCGACTGTCGGTTTTTTTACTCTCAAAAAAACCGGCATTAACCGACATTTCGGTTTTAGGGTTTGAAATTAAAATCACAATTTTTTTATTTAAAAAAAAACACAATATGTTATAAACGAAACTAAAAAGTAAAAAAAAATTATTCAATCGAAATCCGCTTCGACGGTTTCAATTTCAATTTTATGAATTTTGCGCATATGTTGAATGAGAGAAGATGTAGAAGATCCCCGGTAACACAATGACTTTGGGCACATCGAGCAATTGACCCGTGTTTTATCCATATTATCTTTCTCGAAATACTTTCATACTGAACTCATTTTACTAAAACAAATCATTGCAATACATAAATTGACGAAACGAACGAAAACATGTAATGGTTTACCTTCAAATTCAGTTGTTTGTTTTTTTTTCGGACACAATTTCACAATGCAAATAAATGGGAAGTTGGTTGCAGTCATGATACAATTACTAGAGGTAGTGTACAGCGAACAGCTGATTTAAAATTGTTTATTGCAGGGGTCTTGGGTTGTAAAATGCATATTCATGTATGCTGTTTTCTACAAAAACAACGAGCAAAGTTGCATACAACAACAACAAATGGTAACTTTAGCAATTATAATTTGTTTTGTTCACATATCACCAAAACCCCAAAACCGAAAAACCCGACAGAGAAAAACCGAGTAAACCGACTTTTCGGGTTTTAGTCATTTTTAAAAAACGGATTGTCGGGTTCGGACTTCAAAACCGGAATTCCGGTTTCGGTTTTGGACACCCTAGTCTTGACCTGTCTGTAGAACAATTTTTTAATTTGAAAGAAATTACTCGGGAAAAATTGTTTTTCTCTTTTTATTTTACTTGTTCATATGATTTTTATGTATGTACACCAAGCCAAGTTGTGTGTGTTATCAATATATTAATATGTCATATAGCTATCAATATATAAAAAAAAATAAAAAAAAAAATCGAGAAAAAAAAAATTTTTGGGGGATTTTTTTAATTTTTAAAAATTTATTAATAAAATGGACTATTTATCCTCATACGAGTATGACCTTCTTTTAATAATTAAAGAAGAAGAAAAGAAATCCACAATTTCATGTACAATATTAAAAAATTCAAAAGTTCATCTTGGACCTTGAATTTCTCAATAACTACTGAACCGATTTTTATAAAATTGAAACTGTAGAAAAGCTTGAGGAGTTATCTGTCGAATAAAAAAAATACTAAAATATCTCTATCGGCTCAAAAGTTACAGAGTTTTGGCCAGTAAAAAGCGGCTCTGGACAACTGTGCGGCGTCCCACAGGCAGGGTTACCATAACCCTTTTTCGGAAAGGAGGACTTTTGTGTCAGAAAAGGAGGACATTTGTTACATTTACAAAGAGAGTTTGAAACTTTTGGAGGACATTTAAAAAATACAATTTCCTATGATAATGCTTTGTACAACAATTTGTATTTTGTAGCGCTTAGATGCCAAATCGGAGGACTATATCGAAATCTGAACAAATTTTCTTCAAATTTGGCAAGGTTTGTTCTTGGATGCTACATTTAAATCTGAACAGATTTACACCAAATTCGACAATGTGGGCCCTTGGATCAAGAAATTTCAAACTGATTGGATATGAAAAAGCTTCTGTGGCGCTAAAAGGCCATATCGGAAAGAAAATTTATATAGGGCATATATCTAAATCTGAACCGACTTTGACCAATTTCTTCCCGGGTATGAAATAGCCCTTATTGGCAAATTTCAGCAAGATTGGAATAAAAGTGCGACCTGTACTAAAGGAACAATTTTAAATAGGCAGACAGACAATCGGTGAACTTTAAAGTGGGTCTAGCTCCAGTATTTTTAGGTGTTAATTATAATAAATAAGTGAAGCGGCGTTAAGATCTGACAAGCCGAATTTTGCATACCCTACACCATAGATTGCATGTCAACTGTTTTTTATTCTTTGAAATTTGTTGCGTTAAGAAGTAAAATCTCGAGGTACCTTTGTGTGGGGGCTATATCAAAAATGGACCTATGATGACCATTGTTCGTCTGAAGGGTTCTGCATATTCATACTCCCAAATTACAAATTTCAGTGCGTCCAGTTGAAATTTGCAGTCTCTATGGCGTTAATAAGTCAAATCGGACAGAAGATGCTAAAAATTGATCGATATTGCCTATTTTCAATCCTAAGTTACCAGCAGCTATAAGAAGTATCTGTACCAAATTTCTGTCATCGAGCTCAATTATTGTAGTACTTACTTTATACTAAAAGTAGTTGCGAGTATAATTCATGGGGAGGTTTACTGATTGTGAAAAATTTTTATTTGTAACAAAAGGAGGACAAATCCATCATTTTTGAAAAAGGAGGGAGGACGGGAGGACACTGGTTAAAAAGGAGGACGTATGGTAACCCTGCCCACAGGGGATCTTTCTTAGCCCTATTCTGTACGTTATTTTTACGGCAGGTATACATACATATAACCAACTTTACGCACACATCTACCTTGCGGACGATACTGCTTTGCTCAGTACTCACAAAGGCTCTTCACTTGCGTCCGATCAACTGCAGTATCATGTCCGAGTCCTAAAAGAATGGTTAAAAAAATTAAGAATAATGGTAAATGCCTCAAAATGTACTCATGATACTTTTACCCTACGAAAGGATACGTGTCCTCCAATTTCTATCTTCAATTCACTGATTCCTCAAAAGAATCTTCGAATCCATTTAGATAATCACTTCACGTATCGCACCACATATATTCTAAAGTAATACAAATAAAACTCAAAACTAATCAACTTCCATAGCTTATCAGACAAAGATCTGCCCTAGATCAGGAGAATAAAGTTTTTTATACAAAACGGTATTAAAGCCCGTTTAGACATATGGTATCCATCCGTGGGGTAAGAAACGAAAACATCCATAAGTACCTCAACATCCCAACGGTGAAAGACCAAACTCTCCAACCATCCAAACATCCTGGCCCAAAAACTACTAAATGTCGAAGGTCACTCCTTACAAGGAGATATATGCTGGACTTGATTAATTAAAACACAACTTCTAAATTATGAAATTATAAAAACAAATAATGAATTAAATTGTATACATTTTGCAATTGTAAAAACAAGAAAATTATGATAATCTGAATGAATTATTAGCATTGGCAATAACCCGAAAATAAAATATTAGCTTAAAATTTGTTATTCTCATTTTAAAAAAATGAAAGATTCAATAAAATAATATGAATTGGAAACAAAAAAAAATATATTTGTGCAAGTGGGAACTCTGAAATTTGGCAGCTGTTACATATTCCTATTCCGATTACACTATGCAATACAATTTTTTTTTTGTTTCCGAGACCTCAAACATAAATTTTTTAATGTAATTTTTTTACAATCCAAATTTCATGGAACATGCCTTATTTTTGTGGACCATATTTTTTGAAGTATATGTCCTATAGGTCCATGATAACCTTTAAGTAACAGAAAATTATGAGGGCAATAAATGTTGGAAATATCGCATTTACGTAGAAAATGTGATATAGTAATTCTGACGTTAAAATATTAAGAAAAAAAACTATTTATAAAAAGAAAGCTGGCCTTTTTTTAAAGCTAGCCTCCCCAAGAAGAAAATAATGCTTGTTTGAAAATAATCTATGGATAAATGTATGAATTACGACCCATATTGTAAAAGTAAGGGAAATCCAACAAAAATAATTTTTCATATTTTTTAAAGGAGGCGTGACAAAATCCCCATTTTATCCCCTCACCTTAGAGAGGAGGGTATATATCATTTGCTACGAACCAAAAGTGTAACACATCGAATGAGTGACCTAAGACCCTAAGTATGTTCGGCGTATATCCGTTTTGGGTAATTTTAAGTCGAATGAGCAATGTCCGTCCGTCCGTCTGTCTGTCTGTCTGCTGGCTGGTGCGCACGATAACTCTCGAAAGGAGTAACCCGTTGACTTCAAATTTGGTATGGGGTAATATTTTCTTCTGTCTCCGGCTAAGTTCGAAGATGGGTCATATTGGTCCACTCCTTCTAGTACCTTCCCACAAATGGTTAACATTTAGTGAAATATTGATTATTTAATAACTTCTATACAACTTATTTGAATCCTCTGAAATTCTACACATAGTATTATTTTATTAGTCACTATTACCTCGAGAAAAATGGGCGAAGTTGCCACGCCCCTTTTGGTACCTCCCACACAAAAGAACAATTTTGAACCAAAAGTTAATAGCTTATAACTTTATTACCAGTGCATACAAAGACTTGAAATTGTGTACAGTGTAATGGTTAAATAGTACGTACAATACAGTGAACAATGGGCATTATTGCCACGCTCCTTTTGGCACAGCTCCTCCCACTCAAATGGACCATTTTTTTACCAAAAGTTACCAGCATATAACTTTAATTCCAATGTATACAAATACTTGAAATTTTTTACAGTGTAATGCTGTTATAGTACCTAGAGTCTAGAGAAAAGTAGCCGTAATTGGCATTCCCCTTTTGGCATCTCCCACACACACACAGCTTATAACATTAATACCAGTGCATATAAATACTTGAATTTTTGTACAGTGTAATGCTTTTATAGTACCTAGAGTCCAGAGAAAAGTGACCGTTATTGGGACGCCCCTTTTGGTACCTCTCACACAAATGGACCATTTTGTACCAAAAGTAAAAAGCGTTTAACTTTAATACCAGTACATACTTTAAAGCTATTAAATTCAATTTAAGTTGATAATAATTTAAATAAAACAAAAAATAAATAAATTTACTAATATTTTTTTGAGACTCAAGGTGAGGGGATTCATTAGTCGGTTTACCCGACTGAAGTTTCTTACTTGTTTAATATAATATGGGTACTATAAAAACATTACACGGTCCAAAATATTAAGTGTTTGTATTTGCAGGAATCGGAATAAGCCGATACATTTCTATGCAAAATTGTACAAATGGACAATGTAGGGTACCACAAATGGAGAAGGTGGGGTACCACGTGGTTATTACCAATGCCCGTTTTGTACCTCCCAAACAAAATGACCAAAATAAAAAATATGAAAACTGATTTTTTGGAATTTCCATTATTTGCACATTTTTCACGGGACTAGATTTAGCTTATAGGCATTACTCTCCAAAAAATTTAAAGTAATTGTATTGACTAGAACCATAGCAATACACTTCACAAAATATCAAGTATTTGCACGGACTGGAATCAAAGTTAAGGTCATTAATTGTTGTGCAAATGGTCCATTTGTATGGAAGGTAACAAACGGTTCATTTTTCGTTCATTTCGTTCATTTTTCTCAAGATGATAGCGACCAAAAAACGTATACTATGTGTGGAATTGTGACAGATTCTGCGTAGTAGTATAGAAGTTATGAGATAATCAATATTTCACTAAATGTTTACCCCACGTAAGGGAGGTACTCGCAGGAGTGGGCCAACATAGTCCATCTTTCATCTTAGTCTGAGATAGGAAAAATATTAATACACACCAAATTTGAAGTCAATCGGTTACTCCTGTCGAAAGTTATCAAGCGTTCCCGCCACACAGGCAGACGGACAGGCTGACGGCCATTGCTCAAATGACTTAAAATGGCCCAAAACGGATTTCCGGCAAATATTCCTGGGGTTTCTTTGGTTACTCCTTCTATGTGTTACACTCTTGGCCCGCAGCATCTGATGTGTTGTCATTCTCTTATTTCTACCAAAAGTGCTATAATTTCTACACCTATACACAGATTTTCTTCAAATAGGCATCGTTTTCTTCGTTAGATGCTAGCTTTCAAAAACATCAAAAACAATTTTTGGCGATTTTTATACCCTCTACCATAGGATGGGGGGTATATTCATTTTGTCACTTCGTTTGTAACACCTCCAAATATTGATCTGAGACCCCATAAAGTATATATATTCTTAATCGTCGTAAAATTCTAAGACGATTTAGCCATGTCCGCCCGTCCGTCCGTCTGTGGTAATCACGCTACAGTCCAGTAATAGAGCTAGGTTGATCAAATTTGGTACAAATACTTCTTATAGTTGCAAGTTGTTTGGGATTGCAAATGGGCCATATCGGTCCATATTTAGATATAGCTCCCATATATAGCATCTAACTTGTTGTGATTCCTACTGTTCTCATCTACTATGTTTTTTTGTGTTTTTTTTTCTTTTGTTTATTTATTTACAACAATTCAAATTTTTAAAACTAAAATAAACAATAGTTAACAATATATTTTTACAATATACAACGTCCCTTGGCCGAACTTAACGCCTTTACTTGTTTTCTATTTTTTGTGGTTTTTTCGAGCCAAGAAAAAACATTTTTTTTGAGAAAAAATTATTTTTTTTTAATTATTTTAACGACAGTTACTAAACTTCTGTTTCCACGTGCCGTTGTTAACATATGTACATAGTCCTCATAATATGGGCCATTGTTATATTGAGCGGACGATAGACATTCGGCCCGGCCGATCTTACTACATTTCTTACTTGTTATCTCTTGCAAAAGTACGATCTTATGGTCTAATTAATAATCTCTTATTTAAAAAGAATATTTAAAACGGCAATAAATTATCTCAGAAAAATATGTAGCGGAAACGAAATAGGATTCATCAATAAAACACAACTAATGTTGCAGCCACACCCAGAAATTACCATTGGCCAGAAACAACACGCAAATTAATGAAGATCATATAATTGTAATTGCAACTAACAAACTACTGTCTATTTTTTAGTGCATAAATACGAGTATTGAACAACTGTATGTTTGCGTCAAAAATGCTCATAAATGATTTCCGATGAAAATACTCAATTAATTAATTAATTAATTAGTTATGTAAAAAACACAACGGCGGCTGGCAGATACCTTCAATGCAAATGAAATTCAACGATAGTACACAGAAGTAAGTGGTATCGATGAAAAAACATTATTAAAACGACAACTTGGGCGTAGTTGGGTGACATGATTACCAAGAAGCGAAATTCACAGCGTTGTCAATAGCAGACAGCCGAGACAACAGTGAAAAACCGTCTCCAACTTAGCCAGTGCGTCCGTCTGGCTGGCTGCCCGTCTATCAGATTGGTGGGCTACTCGAGACTCAGGTGTTATAATTAGAACTTGGTTAACATCCAATGAAGGCTAACCGGGTAAGTAGCAGAACATAAGAATCAAACACTTCTTGTACAACTACTTGTACAAACCAAAGTCAGGCATACATTTGCCGACTTTGTTGCACTGCAATTGTATGTAAGTCTATTCCAGTGCAATCCATACTTAGGATGGTAGCAAAGACGTGCGACGAGACAGAGTGATTTAGTGATGTTGGAATTTGTATGATTCCGGTACTTCAAAACAAAAAATTCCAAAAATTTGTTATATGCATTTGAGCCCATTATTATGGAATTTGATACTTTAAGCCAGAAACCGAAAATGCTACACACTAAAATGAGGATGTAATGAGGTTTAATAACTCTTTATACCAAAGTAATGAAAGCACAAGTAAAGTCGGACGGAGTAAAATACTATGTGGGTTATCATACACAACTCTATAGAGAAGAACAAGGAAAAGTATTGCCAATTATTACACTGTGCTCGAAATGGACACTTTAAAAATGTAACAGAAAGGAGACCCTATGGATATACTTTAGGCCGGGTCGATTTGTTGGGAGGCAAAAAAAGTTGCCATTGCTCAGTGAAAATCGTATTCTAGGGATCAAAATAAGAAACATTGCCGAAGGTACCATACCTCTAAAACGAATTCTGATGTCCCGGAATTTGTGTCGGCAAATTTTTAAAAATCCCACTTTGACCCATTTAGAGGGTGCCAATCGAGTCCAAATGTATGACCGACCCCCACTAACTTTGGAGGGCCGATCCACCCATGCCAGTGGCACACCCCCTGGAACCCACATTTCGCTGATTTTATCATGTAAAGTGCCAAAAATGGTGTTTTTTTTTAAATGTTTGTATGGGGAACCCCCCAGGTGAGTTCCAGGGGGTGTGCCACTGGCATGGGTGGATCGGCCCTCCAAAGTTAGTGGGGGTCGGTCATACATTTGGACTCGATTGGCGCCATCTAAATGGGTCAAAGTGGGATTTTTCAAAATGTCTCCCTACGGGTCAAAAGTGGGGACATCAGAATTCGTTTTAGAGGTATGGTTCCTCGGGCAAAGTTTCTTATTTTGATCGCTAGAATACGATTTTCACTGAGCAATGGGCGACTTTTAAATCGACCCGCCCTAATATACCTATTTCGACCTTGCTGAATCCAATGGAGCTAACCGTTTTTCTAGGTTAGCTCTTGTTTTCGCGATATTCGACCACAAAGTTTGCAAAAAAATCAGAGAGGTTAGTTATCTCGGAGGTGATTTTGAAGTGTAAGATTTACGAAAACGCGCTTCAGTCCAAAGAACGAAATAAAGGGAACCCTTCGAGTATTACTTCTCTCAAAATAGTCAACCACGCTTCTCACCACTTTACCCCCGTAAAAGTGCAATCAAATCTTGCCATGTGTCAAACGTCATACAAATCATCGACATTTTTAGTTTGTGTCTTTGAGAAAAATTTTCCTCGCGAGAAATTACTATGAATCTCCTTTCAACATATTTATGAAAAATTAACAGGTTTCACAATTTAGCTGGTTTTGTTGGTTACCTTGGAAATTTCCATTAACACTAACGAAAAAATAATTTACAAAAATTTAAGTAAAAAATTTGAGAAGAAAAATACACAAATTATGTAATAATTTGTGTATTTTTCTCAACGATGCCTACTAAAAATGTCCACGATATGTATGATTTTTAACATATGATAAGATTTCATTGCACTTTTTCAGGGGTAAGGGGGTGAGAAGCGTGGACGACTGTTTTGAGAAAAATAATTGTCCAAATTTTCCCTTTATTTCGATATTTGGACTGAAGCGTATATTCTGAAGTCTTCCACTTAAAAATAACCAAAGAGATAAGTCACCTCTATGATTTCCCAACAAACTTTGTGGTCGAATTTCGCGAAAACAAGAGCTAACATAGGTCTATCCATAGGGTCTCCTTTCTGTAACATTTTTGGACTAGCACAGTGTTATTAATGTATGTTTTCTAAAATCCAAAAGTCGTAGAAATCGATTTTCTATTTACCTATTTTAATAATTAATTTTTCTTCATGTAGTAAGAATCTATACGTTTGTATTCATTCTGCAATCTCATGCTGTTTGTATGTGTGCAATGATACATGTGTGTGGAATAGTGTATAATACATTGTAAAGAAATATTCATCGAATCACAAACTCGGATATATGTGTATATTTCCATCACTAGATAATACCTACTGTGCTGCGCGTCTTACGTATTTAACCACAACCAATCAATTTAAATTAAGATGCAAAAAAGAGCAATTTACAGTCATACAATGTATTCTAAGTTATTGGGAAATTGATAGAATGTACCATATGATAAATAAATAAATCCGCAGCTTAGAGTAACAAGGTTTGAAGGGCTTGAATATGCTTTTGGATATAAGAACCTTTTCATTACTTGGTTAGATTCCAAGAGTTACACTGTTATCCTGGTACCATATACATATACCCCTCTCCATTTTGTCTCTAATTGTCGAAAAAATAACTTTTTTGGATAATATTTAAGTTTCCTTCAGTTTAAAGGGTTTTCCAACCAGAGGTGTTATTTTGCTATTCAAAGAAAAAATAAATTTTTTTAAAAAATTAATCGGGTGTTTATTTCATAATAAAGAGGAAGGTATGCCGTTAATAATGAAAAGCACCATCAGCCAAATGACCACCACGACCACGGCTGCCCTGAGTTCTCGATAGCCTCACGAATTCTATCTTTGTGGTCTTGAATCGACGCTGGGCTGTTGGCGTAGACCTTATCTTTCACGTGGCCCCAAATGAAGAAGTTTCGAGGAGTAAAATCACAAGATCTCGGTAGTAAATTGTGATCACCTCTTCGAGAGATAACACGGTCCGGAAACTTTTCCCGTAACAGAGCAATGGTTTCGTTGCTTGTGTGGAACGTAGAGCCGTCTTGTTGAAAGTAAACGTTGTCCAGATCAATACCATCCAACTCCGACCATAAAAAATCATTAATCATCTCTCGATAGCGCAATCCATTCACCGTAACTGTTGAGCCAACCTCATTTTCGAAAAAGTAAGGTCCAATAACCCTGCCGGACCATAAACCGCACTGAACAGTCACACGTTGAGGTTGGAGAGGCTTCTCAACAATAACTCTTGGGGTTTCCGAGCCCCAGATGCGACAATATTGCTTGTTGACGTAGCCACCGAGGTGGAAATGGGCCTCATGCGAACTGCGAATGCAAGTTTTTCACCATTTTTATACCCTCACTTTAGTGTGACGAGGGTATATATCATTTGCTACGGAAAAAAGTGTAACACGTCGAAGGAGTGACCTAAGACCCCAAGTATGTTCGGAGGAAATCCGTTTTGGGTCATTTTAAGTCGAATGAGCAATGTCCGTCCGTCTGTCTGTCTGTCTGTCTGTCTGTCTGTCTGTGTGTCTGCTGGCTGGTGCGCACGATAACTCTCGAAAGGAGTAACCGATTGACCTCAAATTTGGTATGTGGTAATATTTTTTTCTATCTCCGGCTAAGTTCGAAGATGGGCCATATTGGTCCACTCCTTCTAGTACCTCCCCCACAAAGGGTTAAAATGTTGTGAAATATTGATTCTTTAATAACTGCTATACTACTTATTCGAATCTTTTGAAATTTCACACATAGTATTAGCTTATTAGTCGCTATCAACTCGAGAAAAATGGGCGATGTCGCCACGTCCCTTTTGGTACCTCCCACACAAATGCACCATTTTGCACCAAAAGTTAACAGCTTATAACATTAATAACAGTGTATAAAAATACTTGAAATTTTGTACAGTATTATGCTTTTATATTGCCTACATTCCAGGGAAAAATGGATGTTGTTGCCACGCCCCTTTTGGTACCTCCCACACAAAGGTACCTTTTTGCACCAAAAGTTAACAGCTTATAACATTAAAACCAGTGTATAAAAATACTTGAAATTTTTTACAGTGTAATGTTTTTATAGTGTCTATAGCCCTGTGAAAAATGGGCGTTATTGCCACGCCCCTTTTTGTACCTCCCACACAAAATTCCCAAATCATACCACAATTTAATGTCTCATAACGTTTATACCAGTGCACATAAATGCTTATAAGTCGGCACAGTGCAATGAATTTAAAGTATCTAATGTTCAGCGAAAAAAAAAGGTGTATTATATAAACCCCTTCTGGTAACTCCCACACAAATTGACAGAATAATTCGAGTAATATTCAATATTACATTACTCACAAAGTGAGGGTATACCTTAGTCGGTTTACCCGACTGAAACTTTCTTACTTGTTGTAGTGAATTTTAATAATTTCAATGCGTTCTTGAATCGTGTATCGATCCATTTTTAGAAATGGCGTAGTTTGTACTTGTCAAATGTCAAAGAATAAAAGCTTCAAAAGTGACAGCTACCGAAATAGCGGGTGATTCAAAATAACTCTTGTTGGAAAACCCTGTACAATATTTATCGAATCTTCGTAATCTCCGAAAGAGAATTTTTAACTTGCATTATGCATTTGACTTTCTTAAACTTCCGAGTAAGGAAAGTATAGAAAACGTTTATAATTTTCTAAAAACACTAAGTATGCATAATAAGGCATAATACTAAACTAAATACAAAACTACTACTACTAAATAGTTCAAGATTGTACATATTTAAAATAAATATATCTAGACCGATAGTCTATTATAATTTTAATAGTAATAAATTTTCTAAATTATTTGTGAATTTTGGGTTTGGCATTTGCAAATATAAAGATTCGGGAATTACTTTCGATTTGTGATGTCAAGATGTACAAACTACGAAATATATTATTAAAATATATTAATTTTTAAATATTTTATGGCATTATTAGATTCCTTGGTTGTTTGAATATATACTTATATTATAGACTTTAATCGTAGAAGTCGGGAATGGGGCTGCATAAGATCAAATTGTTGGGGTAACATCCTTCATGATTTAATAACAACTAACACTTTCGGTTTGGTATATTCACCAGAGCCAACATTAATACATTATAGCAGTAATTCAAGACGGTCTGTATTAGATTTTTTCATAACCAACGTGCCAGACAAATTATCTCCAGCATTAACACTAAATAACCTCGGATCGGATCATTTACCAGTCCATGCTTCCATTAATTCTTCTTATAAATCTTATAACAACTTAAGATATAATTACAAGAAATAATAAACAATATTGAAGATGTTGATAGCTTGATAAATGAGGTTAATTCTCTAATATTAAATGGAGTTGACGCAGCAGTCCCAAAGATACCACATTCTACTAATTATGTGAAACGTCTACCAAGACACATTTTAAACTTAATAACACTAAGAAATACCTCCAGACGAAATTGGATGAGATACCGGCTTACACATTACAAAATGGAAACGAACTTCTTAAACAGAAATATCAATGATGCCATATCTAGCTTTAGAAACTGGATCTTAATGCTAACGTGTCTCAACAAATCTTCACCTCATTTTTGGAACATATCTAAAATAATCAAGAAGAAAATGAGGTCTATTCCATCCCTTAAAGAAAATGGTTGTCTTTACACAACAAATTTTGAAAAAGCAGAAAGGCTTGCAAAACATTTCCATTCAAACCATTTTATAATGGCTAATTTGAGCGACCAAAACACCATCCAAATGGTATTAACGAAAGCGACTTTCAAAACCTGGAAAATGTTAGTTTAGACATGATTAAGAAAAATATTAAAGGTTTTAAGAACAAGAAATGTCCTGGTTCTGACAAAATTTCAAAAAAATGTCTAAAGGCACTCCCACAGAGTGCCTTAAAATTGCTAACAAACTTGTTTAATGCTTGCCTTAAATTGTGTTACTTCCCAAATCTCTGGAAGCAATCTAAAGTTATTGCCATACCTAAACCCGGCAAGGATAAATCAAGGCCAGACTCCTACAGACTAATAAGCTTATTAAGTTCGTTGAGCAAAATTTTGGAAAAAATAACACTATGCAACTAAATTTTTGTCCAAGGGATGTGGATAACAGTTTCTGGTACAATTAGGTGTCACAAACACGAAAAAATATTAAAAAAATTGTTTATGGTATTTTTTTTACTTCCAGCTTTCATGGAGAGTACATTCAGTATTTGGACCATAAAAAAATATAAGCCTGATTGAGCCGTGTTATGCCTCAAATTAAAATTATGACGGCTACATATGCTGCAAATATCGCTTTCACTTAGAATCTTTGGTTTAGTAACAGTCGTCAAAAATATGAGAAAAAAATGGTACAAAAAAAAACCATAAAAAATTATTATTACATTTTTAAAAAGCCAGCATGCTAACGAAGAAAACACTGTCTATTTGAAAAAAAATCTATGGATAGATCTAAAAGTTATGAGCCATTTTGTAAATGTTAGGGAAATTCAAAAAAATTTAGTTTCATATTTTTTCGTTTTTAAATGGAGTTTTTGCATATATTGAATTAGCCATATGTGAGAGACATATAACAGACATTGCACTTGCATTTTATTTTATGAGGATTGATGCCTGAAATTATAAAATTATAGAGAGGACGAGGTTTTATGGCCGTTGGTATCCCTGCATAAAACATGATATGCAATGTGAGAGCTATATTGGATGAGATCCGTTCAGATAGAGAGCCATTCAACAATGTTTGTGGTTTTATATTTACGAGGTTTCCAATCAGTTACGCCTTTTAGGGGCATGGACATCCCAGTCGTATATACAGGTAGTAAAATTATACGTACGCAATACAAAGTAGTACGCGGCAGTCTTGAAAATATTGGGCGTCTACTTTCGAAGCAAACTATATGTCTGCTACAGGTACTGCAACTTATGAACATTAAACCCGGAATTTATGAATGACATTTCTTATTAATAAATTAGTGTAATTCAGCGCCTTAAAGAGATAAGTCGATTTTCTGAAAAAGATTACAAAGTTATATTTCGAAGTATGAGTAAAAGGCAAAGAACTTGCTTTTAGTAAAATAATAGAATAAATATATGTGTAATATTTTGGTATACGAGTTGAAAATATGAACGAACCGTGGACAGAACTAGTGGAAGAATGCGGTAAGTACTTTAAAAGTAATGTATTACAATGTTTTGAGGAATAAAACGTTTTAATTTTAGACTTCACGTGCAATTTGGAATGCCAATGATTTGGAGACAACCATTCATTCACGATACGGACGGCTATTTTTGTATAAGTTAATAGATTGGAGTAGGAAGAATCCAAGTATAGCTAACAGCCTAATAACGGAAACATCATCAAGTTCAACTGAGTACTCAACTTTGAGCGATTCAAGTTTGAGTCAGAAGTCATCGCTTTTAACTCAGTTTCAACTCATTGATCTAGTGAGAGCTTTGGAACTGACCAAAGATAAGGCAGAACTACTTGCATCTGGGATGAAACAGTACAATATTGTAGCCCCAGATGATATACCTTACAAACAAATTTATACATCTGTGGATAACAGATGCTTTTGCAAGGACATTCCCGGATTGTTCGAGGAACTTAATCAAACATACAATTCAAAGGAATGGCGGTTACTTGTTCACAACTGTAAAGAAAGTTTGAAAGCAGTACATTTCACAACGGAAATCAGAAACCGTCGATTCTCATTACTCATGTTGTCAACACTAAGGAATCATACGAAACAATGGCTAAGTTGATAAAATACATAAAATATGAACATGACTCGAAAATTTGTTGCGATTTAAAAGTAGTTGGTATGTTAAGCCTCTGGGATAGCCGATATTTTGCCACCACTGCATATAAAGCTGGGGCTCTTTAAAAAATTTTCAAAAGCCTGGCAATTCACTCGCATATTTAAAAAGTTTATTTAAAAGTCTTTCTTTTCAAAAAATCGAAGAAGGAGTTTTTGATGAGCCTTAAATAAGGAAACTGATGAAAGATGTGAATTTCGAATCATATTTGACGTCGGATGAAATTGCAGCAGGGAGGTCGTTTAAGCCAACTTATTTTTCGCTTTATGTATTCCAACAAGTGTAAATATGACCCTCAAAATTCATTTCTTGCATTCTCATTTTAACTTTTTTCCCGAGAATCTTGGCGACGTAAGTGACGAACATGGCGAAAGGTTTTACCAAGAATTGAGGTCCATCTAGCACTGGGATGAAAGAATGATGGAAGATTATATTTGGTTCCTCATTAGAGAAACCGATTCCGAAATCTACAAACGTCAACAAAGAACTCACAATTACTTCTAATGAAACTTGTTCATGTAAATAAACTCAAATGTACATAATATAAATAAAAGTAATAAATAAAATCGCTTTTTAAACAGAAATTAAAAAAAAGATTTTTTGAAATACTCTTACCTCTACAAAAAGGGCTGCAATTTCTACATTTATTCAAAGATTTTTTTCAAATAGGCATTTCTTTCTTCGCTAGGATGCAAACTTTTAAAAAATAAAATAAAATATATTTTTTATTTTTTTTTATGTTTTTTTGTCCCAGGATTTTTTTTTAAATCTACTTTTTCCAATTTGTTTAATGACTTTTACTAAACCACTGTTTGTAAGTGAAAGAGATATTTCCAACATTGGTAACCCACATTAATAACTTCAATTTAATGTATAAGTCGACCTGATCGGGCATATACTCCAAAAATTATAGTGCAAATACTAAGGGTACCTTCGACGATAAAAGCATTTTTAATAAAAAATTAAAAAAAAAAAAAATTATGCCACAATCTTTACAAAAAAGTAATTTTTAGGTCTAGGACACAAAAAAAATTGTTTTGTTGCATAGTGTAATTAAAGAAAAAGTTGTTTCTTATATAGAGGATAAAAATATTTTACCATCTCAACAGTTTGGCTTCCGCTCCGAACATAACACCATACAGCCTCTTGTTCGTATTAAGAATATTGTAAAGAATGGCTTTAGTAATGGATGTCAAATCCGTTAGATATCAAATCCGCTTTCGACTCTGTTTGCCACGATTCTCTAATTTATAAACAAATAAAAATTGGTTGAATGTACCAATAGTAAAAATTATCAAAAGTTTCTTAACAAATATGTCCGTTCAAGTTCACATCGGTGATAGAGAATCACAATACCCGCTGGGTGTCCTCAAAGTGCTTGCCTTTCACCCATTTTTTATAATATGTACACTCACGATTTTCCTATATTAGCAAATCCTCAATTTTTGAAGACGATACAGCAATTTTGAGTTCAGAGTTGTACAGTTCAGATATAATTTAAAATCTCCAAAATTCAGCAGATGTCGTTTTAAATTATTTCAACAAATGGAAGATAGTCGTTAATACTTTTCTGGAAAAAGAAAAAGTTGTTTCTTACCGAGTTCAAATATTAAAACAGGGGGTGTTGATGTCCCCTGGGAACTGAAGGTAAAATATTTAGGAAAAATTCTTGACAGAAAATTTATATTTAACGACCACATAAGCTTCACAATTAACAAAATTAATACAACCATTAAAATTCTATATCCTTTCATAAATAGAAAGTCAAAAATAAATATTGAAAACAAGCTTATTTTTCTTAAAGTAATATTTCATTCCATCCTTTATTATGCCGCTCCAGTATGGTACGATTCAGCAGATTGTCACATAAAACGATTGCAGATATGCTAAAATAAAATGTTGAAAATGTTATATGATTTGCCATACTACTACTCAACGTAGTAGTCTTCATTCAAAACATAATATATCACTAGTTAAGGACAAAATTAATTATCTCACCGAAAGATTCTATGAAAAATGTTAATTCTCCTCGTATACTCTATACGGTCATTGAGTTCTTAAAAAAAAGAGTATTTTTATCATCTGACATTCTTTTTCTAATAATGTTTTGGGTTTTTCATTACAACTTATTTCCCTTAATTTATATAATATAATTTGATGTTAATATTTATTATAACACATTATGTTTAAGATGAATAGTTACTTATTGCAAACTTTGTATATAAATTATAAACAATTTGTGTATACTGAAATTACTAATCAATAAATATACAAACATACATACATACATACTTACATATACAGGGTTTTCCAACAAGAGGTGTTATTTTGAATCACGCGGTAATTCGGTAGCTGTCACCTTTGAAGCTTTTATTCTTTGACATTTGACAAGTAGAAACTATGCCATTACTTAAAATGGAACGATACACGATTCAACAACGCATTGAAATTATTAAAATTCACTATAAAAACGGTGAAAATCTTGCAGTCACAGTTCGCAAAACTAAAGAATTTTTGGGTCGTCGTGAAGCACCTTGTCGGACCGCAATACAGAAATTGGTGGAAAAATGTAAAGAATAAAACCCGTGCACGTCGCTCAAGAATAACTGAGAATATTGCTGCTTTAGCCCAAAGTGTTGAAGAAAACCCAGGTTTGTCCATTCCTCGTCGTTCTTTGGAATTGGTCATTCCACACACGCCATTACACCTTATCTTGCATAAAGACTTGGGTCTTAAGGCTTATCAAGTTCAGTTAACACAAGAACTCAAGCCGGCCGATCATCAACAACGTCGTGTCTTTGCTGATTCGGTCCTTGAAATGCATGAAAATTATTCGAAATTCCATCGAAAAATCGTCTTGAGAGATGATTAATGATTTTTTATGGTCGGAGTTGGATGGTATTGATCTGGACAACGTTTACTTACAACAAGACGGCGCTACGTGCCACACAAGCAACGAAACCATTGCTCTGTTACGGGAAACGTTTCCGGACAGTGATATCTCTCGAAGAGGTCATCACAATTGGCCACCGAGATCTTGTGATTTAACACCTTGCGAATTCTTTCTTTGGCCACGTGAAAGATAAGGTTTACGCCAACAGCCCAAATTAAATTCTCTAAATTAGATGACCAACAATTACTTATTTTTAGTTAGTCGTTATTTATTTACCGAAAGTAATGCTGGCGATAATGAGATATCATTACCTGGTAATGCATCTGGTAACGACATTTACTTGCGAAGATTTTGATGGGTTATATTTTTGTACTTGATTATTTAGCGATTTGTCTACGAATCGCGAGGTAGGCCAGTGGTTGTGATGCTAAACTACGAAACCATGAGGTCGCGAGTTCAATCCCACCTCCCGGCAAATAAAATTTTTATCATATGAGGACAACAATCGATAACTACTCTCTCCCAATTATACGCTCTACCCAATGTCACGCTCTTCTACTTTCTCACCACATTCCACCACTGATGGTGGTGAACAAACAATAACAACTAGGAAATATCCACTACCACACAAACCCACTCCTAAAATTATTTCTTTTGTCCGCGCTTACTTTTTGAATAATTGTAAGCGAGGGGGTAATTTTTTTTCAGCTGCCTGTATGCTTGAGCACTTTCCTCCAGTGACATGTACGTGTAAAAATAATTCGAAGGGAGGACAAATAATAAGCAGTTACTAGTTTTGAATTTAGCTTTCCCGTCAGGTTATTTGGTAATGGGATATTTTGCTGGGATATTTATATTCGTCTTAAAGACAACTTCTTGGAGAATGTTTTCGAATCAAGAATGATTCCAAATTTTTAATAATAGTGTTGCTTCGTTCCTCAAAATTACACCGTTTTTTTTCGAAAATTTCAAATCTTGGTCATTACTTTGGAGTTAATGTACATTAACTAGCCAGTCGTATACAGGACCCGAAACTATTCCCTAAATAAATAACACAATTGTTCGAAGCAAAGAATAAGACTTTGAACATTTTTGTTTGCAGGTGCTGTTATGCGGAAAAAGTTGTTATAAAAATTAGTTAGGTTGTTTCATAGTTTATGTCCATTATTTATAAGAGTGAGCTTTAGGATGGATATCTGAATACTACCGAATGCTACATACGGGTATAGATATAATCGTATTTCAAGATTAAAATTCCTTTTTCAATTTCATAATAATGAAGATTTAAAATCGAAATGCAAAATCTCTTATGCACTGCACCTAATTGTCCATATTTATCGGCCCATCGATCTGTCGCATAATTTAATAGACAACAACACGTTCAATGTTGTTGCTCAATTGGTCTCTCGATCGGTTGTTTGATTGTTTATAAACTGGTTACAACAGTTTATCATTATGATTGTTGACTGGTATTTGTTTTAGCCAACAATGTTTGCTAATTGTTCTTTAATTCACTTAACTACAGTCATAGCGTCAATAGTGACTACTGAGTGGCTACTCCCGCCTCGCCCTAGCCCTCGCCAACGCCACCACCACTTGCACCGCCTCCCACAACACATGTCGTAGACAAATGAACGGTGATTTTATATGATAATTTGTAAACATGATATTTAACTACAACTGCGATGGTTTTCCTTTTGGTTTTAGATGTTTTATTTCTCGATTAGCTAAATATGTGGTTAATAAAATGAGTTGAAAACTTAAAACCGAAGCTGAAAGGCCAGACCAACATGAGCAATTTGACCACTTCTGCTTAAGTACCGTACCGGCTGCCACCATTAAATACTCGGACTATGAATTGAATGTACTCGTACTCGAACCTCCTCTAGTACAACTACTGCCGTTTGTTGAGGGGTCGGAAATGTACTTTGTCTTCGTACTGGAAGCGCAGTTAATGCTATTTAATAAAATCGTACATTGAGACGATTGGGTTGACAACGCAGCAGAGCAAAATGGCTTTTTACCATTAGCTACGAATAATTTATGCCAACAATTGATTTGATCGAATTTATGGCAAAGAAAAGGAAAAACAATCAAATAATATTCCAGACTCATAGAAAAATGAGTATCAAAACGAGATGTAATTTTATGATGTCTGAACATTTGAAATATATCCTCAATGAAACTACTTAAACCGCAGAATTTCGATGATATGAGTTAAATAACATTATCCGTTTTATACCCTCCTTAAGTGGAGGTAAGTATATATCATTTGCTACGGGCCAAAAGTGTAGTATATTTGGCGGAAATCCGTTTTAGGAAATTTGAGCAATGTCCGTCCGTCTGTCTGGCTGGATTGACCTTAAATTTGATATGTAAAAAAAATTCGCAACAAAATGCCGTTATGTTGTCTTTCAAACAACGTAAACTTTATAAAAACATAGCTAAGACGGTAGCAACCAAGCAGATACTGCTTCGACAGCAAAACATTCGCTTCCTCACGTAGGTGCTTCACAGAAGGCATGAGGAGGCACTCTGTCGCAGTTATTATGGCGACATTTTCTTGCAGGTTCTTCCGCTGTGTCTCGCTCATATTCGGTGACCAGACAGGTGCTGCATAGTTAACCACAGACCGACCTATCGCTTTGTAAGAGGTCAGCAAGTTTTCTTTGTCGGTCCCCAAAGTTTCTACTGCTAATTTTGTTGCAGATAGCTGTGGCATTTGACTTGAAGAGACTATCAAATGTGACACCAAGGGTAACTGGTGGTCTGAATTCTTGTGCCATAGACTATCACATTGAGTTGCTCCTTCACTTGCGCAGCCCATGCAGTAAATAGTGGGCCAGATAATTTGGTGTCGGATATTTTCCGGTTCGATCGCAGCGAAATATGTCATCGATCAAGGAGCCGGACCCCAGAATCGTACAATCATCAGCATATGATATGATTTTCAGGGGTTTGGATTTCTTGTTCCTTATTCCACATACGACTGGCATCCATACATGTAATTAGCGATCCAACGTTTCAAACTGTTTGGGAAAGACGTGTTGGCGATCTTTCTCTGTGGCTGGAAGTATCGAAGCCCTTCGATAGGTCAAACGTAACAAGGACTGTCCTGTCACCGGGCTTGTTCCGGTTAAGGCCGCGGCTTATATGCGTGTTTATGGCGTCTAAAGCAATAGTCGTGCTATGTTACATTCGGAATCCGTGCTGATGATCAGCTATTGGAAAATGTCCAATCTGACTCGGGAGGATTGTTGGACAAAAGCTGATGACACCTTTTTCGAGGGGCCCACCGATTTTCAGAATCTTTGGAGGCCCATAAAAAAAATTGATCACCAATTTCGCCAAACCGAGTATAGGGTTATACTACCATTTGATAGTAGAATCGAACCTATACTGTCAAGTCCGTGTATTTTTTTCACTGTTGCACAGTGTTATTATTGACAACAAAACATCTGGAGAACCATTACAGGGTCCAGCTATATGTACCAGCGTTACAATTGAACACAATTTTTTCTCTGACTTTAATTACAAATTTTAATCACAACAATGCAAACAGAGAAAAAAAAACAAATATCAACACCAAGAAAATACGCATTTATGTTGCTTTATGTGTTTACATGCAAATTGACATAATTTGCTTATAAAAGTGGCAAAGACTATATATTTTGTGATTTTTTTCCTTTCGATTCGCGGCAGAAAAAAAATCACGGAAAAAATCAGTTTCTAATGCGAAATGACAGTTGCGGACGTTTCAGCGACACATTATGCAATTTAGCCAACTTTGAAAGCGGAAAAACAAACGTAGACGCGACAAAATTGTTTTTTATTTGTTTGCCGCTAATATTGTTGCGGAGTGATTGTCTGTTGGCTGGCTTCGTTGGTTGTCGCGGTGGTTGTCGACGAGACGGAAAGCTAGCAGCACCATGTCGTGTTTGTGGCTGTTGCTGTCCATTGCTGTCTACTTTGTCAACAACAGTCCAACACCCACATCGGAGAAACAACATGCATCGCAAGAAGCAAAATTGGCCTTAATAATGGGTCGAAACGAATCGTGGAAACCACTTAAAGGGTACTACTTAATATTAATTATTTTGATTTGTCACTAGGATATTCTCCTGGCTTTAGACCACCTTTGCCTTAAAGGCCGAAATAAAAACAAACAAAAATACTATTAATTATTTTATATAAATTCATTTTTGAAAAAGATGAAATGTCGCCGAAGGAAATGTCCAACCATTTCCAAAATCGAAATTTAAAAATGTTATATTTGGAAAACTATATGTTTTTGTTTTAATTTTACAAGAGAGCCCTTGTACGTGTAATGGGCCAAAAAATGGGCAGGATAGTGGGTGTGGCTCCAAGCACGCAAATCGCTAATGTCCACATTTAATCAGTAATATAAAATAATATTTTCAGGATCATGCAAAACTATATAATTAGCAATAAATGGCCTTGCTTGACGGGCAGTGCGGATATCTGCTAGTAATAATTAAGTTTTTTTTAGTATTCAGATTTATCTGTCAAACTTTAAGGTGTCACATTCCTTAAAATTAACCGACATTATCGGTTACATCAAATGTAGCGAACACTTGTCGTATGCTGCACAACATAAATATATATAATAAATACATTTTTATTTATATATATGGAAGAATGGTCTCATTTTGTCAACGCCTTCATTTATTAATTACTTCAAAAGTAATAAAACCGCAACATATTCATTCAGTCATTTGATGCCTAAACAATCTTTGCGCGTTGAGCTTCAAGAGATTTTATAGCAACAGCTCAACGAATTTAATGTCTTAATTTTTAATTAAGTTACCGACTTTATGCATTTGATAGGTGGTCGTGGTAAATAAGTACAATGATTGTTAATTACTTCATGCTAAATACAAATATAATAATAAATGGCGGTTTTTAAACTGAGACTTGGCTGAGATTTCGGAAATTCCTTTTATTATATTCGCTCAAAAATTGTCCGCTCAAAAATGCCCGCTTAAAGGAGCTGTCAGTACATACAACTGTAAGAGTAAGCTTACCTTACAACATTTGAAAGAGTTCAGTAATGATTGCAGAAGATCTGAAAATAAAAAAAAAATTTTAAACAGCAATAATTTATTTTTGTTATAAATTGAATAAATTATAAACATTTCTGTGCCATTAATATTAACCGATTTATATGAATTTTAAAAATCTATCAATCCAAAAAATTGGGGGATCCAATTAGTTTCCTTCTATGTCAGACATCGCATGCCACACATGGGAATATATGTACGTATTTCGTAGCTATTGAATAAAGTTGGAATTTTCTGCTGGCATACTTTAACTTGCACCGGTGGCCGGCCACCGCACACATTGTGTCTTAATTCCAACTTAATTATCAGCTGACAACTGCCGCAGTGCAGTTTATTGCCAGCCAACCAGATTCACTCAAATCACTGGTTAATCCACACAAATAAACACAAACATAGGAAAATTTCAACAAGTTTTCTTTTTCGCATTAATAACAACCTGATATCATTGTTTTTATTACAAATTGCTTAGTTTACCGGGAGGAAAATTTTAAATGTTCAATTTAAATTTAACCCATGTTGGGTCTGTGCATTTGTCTGTCAATGGTTTAAATATTTAGTTTACTTAGTTTATGATTGCGAATTTACATTGCTCAGGAAATTTAATTTAATTTTCACAGAAAATTTCATTGAACTTTAATTTTCTTAGAATATTTCGTTAAAATTTAATTTTCAAAAAAATTTGTTGAAATACATACAATTTTCATAGAAAATTTCGATGAAATTTAATTTTCATAGAAAATTTCATTAAAATTTTAGTTTCATAGAAAATTTCATTGAATTTTATTTTCATAGAAAATTTCATTGAAATTTTATTTCCATAGAAAATTTCATTGAAATTGTATTTTCATAGAAAATTTCATTAAAATTTTATTTTCGTAGAAAATTTCATTGAAATTTTGTTTTCATAGAAAATTTTATTTTCATAAAAAATTTCATTGAAATTTTATTTCCATAGAAAATTTCATTGAAATTTTATTTCCATAGAAAATTTCATTGAAATTTTATTTCCATAGAAAATTTCATTGAAATTTTATTTTCCTAGAAAATTTCATTGAAATTTTATTTTCATAGAAAATTTCATTGAAATTTTATTTTCATAGAAAATTTCATTGAAATTTTATTTTCATAGAAAATTTCATTGAAATTTTATTTTCATAGACAATTTTATTTTCGTAGAAAATTTCATTGAAATTTTGTTTTCATAGAAAATTTTATTTTCATAAAAAATTTCATTGAAATTTTATTTCCATAGAAAATTTCATTGAAATTTTATTTCCATAGAAAATTTCATTGAAATTTTATTTCCATAGAAAATTTCATTGAAATTTTATTTCCATAGAAAATTTCATTGAAATTTTATTTTCCTAGAAAATTTCATTGAAATTTTATTTTCATAGAAAATTTCATTGAAATTTTATTTTCATAGAAAATTTCATTGAAATTTTATTTTCATAGAAAATTTCATTGAAATTTTATTTTCATAGACAATTTTGTCGAAATTTAATTTTCATAGAAAATTTTGTCGAAATTTAATTTTCATAGAAAATTTTGTCGAAATTTAATTTTCATACAAAATTTTGTCGAAATTTAATTTTCATACAAAATTTTGTCGAAATTTAATTTTCATAAATAATTTTATCGAAATTTCATTTTCATAGAAAATGTCATTGAAATTTTATTTTCATAGAAAATTTCATTAAAATTTTATTTTCATAGAAAATTTCATTGAAATTTTATTTTCATAGAAAATTTTATTTTTATAGAAAATTTTATTGAAATTTTATTTTCGTAGAAAATTTCATTGAAATTTTATTTTCATAGATAATTTCATTGACATTTTATTTTCATAGATAATTTCATTGAAATTTTATTTTCATAGATAATTTCATTGAAATTTTATTTTCAAAGAAAATTTCATTGAAATTTTATTTTCATAGAAAATTTTATTGAAATTTTATTTTCATAGAAAATTTCATTGAAATTTTATTTTCATAGAAAATTTTATTTTTATAGAAAATTTTATTGAAATTTTATTTTCGTAGAAAATTTCATTGAAATTTTATTTTCATAGATAATTTCATTGACATTTTATTTTCATAGATAATTTCATTGAAATTTTATTTTCATAGATAATTTCATTGAAATTTTATTTTCAAAGAAAATTTCATTGAAATTTTATTTTCATAGAAAATTTTATTGAAATTTTATTTTCATAGAAAATTTCATTGAAATTTTATTTTCATAGAAAATTTCATTTAAATTTTATTTTCATAGTAAATTTTGTCGAAATTTAATTTTCATAAAATATTTCATCGAAATTTAATTTTCATAGAAAATTTCATCGAAATTTAATTTTCATAGAAAATTTAATCGAAATTTTATTTCTTTAGAAAACCGTCGAAATTTTATTTTTTTTTTTAGAAAATTTCGTCGAAGTTTTATTTTGTTAGAAAATTTTGTCGAAATTTTATTTTTCCTTTAAGAAAATTTCGTCGAAATTTTATTTTTTTTTTTAGAAAATTTCGTCGAAATTTATTTTTTTTAGAAAATTTCGTCGAAATTTTATTTTTTTAGAAAATTTCGTCGAAATTTTATTTCTTTAGAAAATTTTGTCGAAATTTTATTTCTTTAGAAAATTTCGTCGAAATTTAAATTTCTTTAGAAAATTTCGTCGAAATTTAAATTTTTTTAGAAAATTTCGTCATTTAAATTTCTTTAGAAAATTTCGTCGACATTTAAATTTCTTTAGAAAATTTCGTCGCAATTTAAATTTCTTTAGAAAATTTCGTCGAAATTTAAATTTCTTCAGAAAATTTCGTCGAAATGTTATTTCTTAAGAAAATTTCGTCGAAATGTTATTTCTTTAGAAAATTTCGTAGAAATGTTATTTCTTAAGAAAATTTCGTCGAAATGTTATTTCTTTAGAAAATTTCGTCGAAATGTTATTTCTTTAGACAATTTCGTCGAAATTTTATTTTTTAAGAAAATTTCAAAAAATTTTATTTTTAAGAAAATTTTATTTCTTAAGAAAATTTTATTTCTTAAGAAAATTTCATCGAAATTTTATTTCTTAAGAAAATTTTATCGAAATTTTATTTCTTAAGAAAATTTCATCGAAATTTTATTTCCTTAGAAAATTTCATCGGAATTTTATTTCTTTAGAAAATTTCATCGGAATTTTATTTCTTTAGAAAATTTCATCGGAATTTTATTTCTTTAGAAAATTTCTTTGAAATTTAAATTTTCCTAGAAAATTTCGTCGAAATTTGAATTTTCCTAGAAAATTTCGTCGAAATTTGAATTTTCGTAGAAAATTTCGATTCTCATAGAAAATTTCATCGAAATTTCAATTTTCATAGAAAATTTGTTCCAAAAAAAATTTTCATAGCAAATTCCGTCGAAATTTAATTTTCATAGAAAATGTTGTCGAAATTTCACTTTTCATAGAAAATTTTGTCGAAATTTAATTTTTCATAGAAAATTTCGTCGAAATTTCAATTTTCATAGAAAATTTCGTCGAAATTTCAATTTTCATAGAAAATTTCGTTGAAATTTCTATTTTCATAGAAAATTTCGTTGAAATTTCTATTTTCATAGAAAATTTCGTCGAAATTTAAAATTTCATATCAAATTTCGTCGAAATTTTATTTTTTTTGGAAAATTTCGTCAAAATTTCAATATTAATAGCAAATTTCGTCAAAATTTTAATTTTCTTAGAAAATTTCGTCGAAATTTGAATTTTCATAGAAAATTTCGTCGAAATTTGAATTTTCATAGAAAATTTCGTCGAAATTTGAATTCTCATAGAAATTGCCGGGAAGAAAATTTTAAATGTTCAATTTAAATTTAAACCAATTTAATTTAATGGTTTAAAAATTTATTTTTTTTAGTTTATGATTTAGCATATAATTACATCGCTCAGAATTTTCTTTTAATTCTATTGATACATATTATAAAACTATATGCGGTTTTCGTACGAGCATCAGTTTACACGACTGAATAGATTATCCTGAAACACAGGACTGTGATTTCCATCAAACGGAATGACAAATTTCGGCGACATTTCATTATTGTATAAAATATATGTATGTCCATAAAAAATTTCATATCATAAAACATTTTAAATTCAATTTAAATAGAAAATTTAGTCGAAATTTAATTTCAACAGAAAATTTAAAACTTAATATTTATAGAATCAAAAAAAAAAGTCGGTTTTCAACAACAATTATACAAAATTCGAAATTCCATTTTTTTTAGAAAATTTAGCCGAAATTTCATTTTTATAGAATTTTTTTTCAAAATTTAATTTATTTAGAAAATTTCCCCGAAATTTCATTTTTATAGAAAATTTCGTCGAAATTTAATTTATATAGAAAATTTCGCCAAAATTTCATTTTTATAGAAAATTTCGTAAAGATTTAACTTATATAGAAAATTTCGTCGAAATTTTATTTTCCTAGAAAATCTAGTCAAAATTCTATTTTCGTAGAAAATTTCTTTTTTCATAGAAAATTTATATTTTAATAGAAAATTTATATTTTCATAGAAAATTTTTATTTTCATAGAAAATTTTTATTTTCATAGAAAATTTTTATTTTCATAGAAAATTTTGTCGAAATTTCATTTTCATAGAAAATTTTGTCGAAATTTCATTTTCATAGAAAATATTGTCGACATTTCATTTTCATAGAAAATTTCGTCGAAATTTCAATTTTCATAGAAAATTTTGTCAAAAATTAAATTTTTAAAGAAAATTTCTTCGGAATTTCAATTTTCATAGAAAATTTTGTCGAAATTTCAATTTTCATAGACAATTTCGTCGAAATTTCAAGTTTCATAGTAAATATCGTCGAAATTTCAATTTTCATAGTAAATTTCGTCGAAATTTCAATTTTCATAGAAAATTTCGTCGAAATTTAAATTTTCATAGAAAATTTCGTCGAAATTTAAATTTTCATAGGAAATGTCGTCGAAATTTAAATTTTCATAGGAAATTTCGTCGAAATTAGAAAATTTCGTGGACATTTTATTTCTTTACAAAATTTTGTGGAAATTTTATTTATTCAAACAGGTAATTTTTTATAGTTGAGATAACTACTTAAACTTCGAAATTTTATTGCTTTAGAACATTTCGTCGAATTTTTTATTTCTTTAGAAAATTTCGTCGAATTTTTTAGTTCTTTAGAAAATTTCGTCAAAATTTTATTTCTTTACGAAATTTCGTCAAAATTGTATTTTCATAGAAAATTTCGTCGAAATTTTATTTCTCTAGAAATCGAAGTTTTACATCTAAAAGAAATTTCTAGAAAATTTCGTCGACATTTTATTTCTCTATTTCGTCGAAATTTTAATTCTCTAGAAAATTTCGTCAAAATTTTATTTTTTTTTAGAAAATTTCGAAAAAATTTTATTATTCTAGAAAATGTCATCGAAATTTTATTACTCTGGAAAATTGCAGCAAAATTTTATGTCTCTAGAAAATGTCGTCAAAATTGTATTTCTCTAAAAAGTTTCGTCGAAGTTTTACTTTTGAAGAAAATTTCGTCGAAAATTGATTTTTCCAAAATTATCCATTATATTAAATTTTCGTTAAAACTCAATTTTCCAGAAAATGTCGTCTTTTTATAGAAAATTTAGCTTTTCTCGAAAAAGTTTTTTCTAAAAAGTTTGGTTGTTTACGAAAATGTCGTTATTCGAGACCGATCAGACATTATGTAAAAACATAAAAATTGTGTATTTTTCAATGATTTTAAAAAAAATAATATGTTCGCAAAAAATAGGATTTTTCGCTTGGAGATATCATTTCTTGGAAGATATCATCGATACCGTTGGAGGCTACTTATGATTCTTAAATTCATTCCTGAAACAATTCAGTGAAATGTTCTCGAGTTATGAAATAATATGTGGTTCAACCCAATTTTTAGTTGTTTATCTTTATTTTAATAGAAAAGCAAGATCCATGCCACTACTCGTAATAGACCACCACAAAGCTCTTAGAGGAAAAGAACAAAGCTATTGTTTAGACAAAAAATAAAAATACGGTTTTGACAAAAATGTCAAAACAAGAGCAAACTTATATATTCGTCCACAGTACCACTATTGTTTTTACAAAAAAAAAATATGTTCATATTAAGTGTAGCCAACGAAATTACCTTTATTTTTATGAATTAAGTGAGCTCATTGACAGTCTCCTTCTGATATAAGAGTCTAAATAATAAATATTTAAACTAAAAAAATCCGTATATCATTTTCAGTTATATTTTTGCCAGTTTAGACCATCAAAATATTCAAAATAAAAAAAATTAACCACATTCCTTGAACAAAATGAGTGGTGCATGTGTTATACTTGAAGAACTTATAATAACTAATCATGACAAGCTGACTGAATGAAGTCTATAATGAAGAAACACTTACTCAGTAATACATGGCGTTGAAAATCTTCCGCATTTGTGCAATTCGGTAGTTTCTTGCTGGTCTTGTTGCAGTTTATTTACGAAAACATGTTTATATTTGAAGCTAACTGAATTTTACAAAATCAAGTCACAATACATTAAACCACTCGGCAAGAAAAATGTTTATGATTCCAAAGCTCAGCTACTAAGTCATGGATTAGCTAAGTAAGTACGAGAATTAGTTTGAGCTACTTGGTTGAGTTTTGTTTTTAAATGTCAACATTTATTGCAAATTCCAATGAAATCCCGGATCAGCGAACATGGCTCACAAATGTGGACACACTGATTGATCTTAGGAGAGAAGAAAAAAACAGAAGTTGGTATCCACAAAAGCCACTGAAATCGGCGGATATATGATCTGTGATTATATGTATCGTACGTATGTATGTATATCTGTATGTTTCAAACACATGTGTACTTTACACATTCAGTCACATAATTTATGTCGTCTGACATATTGATGAAAAATCGTGATAGTTATCCAAGAAATACATTTCAACTTGGATGATTTACGGCTGCAGATCAGACCAAAAACAAACAATACCCCACCACCAAACAACCACTGCCATTGGTTGGCATCACTCAATAATAGAAAAGCTCAAATCCTAAATGACGTCACTAACATCAAATCGAATCCAATTGAATTCAAATCATTTCCTATTTCTAAAAATCTCCCTTGCACTCGTATACGAATCCCAACATTCAAATGATTTATCAGCCTTCGTACGAATCATTGCAAACAAAAATGCACTCGTAAATATAAAAATATTTGCATAAATTTATGTTGAATTAGAGCATATTTAAGTTTCGTCGTAGTCACAAGCTGCGCGGATATGACCAGGTGAGCCATTGTAAAATATAACGTTGCACAATGGGATAGATATACAAAATAGTAAGTGTGCAACAAACATTAATATGTGTATCTTTGGGACATATTGCGAATATCACGCATATCTATAGAAAATTTCCTCGAAATTTTTTATCTATAGAAAATTTCCCCGAAATTTTAGATCTATAGAAAATTTCCTCGAAATTTTAGATCTATAGAAAATTTCCTCGAAATTTTATATCTATAGAAAATTTTCTCGAAATTTTATATCTATAGAAAATTTCCTCAAAATTTTATATTTATAAACAAATTCCTCGAAATTTTATATTTATAGAAAATGTCTTTTATAGAAAATTTCTCGTCGAAATTTTATATTTATAGAAAATTTGTCGTCGAAATTTTATATTTATAGAACATTTTTCGTCGAAATTTTATATTTATAGAACATTTTTCGTCGAAATTTTATATTTATAGAACATTTCTCGTCGAAATTTTATATTTATAGAACATTTCTCGTCGACATTTTATATTTATAGAACATTTCCCATAATATATTTATAGAAAATTTCTCGTCGAAATTTTATATTTATAGACAATTTCTCGTCGAAATTTTATATTTATAGAAAATTTCTCGTCGAAATTTTGTATTTATAGAAAATTTTATATTTTCAGAAAATTTCCCACCGAAATTTTATATTTTCAGAAAATTTCCCAACGAAATTTTATATTTTCATAAAATTTCCCACCAAAATTTAATATTTTCAGAAAATTTCCCACCGATTTTTTATATTTTCAGAAAATTTCCCACCGAAATTTTATATTTTCAGAAAATTTCTCACCAAAATTTTATATTTTCAGAAAATTTCCCACCGAAATTTTATATTTTCAGAAAATTTCCCGCCCAAATTTTATATTTATAGAACATTTCCAGCCCAAATTTTATATTTATAGAAAATTTCGTCGAAATTTTTGTCGAAATTTTATATTTATAGAAAATTTCGTCGAAATTTTATATTTATAGAAAATTTCGTCGAAATTTTATATTTATATATAGAAAATTTCGTCGAAATTTTATATTTATATATAGAAAATTTCGTCGAAATTTTATATTTATATATAGAAAATTTCGTCGAAATTTTATATTTATATATAGAAAATTTCGTCGAAATTTTATATTTATAGAAAATTTCGTCGAAATTTTATATTTATAGAAAATTTCGTCGAAATTTTATATTTATAGAAAATTTCGTCGAAATTTTATATTTATAGAAAATTTCGTCGAAATTTTATATTTATAGAAAATAGAAATTTTATATTTTATATTTATAGAAAATTTCGTCGAAATTTTATATTTATAGAAAATTTCGTCGAATTGTTATACTTATAGAAAATTTCGTCGAAATTTTATATTTATAGAAAATTTCCCACCGAAATTTTGTATTGACGGTTCTTCTCCATGTAGGTCTCGGACATGGAACATGTACATATTCCAAAGCTTCCTACTTAGAACTTCTCCATGAAATAACTAACGTCTTCGATTACTCAGCACATTTTATTTTGATAATTCGAAGAGATAAATTTTAGAAATACGATTTCCTAGGAATATTATAAATTGTATATTAGTTTTTTAATAAACTTCAATTTATTTCATTCTAATTTTATATTCTACTTTTCCGTATATGGCACTTTATTTTTCCGAGTGTACCCAAAACGAAAAGCCATAAATTATGTCAAATAAAATCCTTTGAAATCAAAACATGTTAATAACAGGATAGCAGAGAATTCAAAGGTAAACCAATTGGAGAACAAAATGTTCATTGAAGGAAAAAAGTGGAGTGTGTAAGGATATAACGTGACATAAGTGAACACTTAGCAAAGTGCAAACTTATCACAGAATACTTCATTGGCCCACATACACATATGCTCCTATATGTGTAGAATATTCAAAGGTCGCAGCACTTTTAAAGTAAACATCGCTGAATAATAGGACACCAGGAAAAAAAGCAGGAAATATTAAAAAAAAATCCAAAAGAAAACCTGACATTCCACCAAAATATTCATATGTATGTACGTATGTATATGCTTATATTACATTTGCCGCAAATCTGTCCATGTAACCCAATAATCCCCAGTAGCCCATTATTTGTTATGGACTACACGTGTGGCAGAATTCCCCAACACGCGTGCATTCATAAATCATGCCAAATTAATCTACGAAACTAACAGGCAAGAAGGAGTGTGTGGTTAGGGGTAGTATGGGGATACAGTAACATAAAAAAACTCTGGGGGTTGAAAGAACTCAAATGCCTCTCCTTCCCTTCATAACACCCAGAAAACAAACAATAATAAATATTTTTCTGCATTGCAACATAAATTGTATGGCCAAGCAATTAATATGCAAATTAGATTCCTTTGACACAAATCTCTATAAATAACAGGAGCTAAGGAACAAACAACAACGAAACAGCATAGTTCACACTTCACTGGCACTACTGAATGTACATGTGAATTTTGCGGATTCTTTGGACTCTGGCCACGGCATCACGAACGTGTGTTTCTGTCAAGTGATAAATGGTTATGGCCCTCCAGACAATTGTTTTTCCCCATTTATGTGTCAACCAATGGAAAGCATTTGGTTTGGCAGAAATGTGGGGTTGTTTGCAAGGACTATTCCAACAAAACCCCTAGAAAATACATATTGTCTCATGTCATTTGAACATTTGTAATCTTTTATGTTTTCGTTAAGCGTTAATATGCAAATTAACTTCTTTGAAAGGATTCGCTGCAAGTAATAGGAGATAAGAAATTGTCAACAAGTGGTATATTATAGGGTAAGACTTTAGTATTGAAGAACAAAATAGGCATTTAACTTTTAGGTAGACTCTAGTATAGAGGAAGCCGTCAGTGGTCGACTCTAGTATACAGGAAGACCTCAGAGGTCGACTTTAGTATACAGGAATTCCTCAAAAGTCGACTCTAGTATAGAGGAAGACCTCAGAGATCGACTCTAGTATAGAGAAAGACCTCAGAGGTCGACTCTAGTAGAGGTCGACTCTAGTATAGAGGAAGACCTCAGAGGTCGACTCTAGTATAGAGGAAGACCTCAGAGGTCGACTCTAGTATAGAGGAAGACCTCAGAGGTCTTCCTCTATTCTAGAGGTCGACTCTAGTAGAGGTCGACTCTAGTATAGAGGAAGACCTCAGAGGTCGACTCTAGTATAGAGGAAGACCTCATAGGTCGAATCTAGTTTAGAGGAAGACCTCAGAGGTCGACTCTAGTATAGAGGAAGACCTCAGAGGTCGACTCTAGTATAGAGGAAGACCTCAGAGGTCGACTCTAGTATAGAGGAAGACCTCAGAGGTCGACTCTAGTATAGAGGAAGACCTCAGAGGTCGACTCTAGTATAGAGGAAGACCTCAGAGGTCGACTCTAGTATAGAGGAAGACCTCAGAGGTCGACTCTAGTATAGAGGAAGACCTCAGAGATCGACTCTAGTATAGAGGAAGACCTCAGAGGTCGACTCTAGTATAGAGGAAGACCTCAGAGGTCGACTCTAGTATAGAGGAAGACCTCAGAGGTCGACTCTAGTATAGAGGAAGATCTCAGAGGTCGACTCTAGTATAGAGGAAGACCTCAGAGGTCGACTCTAGTATAGAGGAAGACCTCAGAGATCGACTCTAGTATAGAGGAAGACCTCAGAGGTCGACTCTAGTATAAAGGAAGACCTCAGAGGTCGACTCTAGTATAGAGGAAGACCTCAGAGGTCGACTCTAGTATAGAGGAAGACATCAGTAGGCGACTCTAGTATAGAGGAAGACATCAGTAGGCGACTCTAGTATAGAGGAAGACCTCAGTTGTCGATTGTAGTACAGAGGAAGACCTGAGTGGTCGACTCTGGAATAGACCTCAGAGGTCGACTATAGTATAGAGGAAGACCTCAGAGGTCGACTCTTGTATAGAGGAAGACCTCAGAGGTCGACTCTAGTATAGAGGAAGACATCAGTAGGCGACTCTAGTATAGAGGAAGACCTCAGTAGTCGACTCTAGTATAGAGGAAGACCTCAGTGGTCGACTCTAGTATAGAGGAAGACCAAAGTGGACGACTGTAGTATAGAGGAAGACCTAAGTGGTCGACTCAATTATAGAGGAAGACCTCAGCGGTCGACTCTAATATAGCGGAAGACCTCACTGGTCGACTTTAGTATAGAGAAAGACCTCAGTGGTCGACTCTAGTACAGAGGAAGTCGTCAGTGGTCGACTCTAGTAAAGAGGAAGACCTCAGTTGCCGTCTATAGTATAGAGGAAGACCTCCGTGGTCGATTCTAATAGAGAGGAAGACCTCAGTTGTCGACTGTAGTACAGAGGAAGACCTCAGTTGTCGGAGAGGAAGACCTCAGTTGCCGTCTATAGTATAGAGGAAGACCTCCGTGGTCGACTCTAATATAGTGTACAGAGGAAGACCTGAGTGGTCGACTCTGGAATAGAGGAAGACGTCTTAGGTCTGCTCTTGTATAGAGGAAGACCTCTGTGGTCGACTCTAGTATAGAGGAAGACCTCAGTGGTCGACTCTAGAATAGAGGAAGACCTCAGTGGTCGACTCTAGTATAGAGGAAGACCTCAGTGGTCGACTCTAGTATAGAGGAAGACCACAGTGGTCGACTCTAGTATAGAGGAAGACCTCAGTGGTCGACTCTAGTATAGAGGAAGACCTCAGTGGTCGACTCTAGTATAGAGGAAGACCTAAGTGGTCGTCTCTAGTATAGAGGAAGACCTCAGTGGTCGACTCTAGCATAGAGGTAGAACTGAGTGATCGACTCTAGCATAGAGGTAGACCACAGTGGTCAATTCTACTACAGGGAAAGACCTCAGTGGGCGACTCTAGTATAGAGGAAGACCACAGTGTTTAACTGTGGTATATAGGAAGACCTCAGTGGTCGACTCTAGTATAGAGGAAGACCTCAGAGGTCGACTCTAGTATAGAGGAAGTCGTCAGTGGTCGACTCTAGAATAGTGGTAGACCTCAGAGGTCGACTTTAGTATACAGGAATACCTCAAAAGTCGACTCTAGTATAGAGGAAGACCTCAGAGATCGACTCTAGTATAGAGGAAGACATCAGAGGTCGACTCTAGTATAGAGGAAGATCTCAGAGGTCGACTCTAGTATAGAGGAAGACCTCAGAGATCGACTCTAGTATAGAGGAAGACCTCAGAGGTCGACTCTAGTATAGAGGAAGATCTCAGAGGTCGACTCTAGTATAGAGGAAGACCTCAGAGGTCGACTCTAGTATAGAGGAAGACCTCAGAGGTCGACTCTAGTATACAGGAAGACCTCAGAGATCGACTCTAGTATAGAGGAAGACCTCAGAGGTCGACTCTAGTATAGAGGAAGACCTCAGAGGTCGACTCTAGTAAAGAGGAAGACATCAGTAGGCGACTCTAGTATAGAGGAAGACCTCAGTAGTCGACTCTAGTATATAGGAAGACCTCAGTGGTCGACTCTATTATAGAGGAAGACCTCAGAGGTCGACTCTAGTATAGAGGAAGACCTCAGAGGTCGACTCTATTATAGAGGAAGACCTCAGTTGTCGGAAGAGGAAGACCTCCGTGGTCGACTCTAATATAGAGGAAGACCTCAGTTGTCGATTGTAGTACAGAGGAAGACCTGAGTGGTCGACTCTGGAATAGAGGAAGACGTCTTAGGTCTGCTCTTGTATAGAGAGACATCAGTGGTCGACTCTAGTATAGAGGAAGACCTCAGTGGACGACTCTAGTATAGAGGAAGACCTCAGAGGTCGACTCCAGTATAGAGGAAGTCGTCAGTGGTCTACTCTAGAATAGTGGTAGACCTCAGAGGTCGACTTTAGTATACAGGAATACCTCAAAAGTCGACTCTAGTATAGAGGATGACCTCAGAGATCGACTCTAGTATAGAGGAAGATCTCAGAGGTCGACTCTAGTATAGAGGAAGACCTCAGAGGTCGACTCTAGTATAGAGGAAGACCTCAGAGGTCGACTCTAGTATAGAGGAAGTCGTCAGTGGTCGACTCTAGAATAGTGGTAGACCTCAGAGGTCGACTTTAGTATACAGGAATACCTCAAAAGTCGACTCTAGTATAGAGGAAGACCTCAGAGGTCGACTCTAGTATAGAGGAAGATCTCAGAGGTCGACTCTAGTATAGAGGAAGACCTCAGAGGTCGACTCTAGTATAGAGGAAGACCTCAGGGATCGACTCTAGTATAGAGGAAGACCTCAGAGGTCGACTCTAGTATAGAGGAAGACCTCAGTAGGCGTCTCTAGTATAGAGGAAGACCTCAGTAGTCGACTCTAGTATATAGGAAGACCTCAGTGGTCGACTCTATTATAGAGGAAGACCTCAGAGGTCGACTCTAGTATAGAGGAAGACCTCAGAGGTCGACTCTAGTATAGAGGAAGACCTCAGAGGTCGACTCTATTATAGAGGAAGACCTCAGAGGTCGACTCTATTATAGAGGAAGACCTCAGTTGTCGGAAGAGGAAGACCTCAGTTGCCGTCTATAGTATAGAGGAAGACCTCCGTGGTCGACTCTAATATAGAGGAAGACCTCAGTTGTCGATTGTAGTACAGAGGAAGACCTGAGTGGTCGACTCTGGAATAGAGGAAGACGTCTTAGGTCTGCTCTTGTATAGAGAGACATCAGTGGTCGACTATAGTATAGAGGAAGACCTCAGTGGACGACTCTAGTATAGAGGAAGACCTCAGAGGTCGACTATAGTATAGAGGAAGACCTCAGAGGTCGACTCTTGTATAGAGGAAGACCTCAGAGGTCGACTCTAGTATAGAGGAAGACATCAGTAGGCGACTCTAGTATAGAGGAAGACCTCAGTAGTCGACTCTAGTATAGAGGAAGACCTCAGTGGTCGACTCTAGTATAGAGGAAGACCTAAGTGGTCGACTCAATTATAGAGGAAGACCTCAGCGGTCGACTCTAATATAGCGGAAGACCTCACTGGTCGACTTTAGTATAGAGAAAGACCTCAGTGGTCGACTCTAGTACAGAGGAAGTCCTCAGTGGTCGACTCTAGTAAAGAGGAAGACCTCAGTTGCCGTCTATAGTATAGAGGAAGACCTCCGTGGTCGACTCTAATAGAGAGGAAGACCTCAGTTGTCGACTGTAGTACAGAGGAAGACCTCAGTTGTCGGAGAGGAAGACCTCAGTTGCCGTCTATAGTATAGAGGAAGACCTCCGTGGTCGACTCTAATATAGTGGAAGACCTCAGTTGTCAACCGTAGTACAGAGGAAGACCTGAGTGGTCGACTCTGGAATAGAGGAAGACGTCTTAGGTCTGCTCTTGTATAGAGGAAGACCTCTGTGGTCGACTCTAGTATAGAGGAAGACCTCAGTGGTCGACTCTAGTATAGAGGAAGACCTCAGTGGTCGACTCTAGTATAGAGGAAGACCTCAGTGGTCGACTCTAGCATAGAGGTAGAACTGAGTGATCGACTCTAGCATAGAGGTAGACCACAGTGGTCAATTCTACTACAGGGAAAGACCTCAGTGGGCGACTCTAGTATAGAGGAAGACCACAGTGTTTAACTGTGGTATATAGGAAGTCCTCAGTGGTCGACTCTAGTATAGATGAAGACCTAAGTGGTCGGCTTTAGTATAGAAGAAGACCACAGAGGTCGACTCTAGTATAGAAGAAGATCACAGTGGTCGACTCTAATATAAAGAAATACTCTACTATAGATGACGACCTCAGTGATCGATTATAGTACACAGTCTAGTGCTCGATCTTAATTTTTATTTGCCCATTTTCCCACACCTTAGCCCAATGTGCGTAGTCTAGACTTATTTCCTTGTTGAAGTGAAGATCTGCCAACTGTACACGACGGCGGACGGTGGGTTAGACTTCAGAGCGTATCTCTCCCTCTTGGTGTATCGGCTGGCGGTTGGCTGGAGTTGTTGGCGATGGCAATGGCGATGTCGGTGGCGTTGGATTCGTAATTACTAAACTATGCATCCAAGTGTCAATAATAAAAATATCATGTTGACCATGAGAACATGTTACCAAGTATAAAATAAAACAAATTAATTTATACCTCTCCATATTGTAGACTATATAAATACATATTAAAATCTGAGCACTCACAAAAAAAGACAGCCAACAAACCAGAGAAGGAAAAAAGAACACAAATCTGTAAAATCGCAATAGAATGATTGTTACACAAATGTCGCAGGCTAGAATTTCGTGGAGTGTCGGCTACACGGAGAATATGTATCATCGAATTCAAAAATTTGATTATAACTTCTTGTATTATTTTTTTTGATAATGGATTCAATAATGCCACTTAATATTAATAACTAATAATATATTCATATTTACCTACGTCAGAGCTTGTCTAGTTACTTGTTTGTTTCGGCAGCAAAATAATTTTAATAAAATATTGTTATTTATTTGAGTATAATTCAGATAAGTTTGATAAAGAAGACAAACATTTTTGCGATCCTCTTAAAACTGGAAGCGCGTGCGAATACCAATACTAATTTGAGATTATCTGATTGAAAAATCTAGAAATAGCAAGTGGAATCAAAAATAACTTAAATGTGGTATTCCTGGATGTGTTCCACAAAAGAAAGTAAAAAAATACATTCTTTAGAAACGTGATACGACTAATTTGTAAAAAAAAATAATTATAATAAATTTATTTGGAATTTTTGTGGAGAGCGATTTATGTTCGTATTATAATGAGGGTTTGTAAAATAATTATTAGCACTCTATAATGTTACATTTATATAGGATGGGTGTAACCAAATTTTTTGTAAAAATTGTGTTTTAAATATTCGGTGATAATTTCAGGGTTTTCTTCCATTTTTGAAGACTTTATTTTTTTTTACGCACTTTCTGCCTTAAAATAAAGAGAGTTCAATGGAAAAGCCTTTGTAATATGGAAATCGAGTACATATATTGTCTGCCTATTTCTGACCTTGGTTTTTTTTACAGTGTATTTATTGAAAATCAGTTAATATGTAATCATAATAATCGGGTGCAGTTAAAAACATGCATTTTGTGTTGTTGTTCTACTCCTCCCTCTCTCTCACTCACACACACAGTGTGACCCGTGTCTGGTAGAGCGATAAAGATTTAGTTAATAAATTATAAATAAATGGCATCAATTTAAAATGCGAAGTTATGTGTTAATAATTTGTTGCCATTTTTGCCGTTCATGTTCTCATTTACAATCGCCGAGCATACGCAAGACTCTGTCATTAGAAACCTCCATAAGATGTTTTTGATTTTTATTAATATGTATACAATTGAATAAATATGTAATTGTGTCTATAAAAAGGTTGATACCTCAGATTCTGACTCATTTTCAAATAAAGTTGTAATTTGAATTTTCATATATATTAAGATTGTTTTAGATCAGACAGATGTTCAGATGTTCCATTAATAGAAAAATTGAGAGCCTGCTCTGATTTCGTTTTCGAAATTTGATAAAATATTAATATTGAGATATTAAATGGAATACTGGGATTTTGAGTCAAAACAAAAATTGAATTGTCAACAACTTTTACTAAAATCAATTTTTCGCAGAACGTTTTTAATAAAAACTACAAAGTTTTCTAAAAACAAAAATTTTATGATTATAAGCAGATGAGTTAATAAAAAAATTTTTAAGTAGGAAAGAAAACATCGAAGGGGCGATCTAAGACCATATATCGGGTCCGTCAATAAGAGCGCTACAAAAGTTGTTTTAAATAAAACAAAAACGGTTTTGGATATCAATGAGATTCTTTATTCCTGTGAAAGTACGTTCGATGCCATTATGTATGGAACTCGATTTCTTTTGCATGGCCACCACGGGCACGCTTGCAGAAGTCCAGACGCTGAACCCAATTTTCGACGGTTTTCAAGCATAAATCGACCGATACTGCTGCAATTTCACGTTCGATATTCGTACGAAGTTCATCAATCGTCGCTGGCTTGTTGGCATAGACCATAGACTTGACGTAGCCCCACAGGAAAAAGTCTAACGGCGTCAAATCGCACGACCGAGGCGGCCAATCGACTGGACCCTTTCATGAGATAACACGTTCTCCAAACTTGGTTTCCAATAAATTGATTGCGGCATTCGCTGTGTGGCTTGTGGCGCCGTCCTGTTGGAACCACACGTCCTCCAAGTCCATATAATCCAATTGGGGCCAAAAATATTCGGTTATCATTGAACGATAGCGATTCCCATTCACAGTAACGTGCCGGTCTTGATCATCACGGAAGAAGTACGGCCCAATGACGCCGCCGGCCCATAAACCGCAACAAACCGTAATTTTTTCGGGATGCAATGACGACTCATGGAGTACGTGTGGATTGCTGTCTGACCAATAACGCATATTTTGTTTATTGACGAAGCCATTCAGCCAGAAATGAGCCTCATCGCTGAAGATGATTTTTCGATTTTTCGCTCTCTTAACGTTGAGGCCACTGACTCCGAATTTCGGTAGTAAATTTTAATAATTTCGACTCATTGTTGGCTCGTATATCTTTCCATCATGAAATGGCAAACCTTACTGAAGGGAAATGTCAAAAGAGCGGCAAAAAATATGGCGTCGTTTGCTGTCCCTGCCAGTCTACTTTTGTATGGATGTCCTCGCTCACATGACTCCTTACGGAAAACGAAATATCTACCGAACCAATGCATCAATTGTCCAGAAATTGGGATAGAGGGCTATTTCACAGCACAGCAAATGGGCGGGTTCGGATTAGTGGGTGTGACGAAAATGGGCGTAGCATTAGATAAAAACGTATTATCTCACAAACTATCGACCGTAGGAGAACGAAATTCTGAATTGTAAGTTATTGGAGCCAATATTGGTAATTTCAGCAAAAGTGGGCGAAAATAATAAGTGGTCGTGGCATTCTATAAAAAATGACAGGTTCGGATAAGTAGGTGTGGCAAAAGTGGGCGTTAGCATTGGTTAACCATGTATGTAGGCCAGAATTTTTTTTTATTGACCAATGAATTTTATTATTGCCCATAAAGTTTATAAAAAGTAGGTAAATGGTAAAATAAGAACTCGCTACTTTTTTCAAAAATTTTGTGGGAATTTTAAATTAAAAAAAAATTATTCTTGAGTTTTACGAAATTTTTAATTCCTCCAGAACGCCTGAACCGATTTACAAAGTTTACGTCGCTTGGAAGAGAACGTGAAGGAAATTTTTGTGGATTTATTTTAAAGTTTATAAATTATTTTTTCGAATATTTTTTTTAAAAACTTTAATTTAAAAAATGCTCCCCATTTGATTTTCCAAATTTACACACCATACTTTCACAAATCCAAACTGGAATTTGATTTTTGGACTCACTATTATAAAAATTTAGGGGCAAATAACACTATGCAACAAAAAAAAATTTTGGGTCCTAGACCTAAAAATTGGTTTTTTGTATAGATTGTGGCATACTGTTATATAATATCAAAACCAAAAATTTTTTTATGGATAAATATTTGTTTAAAAAAATTTTTATTAAAAATGCTATTGTCGTCGAAAGTACCCTTAGTATTTGCACGTTCATTTTTGGAGTATATGCCTGATCAGCTCAACTTATACGTTAAATTGAAGCTATTAATGTGGGCTACGAATGTTGGAAATATCTCTTTCACTTTGAAACAGTGGCTTAGTAACAGTCATTCAACAAATAGAAAAAAAGTAGATTTTTTCCAAAAAAAAAAAATCCTGGAAGAAAAAAAAAACATAAAAAATAGAAAAAAAAGTCGAAAAAATATTTTATGTTATTTTTGAATAGTTTGCATCCTAGCGAAGAAAATAATGCCTATTTGAATACCTATCGATAGATAAATGTAGAAATAATGACCCTTTTTGTAGAGGTAAGAGAATTTCAAAAAATCTTATTTTTTTAATTTCTGTTTAAATAGCGATTTTATTTGTTACTTTTATTTATATTATGTACATTTGAGTTTTTTTACGTGTACACGTTTCAATAGAAGTAATTGTGAATTCTTTGTTGACATTTGTAGATTTTGGAATCGGTTTCTCTAATGAGGAACCACATATAATCTCCCATCATTCTTTCATCCCAGTGCCCTTGGTAACGCCGCTCGATGGACTTCATTTCTTGGTGAAATCTTTAGCCATGTTACGTCGCCAGATTCTCGGGGAAAAAGTTTAAATGAGAATGCAAGAAATGAATTTTGAGGGACATATTTATACATGTTGGAATACATAAAGCGAAAAATAAGTTAGAAGAATACATACATATATATGTGTTATATACATAAATATAGAAAAATATATTTCTTACCAATTTTGTCATAATTTTTTAACAAATCATTAATCATTGTTTCATATTGCGGGCTTTTATTGGATCCAAGGAAATTTGAAACTACAAATTAATAATGCTTTCTTTTTGGACGAGATGTGTGTATTTTATGTTGTCTTCACCAATGTAATGTGTATTCTTGTTGGCCATTTCTTTCTTCTGTAATGATCTTCGCGAGCTCGGCTATCCCAGAGGCATAAAAACAGCAATATTTTGTATATCCGCCTTGGATTCCACATAACATCCCAACTACTTTTAAATCGCAACACATTTTCCAGTCATGTTGTTCATATTTTATCAATTTAGCAATTGTTTCGTATGATTTCTTAGTGTTGACAGCATGAGCAATGGGAATCGACGGTTTCTGATTTCCGTTGTGCAAAAGTACTGTTCTCAAACGTTCTTTACAGCTGTAAACAAATAACCGCTATTCCTTTGAATTGTATGTTTGTTTAAGTTCCTCGAACAATCCGGGAATGTCCTTGCAAAAGCATGTGTTATGCACAGTTGTATAAAATTGTTTGTAATGTATAGCACGGACTCTGTAATATGATATGTTAACACCTGGGGCCAAAATATTGTACTGTTTCATCCGAGATGCAAGTAGTTCTGCCTTATCTTTGGTCAGTTCCAAATCTCTCACTAGATCATTGAGTTGAAACTAAGTTAAAAGCGATGACTTCTGACTCAAACTTGAATCGCTCAGAGTAGAGTACTCTGTTGAACTTGATGATGTTTCCGTAATTAGACTGTTAGCTATATTGGTATTGTTTCTGAATGTGCAACTGGCAGATTTTACTTCAGCGTAATTCCAGAGAATGCTCCTTCCTACTCCAATCTGTTTACTTAGACAAAAATAGCAGTCCGTATCGTGAATGAATGGTTGTCTCCAAATCATTGGCATTCCAAATTGCAATTTAACTAAACGTACGTCGATTTTTTTTAATTACATATTTTCCGCAGATGTATCAGAAATTGTCGCGATCATATACACATTGAAAAGTTATTTGCCTTTTACTCATACTTCGAAATATAACTTTATAATATTTTTCAGAAAATCGACATATCTTTTTAAGGCGCCGAATTACACTAATTTATTAATAAGAAATTTCATTCATAAATTCCGGGTTTAAGGTACATAAGTTGCAGTACCTGTAGCTGACATATAGTTTGCGTCGTACGTAGAAACCCAATATTTTCAAGACTGCCGCGTACTACTTTGTATTGCGTACATATAATTTTGCTACCTGTATATACGACTGGGATGTCCATGCCCCTAACGGGCGTAACTGAATGGGAACCGCATAAATAAAAAACCACAAATATTGTTGAATGACCCTCTACCTGAGCGGATCTCATCCAATATAGCTCTCACATTGCATATAATGTTTTATGGAGGGATACGAACGGCCATAAAACCTCGTAATCTCTATAATTTCATAATGTCTGACATCAATCCTCATAACATAAAATGCAAGTGCAATGTCTCTTATATGACTTTCTCACATATGGCAAATTCAAAATAAGTAAAAACATCATTTAACCAGTAAGGAAAGGCTTAGGTCGGGCGGGCCGACTATATATGTAATACCCTACACCACTCTCGTAATATTGAATAACTCTGAAATATAAATTTTGTAATTCATGTATAAATTGTTTACATAAATTTACTTTTGGGACATTTTATACTTAAATAATACCCTGTACCACAGTGTACCACTCTACCATTCTAAATATCAAACCGATTGGATTTAAAATACAGCTTCTATAGGAGCTATATCTAAATCAGAACCGATTTCAACCAAATTCAATAGGGATCTTTACAGCTGTGAAATACTCAAAACTGCAAAATTTCAGAACAATCGGAGTGAAATTGCGACCTGTAGTGATTCTGAGCCGATCGGTATACTTTATGGTGGGTCTAGCTGTGTTATTTTCAGATGTTACAAACATCTGCCGCGAAACAAACTTATAATACCCTGTACCACAGTGTGGTGTAGGTTATAAAAACGGAAAAATATGAAACAAGATTTTTTTGAATTTCCCTAACATTTACAAAATGGTTCATAACTTTTACATCTATCCATAGATAGTCCATGGAATAGACAGTGCTTGCTTCGTTAGCATGCTGGCTTTTTAAAAATGTGATAAAATAATTTTTTCGACTTTTTTTCTATTTTTTATGAATTTATGAAAAAATCATTTTTTTTTCATATTTTTAAGCATATGTTGCTCTCATAATTCCCTTTGTAGGCATCGTGGATGAACCACGGTTCCTCAATATGTGAAGGTTTTTATAATTTTATATTTATGATTTTATTTTGTTATAACAACCGAACTATCTAGACGGTAAACGTCCAAGAAGTTATTGGTTGTTTGGTTCAATTTTTGGTATAATTTTATAATAGTGGTGTCGGGACAGACGGAATTCGTCCAATGCCGTCCACACTTTATATTATTTTATTCTTCAAGTAGAAATAAACTAGGGATTTCTTCTGTGATGTGTGTCTTTATTATTTGACTACAAGATGAGGAATGACAAAATCTAAATCTTAACTTAAACATTACACCGAAATGTGAAACAAAAGAAATTACATTGAGTAAACCGTTATCATAAGTGAGAGTCTGAGTATGGTAATGAGTGATTATCATAGGTAAAAATACGAAATGAGTGCTAACATATGAGAAGAGAGTCTTTAAATAATACAAATGATCTTTGAGTGTTTCAAAATATAAAAAGAAGAATCAAGAACAAATAAGCATACACTCAAACACCAATATAACTTACATTATTGAGAGTTTTTTTAATGCCGAAATAAAGTCGAATGCTAAGCAAACAATTATACACTCAAGGAAAAATATAGTAATATAATCAAACGTAATGACATTTCTCAGCAAATAATTAGGAATATAAACATAAACATTTTAGGTATTCTTATTATTATTATTTATAACTAAATTAAATAAATTGAACCGCTACACACTCCCCCTCTGCCTCAGAAATCGTCTCAGATGATGTGGCAGCATTTTATGGCTTTTTATTTCTAAGCGATCTTCTCAACGGCATCTCGACATCCTTCTGGCTTGGTTTGTTGGTGGCTGTGGTTGACGTTGCTGTATTATCCTTGTGGATATTGCAAACTTCCATATTGTTGTCTGTATTTGTTGCACTGTTGTTTGATGTATTCATGATGATTTGGCCATTTGTTTCTGTGGTGTTGCTTATATTGTTGTTGTTGGTAGCGATATCTGATGAATTTCTGGGTTGTTTTGGTCTGCCCCTTTGTCTCAACGGGTATAGTGGATCTGCTTTACGACCTTCATACAATACCAGATCTGAAACATGGTATGTTGCTATAGGTATTTTTGAATTTTCTTGTGATGCAATAGTATAGCTGCATGAACCCTTTTTGGCTATTACAATGTAGGGCCCATCACGACGTGGCACAAATTTACTTGTTACTCCTTTTTCTTTTTTGCTCAAAATGTGGGTTGCTATTAGAACAAGATCTCCAATTTCTATTTTTTGTTGCGGTTTCCTTTTTAGGTCTGCATACAGCTTGTTTTTATCTTGCATTTTCTCTTCAGTTTATTTTACCAACTTTAAAGTATCTGCGAGACGAAGTAAATGTGGTGTGATCTGGGGAACGAAATTTTCGGCATTCGTTATTGCCCGAAGATCATATTGCACCTCCATTGGTGTTCTTAATTCTCTTCCGAAGGTAAGGTAAGCAGCAGTAAAGTTAGTTGAAGAGCATTTTGCGGTATTCATGGCAAATCTAACCGATGGTAATTTCTTGTCCCACGATGAATGGTCCTGTCCAACGCATATGGAAAGTTGGACTTTCAAATCTCTGTTTTTCCTCTCCACAGGGTTAGCCTCTGGGTGGTAGACAGGGGTAAATGTCTGTTCGATTTGTAGGCAATATGTTAATTTTTGCATAACTGCTGATATGAATTGTGATCCATTGTCAGAGTGAAGTCTTCTTGGAAGGCCGTAACGTAAAAATATCTCATTTAATAGAATGATGGCACAATTTTCATCTGAAGCTTCACCTAAAGGGAATAGCTCGGTCCATCGACTGCATAAGTCTTCGACGATGAGGATCCATTGGTTGCCTTGAGGTGTTTTTGGTAAAGGACCAAATAGGTCCACTGCGACGATTTCAAACCTCTTGTTGCTGGAGACAGTTTGAAGTAGACCTGATGGTTTCATGTTCGATGGTTTGTATCGTTTACACTCTATGCAAGATTTTACATATTCAGCGATTTCTGCTCTCATTTTCGGCCAATAGTAATGCGGGGTTATTCGATTAATCGTTCTTTCTACTCCATAATGGCCAGCCGTAGGGTCATCATGGTAGTTGAATAATATAATGTTTTTCAATGATTCGGGTACAACTAATTGACCATTTTCGGTATCCTCTTCCGAACAAAATCTATATAAAACTCCTTCTAGCATCATATAGCCTCGGTTGGTATAACGTGTAACGTTTTCGTCATCTTTTCAAAGGAATCAATAATAGTCCTTATGTTATCATCTTCTAGTTGAGCCTTTCTGAACTCTTCCGCTCCTTTTCTAGGGAAATCTATAATGATTGACATGCATTCACATCGAATATCATTATCATCATGCACACATGGGGGCCTAGGGTATCAGCTACGATGTTTTGACGACCAGGGGTGTAACCGAACTTAATGTTATACATCTGAAGCTGTAGAGCCCATCTTGCAAGACGACCTGTGGGACTTTTAAGGCTGAGGAGCCACTTTAACGGCTGATGGTCTGTGAGAACTAATATCTCGGATCCCTCGATGTATCCCCTAAATTTCTGTACTGCCCAGACAACTGATAAGGCTTCTCGTTCCGTAGTTGAGTAGTTTCTTTCGGCAGGCAATAGCAATCTACTAGCATATTCGATTGGGTGTTCGTTTTCTTTCTCCCCCTGGCACAAAACAGCTCCGAGCGCGGAACTACTGGCATCAGTTTTTAAAATAAAACTTTGGTTTGAATTGACCTGTTGCAGAATTGGTGGAGAAACAAGAAGTTTCTTAAGTTTTTCAAAAACTTCTGCTTCTTTTACAGCCCATATCCATTTTGCTTTCTTCTTTGTTAGGTCAGACAGTGGCTTCGATACATCGGCAAAATATGGTATGAATCGTCTGTACCAGGAACACGTTTGCAGGAAAGATACAACTTCTTTTGAATTTTTAGGTTTGGGCGTTCAAGAATAGCTTTGGTTTTTTTTGGATCGACTGTGAGACCTCTTATTGTTAGTATATGTCCCAAATATTTAACTTCGGGCTTACAGAAATGGCATTTCTCTCTATTTAAATGGAATCCAAAAGCTTTTAATCTATCAAAAGTATTATTTAGGTCCGAAATATGGACTTTAAAACTACTTGAACAAATAATTATATCGTCAAGATATGCTAGAATTGTGATGTTTGGTAATCCCTGTCGAAACTTGTCGATTAGACGCTGGAAGGTAGCAGGAGCATTTTTTAGACCAAATGACATTCTATTAAATACAAAAATCCCGAAAGGCGTGGTACATGCTGTTTTGATTCTATCTTTCGCTGCTATTTTTATCTGCCAATATCCTGATCGCAAATCTAAAGTTGACATGTATGGTGTTGTTTTCGCAGTATGTAGTAAGTCATCAATCCTAGGAAGAGGATATGTGTCTGTAGTAGTTATTGCATTCAAACGACGATAATCAACGCATAACCTAATCTTATTGTCCTTTTTTGGAATTAGGACTACCGGGAAAGCCCATGGAGATTCCATCGCCGTTATGATTTTATTTTTTAACATTTCGTCTAGTTCACTCTTTAGAAGCAACTTCATTTTTGGGGAAATCCTATAGGGAGCTGTTGAAATAGGGTCATGGGGACCTGTTTTTATATAATGTTCAACATGCGATATTGGAACATCTATGTCATTGAAAATTTCCTTTTTCTCACAAAGAGTGTTTTCTAATATCTGTCTCTCATCCGTTTTTAAATGAATACCTTCATCAGGACGGAGTTTTATATCGACAGAGTTCAACTCAATTGGTTGGAAAACTTCATCACAATAACATTCGTAGTTTGTTTTCTTTAGAGGTGGGAACAGATTTTCAGATTTTTCCATTTCGAAATCAGAGGGCAATGAATCTTCAAATATTTTGTTTGTAAAGCCGGAAGAATAATCGTTATTTACGGAGCTAGTGTATTCAAACCAGCTAAAAAATTGTTCAACATCGTCGGTATATCGTTTTTCTTTTTCTCCAACGGAAACTTTATTTATAGTACAAGGATCGAGCAACTTAAAGTTATGAATTGTTGAAGGCTCGTCTTTAAAAGACCATGTTCGATCAGCTAGATCGAGGACAATACCACATTCTTCCAAGAAATCAATTCCAAGCAGTGTTCTATTCCCTCTGGCTTTCAGTAAACATATGAACCGAATTTTCTTGAACCTTTTTCCAATTATAATGTCGGCAACTGTGGAATAAACAACTTCGTTTCTTACTACGCCGTCTGCAAGGATTATCTCGGCACAAACTTTTTGAAACGGAAGGCCTTTCTGTTTTAATTTTTCGAACAGCAGTTGTCCTGCTACACTCGTCCTAGCAGCTGTATCAAAATAAGCTTCTCCCTTCAGTCCGTTTATATTGATATCTACGATCGGAACATTTCTTCCAACTATAGCTGTGTGAAGCGAACTAAAATCCAGTTGTTCTATACTTGTCCCTGGTTTATTTTTATTGCAGAAATTTGCACGGTAGTACCCAGGGGCACCGCAACCGTAACAGTTTAGTTTCACCTCTTGCGTTTTTGCATTAGAATGTTTGTCCGCTTCCTGCTTTTTATAACAATTTTCGATCGTATGATTTCTTTTTCTACAATACGCACATTTCATGCCTCTTTTGTCGGGATATTCGAAAGTATTGTTTTTTTCTACTCCTTGCCTATTTTCACTTTGTAGCATTTCTACCTCTTTGGCCTTTGATAGAAGTTCTTGGAAAGTAGAAATACCGCTTCTTGAAACTTTTTCCCTAATTTGTAAGTTTAATTGAGAAAATATCATATCGAGCATTACTTTTTCGGAAAGTTTTTCGGTCAATTGGGCAAATAATCTTCGTTTTCCGCATATGAATGAAACAATTGATTCGGTTATTTTCTGATTGTCTTGGAAGATTTCACTATAAATTCGCCAATCTGGCTTGGGAGGAGCGAAAGTCTTACGCAAAAGATCAACAGCATCATTGAATGTTTGGACTTCCTGTTGTACCCCTTGCCACCAGGTCGAAGCATAACCCTCTAGTAACAACGGAAGGCTATTGAGAGCGTGAACATCGGCAATTCTTTCTGCCTCCTTATATACTTGGATTGTAGCATGAAAGTCCTCCACTTTCGTTGAAATTCTGTCACCCGTGAAACGACTAGTACAGGTACTGAAAGTGCTAACTTTAGTGCCTTGATTAAAACCAATACCAACCAAAAGTTCCCTGAATTGTAAATCAGTAAGACTGACTGTAGTCTGTCTTGGATTGGCACTTGGTATATTGGCATTTTGAAACATATTGTTACCATTATTGGGTGCAACATTAGGATTCTGATTCATAACGTCTTGACGTGGAATACCATTCGCTAATGCGCCATTCGAAGTACTTGGCATATTTTCATTAGAAACTGTGGGTCGAGCTGAACCTGAGGAGTTAGCGGAGATATCACCATCCACAATTGGAGGTGTGTTTCGTGGACTTCTGCGTATCATTTTCCACCGAATTAATGAAACGTCCAAGATCTAGCAATCCGTTAAGCAGACAGGAACAAATCGCAACAACAACAAAAATCACAACGTCGAATCACAGAATATGGTTGGCCGAATGGTCAACGGTCAGATGACGTAACGACTACAGGTGATGTGACGACAACAACAATATGCTTCGAATTACAAAATAGCAGCGGCAGAATATGACTGCACAGGAATTATGTTTTGGTTGGGCGCCAATGTAGGGATCGTGGATGAACCACGGTTCCTCAATATGTGAAGGTTTTTATAATTTTATATTTATGATTTTATTTTGTTATAACAACCGAACTATCTAGACGGTAAACGTCCAAGAAGTTATTGGTTGTTTGGTTCAATTTTTGGTATAATTTTATAATAGTGGTGTCGGGACAGACGGAATTCGTCCAATGCCGTCCACACTTTATATGACAAAATCTAAATCTTAACTTAAACATTACACCGAAATGTGAAACAAAAGAAATTACATTGAGTAAACCGTTATCATAAGTGAGAGTCTGAGTATGGTAATGAGTGATTATCATAGGTAAAAATACGAAATGAGTGCTAACATATGAGAAGAGAGTCTTTAAATAATACAAATGATCTTTGAGTGTTTCAAAATATAAAAAGAAGAATCAAGAACAAATAAGCATACACTCAAACACCAATATAACTTACATTATTGAGAGTTTTTTTAATGCCGAAATAAAGTCGAATGCTAAGCAAACAATTATACACTCAAGGAAAAATATAGTAATATAATCAAACGTAATGACATTTCTCAGCAAATAATTAGGAATATAAACATAAACATTTTAGGTATTCTTATTATTATTATTTATAACTAAATTAAATAAATTGAACCGCTACGCCTTTAATTTAATGCATAACAAGGCTCAATCAGACTTATACTTGATGAATTGTGGTCGAAATACTAAATGTACTTTCCAAGAAAGTTGGAATTTAAAAAAAAAAAATGTACCATAACAAATTTTTTTAATATTTTTTTCGTGTTTGTGGCACCAAAATACACCAGAAACTGTTATCCACATCCCTTGGACAAAATTTGTATTGCATAGTGTCATATGACAGCTCTACCAATTTTCATACACTGGGGCCAAATCACGGCATTCGATATAGTGTACTTTACGATCAAGATGTGTTTTTTTTATCATTAAAAGAGTATAACTTCTGTCGAATTCGAGTAGACTGTTTAAATACATTCTTATATTGCTTATCTGGATAGTTTTTAATTAATTCCAATCTTAACTTTTTCTTATTAACAACATTTAAAATGGATTTTCGATCGAAAAGTTCTCGATATCGAATGCCGTGATTTGACCCCTGTTTTTAGAATTTCATACAAAGGGATTTTAGAATTCATATGTGCAGAAACAGAAGAAATAATATCCAAAATTGCCAGTCTTGCCTTAGTATTTTCTCCATAACTTTTACAAATATTGAGTTACCAAAAATCCCATCACTGTTTTGGATTTGTGAGAGAAATTTCGAAATAAAGTTGGTAGCGTGCTCGCCTATGAGTTTGGGGGTAGTGGGTTCGATTCCCACCAGAGGCTCTGGTCTGTCGCTGCAAACTCTAGCCACATGGTCTTCGTAACCCGGCTCTTCCTTGGACCGTACAATTAGAATATAAATTTACTTTGTATGGGAATTCATATAAATAAATAAATAAATAAAATAAAAAATAAATTCAACTAAAAAATTACCCGTTATGTTATTTTCGAAAAGACGCATACTTTGTACAGATCGGCTCAGCTGTTCAAGAGCAATTCAACATTTTCTAAAATACAATAATGAATTTTTTCAAATTTTAAAAATTTCTAATCACCGTTAAAAAAACAAGTAAGAAAGTTTCAGTCGGGTAAACCGACTAAGGTATACCCTCACTTTGTGAGTAATGTAATATTGAATATTACTCGAATTATTCTGTCAATTTGTGTGGGAGATACCAGAAGGGGTTTATCAAATACACCTTTTTTTGCTGAACATTAGATACTTTAAATTCATTGCACTGTGCCGACTTATAAGCATTTATGTGCACTGGTATAAACGTTATGAGACATTAAATTGTTGTATGATTTGGGCATTTTGTAAGGGAGGTACAAAGAGGGGCGTGGCAATAGCGCCCATTTTTCACAGGGCTATAGACACTATAAAAACATTACACTGTACAAAATTTCAAGTATTTTTATACACTGGTTTTAATGTTATAAGCTGTTAACTTTTGGTGCAAAAAGGTACCTTTGTGTGGGTGATACCAAAAGGGGCGTGGCAACAACACCCATTTTTCCCTGGACTGTAGGCAATATAAAAGCATAATACTGTACAAAATTTCAATTATTTTTATACACTGTTATTAATGTTATAAGCTGTTAACTTTTGGTGCAAAATGGTGCATTTGTGTGGGAGGTACCAAAAGGGACGTGGCGACTTCGCCCATTTTTCTCGAGTTGATAACGACTAATAAGCTAATACTATGTGTGGAATTTCAAAAGATTCGAATAAGTGGTATAGCAGTTATTAAAAAATCAATATTTCACAACATTTTAACCCTTTGTGGGGGAGGTACTAGAAGGAGTGGACCAATATGGCCCATCTTCGAACTTAGCCGGAGATAGAAAAAAATATGACCACATACCAAATTTGAGGTCAATCGGTTACTCCTTTCGAGAGTTATCGTGCGCACCAGCCAGCAGACACACAGACAGACAGACAGACAGACAGGCAGACAGACAGACAGACAGACGGACGGACATTGCTCATTCGACTTAAAATGACCCAAAACGGATTTCCTCCGAACATACTTGGGGTCTTAGGTCACTCCTTCGACGTGTTACACTTTTTTCCGTAGCAAATGATATATACCCTCGTCACACTAAAGTGAGGGTATAAAAATGATAGCGATATCTTATTTAGCATTTTAGTAACTTTTTATAAAATTTTTTAGGCAAAAATAAAATTCATAGCTTAATATTAAAAATTTTGACCCGGGAGTGTTTGAAAAGAAGTGCATCTAGCGAGATGAATGTTGCTTAAAAATATCAATATTTGTTACGAAAATATTTTTGTTACGAAAGCAATATTCATTTTTTTTTGCTCAAACGAAAGCATAGGTAATTTCCTTTAAGATCTTTCTGGTCTATTAGATAAAGATAAACATCTAAAAAAAGATTTGACCACATACTTTAGTACGACCGGAATAAAACGAGACAATTCCGAAGAAAATCAATGAATAATATAAAAAGTTTTTAAATTATAACCTCGAAATTATGAGGGCTACAAATGTTGGAAATATCACTTTCATGTAGAAATACATAGAAGATTAGTAGAGCTAAGTATACACGATTGCCAGATAGCACAAAGTTATCAACACTGTTAAAGTGCTGCAAATGTGCGGACAATGACAGATTATTAGGCAAAGGTGAATTGCCCGTTCAGACGATTGCAAGAAAACTTTAAAATTTCATATATTTATGATTCTAACTAGGATACTCTCCCGGCTTCAAGACCATTTTGTTTCTATATTATTATAGAAACAAGTATTTTATACATGGCGGTTTATAAGTATGTATTAAAAATTGGCAGCACACATATTGGATCATGATTTCTGAACCGTGACACTCGTTATCAACAGTTCTGCTGCAGTTGTATGAGAGATACGGAGCTCTATATGGTTGATTTCTACACACAAGCGAATGAGAAATCTTTGTGAAACCACACTTCTCCAAAATCTTCCAAAATCAACTGTTAACCAAACTTAATACAAAACACCAGCCATGTCCAATGAGAAGCAAATTCTGCTCAATCAAATGGAAAATTACCACACTATGCAGAAAAGCTATTATGGTTTTTGACTGCACAAGTGTAGTTGTGGTGAGTCAGAAGACTCACCATGTTTTGCCGAGCCATGTATTTGTTATGTTGCTTGCTTGCTTTTTTTCGGTCTGCAAATCTTTGTGATTCTAACTAGGATACTGTCCCGGCTTCAAGACCATTTTGTTTCTATATTACTATAGAAACATTATATTATTAATATATATGCAGATTTTTAAGGCACTGGATGCCCTTTTTTCGGGTGGGTTTGTTCCACAATATGTCTCCTATTAAATATCTACAACTTTGCTTCAGATACAAAAGAGATATTCCGTATGGTACACCGAGAAAAAAACATAGAAAATTTGCATAAAATTCACCTTGAGCAACAAATTCTTATGGCCATAAAAAAATTCTATAATGTAAATTTAAAGTCGTAATAAATAAATAACTCTGACAATGAGAAATCTCTTAGACATTAACATACATCATTTTTTGCATTTAGTACTCGTATAATGCTCCCTTTGACCAAAAAATTAAAACTTTGACCCACTGTAAAAAAAATTCAGACCAGCTGGACAATAAGTTTGTTCTACAAAAATTATCAACTCAACATGCCCGTTCAAAATTATAGGGTCGCTATTCTGTTCCAAAAATGCAGTTGGGCAGTGTTATTAATTTAACCAACTTGCATAAACAAATGATTCAGAAGTTCTTATTTTTGGGGCTACTTTCAGGTCCAATTCTTAGAATTGAATCCCAAAATCATGTGTTGTACTGTGTCATACTTCAAAAAAAAATATCCAGACGCTAGAGGCACCTTCCATGAATATTGACAAATTAAGTGTGCCTTACGAAAAAGTTATGTTATAAAATTGTTATAAAAAAGACGGATAAATATTTTTCAATGATTTTGGATTTATTGAAATGCCTCAACGATCCGGTTAATGATGGAACACCATTCATATGGCTACCGCGGCTGACCCTGCAGTAGCTCATTCTTTGTCCACCCAATTCTTCAACACATTTTTTGTATGACTACAATTTCGTGTTTCAAGTCATGAATCGTCTTTGGATAGTCCAACGGAGTCAAATCGCAGCTGCGAGGTGGCCGTAGTTCAAAAAGCAACCGCTAAATGGTCCAACCGTTAAAAAAATATAAAAAAAAAACATAAAATTTTCTTTTAAATATTTTTGTTCGTGTGAAAAGGTTGTAAGCATCACTTTGACAAAAATTGTGTAAACTAGTGTTATTTTTGGTCCATTTTTCATTAGGGACTATTGCATCGGTTAGATCGTCTGTTCCTGTGTAATTCAGATATCATTCATATGTGATCGTCGTCATCACCGTGTGCGTATGACGATGATCACTTTAAAATGCATTACAATACAATACAGCAGATGGTACTAAAAGGCATCTTCTTCATATTTTGTTGTGGTGGTGAGTAAGTGAGTGAAGTGAAGTGAAATGACGTCGTTAAATGCCGTATGCAATTATTCATGACCGACTTCTTTCGCGGGTATTTCTGATAAATCAACATTATAATTAGAACTTTTAAGAATTACGAATATTATTTTACGTCCTGCAATGTTTGCAACTAATAATAAACATCAACGATATTTGACGTAAACACCAATATTAATAGTTTTATTTAAAAAAAAAATCGTGACCATCCCTTGGTCCATTAAACGCAAAGAGGATTACATATTTTTTATTTATGTATTTGCCCAATATGAACGTCAAATCGCTGTTGTTACTGTTTTCACTGTTGTTGTTGTTGTGATCCCGATCCACCCAAAAATATCGGTAAGTGTGTGAAATTTTTGATCATAACCGGTTTGAATTATAAATATGTGTTAATGGATACTCTTACTGTACTTCTGGAATTCTGTGTGGTCAGTTGGGGGAAATTCAAAGTGAAGTAACTAATAAAAAAATATGATAAGATTGCATTGATAGTTATAATATAAAATTTATTGGAAATTTTTTGTAATTATAAAACTTAAATATATATATATAAATATATATTATAAAAATAAATATATAAAGCAATCATTTTACTGAGGCATGCTTTTGGCGCCTCCTACATGTGAGATATTGTGAAAAGCAGTTCATTTATAGAAATATCGCTATTTTGAATACTAGGGAGTTTTGGAATAATCCAAAACAGATTTGTGATTGGACATGTTCTAGACGTTCATATATTTACCAACCATAGCTATATTAGCAGAAGCCACATACCTCCATCTTCCCAAAAAATATTGGGAAGGCAGATTGGGTTACATGTTGAGACACATTAAAAAAAAACAGAATATATACATAATAAACAGCGGAACGAAGTGCTAAAGGAAGCTCTTTAATAGGTCCTGGTCCACAAGAGCTCAACAGGACTTGGAAATACTATATACAAACTCAATCAGCAAAAAATAGAGTTAAGAAAGGCCTAAAAACGTACTTGATTCCGCATAAAAAGCTTATGGAAAGTCTCAAGGTTATATATAATTTTGGCTCAAACACCGTGCACTATTGGGTACATCAAAAAATATATTAGAAATAATACCAGGGGCCTCTTGAATGCATATTTCCCGGTCAACTGAGAAGAGGAATACATCGATGGGGGATATCATCAGAGGTCGCCAGTGTGATTGTAATCGAATCTTAAATTTTTTGGGCTATAAAAAGCTTTAAACCTTTCCTTAAAGATGACCTTTCAGGTCAACGTCTCGCCGGACTAGCAACAGGCAGTGGCTAAGACTCAGACTGGCTCTGGCTTACGGAGCTCTATACTTGTTGCATTGTCACATCGAAGAGAACCCACTGTTGTATACATTCCAAAAGCGGGAAAGTCAACCAATACAGGATCGTAGGATTTTCGGTCGATTAGTATATACCCTCACTTAAGTGGAGGAGGGTATACATATATCAGTTGCTATGGGCTACAAGTGTAAAACAGTGAATTTAGACCCTAAGTATATTCGACGGAAATTCATTTTATGGTATTTTAAGTCATTTGAGCTATGTCCGTCTGTCCGCTGGTGCGCACGAAAACTCTCGAAAGAATAACCGATTGTTATGTATATTTGTTTATATCCCAGGCTATGTTCGAAGATAGGCCATATTGATCCACTACACATGTCCCCTCACAAAATCTTAATAATTTGTGAAATTTGTATTTTATAATAACTTATTCGAATGTTCTGTAAATCTACACATATATTTATTCCCATCGTTCCGTTGAAGAGCATATCGTTAGCTTAATTCAAAAAGGGCGTAACTAACTATTTTTATGAAATCGCGTTTTTATACCCTCCACCATAGGATGGGGGGTATATTCATTTTGATCTGAGACCCCAAAAGTATATATATTCTTAATCGTCGTAAAATTCTAAGACGATTAAGCCATGTCCGTCCGTCTGTCCGTCCGTAATAGAGCTAGGTTGATCAAATTTGGCACAAATACTTCTTATAGTTGCAGGTTGTTTGGGATTGCAAATGGGCCATATCGGTCAATGTTTTGATAAAGCTCCCATATATAGCATCTTACTCATTGTGATTCCTACTGTTCTCATACTATATGTACATATACTACATTTTTATACCCTCCACCTTAGGATGGGGGTATATTCATTTTGTCACTCCGGTTGTAACACCTCTAAAATCTAAGACCACATAAAGTATATATATTCTTAATCGTCGTAAAATTCTAAGACGATTTAGCCATGTCCGTCTGTCCGTCCGTCTGTTTTAATCACGCTATAGTCCGTAATAATAGAGCTAGGTTGATCAAGTTTGGTATAAATATTTCTTATAGTTGCAGGTTGTTTGGGATTGTAAATGGTCCATATCGGCCAATGTTTTGATATTTTTTTGTGTTTTTAGGTGTTATTTTCTTTAGGTTTGAGATATTTTGTGAGGTCACATGCTATCCATGGTGGAGGGTATATAACATTCAGCATGGCCTAACTTAACGCTTTTACTTGTTTTATATTTCTTTAGAACATCCTGAAACACATCTCCTCTAAAAAAAATAGTGTGATTTGCGAATAAATTGCGATTTTATATGCAATTCAAAAATATAGTAACTCATTTCAAAACCAGTAAGGAAAGGCTAAAGTTGGGCGGTACCGACTATATGAAACCCTACACCACTCTACTAAGATTGGATAACAATGAAATATCCAGTGTATACTTCAACTAAAATTTGTTTACACAATCTACATTTCGTAAGTCTCCTCTGCTATGCTATGGGAGCTATAACAAAATCTGAACCGATTTTCTTCAAACTCAGCAATGTTGGTCCATGGGTCAATAAACTCTGCAATGCTAATTTTCAAAACAATTAGATATAAAATACAGCTTCTATAGGACACACGGTCAAATCGGACGTTTCGGGAGATATGGGAGGTATAGCTAAATCTGAACCGATTTTCTTCAAATTCAGCAATGTTGGTCCATGTATTAAGAAACTCTACCATTATAAATTTCAAAACGATTGGATGTAAAATACATCTTCTATAGGACTAAAGGGCCAATTCGAACGAAAGATATATATGGGAGCTATATCTAAATCTGAATCGATGTCAACCAAATTCAATAGGGTTCTTTCCAGCTGTGAAAGACTCTAAACTGCAATATTTTTGAACGTTCGGAGTGAAATTTCGACCTTTAGGCGACGAACAACATAAGATTGACAGACGGACGGACGGACAGACATAGTTTAATCGACTCAGCTAGTGATTCTGAGTCGATCGGTATACTTTAAGGTGGGTCTACCTATAGTATTTTCAGGTGTTACAAACATCTGCCATGAAACAAACTTATAATACCCTGAACCACAGTGTTCACGTACAATACTCCAAATATGATAAATGGGCGAAGTTGCCACGCCTCTTATGGTACCTCCCATACATATGGACCATTTTGCACAAAAAGTTAAGGGCTTATAAATTTGGTTCCAGTCCATAGAAATATTTGAAATTTTGTGAAGTGTAATGGTTATATAGTACCTACAGTCCCGTGAAAAAGTGGTCGTTATTGCGGGCGCCTTTTGGTATCTCCCATACGAATGGACCATGTTGCACAAAAAGTTACCGGCTTATAACTTGGTTTCCTGAACATACAATTATAAAATGTTTTACAGTGTAATGTTTTTATAGCACCTAGTATATAGGCACAATATTAACAAAGGCCAATTCATGGAGTTCTTCTTCACTCTTGGCACAAAGTTTTTGGTAGCAGGTGACTACAATGCCAAGCACATATTTTGGGGCTCTCGCCTCGCTACTCCAAAAGGTAGACAACTACCTAAAGCCATAACATCTGCTAAACTAGATGTAGCTTCGAGCAGTCACCCAACATATTGGCCCTCAGATCTGAACAAAACGCCCGACCTTATTGATTTCGCTATAATAAAAAATATAAGGCGTGAACAATTATCTCTATGTCCATCACTTGATCTATCATCGGATCATTCGCCTACCATTTTGACACTGCTTTGCAACAATCATGAAAATGGGTGTGACAGTTTGCCCAATAAGTATACCAACTGGCTAAAATATAAAAAATACGTTAGCTCACACCTATCCGATGGTGTATCGTTACGTACAACGGATGAAATTGAAGCCGCGGTAAACCTATTCACAGACGTTGTAAACAGTGCTGTTAAATTGGCTACTCGAAAAAGCGCATTCAAAAGAGATAACTCCAATAACCCAATAGGCATCCAAGCGTTAATCAATGAAAAAAGAAGCGTAAGAAGAGAGTGGCAACAATATCGCTCCCCAGCACTGAGAAAAAAACTAAAAAATTGCCAGAAGAGATTGAAATCAGCCCTAAAATCAGCCGAGGAAAGTGATCTAAAAATATATTTGCAATCTCTGGATCCAACCCAGAAAACAGATTATAGTCTCTGGAAGGCCACAAAAAATATGCGAGGTCCTGTTGCGCATGAATCCCCAATTCGCCTTGAAAATGGGAACTGGGCAAAAAGCACAGAAGAGAAAGTAAATGGATTCGCAAACTACCTCAAGTCCGTTTTTACACCCAACAGTGATACATCTGAAATCTATCCGCCCGTGATAGATATAATTCCTCGCCCACACTATCCGCCCGTGATAAACGACACAATTCCTCGCCCAATCTATCCGCCCGTGATAGATGATACAATTTCTCACACATAGATGATTTAATGCGTCGCCCAATCTATCAGCCCGTGATAGATGATATAATTCCTGGCCCAATCAATCTTAGAATAAAGGATGTTGAAAAATCTGTCAAAGAACTAAAATTAAAGAAATCGCCCGGAGGAGATGGTATAACAGCGAAAATGATTAAAGAACTTCCCTTTTCAGCCTTGAAAATTGTGTTATTTATATTCAATGCAATTCTCCGTGTAGGTTACTTCCCCCTATCTTGGAAGAGGTCTGAAATCGTGATGATACCGAAACCAGGCAAAGATCCAACTCAAGTCAAATCCTATCGCCCTATAAGCTTACTATCGATACTTTCAAAAATATTTGAGTCGATTCTCATGAAGAAAATCACACCTCATATAATTTCTCACAATATTATACCTGACCATCAATTTTGTTTTAGAAAAAGTCATAATACTATAGAACAGGTACACCGTATCGTAACCTGCATCAAAAGAGCTTTTGAGAGTAAAGAATACTGTTCGGCGTTATTCATAGATATTTCCCAAGCATTTGACAAAGTCTGGCACGAAGGACTTTTGTACAAAATATGCGACCTTCTACCAATCAACACGCATAAACTGTTCAGGAGTTATTTGACTAACCTGTCTTTTCAAGTTAAATCAAATGGCATTTTTTCTAGCCGTAAGAAAATAAATGCCGGTGTCCCACAGGGGAGCATTCTTGGCCCTATACTGTACGTTATTTTTACGGCAGATATGCCCATAACCCACTTTACGCTCACGTCTACTTTTGCGGACGATACTGCTTTCGTCAGTACTCACAAAAACCCTTCAGTTGCGTCCGATCAACTGCAGTCTCATGTCCGAATCCTAGAAGAATGGTTAAAAAAATGGAGAATAATGGTGAATGCCTCAAAGTGTACTCATGTTACTTTTACCCTGCGAAGGGATGCAAGTCCTCCAATTTCTATTTTCAATTCACAGATTCCCCAAAAGGATCATGTAAAATACCTTGGAATCCACTTAGATCGGCGTTTGACGTGGTCGCGCCTCATAGACTCTAAAGTAACTCAAATAAAACTCAAAACTAATCAACTTCAGTGGCTTATCAGCCAAAGATCTGCCCTAGATCCAGAGTATAAAGTTCTGTTATACAAAACGGTGTTGAAGCCAATTTGGACATATGGTATCCAGCTCTGGGGTAGAGCGTGCGCTTCAAATGTATGCAAATTATAAAGAAGACAATCAAATATTCTTCGTTTAATTACAGGTGCACCATGGTATATAAGAAACGTTAACATCCATAAGGATCTCAACTTGCCAACAGTAAAAGAGGAAATTGAAAAATATTGCCGGTGTTACATGGGTAAACTATCCAAACATCCTGGCTCGAGAACTACTAAATTTTGAAGGTCATGACCACCTTAGAAGGAGAGATACGCTGGACATGATATAAATTAAAACAAATCCTAATCAAAATCAAAAACAAAAGAATGAAATTATGAATTCCTAAATTTGAAATGTTAACCTTATTGTTTAAGTAAAAAATCGTGTAAAGTCTCAATGGTTTATTCGCAATGGCAATAACCCAGAGAATAGTATTTTAGGTTAAGATTTGTCCACTTATTGTTATTTTCATTGTATAATAATGAAAGATTCAATAAAAAAATGTAATGAATTGGAAAAAAACCATAGTATATTACAAAATGGGCGTTATTACCACGCCCCCTTTGGTACCTCTCAAACAAAATTGCAAAATTAAAAAATATCAACAAATATTTTTTAAATTTCCCTATTTTTACAATATAATTTTCTTCGCTAGGATGATAGATTTCAAGAAATGGAACAAAAAATGTTTCCGAAGTTTTTTCTATACCATAAAAAATAATTTGTTTTGGCTTCATAAAATAGTATGCTTATATCTATTAAATAAAGTTTTTAGGTCTCGGACAAAAAAAAATTGTTTTTTTTTGCATAGTGTAACTTGGTGAGTACATGTCATTACCTCTTGCTTACCAAGTAATGACATATCATTACACTCAGCATTACATTTAGTCAACAAATAATGTCTAACAGATATGTATTAACATCAATGCTTGCTTATTTGTAAGTTATTTAAGTCGGATACTGTATAATATACGATAACACCAATTTTTAATAAAGAAATGTATATTTGATTTGAAATGTAGTAACATTTCGAAAAAAAAAAACATATCTCGTCATATTTAATTATATATGTATATGATATATATACGCTTACGAAAATCATTATTGGTAAGGTATTATTCAACCCCTTACTAAATCGACAACAACTACTTATAAATGGGATATTCGTAAGCATGGCGGAAATAAGTTATTTGTTAACTATTTGTATGCTTGCATGGAAGTACGTTCCTCCGATATCATGTCCATGTGAAAATAATCTATAGGGTGGCTAAATGGTAAACCTTTATTTCTTTTAAATTTGACTTACCCGCCAGTGGGTAATGAGAATTTGTGCTGGGCACTAGTATTATTTTGTTAGCCACTGTGTAAGACAGCAGAATGATTTTGCTGTTGATCGGTATCCCCAGGGGATCTACATTTAATTAGAATTGTTAGCATCGTGTCGCGTGTGTATTAAACTATTATTGTTTTTTTGCTGTTTCGTAATTTGTTGGAGACCATTTGATTCTCTTATCTTGCTGCTCTTCTACTTCGACTATCCATAGCTTCTGTAAAAGTCATCTAAATGATTTCATAATTTGAATTTTAGAAAAATGTTTGCAATGATTAAGGGCTGACAAGGAATGAGCAGAACATTTCATATGTTGATTCTTTATAATAAATGATGGATCAATCTATTCTTCTTTCAGGCGTTACAAACAAATGCACAATGTCATAATACACTATATCACAGAGTGATGTTGAGTACAATAATATTGTAACAGTGTAGTTACAATAATATGGCAATTTTTAATCCCAGTTTTTTTTTAGATTTTTTTGTTAAAAGCTGCTTCAGCCATATTGAACCCTATTGGACATTGTCCAAATCGAAGCGATGAGTTGAAATATTCATATATGGGCAGTTCTTTCTTAAGTGTCACAGGTCAAAAATTAGATCTTTGTCAAATTCTCAGAAAATGTTGCCATAGTATGTGGGAGTATTGACACACTAAATCAAAGTTCAGAAAAACCCCATTATTTAGATTTTATGACAATTCATAAAATGCACATAGAGAGAAGGAAAAGTCCCACTGTGACTGAAGTTATTGCCAAATTAGATTTTGTCATTATACCTATATACGAATCGGATAGCTTCTACGCCCAGAAATGTTATTATGAAAATATGATACTCTGGCCAAAAGGGAAAAATTGGACTGACCGACCAACTTTATAGTGAAAATAGGAACTAGTTCCAGAGAATGTTCTAGAAATATTTATTATTAAATTAAATTTGTTTATGATGTGCTCTGCCATCTAGCGACTAGTTGTGTTATTGTGTTTTTTATATTTTTATCATAATTTCATCATTATGCCACTAAGAAAAATTACTTCAATCTTTATTTTATAAATGTGGCTAATCCACAATCCCTGCCAAGGCTACAATTGTCGTTTTCTGAAGAGTATAATAAAAATCGAATGCACTTATTTCAATTGATAAGGTTAATCTAATAAAATCATTGACGCAGAAAACCCCAATGCGATTTAATGTATATATGAATTTTATTATTATTTTTATTCTTTATTGGATAAATCAAATTCTTAATCATCTGTAGATGAACCCCTTTAAAGTGATATCTTTTCCAATGCACAGTGGGAGAAATTAAAATAAGAAGTGAACTAATTCCGACGTTTCATAAGCAGACAAAACTTGGCATGTTTGTAAAAGAGGTATTAGTTGAAAATTTTTGATTGGGGTCCTCTATACTATACAGGAGCGGAGCTAAGTGGCCTCTAAGTCCAATACACTTACGGTATACAAAACTATTAAATGCGTGTAATTTTTGTTGTTATTCTCTGGCTCAAAAACTATTATATTTTGTGTACTTTCTACGAGACGATGTTTACAAAATGCTTTTTACACTTAAGTGTTATCTCATACAAATACATATCTGAAAATTTATTGTTTAATTTCTGAATTTACAAGCAAATTTTATGATGGAAAAGATGGAAACTATTTTTCTACTTAGACAAAAGTTATAGCCATTTTAAAGTTACATTTGCCAAAAAAATTATTTTCTATACCCTAAACTACACTGTGGTCCAGAGTTAATAGGCCTTAAGTCCGTTTATGAGGAATTTGACCGCCCAAAAAATATTCGACTTTAATCTTCTATCTTCTATCTTCTATCTTCTATCTTCTATCTTCTATCTTCTATCTTCTATCTTCTATCTTCTATCTTCTATCTTCTATCTTCTATCTTCTATCTTCTATCTTCTATCTTCTATCTTCTATCTTCTATCTTCTATCTTCTATCTTCTATCTTCTATCTTCTATCTTCTATCTTCTATCTTCTATCTTCTATCTTCTATCTTCTATCTTCTATCTTCTATCTTCTATCTTCTATCTTCTATCTTCTATCTTCTCTCTTCTATCTTCTATCTTCTATCTTCTATCTTCTATCTTCTATCTTCTATCTTCTATCATCTATCTTCTATCTTCTTTCTTCTATCTTCTATTCCAAAAATTCCAAAAATTTTATTGCATAGTGTAATTTAAACTGCTATAATCGCTCCCTAATGAGTTTTATTTATCTTGAGGGCCGCACTGACCGCTGTCAAAAAATGCTTGAAATTACATTACCCAAATTTGTGAGCTATAATTATTCTCGGAAAGATCTCACATAAACCAAGTTCAAACGAAATTATTCCTCCTTCGTAAGTTATACACATTTAAAAATTGCGTATTCTCTATGTGTTCCACTTTGGTGCCCTGCAGCGCCGCCTTTGTATAATATAGAAGACCCAAATTTAAAGCTAACACTCTCTTATTAATCTTCTGTTATTTTATTTTTAATTCCTCCCACTGTTCAAAGTACTGGTCTTTTCTATGTGTCTGTCTCTGCCTCTATTTTGCCTAATTAAATTAATAAATTGACCACCAATTGATCCACAATAGGACCTTCGAAGCTCCTAAACCGGTTGTTTTATCTACTTTAATTGCCAATAGTTGTCAATAATTTTGACTGCATTGTTATTTTGTGTGCGTCACAAAATAATCGGATTTTTTATTAGATTAGAATATCCAACAAAATATTCTGAAACATCTAGTATTTTAATATTATTGTTTGACAAAGAGATAAATTCTCGATTTCTGTTCGATTGTTTCCTAATCAATTATTCAATAGAATTATTAAAACAGAAAATGTCACACTTTAGATTATTTTTAGGTGCATTTCTGGTTAGTTTGGTAGATTGAATAATAAATACTTATACATATATATAATATATTTTAATAGCTTTCAGCAGACATGATGGCTCTGTGAGTAATGAACTTCCTTCCCACTAAGTGATGGATACAGCAAAGTGATGAAGTCGATCAATTCTAGGTCTATGCTTAGAAATGAATTAAACATATAATAAATATATCGAATAATATTATCGATAAACAAATTTGTCTTTTCTCATTGTTTCTAAAGTTTTATCACACAGAAATGCATATGAATATTAAGTATGTTCTCATGAATATGAAAAAAATATAATAATTCATATATAAACGAGTTTATCGTACAATTAAATTCAGATATTCTCCTAAGGCCTAGTAGTTACTGAGTTAATATCAACTCTAGGACGGCTTTAGAATCACAATCACTCACGCATGCTCTGGATTCACGCCTATGATTACTGATAACACTATACAAAATTAGTAAACGTAATTCGTAGGTAGAAGATAGTGAACGTATTCCGGGAATAGTCGTGAGTGAGGGTCATGACCATCCCTCCAACCCACGCCTTCATATAGATCCCCCACAAAAGGTCAACATTCTCCGAATTTAATTTGAGCGGGGCTCAAATATATCTCATACATAAACCTATTAATTAAGTTTCGAAAATGTCTACAAATTTATGGCGCGAAAATGTGTCTTTATCTAAAATGACTGAAATTCCGTTTGACGAGAACCTTGAATTTTTTGTACAAATTGGTTCTTTGGTTAGGAGAAACCATCTTTCGCATGTTGATAGTGGCAGATAAATTATTACTAATGGTGACTTGTTTTCTGCAAAAAAGTGCGGCATTTTTGTTGCCCTTTTCCCGAATACTAGACTTTTATACCACATTTTGAAATTGGAGCTAAGTTTATTTCGATGGACTACATCAGTTCCACCTGAAAAGGCAAATATTTTTCAGAAGTTCGGGTCGACGGGGCAACTTTTTTTTCAGAATCGAAATCACCATAAGTGTGAAATTACAGAAGATTCTGATAAGCAGTATATAAGTTACTAGCAATAAGCCGGTACGTGTCACATCTCCCATCCTTTTTTATTTTCGGTTTAGGATACTTTGAAATAGTAATACTTGTTTCCTCAAACCCCATTATTTTCCATATATCCCCCGTTTTGTTCTAATAGATTCCTTCGTGCTATTCGGACATCGTTTGCGATAATATTTTGGAATAATTGGTTTCGTTTCAGTTGACAGAGTACTTAGCTCCAACTCCTCATCAAGGTTTATATCAAGGAGGCGTTGAAGAAGTTTGAACATAATAAAGTAGATCTGATACGATAACTTTAAAATGCGCCGCGTTATGGTATAACGCTGTGTGTCGGGTTTTAGGTCATAACTTCCTAAGTTATGGTCCGATTTGATTTTTTTTAATCTAGGTATTTGTCCCCGAAAAAATATTAAAAAAATATTTAAATTTTTTTGTGTGCGATTTGCAAGTTTTGAAATTTAAATGCCATTTTTGAATTGTTTGTTCTCTCCGATTTTCGCGTATTTTTAACATTTTAAATTTTTAAAAAGCCAGCATGCTAAGGAAGAAAACACGGGCTATTTGAAAAAAATCTATGGATAGATGTAAAAGTTATGAGCCATTTTGTAAATGTTAGGGAAATTAAAAAAAATCTTGTTTTATATTTTTTCGCTTTTTAAATGATGTTTTTGCGTATATTGAATTCGGCATATGTGAGAGAGACATATAAGAGACATTGCACTTTCATTTTATTTTATGAGGATTGATGTCAGACATTATAAAATTATAGAGAGGACGAGGTTTTATGGCCGTTCCTAACCCTCCAAAAACATTATATGCAATGTGAGAGCTATATTGGATGAGATCCGCTCTGATAGAGGGTCATTCAACAATATTTGTGATTTTTTATTTATGAAGTTTCCATTGAGTTACGCCTTTTAGGGGCATGGGCATCCCAGTCGTATATACAGGTAGTAAAATTATATGTACGCAATACAAAGTAGTACGCGGCAGTCTTGAAAATATTGGGTGTCTACTTTCGAAGCAAACTATATGTCAGCTACAGGTACTGCAACTTATGAACCTTAAACCCGGAATTTATGAATGAAATTTCTTATTAATAAATTAGTGTAATTCAGCGCCTTAAAGAGATAAGTCGAGTTTCTGAAAAATATTACAAAGTTATATTTCAAAGTATGAGTAAAAGGCAAAGAAATTTTCAATGTGTAAATGATCCCAACAATGTCTGCTACATCTGCGGAAAATATGTAATTAAAAAAATCGACGTGCGTTTAGTAAAATAATAGAAGACATATATGTGCAATATTTTGGTATACGAGTTAAAAATATGAACGAACCGTGGACACCTAGTATTTTGTGTAATTCGTGCCATGTAAATCGTACTCGATGGACTAGTGGAATAATGCGGTAAATACTTAAAAATTAATGTATTACAATGTTTTGTGGAATAAAACGTTTTAATTTTAGACTTCACGTGCAATTTGGAATGCCAATGATTTGGAGACAACCATTCATACACGATACGGACTGCTATTTTTGTCTAAGTTATTAGATTGGAGTAGGAAGTGTCCAAGTATAGCTAACAGCCTAATTACGGAAACATCATCAAGTTCAACTGAGTATTCAACTCTGATTCAAGTTTGAGTCAGAAGTCATCGCTTTTAACTCAGTTCCAACTCATTGATCTAGTGAGAGATTTGGAACTGACCAAAGATAAGGCAGAACTACTTGCATCTGGGATGAAACAGTACAATATTTTGGAACCAGATGTTAACATATCATATTGTAGAGTACGTGATATACCTTACAAACAATTTTATACAACTGTGGATAACAGATGCTTTTGCAAGGACATTCCCGGATTGTTCGAGGAACTTAAGGAATGGCGGTTACTTGTTCAAAGGAATGGCGGTTACTTTTTGACAGCAGTAAAGAAAGTTTGAAAGCAGTACTTTTACAGAACGGAAATTAGAAACCGTCGATTCCCATTGCTCATGCTGTCAACACTAAGGAATCATACGAAACAATGGCTAAATTGATAAAATACATAAAATATGAACATGACTGGAAAATTTTTTGCGATTTAAAAGTAGTTGGCATGTTATGCCTCTGGGATAGCCGATATTTTGCCACCACTGCATATTAAGCTGGGGCTCTTTAAAAATGTGTAAAAGCCTTAAGGACAGATGGCAATTCACTCTCATATTTAAAAGCTTTATATTAAAGTCTTTCTTTTCAAAAAATCGAAGAAGGCGTTTTTGATGGGCCTAAAATAAGGAAACTGATGAAAGGTGTAAATTTCGAATCATATTTGACGTCGGATGAAATTGCAGCATGGAGGTCGTTTAAGCTTGTTGTTTCAAATTTCTTTGGATCCAAAAAACCCGCAAATTGAAACAATGATTAATGATTTGTTAAAAAATTATGAAAAAATGGTAAGAAATATTATTAGAAATATTATTTCTGTGGTCACAAGGCATAACAGCATATGTGTGTTTTTGCAAGTTTTCAGGAGAGCATTTTAAAGGTTTGAATCGATATAGCAAAAATATTTATAAACTTATTTTGAATTTTACGCCTGCAATTTCTCAGGCATTGGAAGTGAAATGAATTAATACGAACACATTTATATAATTATTTTAATTATAAATGTTATAGGCTAAAAACTGTTTTATGCTGTTATTCCCTTTTAAAATAAATTAAGTTACAAAACACACAACTCGAGTTGTGTCGTTCTTACAAAATGAATTTTATTATATATTGTAGAATATATCGACTTATGCTGATAAATCAAAGAATGATTTCGAAATTTACAACATTCAGTAGTCAATATTAGATTTTGGAATAACAGCATAAGTTGAGTTATGCTTTTGTGCTAGGCGTTAGTTCAACTTGGACTAATAACACAACTCAGATATGCTGTTACTACTTCATACAATTAACATCTTCAATAGTCCAAAGATAACTGGGGAATAAAAACATAAGTATAGTTTTCAAAGGAAAAAATGTGAGATATGCTGTTATGTACGTTATGAAATGTATTGCTACAGCGAGATATGCTAATAAGTCTTGCCTCATATCTAAACAACTGAACATGGTATAACCACCAAAATTTGTCACAATATGTAATCGAATATGGGGAACATCGTGGCATCGAAAACGCAATTTGAGCATAACTCGAGTTATGTTGTTATGCCTTGTGACCACAGATTTGTCTATATTTGTGTATATAACACATATGTGTGTATTCTTCTAACTTATTTTTCGCTTTATGTATTCCAACAGGTGTAAATATGTCCTTAAAAATTCATTTCTTGCATTCTCATTTAAACTTTTCCCCCGAGGATCTTGGCGACGAACATGGCGAAAGGTTTCACCAAGAAATGAAGTATATCGAGCGGCATTACCAAGGGCACTGGGATGAAAGAATGGTGGGAGATTATATTTGGTTCCTCATTAGAGAAACCGTTTCCGAAATCTACAAACAAATCAACAAAGAACTTACAATTACTTCTAATGAAACCTGTACATGTAAATAAACTCAACTGTACATAATAAAAATAAAAGTAACAAATAAAATCGCTATTTAAACTAAAATTAAAAAAGAAAATTTTTTTTAAAATCTCTCTCCTCTACCAAAAGGGCTATAATTTCTACATTTATCCATAGATTTTTTCAAACAGGCATTATTTTCTTCGCTTTTAAAAAATAAAATAAAATATTTTTTTTTCTATTTTTTATGTTTTTTTTTCGGCCCAGAATTTTTGTTTTTTTTTTTTAAAAAAAAAATCTACTTTTTCCAGTTTGTTTAATGCCTGTTACTAAACTACTGTTTCTAAGTGAAAGACATTGGTAGCCCACATTAATAGCTTCAATTTAACGTATAAGTCGACCTTATCGGGCATATACTCCAAAAATTATTGTGCAAATCCTAAGGGTACCATCGACGATAATAGTATTTTTAATAAAAACAATTTTAAAAAAAATTTATCCATAAAAAAATGTTTGCTTTTGATTTTATATAACAGTATGCCACAATCTATACAAAAAAATTATTTTTAGGTCTAGAAAAAAAAATTTTGTTGCATAGTGTTACATGTCAAATCTGGTGTAACATATATATGGTGGCTATATCTAAATCTTAAGCGATTTTCCTCAAATTTTGTATTGTCTCTAAGCGTATCAAGAAACTTCCCAATATCAATTGTTATACAGAACAGGTAAAAATATTGCTTATACCGTACATATACAGTATCGGACAATACATATTGGACTTCATCAATCGCACCTTAAAAACTGTCAATGATATATTCCAAAAATTCTACCCACTTGCATATGTTCACCAAAAAATAACAATTTGGCTGCTTAAATTATTCGAAATTAAAAATTTTTTTCACAAAAAAAAAACAAAAAGGTATATATTCGCACGACAAAACTTATTGGACTACTCATTTCTACATTCAACATTTTGTGGAAAAACATTTATCATCAAGGACGGATTGGCTACATGGGCCAGAAGCAGCGGTTTGGGCGTAAACCCAGACAGAATTGTTTCTCTTCACTATGATGAATAATGTCCCACATGTGGACCCTCCACCTCGGATAAATGGAACATATCTAGTCTTTTCTGAAAGTGCAAAATTTTTAGGAATAATTCTAGATAGGAAACTGTTATTTAGGCTTAACGTATTGGAACGTGTAAGGAAGGCCAATGTCGCCTTATATTCCTGCAAAAAGGCCTCTCTCCTAAAATCGTCCACTAGATATATATAGCAGTAGTTCGTCCTATACTGCTATACGGCATTGTGGTATGGTGGACGGCAACTGACAAACTAACCATCACCAACCTACTAACAAAGGTTCAGAGAACTGCCTGCCTGAGCATAAGCGGAGCCTTAAGGACTACAGCGACCGAGTCTCTACAAGTTCTACTCCATATACTGCCGATTAATATTGTGGCGAGAGAAGTTGAAACCAAAGCGGCAATAAGATTAAACTGCCTATCAATGTGGAGGTACAAAAACTACGGTTACATGAGAATATCAAAGTGTAGTGCTATGGTAACCGACCGAGTGGAATATATACCAACTGTGTACACCTTCGAGAGAAATTACATCACTATGATTCCCGCCAGAGATGAATGGGTTGGAAGAATACCAGATAATTGAAACCATCTCCACTTTTACACGGATGGTTCGAAGCTTGATGAAAAGGTTGGCTTCGGAGTACACTGTGCAGAGCTTTGTTTGTATATAGCTCACAGACTACCAGATACCTGCAAGTTGAAATACTGGCAATATGGGAAGTAGCCAAGTGGCTGAGTCGCAATATAGGAACCAACACTGGCGTTGTCATTTACTGGGACAGCCAGGCTGCCATCAATTCTCTGGAGGCAACATCCCTAAATTCACAAACAGCCCTCGACTGCCGCATATCTCTTAACGAGATGGCTGAGTAGTTTAATATACACCTCATATGGGTGCCTGGGCATGGGGATATCCCGGGGAACTACAAAGCCGATGAATTTGCTAGGAAAGGGACGACATTAAAAATTCTCGGAGAATTTGCATATATTGTATATAGTGCATATATTTGCACTATCCACGTGCAAGCTTTGGCTTAGGCAAGAGGCAATCAGGCAGTCCAACGAAAGATGGACAGAAATCGACACCTGCAGGGTAGCTAGACAAATCTGGCCAAGGTATGACCTTAGAAGATCAAAATATCTCCTCGCACTAGAGAGGCAAAGATTGTCTACGTTAGTATCAGTTTTGACGGGACACTGCTTGATCGGCGAACACGTCAAAAGATTGGGCATTGACTCCAATGACTTCTGCAGAAGCTGTAGAGATGAAGAAGAAGTGGAGAGCACTGAGCACTTGCTATGCGACTGCCTCGATTTGAGTAAACGACGACTGAACATACTGGGGTCGGTCTTTCTAGGCATCCTACCTGATCTTTCCAGTACCGATATTCGTACTATCGATAAATTTGTATATCAAACAGGTTGGTTTCGATGAGGGGCATTTCAGCCCGTGAGCTTGTAAAAAAAATACGGCTGCCACCCTAACCTAAACCTAATCAAGGACGGATTTGCTTCTTCTTGCATGTAAGCAATAAAATTTGTTATCTTCGTATCTATGGAGTTCCTAGCATCTGCAATGGGCTGAAATAGCTTATTTCTATCTCCACCTACACTTTCTCGATTTATCTCTTTGTTGATAATTTCCCATAGATTTTCAACAGGATTCAAGACTGGGGTTGATCTGGTCACTCCATAACGTTGACCCCTTCCTTTCTAAATCAATCTTAGAATAATTTCGCGGTATTTTTAGGGTCGTTTTAGTGGTTTCACGGGCTTACCGAGTCTTGTTTAAATGTTCAACGGTTTCTGTCGAGTCTTGTTTAAAAGTTCCAGGTACAAAAGCAAGCAAAAATCTTTTCACGGTAGTTTTTAGATGTACCTTTACGAAAACGAGAGGTGAGCAGGCTATGAAGCCGACGCGGCGCAACTCGGCGGCTCGCCGCAGCCGGCCATTTTCTTCAAACCGGCGCCGCCGCCGATTTTATCGGCTCACATCGGCTGAAACTCAGCCGCCGAACTTGAAATTACAATAGCTCCTGAGCACCAATTTTTACAAAGTCTACGTCTCGTTTTAAAGAGAACGCAAAAGGCACTATGTCATTGACAATAAATTCTCTTTCACAACAAAGACTAATTAGTAGAGATTTATTGAACCGATTTTCGACATCACAACAAAACTTCCATAACTTTTCCTAATTTGTTGTGTTAATTTTAAGTTTTTCATTTAATTGTAAATATCTTAAAGCGCCATCTTTGCCTGAAATTGACATTCGTGCGCCATCGTTTGTTGAAATTTTATCGGCTCAGCCGCCGCCGCCGATCGGCATTTTTCCATGCGCCGCCGCCGCCGATAATTTTGGCCGGCTTCATTGTCTGGAGGTGAGCGTCATGTGGCAGTAACCGCGACCAAAACCATTAAAGGCGCTGGATTTCTATGCTCTAAATCGTCCTAATCCAAACATACACGATTCTTTTGTAGGTTTACATGCGGCAGAATCATAAAAATGTTCCATCAGAAAAGAGGAAATTTGCAGGATCGCCAGAAAAGTGCAAGTGTTTTAACAGCTTTAAAATTTCTAGGCTTACAGCCTTTTATCTAGGCGTTAAATATTACTTGTTTGGAATTATCTAGGATTTTAATCGATTACTTAAATTATTTTGTAAACTTTTCGTATTGCCATTAACTTATAATTTATTTAATTGCTACAGGAGCGTAAAATTCAACTTCAAACGCCGGACCTGTATCCATAAGCTGACGCCACTAGGATCGGAAATTTGGCTCTATCACTTGTTGTGGCGACAATCAGTGTATATTTACTTTACCTCAACTGAAATGGTTTTATTTGGTTAAAATGTATAACGGAAGATAACTTTTTGGACGGGAAAGTTCGAAAAAAGTGTCATTCAGAAACACCTGAAATGTGAACTGCATTATGTCACATTGATGTGTTGTAATCTGCTAATTGTTATGCAATTATTTTTTAATTAAACTCAAATTAATTCTGTTTCACTTTTAAAAACTCGTCTGTCAACAAAACCTTAATCATGCGTTAACAAGATGTAAGACCCGTCTCAGAGCGATAATATATCTTCTTCGACGATAATGTTTCTTTTACGATTAATATCTTCAATTTTAGCTGTCGCATTTTTGTCCGCTTGTGTTTGTCATTATTATAGTACTGGTTTTCGGATTTTTTTTTCTATTTATTCTTTTCAAAAATTAATTAAATTTACTCCTAGAAACGAGTCAAACATGTTGCATGTTTGGTATGGCTAGACAATTGTTGCAGAGATAACAAATACATATATAATCGAAAATCTCAAAATTATTTTATTTGATTAGAAGACGTTGTATCGTTATTCGAGTATATACATATACATATTTTTTTAGTACTGACATTCCCATAGACATATTTACTCAAATATCTACATACATTTCTTTCAAAATCTTTGATTGGCGAGCGAAAATATTTAGATTGCAATTAGTATTTGTTAATATGCATATCAGATTTTTATAGACGTTTTTATGAGCTCTTATATTCTTTATTTAAAGCACATTTGCATTGTTCTAGACCCGGGCGAAGAAGGCGGACATTCTACTACAGAGTCATAAAAATATGATTGACTTTAGATCAAATAGGAAAAAAATAGAAATTATTTGATTTATGATTCCGCTTGAATAGATTTCTAAATATATAACAGATAGGAGTTTGGGGGTCGTGGGTTCGATTCCCACCAGAGGCTCTGGTCTGTCGCTGCAAACTCTAGCCACATGGTCTTTGTAACCCGGCTTTTCCTTGGACCGTACAATTAGAATATAAATTTACTTTGTATTGTAATTCATATAAATAAATAAATAAATAAATAACAGATAGTGTGGAAAGTATCAAGATTAACAACGAAACACCTGATTCCCATTTTAAAAATAATTAGTAACACTTCCAAACTGCTATAGCTTCAGCCCTTCACAAACATTTATTCTAAAGAGTACAAATTAAATATATTCAATGATTTGAGATACAAATAATTCAAATTAAATAAATTCCTAGCCTCATATGAGTCACATTCCTTCCATTCATATTATTTATTCTTGTTTCTTTTTTTTTGTGCTCCAACAATTTAAATTAACTACAAAATTTCGGATAATTTATGCCTATATTTCGACAGTAACAAAATCGCAATAAATTGCATTTTTACATGCAATGGTCTTTGATGGAATGAATTCCATCACTCATGAAAACCCGCACAAAAAATCGCCAGAAACTCGATTCGAAACATGACTTATAATTTCGAAATAAAATCAAATTAAACAGTCAAACCACATTTGAAGAAGAACTCGGAGGGAGTAATAATTTAATTGGCCATAAAAGAATTAAATGTGTACATATTTATTAAATAACAACAACTTGAGCACACACACAAAAAAAAGAACAACACAAATATGTGTATAATAAATACTATGTAGGTTTGATACATATAAATGCACAAATGAAATGGAGCAAAAGAAAATGATATGTTTGGACAAAAAGCGAAAAATAAGCGTTTAAATGCAATTTTATTAAGAAAAATACATATCAGATACATAGTTAGAACAAAGTTGCAAATTATTCGAGGGCCGCAACGAAAGTAATACGAATGTCAGTTATTCTATGTGAAATCGAACACAATCCATAGGTCACATTAAACATGAACCTATGGCCCAAAACACCAATTTTCAGCCCAATCAATTAAAATTTGCGGTCTCTATGTCGTTAGAAAATCAAATCGGACAGATGTGATATAAAGGGGGGCTATATTAAAAAATGAACCGATATTACCCATTTTCAAATCCAAGTTACCTGTAGCCATAAGAAGTATCTGTACCACATTTCAATCATCGAGCTCAATTATTGTAGACTGTATCGTGATTGCAACAGATGGACGGACTTGGCTAAATCATCGTAGAAATTTACGACGATTAAGAATGTATACTTTATGGGTTCCCTGATCAGTATTTGGGGGTCTTACAAAATAAGTGAAAATATGGGTGTATACGCCCCATCCTAAGGTGGAGGGTAGTAATAAAAAATTCGTCTTAAACAGTATATAACTTAAAACTAACATTGAATAACACAGTACGTGAATTTGACGTGAAAGTAGCCCCAAAATAACAACTTCTGCATCTTTCGTTTAGTCAAGTTGGCTCGATTAATAATTAAAGGCCATACGAATTTTTTGCTCAAGGTTGATTATTACCACTTTTTCTATATTTTTTCTCGGTATACCGTACGAAATATTTCTCTTGTGTCTGAAGCAATCTAGTAGATTTTGAATTGAAAAAAAGAAAATGCGGAACAAAACTACCCGAAAAAGTGCATCCAGTGCCTTAAAAATCTCAAAAATGTTCTGTTCTGTTTTCATGTTCTCTTTTATACGTATACGTATTACGTATACGAAGTTTTCAATACTTTACTGACAGATATTTTATGACTTTGTGGGAATTTTTACGATTTTAAGGCACTGGACACAAAATAGATATTCCGTACGGTATACCAAAAAAACATATAGAAAAAGTGCCAAAAATCTACCTTGAGCAACAAAAATCGTATGGCCATTAAATTATTAATTGAGCCAACTTCATATTTTTGGGGCTACTTTCACGTCAAATTCTCAGAATTGGAAAATTGAAAAATTACTCCGAAAAAAAATTTAAATTACTAATCACTTATTTGTGGTTAATATTTTCAATTTTCTAAGCTAAACATAACATTGTGTTAACTCTAAGTTACAGTGAACGAAGAAGACATTTATTTAATTAATTTATAGTGAAAAACACAAAGAACATTTATTTTTTTTAGGTCATCGTTTACATTTTCGTTAGCAAAATATAGAATGGCTATAACTCTGAAAAACACAGCCTAGAGCAAAAAGGACAAAGTTTGTGATCATTCACTCTTTTTATTCTTAACTTTCCCAAGCAAAACTTAAAACGACTAAATCTTAAATTGGTCTGTTAGCGTTAAAAGATGAACATTCGTAATCACTTACATTCGGCCTCAAAAGAATGATCATTACTCTTTAAACGCCCTAAAGCGAAGATGTTGAACTGTTTTTGTTACTTAACTATATTTAAAATATAGGGATCGGTATTCTTTAGTTGACACTTTGACCTCCAGAATGGACTACATCGAAAAAACCGTTGTATTTATTTGGTAAAAAACGTTCAGTCACAAAACATAAAATATATCTCTTTAAATAAATCTCGTTGAGCTGTAAGGACTTAATGTTTGATGAATAGAACTTAGAAAGGTTATAGCTCCTTGATTAATCGCCCTAAACTGAAGAAGACGAACTGTTTTGGTTAAGATTTAGGATATCCACAGCGATATATAAAATATAAGGTGAACGTTTTTATTTTGTTGTTCGATCTTACCTTATTACGATGTGTCGTGGATAATAGCATCGAGTCGGGCCGTCTGTCAATCACACACTGCATGATGGCCTGATGGTATTGTGTCCCATTCTCGGCGAATACAATATTTAAATCGTTGACCTTCTCATATTATTTAGTTGATATTTTAACCACCACAATGGACTATATTGTTGATTTTGAATAAAACACAATTTATTTAGGAAATTATTGTCATTTATTTTTATTTTGATAATATTGGTATGGTTCAATTATGTTGGAACAAAATATCGGCCAAATGGCCGCCGCGACATCGGCGGCACACTTCAATCCGATGATCCAAATTTTCGATGACGCTGAGGCATAATTGAGGCCGTTAATGTGCCGAATTATCTCATCCTTTAGCGAGCACGCACAGCTGGTTTTACATCTCCTACAGACCCGGTTTGCTGAAATTTGCTCACACGAAATGCATTTTGATAAAAAATTTTCGTATAAAGCTTAAAAAACTTGAGAAATGTCAAATGAAATGCAGAAAAAAACTTGACGTTTAGGTATTGTTCACATTCAACATCGGCCTTTACAATTTAACCACCCTTTATAAGGGTCGGCACTCGATGTGTAATTTTGGCAGTTTTTATTTTATTGTACGATCTTATCATATTTTCGATGTAGAGTGGTAATGACATCGAGTCGAGTTTGTTAGTCACACAGCATGATGGTCTCATGGTAATTTGACCCATTCTCGGCGAAGCCAATCTTATAATCGTAGTCCTTCTCATATATATTTGGTTGATACTTTTACCTCCAGAATGGATTACATCGAAAAATCCATTGGGTTTTAGTACGGGGAATGGTGGCATTGTTGTACAAAATTCAATTGACTGTTTCTTGTATAAAACGTTCGGATAATATCATCGAGTCGGCCCGTCTGTCAATCACACACCGCATGATGGCCTCATGGTACTTTAAGCCATTATCGGCGAAGGCAATCTTTGAAATGTTGTCCGTCTCAAATTTATTTGGTTGATACTTTGACCTCCAGAATGGACTACATCGAAAAATCAATTTCGTATAGTCGTTCTACCGAGTCTTGTTGAAACGTCCAGTTTTTCCGCAGAAATATCTACGTACCCAAAGTAACAAAGCATCATTTAAAATGATTTCACTGTAGATTTGTTGATAAACATTTACGTCATGTTCAATGATTTTCAAACAAATTCAAAGCCTCTGATGAGCCCTCTGACGCTATCCTGTCTATTCAATCGCTAGACCAGAGTCTTGACGCAGGTCTCTGCAGTTATCCTGTCTATCTATTCACGTGTCCAGAGTACTGACACAAGTCTCTGCCGTTATCCTGTCTGTTCAATCGTATTGACACATGTCTCTGCCGTTAATGTGCCTGTCCAGTCGCATGCCTAGAGTACTGACGCAATTTGCAGGCGTTTCCCCATCTACTTTAAGGCGTAGCTGTTAGTACTGTTCCAGATCTCCTCGGAAACCACAACCTGTCGGGTCGACTAGCGGATTACGGTGAGGTATTGGAGTGCAGTGCAGGTTTCCACGCCGCCGTCCGGACATCAGATCTTCGTACACGCACAACGGCACAATGTAGATCCAATTCTGTTTTAGTTAGGTTAAGTCCTCCGGAAAATAGCCAATAAAGTGTACATTACATTGAAATCGAAGCAAACGTATTATCTCTTGACTCTCTGTTACTGTAAGTATAAACCCTTCGCCCGTGAGCTACAAACCAGCAACCGGAGGAAACTCGTCGTTACAGTGGTTGAGTATAAATTCGGCGGTAATAAAACGAGCGCGTTTCGAGCAACCGTTGAACTATGGTTGCAACTGCAGTGTGATCGGTGAAGTAGCTTAGAAGTTACAGGTGTTAGAATGTTCGACGTATCAAAAGTGGTCACAAACATGATTTGCAAATAGGGTCAATCATGTAATAATTTTGAACATTGTGAAACGATTTGGGGGTTTAGAAGAGAAAGGAACAAACATTTTGACCACTTATTTGCGATTTATTTTTGTCGAAAATTTCTCATTTCTTCAAATGTTTATGTAAATTTTCTGGTCCTTAGATGTAAATTTATGATACTTATTGAAGGTATTGCCCTCTGTCCTACTGTGAAAATCATGAAAAATTATTATTAATTTTTTGCCCCGAAGCGAAAAGCATTTGAGCATTTTTTTAACAAGACGTAAAATGTCTTAGAACATCTCACATACATACATAACATAGAATAGCAACAATGCATTAAATAAGTACCTTATAGCGAAGAGGACGAAATTTTGTGTAAATTGGCTATAACTCAATCCAATACAGAAAAAAGGTTCCAGGTGATTTGATCTGCTTTTGATAGCGGTTTTCTAGGGAATTTTTTTCTTCTAAGAGAGTCCTGTAAAAAACGGCCTAATACTAAGTTCTCGTCAGATCAGACTGTACATCCCGCACCAGGTATTAATTCTGACAAGTTTAAATTTGATATAATTTAATATAAGCAGATTTCAACATTTTTCGCATATGACCATCTACCCAAATCTTAATAGTGACTTTTCGATGTCAAAATCATTCCAGAAGCAAAAGAAAATTGTTGACTTCCATTTAAAATTCATTAAAATTCGCATAGTTGATAACTTTGGACAACCAAGGTAGAGTTTTAATCTTCTGAGACTGCACTTTCACTACAGCTGGGTCACATCTTTATCAACTAACAATTACTTAATTATTTACGAGTAACTCACGACTGTCCGTCTAAACAGTTATGACCTTTTTTCAGATCTGACATATAATATAAAGGTTGACAATCCAAGCCTTTTGCTTAGAATTTTCAAATTCACCAAGCAGAAAACAAGGTAAGAAAATAAAATTGGACTCAAACTAAAGATCCACTTCATAAATCTTAAAGGTGTTCAACTTTGGAAATCCATGGCAGAATTTTTTCTTACGGGGACTGTACTTTCTTTCCAGCAAGGTCACGTGCTTTGTAATGCACACATTGAGATATACTAATAGATAGAACAATTGCTGTAGCAACTTAGAAACGTGTTCAGTGGTACTCTTATCCACCTGTCTATTCATATATCCATCAGAATACAACTTAACAGCCACGCACGATCAATGGGTCATATAGGGTCCCCCTATTGATATTATCCCATTTTGACGGCACGTCTTAAATTTGACCGATATGGATACATTTTTACACGCTCTTTTTTACAATCATACGAAAATTTTAATGTGGTAACCTAGGCTTTCCAAAGTTTAAGATAACAAGGACCGCTTAGAATTTATAGTACCTTTGTAATCATGTTCCAAAACTTTTAACTAGATCATCGTATGTGTTCTTGGTTTCAGATCATCCCACAACTCCCAACAAATCACCAGAACACAACATTAAAGGACTGCTATAAATGTTAGCAAGAAAAACAGAAGGGACAAAAAGTGGCACAAAAACGACACAGAAAGAACAGGAGAACAACAAAACGATTGATATCAAATAAGTATGATTAGAATTAAATTTATATTTATATTTTTTTGTTTAAATACGCACGAAATTGAGATCCAATCCACATGAAATCGAGAATGAAACGCATACCGAGAAGGGTCCTACAGAGTTTTTATGCACGAGTATACCAGCTTTTTGTGCGCATGCAAGCGGGCGAGCAAGCGCGTCTGAGTGTAAGTGACTGATTTTAGGGCATATGTATCTCCAGAGTAGACACATTCCTTTAAATGATGGTCGTGGGCTTTTTTCCTTCATCCTCTATTCTGTAGGTGTGCGGGGAGTGGGGTGTGCGCTGATGATTCGTATTTGAAAATGAGTTTGATACATTTTTGAATGATGTGTTCTTGTGGTCAATAATTTTGTGAGGGTGCCGCCAAATCATTTTTTTTATTTTCGTTCTACTTTTGTTGCTGTTGTGATAATTTTTTGTTCTTCGTTTGGTCGTTGGTTAGTTTTTGTCTGTTTGATTCCTGGATATTGGTCACCACCACCCGAAAGAAATACAGCCATAGTAGATCGATGGATGTAGAAAAAACAATGCATATTTAAGTATTCTAGATGTACGCTACAGTTGGAAGTAGATGACGCCACATACGAGTAGAATACTCCAAATGTTGTCAATTTAATATTTAAACAAGTAAGAAATCACACGAACAGTCGAGTAAACACACAAATACTCGTATTTCCTCAATTTGTAAGAATTATATACTTTGTGTGGGAGATTCCAGAACGGTACACACATTTTACTTGTTGTTCAGAAGAATATAGTCAATGGAAAAGTTTTGTAAAATACAAAAGAAGTAAGCGGAAATTATTTCCGGAGGAGACTTACAAATTCACATTTTATTCGTCCAACAACACACTGCAAAAATTGGAGTTTGTGTGTACTGACATTATGTTATGACCCAGCAAAAAATAAGTACTTCCAAAAGAATAACATTATAAGTACTTTCAAATCATAAGAATGAACATTTTTTCGGAATTTAATGAAGTCATTCTAAATAACTAACCAAAATTTAATTTCGGAGTATAAATGATCAACCCTACAATGCATAATTTCAAAACGATTGGATGTAAAATAAAGCTTCTGAAGGATAAAAACCCAGATCGAAAGGAACACATACTCGTATATGGGGGCTATGAAATATATGTGAAATACTGCTTCTATGGTGCTAGAAGTCAAAATCGGAAGTAATATATATTTATATAGCGAGTATATCAGAATTAGTGAATGGTTCTGGAAGCTGAAAGCCGACTTTCGACGTTTTCATCATTCAAATTTCCTTTTAGTCGACTAGGTCGATTAATCGGACCTAAAAGTACAAATTTTTTAATAGTCGATTAAAATAAAATTAAGTCATTTTAAAGTATGCTGATTATTTTTTTTAGTATTTCGAAGAGACATTTCTTACATATGTAGTCATCATAATGGCTTTAAACTTAACGCGAATGCCGGCTCTATCGGATAATACATACAAAATATTGTAAAAATAAGAAAAGTAACCATAAAAAAAATTTGGTTTCGACCTTATGGATTAGTACACGCTGAAAAAAATGATCTTCTGTAGTATATTGTCCCAAACATATTCCACTTGAAATACTTGTATGTATTTGGCACACACAAATCTATATACACACAGAATACAGTTTGGTTGCCTCAACCGAATTATTTGCCAACCGAATTTTGTAGTTCTGTCTACTATCATGTGATTCCATCAGGACAATCAATATTTTGGCTGTGGTATACTTCTGTTCCCATGTTGACAACAATCATATTTGGTTGCGCCAGCTACGAAAATTGTGGCTTAAATTATCTGTTGCAGTTGCCACAACCAACTGTTTAAAAAAATTGGTTGTTCTGACAATTTGTCAGTCATATACTACCGACAATTAATTAAAAGCAGTTTTCATTGATTTTTGTTTTATTTATTGAACAAAACACAAAACAATTCATAACAAAATTAAAAATCCTTGTTTTTTTTTTGTTCGATCTGCTTTCATAGTACATATTTAATTTTTGTACTCAGGCTCAAGATCGTTATTGTTGTTTTCAGTATATGAAAACAACTTTGTTAAAAATTAAAGATGAAGTAAGTGACTCGTATTGGGGGTGGTTGTAATGGTTGGATAGACAGATCTGTTTCGGGAGCCACCAAACTCCCATTATTAATATCCTTATTACAACGAATACTTCAGTCGAAATTATTAGAATATATACGCACAGCCAAGTATCATTAAACGAGAACTGTCCCCATATTACAAATTCATCACTATATGAGATGTGAAAATATTTGACACACATTTAAGTACACGAAAAAAAAAACACAAAACTTGTATACAAATATCGCTTAACCCTGTGCTTCAATTTCATGATTGTTGCTTTCATTTTTTATTTATGTAAAACATTTTGCACAACATATTCTGCATTCCACACATTATTATCCACACGAGATTATTTTTGATTACCTATACCGTTCTTAAACAAAATGTTGAAGATTTTTTTATGTTGAGTAATTTTATTTTTGTTTGTCATGTATCAGCAAAAGAACAGCAACCAATCTTTCGGTTGTATTTCCCAAAATACATTTAATTATTCTAAATTTGGGAAAAGATTGGCATAACCAATAAACAATTATTTATTAATATTTTTTCTGTTGTAGTAACCAATTAATCGTTGCGATAATAATCATTGGTCTATTGATGCAATTTCTGTTGTCAAGAATAAAACATTGGTTGTCACAACTAAAAATCGATCATATGGTACTATAATGAAAATTTAATATTAGTTACCACAACTAACCGAGTGTCAATGAAAAAAACAATCGATTGATACAACTATCGATTTAGTTGCAAGCATTTTCATTTGATCGTATCCATGTTATTTTTTGCTGTTTCAACTAATTATTTATAAATACAACCGACAGACGGTGTAGACAATATACTTTTTGTTGCTAGTACTATTTTTTTATTGTTACAATCGAATTCCAACCAATTATTTTTCTCGGTGTTGTCTTGAGGTGTCAGCTAATAAACCAATGCTATGTGGGGAATTTCAGAAGATTCGAGTAGTTATAAAAAAATTCAATATTTCACTAAATGTTAACCCTTGAGGGAGGTATTAGAAGGAGTGGACAAATATGGCCCATCCTTTAACTTAGCTTGAGATAGAGAAAAATATTACCGCATACCAAATTTGAAGTCAATCGGATAATCTTTTCGAGAGTTTTTATCATGCGAAACCAGACGGCAGACAGATGGACATTCCTCAAATTACTTAAAATGATCCAAATTGAATCTCCGCCAAACATTCTTTGGCTCATAACAAATAATACATGTATACCCTCCTCTAAGGTGAGGGGATAAAAATGATAGTTATTGCCACGCCCTTTTCCTAACTCCCAAACAAAATTGTCAAAATACGAAAATATTGTTTTGAATGTCCCTATTTTTACAAAATGGGTACTAATTTATTCATTCATCCATACACTTTTTGCAAATAGGCACTATTTTCTTCGTTGGGATGCTAGCTTTTAAAAAATGGAACAAACTTATTTTTTGCGAATTTTTCTCTATTTTTGATGGTTTTTTTTTGCATAAACTATTTTTTTGAAAAAATCAAATTTTTTCTCATTGTTTTAACGACAGTTACGAGACTTCAGTTTCTACGTGAAAATTATGTGTTCAGCATATCTAACCCTCATATATATATATATATATACTTCAAAAATATGGTCCAAATACTAAAGGTACCTTCTATGAAAATTGGAATTTTAGAAAACAAAAACAGTTAGGAAAGGCTAAAGTCGGGCGGGGCCGACTATACGATATCCTACACCACTCTAGTAAGATTGGATAACAAAGAAATATCAACTAAAGTTGGTTTACACAATTTACATTCGGCACGTCTCTAATGCTAAATTTCAAAACAATTTGACGTAAAATACGGGTTCTATAGGGTTCGGGTTCGCCAAATCTGACGACAAGAAGTGTTATTTTGGTATTTAAAGAAAAATGCCATTTTTTGAGATAAATTATCGGGTGATTAAAAAGAGGAAGGTATGCCGTTAATAATGAAAAACAACATATGTCAAATGGCCACCACGCTTACAGGACCATATCCATAACCAAATCGCAAAGTGGCTGCCCTATGTCCTCGATAGCCTCCCAAATTCTATCTTTGAGGTCTTGAAACGACGCTGGGCTTTTGGCGTAGACCTTATCTTTCACGTGGCCCCAAAAGGAAGAAGTCTCAAGGTGTTAAATCACAAGATCTAGGTGGCCAATTGTGATCACCTCTTCGAGAGATAACACGGTCCGGAAACTTTTCCCATAACAGAGCAATGATTTCGTGGCTTGTGTGGCACCTAGCGCCGTCTTGTTGAAAGTAAACGTTGTCCAGATCAATACCATCCAACTCCGACCATAAAAAACCATCAATCATCTCTCGATAACGCAATCCATTCACCGTAACTGTTGATCCAAAGTTCAGTCGGGTAAACCGACTAATGAATTCCCTCACCTTGAGTCTCAAAAAATATTAGTAAAAAGATTCATAAGTCGGTTTACCCGACTGAACTTTCTTACTTGTTGAAATAGAGTTTAATTTCGGTGGAAAAGTGTAAACGCCTTATTTTTAAATTTTTCCCCCAAAGTCTACGAATTTACAAAATATTTTCCCCAATCTCCAACTAAACTATGTCTGCAGTAGGGTGTCCCCCAAAATGTCGTTGATAACTTAAGTCATATTATGTTCTTTATTTTTTTTTTCTTTTCCTGCCAACATTTAAGAATCTTTATAGATAGAATTTTCTTTAAATACTTTAGAATTGGTTTGAAGGGAGACAATCCAAAAAAACGAAGTTCTGAAAAAGTTCAAGGATATTTATCATTGTTCAATTGGTTTGTCTCTAGCGCAGGGCATTCAACCCGGCCAAGAATTCTGACAAAAAAAACGATAACGACGGACACAAAAACTTCACCACCGCCACACACTGTCCATGGCATGTTTCAGAAGCGGAAATATCAAATGAGTTTAAATGTTTCATAATAATTACAAACTATTCAAAAATTAATATGTCTGCGTGAATTTCCAGAAAAACGAAACATCTTTTTTTTCCCCAAAAAAAAACAATAATGTCTGGAAACCAAACTCTTGTGAAATGGCACATGCCATTTGACAGAGGGGCGGAGGGAATACATTCAGCTTCACTTTACTTACAGCTGCACTCGAAACATTATTATACAATCCTTTGGGCTTCCGTTTTAAAAAATAAGAAATCTACAAGAGCAAACCCTTTCATCACATCGCGGAAGGTGTCAATCTTGGGAATCTCAAATTTCGTAGAATTGATTTTTTTTTCTACTTTTTAGAGTGACATAAATTGTTTTCATTTTTTTCTTTCTTTCTTTGCTTTGTTTCACTCCTTCGACAGATGTCAATTAGAAATCAATATTGCGCAAAACTATCCCTCCCAACCAATACATACTGACAAACTCAACGCTTGAATAGAGCGCCTGCGCAGCCCCTTTCATACTCGTACATGCCGAGTGAGTGAGTGGTGCTGTTCAAGTGCTGTCTTTGAAATAGGGCGTAACATTTGTCCGTACGTCCGTCCATCAATCAGTACAAGGTGCAAAATGCGCGTGTGCGTGAACATGTTCCTTTTACCATTCCTGGCAAATCCTTTTTTTTTAACATTGTTTTTGCATCTCTTCCTCGTAATTGAATATTTTTGCCAAGGTTATGTTCCTATCGAAATTTGCCATCTTTGAAACGCAGATAAATCTCAGTTGAACATTGAAAAGAGATTTATTTAAATTGCGTCTCAAGTGGATAACGAAAGTGAAAAAAGGACTTTTACTTTCTTTCAATCGTCGCAAAACTGTGTGAGAAGTTATAGAATTTCGCTACAAAGATTATGCATAATTACGGCAATTAAAAACACAATATAAAGTGTTATGACTGACCTTGGCTTTAACACTTATTTGGTTTGGTCTTCCGAAGGTTATCCTTTACATAATTATGGCAATAATTATGAGAGGCTGCACGTGTCACCTATTCGAATAATACAAAATAAATTTGCACAGTTGCTGGAACCTTGAAATAATTGAAAATAAAATATATAGCTTCAGATTAGTATGTACTTGTACTTGGGATTTATCATTATCTCTCCTCACATTGGAACCAATATCTATTTCTAAGCTGAGTTTGGAACAGGACCACATACCGTTTGCTAATACTTCGGATCTTCTCGCTGGGATTATAGAATAACAAAGACAAGTCTTGAAGAGAGATTAAGAGTACAACTTATTTAACAAATACGAATATGAAAACACATCAAAAGGCTCTGCAGGTCGTACGGATAATAATATTTATTAAACAAGTTTACAAAAATGTTGTCAGAGGTCTGTGAATAACATTTTCTGGAGTAATTTGGATTCGAAATGCGAAATGATAATTTTTTTTATTTTCTTTTTTAATTCCAATTTTCATGGAATGCAACTTTAGTATTTGCACCATATTTTTGAAATATGGGGGCGATACACTTTTTCCAGCGATTTTCAATACTGTTTAGCTATTAGACATCAACCGCAACCTTCATCTCTTCATTGCCGGTAAATCTTTTTCTGCCGAGCCATTTTTTGATTGGAAACAAATAATAATCCAAGGGTGCTTAATCTGGCGAATAAGGTGAGTGCTGGAGCAATTCGAACTTTTATTCATTGATTTTGGCCCATCTTGGTCATCAAGTCAGTCACCCATCAGTCAAGTGGTCATAACTTTTGTACTATTGGGTATATCGAACCAATTTGTTTAGCTAATTTTATTGCCCATCCATACATGTTGATACGGATGAAATCGGTGCATATTGTGCTCCGATATTTTATTTAAAAATTCAATTTTTAATTGCACATATCTCGGTAACTATACGAGATAATTCTTAGGTGTAGAACACACCTAAGAATTATTAGAACACACACCAAAAGGAATTTTATAAATCGGAAGAGAAACACGAGTTACACGCGCTTGAACATTTTCTCCACCCGATGTGGCCAACTTTGATGCCCTCTAGCTCCGCCCCTGTCTGACATAGGGGGACCAAATATAACACTTTACTTCTCTAACACCTCTTCATCTACCATGCCAAGTTTGGTCACAATCGGTTGTTTGGTTAAGAAACGGTCGAATTATTTCCCATTTTTGAATTCGTACCACTGTACAGTGTTTTGCAAAAAACAGACGAAAATTTTCAGACTAGTCCTGGTATTTCGTCCATTACTTTTACATATATTGAGTCTCCCAAATTTTTTTTACTGTTCTGGATTTGTGAGAGTGCGATGAATATTCTGTGAAAAAATACTTGTGTCTTCTTTAAAGCAAAAAAAACTTTGCCAAAATCGGTTCAGCCGATCGAGAGCAATTACAAATTTCGTAAAACACAAAAACTCGTTTTTTATCCCCTCACCTTAGAGAGGAGGGTATATATCATTTGCTACGAGCCAAAAGTATAACACATCGAAGGAGTGACCTAAGACCCTAAGTATGTTCGGCGGAAAACCGTTTTGGATAATTTTAAGTCATTTGAGCAATGTCCGTCCGTCCGTCTGTATTTATGTCTTTCGGCTGGTGCGCACGATAACTCTCGAAAGGCTTAACCGATTGACTTCAAATTTGGTATGCAGTAAATGTTTTTCCCTCTCCGGCTAAGTACGAAGATGAGCCATATTGGTCCACTCCTTCTAGTACCTCCCCCCACAAAGGGTTAACATTTAGTAAAACATAGATTCTCTAATTACTTATATCCTATTCATTAGAATTTTCTGAAATTCCACACATATTATTAGTTTATTAGTCGCTACCACAATGAGAAAAATGGGTGAAGTAGACACGCCCCTTTTGGTACCTCCCACGCAAATGGACCATTTTACACCAAAAGTTACCAGCATATAACTTAGTATACATATATAACAGACTCCGACTCCAAGACTCCGACTCAACAGCCCTGCTTGAAATTTCGTACATTGTAATGCTTTTATAGTACCTATAGCCTAGAGAAAAGTGGCCGTTATTGACACGCTCCTTTTGGTACCTCCCACAAAAATGGACATTTTTGTACCAAAAGTTACCAGCTTATAACTTTAATACCAGAGCATACAAATACTTGAAATCTTGTACAGTATAATTATACCCTACACCACACTGTGGTACAGGGTATTATAACTTTGTGCATTTGTTTGTAACACCCAAAAGGAGAAGAAATAGACCCATCGTTTATTATACCGATCGACTTAGAATTACCTTCTGAGTTGATTTAGCTATGCCCGTCTGTCTGTCCGTCTGTCTGTCCGTCTGTCCGTCTGTCTGTGCATGTATTCTTGTAATCAAAGTACAGGTCGCAATTATGGTCCGATCTCGACGAAACTTTACACATATGTTTTATTTGGCCCAAGGACGATCCCTATTTGGTTAAAATCGGTTCAGATTTAGATATAGCCCCCATATATATGTTACCCCAGATTTGACATGTAAGCGCTGTAAAAACTTTATTTTATATCCGATCAGTCTGAAATTCGGCAGAAAGAGCTTTCTTATCATACGAATGAACACTGTTAAATTTGGAATAAATCGGTTCAGATTTAGATATAGCCCCCATATATACGTTACCCCCGATTTGAAGTGTAAGCACTGTAAAAATGTTATTTTATATCCGATCAGTATGAAATTCGGCAGAAAGAGGTTTCTTATTATATGAATGAACACTGCTAAATTTGGAAGAAATCGGTTCAGATTTAGATATAGCCCCCATACAAACGTTACCCCCGATTTCACATGTAAGCGCTGTAAAAATGTTATTTTATATCCGATCAGTGCGAATTTCGGCAAAAAGAGGTTTCCTTCTACATGAAGAAATACTGCCAAATTCGGAGAAAATCGGTTCAGATTTAGATATATCCCCATATATATGTTACCCCCGATTCGACATGTAAGCGCTGTAGAGATTGTATTTTATATCCGATCAGTACGAAATTCGACAGAATGCATGAATGAGTATTCAGGGAAAATCGGTTCAGATTTATATATAACATCCATACATATGTTCCTCCTGATTTGGTATCAAAGCGCTATAAAAGTTGTACTTTACTTCCGATCATTAAAATTTTCCAGAAATATGTTTCTCAATTTAGGAACGAATATTGCTTAATTTAGCGATTATCGGTTCAGATTTAGATAATATGTTCCTACCCATTTACCAATTATTCCAAATTATTATCGCAATGACCCTTATCGCATTATTAGGGAGGTGTAGGGTATTATATAGTCGGCCCCGCCCGACTTTCTGCCTTTCCTTATTGTTTTTTTATAGTTAATGACACGCCTCTTTTGATACCCCCTCACCCATATGGACTATGTTGTACCAAATGTAAACAGCTTTTAACTTTAATACCAGTACATACTTTAAAGTTATTAAATGCAATTTAAATTGATAATAATTTAATTAAAACAAAAAAATTTACGAATATTTTTTTGGGACTCAAGGTGAAGGGATTCCTAAGTCGGTTTACCCGACTGAACTTTCCTACATGTTTTTTTACGATTTCAAATATATATTAATCCAATGTTATATTTACAACTTAAATAAGAAATGTTACATGTGTTTGAGTTTTATCTTTAGGATATTTCAGCAATGGATTTTTTTATGCATTTGGTTACAATTTTTGTGTTTTGTTATGATACATTTGAAGAAAGGTAAAAAGGATTAGAAAAACCTTTTTTTGCTAATTTTAAAATAGGGAGTCAAACATATGCAAAAAATTTAAAATAGGTTAATTATCTTAGAAAATAATTATATATGGAAACAATTTTTTTGGTCGTTAATTTTAGTTGTAATATATATACGTATTTAAATTGTTTCTCTACACTCCCTTAATAGTTCATAAGGGAGTCTGCGATCTTTCTGAAATAATTATCATTTAGGCGGCTTATAAAGTCCTTAAGGAGTTCAAACTCGGTATCTTCGTGCAGTATTGTAGTGGGGTAACGCCAGTGTTTGTTGTAGATCATTTTTAGACATTTATTTTGTACAATTTGCAAACGTTTAAGTTGAGATTTTGCGACTTTGTACCAGATAAGCGAGTCAAGTGTCAATGGGTTTAATAACGCATTTATATAATAAATTTTATTTGATTTGTTCAAAAAAGATACTTAGAAGAGGCCAAAGTTCTCGCTGTTCCTGTCGATGTGCTCCCGGAAAGATAATTTTTGATCCAAAACAACTCCGAGGTATTTCGCCTCATTATACCCTCACTTTAGTGTGACGAGGGTATATATCATTTGCTACGAAAAAAGTGTAACACATCGAAGGAGTCATCTAAGACCCTAAGAATGTTCGGATATTCGTTTTGGGTAATTTTTAGTCGAATGAGCAATGTCTGTCTGTCTGCTGGCTGGTGCGCACGATAACTCTCGAAAGGAGTAACCGATTGACTTAAAATTGGTTACGTGGTAATATTTTTTCTATCTCCGACTAAGTTCGAAGATGGGCCATATTGGTCCACTCCTTCTAGTACCTCCCTCACAAAGTGTTAAAATGTTGTGAAATATTGAATCTTTAATAACTGCTATACTACTTATTCGAATCTTCTGAAATTCCACACATAGCATTTGTTTATTAGTCGCTATCAACTCGAGAAAAATGGGCCATGTTGCTACGCCCCTTTTGGTACCTCCCACACAAATGCACAATTTTGCACCAAAAGTTAACAGCTTATAATATTAATACCAGTGTATAAAAATACTTGAAATTTTGTACAGTGTAATGCTTTTATAGTGCCTACAGTACAGTGAAAAATGGGTGTTATATTCACTTTCCTTTTGGTAGTTTCCCCACAAAGGTACCATTTTGCACCAAAAGTTAACAGCTTATAACATTAAAACCAGTGTATAAAAATACTTGAAATTTTGTACAGTGTAATGCATTTATAGTGTCTATAGCCCTGTGAAAAATGGTCGCTATTGCCACGCCCCTTTTTGTACCTCCCACACAAAGGTACCATTTTGCACAAAAAGTTAAGAGCTCACACCATGAGTACCAATGCACGAAAATGCAACAACATTTTGCACAGTGTAACGCTTTTGAAGTGCCCATAGCCCTGTAAAAATTGGCCGTTATCACCACGCCCCTTTTTATACCTCCCACACAAAATGGCCAAATCATACCAAAATTTAATATCTCATAACGTTAATATACCTGTGCAAATAAACGCTTATAATTCGGCGCAGTGCAACGTATTTAAAGTATCTACTATTCAGCGAAAAATAGGTGTATTTGTTAAAAACCTTTTTGTACCTCCCACACAAATTGACAGAATAATTCGTTTAATATTCCATATTACATTACTCACAAAGTGAGGTTTACCCGACTGAAACTTTCTTACTTGTTTTGTATGTAATTATTGCCGAATCGTATATGCCTGGAGGGTACGCGTTTTGTTGATTTGTTTCAAGGAAAAATATAGATGAAATAAATAATAGGAGACAGAATCGAACCCTGAGGTAGTCGTGCAGGTATGTTTTTATATGATGAAATACAGGGTTTTCCAACAAGAGGTGTTATTTTAAATCACCCGGTATTTCGGTAGCCGTCACTTTTGAAGCTTTTATTCTTTGACATTTGACAAGTAGAAACTACGCCATTACTAAAATGGAACGATACACGATTCAACAACGCATTGATATTATTAAAATTCGAAAAATCGAAAATCATCGAAAAATCATATTGACTGATGAGGCCCATTACATGATGTTGTTATCGTGGTGGCCATTTGGCTGATGTTGTTTTTCATTGTTAACGGCATACCTTCCTCTTTATTATGAAATAAACATCCGATCATTTATCTCAAAAAATTTCATTTTTCTTTGAATACCAAAATAACACCTCTTGTTGGAAAACCCATTTACTGTCGTTAATCGATACCGCCAATGTTCTTTCGGACAGCAAATCTGATATAATGTTACAGATATATTTCGGTATGTTAGCAGATATAAGATTATAGAGAAGGCCATTATGCCAGACGGTGTCGAATGCCATTTCTACGTCTAAATGTACCAATCTAGTGGATATTTTTGACCGTTTGTTTTTGATTATTTTGTTCTTAATACTGCTGACCTGGTCTCGTACACAAAAAAATTTTTGTTTTTGGTAGTGTAATTTCTACATTTCATATTTATTCATTAGGATGTTAACTTTTAAAAATTGGAGCAGACAAATTTTGTAGCGTTTTATTGCTATTTTTTACGTTTTTTCGTGCCACTAAAAAACGATTTTTTTGAAAAAAAAACATAACATTTTTCTAATTTTCTTAAATGTAAAATATTGTCCAAATACTAAAGGCAACTTCGAAGAAAATATGAATTAAGAAAAATAAATTCTTTTTATATTTTGTTCGTGTTTAGGTCACCAAATTACTCCAGAAAACATTTTACACTGCACTTCGACAACAATTTGATTAACTAGTGTAGTAAAAGACTTAAAAGTGTCCTGAAAAGGATTTCTCTAAAGCATTCATATAGGATATCAACTCACTCCCCGGAGCTGTTCAGTAACAAACGATACAATTGGTCAGTAACAAACGATATACTATATACAAAAAAGTAAATCTCTAACTTGTTATAAGTATGTGTATGGTAAGTTTTCCCTTTTATATCGATTCGTTTGGCAAAAAAATGCAAAATTAACAGCTCCGTCACATAGCGTCATTAATAAGATTGGATTCTATCAAATCAAGCTATTAATGATATGTCGATCAGAGTTTAATAATAACTTTATACAATAACAAATCGGGGGGTTTATCCAACATTTGTATATTGTCATTTGTTCTTAATTTAAACTGTTCAGTCAACGTTAATCATCAGGGTAAACTGTTAATCGTGGTTAAGCACAGATTGATTCTCTAGAGCAATTGTTTAATTTAAAATGCATATTTAACAAATATGGAACATTTTATAGCCAATTCAATATCGATCGAGTAGCCACAATTTAGTTAATATTCCAAAAAAAATCATCGGTTAATACGTTCAAAATTCGAGGATCTGAGTCACTGGAAAATTTACAGCTTTTTGAAATGTGCTTTAGATCTCTTCGTCATATCTGACCAATGGGTATTGTTTTTACAAATGCGGTTGAATTCAGTCGTCAGCAATAAGCCTATGATTTTGTAGATTAGCCAGCAGACAGACAGACAGACCGAAAGGGGCGTGGCGATTTTCAAAATTTGTCTCAAGGTGGTACTGACCAATAAACTAATTCGAATACGTAGAATAAGTATAGAATTTACCGGATAATCAATATTTCACTAAATTTTAACCCTTTGTGGGGGAGGTATTAGAAGGAGCGGACCAATATGACCGTCTTCAAACATAGCCCTAGGCAGACAAAAATATTAGCTCATACCAAACTAATCGGTCACTCGTTTCGAGAGTTATCGTGCTCACCAGCAAGGGTCAACATTTTATTACATATTCATTCTTTACTAACTTCTATACTACTTATCAGAATCTTCTGCAATTGCACTCATAGTAGTAGTTAATAGGCAACTATATCCTTGAGAATAATGGGCGAAATTGCGAGGCCCCTTTTGCTACATTCCACACAAATGGACCATTTTGCACAAATATTAAAAGCTTATAACATTGTAATACTTGAAATGTTGTGCAGTGTAATGATTTTAAAGCACCTTCAATCCTGTAAAAAATGGGCTTTATTGCCACGACCCTTTTGGTAGCTCCTATACAAATGGACCATTTTGCACAAGGGTTTACGGCTAATACTTAGATTCCAGCCTACACAAACACTTGAAATTTTTTACAGTGTAATGCTTTTATAGAACCCAAAGTCCATTGAAAAATGGTCGTTATTGGCACACCCTTTTTGGTACCTCCAAAACAAAATGGTCAAAATAAAACATATGAAAAATGATTTTTTAAGAAATTCCCTTAACTTTACATTATGAGACATAACTTATACATTTATCCACTGTTGTCTTCGTTAGCATGCTTGCTTTTAAAATGAGGGAAAATATTTCTTTACCATTTTTTTCTAAATAAATTTTTTGTGCCAAATAAATTTTCAATTCAAAAACAATAATATATTTTTCCACATTTTTGATGATTCTTTTGATATTGATAAAGGTTATAGGTAAAAGTGAAATATGGGCAAATCCTAGGTTGCGGACGCTACATTCGTACACAATTTGTTTTCATAATATTCATCCTGTTGGCGTTCTTAATGCAATATTTTCATATAACCATCAGCAACAACAATTATTTCAGAGTTCTTTGAAATGACATTTAAACATTTACCTAAAACTTTTGATGAATGCGATATTTGCGGCGAAAGTTCCGTTGTGGACTTTACGAAAAAGGAAGTAGGTTTTCAGGTTAACGTTAGCTAAGTTGGCATAGTAATCACACTGAAAAAAAATGTTCATAAAATTAAAGAAATGCTCCAAAGACGTCCTTAGTCTGCAAAATAAGTACATTTTGTTCTTAAAATTAAGAGCATTTACTTAAAATTAAGTAAATTACTTAATATTATTGAAATTAGCTATATTTTAAGTACAAAATGTACTTATTTTAAAAACTAATGACGTCTTTGGAGCATTTCTTTAATTTGATAACATTTTTTTTCAGTGCAGAAAAATCGAAATGCATTAATGAAAGAGGAATATTTAAGGATATTAAATTAATAACTCTGATTTGAATAACACAGTACAGCATTTTTCAGTTCATTGATTTGGGAGTCAATTCTGAGAATTGGACGTGAAAGTAGCCCCAAAATCAACAACTTCTGCATCATTCGTTTAGTCAAGTTGGTTCAATTAATAATTTAATGGCCATACGTTTTTTGTTCATGGTGGATATTTAGCACTTTTTCTATATTTTCACACGGCTCTACTGTGTAAAGCACTTCGTGCTTGATCAAAAGACTAGAAATTCGTTTGATTTGAAAAAACCTGCGCATGCTCGCCCAGTTCGCTTGGTGTGGTTTATGGCTGGCGGCGTCATCGGGCCGTACTTCTTCGAAAATGAGGTCGGCAAGCAGTTACTGCGAATAGTGTTCGCTATCGCGATATAATTACGCGTACTTCTTCGACAATGAGGTCGGCAAGCAGTTACCGCGAATCGTGTTCGCTATCGCGAGATAATCCTTCTTTGACATGCTTTTTGTGGCCAGAAATTGAGGATATGGACCTGGACAATATGGAACAACAACAGTATGGTGCCACTTACCACACGGACAACGAAACAATGGCTCGTTTGCGCGAGAAAGTCAATGGCCGTGTTATCTCACGTCGTGTCGATGTTAATAGGCCGCCACGATCACGTGATTTGACATCTCTTCCTCTTTCTTTGGGGATATTTAAAAGAAAAAGTGTACGTCAATAAGCAAAGAACAATTCAAAAGCTTAAGGATGAGATTATTCGGCACATTACGGAATTGAACCTCAATTTTGTCTCAGAGTCTTGAAAATATAGACCTTCGGAAAGAGGTATGCCACTGAAGCCGTGTCGAGCATTTGGCCGATATTTTGTTTCACACATAATTGTCATAGATCCTTCCATCATATTAAAAAAATATTAAGATAATTCAACTTTTTGTTTTATTTGCAATCGTGCGTTTTGGTTGGACCACCTTTTACTTTAGACAGCAGTAATAACACAGTGCGACAAAATAACCCAAGTTGAGAAGCAAATGACGCGGTACTATTTTTTCTGTAGGTCTTGACGAGTAAAACACGAATCTTTTTTTGGAATTTCTCGGACACCCCCAAAATCCGGATTTACGGGTAAAAAACCGATTTTCTTGCCTTTTTTCACTCGAACGCCTATAACTTTGTTAATTAACAACCAATTTTCAATCTCTAAAAGAATTTGGAAAGAAGAGAATTTTTTGGTTGGACCACCTTTTACTTTAGACAGCAGTAATAACACAGTGCGACAAAATAACCCAAGTTGAGAAGCAAATGACGCGGTACTATTTTTTCTGTAGGTCTTGTCGAGTAAAACACGAATCTTTTTTTGGAATTTCTCGGACACCCCCAAAATCCGGATTTACGGGTAAAAAACCGATTTTCTTGCCTTTTTTCACTCGAACGCCTATAACTTTGTTAATTAACAACCAATTTTCAATCTCTAAAAGAATTTGGAAAGAAGAGAATTAGACCTTTCGAACGATGTATATTTTGATTATTTGATATATAGGATTATTTGTCCTACAAACATTTTTTTAATTTTTGTCAGTCATTTTCTAGTTTAGGCAGTGTTTTTACCAATTATTTTGTGAGATAACCGTACGATTAATTAATTTACATATATAGTATGTTTTATAAGGAAAAAATGCAACCAATCTCTTAAAAATACGTTTCAAATTGACGGAGTTGTTCTACTTGCCAAGACCTACAAGAAAAATAGTATCGCGGTTTTTGGTCTGTCGCACTGTGTAATTATTATAGACTGACTAATAACTAACAATTTTTCAAAATTCTGAATGATCCTGCCCGAAGAACCATAATACATTACTCACGAAGTGAGGGCATACCTTAGCCCGTTTACCCGGCTGAAGTTCTCTTACTTGTTTTTAATTTTTTTTTAATTCTTCCCACACAGTCCGAATTTTGGCAGATATGTTCCAAGTCGATTTTGGGACATTTAATGATTATGCATTGTAGTTTGAAGTATACTAAAATTTCTCGCAAAACTTACGTCAAAATTATGTCGCATCAGCATATTCCTTCTTTGACATGCTGTATCACAAGCATCCCTTGCAACAGGGTGGTTCAAGTAAGCATTTTCTGAAAGCTGAACTCCTTCTCCACAAATGGCCACAATATTTTGAAACGATCTGACCAACAGTTCAGAAGATCTAGATTTATTATCACTTTTTTGTAATGGGTCCCACTGCGCAACGATAATACCCTGATGGTTGAACTACATCACATGTAGGTGGCGCTAGAACCTACAAGTTCAAAGGCTTGTGGAAAGTAAAGTGCTATCCTACATTTACAACATTTTTATATATTTTGGCTATGGGATTATTATAGGGTCGCCAAGGTAACCGGTGCCAAAACTAGCCGAACTGGCATATAAATGACGGTAGTAGTTTGAAAAACAGATACTTTCGTGAAAAGTGGCAACCTTCAAACACATATGTTTTAAGTTTCAAGACGCCACGATTATTAGTTGTTTTTTTGAGCGCACGCCTCTTATTCCCCACATTTAGCCCCTCGGATTATTTTTTTGTTTCCAAGCATGAAAAAATTTCTCGGCGGAAAAAGATTTGTCAGCAATGAAGAGGTGGAGGTTGTGGTTGATGGCTATTTTAAGTAGCTATAAAGTTCTTACAATAAACAGGGTATCGAAGCTATTGAAAACACTGGAAAAGTGTATAGAGCAAAAAGGAGATTATGTTAAGAAATAAAAAAAAAATTCTCACATTTATTGTGTTTTCTCGGTCGACTAATTTTGGGACGCCGATATCTATCAAAATAAATTGTTTCTCAAAATAATCGGAATTTATTTTCGAAGTTCAAAGACCAAATAAATATGTATTACATATCCTGACAGGCATTTCAATAAAGCCAAAATCACTGAAAAATATTTATCCGTCTATGGATATGGAAGGAATTTGTCTCACAAATATATCCTCACACCTTTCCCTACACTCTTTGTAGATTCAAGATTTTCTTCCATAATCTACATTGAATTGTCATTTATAAAATCTACAAAAGGCCCCTAACAAGAAATACTCACTAAACCTATGATCCGGAAACTAGTAGAATTGTAACTTAACTCCAGTGTCTATTGGCATGTTTTACAACCAACAAATAACACAAACAAAAAATACATTTATAAAAATTATTCCATCGATTGCTAGTGCCGCAAGTATAACATGTCTTTAATTTACTTCCACACTCCACACGATCTTGGTATGATTTTTTTCATATTATGATTATCAATAACAAATAAACAGAAAACAAACAAAGTTCTTCCAATAGACAGCACGAGTATGAAGGGTACGGAGTAAGGGGCACGGGCACGGGCGCGGTTTGTAGTCATGGAAATGTTTTATATTTCAAAAGATCAAGTTCAATGTTTATTCATGTATTCGATACATTGCAACAAGGTTCTTATCAAGAAAAACTTGGAAAATCGAGACGAACAACATGACAACAAAGTGTCGCTACGCTTCGAGCCGCGCGTTCAAACGTCTGTTTGGACGACACAACACAAAAAAAAACAATATTTTCCATTGAAATGAGACATGACGAATTGCTTTCAGAACTGTTGAAATACTTGTCTCACGTCATGAAGTTATATTCGTAGCATTGTTGGAAAGTGCAATGTTACACAAAAAAATATATAAAGATATTGAAGTGAAAAGTACATATAACTTACCTATACATGTGTATGTTTGAGATATGATGATCACAGATTTGGGTCAATTTAACAATTCATTGGCAGAAAAATTGGAAATTCATTTGTTTGTCACATACTCGTAGTTCATTTATAATAGTTGGTTCTGAAAGTAAAAATATACTGGATTTATTACAAAAAAATATTTATTTATTTATTTATTTATATGAATTACAATACAAAGTAAATTTATATTCTAATTTTAAGGTCCAGGGAGAAGCAGGGTGACAAAGACCATGTTGCTTGTTAATTTTTGTTGCGACAGACCAGAGCCTCTATTTTTCAATTTTATATATTTCTGAATTAATTTTTATTAAATTTTAATTAATAATCAATAAATTGGAAGGCATATATTAATATATTACAACAAAATATATTTGCAAACTAATTTTCTCAAATAAAATATGTATTTATATTTTTATATATAAAATCCTTGGTACGTTTGTTAGTAACGCATGATCTCCGAAAACTATTAAAGCGAATAGGCTAAAAATTTAACAATATATTCAGATTGGGGTAATTTGTGTTTTAGAATTATTTTCACCGCTATAAATTGCGAAGTGATGAAGTTATTAGCAAAATTCGGTTATGTTACGTTATGTACGTGCGAATATGATTAGCAAAGACGCAAACCGTGAGGCACGATTTGTTGCAAATATTGACATTTTTAACATAAATAAGATTCTAAAATACTATAAAAACATTTTACAATAATAATAATCATACAGCGATATCGAATATTGCTAAAATAACACAAATTTCGTAGATAGCGATACCGAAAGTGCAAATACTGGGCCTCAGAAGATATTCTGGCTACCACATTCAGATAGAGCTTGCTAAAATACAGTTTTGCTATAAAATTGGTATTCCAAACTTTTTCCATTTAGTGGGCGCTTTACTCTCTGGGTGAATTAAATGCATTTTACTAAAAGTCCAAAAATACTGGGCCTCAGAAGATTTTCTGGGACTTGTGGCTACCAGATTCACATAGAGCGCGCTAAAATACAGTTTTGCTATACATTTGGTATTCCTAATTTTTCCATTTAGCCACAGTGTGCGCTCTGCTCGCTGGTTGCTCTAAGTGCATTAGACTAAAAGTGCAAATATTATGCCTCAGAAGATTTTCTGGTAAAATTGGCTGAACACATTCGATTATAGGGCGCTAAAATACAGTTTTGCTATAAATTTGGTATTCACAACTTTTTCCATTAAGCGACATTGGGGATATTTCTCTCTCTAAGAAATTTGTGTTATTTTTGTAAAAATAAAAACATTTTACAATAATAATTTATTATTATTGTAAAATGTTTTTATAGTATTTTAGAATCTTATTTATGTTAAAAATATAAATATTTGCTTCCAATTTGTCATAAATAAACAGGTTATCTCATTACCTTACATGTAGGTGGCGCCAAAATCGTGCCTCACGGTTTGCGTCTTTGCTAGTGATATTTGAATTTAGTGTCACGTACGTTGTGTGGTTTATCTTGACAATAATGATTATGGCACTGTAGTGGAAATATGGTCAATATAATGAAATTATTTTTTCCTGAAACTCGGGATGAATGCATTTTTTAATTAAATATCAATGAATAACGTACATCTCAAACATCACGGGCAGGCCAACGTCTGCTGGGATCAGCTAGTATTATATATTACTGAATTATTTTTTTTATTAAATTTAAAATTTTAATAGAAAATTAATCAAATTTATTTCTCAAATTAAATATGTGTTTATATGCAAATAAAATTATTGTTTAGGAATTTCTCCAAATATATTTTGTTTAAAAAAGAATTTCAAAACGTGGCAGATCTTTCGAATTAAATTTTTTATTGATTTTATACCTTACAATTTAAAATTACATAAGTAGCAATAACTTTTATTTTAAAGTACAAATTTTTATCCCCTCACCTTACAGGGAGGAGGGTATATATCATTTGCTACGAGTCAAATGTGTAACACGTCGAAGGAGTAACCTAAGGCACCAAGTAGGAACGGAAATTCGAGTTGGGAGATTTTAAGTCATTTGAGCGATGTCCGTCCGTCCCTCCGTGTTTCCGTCTGTCTGACTGCTGCGCACGATAACTCTCGAAAGGAGTAACCGATTGACTTCAAATTTAGTATGCGGTAATATTTTTCTCCATCTCAGGCTAAGTACGAAGATGGGCCATATTCTAGTACCTCCCCCACAAAGGGTAAGCATTTAGTGAATATTGATTCTTTAATAACATCTATACTACTTATTCGAATCTTCGGAATATCCACACTAGGGTGAAGACTTTTATACAACCTCGTTTCCCTGTATCATATTTAGATGAGTTTTTATTTAATACTAGATAATATCTTACATATAAGTTGATTCGATAAAAAACCGCATGCACAAAATGATTTAAAAATTTTTATTTATCAGCATTTTGGGCATTTTTTATACCCTCACTTTAGTGTGACGAGGGTATATATGTATGTTCGGCGGAAATCCGTTTTGGGTCATTTTAAGTCGAATGAGCAATGTCTGTCTGTCTGTCTGTCTGCTGGCTGGTGCGCACGATAACTCTCGAAAGGAGTAACCGATTGACTTCAAATTTGGTACGTGGTAATATTTTTGTCCATCTCCGGCTAAGTTCGAAGATGGGCCATATTGGTCCACTCCTTCTTGTACCTCCCCCACAAAGTGTTAATATTTAGTGAATTATTGATTATGTAATAACTTCTATACTACTTATTTGAATCCTCTGAAATTATACACATAATATTAGTTTATTAGTCACTATCACCTCGAGAAAAATGGGCGAAGTTACCGCCCCCCTTTTGGTACCTCCCACACCAAATGAACCATTTTGCTCCAAAAGTTAACTGCTTATAACAGTAATTTCACTTCATGCAAATACTTGAAATTTTGTACAGTGTAATGATTTTATAGTACCCACAGTCCAGTGAAAAGTGAGCGTAATTGGCACGCCCCTTTTGGTACCTCCCACACAAATGTACTATTTTGCACCAAAAGTTAACAGCTTATAACTTGAATACCTGTGCACACAAAGACTTGACATTTTGTACAGTGTAATGGTTCCATAGTACCTACAATCCAGTGAAAAATGGGCGAAGTTGCCACGCCTATTTTGGTACCTCCCACACAAATGGACTAAGTTGCACCTAAAATTTTACAGCTTATAACATTAACACCAGTGCATAACAATACTTGAAATTTTGTACAGTGTAATGCTTTTGTAGTGCCTACAGTCCAGTGAAAAACGGGGGTTATTGCTACGCCCCTGTTAGTATCTCCCACAGGAATGTACCATTTTATACCAAAAGGTAGGAGCTTATAACGTGAGTGCCAATGCACGAAAATACAACAAAATTTTAAACAGTGTAATATTTTTAAAGTACATATAGCCCTATAAAAATGAGCGGTATCAACGAGCTCCTTTTGGTACCTCCCACACAAAATGGCCGAATCATACCAAAATTGAATAGATCATAACTTTAATATACCAGTGCATATAAACGCTTACAATTCGATACAGTGCAAAATATTTGAAGTATCTACTGTTTAGCGAAAAATAGGAGTATTTGTTAAACCCCCTCTGGTACCTCCCATACAAATTTACAGATTAATTTGTGTATACATATTTTATATTACAGTACTCACAAAGTGAGGGTATACCTTAGTCGGTTTATCCGACTGAAACTTTCTTACTTGTTTTTTTTTAATTTTTTTCAAAACTTTCAAAATAGTGACCGCTCAACGTTTTTTCCAAAGAGATACATTCGATTCAAAATGACATAATTGTATATAAAAACGAAAGATGTTCATCGATTTCTATGATCAATGTCTCATTTTGTTCATAGGTTATGTGGCTTTTCGTGAAAGTTATAAGACTTGACACTTTTTCCCGTTTTGGATTTATATGATTTAAAAAAAATAAAAAAAAATAATTTTTTTCACAAAAATGTCATTTCAAAGCGGTTTGTGCGCGACCTTTTTAAATATTTAAATGGAATAAACGTTCTTTTAGTCATTAATAGGCAAAAGTTCATTCATTCGTGCAAGAGGAAATAATTTTTGAGAAAAAAAATCAAAAGTCATCACCCTAATCCACACATAGTATTAGTTTAATAATCGCTATCCCTTCGAGAAAATGGAAGAAGTTGCCACGCCCCTTTTGGGCGTCATTGTTACGTCCCTTCTGGTACCTCCTACGCAAAGGGATTTTATTATTGCAAATTAAATTGATAATAATTTAATTAAAACAAAAAAATTAATAAATTTACAAATATTATTTGGGACTTAAGTTGAGGCGGTTTACCCGACTGAACTTTCTAACTTGTTAATTTATATCTATTCTATGTCAACCATTGTTGTCAACCCATCAAACAGTGTATCATTATGCAAAATTATACAATTTCAATTATAAAGGTATTTTACGAACATTTAAAATTTCTGAAAACTTGTCTTAAAATTAATGTGTGAATACTCGTATATTTTTGAATACTTAAATGCAAATAAATATTTGTTTCATAAATAATAATCCCAAAATTAAAAATAGTAGGACGGAAACAAAGATTTGTTTAGAACAACATCTTCGCAAATATATAATATTTGTATGTGTAAAATAAAATATATTTGTTCCGAGTGTACCCTAAACATGTGTATATTGCAAGCAGAATATGTTTGGGACAATTTACTACAGACGCATTTTCTTTCAGCGTGCACTTTTGCAGAGCATAATACAATAGTTGTTGCAATCATGACGCATTTTAATGTAAACGTAATATGGTCCCACAATACATATATGTCTGAAAACACTATGCAACAAACAATAATTTTTTGTGCCCGAGATCTTTCTTTGTTTTTTTATACCCTACACCACACTGTGGTACAGGGTATTATAACTTTGTGCATTTGTTTGTAACACCCAAAAGGAGAAGAAATAGACCCATCGTTTATTATACCGATCGACTTAGAATCACTTTCTGAGTCGATTTAGCTATGTCCGTCTGTCTGTCTGTCTGTCCGTCTGTCCGTCTGTCCGTCTGTCTGTCTGTCCGTCTGTGTAGGTATTCTTGTAATCAAAGTACAGGTCGCAATTATGGTTCGATCTCGACGAAACTTTACACATATCTTTTTTTTTGGCCCAAGGACGATCCCTATTTGGTTAAAATCGGTTCAGATTTAGATATAGCCCCCATATATATGTTAGCCCCGATTTGACATGTAAGCGCTGTAAAAACTTTATTTTATATCCGATCAGTATGAAATTCGACAGGAAAAGGTTTCTTATTACATTAATGAACTCTGTTAAATTTGGAAGAAATCGGTTCAGATTTAGATATAACCCCCATATATACATTACCCCCGATTTGACATATAAGCGCTGTAAAAATGTTATTTTATTTCCGATCAGTGCCAAATTCGGCAAAGAGAGGTTTCTTATTACATGAAGGAATACTGCTAAATTCGGAGAAAATTGGTTCAGTTTCAGATATAGCCCCCATATATATGTTACCCCCGATTTGACATGTAAGCGCTGTAAAAACTGTATTTTATATCCGATCAGTGCAAAATTTGGCAGAAAGAGGTTTCTTATTACATGAAGGAATACTGCTAAATTCGGAGAAAATCGGTTCAGATTTAGATATAGCCCCCATATATAAGTTACCCCCGATTTGACTTGTAAGCGCTGTAAAAATGTTATTTTATATCCGATCAGTATGAAATTCGGCAGAAAGAGGTTTCTTATTATATGAATGAACACTGTTAAATTTGGAAGAAATCGGTTCAGATTTAGATATAGCCCCCATATATACGTTACCCCCGATTTGACATGTAGGCGCTGTAGAGACTGTATTTTATATGCGATCAGTACGAAATTCGACAGAAGGAGGTCTTTTTACATGAATGAGTATTCAGGGAAGATCGGTTCAGATTTATATTGATTGTTCCTCCTGATTTGGTATCAAACCGCTATAGAAGTTGTATTTTACTTCCGATCATTAAAATTTTCCAGAAAGGTGTTTCTCAATTTAGGAACGAATATTGCTTAATTTAGCGATTATCGTTTCAGAATTAGATAATATGTTTCTACCCATTTACCAATTATTCCAAATTATTATGGCAATGACCCTTATCGCATTGTTAGGGAGGTGCGGAGTCGAAAAATTATGGTCGACTCCGAGATGGATTGTGCAAAATGTACCATTTATGCGATAGAATTTTTGCACGCAAACATTTTTGGGAAAACAATTCTGGTACAAACGAAGGATAAAACATTTGAAGCTTTTAACCAAATAGTTTTGTATGTCCAAAATATCTATAAAGTCAACCAAATCATCGACTTTTTATGTTAAGACAGTTTTGGGAAAGTTCTGTTTATATATGAGATCAATTTAGCAAGATGAATATGCTGCTAACAAACTAAGAATTTTGCAAGCGAATAAAAAACCAGTAAGCAAAGGCCAATGACACCTTGTTAGAGCAGAATATGCTCAGATATAGTAAATATAAATATGAAATATAAATAATAATTATAAAACTTAATCTAAACTGAATTTGTTCAAATTGGACAATATATGTTCTTGTATAAATAAACTCTACCCAACTAAATTTTAAAATGATTGACAAGGCAAAATCTAAAGAAACATTTATATCTGTGGGCAATATTGATCTGAACCGATTTTGACCAATTGCAATAGGTTTCCTCCCTGTTGTGAAAGAGTTCTTATTGCCAAATTTCAGCAGGATCGGAGTGAAATTTTGTCCTGTACTCAACGAACATCTAAGATGGACAGACAGAACGGACTGCTAGTGATTCTGAGTCGAACAATATATTTTTAGTTGTGTCTATCTGTAGTATTTTTTACAAATCTTCCAAAAAACAATGTCATAACCCCCTGTACCATAGTGTGGTGTAGAGTACAATAACTACCCAGCAAAAAATAAAAGAATTACTTCCAAAAGAATAACATTATAAGTACTTCCAAATCATAAGTATGAACATTTTTTCGGCATTTAGTGAAGTTCTTCTAAATAACTAACCAAAATGCAATTTCGGAATATAAATTATTAACCCAAGAATGCATAATTTCAAAACGATTGGATGTAAAATAAAGCTTCTGAAGTGATAAACGTCCAGATCCGAAGGAACATATATATGAGGGCTATGAAATATAAGTAAAATAAATAGATTTAATACTTTGATTGCTTCACAGGTAATATACAGAGTTTTCCAACAAGAGGTGTTATTTCGGTATTCAAAGAAAAATGCAATTTTTTGAGATAAATGATCGGATGTTTATTTCATAATAAAGAGGAAGGTATGCCGTTAATAATGAAAAACAACATCAGCCAAATGACCACCATATCCTTTTCATGAAATTTTCCATAACCAAATCGCAAAGTGGCTGCCCTATGTCCTTGATAGCCTCACGAATTCTATCATTGAGGTCTTGAATCGACGCTGGGCTGTTGGCGTAGACTTTATCTTTCACGTGGCCCCAAAGGAAGAAGTCGCAAGGTGTTAAATCACAAGATCTCGGTGGCCAATTGTGATCACCTCTTCACGGTCCGGTAACTTTTCCCGTAACAGAGCAATGGTTTCGTTGCTTGTGTGGCACGTAGCTCTGTCTTGTTGAAAGTAAACGTTGTCCAGATCAATACCATCCAACTCCGACCATAAAAAATCATTAATCATCTCTCGATAGCGCAATCCATTCACCGTAACTGTTGATCCAACCTCATTTTCGAAAAAGTAAGGTCCAATGACTTTTTCATAATCGATTAAAAAAAATAACATAGTCATTTCAAAGTATGCTGATTTTCTTCGAAATATGTTAAATTGTGGAAATTTAGTACATTGGATTGCGATAAAAATTTATTAATAACACTTTATACTTTCCACAAATGTTGATATATCGTCACCAGAAATGCCCAAGAGCGTAACCCTCAAATTCGTTTTTCGTCCAAAAATCATGATTTTATTGAAGAAAAAAAGATGTAACATCAAGTGCTCGTTTTTGTAAAGCACAAAAGGCGTAACCCACATTGTATTAAACAGAACGTACTGTATTCATCTATTTAGCCTTTGAAGTAGTTCTCTTGTTGCTGTATTGATTTTTGTCAATCGTGTTTGACAGCTATTTTAGATGCAAAATTCTATATGGGGTCTGTATTTAAATTTGGTCTTTATCTGAATGGTATCTATTTTTTTATCAAATTTCGCAGTGTTCATGATTCTATAAACTAATCTATGCCAAATTTAATAATGATCTGAAGTAAAACACGGAAACACATTTTTCCAACCTTGCTAGTGACCGTTTATTCTCGGATTAAAAAATCCTTTGTGCAAAATGTAGTACATTTGACTAAAATATGACTTCTATGGAGTTTAGATGCTAAATCGGAAGGAACACTTCCATGCGAGTATCTGCGGCTATATGTAAATTTGAACCGACATTGTTCACACAGATATTAACTGTTAAAATAAGATACTCTTCACCAAATTTCATGAATATCGAAAGGAATTTATATCTTCTATAGAGGGTATAAGCTAAATCGAAGTACATTCATATATATTAAGATATCTGGTTCTAAACTGATATTCAAATAGTTGAGAGATTTTTGTTCGTTCGCCCTAGCCGAAAGAAAATAAGTAACAGAAACAGTCCCTATATCTAAATACGGATTGTCTTTCAATTTTAATACGAATTGTCTTGTCCCAAAATAAAGAAATGTGCAAAATTTCTTTGAGATGGGACTATATTTGTGACCTGCACATTGATTACAAGAATGCATTGATTACAAGAATGCAAGTCGATCGGTATAATAAACGATCGCCCATGTGATGGCAATCGCATTTCCCCTAAAATTGGCGATTGTGATTTAAAGTCGCAAAATGTGTGTCCTGAATTCTTTTTTTAGCACAACAATTTGGATTTATTAAAATCAAATTATTAATTACAGTGAAAAGTAACTATACCCAAGTGTGCATTTTATTAAAATTTAATTTCGAAGACCATTAACATTGAAGGGGAAATTTTTTCCGTTTTGCGATTTGAACTCACGCGATTGTCATCACATGGGCGGATGTTGACCATTAAAATTGAAGGGGAAATTTTTTCCGTTTTGCGATTTGAACTCATGCGATTGTCATCACATGGGCGGATGTTTCTATATATTTCTTCTTATTTGGGGTGTTAGAAACAAATGCATAAAATTATAATAAATTGTGCCACAGTGTGGTGTAGGTTATAATTAAATAATTTTAAAAGAAATTATGGTAATCAAATATACCATACCATACTTACTGTACCACACTGTGGTACTTTACTACTCTTTGAACCGGGGCTACGGAAAATACATAGCGCCGCACAAATGTGCTATGTATTACAGTGTAAAATAAAAATCCCTTTTTATTAGTGAAAATGTTGATCACTAGCGAAAATGTTACGAATGACCCCATAGTGTACTATGGGGTCATTCGGTCACACTTTTCAAGAGCCAGCTACACCATACAGATTACAAACATCTTCAAATTTCCTAAACATACATACATATATATCATCGTTGATCTCTTTGGCCAATAGTATATTATTTATACGTTCCCTTCCCTATGTCAACATTTGTATTCCTTTAAAATAAGAGATCTCTGGACCCAAAGATGTTAATAAAAACGACATGCATTCATCAAATAAATACAACGCCAAAAAAGCAAATCTTACAGTGCTTTAAAAGGAGTTGTGCAAAAGTGGTGACAAAGAAGTACTTCCCCGGCGCGACAACCCCTTGTTAAATTCATTGGTGAAAATCCAAATTAGAACAACTTCCGGATCATAGGTTGGGGATTTTTATTGCTTCTTTGGATGCTCTTTTTTTGCTGGGTAACGAACAAACTGGATGCCTGAAGCGAACATAATTTCCAAACATTGCGGTATACGGGTGTTAAAACAGAGGCAGGGATTGTAGAAAGTTTAACTCGTATCATGATTTCATTTTGAAAGAACTTTAATATTAGCGTCGATAATAAATATTAAAATTTTATTTAATTACTGGTACTTAATACCTTCTATTTTGTGGTTTTTTAACAAAGCTATATCTTATTTTCAATAAAATAAATTCCCGTCTTAGTAGAAACATATTTCAGAAATTTATGTTATTTAACTGCCGGAGTCGGAGCTGGAGTCGGAGTCGAACCATTTGAAAATCCGACACCGGGAGTCGGAGACGAGTAATTTTGGCTCGACTCCGCAGCCCTGATTTGGACCACATTTTTTAAGTATAAGCTCGAAAAAGCCGGGATACCATTTAAATTAAAGAAAATTATGGGGGCTAGAAATGCTACAATGCCACATTGGCGTAGCTGATGTGGCATTGTAGCATTTCGTCCAAAAACTGTAACAACACCAGAAATGATCCGAAAAGTGAAAGCCAGATTTGATCGAAATCCACGCCGCAGTGGTAGAAAAATTGCTCGTGAGCTGAACATATCGCGAGAACGGATACAACACATATTAAAAAATGAGCTTGGACTAAAGCCATTGAAGTTCCAAAAAGTGCAAGAGCTCACCGATGCACAAAAAAAAGTTAGACTGGAAAGAGCCAAGGAGTTGCTTCGCTTGCACGAAAGTGGCCAGTTACCGAATTTGGTTTTCTCCGATGAAAAACCATTCCAAATTGAGCAGTTTGTGATCAAACAAAATGATCGGGTTTACTTGCCAAAGAGGTCAGCTGGAAATTTACACCTTCGATGGGCCGCCGTAACGGCCGATGGTCGCTCTCCGCTCGTATTCATCGACCATGGGGTCAAAATAAATGCCGAATATTATCGGGAAAATGTCCTAAAGACAGTATTGAAGCCCTGGGCAGACAAACATTTCGGCCGCAGACCATGGACATTCCAACAGGATTCAGCACCATCGCACTCAGCTCGCGTCAACCAAGAATGGCTTAAAAAGGAGGTTCCTCGCTTCATTTCTACCGCACAATGGCCACCAAGATCTCCGGATCTCAATCCGTTGGACTTTTGCTCCTGGGGCATTTTAGAGAGTAAGGTTCGCACTAAAAAATATTAAAGTATCGATCATCTCAAGACGGCGCTTCGCCGGGAATGGGCCAAAATACCGCAGAGCCACTTTCGTGCAGCGTGTGATGGCTTTGTCGGCCGTTTGAAGGTCATAATTCGTGCCAAAGGTGGCCAATTCGAACAAATCTAAACTGTTTCTAAAATTTTATGTTATTTCCGACATTTTTTACTTTTGAACAATAAAAATTAAACAAATATTGCGCTTTACTTTGTTGCATTACATATCAGCCACCCCGTATATGTATAATGTATGAATATATGCATAATGTAAGATTAGATATATGGGGAAAAACACGTCAAAAGGCCCACTTTTGTCAATTTTATTCCGATCGCGTCAAAACTTGGTGGGGTTGCAGAAGTACTTTGGGTATGCTATGTGCTTAAAATACAGCTTCCTAGCGTGATACGTTATGAAGATACAGGGTGTCAAAGTTGGAAATTTTGACCATTGTATCTCCCGACTACGTGGGCCGATTTGAATGAAACGTGGCTTATATGGCAGCAATTTAGAAACGCACAAAATGTGCATTGATAATTGTTTGCAAATATTAAATTTTCATATTTTTTTCTCGCGACTTATGTTTTCCTCGCGATTTTAATTGTGTTCCGCGGATGGGATTCTATATCTTTAAACTACAAAAATGAAGTCCATTCTGTTTACTTTATCAATACGAATTTTCGCTGTGGGATGAAAACCACAACAAAAGCTATTAAAATTTTGAATGTCAAACCTACTATTTTTTCATTACTTCTTTCGTATTATAAAGTGAGTTTATTCTAAGATGTGGACCGGAAACACGATTAATAAAATGTAATGGTGGCATTCTATAGCCAAATACGCCAGAACAACAAAATAACTTATTTCGCAAAAAGTCGACGTCGCATTTTTTACACTGGCCTACAATATTGCACTGGTCAACTCGAATCCTAGCGAGCAGATATCGGACACGATCTCGATGGATTTTGAGGTTCTAAATCCGAATATAAAATCAAAAATGCAATATATATTCGCGTTTTTGCGATATTGTATTAATTATGTGATAAAAGTGATGATTTTAGGCTTTTTGAAAACAGAATCGCGACAGACGCACTTTTACCAAAAAAAAATTGCAGGTTTCTCAAAATAATCGCTTTGCTATTAAAACGGGTATCAAACGAATTAAAAGTTAATTTTATAAAGGGTCAAAATCTTACACCATCTCGTAGATATCATATTTTAATTTTTCCAATTGTAGCTATATTAAAAATACGATTTCTCCGACTAGGTTTCCCGGGAGATATCTCGGAGATGACTTACGATTATTACAGTTGTTGAATACTCGTATTAATTGAAAAGCGATTATTTTCCGAAAACTGAATTTTTTTTTGTAAAAGTGCGTCTTTCGCGCTTCTGTATTCATAAAAGCCGTAAAATCAGCATTTTTATCACATAATTAATACAATATCGCAAAAACGCGAATGTATATTGCATTTTTGATTTTATATTCGGATTTAGAACCTCAAAATCCATCGAGATCGTGTCCGATATCTGCTCGCTAGGATTCGAGTTGACCAGTGCAATATTGTAGGCCAGTGTAAAAAATGCGTCGTCGACTTTTTGCGAAATAAGTTATTTTGTTGTTCTGGCGTATTTGGCTATAGAATGTCACCATTACATTTTATTAATCGTGTTTCCGGTCCACATCTTAGAATAAACTCACTTTATAATACGAAAGAAGTAATGAAAAAATAGTAGGTTTGACATTCAAAATTTTAATAGCTTTTGTTGTGGTTTTCATCCCACAGCGAAAATTCGTATTGATAAAGTAAACAGAATGGACTTCATTTTTGTAGTTTAAAGATATAGAATCCCATCCGCGGAACACAATTAAAATCACGAGGAAAACATAAGTCGCGAGAAAAAAATAGGAAAATTGAATATTTGCAAACAATTATCAATGCACATTTTGTGCGTTTCTAAATAGCTGCCATATAAGCCACGGTTCATTCAAATCGGCCCACGTAGTCGGGAGATACAATGGTCAAAATTTCCAACTTTGACACCCTGTATCTTCATAACGTATCACGCTAGGAAGCTGTATTTTAAGCACATAGCATACCCAAAGTACTTCTGCAACCACACCAAGTTTTGACGCGATCGGAATAAAATTGAAAATAGTGGGCCTTTTGACGTGTTTTTCCCCATACACATTATGACCCAAATTGTAAAAATAGGGAATTTAAACAAATGCATAGTTTTTATTTTGCCAATTTTGTTTGGGGGTACCAAAAGGAGCGTGGCAATAACTTCCATTTTTTAATATACTCGTACTATGGGTACTACAAAAACATTACATATACGTTTTGAGTCATTTTAACTCGTTGGAGCAATGTCCGTAAGCCTGTCCGTCTGTTTGTCTGCACCAGGCAGCACGATAACTTCCGAGTAACCGATTGCCTCCGAATTTGGTATGTGTAAATATTTTTGTCTATCTCAGACTGAGATCAAAGATGGACTACGTTGGTCCACTCCTTCGAGTACCTCCCCCATGAAGGGTTAACATTTTGGGAAATATTGATTATCTCGTGACTATACTACTACCCTGAATCTTTCACAAAAATTCCCACGCCCCGTTTAGTACTACCTACACAAATGGACCAACTTCCCAAAAAAGTTAACGACTTATAACTATATGTAACTTTGATTCTAGACTACACAAACAAACATTTGAAATTTTGTGCAGTGTAGTGCTTTTGGAATATTTTCAGTCCCTTTAAAAATGGGTGTTATTGCCACACCCCTGTTGGTACCTCCCAAACAAATGGACGATTTTGCACAAAAAATTAACGGCTTATAACCTCGTTTCCTGCGCAAACAAACACTTGAAATTTTGTATATTGTAATGTTTTTATAGTATCCATAATCCATTGAAAAATGGACGTTATTGACACACCTCTTTTGGTAACTCCCAAACAGAATGGTAAAAAAACGTATGAAAAAAATTTTTTTGTTATTTTCCCTTAACATATATGAGTCATAACTTAAACACCTATCCATAGATTTCTTCAGATAGACACTTTCTTCTTCGTTAGCACTCTAGATTTAAAAAAAGAATTAAAATAATTCTTAAGATTTTTTTATGGATTTTTTTGTGCCCACAATTTGTTTTCAAAAAAAAAATGTATGACTGGTACTAAACTAAATGTTCTACGTAAAAGTGAGATGTGAACATTTGTAGCCCTCAGAATTACATTAAATTTAACGCATATCCTGGCCAAATACAAGAGGCACACCCATGAAAATTGGAAATAAAAAAAAAAACATTTAACATACAAATAGTTTTAATAGCAAGAACATTTTATGAACATCCCCAAAAAAATTTTGTAAACTAGTGTTATTAGGAATTTTACCGTGATTTCAAAAGACGGTCGGATAGACAGGCCGATGTTACTTAGAACTTTACTGGGGTCAAGAATCTATCTTATAGGGTTTAACTTATATATTTCAAGGTGTAGCAAACGGCGCAGAGTATAAAAATCGTAGGTGAAAAATCTTTACTAATTCAGCAGCTTGGTAAGCAAATCACACTACATCACTCCCGTACTAACCTGCTGAAAAGAGTACAATGCCTTTGATCTATTATTTAAATTGGGCAAATCCGAAAAAGCCGAAAAAAACATTACCTAGACCTATCAACAAAATCTACACAGCATCCACGTGACCTTAATGAGGAGAACAATTAATTTGTATAGACTTTCAAAAAATGTGAGAATTTATTTAGAAACCAGTAAGGAAAGGCTGCAGTCAGGCGGATCCGACAATATGATACCCTAAACCACATTGTTAGAATAGACTAAAGCAAGCATATGGTTGTTATGGATTTTAAACCCTTAAATTGAAACTCAGAAGGATCTATTATTCACAATTCACTACAAATTCAATTCTTCAAATGTTATAGTCTTATTTCTCAGATCACGGAACTCCTCTCTGATAAATTTTATAACGACCGGATGGATGCTGATGCTCCTTTGCCGAATCTGAAGTAGATATATATGGAGGACATATCTCAATTTGAACCGACCTTCTTCAAATTCAATACCACTAGTTCTTGCATATGCCAAATTTCATCAGGATTCGTTCAGAACTGCGACCTGTACTTTGATTACAATGTTAAAGGACAGAATGACGGACGGACGAAGATACATCGAATATATCGAAGCAGCTGGTGATTCTTAGTCAATCCGAATACTTTAAGGTGGGGGTAGCTCCAGTATTTTTAGGAGTTACAAACTTCTGGTCCAAAACAAACTTATAGGGTATACTATTTATAGGGTATACTATTAAATTTATATCAATAAATATTTATAGCCATAAATTGATTATAATAATTTTTGAATCGATTTCACACATGTGCCGATTTTGCATATGTGTGTAAAAAATTGCCGAAATCAATTTTAAGACATACATACATACATAAGTCAATAAGACAAAAATCACACACACATATACAGGAAACACACCAAATGTATTATTCAATGTTTGTCAAACAAACGAGATTATTTTTCGATTCGTGTTTGAATCAAATCAAATGACACAATGCTTTTAACACCCAAATCGACGTTCTCATCAAGAACATCTGCTGTCTGTCGGTCTGTCCGACTGTATGTGCGTCTAACTAGAATTATAAAAGAATATGAAAAGAATACAAAAAAACGCCAAACAAATCAAGTTCAAAGTCGTTTCAATTAACAGAGATGCTGCCAGTTTAAATATTTGCTATTGGAGACACAAGACTCAGTAAATTACTTTTAATGTAAGGTAAAAACCAACAAATATAAGTAATTTAATTTAAATAATTTATGACAAAAAAATTGGTTTGACATACACAGCCCACGATGAGAATGGAATATACCTATATTACTGTAGTATGTATGTTACTGTCTTAGAAGGGAAGATCTACATATGGGTAGTTCTTTCTTAAGTGTCACTCGCGTGATTGGACCATTGTACTAACTACTTTCGGGTTATGTAGTTGCTCGTCTACGCCTTGGTAGATCAACATTTCACGAGTTATTGGCGAAATTCGGCCGACTTATAATCGACTTAAAAATCTCCTCACTTTCAGTCCCAAAAAATATTCGTAAATTAATTTTTTTTTCGAGTCAGTAGTATAGAAGTTATTAAAGAATCAATATTTAATTAAATGTTAACCCTTGGGGGGAGGTACTAGAAGGAGTGGAACAATATGGTCAATCTTCGAACTAAGCCGGAGATAGAGAAAAAATGTACCGCATACCAAATTTTAAGTCAGTCAGTTACTCCTTTCGAGAGTTATCGTGCGCAACAGCCAGCAGACAGACAGACGGATATTTCTCAAATGATTTAAAATGTCTTAAAATTACCCAAATCGAATTTCCGTACATACTTGGGGGCTTAGGTCACTCCTTTGATGTGTTACAATTTTGGCTCGTAGCAAATGATATATACCCTCCACTCTAAGGTGAGGGGATAAATATTATTCATTGGCTCATATTAATTAAAATGCAACTTCTGTTACTCTAAACCAGTAAGGAAAGACAGAAAGTCGGGCGGGGCCGACTATATAATACCCAACACCTACCTATCAATGCGAAAATGGGCATTGCGATAAGAATTTGGCAGTGTTCATACATGTAATAAGCAAACTCTCTCTGCCGATTTTCGTACTGATCGGATATAAAACACGGTTTCTACAGCGCTTACATGTCAAATCGGGTGTAACATATATATTGGGACTATGTTAAAATCTGAACCGATTTTTCCCGAATTTGGCAGTGTTCATACATGTAATAAGAAAACTCTCTCTGTTAAATTTCGTACTGATCGGATATAAAACATGATTTCTACAGCGCTTAAATGCTAAATCGGGTGAAACATATATATGGGGGCTATATCTAAATCTGAACCGATTTTCCCCGAATTTGGCAGTGTTCATACATGTAATAAGAAAACTCTCTCTGTTAAATTTCGTACGGATCGGATATAAAACACGATTTCTACAGCGCTTAAATGTTAAATCGGGTGAAACATATATATGGTGGCTATATCTAAATCTGAACCGATTTTCCCCGAATTTGGCAGTGTTTATTCATGTTATAAGAGAACCCTCTCTGCCAAATTTCGTACTGATCTGATTTAAAATACAGTTCCTACAGCGCTTACATGCCAAATCGGGTGAAACATATATATGGGGGCTATATCTAAATCTGATCGGATTTTCTTCGACTTTGGTAGTGTTCATTCACGTAATAATAAAACTCTCTCTGCCGAATTTCATAAAGATCGGATGTAAAATGTGGTTTCTACGGCGCTTGCATGTCAAATCGGGTGAAACATATATATGGGGACTATATATAATCTGAACCGATTTTAACCAATTTCAATAGGGATCGTCCTTGGGCCAAAAAAGAGCACTATGCTAAATTTCATCACAATCGGACCATAAATAAATCGACTCAGAAAGTGATTCTGAGTCGATCGGTATAATAAACAATGGGTCTATCACTTCTCCTTTTAGGTGTTACAAACAAATGCACAAAGTCATAATATTCTTTTTTGGTTTTTACGGAAATTGCAATATCTCTTGAACGGCTGAACCGATTAGTACAGACTCTACGTCATTTCAGATTTTTATTCACACACAACTACACAACACAACTACACATCTACAGAAAATGCACTTGTGTTGTCATTAAAAAGACTTTGTAAAAATCGGTTCAGTAGTTCAAGAGCTATAGCAAATTATTTAATTTTTTTCAAAAAATAAATTATAGCGAAATGTTATATTACCAATAAGTAACTTTCGTAAACTTTTAATGCAAAAATTAACTTCATAGGTCGATATTAAAATTTCTGACTCTTATAGTCGAACCCTTGCTTTTGCGGAGTAGGTTACATATCATCTGCTATGGATCAAACAATTTAACATATCGAAGGCGAGACTATATGTATGTACGTTGGCTAATAATCCCTTTTAGGACAGTTTAAGTCATTTCAGCAATGTCCAACCGTCCGCCCTTCTATCTGACAGTTGTGCACGATAACTGTCGAAAGCAGTTAACCCTCAAGAGGTGTAGAAAATCGGGACTATACACGAACTCCTCAGTATATTCCAGTCATATCCTCTGAGATAAGTCAGATTTGGTAATGTGTCGGAACCGAAGTATCGGAATCTTACACGTGGGAAAGTTGATTTAAAACAGAGGGAAATAATTCCACAGTTTCTTAATAATTCCGCCGTCAGCTTTGTCGTCTGCTTCATATAGTATTTTTTGAGAGCATTTTATAAGTACTAATCGAGGTCTACAAAAGGCTTTTTCACATAAGAATATTTCTCACATATACAAATATTTCATATTACATTATTCACAATCTGAGGGTATACCAATTCGGTTTACTTGACTGCAATTTTTGACTTGTTGTCATAAACGTCATTATAGGAGTATAGAGCTCACAAACTCTATTGATATAATTACAACTCAATCTGCCTAATTGATATAAAGGGTTTTCCAACAAGAGGTGTTATTTTTGTATTCAAAGAAAAATGCCATTTTTGAGATAAATGATCGGATGTTTATTTCATAAGAAAGAGGAAGGTATGTCGTTAATAATGAACAAGTAAGAAAGTTTCAGTCGGGTAAACCGACTAAGGTATACCCTCACTTTGTGAGTAATGTAATATTGAATATTACTCGAATTATTCTGTCAATTTGTGTGGGAGGTACCAGAAGGGGTTTATCAAATACACCTTCTTTTCGCTGAACATTAGATACTTTAAATTCATTGCACTGTGCCGACTTATAAGCATTTATGTGCACTGGTATAAACGTTATGAGACATTAAATTGTGGTATGATTTGGACATTTTGTGTGGGAGGTACAAAAAGGGGCGTGGCAATAACGCCCATTTTTCACAGGGCTATAGACACTATAAAAATATTACACTGTACAAAATTTCAAGTATTTTTATACACTGGTTTTAATGTTATAAGCTGTTAACTTTTGGCGCAAAAAGGTACCTTTGTGTGGGAGGTACCAAAAGGGGCGTGACAACAACACCCATTTTTCCCTGGACTGTAGGCAATATAAAATCATAATACTGTACAAAATTTCAAGTATTTTTATACACTGTTATTAATGTTATAAGCTGTTAACCTTTGGTGCAAAATGGTGCATTTGTGTGGGAGGTACCAAAAGGGAGGTGGCGACTTCGCCCATTTTTCTCGAGTTGATAGCGACTAATAAGCTAATACTATGTGTGGAATTTCAAAAGATTCGAATAAATAGTATAGCAGTTATTAAAGAATCAATATTACAACATTTTAACCCTTTGTGGGGGAGGTACTAGAAGGAGTGGACCAATATGGCCCATCTTCGAACTTAGCCGGAGAGAGAAAAAAATATTACCACATACCAAATTTGAGGTTAATCGGTTACTCCTTTCGAGAGTTATCGTGCGCACCAGCCAGCAGACAGACAGACAGGCAGACAGACAGACAGACAGACAGACAGACAGACAGACAGACAGACAGACAGACAGACAGACAGACAGACAGACAGACAGACAGACAGACAGACGGACGGACATTGCTCATTCGACTTAAAATGACCCAAAACGATTTTCCTCCGAACATACTTGGGGTCTTAGGTCACTCATTCGACGTGTTACACTTTTTTCCGTAGCAAATGATATATACCCTCGTCACACTAAAGTGAGGGTATAAAAACAACATCAGCCAAATGGCCACCACGACCACGCTTACAGGACCATATACTTTTCATGAAATTTTCCCTAACCAAATCGCGAAAGGAGTAACCGATTGACTTCAAATTTCGTATGTGGTATGTCCTCGATAGCCTCACGAATACTATCTTTGAAGTCTTGAATCGACGCTGAGCTGTTGGCATACCTCTTATCTTTCACGTGGCCCCAAAGGAAGAAGTCGCAAGGTCTTAAATCACAAGATCTCGGTGGCCAATTGTGATCACCTCTTCGAGAGATAACACGGTCCGGAAACTTTTCCCGTAACAGAGCAATGGTTTCGTTGCTTGTGTGGCACGTAGCGCCGTCTTGTTGAAAGTAAACGTTGTCCAGATCAATACCATCCAACTCCGACCATAAAAAATCATTAATCATCTCTCGATAGCGCAATCCATTCACCGTAACTGTTGATCCAACCTCATTTTCGAAAAAGTAAGGTCCAATGACCCCGCCGGACCATAAACCGCACCAAACTGTCACACGTTGAGGATGGAGAGGCTTCTCAACAATAACTCTTGGGTTTTGCGATCCCCAGATGCGACAATTTTGCTTGTTGACGTAGCCACCGAGGTGGAAATGGGCCTCATCACTCACGATGATTTTTCGATGGAATTCCGGATCATTGTTGTTGAATCGTGTATCTCGTTGTTGAATCGTGTAATGTTCCATTTTTAGTAATGGCGTAGTTTCTACTTGTCAAATGTCAAAGAATAAAAGCTTCAAAAGTGACAGCTACCGAAACACCGGGTGATTCACAATTAAACCTCTTGTTGGAAAACCCTGTACATATTCTAACATGTTTTTAGACACCTAATAAAATAACAATCGCACTCATCAAAAATATATTGTTTTGCATCTAAACACACATTTTAATTACAGGTTAAATACACTATGCAACAAAAAACATTTTTTTTCTATCTGTGACCTAAAACCTTTTTTGTATACTTATTAATTGAGGCATACTATTGTATGAAAGGGTAATTCCAAATAGCGACCAAAAAATTAATACTAATTGTGGAATTGTAAAAGATTCTGAGTAGTAGTATAGAGGTACTCGAGGGAGGGGACCACCGTAGTCCATCTTTGACCTTAGCCTGGGATAGGAAAAAATATTAACACATATCAGACTTGAAGGCAATCGGTTACTTTTGTCGAACGTAATCGTTAATCGACGGACATTGCTCAAATGGCATGTAATGGCCCAAAACGGATAGACTAAGCAAATATTCTTGGGGCCTCTTAGGTCACTCCTTCGATGTGTTACACTTTGGCCGGCTGCAACCGATATATTCACAATATTGGGGGTTTAAAAACCAGATTATGTTGAAATTCTCTTATTTTTACCAAAAGTGCTAAAATTTCTATATTTATTAATAGATTTTCTTCAAATAGGTCTTGTTTTCTTCGCTCAGATACTAGTTATACCCTCACTTTAGTGTGACGAGGGTATATATCATTAGCTACTGATCAAAGTGTAACACATCGAAGGAGTGACCTAAGACCCCAAGTATGTTCGGCGGAAATCTATTTTGGGTCATTTTAAGTCGAATGAGCAATGTCCGTCTGTCTGTCTGTCTGCTGGCTGGTGCGCACGATAACTCTCGAAAGGAGTAACCGATTGACTTCAAATTTCGTATGTGGTAATATTTTTTCTATCTCCGGCTAAGTTCGAAGATGGGCCATATTGGTCCACTCTTTCTGGTACCTCCCCCACAAAGGGTTAAAATGTTGTGAAATATTGATTCTTTAATAACTGCTATTATACGTATTCGAATCTTCTGAAATTCCACACATAGTATTAGTTTGTTAGTCGCTATTAACTCGAGGAAAATGGGCGAAATTGCCACGCCCCTTTTGGTACCTCCCACACAAATGCACCATTTTGCACTAAAAGTTTAAAGCTTATAACATTAATACCAGTGTTTAGAAATACTTGAAATTTTGTACAGTGTAATGCTTTTATAGTGCCTACAGTCCAGTGAAAAATGGGCGTTATTGCCGCGCCCCATTTGGTACCTCCCACACAAATGCACCATTTTGCACCAAAAGTTAACAGCTTATAACATTAATACCAGTGTATAAAAATACTTGAAATTTTGTACAGCGTAATGTTTTTATAGTGCCTACAGTCCATTGAAAAATTGACGTTATTTTCACGCCCCTTTTGGTACTCTCCCACAAAGATACCATTTTGCACCAAAAGTTAACAGTTTATAACATTTCATTACTTGAAATTGTGTACAGTGTAATGCTTTTATAATGCCTATAGTGCAGTGAAAAATGAGCGTCATCACCACGCCCCTTTTTGTACCTCCCACACAAAATGACCAAATTATACCACAATTTAATATCTCAACGTTAATATACCAGTCCATATACACGGTTACAATTCGGCACAGTGCAATGTATTTAAAGTATCTACTGTTCAGCGAAATATAGGTGTATTTCTTAAACCCCTTCTGGTACCTCCCACAAAAATTGACAGAATAATTTGTGTAATATTCAATATTACATTACTCACAAAGTGAAGGTATACCTTAGTCGGTTTACCCGACTGAAACTTTCTTACATGTTTTTAAAAACTGAAACAAACGATTTTTTTGCGATCTTTTCCTATTTTTATGGGTTTTTCGTGCCAAAAGAAAAACGATTTTTTGTGCAAAAAAAATAAATATTTTCTAATTGTTTTAACGACAGTTACTAAACATCTGTTCCACGTGGAATTGCCACAATTAACATCTGTAGTCCTCATTATTTCCGTTAATTCAAAATAAGATTAAAAAATAAAAAAATACTATTAAAATTATTTTTAAAATTTTTTTCCTGTGTGAATGTTATGCACAGCCATCGACAAAAAATTTGTTGCATAGTGTTTTATTCGCAAACTTCAAAAATATATTATTTTGCATCTAAACACACATTTGAATTATAAATTAATTATCATAATGTTTTAATACAAGAATAGGAGAATATTTTAGAATTGACTTATGTGTACAAGTTATACCTATGTATGTTTTTTTTGGGTGACCTTAAACTAAGTTTGCATTAAGAAGCAGTTTATTGTCCTTACACTGGGAAAAAAAAGTAAGCTCAAACATTCGACCACTGACCTCTATTCTGGTAGACCTCAGTGGTCGACTCTAGTATAGAGGATGACCTCAGTGGTCGACTCTAGTAAAGAGGAACACCTCAGTGTTCGACTCTAGTAGAGAGGAAGACCTCCGTGGTCGACTCTATTACAGAGGAAGACCTCAGTGGTCGACTCTAGTAAAGAGGAAGACCTCATTGGTCGACTCTAGTATAGAGGAAGACATCAGTGGTCGACCCTACTATAGAGCAAAACCTCAGTGGTCAACTCTGGTATAGAGCAACCCTCAGTGGTCGACTCTAGTATAGAGGAAAACCTCATTGTTCGACTCTACTATAGAGGAAGATCACGGTGTTCGACTCTACTATAGAGGAAGATCATGGTGATCGATTCTACTATAGAGGTAATCTGCATAAGTCCAATTATAGTCTATAATGAATATTGAAACTTGTTGGTAAAATAATAGTACAACTCTGCAAAGATGCACCATAAATTTATCCTTTTCAATTTCAGGTTTGATTAAATTCAAATTGGTGTAAAATTAAGGCTTCTTATGTTTTTTGTGCATTTTTCGTAGTTCTAATTTTGTTTTGTTTGACGCATTTAAAAGAATAAATTAAACAAAAGCACTAATATCAGCAAAAAATAAACAATTGCTAATTATGCAAATCAAACAAGTTTTTATTGTCTATGTGTTTTCGCTCACACAGGCATTATGTTTGAAATGATACAAGTTCCGATGATTTCGGTAGTTTGTCGTTTTTATGAGTGCCATTAAATGCACACCTGACTGTCCTAACAATTAGCAGTGATGTTGCAGAATTAATAAGATGAGAAATAAATCTATTCTAATCCAAACTCTTTAAACTAATCCTCTCTTTATGCAAATCCTACAGAGCTAAGAATAAAATAAAAACACTCGGTGGCTAAGGTCAGTCCTAATCGAACATTCGCACATTCAGGTAATAGAATAATAGTTTCACCTATTTTTTGAAATGTCAGAAAGAACGCAGTAATGGTTAAAATAACGTTTTTTTACATTCGACATCCCTAAATTATAGCACCGCGCGTTGTGATGTCCAACCACCCACACACTCACTCAGAAAACCATAAATTTGTCCTCCCCTATCTCGGTAACAAGTACTTCCGTTACGACGATTTATCTCAGGCTCGCCAATAAAGAACCGACGACAATAGTCAGTAGTGGTAGAGTATAGGTATTTCCTGTTATAAAACTGCAATTTAACTACAAACATCCATCCATCTACTCATTCAAACAGACAGCCCCCAATCATAATATGTACATGCATCCATGTGGACAGACGGACGGATGGATGGACGGACAGACAGGCGGACGTGCAAAATAAGTTTCAAATTTTGATCAGATGAACAGGAGGACGGACGGGACAGAAGCCACACACAGCTACTCGCACATGGACAATATGTTGCGGTCGTCGTACGTCGTCGTCTGATTTTGTGGACGAAACCTCAAGTGTTAAATGCAATTTAAGTTAAATTAAATTAATTTCAATCTACTTGAATAGCAACAACAGGGCGAGAGTGCTGGACTGGATGGACAGACAGATGCTGCACTGTAGCTCTGACAGCAAATGCGGCTGGACTGGTGATTCCATGACACTCGGGCGGTACTACAGGGTGGCTGATATGTATTGCAACCAACTTCAGGTTGCTATCATTTCTAAACCGCTAGTCTGATAGCTGACAGATTTATTTCAGTGACAGTTCATTTTATTGTTTACAAGCTTACAAAAGCATTTTAATCTATTGCATTCAGAAAAAAGTTATTCGTGATGGAATTCAAGCGTGATAGTGTGATTGCTTTATATTTGGGTGGAAAAACACAAGTGGTTATCGTTAGAGCCCTCCAGCATTTAAATGTGAATAAATCTTTTGTTTCTCATACCATTGCTCGTTACCGTGATACTGGCAGTGTTGCATCGCGTCCAAAAAGTGGACGAAAAAAAACGGTAACAACACCAGAAATGATCCGAAAAGTGAAGGCCACATTTGATCGAAATCCACGCCGCAGTGGTAGAATAATTGCTCGTGAGCTAAACATATCGCGAGAACGGATACAACACATATTAAAAAATGAGCTTGGACTAAAGCCATTGAAGTTCCAAAAAGTGCAAGAGCTCACCGATGCACAAAAAAAAGTTAGACTGGAAAGAGCCAAGGAGTAGCTTCGCTTGCACGAAAGTGGCCTGTTACCGAATTTGGTTTTCTCCGATGAGAAGCCATTCCAAATTGAGCAGTTTGTGAACAAACAAAATGATCGGGCTTACTTACCAAAGAGGTCAGCTGAAAATGTACGCCTTCGATTGGCCACCAGAACTCAAGCGCCGCCGACGGTAATGGTGTGGGCCGCCGTAACGGCCGATGGTCGCTCCCCGCTCGTATTCATCGACCATGGGGTCAAAATAAATGCCGACTATTATCGGGAAAGTGTCCTAAAGCCAGTATTGAAGCCCTGGGCAGACAAACATTTCGGCCGCAGACCATGGACATTCCAACACCAGCACCATCGCACTCAGCACGCGTCAACCAAGAATGGCTTAAAAAGGGGGTTCCTCGCTTCATTTCTACCGCACAATGGCCACCAAGATCTCCGGTTCTCAATCCGTTGGACTTTTGCACCTGGGGCATTTTAGACAGTAAGGTTCGCACTAAAAAATACCAAAGTATCGATCATTTCAAGACGGCGCTTCGCCGGGAATGGGCCAAAATACCGCAGAGCCACTTTCGTGCAGCGTGTGATGGCTTTGTCGGCCGTTTGAAGGCCATAATTCGTGCCAAAGGTGGCCAATTCGAACAAATCTAAACTGTTTCTAATCTTTTATGTTATTTCCGACATTTTTTGCTTTTGAACAATAAAATTTAAAAAAAAATTAAAAAAAATATAGCGCTTTACTTTGTTGCCTTACATATCAGCCACCCTGTATAGGTTTTTGCTTCTCCGAGTATCAGATTGAAAATGTATGGCTGCTGCAAGTACCCCTCCACCCGCCATAACCTAACGCTACTTGACTGTATCGTATATAACAGTATCATTTGTGTTAGAGGGTCGACTGAAAAATCCATTAAGAAATATTTCCAAAAATATATATATATCATATCCTATAAGATCTTTTGATTCCGAGTATTTTTGACTTTAAATTTTACTAAATTTTAACGGAAGGGTCCACTAAAAATCTATCAAAAGTGGGTTCATAAATTGTATAAACTGAAGTAGATAATAGAATAACCTACTGACTAATATATATCGCATATATCGTTCCAGGACTCATTACAGAACACACAGTAATATGGACCCACCCTTGACAGTTTTTACATAGTGGGCCCTTCTGTAAAAAAAATAATAACTTTTAAAATCGAAATTATTCAACATAATTTTGAAGATATGATGTTTTGGAATACATATGGGTATATCAGAAAAACTTTATGGGTAATTCCGAAATAAAACGACCCAAAAATTACAATTTAAAAATATGAAACTTTCGATTTCAATGACACACTAGTATACTAGAATTAATTAACTTTTACCGATTGTCCAAATTCATAACGGTTTAGATTTTATAGGGTGGCATCATATCGCTTGGGGTAGTACTAACACCAATAAAATATAGAATTTTTGAATTCAAATGACCTCATAACTCTTAACATAGGAAACATTGCAACCTTTGTTAACAAAATTAGGGAAGAAGTATTAGATATAACGATATGTTCAGAAAATCTTATTGATGAGATCCATTGAGGGTTGAGGGTTTCTGATGAACACTCCTATTCAGACCACCGTTATATACGGTTTAAAATTGCACGGCCACCGCCAAACCCAATAAGTTTCCGTAATAAGGCTAAGACCGACTGGACTAATTTCAGAAATCTACTTAGAATTCGATTGGGGCACCCTACACGCGATTATCTATGTGCAGAAGACATTGATATCAATGTGAAGAAGATTACCGAGGCTCTTGTAAAATCATTCGAAGATAGTTGCCCACTTCGAGAAAGGAAATTTGCCTATGAGAAACCCTGGATGACAGGACAAATTCGCTCCATTGGATGTCCGCAGACTTTACAACAGAGCTCGACGTAAAAAACAATCAGTATATTGGGACGACTACCACAGAAGACTCAAAGAATACAATAAAATTATTAGATCGGCGAAACGTAACTCCTGGAGGCTTTTCTGTGAGCAGGTAAACAGCGTTAACAGCATGTCTAAAATGCATGTCTCTTCCTTTAAGGCTGCGGGACCGGATGGAATATTTCCAGCACTTCTGCAGAATGAGGTGGACCTGGTATCAACTCATCTGTCTGGAGTGTTCACGGCATGCCTAACCCATTCTTATACCCCAAACAACTGGCAGGAGTCAAGGGTGGTCTTCATACCAAAGCCTGGCAAGGCGAGTTATACGACCCCAAAGGCTTATCGACCCATTAGCCTAACTTCTTTCCTGTTACAAACAATGGAGCGAATAATTAATGACATGGTCAAAAGTAAAATAGCGGATGACAGGCCACAATTCAAACAACACGCCTATGTCAAAGGAAGATCAGTGGAAACAGCTCTGCATGAGGTAGTGCACCACATAGAAGAGTCCTTCAGTAAAGAAATGTATACACTTGCTGTTTGCATAGACATTGAGGGAGCATTCAACAATGTACAGACCGATACACTTATCCAGTCCTTAGACGAGTTTCAGGTTGACCGGGCGCTGAAAAACTGGATCAACAATATGTTAAGGAATAGGTGGATTATTTGTGGGTCATATGACGTAAAAATTAGAGACAAGGTAAATCGTGGTATACCTCAGGGGGGCATTTTATCGCCTCTTCTATGGGTTACGACGATACACAGTCTCCTAAAAGCCCTCACCAATGAAGGACTTAAAACAGTCTGTTATGCAGACGACGTTGTAATACTTCTAAGGGGCTTTCATCCAAATCTATTATGCAGAAGAGCTGAAGAGGCACTTTACATAGCATATAACTGGGCACAACCAAGGGGATTAAATGTTAACCCAGACAAAACAGAAATATGTCCATTTACAAGGAAAACGAAGATCCCACGTTTTACACGGCCTCGATTCCTGAGTAAGACAATTGCTATAACTAAAAAGCTAAAATTCTTGGGAGTAATCTTGGATCAGAAACTGTACTGGAAAGATCATCTTGAAGATAGAGTTACAAAGGCCCACTGATGTTGGTCGTTGTGCAGAAGAGCTATGGGTTCAAAATGGGGACTACGTCCAAATATGACTCACTGGCTTCACATGAGCTGTGTAGTGTGGTGGACATCAATGGACAAGAAGTGCAACGTAATACCTTTGCAAAAAATTCAACGTATGTGTTGTCTAGGCATAAGCGGGGCATTTAGAACTGCGCCAACAAAAGCGTTGGAGACTATACTGCACATTCAAACGCCAGAAATTTCCGACCGCATTCCTGAGGTGCGGTTTACAGTTCATTACTCGAAGTTCTCTGCTTGGCTGCAAAGGGGAGAGAACTTCGAGTAATAAACTTGGAAACGAAGACTGAGTTGAAGAACTGGGCAGAGATGGCTCATAAAACTGTGTGGAATAGCGCATCAGTGAGAGCAACTGCAACGATACTGTGGGGTGACCCAAATGAAAAGAAAACAAGAAGTTTTCTGAAACTAAACAAGATCGATATTAGTAAGATGATGAGTGTTCTAACGGGACACTCAAGCTTACAAGCACATCTTCATCGCATAGGACTAGGAGGAAAATACGAATGCAGGGCATGCAGGGAAAACATCGAAACGATGGAACATTTTCTGTGTCGCTGCCCGGCTTTTACACATGCAAGATCCCAACATTTCGGGTCCGACATATTGCCAGACTTGACTCATCTCAGAGGATATGACTGGAAGATACTGAGAAAATTCGTTTCTAGTACCGATTGTCTGTAACTCGTGACGTATAAAAAGATCATAAATAAGGAGCGCACAACAGGCCGAACCACTAGCTTAAGTGTATGTCCATGGACATGATACGTTTAAACGTCTCCTCTCTTCAACCTAACCTAACCTAACCTAGCCTTTTTGAAGTCTACATAACTTTTGAACGGAATATTATATTTGAATGATATAAGTACCATTTGAAAGAATTTAACATCCTCTCTAAGAATTATAAATAAAGTAATTAATTTTTGTTTATTAAAGACATCAAAAGGACGAAAATGTCCTTAATCCTTGATTATCCTGAAAAGCATACCTTCAATTTTTTCATTTTAATTTTAAAAATTACCCACATATTTTACCATAAAATATAAAAATTTCAGTGTAGGTCATCCATGGGTTACAAAAATATAAATTAATTAGTGTCCGTCCGTCAGTCAGTTCGATTGAATCGTGCATATGGTACCTCCCCCACAAATGGTTAAAATGTTGTCACATGTCAACAACCATACAACTCATGAGTATACTGTAAAATTTCAGACATATTATTTTTTTACCGTCTCTATAAGCTGAGAAAAATGGGCGAAAATGCCACGCCTTTTTTGGTACCTCCCACACAAAGGGACCAATTTGTACAAAAAGTTCACAGCTTACAACATTAATACCAGCGCATACAAATACTTGAAATTTTGAGCAGTGTAATGTTTTTATAGTACCTACAATTTTGTAAAATGTTAAAAAATGAGAAACTCATTAAAGTCAATATATAAATAAATTGGGATTAGTCCCGCCCATACAACTCCATTATTGATAACATATAATTATATGGAAAACCCTTTGGCACGAATCTGTTTGGGATTTTACAACAAAATGTCTTAATAGAATCACTTAATGAATATTACAAAACATACCGAATGCCCCTCGTACTGCTAGGAGTTAATACGGGGCATTGGCATTACCGAATGCCCCTCGTACACGAGTATGTAGTAGTGCTAGGAGTTAATACGGGGCTATTGGCATACGATGCAGTGGAGTGTCGTGGAGGAGAACATGTAATTGACCTCTTTCAATGAGACGACATTCTTCGGTAGCACAGTCGCAGTACTGCTGCTGCTCCTACTATCAGCAGATTACAGGGCTAGCGGTCTGTCAGTCGGTCGGTCGCTCAGTTTCTGTGTATATTTTTCGTGTTGTGGTAAATATTATTAAAAGTTCATAAGTATTGTGATTTAAAGTCATGTAACGACGGACAGACAGACAGCCAAACAGACGGACGGTCGCACGGACAAACGCATGGAACTAAGATATGAACTCAGTGTTGGGAGATAATGAAAATTTTTTTTTTATTTGATTTTGTTTTTGCTTCAATTTTATTATTGTTAACAATGAAATAAACACAGCGATAATGTTGTGTTTATTTATTATTTTTATATAAATGCTGTTTTGTTTACATTTGTCGTCTTCCGAGGTGGAGTTTAATGACCCAGAATGTACGGCCCTTCATGATATTTTCCATGCCAACGACGGATGCAACTTCGATTTTATCTTGGCAGTAAATGCTCCCAAAAATATAAATGTGCATGGGGCAAAAAATGTAGGCAATTTACCATTTAAACTGGTCCAGATAACCTGGATCTAACAAATACTGCACCTGGAGATACAATTATTTAACTTTCTTTCAACATCAATGATTTACTTAAGGTTTTTTAGATTTCTCCTTCAACTCTCTTTGGGCGACATTCGCCTAGCTTGGATTATAGGGTACATACGAGTACGAGTACCATTAAAAAAATAGGGACCAAAAGTGTAACACATCCAAAGAGTGACTTGAGGCCCAAAGTATATTCGGCGGAAATCAATTTTAGGACATTTTAAGTCATTTGGGGTGGAATCGGCCGATTCTAAACCAGTCAACCGATTGAAACACAACTTGGCATGCTTGTAGTAGAGGTATTAGATATGATAAGTTTTGAATTTGGACCCCCTATGGTACACGCTGAAAAAAAATCGCTTCTGTAGTATATTGCCCCAAACATATTCGGCTTGAAATATAGATATGTTTAGGGTACACTCCAGATATATAATATTTGACACACAGAAATATTATATGTTTGGGAGGATAATGTTTTAAACCAAAATATGCTCCCATTCAAATATTTTTTATATGGAACTAGTATTTCCGAAACAAAGATTAATTTGTATATATTTTTTTGGCAATGTATGAATGACTTAACTTAAAGCCAAGTTTTCTGTTTTTCAGATGTTCAAAGAGCAATTTTTTTTATAAATTTTATATGTTTGTAAAATTTATGTATATGTTTGTAAATATAAATTGCATTGGTGGATTGACAAAAGGTGATGAATTGGAATATTTATAAATTAAGCCATTTTTAGCTATAAAGATTAACAAGAAAACTAGGAAAAACTAACTAAAATTCGAATAAGTCAGCAAAGTTTTAAAAATCTTTTTAAATAAAATATATTTCGCAAACTTCTTAAACAATAACTTTGTTTGTATTTAAACACATATTTTATTTTTGGATGTCAGTTCACAAATATATTTTGTTCTAATATATTAAAATTTCAAAATTTTTTGATTTTTTTGATTTTCAAATAAAATGTATTTGTTAACAAATACATAATATTTAAAAAAATCGTTTGCAAATATATTTTCTTTAAATTCAAACATATCAAAAAAGACGATTTTCCTCCGTGTATACAGGCGCGGAGCTACAGGACGTCAAAGTTGGTCAACTCGGGTGAACAATATGTTTAAGGGCGTGTAACTTTTGCCTTTTTCGTCTGATTTATAAAATGATTTTTTGTGCGCATTCTACCGAGGTTTGCAAGATACTTTTTATATCTAAGAGATAAGGTTTAATTACCGAGATACCTGCAATAATAAATGGAAACCTTTCATTTTTCTTCCCGACGTTGTCCTATTATTCTGTGAATATGGCACCTGAATATGCACCGATTTCCTTCAGATCAAATTTTCTAAACAGGCAACGAAATAAGCTACATATATGACAAAAAGACAAAAGTTATATGAGTAGTCATTTGAATTTATATTTTAAAAAAATTTAAGTTTTGTAATTTTTTTTTATGAAAAAAGTCTATTTTGAATCTACAGAAGAAGTCATTTAAAAAACGTATAACATATCGCTCACTCACTTCAAGAGTGACATAACTCAAAATTGAAAGTTGGCAAGATGTGTAACTTTAAGTCCGTATAAAAAGGTAAGTAACATGAAAAAGATGTTTAAATACGCTTGATACGGCAACCTCAAAAATTTTAAATGCTGAGTTATGTCACTCTTGAAGTGAGCGAGTGATATTTATATCCATCTTAAATGAAAGTTTCTAGAGAATATTGCTAAGAAAGAACAGGCGAAAACTATTAACTGGTATTGTTGCCAAAATTCTTCTTTTTACACAAATTTCAAAAGTAAGCCAAATTTTACCCCAATCTCAAAGCTAATTTTTCTAAAGCTAAGTACACACGATTGCCATATCGGACAACGTTATCAACCCTGTTAAAGTGCTGCAAATGTACGGACAATGACAGATTGCAAAGTTGAATTGACAGTTCAGACAATTGCAAGAAAACCTTACAATTTCATATATTTATATATATATAAATTTGGATGTGTGTGTGTATGTTACGTATGGACTCGAAAACGGTTGGACCGATTTTGATGAAATGTTCAGCGAAGCTTCAGACATATGTCACCCTAGCGGGTGACATAGGCTATACAAATTACTGATTGAGGGGGCGTGGGCTCGCCCATATAAGTCAAATTTTTAAATGATTCCTACTGTCTATACCTACGAATAGATTAACGAGATTTCTACTGTCCCTATCGTCCTGTCGGCGTAGCGTCATATCGCCAAATGTCATATCGCCCAAAACCATGTACAGGGTGGCTGATGAATATTGCTACATTAAGAAACTCAAATAACTTTTATTTCAGTGTATGGAATTCAGTTTTCTTTTATTCATGTTAAAGCTCATTAAATTTAATTAAATACATATAGCTTAATGCTAAATGCCCCCCCTGCTCGTTGATGCATGTGCGGCATCTTACCAAAAAGTTGTTCATTACTGCTTGGAGAGTTGAGACGGGAATAGCCGCAATTTTTCCTCGAATGGATTGCTTTAGTTCATTCAATAACTAACTAAATAACATTTTTGCAATAACCCCACAAGAAAAAGTCAGGTGCAGTAAGATCAGGCGACGGGGGGCCAACGGAATGTGAAAAGACAGTTCAACATGTTTCCGTCCTCTTCCACCATTTGAAGCATCTTCTGGCAAAATTCCAAGCGAATCGGGAAGTCTGCTGAGTTCACTTTGTTGGCCATTTGATGTTTTAATGGGAATAACTCCAAATCTTTATGCATAATTGACTGCAATGACTGTCTGCTTATACCCATTTGAGCAGATAAGGTTCTTGTCGAAACTCTTGGATTGTTTTGTATGGCATCAGCTACAGCAGCGATTGTTTCCTCCGTCCGAACTGAAGGGTTTCGATGGTAAGGTCTTCTGTTGACTGTCCCATGCTCGGAAAAATTGTTAACAAGTCTCTTTATGGTCCATCTGCTCGGAGGATTGCCGCCAAACGTGCCCCTATACTCTCTTTGAACCGAAACTACGGACTTCAGTGCGTATTAGCGGCGGACTATCCAGTGTCCCAGTTATCCATTTTTGTTAAATCTAAAAATCAGTCTGCAAAATAAAAAAAAAATAAACAAGATTCATTAAGTAGAAAAAAAGTTATAAAATTTTTTTTTTGTAGCAGCTTTCATCAGCCGCCATGTATGTCATATCGCCCAAAAATATCAATGTTAGTTGTTGTTGTGGACAAATTTGGTTTTGGCAATATGTAATTTTGAACAGTAGGTAATTTTTTTTGCCCAAAATAAGAGTTGTGTCATAACACCCAAACGCGGCTGCGCGGACCTACGTGATCTGCGGTACGAGGCCTCCGGCCGTAGTTCTTTCATGGCCGGTTTTCGGCCGGTATTAGCGATTTTCTCCTCTGGGGTATGTCAAAAGACGGCTACGCGGACCAAATAGTCCCGACCAAAGTGTCTTGTCGTGGCCGGACTTCGGCCGGAATTAGAGATTTTCTCATCTGGGGTATGTCAAAAGACGGCTACGCGGACCAAACAGTCGGTGATAGTCCGGCCTTCGGCCGGGGTTAAAAATTTTCTCCTCTGGCATATGTTCTTTGGTAAGGCAAATCAGTATGTGTTATCGCTACATGATGAAGGGTATTGTTACAGTTCTTTCGTTACGCTAAGCTTTGCAATTTTTTATATTTATTGTAATGTCAAATCTCCCAAAAACGTTGGGCTTTCTGACATTGCGTTTGGGCGATATGACATTTTCAGGTAACTATTTTGGGCGATATGTCGCTTTTTGGGCGATATGTCGCTTTTTGGGCGATATGACACTACGCCATCCTGTCCCATGATTGGGACTGGACCGTGATCCCAGATGGGCCATCCAACTTCCAACTGGAAGTACCTGGGAGTCTATGTGATTGAATTCTTGTCTTAATTAATTTCAAACTGCAAAGATTCAGTTAAATAATGTGTTATATATGACTCAAAACCCATATTTTGGAGCGACCTCTATAGGGGAGCTATATCAAAACATTGGCCGATATGACCCATTAGCAATCCCAAACAACCTGCAACTATACGAAGTATTTCTAGCAAATGTGAGCAATCTAGCTCTTTTATTACGGACTGTAGCGTGATTACAACAGACTGACAGACGGAAATTGTTAAATCATCTAAGAATTTTACGATCCTATGGCGGAGGTTATACTGAAAGAGGTATATTAGAGAAAAGTTATGGCCATATCAATTTATATTTTTAACAAAAAATAGGTAATTCTTGTATTTTATTTCGAAAAGCTATATGCAATATTTTGGAGATATAGAGGAAATTATAAAAAGTAAGTACAACATATTTAAATTCATCATAAAGGAAACTTCCTGGAGAATGTTGCCGTGAAAAGAATGGTCGAACAATTTTATCAATAGTGTTGCTACGCTTCTTCAAACTATACGATTTTTTTTACGAAAAATTCAAAACTTGCCCACATTTTTACAATCGCAAAGCTAGAATATAAAAAGCTTTACCATTTTTATATGCAGTAATGTGTTACTGCAAAAACAATTTGAGCCCGGACAGGGGTTTCCATTAAGGACATAACAATTTTATATATTAATAAAACACAGAAATTGCATGAACGAGATGGCCATTCGACAAGGCCCTTTCTCGGGATAACACGTTCACCGAATTTGCCTTTCAGTACATTGATTATAACGCGTGCTGTGTGGCTAGTGGCACCGTCTTGTTGATAAATACAAATAAATTATTTTCTAACATGGCACGTTCTCCATTGACGGTAACATGATTGTTTTCATCGACGACAAAATACCGCCCAATCACATGCAATTGTGTCATTTGAAGCACATGTGGGCTTGTTGCTGTCCAATAACGCATATTTAGTTTATTGACAAAACCACTCAGCCGGAAATGATCATCGCTGAAGATGATTTTTCGATGAAATTCTCGATTTTAAGTTGCGACCACCGACTCAGAATTTCGGTACACGCTGAAAAAAATCGCTTCTGTAGTATATTGTCCCAAACATATTCAGCTTGAAACATATATATGTTTATGGTACACTCTAAATATATAATATAGCTGGAACCGGTCCACTTCGTTGCCCCGGATTTAGATTTCCGATTCCGTCCATTTTTGAAAACAAACGATTTGCCACGCTCACATTTGCGCCGCCCACTTTTTGCAAATTTTTTTTTTTCCAAAACCATCTCAGACAAAATAGCTTTCAAACAAAAGAAAAAATTTTTAAATCGGTCCAGTGGTTTAAGCGTCTATAAAACACATACATACATACAAACATTTTTCCATTTTTATATATATAGATTTTGTACACACAAAAATTATATATTTGGAAAGATGTTGTTCTAAACAAATCCTAGTTTCCACCCTAATACCTTTTATTTGGGATTTTTAATTGCGAAACAAAAATGTATTTCAATTTAAGTATTCCGAAAATTTCGAACCTTAATTGTGTTAAGTTTTTCAGTAATTTAATGATAATTTTTTAGAAATTTTTAATTGAAATTGAAATTGTATAATTTTTGATAACATTAATTTACTCGAAGGATTGAAAAAATGCTGACATGAAATACTCAGAAATTTAAAATGAGACCCTTTAATTAGAATGTAATGCTGTTAATGGTAGTTTTGACTGGGAGAAATAGTTCGAAACGAAGGAAAAATTAAAAATTAAATTATAAAAATTCAACAAAGTTTTGAAAATCTTTTTTTAAATTATATACATATGTATATTTGAAGATATTCCTAACCAATAATTTTATTTGTATATAAATACATATTTTATTTGAGAAAATAAGTTTGCAAATATATTTTGTTGTAATATATTAATATATGCGTTCCAAGTAAATTTTATTGATTTTCAAATAAAATTTTTTTACTCAGAAATATAAAACATTTAAAAATGTGTGTTCCAAATATATTTTCTTTCGATTCAAACATATCAAAAATGGCGATTTTGGCCCGTGTAGTAATTTTTAATGATTTCCAAACATTGCACGTAAGTGAACTTAACCATGATGAAAATGTCGACTTCGACTAACGTTTTGACACTGAAAGATCATTAAAAATGTTTGAGGGTGGAAAACCCGGTATAATAGATTTTGGGAGAACAACTAAAAATTCCGCTTTTTGGGGATTTTCGAATTTATTTTGGGAATCCGATTTTCCTTTACACATATAATAATGTTACTTTTTGTAGTGCGTAGGTCAGTAGGTGAGTTGGTAGCGTGCACGCCTATGAGTTTGGGGGTCGTGGGTTCAATTCCCACCAGAGACTCTGGTCTGTCGCTGCAAAATATAGTAAGCAACATGATATTTTTCAACGGCTTCTCCCTGGACGTCAAGACGTACACATGACAAACAAAATTTGAATACGAGGCTGGTTCCAAAATTAGCCAACCTAACAAAGAAAACACAACAAATTTGGGAAAAATTTGCTTTATTTTTTAACATAATCTCCTTTAGCACGATACACTTTTTCCCAGCGATTTTTGATTTCTGGCAAACTTTATTCCGCCAAGCCATTTTTTCAAATTTGGAAACAAAAAAATAATCCGAGGGAGATAAAACTGACGAATAAGGTGCGTGCTAAAGCAATTCCAACTTTAATTCATTGATTTTGGCCATCGTAATAGTGGATGTGTGAACTGGTGCATTGTCTTGATTGTGAGCAAACGCGGCACCCATCTTGGGCACAGCTTTCTCATCATGGAATTTTCCGTCAATATGCGATGTACAGGGTTTTCCAACAAGAGGTGTTATTTTGAGTCACCCGGTATTTCGGTAGCTGTCACTTTAGAAGCTTTTATTCTTTAACATTTGAAAAGTAGAAACTACGCCATTACTAAAAATGGAACGATACATGATTCAACAACGCATTGGAATTATTAAAATTCACTACAAAAATGGGGAAAATCTGAAATGGTGGAATCCAGAATTCCATCGAAAAATCATCTTGACTGCCCAACAAGCAAAATTGTCGCATCTGCGGCTCGGAAACCCAAGTGTTATTGTTGAGAAGCCTCTCCATCCTCAACGTGTGACTGTTTGGTGCGGTTTATGGTCCGGCGGGGTCATTGGACCTTACTTTTTCGAAAATGAGGTTGGATCAACAGTTACGGTGAATGGATTGCGCTATCGAGATTAATGATTTTTTATGGTCGGAGTTGGATGGTATTGATCTGGACAACGTTTACTTTCAACAAGACAGCGCTACTTGCCACACAAGCAACGAAACCATTGCTCTGTTACGAGAAACGTTTCCGGCCGTGTTATCTCTCGAAGAGGTGATCACAATTGGCCACCGAGATCTTGTGATTTAACACCTTGCGACTTCTTCCTGTGGGGCAACGAGAAAGATAAGGTCTACGCCAACAGCCCAGCGTCGATTCAAGACCTCAAAGATAGAAATCATGAGGCTATCGAGTACATAGGGTCATTTATATCAAAAAAAAGCATTTTTCTTTGAATACCAAAATAACACCTCTTTTTGGAAAACCATTTATAACACTTTTTGAAATGCCTTTGATTTCTGCTAGCTCATGAACCTTCAACCGACGGTCATCCAAAAGCATTTTTTGGATTTTTTTTAACTATTTCTGGCTTGGACACCTTAATTAGTCGACCACTATAGTGTTCGTCTTGACAGCTCGTACGACCCCGTTTAAACTCTACCACCCAATATTTTATAGTTGTAAGCGAAGGAGCAGCAGACTCCGACAAAGTAGAATCTAGCTTTTTGAAAATATGGACCATCGGATAGAGGTATGCCACCGATACCGTGGCGAGCATTTGACCGATATTTTGTTTCACACATAATTTTAATAGATCCTTCTATCATAATAAAAAATATTAAGATAATTCTCTGACAAATGTTTGTTTTATTAACAATTAACATCGTGGGCTTTGGTTGGACCACCCTTTACAAAAAAATACAAAATTACATCATCTGAAGGGCTTCATGGATTGGAATAAGCGTTGCCAAATATCTGAGGGGATTACTTGAAATTGTTTGGATAAAAATAAAGCCAACTTACTCTTTGAAAACAACTCGTATTTCGTATTTATATCAACGTTAAGACACCGTACAACACAGAAAATGCATAATTATATTCCTTATTTTCGTATTTTAATCATTAATTAATCCTATCTACAAGGAACAGGAAGAATTGCAACAATATGCAGCAGCACTGCGATCGCCCACTGGCGTTGATGGTCAATAGGTCATCCACAACAATCAGATCTCGGTGTTCACAAACATTTTCTGGTCAACATTCGATGCTGTCGTCTAAAAATTCTAAATTTGACATAGCCGAACAATAAAAAAAATTAAAACAAAACGTAAAATGCATTTAATTTGTATTAATTACTCTAAAGAAGTATGGTGCTTTTTTTGCTGCGTGTTTTATTTTATTTTTGTTTTGTTCTGTGTTTTTTATTAGCTTCATGTTTTATTATTATTGTCTTTTTTGTGCTGTCTTGTTCAAACGTTTAGGTGGAATAAATTGTCTTCTTTTGCAAATGACAAAAAGAAACGAGTATTTATTTGTCTTTATGCATACATATTTTTTTGTGTTTGGAATTTTTTGTTAAATTTAAATTTGTATAAAATGTTTTTTATTGTCTTAGAATTTTTGGAGAACCCAAAAAAAATCAATAAAAAGTAATAATTACTCGCATTAGGCAACATTGTACCAGGTGTAAGATTTAGATTTTGACTTCTAATTAAAAATATCCAAAAAATTGATCAAGTCAGTAAATCTTGTTTTGATGGTTATGTGGCGCAAATATGTATATATAATAAAATTAATTTTCTACTTTTTACACATAGTACTTTCAGAATTTATATGAAAATATTGGTCATACTATGCCATTGAAAAAGTAATCTAAAAACAAAAATTCCAATAAACGTACTAAAGTATGTCGTAACCTTACCTCAGAAAGTGTACAATGACGCCCTTTTTTCAATGGACTATGGATACTATAAAATCATTAGGCTTTACAAAATTTCAATTGTTTGGAATCGATGGTATACGCCTTTAACTTTTTGTGCAAACTCGGTCGGAGGGACAGATTTGGATGAAACTTGTTAGTCATCTGTCATCTGGGCTTTATGAGCGGAAGGCGTGGCCGATTTTGATGAAATTTAATTTTTTCCATCCCACTGTGCATCGTAAAAAAATAATGATAATCTCCTCTGAGGTATATCCAAAGGCGGCTACGCGGAACAAAATATTTTAAGGTGGACGGCCTTCGGCCGATGTTAAATATTTTCTCTTTTGAAGGCTATTTTCTCCAAAGAAGGCTACGCAGACCAAAGTTTCTTACCAAAATCACATTGGTCTTTGTAGCCATTTTTGGACACACTCCAGAGGAGAAGATCATTAAACCACGCCGAAGGCCGGCCACCCAAAGAAATTTTGGACCTCGTAGCCGTCGGTGAACATACCCTAGTGTAGAAAATCTTTGATATCAGCCGAAGGCCGCCCACATTATAGAATGTTTTTTTGTATAAGTTAGCGTGTAATTTTGGTAATAAAGCGTAAAGATCTTTATTTTCAACTCTTTATTTTCAACAGTGGCCCCCACTGAAATTTTCCGGCAGAAATGGTCGTAGAATATTTTAATCCTTAAATGTCCTTTGTTAAAGGACTTTTTCGTATTTTCTCGAAAATAGGGCCAAATTGACCCATAAAGAGAGGAGCTAGAGTGTTAAGAAAAATACTCAGACCAGCTGGGTCGCTATTCTGTTCCAATCAAAAAATCTTTATATGTTGGACAGTGTTATTGAAATGTCATATCGCCCAAAACAAATCATTGGGCTTTATGACATTGAGTTTGGGCGATATGACATTTAATGGTGATTTCGATTCTGAAAAATGTTGCCCCGTCGCACAATGGGAAAAAGGGGTAAATACGCGCGCATAGCAGTATTTTCTATCCATGACTATACCTTCAAGAGAATTCTTTGGAGAAGAAACTGGTGTACCCAGATTTTGTTTTACTGTTACCATGTACCGCACAGTGGGGCTACAAAAGCGACATTGTGATAATTAGTGTGAACATCCGAATATCGTATCAAATTCAGTGAACTTGATTTTATATTAAAACTGACAAAATTTGGTTCAAAATCTCTTTGAGTTACTTAATTGTGTGTTGCTGAGTTTTAAATATATAGACCGTTGAAGTTCAAACATATTTTTGTGAAAATTGCGTTAAAAGTCTACAAAACCGGGCAATGTTTTTTAAAATGAAACCAAAACAATATAAATAGGATAAAATTTCAGTCTGCAATATTTTTGAAAGCTGAAGGTTTGCACTAATGCAATTACACAATAGGTCGTCGACTGTTAGTAAGAGAAAAGTTAAATTAAAAACAAAAAATAATCGGTCCACCCTAACATACATAAACTGCAGAAGCGTTTAACAATATTTTTATAGTTTTTGTAGAAGCAGTAAACTATAAAAATTACACATATAATCATAATAATATAAATTAGATCGTCGAACTCTACAAAGTTGCAACCGGACTTGTACCGGTCTTATTTATTATCCGATTTTGCCGAAATTTTGCAAAAATTTATTTTTTTGAAGCAAAAAATAGGTTTCGGGAAAATCGGTTCATAGATAGATGTAGCTCCCACACATATTTTCTTTATTTAAAGTAAAAAAGCACATATTTAAAGTACAAAAATCGGCCATAATTGCAAAAAGTCGCTGATAATCTAGGTACCGTTGGATTCACCACTAAGTCACCTATCTTCAAAAAAAAAATTATTTTTACTTTGAAATATCTCTTCATTTAAAGACGTTAAAAATACGTTTTATACACAAAAATTTTGATGAATTTAACCTTATTATATGTTACAAGTCCGGTCGCATTTCACCAAAAAACGAGAATTCTACAAGCATTTTAGTATATATATTTTATCATCGCAATTTCATTTGCATTTATTAGTAAAATAACAAAATTTGAATGGTCATAACTCGGAATCACCTAGAGATAGGTTCATAAAATTTGAAGGTATTTTCATTAAATGTTATCCACAATAAAATAACATTCCCAAAAAACTGATTTTTGAATGTTGTTTTCAAAGTTCTATGCGCGCATATTTCATCATATTTTTCCATCGTGCGTCGACGCGAAATCCTGAAAAATATTTGCCCTTTTTAGGTGGAACTGATGTAGTCCCTCGAATTAAACTTAGCTCATTAAAACTCCAGTTTTCAATAAAAAGGGCAACGAAAATGTTGCACTTTTTGGCAGAAACGAATTTGCCATTAGACAATCGATTTTAGGTGATATGACGCTTTTTGGGCAATATGACGCTACGATCCAAATTTCAGTCATCTTGCTCAATTATTGTAGATTGTAGCGTGATTACAACAGACGGACGGACATGGCTAAATCGTCTTAAAATTTTACGACGATTATGAATATATATACTCTATGGGGTCTTAGATCAATATTTAGGGGTGTTACAAACGGAGTGACAAAATGAATATACCCCCATTCCTATGGTGGAGAAGTGTGTAATAAATTTTCCTCCGAGTTTTAAATCTCTTTCTTCAGGTTAATGACATTGTCGTTGAATGACTATTATAAGATTAAACGAAATCTAAGAAGAAGTTGATAAATTATCTATTCACATCTGTGTTTACAAAATAACAAATTAATATGTCAAATATTATACGTAATGTGAATTGCCTAAAACTCACACACATTTGACATATTTAATTTCACTTTTATTAAACTCAGTCTCTACGATCCGAGTCAAAATCCTATTTAATATTCAAATTACGACAAGCAAAAAAATCAAATAAAGTCATTACACTGAACATGATGCAGTATAAAATTCGGCGCAAATGGAGATACACAATTTATTTTTAGATTTTTTGTAATATAAATAACACTAAAGAAAGCAAATGACCTTTCTAATAAAGAAAACATATTATTGACAGTTGATGTAAATTGTATAAGTATATCATTCATATTGTTTCTTGATTTTTAAAGGAAAATATGGAATAAGGCTAATTTAAATTTTTTATTCAAAATATACACCAGCAAAAGTTTTCGTTATTGTGTCATAAATTGCAATAAAAGAATCATTTTTAGGAGAACCCAAATATGTATATCAAAAAGAATTGGAAAAATTTACCAAGCGGCCATGAGGACCCAAGATACTGGGGAATTTTGACGTAATTGCACCATCGTTACTGTAAGTCAACCCTTGCGATTCGGGGGCATACTCGTATGTGTTTCTTGTGGTTATGTTTTTATGTTTATGGTAATGTCGAGCGATTGATTGATGGTTGGAAGTGGGGTGGGTACACTCACATATACTCTGCCCTTATTTCGTGACATATATGTATGCTGGAAATATATGTAGGTTTCGCTTACTAGGCATTACGGCGTTATACATGCACTTGTAAGATCAAGGTGGCTGGTAGCAGTGCTGAGGATCTGAATGGTTAGTTAGAATAGTATCAAGTAAAGACGCATAAAGTTCAGCCATTAAGTTTTAGTGGCGTTACGAAGTCAAAACCAGATGGACCTTCATATAGGGGCTATTTCAAAACATGGACATATGACTACCGTTGATCGCGTTCAAATCAAAATGCATTTCGTGCACTTCGTGATGTTTTTTGATCAGCATAATCGACCAAATGTGTCCACAATCGGGAGAATTGTGCGCAATTTTCAGCAAACCGGGTCTGTACGTAGGAGATGTGAAGTAGTTCGTTTGGCGCGCCTTATGGGCTGGCGACGGCATCGGGCCATACTTCTTCGAAATGAGTCCGTTCAGGCAGTTACTGTGAATGGTGTTCGCTATCGTGAGATGATAACGAACTTTATATGGCCCAATATGTGGTTTATGTGTACAATATGTGGTTTTGAACAGGACGGTGCCACTAGCCACACAGCTAACGAAACAATGGCTCTTTTGCGCAACAAATTCAATGGCCGTGTTATCTCACGTCGTGGCGATGTCAACTGGCCGCCAAGATCATGTGATTTGACACCGTTGGACTTCTTTCTTTGGGATTATTTGAAAGAAAAGGTGTACGTCGATAAGCCAGCAACAATTCAAGAGCTAAAGGATGAGATAATTCGACACGTTAACGGCATAGAACCTCAATTATGCCCCAGCGTCATCGAAAATTTGGACCATTGGATGGAGGGGTGCCGCCGCGGCGGCCAATTGGCCGATATTTTGTTCCATACATAATTGAACCATACCAATATTACCATAATAAAAGGAAATGACAATAATTTCCTAAATAATTTGCGTTTTATTCAAACTCAACATCGGCCCTTAAAATTTAACCACCCTATATAGGGGGGCTATAGCTAAATCTGAATCGATTTCCCCCAAATTTTGTATTGTCTTTGAGCGTATCCCGAGACAACTCCCTGTTAATTTTTGTACAAATCGGTTCAAAAATGTTGCTTATACAGTGCATATACGCCAAAGCGGAGGTACATATACATTAGGGCGGGTCGATTTAAAAATCGCCCATTGCTCAGTGAAAATCGTATTCTAGGGATCAAAATAAGAAACTTTGCCGAAGGAACCATACCTCTAAAACGAATTCTGATGTCCCGGAAAAAATCCCACTTTGACCCATTTAGAGTGCTCCCATCGAGTCCAAATGTATGGAACCCCCAGGGGTTCCAGGGGGTGTGCCACTGGCATGGGTGGGTCGGGCCTCCAAAGTTAGTGGGGGTCAGTCATACATTTGGACTCGATTGGAGCACTCTAAATGGGTCAAAGTGGGATTTTTCAAAATTTGCCCCTACCCAAAAGTTTGACCCAAATTCCGGGACATCAAAATTCTTTTAAGAGGTATGGTTCCTTCGGCAAAGTTTCTTATTTTGATCCCTAGAATACGATTTTCACTGAGCAATGGCGACTTTTTTGCCTCCCCACAAATCGACCCGGCCTAATATACATATATGGAAGCATGGAAAAAAAATATATGTGTAAAGTTTCTTCGAGATCGGACCATAATTGCGACCTGTACTTTGATTACAAAAATACATTCCCAGATGGACATAGATAAATCAACTCGGAGATTGATTCTAAGTCTTATAGGTATAATAAACGGGTCTATAAATAAAATGGGTATATTTCTTCTCCTTTTGGGTGTTACAAACAAATTCACAATGTTATAATACACTGTACCACAGTGTGGTGTAGGGTATTAATAGTAAAAGTTTGAGTATACAAAATGGGGTAAATTGGAGAAACTTGGCAACAATACCAGTTAATATTTTGGCCCGTTCTTTCTTCAGGAACATTCTCTAGGTAAGTTTCCTTAAAAACGAATATAAGTTTGTAATATTTTTTTAAATAACTTCTTCCATTAATCCAAAATATGACTTATACATTTTTCCCAAAAAAAATACAAAAAATTCTATTTTTTAAAGAAATATATTTTCAAATGACCATAGCTATTGACTATAAGTTATATCCTATAATTTTTTTTCAATATTGTTGTCTGTTTAGGAAACGGCAGATTTATTTACCCTGTTTTTATACCCTACACCACACTGTGGTACAGGGTATTATGACTTTGTGCATTTGTTTGTAACACCCAAAAGGAGAAGAGATAGATCCATTATTTATTATACCGATCGACTTGTAATCACTTTCTGAGTCGATTTAGCTATGTCCGTCTGTCCGTCTGTCTGTAGATGTATTCTTGTAATCAAAGTACAGGCCGCAATTATGGCCCGATCTTGACGAAACTTTACACATATCTTTTTTTTTGCCCAAGGACGATCCCTATTTAATTTGGTTAAAATCGGTTCAAATTTGGATATAGCCCCCATATATATGTTAGCCCCGATTTGACATGTAAGCGCTGTAAAAACTTTATTTTATATCCGATCAGTATGAAATTCAGCAGAAAGAGGTTTCTTATTACATGAAGGAATACTGTCAAATTCGGAGAAATCGGTTCAGATTTAGATATAGCCCCCATTTATATGTTACCCCCGATTTTACATGTAAGCGCTGTAAAAAGTGTATTTTTAATCCGATCAGTACGAAATTCGGCAGAAAGAGGTCTCTTATTACATGAAGATATACTACCAAATTCGGAGAAAATCAGTTCAAATTTAGACATAGCCCCCATATATATGTAAGCCCCGATTTGACGTGTAAGCGCTGTAAAAACTTTATTTTATATCCGATTAGTATGAGATTCGGCAGAAAGAAACTTCTTATTACATAAAGGAATACTGCTAAATTCGAAGAAAATCGGTTCAGATTTAGATATAGCCCCCATATATATTTAACACCCGATTTGACATGTAAGCGCTGTAGAAACTGTATTTTATATCCGATCAGTGCGAAATTCGGCAAAAAGAGGTATCTTAATACGTGATGAAATACTGCCAAATTTGGAGAAAATCAGTTCAGATTTAGATATAGCCCCCCTATATATGTTACCCCCGATTTGATATGTAAGCGCTGTAAAAACTGCATTTTATATAAGTATGAAATTCGGCAGAAAAAGGTTTCCTATTATATGAATGAACACTTTTAAATTTGGAAGAAATCGGTTCAGACTTAGATATAGCCCACATATATAAATTACACCGATTTGACATGTAAGCCCTGTAAAAATGTTATTTTATATCCGATCAGTGACTGTATTTTATATCCGATTAGAACAAAATTCGACAGAAAGAGGTCTGTTTACATGAATGAGTATTCAGGGAAATCGGTTCAGATTTATATATAACCTCCATATATATGTTCCTCCTGATTTGGTATCAAAGCCCTATATAAGAAAGAAAGAAACAGAAAGATGTTTCTTAATTTAGCAACGAATATTGCTGAATTTAGCGATTATCGGTTTAGAATTAGATAATATGTTCCTACCTATTTACCAATTATTCCAAATAATTATCGCAATGACCCTTATCGCATTGTTAGGGAGGTGTAGGGTATTATATAGTCGGCCCCGCCCGACTTTCTGCCTTTCCTTACTGGTTATACCCTACACCACACTGTGGTACAGGGAGAAGAAATAGACCCATCGTTTATTATACCGATCGACTTAGAATCACTTTCTGAGTTGATTTAGCTATGTCCGTCTGTCTGTCTGTCCGTCTGTGCATGTATTCTTGTAATCAAAGTACAGGTCGCAATTATGGTCCGATCTCGGCGAAACTTTACACATATCTTTTTTTTGGCCCAAGGACGATCCCTATTGAATTTGGTTTAAAACGGTTTAGATTTAGATATAGCCCCCATATATATGTTAGCCCCGATTTGACATGTAAGCGCTGTAAAAACTTTATTTTATGTCCGATCAGTATGAAATTGGCAAAGAGACGATTCTTATTACATGAAGGAATACTGCTAAATTCGGAGAAAATCGGTTCAGATTTAGATATAGCCCCGATATATATGTTACCCCCGATTTGACATGTAAGCGCTGTAAAAACTGTATTTTATATCCGATCAGTGCGAAATTCGGCAGAAAGAGGTTTCTTATTACATGAAGGAATACTGCCAAATTCGGAGAAAATCGGTTCAGATTTAGATATAGCTCCCATATATATGTTATCCCCGAATTGACATGTAAGCGCTGTAGAGACTGTATTTTATATCCGATCAGTACGAAATTCGTCAGAAGGAGGTCTTTTTATATGAATAAGTATTCAGGGAAGATCGGTTCAGATTTATATTAAAGCTCCATATATATGATTTGGTAACAAACCGCTATAGAAGTTGTATTTTACTTCCGATCATTAAAATTTTCCAGAAAGATGTTTCTCAATTTAGGAACGAATATTGCTTAATTTAGCGATTATCATTTCAGAATTAGATAATATGTTTCTACCCATTTACCAATTATTCCAAATTATTATAGCAATGACCCTTATCGCATTGTTAGGGAGGTGTAGGGTATTATATAGTCGGCCCCGCCCGACTTTCTGCCTTTCCTTACTGGTTTTTTTTTAAATTTTATATGTTTGTAAAATTCTATTAAAATGTAAATCGTATAATCTTTGGTAACGAAAAATATTATTGATGGATTGACAATTGGACTATTTATAAATTAAAAATTAGTGCTGTAAAACAAAAGAAAATGCTGCTTACGACATTTTTAACTATAAAGTACGAGTATAACACGAAATTTGGGAAAAAAATAAAATTAAAAATTGACAAAGTCAGCAAAGTTAAAATATATTTTTAAATGTAATGTATTTGGAAGAATTCTTCAACAATATCTTTGTTTGTGTCTAAACACATATTTTATTTGTTACAGTCAGTTCGCAAATATATTTTGTTGTAATATATTAATATATGCGTTCGAAACAACATTTTTTGATTTTCAAATAAAATATATTTAACGGCATAGAACCTCAATTATGCCTCAGCGTCATCTAAAATTTGGACTATCGGATGGAGGGGATTCGCCACGGCGGCCAATTGGCCGATATTTTGTTCCATACATAATTGAACCATACACGGGGCAAAATCGCCTTTTTTGATATGTTTGAATAGAAAGAAAATATATTTGGAACACAAATTTTTAAATGTTTTATATTTCTGAGTAAATAAATTTTATTTGAAAATCAATAAAATTTACTTGGAACGCATATATTAATATATTACAACAAAATATATTTGCAAACTAATTTTCTCAAATAAAATATGTATTTATATACCAATACAATTATTGTTTAGGAATATCTTCAAATATATGTATTTTAAAAGATTTTCAAAACTTTGGTGAATTTTTCTAATTTCATTTTTAATTTTTCCTTCGTTTCAAATAATTTCTCCCAGTCAAAAATACCATTAGCAGCATTGTATTCTGTTTTAAGGGACTCATTTTAAATTTCTGGGTATTTCATGTCAGCATTTTTTTCAATCCTTCGAGTAAATAATGTTATCAAAAATTATACGATTTCAATTAAAAATTTCTAAAAAAATATCATTAAATTACGGAAAACTTAACACAATTAAGGTTCGATATTTTCGGAATACTTAATTAAAATACATTTTTGTTTCGGAATTAAAATCACAAATAAAAGGTATTAGGGTGAAAACAAGGATTTGTTTAGAACAACATCTTCCCAAATATATAATTTTTGTGTGTACCAAATATTATATATTTAGAGTGTACCCTAAACATATATATGCTTCAAGCCGAATATGTTTGGGACAATATACTACAGAAGCGATTTTTTTTCAGCGTGTACCAATATTACCATAATAAAAAGAAATGACAATAATTTCCTAAATAATTTGCGTTTTATTCAAAATCAACATCGGCCCTTAAAATTTAACCACCCTTTATATGGGGGCTATAGCTAACTCTGAATCGATTTTCCCAAATTTTTTATTGTCTTTAAGTGTATCCCGAGACAGCTCTCTGTTAATTTTTGTACAAATCGGTTCAAAAATGTTGCTTATACAGTGCATATACGCCAAATCGGAGGTACATATACATATATGGAAGCTTGGGAAAAAAATATATATGTGTAAAGCTTCATCGAGATCGGACCATAATTGCGACCTGTACTTTGATTACAAAAATACATGCACAGATGGACATAGCTAAATCAACTCGGAGAGTGATTCTAAGTCGATCGGTATAATAAACGGGCCTATAAATAAAATGGGTATATTTCTTCTCCTTTTGGGTGTTACAAACAAATTCACAATGTTATAATACACTGTACCACAGTGTGGTGTAGGGTATTAATAGTAAAAATTTGAGTATACAAAATCAGATAAAATATATTTGTTCAAAAATATATAATATTTAAAAAATTTGGTTACAAGTATATTTTCTTTGAATTCAAACATATCAAAAATGGCGATTTTCCTCCGTGCATATAAAAGTTCTCTCCGATTTCACACATAAACTGTATAGAAATTGCGTTTTACGCTGGATGCTTTTGAAATGTGGCAGAGACAAGTTTCTGGATAAAATAACCTATACTTTAAATGTGAAGAAAATCGTTTAAGATGTGGATATAGCTCTCATATATATGTATGTTCCTTCCGACATATGTGACCTCTAGACGATATAGATCAGATCTACATATGAATGGCTCAAATGCCAAATCGATTAACTCCGTACAACAAATAGTTGAGAAAAATTGTTTTAAAAAAATAATAAAAAAAATACATTATTCAAGAGCTTTGACTTTCAAATTGCGAAAAAAAAGTGGAGTTAATCGCCTTTAAGCCTTTCATATAGCCACCATATGTATTCCGATTTGTCATATAGTGCATATACAGGGTGGCTGATATGTAATGCAACAAAGTAAAGCGCTATATTTTTTTAATTTTTTTTAAATGTTATTGTTCAAAAGCAAAAAATGTCGGAAATAACATAAAATTTTAGAAACAGTTTAGATTTATTCGAATTGGCCACCTTTGGCGCGAATTATGGCCTTCAAACGGCCGACAAAGCCATCACACGCTCCACGAAAGTGGCTCTGCGGTATTTTGGCCCATTCCCGGCGAAGCGCCGTCTTGTGATGATCGATACTTTGGTATTTTTTAGTGCGAACCTTACTCTCTAAAATGCCCCAGGCGCAAAAGTCCAACGGATTGAGATCCGGAGATCTTGGTGGCCATTGTGCGGTAGAAATGAAGCGAGGAACCTCCTTTTTAAGCCATTCTTGGTTGACGCGTGCTGAGTGCGATGGTGCTGAGTCCTGTTGGAATGTCCATGGTCTGCGGCCGAAATGTTTGTCTGCCCAGGGCTTCAATACTGTCTTTAGGACATTTTCCCGATAATATTCGGCATTTATTTTGACCCCATGGTCGATGAATACGAGCGGGGAGCGACCATCGGCCTTTACGGCGGCCCAAACCGTTACCATCGGCGGCGCTTGAGTTCTGGTGGCCAATCGAAGGTGTAAATTTTCAGCTGACCTCCTTGGCAAGTAAACCTGATCATTTTGTTTGTTCACAAACTGCTCAATATGGAATGGCATCTCATCGAAGAAAACAAAATTCGGTAACTGGCCACTTTCGTGCAAGCGAAGCAACTCCTTGGCTCTTTCCAGTCTAACTTTTTTTTGTGCATCGGTGAGCTCTTGCACTTTTTGGAACTTCAATGGCTTTAGTCCAAGCTCATTTTTTAATATGTGTTGTATCCTTTCTAGCGATATGTTCAGCTCACGAGCAATTTTTCTACCACTGCGGCATGGATTTCGATCAAATCTGGCCTTCACTTTTCGGATCATTTCTGGTGTTGTTACCGTTTTTTCGTCCACTTTTTGGACGCGATGCAACACTGCCAGTATCACGGTAACGAGCAATGGTACGAGAAACATAATATTTATTCACATTTAAATGCTGGATGGCTCTAACGATAGCCTCTTGTGTTTTTCCACCCAAATATAAAGCAATCACACTATCATGCTTTAATTCCATCACGAATAACTTTTTTTCTGAATGCAATAGATCAAAATGCTTTTGTAAGCTTGTAAACAATAAAATGAACTATCACTGAAATAAATCTGTCAGCTATCAGACTAGCGGTATAAAAATGATAGCAACCTGAAGTTGGTTGCAATACATATCAGCCACCCTGTAGTGCTATATATGTCGCACTTTTTCTTCGTTGTTGGGTATAAAACAATTTTTTAATCAAGAAAGGATTCAGCAGCAATTTAGTGAAATCGAATCAGATCGTTTTTGCATCTAAGCGATATAGAAGTCGAAGTTTTAATTCTGAAAATTACTAAATTTGGCACAAAGGATTTTCAGATTTCGATATGAGAAATATAAGCTTTATTTTATTCCCGATCATTATGAAATGTGACATTGCCAAGATAAAAGAAAATCGAGTTTTCGCTAGACAGACAGATGTACCGACATACATATGTAGCTCAAATAATTTCAAAAGTCCTGAAAGGCATTTATTCCAATGATACTTGTAGTCGTAGGTTACTCCTTGGAGCTATTTTAAATTTTGTCCATAGCATATTTTATACGCCAACTTCTCCGTAAGTTGAGGCTATAATTGCCATAATTCTAAAGACAAACATTACATTAATTGTATAATTTTGAATAAAAAACTCATATCGTACGCCTTCTATGATGTGTTATATTTTCCTTGCAGCCAAACCAAAAATTATACAACCACTAACCTGTTGTTGAACGAAACCAGGAAGTCGGTGGGCAAAACGTCCCCCAGCTAGATATATATGTACATATGCATACATATGTTAAGATTATATGCACCCAAACACACTTACACACACACTCTCGAATTCATCAATTAAATAAATGTTTATAATAACATATAATTATAAATTAATTAGAGAAAATTGTTGCACTTTTTACACACACAAAAGGAAAACAAACAAACATTGCTGCACTCCGCAATAGACTGACAAAAACGATGCGTTGCAAAGCACGCGACTAACATCACAGGTTAGCCTCCAATAATACTGTATGGCAATATAAGGCGATTGCTTTGAAATAAGCGTAAATTTTGAATAAGCTTAACTGTGTGTGCAAAAAGTATTTTAAGAAATGTATCCTCGAAGAAAACAACTTACTTCGCATAATTTCGACTCGCTACATCGAATGCCATTAGCAATTTTTTCCTGTGGCATTGCGTTTTCAAAATATTTAGCAACAAAGTTTGCTGAGTAAACAAAGATGTTAGTAAATTCAGACATAATTTTAGTATAAAGGGATTCGGAAATGATGTTTTATGACAAAGATCACGGAAAATCCCCCTCAAAAAACAATGATATATCAAATGTCGTAGAAATCGATGGATTTTTTGGATGGTGCATTCGGCAAAAATATTCCTTGTAAAAAACCCCATAATGGATTTTACGGGGCACCCAGTGGTTTTTATACCCTACACCACACTGTGGTACAGGGTATTATAACTTTGTGCATTTGTTTGTAACACCCAAAATGAGAAGAAATATACCCATCGTTTATTATACCGATCGACTTAGAATCACTTTCTGAGTCGATTTAGCTATGTCCGTCTGTCCGTCTGTCCGTCTGTCCGTCTGTCCGTCTGTCTGTCAGTCTGTCTGTCCGTCTGTGCATGTATTCTTGTAATCAAAGTACAGGTCGCAATTATGGTCCGATCTCGACGAAACTTTACACATGTCTTTTTTTTTGGCCCAAGGACGATCCCTATTGAATTTGGTTAAAATCGGTTCAGATTTAGATATAGCCCCCATATATATGTTAGCCCCGATTTGACATGTAAGCGCTGTAAAAACTTTATTTTATATCCGATCAGTATGAAATTCGGCAGGAAAAGGTTTCTTATTACATGAATGAACTCTGTTAAATTTGGAAGAAATCGGTTCAGATTTAGATATAGCCCCCATATATACATTACCCCGGATTTGACATATAAGCGCTGTAAAAATGTTATTTTATATCCGATCAGTGCGAAATTCGGCAAAGAGAGGTTTCTTATTACATGAAGGAATACTGCTAAATTCGGAGAAAATCCGTTCAGATTTAGATATAGCCCCCATATATACGTTACCCCCGATTTGACTTGTAAGCGCTGTAAAAATGTTATTTTATATCCGATCAGTATGAAATTCGGCAGAAAGAGGTATCTTATTATATGAATGAACACTGTTAAATTTGGAAGAAATCGGTTCAGATTTAGATATAGCCCCCATATATACGTTACCCCCGATTTGACATGTAGGCGCTGTAGAGACTGTATTTTATATGAGATCAGTACGAAATTCGACAGAAGGAGGTCTTTTTACATGAATGAGTATTCAGGGAGGATCGGTTCAGATTTATATTGATTGTTCCTCCTGATTTGGTATCAAACCGCTATAGAAGTTGTATTTTACTTCCGATCATTAAAATTTTCCAGAAATATGTTTCTCAATTTAGGAACGAATATTGCTTAATTTAGCGATTATCGTTTCAGAATTAGATAATATGTTTCTACCCATTTACCAATTATTCCAAATTATTATGGCAATGACCCTTATCGCATTGTTAGGGAGGTGTAGGGTATTATAAAGTCGGCCCCGCCCGACTTTCTGGCTTTCCTTACTGGTTTAATTATATGGGGGTGTCATGCCAACAGTTTCGATCGTTCCTGTTTGTAGCTCCATCACCCCTACTAGTACCAAGGCCAGACAGCCATACTTCAACACCATGACTGATATAGTGATCGAAATATTGAATTTTGAAATTTCAGGTTGTGTAGGAAGGAGTACCCACTGTTAATACGATGCCAGTTTTTGGTTCAATCATTGGTTGTGGTTCGAAGCTTACACACCCATTTGTACAGGCTAGTTGCAATTGTGCAGGAAATATTCTATATTCAGATGTCATATTTCACATTTCAGGTTGTGTGGGTGGTGTTACGCCCACAGTTACTATCACGCCAGTTTCTTGCTCTAGCACTCGATCTGGTTCCACATACCAAATTTCGAGAATTTTGGTCCAATAGCAATCAAAATATTGCACTTCTGAATTTCTGGTAGTGTGGGCGGTACCACGCCTACTGTCACAATCACACCAAGGCAGAAATACTAAATATCGCCGATCTTACTGCAATAGTACGCAAAACATAGTATTTGTAAATTTCAGGTTGTGTGGGCGGTGCACAGTGCTCTGTCTTCATATATCGCTGTGAGTAAATGTGTGCACAAATTTTGGAATTGTTTCAATATCCTTCAACACAGCCCCCTAGAAGTCTTGAAAAATGGATTTTTGGTACAAATATCATGCGACCCATCAAATTAATGGGAATTTTACGTAGATTACAAATATGGGAGAAAAACTTGAAGACTCAATAGGGAAAATGTCTGTATGTCATACGTACGGGGTACGTGGACCATTGTGTTTTTTCGTAGTATTGTACTGTATTGTTTCGTTTTAAAAATGTAATGCATGTATTTGTCGGAAGAGTTTTCTTCGTTGACTTCTAAAATAATATTTACAATAATAATATTATTGTAAGGTACGTCATTAGTTTGTGTTGTTTGGAAAATTTTTTCCTCGTATGAAACACGCGAGCTTCTCGAATAATTTTGTGACTGGCTTCTTCAGATAAACAACCTTAAATTAAATAAATGTTTCCGGAAATAGAATTGTCAATATTTATATACCTACTGGCAAATTAAATTAACTAATAACATCGTAACCATGATTAACCACTTTATGTACACTACTGACATATAACATCATTATAAGCGCGCCAAATTATTATCCTTGTTGCTATTATGAACTCCTTAAATGCATTACAGTTAATTTTTTGTCGCAAGAAAATTTTAGACCTAAAGCAAAAGTACTTTTTCGTAATTTTGTGCACGAATAATTGGAACTTTTATATTTTATTTTTAAAAAGGATAATTAATAATTTTTGCGAAAAAAATTTAGATCTTTACGATTTTTTCCGATGACATAAATATTTTTTTGGGGGATTTTTCGACATAAATTAAATAGATTTTTTTTAATAATTTTCTCAAATATATTTTATAAATATGTTTTTTTGTATTTTTAAGAATTATGGCAACTGTCAGGCTCCAACAAAGTTAAGGGGTTGTTCTACAAGTTAAAGGAGATGGATTTTGGGCACTACCTAAAAACATTTTCAGACCTAAAGCAAAATTACTTTTTTAAAATTTTGTGCGCGAATAATTTGAACTTTTATATTTTATGTTTAAAGAGGGCATATCATTAATAGTATCTGGCGAAAAAATATTATTTACGATTTTTTTCCGATGGCATACAATATTCAATATTTTTGGATTTTTCGGCACCATATTAAAAGCGATTTTTTTATGTTTTTCTCAACAATAATTTGTAAATATGAATTTTTGTATTTTTTAAGAATTCTGTAAGCTTTCGTGCGCAGAAAAAAAATATGGGGTTGGTCAACACGTTAAGCGTTGGCCCTAAAATAACGTTTTTTTTATTCGAAAATAACGTTTTTAGACATAAAAAAATATATTTTTTTTAAGTTTGTGCACTTTAATTTTACTTTTTTATATTTTTTTATTTAATAGCAACAGTACATACATTGTTTTTGAAGAATAAAATTTTAGGGATCTGTTCCAACTTATTTTTCTTATTCCAATACAAATTGTAATATTTTTTCATTTTAACAAAAAATACGAATTTTCCTAAGCAATTTTGAATAGCACAATTGCAATTTTCTGCAACTTGGCATTTTTGTATTATTACGAATTCGATTTACTATCATATACAAAAACTTTGGCTTAATTTCCCTAATAAACTAATGTTATACAGCTATTTTACAACATACATTTATGATAGTTTATTTTTTGGTCGATTTGTGTATACAACAATTGACTTTGGCGCCCTCTCGCGGTGTCAAAAAGAGGTAAATAAAAAAATATTGTTATTATTTATCTTAATTGGTACATTATTATCGATTTTTGTCAATGGGACAGAACACTGTGCGCCCCTTTGTCCAATCAAAACTGAATAAAGCTAAGAACCTTCCACACACCAAAAGATATTCTCATGCAAAAATTCAGCAAAATCTGTTCAGCCGTTTTTGAGTCCATAGCGTACCAACGAACACCATTTCATGTTTATACCCTACATCACACTGTGGTACAGGGTATTTGTTTGTAACACCCAAAAGGAGAAGAAATAGACCCATCGTTTATTATACCGATCGACTTAGAATCACTTTCTGAGTTGATTTAGCTATGTCCGTCTGTCTGTCTGTCCGTCTGTCTGTTCTTGTATTCTTGTAATCAGGTCGCAATTATGGTCCGATCTCGACGAAACTTTACACATATCTTTTTTTGGCCCAAGGACGATCCCTATTGAATTTGGTTAAAATCGGTTCAGATTTAGATATAGCCCCCTATATATGTTAGCCCCGACTTAACATGTAAGCGCTGTAAAAATGTTATTTTATATCCGATCAGTGCGAAATTCGGCAAAAAGAGGTTTCTTTCTACATGAAGGAATATTGTCAAATCCGGAGAAAATCGGTTCAGATTTAGATATAGCCCCCATATATATGTTACGCCCGATTTGACATGTAAACGCTGTAGAGACTGTATTTTATATCCGATCAGTACGAAATTCGACAGAAAGGTCTTATTACATGAATGAGTATTCAGGGAAAATCAATACAGATTTATATGTAACCTCCATATATATGTTCCTCCTGATTTGGTATCAAAGCGCTATAGAAGTTGTACTTTACTTCCGATCATTAAAATTTTCCAGAAAGATGTTTCTCAATTTACGAACGAATATTGCTTAATTTAGCGATTATCGGTTCAGAATTAGATAATATGTTCCTACCCATTTACCAATTATTCCAAATTATTATCTCAATGACCCTTATCGCATTGTTAGGGAGGTGTAGGGTATTATACAGTTGGGCCCGCCCGACTTTCTGCCTTTTCTTACTGGTTAACTATAAAGTATGGAGAATAAAAATCACAGAAAATTTAAATCTAAAAATAGGCAAGTTCAGCAAAGTTATAAAAATCTTTTATAAGTATCGAAGGCTTTTATCCAAAAGCTGTTTTATTAAAAATCCAATTAATCAGGAGCGCAAAAAACTATTGAATTTATTAGTTCGCGATAATTTTTATATGATATGAATTATGTATACGAACGTATAAAATTTATCAACAAATTTCTCTAATCCACATACCGATTTTCATCAAAAAAATCACAAAAAATAATTTTGGCCTGTTTTCAAAAAAATTTACCCATATACCTTCGAATTCTTAAGTCATATCATATTAAAATTATCACATTCAGCAACTTTTCACAGGACTGTAGGCACTATGACAGCATTACACTGTGCAACATTTCAAGTATTTGTATGCACTGGTATTAAAGTTATACGCAGTTCAATTTTGATGGAAAATAGTCGATTTGTGTGGGAGGTACAAAAAGGGGCGTTGCAACTTCGCCCATTTTTCTCGAGGTGATAGCGACTAATAAAATAATACAATGTGTGGAATTGCAGAACTTTCTAATAAGTAGTATAGAAGTTATAAAAGAATCAATATTTCACTAAATGTTAACCCTTTGTGTGGGAGGTACCAGAAGGAGTGGACCAATATGGCCCATCTTCGAACTTAGTCGGAGATAGAAATATTACCGAGTACCAAATTTGAAGTCAATCGGTTACTCCTTTCGAGAGTTATCGCGCGCCACAGCCCGCAGACAGACAGACAGACGGACGGACGGACATTTCCCATTCGACTTAAAATGACCCAAAACGAATATCCGCCGAACATACTTAGGGTCTTAGATCACTCCTTCGATTTTTTCTCTGAATGTAAACTTATGTTTGGAAGAAATAATAGGCTACTTGCTTTTTTGATATCTCATTGGCACCGTCCATACGCCCCCATTTTTGAAAACTCCATATCTAGAGAACGGCTATCTACATCATTTTCAACTGTAATTCGAAAAAAATCAATTCAATTTCGAATAAGATCAATTGAAATTCGTAGATTCCATTTGAAATTCGAAAAAGGTCAATTGAAATTCGAAGATTCCATTTAAAATTCGAAAAAAATCAACTGAAATTCGAAATACATCAACTGAAATTCGAAACACTTCAATTGAATTTCGAAACACATCAACTGAAATTCGAAAAACATCAATTGAAATTCGAATTTTTCCATTTGAAATTCGTAATACACCAATTGAAATTCAAAAAACATCAATTGATATTCGAAATACATCAATTGAAATTCGAAAATGTAAACAAAACTGTACATTAGATTGGGTAGAATTTATTTGCACATATTTGCTGACTAAATCTTAACATATAATGTGACGAACAGAAAACATACACCATTTTCAACTGTAATTCGAAACAAATCAATTCAATATCGAATAAGATCAATTTAAATTCGATGATTCCATTTGAAATTCGAAAAAGGTCAATTGAAATTCGAAGATTCCATTTGAAATTCGAAAAAAATCTATTGAAATTCGAAAAAAATCAATTGAAATTCGAATCACATCAATTGAATTTCGAAACACATCAATTGAAATTCGAAATACATCAATTGAAATTTGAAACACATCAATTGAAATTCGAAAAACATCAATTGATATTCGAAATACATCAATTGAAATTCGAAATACATCAATTGAAATTCGAATTTTTCCATTTGAATACATCAATTGAAATTCGAAAATGTAAACAAATCTGCACTTTAGATTGGGTAGAATTTATTTAATCACATTTGTTGACTAAGTCTTAACATATAATGTGATGATCTTATCTTTTATGAATATTTATTCAAAAATTAGTTGAAACAAGACATATTTAAATATTTTAATATTAAAGGTTTAACACAGACAAATTGTATCACTTAAATGCGACCCCATATAATATACAGCATTGATTTTGTTTACATTTTCCAATTTCAAATGATGAATTTCGATTGATGTTCTCCGAATTTCAATTGGTGTATTACGAATTTCAAATGGAAAAATTCGAATTTCAATTCACGTATTCTGAATTTCAATTGCAATTTTACGAATCTCAAATGATGTGTTTCGAATTTCAATTGATGTGTTTCGAATTTCAATTCATGTTTTTCGAATTTCAATTGATGTTCTTCGAATATCAAGTAATGTGTTTCGAATTTCAATAGATGTTTTTCGAATTTCAATTAATGTTTTTCGAATTTCAATTGACCTTTTTCGAATTTCAAATGGAATATCCGAATTTCAATTGATATTTTTCGAATTTCAAATGGAATCTTCGAATTTCAATTGACTTTTTTCGAAATACAATTGAAAATGGTGTAGATCACGCTGAAATTGTGTATGTATGCTTTCGCAAGCAGAAAACTTTATCATACCAAAGTGGGCGGGATTCTCTCAATTGTTGCAATATCGAAAGTAAAGTAAAACTTCTATAGCGCTTTGATACTAAATCGGTGCAACAATATATGGGGGATATATCTAAATCTGAACCGATTTTCCCCGAATTTGGCAGTGTTCCTGCTTGTAATAAGAAAACTCTCTCTCTCTGCCGAATTTGTTAATGATCGGATATAAAATACGGTTTCTACAGCGCTTTCATGTCAAATCTGGTGTAACATATATATGGGGACTCTATCTAAATCTGCACCGATTTTCCCCGAATTTGGCTGTGTTCATCCATGTAAAAAGAAAACTATGTCTGCCGAATTTCGTATTGAATGGATTTAAAATACGATTTCTACAGCGCTTATATGTCAAAAATATATATGGGAGCTATATGTAAATCTGAACCGATTTTGACCGATTGCAATAGGGATCGTCCTTGGGCCAAAAAAGAGCACTATGTTAAATTTCATCACAATAAGAACATAAATACGACCTACACTTTGATTACAACGATAGATCTACACACGAACGGACTGACGGACGGACGGACATACGGACATGGTTAAATCGACTCAGGAAGTCATTCTAAGTCGATCGGTATAATAAACGATGGGTCCATCTCTTCTTCTTTTAGGTGTTACAAACAAATACACTAACTCATAATACCCTGGACCACAGTGTGGTGTAGGGTATAAGTACGTACTATACAGGGTGGCCCAAAATGACCGAAGCGGTTTGAGTTCATTATAACTTTTTATTTAAGACATAACTATTATTTCGGACATACCCCAGAGGAAAATATCTTTAACCTTTAAAATAATTACAAAATTTTAAAATCAGACTTCTAGAATTCAACTAATATGGATTGACTTTTAAAACAAGAAATATCTATTCAATCACAGACGAAAAATATCGTTTGTTTTTTCGAAATTATTTTGAGAATTGTGGTATAGTGTCATAACTACTATCCAATAGGACTAAACTTGGCGCAAGTTTCATCTCAATCAAAGACATCGGTTTTAAAAATGTTCTCACTTGGTATGAATTCCCCCATATACATATTCATCCTAAAGGAATATAAATATGGAGAATATTTTCAAAAAAAATATCAAAAATGTTTATTAATATTTATTTATTTATATGAATTACAATACAATGTAAATTTATATTCTAATTGTACGGTCCAAGGAAAAGCCGGGTTACCAATACCATGTGGCTAGAGTTTGCAGCGACAGACCAGATCCTCTGGTGGGAATTGAACCCACGACCCCCAATGTTTAAATATTGTTGCCAAATATTAATAAACAAATTACACAATTTTATACGAAAATTGCTAATCTAAAAACGGATCGATCGAAGGTTATTCCACGTTTATGGGAGGTAATTATCACCTCATCACAAATTTCAGGAAGTACTGACCGTATTGAATTTCATCACAACCTTAATTAAAATATTATTTCAGAAACCACAGAGGTTCACAGTTCACCTCAAACAAATAAACGAAGAGAAAAAGAGTTTTAAAATATTGAACTATTATTCGTTTTACGTAATTACACCAGTTCCACGGGAAATATATCAACTGATCTTGGAATCTTTCCATTTGAAATTCAATACCAAAAAACGAAATTAAAAAAATCATTTGAAATTAAAAAAAAAATTCTTCCATTTGAAATTTAAATTCCAAAAATTTTCTTTTTAAATTTCAAATACTAATATTTGCATTTTAAATGGAATGTATTAAATTTTAACAGTGATTATATGAATTTTATATTGAGATTTTTTTTAATTTCAATTGACATATTTTTAATTTCAATTTATTTATTTGTGTTGTAAATGTTGTTTATTATTATCATTTGAAATTTAATTGATATATCCTGAATTACATTTGAAAATGGTGTGGACTATGACAAATACATGCCAAAAAGTGGAAAATTCTCAGAAATGTGGCCACACTTTCATGCAGATTCAGGGAACAAAATTAAAATTGAGGTTACCATCGCAGAAGCATTTGTTTTGATACATATTCTAATAAGAAATGACTCATGAGGAGTGTGTCATAGTGAACTACATATATTCGTTAGGCTGCTTTCAAAACCAATTTTTATTGACCGGTGGTTTTCTTAAATGACTCATACTTAAACGGTTTTAATACCGATGCTGTTATGGTCTGTTATGACATTAGAGACAGGATGTTAGGCGGTACATTCCCAAGTTCCCCGATGTGACCCGAGGGTCCCAGGATATGTGGAAGGAACCCATGTAGCATGCAGTGGATACCTTATTATGTTAAGCATTCATATTCATATTCACATTCAATTCAATTAATTAATTCCACTGTGCGACAGCCAAAATCGTTCGGGGGTTCTGACTACAGGGAAAAATTAAATCGGTCAAAAAAGTTTCCCGGCGATTCGCTGGGAAATCCGGTTTTGGCAATTTTAAGTCATTTGAGCAATGTCCCCTCACCTTAGAGAGGAGGGTATATATCATTTGCTACGAGCCAGAAGTGGAACACATCGAAGAAGTGACCTAAGACCCCAAGTATGTTTGGCGGAACATAAATTTGGGTAATTTTAAGTCATTTGAGCAATATCCGTCCGTTCGATTAGGAAACCGATTGACTTCAAATTTGGTGTGCGCTTACAGAAGAAGAAGCAACAACTAATAATATTTTTATCTATCTAAGTTCTCCCGGCTAAGTTCGAAGATGGGCCATATTGGTCCACTCCTTCTAGTACATCTCCCACAAATAATTAACATTAAGTGAAATATTGATTCTTAAATAACTTATATACAACTTATCCGAATCTTCTGAAAATGCACACATAGTATTAGTTTATTAGTCGCAAACAAGAAAAATGGGCGAAGTTGCCGCCCCTTTTGGAACTTCCCACTCAAATGGACTAGTTTGCACAAAAAGTTAGCAGCTTATAACTTTAAAACCAGCAAATACTTTAAATTTATTAAATGCAATTTATATTAATAATAATTTAATTAAAATAATTTAAATAAAAATTTACGAGTATTTTTTGGGACTGTAGGTGAGGAGATTCTTATGTCGGTTTACCCGACTGAATTTTCTTACATGCTCTAGAAAATTTTGTCAAAATTTCTGGTTTTGAAACTTTGTCAAAAGTATTTTTTTGAAAATTTCTAGGGAATTATGCCGCAATTCCATATTTCTAGAAAATTGCATGACATTTTAATAGAAATCGCAGTTTTATAGAATTTTTTGTCGTAATTGATATGTATTTTAAAAAATCGTCAAAATTGCTATTTTCGGAAAAATGTCGTTAAAAAATAAATTTTTGTAAAAAATTTTTTTTTGGCTTTTTTTAAAAGTTATGCCAAAATTAATTTTTTATTGAAATTTTCCTTTTTTTAGAAAATTATATCAACATTGCATTTTTATACCCTACACCACACTGTGGTACTAGGTATTATAACATTGTGCTGTTTGTAACACCCAAAAGGAAAAGAAATGGACCCATCGCGTATTATACATACCGATCGAATAACTTTTCGAGTTGATTTAGCTTGTCCGTCCGTCTGTGCATGAATTCTTGTAATCAAAGCACAGGTCGCAGTTATAGTCCGATCTCAACGAAGCTTTGCACATTTCTTTCTTTCGGCCCAAGGACGATCGCCATTTAGATTGGATAAAATCGGTTCAGATTTACATATAGCTCCCATACTGTTCGATTTGGCATATACATACACGGGGCAAAATCGCCTATTTTTGATATGTTTGAATCGAAGGAAAATATATTTGGAACAGAAATTTTTAAATCTATATATATAAAGAAGAATGTGTGTTTGTTTGTTTGTTTGTTTGTTGGATTGTTTGTTTGTTGGTTTGTTGGTTTGTTTGTACCGTATAGACGTCTAAACGGCTGAACCGATCTTCTTGAAATTTTCACAGAATGTACATGTGTGGGGCGTGGTGAAAATAGGGTACTTGAATTTTCGATATATGAAGTGGGCGTGGCCCCGCCCACATAAGACAAATTTTAAAATTGAGATATCTTGCACAATTTGTCAGTGAGAGTGCTGCAATTTTGTACATATGTATCTGGTGGCAGTCTACGTGATTGGTAAAAAATGGGCGGGATCGGACCAATGGGCGTGGCCCCGCCCATATAAGCCAAATTTTGAATTTGAGATATCTTGCACAATTTGTTAGCGAGAGAACTGTAATTTTGTTTATATATATCTGGAGGCAGTCTACGTGATTGGTCCAAAAATGGGCGGGGTCAGACTAATGGGCGTGGCCCCGCCCCATTAAGCTAAATTTTGAAATCGAGATATCTTGCACAATTTGTTAGCAAGAGAGCTGTAATTTTGTGTATATATATCTGCTGGAGACTTACGTGATTGGTCAAAAAATGGGCGGGATCGGACCAATGGGCGTGGCCCCGCCCATATTAGCCAAATTTTGAATTTGAGATATCTTGCACAATTTGTTAGTGAGAGAACTTGAAATTTGTATATATATATATGGAGGCAGTCTACGTGATTGGTCCAAAAATGGGCGGGGTCGGACTAATGGGCGTGGCCCCGCCCCTTTAAGCCACATTTTGAAATCGAGATATCTGACACAATTTGTTAGCGAGAGAGCTGTAATTTTGTGCATATGTATCTGGTGGCACTCTACGTGATTGGTTCAAAAGTGGACGGAATCGGACCAATGGGCGTGGCCCCGCCCATATAAGCCAAGTTTTGAATTTGAGATATCTTGCACAATTTGTTAGTGAGAGAGCTGTAATTTTGGGTAAATATATCTGTTGGCGACCTACGTGATTGGTCCAAAAATGGGCGGAATCAGACGAATGGGCGTGGCCCCGCCCATATAAGCCAAATTTTGAAATTGAGATATCTTGCACAATTTTTTAACTAGAGTGCTGTAATGTTGTACATATGTATCTGGTGGCAGTCTACGTGATTCGTCCAAAAATGGGCGGGATAGGACCAATGGGCGTGGCCCCGCCCTTATAAACCAAATTTTTAAATTGACATATATTGCACAATTTGTTAGGGAGGGTACTGTAATATTGTACATACGTATTGGTGGTAGTGTACTTAATTGGTCCAAAAATGGGCGGGATTGGACCAATGGGCGTGGCCCCGCCCATATAAGCCAAATTTTGAATTTGAGATATCTTGCACAATTTGTTAGCGAGAGAGCTGTAATTTTGTGCAACTGTATCTGGTGGCAGTCTTCGTGATTGGTCCAAAAATGGGCGGGATTGGACCAATGGGCGTGGCCCCGCCCTTATAAACCAAATTTTTAAATTGATGTATATTGCACAATTTTTTAGCGAGAGTGCTGTAATGTTGTGCATATGTATTAGGTGGTGGTCTACTAAATTGGTCCAAAAATGGGCGGGATCGGCCAATGGGCGTGGCCCCGCCCATATAAGCCAAATTTTGAAATTGAGATATCTTACACAATTTGTTAGCGAGTAATTTGCTGTAATTTTGTGTCATGTGTCTGGTGGTAGTGTTCGTGATTTGTCCAAATATAGGCGGAATGGGCGTGGCCCCGCCCATATATAAACAACGATTTTAAATTGACATATCTTGCACAATTTGTTAGCGAGAGTGCTGTAATTTTTGCATATGTATTAGGTGGTAGTCTAATTGGTTGGTGCAAAAATGGGCGGGATTGGACCAATCGGCGTGGCCCCGCCAATATAAACCCAATTTTGAAATTGACATAACTCGCACAAATTATTAGCGAGATTACTCTAATTTTGTGCATATATATTAGGTGGCAGTCTACGTGCTTGGTCCAAAAATGGGCGGGGTCGGACAAATGGGAGTGGCCCCGCCCATATAAGCCAATTAAATTTTGTGTTTGATATATTTGAGCAATTTGTTAGAGAGATCAATGTAATTATGTGCATATATATTTGGTAGCAGTCTACGTAATTAGTCCAAAAATTAACGGGATCGCAAATCTGAAGTCTGGGGCAACGAAGTGGACCGGGTCCAGCTAGTATTTTATATTTCTGAGTAAATTAATTTTATTTGAAAATCAATAAAATTTACTTGGAACGCATATATTAATATATTACAACAAAATATATTTACAAACAAATTTTCTCAAATAAAATATGTATTTATATATCAATAAAATCATTGATTAGGAATATCTTCAAATATATATAATTTAGGAAAGATTTTCAAAACTTTGGTGAATTTTTCTAATTTCATTTTTAATTTTTCCTTCGTTTCGATTTATTTCTCCCAGTCAAAAATACCATTAGCAGCATTGCATTCTGTTTTAAGGGACTCATTTTAAATTTATGGGTATTTCATGTCAGCATTTTTTCCAATCCTTCGAGTAAATTAATGTCATCAAAAATTATACGATTTCAATTAAAAATTTCTAAAAAATTATCATTAAATTACTGAAAAACTTAACACAATTGAGGTTCGATATTTTCGGAATACTTAAATTTAAATACATTTTTGTTTCGGAATTAAAATCCCAAATAAAAGGTATTAGGGCGAAAACAAGGATTTGTTTAGAACAACATCTTCCCAAATATATAATTTTTGTGTGTACCAAATATTATATATTTAGAGTGTACCATAAACATATATATGCTTCAAGCCGAATGTGTTTGGGACAATATACTACAGAAGCGATTTTTTTTCAGCGTGTATGCTCTGTATAAGCAACATTTTTTTAACCGATCTGTATAAGTACGAGTATAAAAATTAAGAGAGAGAAGTATCTTGATACACTTCGAAACAATAGTAAATTTGAGCAAATTCAGTTTATATTTCTATATAACCCCTCCAGCCACGCGCGCCAGAAGCTGTATTTTAAACCGGTTTGGCCTTATAAAACAAAGTTCCCGTATGTGAGGCAGAATATGAAACGGCCAAAATCGTGTTATTGACGTAACTTTTTTGTTTGCTCGATGTTTTGGTCTCGATAAGTACTACATAGATGTCTATGAGGCAAATGACGATGTACGAAGTCATTTTCTAATGAAGACTTCACTTACTGCAGTTTCTACCCCTAAAAATTAAAAAATATTTTTATAGGAATAAAGCGCTTTAAAATCATGAGCAATTTGCTATGGGTGTACGCACTTTTCTCAAAAACAAGAAAGTTAAGTCTTCTTTAAAAATAGACATTGTACATCGGCGACATCTATGAGTCAATGTAGTACTCACATTGACATATCGCATGTAGAAATCGAGCTACAAACAAAAAAAATTACGATAAAAAACGATTCCGCGGGCTCTAAAAAAATTATTTTGCAATTGTCTCGAGGTAAGCTTTACAGGGTGGCTGATATGTAATGCAACAAAGTAAAGCGCTATATTTTTTTAATTTTTTTTTAAATGTTATTGTTCAAAAGCAAAAAATGTCGGAAATAACATAAAATTTTAGAAACAGTTTAGATTTGTTCGAATTGGCCACCTTTGGCACGAATTATGGCCTTCAAACGGCCGACAAAGCCATCACACGCTGCACGAAAGTGGCTCTGCGGTATTTTGGCCCATTCCCAGCGAAGCGCCGTCTTGAGATGATCGATACTTTGGTATTTTTTAGTGCGAACCTTACTCTCTAAAATGCCCCAGGTATTTTGGCCCATTCCCAGCGAAGCGCCGTCTTGAGGTGATCGATACTTTGGTATTTTTTAGTGCGAACCTTACTCTCTAAAATGCCCCAGGCGCAAAAGTCCAATGGATTGAGATCCGGAGATATTTGTGGCCATTGTGCGGTAGAAATGAAGCGAGGAACGTCCTTTTTAAGCCATTCTTGGTTGACGCGTGTTTAGTGCGATGGTGCTGAGTCCTGTTGAAATGTCCATGGTCTGCGGCCGAAATGTTTGTCTGCCCAGGGCTTCAATACTGTCTTTAGGACATTTTCCCGATAATATTCGGCATTTATTTTGACCCCGTGGTCGATGAATACGAGCGGGGATCGACCATCGGCCGTTACGGCGGCTCACACCATTGCCATCGGCGGCGCTTGAGTTCTGGTGGCCAATCGAAGGTGTACATTTTCAGCTGACCTCTTTGGCAAGTAAACCCGATCATTTTGTTTGTTCACAAACTGCTCAATTTAGAATGTCTTCTCATCGGAGAAAACCAAATTCGGTAACTTTCGTGCAAGCGAAGCAACTCCTTGGCTCTTCCCAGTCTAACTTTTTTTGTGCATCGGTGAGCTCTTGCACTTTTTGGAACTTCAATGGCTTTAGTCCAAGCTCATTTTTTAATATGTGTTGTATCCGTTATCGCGATATGTTCAGCTCACGAGCAATTTTTCTACCACTGCAGCGTGGATTTCGATTAAATCTGGCCTTCACTTTTCGGATCATTGCTGGTGTTGTTACCGTTTTTTTTCGTCCACTTTTTGGACGCGATGCAACACTGCCAGTATCACGGTAACCAGCAATGGTACGAGAAACAGAAGATTTATTCACATTTAAATGCTGGAGGGCTCTAACGATAGCCACTTGTGTTTTCCACGCAAATATAAAGCACACTATCACGCTTGAATTCCATCACGAATAACTTTTTTTCTGAATCTGAAGATCAAAATGCTTTTGTAAGCTTGTAAACAATAAAATGAACTGTCACTGAAATAAATCTGTCAGCTATCATACTAGCGGTTTAGAAATGATAGCAACCTGAAGTTGGTTGCAATACATATCAGCCACCCTGTAATATTTCGCTTCGCATTTGATAATTTTTGGTGACCCGGTCTACTGTATTTTATATACGATCATTACGAAATTCGACAGAAAGACGTTTCTTATTACATGAATGAGCACTACGAAATTTGGGGAAAATCGGTTCAGATTAGTTATAGATATTCAGATATATGTATATGTTCCTCCCGATTTGGTATCAAAGCGCTACTTACGATCATTACAAAATTTGGCAGAAACAAATTTCATAATTTAGGAACGAATACTGCTTATATGTTCCTGCCCATTTAAGCGCTATTGCAACTGAATTTTATGTCCGATCTTTAAATAATTTAGCACAAATGAGTTTTTTCAACCAAGCTGATAAAAATATGTTTAGATTATGTATAGTCCCATCTATCTGATCTATCAAAGAAAACTGCGAATTTTAAGGATATGGTTTCAGATCTAGTTCATTATGATCAACATCTGCAACTGCTCCTTGGAAGACTTGATAAGGCGGTTGAGCTAAGTACTTTGTTAACTGAAACAAAAATAATTATTCCAAATTATTATCACATTTTTTTATTATCACAATGTCCCCTTTCGCATTGTTAGGGAGGTGTAGGGTATTATAAAGTCAGCCCCGCTCGATTTTCTGTCTTTCCTTCCTAGATAATTTCCTGAAAACTTATTTTTTTTTAGAAAATTTTATCAAAAATGTTTTTTTTTTGAAAATATAAAAATTTAATTTCTAAAAAATTTTGTGGAAAAATGCAATTTGGACAAAGTTTGGAAGAAAATACAATTTCAATGAAATTTTGTAGAAAAATTCAATTTCGGAACAATTTTCTAGATTACTATTTCGAGGAAACTTTGTGGAAAAATTAAATTTTAACAAAATTTCCCTCAAACGATTTTAATTTCGAAGAAATTTTGTAGAAAAATGCAATTCCAAACAATTGCATGTCTGTTGAAATCACTATTAAATAGAAGAAATGTAATTAAATAGAAGAAATGTAATTTTTTAATCTGTTTGTATTCTCCGATTTTCCCAACTTTTTTATATTTTGAACTTCTTTTAATTCTCTAACATATAAGCTTTGGATGGAAGTGGTCCTAAAATTATTCATACATTTTTTAAATTAAAAAAAAATTGGTGCAAACCACTGTGCTTGAATGCTTCGGAATAGACGCTCCACGTCAGGGAACAAAATAAAGGAGACACTTCAGGAAGTATTTCCTCCAAAACACCCGACACCATCACTGATCCCCTTATCCCTGCTAATCTCCCTACAAAAAACTATACAAGTATATCCTAAGTAGTAGAAATCTATAGATTTTGTGGGTGATAAATGTGACAAAAAAAATTCCTTGTAAAAAATCAATATAGGTGCCCACAATACACTTGTATAAAAATTCGCCAGTTTTTTAATATATCATATTTATTGGTTATGCAGTGCGTCACAAAGTGTTCACGAATTTTCATAAAAAAACGAAATTGTTGTCTGCAAATAAGTAATTTTAGAATTCTTTATATTCATCTTTCTTTTAGTTATAAGATTCTGTGTGCTTTGTTATGCACAATTTGCTAAAAATTACGAAAACACACTTCAACTTTCAAAGTTACTTCCACTTTTCGTAGCGTGTGTCACAAAACTTTGCGATCAGTTATTTCGTAACAAATACACTATGCAACAAATGACCCTACCTACCTATACTTAGTTTTGCGGGATTGGTGGCCAATTTTTTTTATGGGCCTCGAAAGATTCGGAATATCAGTGGACCCCTTGAAAAAAGGTGTCATCGGTTTTTGAGCAACAGCTACTTCAGACTTGGTGATAGCGCTTAAATATATTTGGCAATAATGCAGCTAAGAACACGTTGAACAAAGTCTGTTAAGTCTAAGTATATTTCTCCTGACTAATTTAAGTGGTAAAGACCAAGCAGCTGCTAGCCTGGAGATCGGTAATCGCATATATTGGGTGGTCTCCAGCTACTTGCCTTATGAATCTGTAGTACCGACTGCTTTATTCAGGGAAGTAGTAGAAGAAGCAACGTCTGACGAGCTCGAGCTGATTATTGGCGCAGACACGAACGCTCATCATACTATCTGGGGTAGTACGGATATAAACAATAGGGGTGATTCGCTTCTTGACTTTATTCTAACTACCAACCTTAGTATTTGTAACATAGGTAATAAACCGACCTTCACAATTAAAGACAGACAAGAAGTACTCAACGTAACGTTTGCTACTGACCGGCTGTCAGACAAAATTATTGGGTGGAATGTACTGGACGACCACTCATTCTCAGATCACCATTGAGTTCAAACTCGCGGAAAAAGCGCCTAAACCCGCCGTCCACAGAAATGTAAGGAAGACAAAGTGGCATCTGTATGAGAAGAATTTCAAGAAAGTCCTCAACTCTAAACTTCTGTACGAACCGAATGACAAAGCCGGTCTGGATAATCTGGTCGATCATATCACCATATCATTCAATAGATCCCTTGAAGAAGCCTGTCCAAAAACAAGGTACAAGGGTAAAACTAAACCCCAATGGTGGACTTCTGAGCTAACGGCTATGAAAAAGACCTGCAACAAGCTATTCAATAAGGCTAAATCTACTGGGGTCGCTAATGATTGGGATGCCTATAAAGAGCAACTCAAGATCTATAAGAAGGAGCTTAGAAAGGCGCAAAGGCGCTCTTGGTATACCTTCTGTGGTGAAGTGGAAAAGGTCTCCGACGCCGCTAGGCTGAGGAAGATATTATCTGCTTCACCATGTACAGTGGGATATTTACAGGATGAGGCAAATAACTGGACCAAAAACAGCGAGCAGTCGCTCAATGTACTGCTCGACACACATTTCCCGGGGAACTCTGTAACAGAACCCGAGGATCAGCAGGACCAACAAGAGTGCGAGTGGACTGCGAGCGTCGCTAGCTTCTTGACTGAGAGATCCAGAATAAGCTGGGCTATTAACAGCTTTGAGCCCTTCAAGTCACCTGGACCAGATGGCATCACTCCAGCAGAAATGCAGAAAATGTTAAAGTACATTATCCCCTGACTGGAGAAAATTTATGTAGGCTGTATCAGGCTTTCATACGTCCCGAATCGATGGAGGGATACCAAAGTGGTATTCATACCTAAAGCGGGAAAGATATCACACACTAGGCCAAAAGACTTCAGACCAATTTGCCTATCCTCGTTCCTATTGAAAGGTCTGGAAAGACTTTTAGATCATTTCATTAGGGAAAACCTGGATACAAAACTCCTGTCGGGGAACCAACATGCTTACAATAAGGGCAAGTCTACAGAATCAGCCCTGCACGAACTTGTGAGCACTATCGAATCGTCCCTGCATTTCAAGGAATTCACCATGGTGGCATTTCTTGACATAGAAGGGGCTTTTAACAACATTCACTCAGATGCGGTAATTGCGGCACTCTCACATCTAAAAGTTAACAGTAGTTTGATTAGACTAATTCAAAGTCTGCTCACCAGAAGACGCATAACAGCATGTCTAGGGTCCACAACTCTAACAAGGTATGTAAACAGAGGGACCCCGCAAGGAGGAGTACTGTCTCCACTAATTTGGAACCTAGCGGTGAATGAAATCCTGCTAGATCTAGAACGTTGTGGCTGCAAGGTCGTGGCATATGCGGACGACGTGGCAATCGCAGTGAGTGGCAAATTCGTAAACGTCCTCAGAGACATCCTACAGGTGGCTCTGAACAAGTTGGCTAGATGGGCCAGAAGCAGCGGTTTGGGCGTTAACCCCAACAAGACAGAATTGGTTCTCTTTACTAGGATGAATAATGTCCCACATGTGGACCCTCCACCTCGGATAAATGGAACAGATCTAGTCTTTTCTGAAAGTGCACAATTTTTAGGAATAATTCTAGATAGGAAAATGTTATTTAGACTTAACGTATTGGAACGTGTAAGGAAGGCCAACGTCGCCTTATATTCCTGCAAAAAGGCTGTATAGCAGTAGTTCGTCCTATACTGCTATACGGCATTGTGGTATGGTGGACGGCAACTGACAAACTAACCATCACCAACCTTCTAACAAAGGTTCAGAGAACAGCCTGCCTGAGCATAAGCGGAGCCTTAAGGACTACAGCGACCGAGTCTCTACAAGCCCTACTCCATATACTGCCGATTAATATTGTGGCGAGAGAAGTTGCAACCAAAACGGCAATAAGATTAAACTGCCTATCAATGTGGGGGTACAAGAACTATGGTCACATGAGGATATCAAAGTGTAGTGCTATGGTAACCGACCGAGTGGACTATATACCAACTGTGTACACCTTCGAGAGAAATTACATTACTGCGATTCCCGCCAGAGATGAATGGGTCGGCAGAATACCAGGTAATAGAAACCATCTCCACTTTTACACGGATGGTTCGAAGCTTGATGAAAAGGTTGGCTTCGGAGTACACTGTGAAGAACTTAGTCTGGATATAGCTCACAGACTACCAGATACCTGCAGTGTCTATCAAGCCGAAATAATGGCAATATGGGAAGTCGCCAAGTGGCTGAGTCGCAACATAGTAACCAACATTGGCGTTGTCATTTACTCGGACAGCCAGGCTGCCATCAATTCTCTGGAGGCAACATCCCTAAATTCACAAACAGCCCTCGACTGCCGCAGATCTCTTAACGAGATGGCTGAGCAGTTTAATATACACCTCATATGGGTGCCTGGGCATAGGGATATCCCGGGGAACTGCAAAGCCGATGAACTTGCTAGGAAAGGGACGACATTACAAATTCTCGAAGAATTTGCATATATTGGTGCGCCACTATCCACGTGCAAGCTTTGGCTTAGGCAAGAGGCAATCAGGCAGTCCAACGAAAGATGGACAGAAATCGGCACCTGCAGGGTAGCTAGACAAATCTGGCCAAGGTATGACCTGAGTAGGTCAAAATATCTCCTCGCACTAGAGAGGAAACGATTGTCTACGTTAGTACAGGTTCTGACGGGACACTGCTTGATCGGCGAACACGCCAAAAGAATGGGTATTGACTCCAATGACTTCTGCCGAAGCTGTGGAGATGAGGAAGAAGTGGAGAGCATTGAGCACTTGCTTTGCGACTGTCCCGCTTTGAGTAAACGACGACTGGACATACTGCGGTCGGCCTTTTTAGGCAGCCTAACAGATCTTTCCAGTACTGATATTCGTACTATCGATAAATTTATACATCAGACAGGTTGGTTTCGATGAGGGCCATTTCAGCCCGTGGTAACACTAGGGACCTAAACTGGTCTATGTGAGCTTGTAAAAAAAATACGGCTGCCACCCTTACCTAAAACCTAAAACCTAAAGTCTGTTAACATTTCATGCCAAAAAAATTTTGTTTTAATGCTATTTTTTTCCAAAAACATAGGATTAAATTTATTTTTTTTCACTTTTTTTGGCATAACTTTAAGGGATCGCTAATTTTTTACTAATAATATTTGGCAATATTGTAGCCACGGTAAATCTGAACAACTTTTATGAACAAATCAATACAATCTGAACGTGTCTAGGCACCTTAAATAGCTCAAAAATCCACATTGTACCCCAAAAATGTAAGTATTTCACTGTTATGTAACAAAAATATATTTTTTTGGTATATGGCATGTACAGCAACTTTAAAGAAAATATTAATGCCAATATTTTTGTGGAACATTTTAACCCTCTAGCTCCCCCACATAACTGTAATTTTTGGCCCCATTTTAACAAATCGTAAAAAACACCCCTTAAAAGGGTGAGGGCGGGGATGAAATGTTCTACAAAAATGTTCGCCATAAAATTTTACTATATGTGTCAGAACACGTACGACTAACATTGATGCACGATCAGGAATTTGACCTTTTTTGGTGTTTGTGTTATGTTTTGAGCTCTGGTGTGTTCTGACACATATAGTAAAATTTTATGGCGAACATTTTTGTTGAACATTTCATACCCGCCCTCCCCCTTTTAAAGGGTGTTTTTTACGATTTGTTAAAAAGGGGCCAAAAATTACAGTTATGTGGGGGAGCTAGAGGGTTAAAATGTTCCACAAAAATATTGGCATTAATATTTTCTTTAAAGTTGCTGTACATGCCATATACCAAAAAAATATATTTTTGTTACATAACAGTGAAATACTTACATTTTTGGGGTACAATGTGGATTTTTGAGCTATTTAAGGTGCCTAGACACGTTCAGATTGTATTGATATGTTCATAAAAGTTGTTCAGATTTACGTGGCTACAATATTGCCAAATATTGTTAGTAAAAAATCAGCGATCCCTTAAAGTTATGCCAAAAAAAGTGAAAAAAAATAAATGTAATCCCATGTTTTTCGAAAAAAAATGCAGGAAAACAAAAATTTTTTGGCATGAAATGTTAACAGACTTTGTTCAACGTGTTCTTAGCTACATTATTGCCAAATATAGTTAAGCGCTATCACCAAGTCTGAAGTAGCTGTTGCTCAAAAACCGATGACACCTTTTTTCAAGGGGTCCACTGATTTTCCGAATCTTTCGAAGCCCATAAAAAGAAATTGGTCACCAATCTCGCCAAACTGAGTATAGGGCTATACTACCATTTGGCAGTAGAATCGAAGCTATACCGTCAGATCCGTGTATTTTTTTTTCACTGTTGCACAGAGATATCAGTTAAAACAAGTAAGAAAGTTTCAGTCGGATAAACCGACTAAGGTATGCCCTCACTTTGTGAGTACTCTAATATGAAATATTACACGAATTAATCTGTCAATTTGTATGAGAGGTACCATATACTCCTATTTTTCGCTAAACAGTAGATACTTCAAATATATTGCACTGCACCGAATTGTAAGAGTTTATGAGCACTGGTATATTAAAGTTATGATCTATTCAATGTTGGTATGATTTGGCCATTATGTGTGGGAGGTACGAAAAGGAGCGTGTTGATAACACCCATTTTTCATGGGGCTATATGTACTTTAACAAGTAAAAGCGTTAAGTTCGGCCATGCCGAATGTTATATATCCTCCACCATGGATAGCACGTGACATCACAAAATAACTCAAAACTGAAGAAAATAACACCGAAAAACAAAATATATAGTAGATGAGAACAGTAGGAAACATATAGTAAATGAGAACAGTAGGAATCACAGCAAGTTAGATGCTATATATGGGGACTATATCAAAACATTGACCGATATGGCCCATTTGCAATCCCAAACAGCCTGCAACTATAAGAAATATTTATACCAAATTTGATCAACCTAGCTCTACTATTGCGGACTGTAGCGTGATTACCACAGACGGACGGACGCACGGACGGACAGACGGACATGGCTAAATCGTCTTAGAATTTTACGACGATTAAGAATATATATACTTTATGGGGTCTCAGATCAATATTTAGATGTGTTACAAACGGAGTGACAAAATGAATATACCCCCCATCCTATGGTGGAGGGTATAAAAATATTATAATGTGCAAAATTTTGTTGTATTTTCGTGAATTGGTACTCACGCTTTAAGCTCTTAACTTTTTGTATTAAATGGTACATTTGTGTGGGAGGTCCCAAAAGGGGCGTGGCAATAACCCCTTGTTTTCACTGGACGGTAGGCACTATAAAAGCATTACACTGTACAAAATTTCAAGTATTTTTATGCACTGGTGTTATAAGCTGCTAAATTTTGGTGCAAAATGGTCCATTTGTGTGGGAGGTACCAAAAGGGGGGTGGCAACTTCGGCCATTTTTCACTGAATTGTAGGTACTGTAAAACCATTACACTGCACAAAATTTCTCATTCGACATTACACGGGCGTACCCAAAACGGATATCCACCGAACATACTTAGGGTCTTAGGTCACTCCTTCGATGTGTTACACTTTTGGTCCGTAGCAAATGATATATACGCTCGTATCACTAAAGTGAGGGTATAAAAAGTAAAATTTGAAAGTACATACAATTAAAGCCCACTAAACGTCAAATAAAGCGCAGGATTTTCCCATATACCTCCTACATAACATATAAATATACTCGTATATGGGCATTTCCGCCGAATGGTCAACCAGGGCCGAAAAATAAAATGTTGTTTTTTTTTTTGTATTTTATTGTGAATAATTGTAAAAAAAATAATAAAAACATGTCGCAATTTTTAAAATACAATTGTTTCATAGCATATCTCAGTTGTTGTCACGAGAAAATTGGCCTAAAAACTGAAAAATGTTATATTTTCCATTTTAAGCTACTTTTAAAGACATTTTTATATTTAATTATTTTACATGCAAAACATATGTTACGATTGCACTCTTTCTACAAAATGTCTCTATCACAATCAATTAAGAAGGGAAATATCAATTAAGAAAGGAAGCTAAGCCAATTAGAAAAAAACCAATAGAGATAATTTATTGTGTAAATACTCGATAGAAAGCTACATTAATCCTCTTTTAAAATAAATTAATAGTATTGATAAATTTTTTTTGTAATGATCGACCTTTTTTGAATTTTATATTTTTAAATAAAAAGCGAGCTCGAGGTAAAAATACAGACTTTGACGATGCAGGTTGATTGCATGTTATTTTAAATTTGTTATTGTTCCTCAGAATTGTTATGTTCCTGAAGATGTTGCTCAACGAGGAACGAAATATTGAACAAAATAAATAAATAACCAATAAACCATGACCTCGAGCTCGCTTTTTATTTAAAAATATAAAATAAATTAATAGTTTTAGAATATTCCGTTCCATTTCGCAGATTTTTACAAGTTACTAAATTCAGCCAAAGTTGGCTTCTACTTCGCGTACGTTCGCGACCACACGTTTATTGCTATCATTATAAAAACTAAAACTCGATGAAGTCCATCTTTTTACCCAAAAAAAAACGGGGAAAATTTTTGTTTTCTATATTTTTTGTACATCAAAAGCGTACGAACGTGAGTTCGCGACCCGCGGAATGCCCATATATATTTTTGAAGTACATATGAGTATATAAATTTCTTCAAATTAGCCTTACTTTCATCGTTAAGATACTGGATATTCGAAATTACAAAAATAAATTATTTTGTTAACTACGTTTTTCTCAAAACATAGAAGGCTACCCTCGCAGATAGCAAGGAATTATTAATTATTATTGTAATGTTATTAAAAAACCACAATAAACGTGTGGGAAATTACAAAATCCGTCTAATATTTGTCACATTTTGTCTACAACCAAACAACTGCACAGTGTTTGAAATTTGTTTTCGTGAAATCAATAAAATGCAATCGAAACGATGCAATAACATTAATTGAATCATAACAGGAACATTTAATTCAGCGCGGTTTCGCGGTTCGCCACCACTTACATACATACTCGTACTTGTATCCATAGACGATTATTACATGTCTATGTCGATCGCTCGATCAGGCCGTCCGTCCGGCCGCTTGTCTGGCATTTAGTGCAAAAAAAAATGGCAAAAATATCAACAACTCCGATTCCGATGGCAAGAAAAAAATATATGTTTGAATCGCTCCAAAGTGGTTCTGAGTGTCGAGTTCAGAGCCAAGGTTAACATTTGTCGTTTGACGCAGTGGCGGCAGCAGCAGAACAGTCTGCGGCTGTGGCATTTTGCGGCTGACATGGCGTATGCCATTGTTGTCGCCTTTGGCTGCTGGTCCACGTCGTTGTCGTCGTTGACTTTATGTAGTTTTCAAATGCATTTTTCTATTTTTGAATGTGAATTGCAGTGTATAGATTATATGTACGTATTTAATTTTTATTTGTTTATACAAACTTAGGCACTACTAGACTAGACTAGTATCATTTTCATTGGTAAACATTGACTTTGAACTTTGATTTTTAATGTTAGTTTTGTTTGCGTTGAGAATTTTCCGGTATGGATGACTTTTAAATAAAACATAGAGAGAGATAGACAGACAGACGGACAGACAGAGAGATCTATCAGCTGATTTCAAAACTGGTTCTTGTACATTATTAATTGCCAATATAAAGAATTGCTCGGGGTTGTGTTGTAAACGAAAGTATTTTTAACCAGAAATATGTGTATCACTTTAAATGTCGCATATGACGCATTACAATAACAGAACTGAGTATATTTTATGGTTTTATCCAACACATCTAGGCGGACATCCGTCAAATCGTTAACACCCTAATAGGATCTAAGTAGATATACATATAAATTCACATCCTCAAAATATGTCCGTTAATTGTGAATATGGTTTTGTTAACGATTTAACTCTTCTGTCTAAAAAGTTCTGATTTTTTATAAAACACGGAAACTTACTTAATGTGCAATTTATATAAAACCTTACTTTTAAAAGTTGATCCAAGAATGAAATTGTTCTTCGAAATCACGAGGCTCCTTGTGGTTTCTTTTAGAGTTGTTAAGACGATTGGAGCTGAAATGAAAAAAACATATATTAAAAGTACCTGCTTATAATCTCTATATATTTATGCAAAAACGTAGACAAATTCTTTGCATCACGCAATTACTAATGGACCGATTTCTTAAATGTTTGTATACGAAAACCTCTTGGCCACAGATGGTTCTAAATTAAAATTTTAATATCTGATAAACTATTCATCGTAGAAGAACGAAATTCGGTACATACGTTAGTGGAGTTACTACCGAAAACTTCACGAAAAATGGCCGCGGTCGGATTAGTGGGTGTGGCAAATGTGGGTATATTTTACTTAAACAATTATTATCTCGGAAACTATTGATATTAGTAATTTATTTAAAAAGTAAACAACAAGTTTACTTTTTAAAACAAGTTTTTTAAAAAGTAAACAACATTTAAAATTTCAATATCTGAGAAAGTCTTCATCTCGAGTTATACCAAAATATGTGGCTCAACCCCTTCATTTTTTTCAATATCACGGTGTATCCCGAGAAATCAAAGATACAACCCTTTATGCTTAGAAAACAAGTAAGAAAGTTTCAGTCGGGTAAACCGACTAAGGTATACCCTCACTTTGTGAGTAATGTAATATATAACATTACACCAATAAATCTGTCAATTTGTGTGGGAGGTACCAGAAGGGGTTTTCCAAATACACATATTTTTCGGTAAACAGTACATTCTTAAATACATTGCATTGTGCTGAACTATAAGCGTTTATGTGCACTGGTATATTAAAGTTACGAGCTATGTAATTTTGGTATGATTTGGTCATTTTGTGTGGGAGGTACAAAAAGGGGCGGGGTGATAACGCCCACCTTTTACAGGACTATAGGCACTATAACAGCATTACACTGTACACAATTTCAAGTATTTGTATGCACTGGTATTAAAGTTACAAGCCGTTTACTTTTGGTACGAAACGGTCCATTTGTGTGGGAGGTACCAAAAGGGGCTGTACAAAAATGCCGATTTTTTACCGGACTATAGGCGCTACAAAAACATTATACTGTAGAAAATTTCAAGCATTTTTATGCACTTGTATTAAAGTTATAAGCAGTTAAATTTTGATGCAAAATGGTCCATTTGTGTGGGAGGTACCAAAAGGGGCATGCCAACTTCACCCATTTTTCTCGAGTTAATAGCGACTAATATACTAATATTATGTGCAGAATTTCAAAAGATTCGAATAAGCAGTATAGAAGTTATTAAAGAATCAATATTTCACTAAATTTTAACCCTTTGTGTGGGAGGTACCAGAAGGAGTAGACCAATATGGCCCATCTTCGAACTCATCCGGAGATAGATCAAAGTATTACCACATACCAAATTTGAAGTCAATCGGTTACTCCTTTCGAGAGTTATCGTGCGCACCAGCCAGCAGACACACAGACAGACAGACAGATAGACAGACAGACAGACAGACAGACGGACGGACATTGCTCATTCGACTTAAAATGACCCAAAACGGATTTCCTCCGAACATACTTAGGGTCTTAGATCACTCCTTCGATGTGTAACACTTTTTTCCGTAGCAAATGATATATACCCTCGTCACACTAAAGTGAGGGTATAAAAATAGGTTGCATCACATATTATGGCGTAACTAGAGAACCATTTCTCCGAATTGGTTCAGGAAAGTTTTAAAAAATTCAAAATTAAGTAGCATTCATCTTCTTACAATACAATTTTCTATCCTTTCAACGGTTTCGACGATATCTTACAAAATATTGGGAAAAAATCATTTGTTTGAGAAAATTTTAATATATTTTACATAAATGCCTCATAAAAACATCTAAAATGTATATTTTTATGATATGATCGTAATGTCTGATCGGTCATGAATAAAATGAGACTATTCCGGAGAAAATTGATGCAAAATGTTGTAGCGAGGAACCCCTCACTTCTCTTGAAATTCGAAAATTTACTCTAATTTCTACAAAAAAAATTTTATAAAAAAATATTTTTTTTCCTTTATTAGTAACAAAAAAAAACCAAAAATTTTACACTTAGATGTCAGACCCAATAATCGTGTCGACCAGCGTTATCTAAAACTTCACTAAAATTCTATGAAAATTTGAAGAAAATCGAGGGGGAGCAATTTTTTCTACAAATGTTTTTTCAAAAAAAACGTCCGTACATTTTTTTTTATAAAAATTTCAAAAAAGAAAATTTACAAAAATGGCACATTGTGTCCTCTTTAAAACAAAGTAAACTTTTCAAAAATCGGTTCAGCCGTTCGAGAGCAATTACAAAATTAAAATGCCCATAAATTTGTAACTGCTTATAAACATTTTAGCCAAAAATAAACTACATAGATCGATATTAAATATTCTGACACATATGCATATATTAATAGTCATTAACATTAAAAAATGCTTAGGTAATATTTTCAAGAATTATTCACAGTGTTTTTGAGTAAAAAATGTACTTACGAAAATTAATGTTAACTTAACTTAACTTAAATTGTATGTTAAGATACGCCGAACAAAAATGTTGGACACATCATTAACTAATTTGGACGTTTCTGTATTTAAATATTAAATTAATTGTATTAATTTAAGTAATATTTTAGTTGTATTAATGATTTAATAAATTTACACGGCGAGGCGAAATAAAAAATTCGTCTAATACTGCGTTAACATCTACTAGAATGTCTCGATAAATATTCGGGGAAGCCAATCCATTTAAACGATTTTCAGTCATGGTTGAAAGCAAGTAATTTTAATGATTATGCCAAGCAGTGAACTGAATGAACTACATGGACCGAAACATGAAAATATATCGTTATCCAAAGCCTTGATAATGGCTAGTTGTAGGTGAAGACATATTTCAACAGACTCATATTGTTGTACCCATCGAGTTGCAATACCGCGTTGATTAGGACTAGCAGATAACGACGAATGCAGGAAAAGCATCGAAATGATGAAACATTTTATGTGTCACTGCCCGGCTTTTACACATGCAAGCTCCCGATATTTCGGGTCCGACACAACATGACGAACCATCTAATAGGCCAAATCGTAAAAATTATCGTAAAAAATTTCGATTAGGAATTACAATTATATTTTGTGTTCACTCCAAATATATTGTAAAATTTCAAAAATATAATATGTTAACTATTAAAATATAATATGTGACACATAAAATGTTCCATCATTTCGATGCTTTCCCTGCACTCGTCGTTATCTGCTAGCCCTATGCGATGAAAATGTGCTTGTAAGCTTGAGTGTCCCGTTAGAACACTCATCATCTTACTAATCTCATTCTTGTTTAGTTTCAGAAAACTAAAGGGTTTTCCAAGGGTTTATTTCATAATAAAGAGGAAGGTATGCCGTTAATAATGAAAAACAACATCAGCCAAATGGCCACCACGACCACGCTTACAGGACCATATCCTTTTCATGAAATTTTCCATAACCAAATCGCAAAGTGGCTGCCCTATGTCATCGATAGCCTCACGAATTCTATCTTTAAGGTCTTGAATCGACGCTGGTCTTTTGGCGTAGACCTTATATTTCACGTGGCCCAAAGGAAGAAGTCGCAAGGTGTTAAATCACAATTTCTCGGTGGCCAATTGTGATCACCTCTTCGAGATATCCGGAAACTTTTCCCGTAACAGAGCAATGGTTTCGATGCTTGTGTGGCACATAGCGCCGTCTTCTTGAAAGTAAACGTTGGCCAGATAACCATAAAAAATCATTAATCATCTCTCGATAGCGCAATCCATTCACCGTAACTGTTGATCCAACCTCATTTTCGACAAAGTAAGATCCAATGACCCCGCCGGACCATAAACCGCACCAAACAGTAACACGATGAGGATGGAGAGGCTTCTCAACAATAACTCTTGGGTTTTCCGAGCCCCAGATGCGACAATTTTGCTTGTTGACGTAGCCATCGAGGTGGAAATGGGCCTCATCAGTCAAGATGGTTTTTCGATGGAATTCCCGATCATTTTCATGCATTTCATGGACCCAATCAGCAAAGACACGACGTTGTTGATGATCGGCCTGCTTGAGTTCTTGTGTTGACTGAACTTTAAAAGCTTTAAGACCCAAGTCGTTATGCAAGATACAGTGTAATGACGTTTGTGGAATGCCCAATTCCAAAGAACGACGAGGAATGGACAAACCTGGGTTTTCTTCAACACTTTGGGGTAAGCACCAATAGTCTCAGTTGTTCTTGAGCGACGTGCACGGGTTTTATTGTTCACATCACTAACTTGTCCCAACAGCTCGAATTTTTCCACCAATTTCTGTATTGCTGTCCGACAAGGTGCTTCACGACGACCCAAAAATGCTTTAGTTTTGCGAACTGTGACTGCAAGATTTTCACCATTTTTGTAGTGAATTTTAATAATTTCAATACGTTGTTGAATTGTGTATCGTTCCATTTTTAGTAATGGTGTAGTTTCACATTGTCAAATGTCAAAGAATAAATGCTTCAAAAGTGACAGCTACCGAAATACTGGGTGATTCAAAATAACACCTCTTGTTGGAAAACCCTGTATATGGTTAATCAAAAAATTCCACAAAGCGTTTCTGCGGGTGTACTAAAAAAGTATAAAAAATGGGAAATGATAGTACAAGTCACGACCTTACAAACGAGCCTTCATTAGTAAAATTCCGTCCACGCGTTTGCATAATACCTAATTCCCAAAATATACCTTTTCAGATATTTTCCGAAATTTGTCAGATTTTAAATGCTTATAACATCTGACAATTTTTGTTTTTTTTTTCTCGCCGACTACAAAATAATTCATTTCCATAGTAAAACGCATATTCAAATTTGGAAGACTATCGGGAATGTCGACCAGATTTTTTTGAAAAATCGTTCGGTTTGACATGAAATTAACGATATATAAACATGTAAGAGACCCAAAAAAGTCTCGAAATATATACGTCCGAAACTATAGGCAAAACTTATTAATTGGCATTTTCAGTTTTTTTATTTCCTGGTCCTAGATACCAACTTTCAAAAAAAAATATTGTAAATACTTATTCGCGCCCTGCGATATCAATATAGATGTTACATTAAAAAGGAGAATTTTGGATATTTCTAATATTTACATACTCGTAGTTACGTTTTAATTTAGATATTACATTTATGTTCTTCAATCTGACTGATAAGTTTAATTCAAAATGTTAATCAGTATCACATAATAAAGGTTTAATTAAACTGCTAACATAGTTACGAACTTTAAATATATTGTCAAGGAAATAAAAAAAATGTTATAACTCTACTGTACATAGATAAAAAATACAAAACGAAATACAAACAAAAGTGAAATCGTAACCCAGAAAATAACATTCCTTCATATTTCGGGGCGATCAAATGCAAAAATTAAACCACAATTATAAGATAATATTTAAAATAAACCATAAAGATAAAAAGTCAATGTTTATGGAACAAGAAAAAAACGCCCAATTTCGCTTCTCCAACGCGAAATCAAAATAAGCAAAGTGCATTCAAATGGGTTTATTGGCCTCATTCGAGGAGGGGAAGGAAAAACAAAAGTTAAAAGATACTTTCAATGTGATAAAAAGACCAACAATTTCGAAAATAAAACTCTTCAGTGGAAAAAATAATGCAGCTTTCTCTCTTTGATGTGGATAGGAAGAGCAGCCTTCTTACCTTCCTTTTGAGTTGAAAGTGATCGTTTTGAATAAATAGTTGATGTTTCGCTGTGGAACAGTTGGACTATCATTGAAAATAAAATTCTTGTGGCCGTTTGGTATTCCTTCAGGATCTACAAAATGGCTGAAAGGATGTATTTGCGCAACATTATCGTACAGCGGAGAGAAACGATCCTGGCTTTATTATGATCCGGTAGGTAGCGTTAGGTTAAGAGGGTCAAGTTGTGACTAAATCTTTCGTTTATTGAAGGAAATAATTTATATTCCTGATATGCCCTGGCTGGAGAAGATATACGGTCTGAAGCAGCATTAAGCTCTCGAATATCCGCTATCGATGGAGGCCAATTATGACAAATGACTTCAGGCCAGTTAAGTAGTATGTCCTCGATCCTATTAAAAGGTCTAGAAAGACTTTTAGACTTTTTTATTAGAGAATACCTGGATACAAAACTCTTGACGGGAAACGAAGATGCATCATACAAAAAGGACAAGTCTACAGAAAAGGCCCTGTAACAACTATGAGCACTATTGTATCGTCCCTACATTTCAAAGAATACACTATGGTAGAGTACACTTTTTTTATTATTACTGGTGCATTTACCAACATTCACTCTGATACAGCATCAAATGCGGCGCTGTCGCATCTTAGCGTCAACTATATCTTGATAAGACTTATGCAGCTTTTACTTACCAGAAGGCGCATAACAGCAAGTTTTTGGCCACAACTCTAACGAGATTTGTAAACAGGGGGACTCCACAAGAAGGTTTGGAATCTAATTAGAATCTGTGGCAGCCAAGTCGTGCACTATGCGGACGCAGTACCCTGCAAATTTGAAAACGTCCTCAGAGACTTTATACAAGTGGATCTGAACAAATTGGCCCGATGGGCCAGAAGCAATGGTTTGAGCGTTAACCCAAACAAGACAGAAGTGGTTCTCTTTACTAGGAAGAATAAGGTTCCACGTGTAGACCCTTCTCGGAGTATTTTTCTGAAAGAGTAACATTTCTAAGTACAATCCTAGACAGGAAATTGTAATTCAGACTTAATGTATTGGAATGGGTAAGGAAGGTTCTCTTTACTGGTTCTCTTGACTACACGGGCCAAAATCGCCATTTTTGATATGTTTGAATCGAAAGAAAATATATTTGGAACACACATTTTTAAATGTTTTATATTTCTGAGTAAATAAATTTTATTTGAAAATCAATAAAATTTAATATATTAATATATTACAACAAAATATATTTGCAAACTAATTTTCTCAAATAAAATACGTATTTATATACAAATAAAATTATTGGTTGGGTATATCTTCAAATATATATAATTTAAAAAAAGATTTTCAAAACTTTGTTGAATTTTTATAATTTCATTTTTAATTTTTCCTTCATTTCGAACTATTTCTCCCAGTCAAAACTACCATTAACAGTATTTCATTCTGTTTTAAGGGACTCATTTTAAATTTCTAAGTATTTCATGTCAGCATTTTTTCAATCCTTCGAGTAAATTAATGTTATCAAAAATTATACGAATTCAATTTCAATTAAAAATTTCTACATAATTATCATTAAATTACTGAAAAACTTAACACAATAAATGTTCGAAATTTTCGGAATACTTAAATTTAAATACATTTTTGTTTCGGAATTAAAAATCCCAAATAAAAGGTATTAGGGTGGAAACAAGGATTTGTTTAGAACAACATCTTTCCACATATATAATTTTTGTGTGTACGAAATAAATATTATATATTTAGAGTGTACCATAAACATATATATGTTTCAAGCCGAATATGTTTGGGACAATATACTACAGAAGCGATTTTTTTCAGCGTGTAGGAAGAATAAGTTTCCACGTGTAGACCCTTCTCGGAGTTTTTTCTGAAAGAGCAATATTTATAGGTACAATTCTAGACAGGAAATTGTAATTCAGACTTAATGTATTGGAATGGGTAAGAAAGGTCAACGTCGTCTTATATTACTATACACGGAGGAAAATCTCCATTTTTGATATGTTTGAATTGAAAGAAAATATATTTGGAAACGAATTTTTTAAATATTATATATTTGTTAACAAACAAATATTATTTGAAAATCATGAAACTTTGTTTGGAACGCATATATTAATATATTAGAACAATATATATTTGCGCACTGACTTTGACAAATAAAATATGTATTTACTCACAAACAAAGTTATTGTTTAAGATGTTTACCAAATATATTTTATTTAAAAATGATTTTTTTAACTTTGCTGAATTTTTAGTTTTTCCTAGATTATAGTTAAAAATGACATTAGCAGCATTAGCTGTTGTTTTACATCAATAAATTTTAATTTATAAGTATTCCAATTCATCACATTTTGTCAATCCATCAATGCAATTTATATTTACGAAAGATTATACGATTTAAGTTTTAATTAAATGTTATAAACATATAAAATGTATAAAAAAATACTCTTGGAACATCTGAAAAACAGAAATCTTGTCTTTAAGTTAAGGCATTGATACATTGCCAAAATACATAAATACAAAATACTAGTTCCAAATAAAAAAATGTTAGAATGGGAACATATTTTTGTTTAGAACAATATCCTCCCAAACATATAATATTTATGTATGTCAAATATTATATATTTGGAGTGTACCCTAAACATATGTATAATTCAAGCCGAATATGTTTGGGACAATATACTACAGAAGCGATATTTTTTCAGCGTGTATGAAAGCTGTAGGGTAGCGTTGGGAAATTTAAACCATCTCCACTTCTATACGGATTGTTCAAAGCTTGATGATAAGGTTGGCGTCGGAGTACACTGTAAAGAACTCAGTTTTGATATAGACCATAGATAGCCAGATACTTGTAGTGTCTTTCAAGCTGAAATGATGTCAATAAGGGAAGTCGCCACAACACTGGCGTTGTCATTTACTCTGACAGTCAGGATTCCATCAATTCTCTGGAAGTCACGTTCCTAAATTCACAAACAACCCTCGACTGCCGCAGATCTCTCAACGAGATGGCAGAGAAGATTAACATATACCGCATATGGGTATCAGGGCATAGGGATATCGCTCGTAACTGCAAAGCCTATGAACTTTCTCCTCCTCTACTTAGTGTCAACTCTGACGGGGCATTGCCTGATCAGCGAACACACCAGGAGGTGGGGAATTCCAATCCAATGACTTCTGCAGAAGCTGTGGAGATGAGGAAGAAGTGAAGAAAATTGACCATCTGCATTGTTACTGTCCTGCGTTTAGACGTCTGGATATACTGAGGTCGGCCTTTGTTGGAAGGCTGACCGATCTTGCCGACACCGACGTTCATACAATTGATGACTTTGTGTATTAAACAGGTTGGTCCCGATTAGGGGCAACTGGGCCCGTGGTATCACTAGGAACCTCTAATAGTCTATGTGAGCTGGTAGCTTCGGCAGCCACCCAAACCAAACACAACCTAATGGTATATGAGCGTCCCAGTAGGTGAGTTGGTAGCGTGCCCGCCTATGAGTTTGGGGGTCGTGGGTTCGATTCCCACTAGAGGATCTGGTCTGTCGCTACAAAAATATAGCAAGCAACATGGTCTTTGTTACCCGACTTTTCCCTAAACCGTAAAATTAGTAATTCATATAAAGGGTGGCCTCATTTCGAAGAAGTATGGCCCGATGACGTCTCCAGCCCATAAGCCGCACCAAACGAGCTGGGCGAGCATGCACAGGTGTTTTCATATCTCCTACAGACCCGGTTTGCTGGACACTTTTGGTCGATTATGCTGATCAAAAAAACATCACGAAGTGTACGAAATGCATTTTGATTTGAACGCCCATTTCGTAAAAGGCTTAAAAAACTTTAACGCGTTGCTCGATTGTGTATCTTTCCATGGTTCAAATTAAGTTAGTCTGAAATTGAGAAATGTCAAATGAAATGCAGAAAAAAACTTGACGTTTAGGTGTGGGATAGAGGCAAACATTGTCCTACATACAGAACAAAAAATCTCCCTGCAGATCCACTTAGTATGTTACACGATTTAAAACCGTTTCTATATTCCTATTAGCGAGCTTTTAACATTGTAGTCGCACTTCCGTTTTCAGATGTCTGGTATTCCAAAACCAAAGAGAATTCCGTTTTCAATAAAATCCCCTTCCATTTGAAAAATATATCTATAGTTTAACTAAAAATAAATACAATACGATTCGTTTTTATTTCGCTTTTTTGTTATTGTTTTAGATTTTATGCAGAAATATTTACATTAACATTTACATTCAATTGTGATTTGTTCGTGTCTTTATGAATTAATAATGTAATAATTCATTATACGATTTGTAGCACAACTCATGTTGTTATTGTTTTTCCTTTAACGTTTTTTTTTCTCTTTTTGAATTTTATTGAATCACGAGATTACGTTTTAATCCAAAACATGGTATAATTAAAATCGATAGACGACTGGCGGCTATAAATGGCCGATTCCCCCGCAGAAGTGGTGGACGCCGGTTTTTAAAGTTTGAGACAATACGAGGAGTACGTGGAATAACCGACTAGAATACAAAACAGTTTAATCCATAAATTAAGCCACAATTGTGGAGACGTTAACAAGTGCCTGGGTTATTTTCTTTGCAACAATAATAATTAATATTTGTACGTGTAATATATATACAGATTAATTACAATTATGATTGAAAGTAATATATGTTTCGTATGACATGATTAACCCATTTACAAGTTCAGACCACGACAAGTGTATTCCACGTTTCAAAGAGAAGGAGTGCCCTCGTCTAAGAGTGGCGAAAGGTCCGGGTTTATATGGGGCATGACATATCATACATTGACAATCAAATACATTATTGGGCAAAGAAAATGTGGAGCACTTGCAATGAAACGAAGTCGGATTGATAAAAGGAATCAATTATTGTTTTTCGCATATATCTATAGAACTAACCGATATGTCCACGCAAGTTTTCATACTTTAGCACCCCAACAAAAGAATACGGAATATTTCATAAGGAGTCAGATTTTAAGAACCTCCTTAAAAGAAATTTGTCTTTGATGTCATAAAAATAATTATATTTTATGAAAAAATACTTCAAATTTGTATCAAGACCAGCCTACTTCTATAAGTAAATTGATAGAAAACAAGTATTTGTACATACGAGGGCCCCAAAATTAGCCGACCTAACAGAGAAAACACACGAAATTCGGAAAACATTTTCTTTATTTCTCAACATAATCTCCTTTTAGCTCCATTCACATTTTTCAGCGATTTTCAATAGCTTCTATACCTGCTTATATTAAGAACTGTCTAACTCCTGAAAATAAATAGCCATCAAACGCAACCTCCACCTTTTCATTGCTGGCAAATATTTTTTTTCCGTCGAGCAATTTTTTCAAGTTTGGAAACAAAAAATAATCCAACTTAACTAAATCTGGCGAATATATTGCGTACTAAAGTAATTCGAAGTTTAATTCATTGATTTTGATCACCAATGCACCAGTTCACGGTGCATTGTCTTGATTGTGAGCAAACGCGGCACCCATCTTGCGCATAGCTTCTCATCATCAAATTTTCCATCAATAGGCGATGTATAGCACTTTTTGAAATGCCTATAATTTCAGCTAGCTCAATCACCTTTAGCCGGCGATCATTCAATACAATCTAGTAGATTTTCATAACAATTTCTGGCGTGGACACCTGAATTGGTCGACCACAACTTTGTTCGTCTTGGCAGCTCGTACGGCCCCGTTTAAACTCTGGCATCCAATATTTTATAGTTGTAACGAAGAGCATACTCCCCCAAAGTAGAATCTAGCTCGGTTTTAATATTGGTGGGCCTGATTGGAGACCTTTCAAATGAATTTATTGTATTACATATCGCTGACCAATTTTTTCCATAAATTCAGTGAGACAAAAAATGAACAACGTGGCACCTTGAAACTTAAAATACATGTTTTAGAAGGTTGCCGTCATCTATATGTCATGTCGGCTAATTTCGAGACCGCTCTCTAGCAAACATTTTTAAAAAGTTATGAATGTTTTAGTATAGTTCATTCGATTTAAGTTATAAAGGAGTTCCATACAAATTTCATCATTTCACAAAGCTTCAATAGCATTTCCTGAAAAACTGCCTTTTCGACAAAGCATATTTTGGAATGGAGGTATTGATTTATCTCAACAGAAACCCTATAGGGTAATTCCAAATCAAATGAATCAAATAACACACATTTTAAAAATTACCCCTTTTGATTTTATTAATATTTGGCACAATGATTATAAAAATGTGCGTAAATTTTATGGTGCTTTTACTTTTCAAAATTCAATGAAAATCTGAAATGGTGAAATCCGGAATTCCATCGAAAAATCATCTTGACTGATGAGACCCATTTCCACCTCGGTGGCTACGTCAACAAGCAAAATTGTCGCATCTGGGGCTCGGAAAACCCAAGAGTTATTGTTGAGAAGCCTCTCCATCCTCTACGTGTGACTGTTTGGTGCGGTTTATGGTCCGGCGGGGTCATTGGACATTACTTTTTCGAAAATAAGGTTGGATCAACAGTTACGGTGAATGGATTGCGCTATCGAGAGATGATTAATGATTTTTTATGGTCGGAGTTGGATGGTATTGATCTGGATAACGTTTACTTTCAACAAGACGGCGCTACGTGCCACACAAGCAACGAAACCATTGCTCTGTTACGGGAAAAGTTTCCGGACCGTGTTATCTCTCGAAGAGGTGATCACAATTGGCCACCGAGATGTTGTGATTTAACACCTTGCGACTTCTTCCTTTGGGGCCACGTGATAGATAAGGTCTACGCCAACAGCCCAGCATCGATTCAAGACATCAAAGATAGAACTCGTGAGGCTATCGAGGACATATGGCAGCCACTTTGCGATTTGGTTATGGAAAATTTCATGAAAAGGATATGGTCGTGTAAGCGTGGTCGTGGTGGCCATTTGGCTGATGTTGTTTTTCAATATTAACGGTATACCTTCCTCCTTATTATGAAATAAACATCCGATCATTTATCTCAAAAAATTGCATTTTTCTTTGAATACCAAAATAACACCTCTTGTTGGAAAACCCTTTAGTTACTGTGTTACAGAGCTTTTAGGTAACTTTGGAGCCCAAGGATTTTTCTCAAAATTGCCATTTGTTAAATTAGCCATATCTTAACCGCTTCACGCATTTTGAAGATACTAATACCAATGAAATGCTCTACTATTCCTCTGAGATATTTATGTCCTTTTGGTGGAAGGATGTGGAAATATGGATTTTTTTTTTTTTTTTTATTTATTAGATTGAAAATTTCATAATATATATAATACAATATGTGTTGCCTCGCGCCTATGTAGGCTTAAAGAGGCGTGTTGACAAAGAATATTTATACTGAAATATGCATATGCGTATCTATATATATAAAAATGAAACGGTCCATCTATGTAATGGCATCACGTCAGAACGGCTGGAGCGATTTGGATGATTTTTTTTTTATTCGATTCTAAATTTTCACGAGATGGTTTATATAGAAAAAAAAAATTAATTGGACAAAGGGGCGTGGTACCTCCCATACAAATCGCAGGTTAAAAATCCGATATTTCTGCTCCTATTATAGGTATAGTGCTGAAATTTTGTTTGTATGCATTTAATGACAGATTATGTGAATTTTACAAAAATGGGCGGAATCGGACCAATGAGCGTGGCCCCGCCCATATAAGCCAAATTTTGAAATTGAGATATTTTGCACAATTTGTTAGCGAGAGTGCTGGAATTTTGTGTATATGTAAACGGTGGCAGTCTACGTGATTGGTCCAAAAATGGGCGGTATCGGACCAATGGGCGTGGCCCCGCCCACATAGACAAAATTTTGATATCTTGCACAATTTGCTAGCGGGAGTGCTGCAATGTTGCGTATATGTATCTGGTGGCATTATACGTAATTGATGAAAAAATGGGCGGGACCGGACCAATGGGCGTGGCCCTGCCCATATAAGCCAAATTTTGAAATTGAGATATTTTGCACAATTTGTTAGCGAGAGTGCTGGAATTTTGTGTATATGTAAACGGTGGCAGTCTACGTGATTGATCCAAAAACGGGCGGGATCGAACCAATGGGCGTGGCACCGCCCATATAAGCCAACTTAAAAAATGTGATATCTTGCACAATTTGTTAGCGAGAGACCTGGAATTTTGTGTATATATATCCGTTGGCGATCTACGTGATTGGTCCAAAAATGGGCGGGTTCGGACCAATAGGCGTGGCCCCGCCCACAATGACCAAATTTTGAAATTTTTATATCTTGCACAATTTGCTATCGGGAGTGCTGCAATGTTGTGTATATGTATCTGGTGGCATTCTACGTAATTGGTCAGAAAATGGGCGGGATCGGACCAATGGGCGTGGACCCGCCCTTATAAGCCAAATTTTGAAATTGATATAGCTTGCATAATTTTTTATCTAGAGTGCTGTCATGTTGTAGATATGTATCTGGTGACAGTCCACGTGATTGGTCCAAAAATTGGCGGGATCTGACCAATGGGCGGGCCACCGCCCATATAAGCCAAATTTTGAAATTGAATTATCGTGCTCATTTTGTTAGCGAGAGTGTTGAAATTTTGCGTATATGTATCTGGTAGCAGTCTACGTGATTGGCTTTCAAATGGGCGGAATAGGACCAGTGGGCGTGGCCCAGCCCATATTTTGATATATCTTGCAAGTATTATATAGGAAATACATGAACAAAAATGCTCGGTATGCGATAATTACAGCTGCTCACTCCAATACAATCGCAATATGATAATGTGATGCAATATCAATGAAACAAGAATTTGGAAATTTTATAAGTATACATTGCTATTTTCTGGACTTTCCACTGAATTCGGTATTTTTTCATTCAGTGAATTTATTACTAATACCAGTAAGGAAAGGCAGAAAGTCGGGCGGGGCCGACTATATAATACCCTACACCTCCCTAACAATGCGATAAGGGTCATTGCGATAATAATTTGGAATAATTGGTAAATGTATTTTGAACCGATAATCGCAAAATTAAGCAATATTCGTTCCTAAATTGAGAAAAATCTTTCTGGAGAACTTTGTAATGATCGGAAGTAAAGTACAACTTCTATAGCGCTTTGTAACCAAATCTGGAGGAACATATATATGGAGGTTATATATAAATCTGAATCGATTTCCTAGAATACTCATTCATGTAAAATAGAAACCTGTTTCTGTCGAATTTCGTACTGATCGGATATAAAACACAGTCTCTACAGCGCTTACATGTCAAATTGGGGGTAACATATATATATGGGGGCTATATCTAAATCTGAACTGATTTTCTCCGAATTTTGCGGCATTCCTTCATGTAATAAGAAACCTCTTTTCGAATTTTGACATGGGCAGCGAAGCGCACCGGGCTCAGCTAGTATACAATAAATATGTACATATGTATATTAATATTTTCTTTTAGAATATTGTTTACTTCATTTCGTATTAGGTGAGCAAAAAAACAAAAAAAAAATATATTAATAATATATTATATAGAATATAATCAGTAATCAAGAAGAATTTCAATATTATGCAAAATATACTCTTTCACAGTTCTTTTAAAAATAGATATTGAAGTACAATTTTTAACATTACTTGGCAAATTATTAAAAATTACACATCCAGCATATTCAATCCGCTGCCGAGTAGTTTCGAGCCTGCATCTTGCGATTCTAAGATTTGATGAGTTTCTAGTGTTACAAATATTCTGATTTACCGATAAGTTGATAAATCTAGATCCAATGTTATGCACTGATTTATATACGTACAATAATAGTTGTTTCTTATATAATCCATAAATAGGCATTATAGTTTTACAATAATCTTTATATAAACCTATCGTATTATGTCTGATATCCAAATTAAAAACACATTTCAAAGCTTTATTCTGTGCTGATTGAAGAATTTTCAATTCATTAGTTTTCTTGAAAGCATAAACTATTGCCATATACTCGAGATGGCTGTGAATTAAAGACTGATATATCAATAGTTTATTTTTAGTCGCCAGTTTCCTACTTAATTTGAATAGCAATCCAGACGCAGATGAAATTTTTGCTCTTAAAGATTTAATGTGACCATCCCAAGACAAATTGCTTTTTAGAACAATTCCCAAATATTTGATTTCATGTTCCTCTCTTACTAATTTTCCATTGATATATATGGAGAAATCACTGTTTATTGACGGTGAATGTGGTCTAAATCGTAACAATTTAGTCTTATCTGGGTTCAGAACAAGACCGTTTATTCTAGCATATTCGATTATTAATGATGCGTCTCTTTCTATTTGCGTTTTCAGAACCAAATCATTCTTATAGGGGTAAAAAATGGAAACATCATCAGCAAACATCACAATGGTGCCAAACAAACCAAGATTATTAAGGTCATTCAAATAAATTGTAAATAGTAGAGGACCCAAAACACTTCCCTGTGGAACTCCACAATCTATGGGAAGTATAGAACTTTTATACTCGCCAATTTGGACGTATTGTCTTCTGTCTGCTAAATAACTTTCCATGAGTTTCACTGCATTTCCACTTAAACCATAGTACGTAAGTTTCTGGAGAAGAATCTTATGATCAACCAGATCAAAGGCTTTGCTGAAATCATAAAAAATACCCGCTACGCCATTGAATCCCTTGTCCAGTCCTTCACATATGATATTAACTACTTTGACAACCGCATCATTCGTACCAACTCCCTTCACAAACCCAAACTGATTCCTGCTTAAAAGCGATTCCCTTCCCATAAACTCCAAAAGTTGCGTATGCATAACCCGTTCAAATATTTTATCAACAATAGACAATAATGCTATAGGTCTATAATGTGTTAATGTATTCGCTTGTGATATTTTTGGTATGGGTATGATCTTATGCAGTTTCAAAATATCTGGGTATGTGCACGTATCTACCAAAGAATTGAAAATCCTTGTCAAATGCGGTACTAAAACATCGCAAGAACTTATTAACAAATTTGAAGAGATGTTATCATGCCCAGGACTTTTCGATTTCTTTAAATTCATTATAATTTCACGCAAATCTTCCGATGTAACACTTTTGAACAAGAAACGACAGCTGTGACTTCTCAAAGTCCTTAATAAATTACAATGGTCGTACTGATATTTTGGAATATTGCTTTTCAGATCTTTCACCACATCCACGAAGTATCTATTAAAAATTTCACATTTTACGCTATTGTCTGTCACAAGTATACCATTTGCATCTACTATATCGTTTGAACGTTTCTTTACACGACCCATTATGTCATTTAAAAATTTCCAGCAACTCCTAGGATCTCCTTTATACTTTAAAAGATTTTTCTCATAGTAATCATTCATACATTTCCGTGTACTCCTTCTTATAACCTTACTAATTCTTTTAAGTTTCTCATTGATTTCTTGGCTATTTCTATTCCTTCTCCTCAACTTCAAAAGTTTATTTTTTACCTCCATAAGAGACCACAAATTTGAATTTATCCAAGGTGCTATTTCTCGTTTTATATTTTTTGTTACTGTGGTTTTTGATGTACTTGACATAATTGCTTCATTAACTACGTCAATCAGATTTGAAGTAATTTCAGAGGGATTACCACAAAACGTAATATTGGGTATATTAATATTTAAGTAATTTGTAACATTATGGTAATTACAGTGGGATTTTTGTGTCACATTCTGATTGTACGGTTCAATATCGGATTTTAATTTGCAAAAAACAATATTGTGATCACTTAATTTACATTCTATTGAATCAATTGAAATATCACTAGAAATATTGCTGTACACATGGTCAATACATGATGCACTTGTCGGCCTTGTAATTAACGTGTGACAATTTTCAAAACCAAAACTGTTTAATAATTCCATAATATCACTGGATGACGCATTTTCCTCAAGCAGGTCTATATTGGAATCACCCACAATCACAAATGGATTTCGCCCAAAAAGTTCCAATTTGCTTTCCAGAATTGTCAAGAAAGTGGCAACTCTACATTTTTGTGAACGATAGAACGACATAAATTCAAGTGGTTTGCCAAAAATTTTAAAATTATCAATTTTAAGATGTATCAAATCAATATAATTATCGCTTTCACAAACATTTACAGTGAATTTGAGTCTCTCACTGATAAAAATCGACGTTCCTCCATAATTGTCACTTCTACAGCAATGAATATGATTGAAATGTGGTATTGTATACATTTGAGAAATCTTTTCATCAAACCAAGTTTCCTGTATTGCTAAGATATCAGGTAATCTCGGAAAAGTCGCAAGAAAGTTCTTGAAGTTGTTGAATTTTTTAACAGATGAAATACTCCTCATATTTACTGACATAATACTTAAATATGTGTAAGAAATTTTATCCAAAGAATATTTAAAGGAATTTATATTATTGAAATTTATTACAAAAAAAAAAAAATATATTTGAAATATTTATGATTAATGTCGTACAGGTGACACAAAATCTCCTTCTGCTTCTTCATCACTAGTTTCAACATTGCAAGCAGCTGCTGCACCTCTATTCAAAGATCTTCCTCTTGACTTCTCTGTGCTCGCTTCCAACAGTAGTGCATCAACATCATCTTCATTCTTTAAAACTCGTGCTCGATATATTTCGTTTTTTTTTACCAATATTTTCCCGTTTCTCGGATAAACAAATTTATATCCAACACTCTTTAAGGTTTTAGCATAGTTGAACAAGGCTAGAGTCTCTTTACTGAGGAAATCATTAACAAATGTTTTTTTAGTTTCTTCACTTTTTTGCATATATCCTTAATCCTTGAATATCCCGGAATAGTATCAATTCATGTCCTTGATTTTTTGGTACTTAAGGGTCAAACTATTATGAACTGACTATGAAAAACTCAAAATGGAACCGTGATGGGCCTTAATTATGTAGCAATTTTATTATATTTCAATATTTATAGTGTAACTTCTAAATGGCTTGAGCGATTGATGTTATTTTTACACATTATATTTATATTATTAATGTGGATATGCGTTATCCTTTGCAACTATAAATTGCATTGATGGATGCACAAAAAGTGATGAATTGGAATATTTACAAATTAATAATTAGTGCTGTAAAACAAAAGCTAATGTTGCTTATGATATCTTTAACTATAAAGTATTACCCGATATCTAGGAAAAATTAAAACTAAAATTCGAAAAAATTAGCAAAGTTTTAAAATTATTTACAAATAAAATAAATTTGGATAAATTCTTAAACAATAACTTTGTTTGTGTATAAACATATATTTTATTTGTGGTTATAGTTAGTTCGCAAATATATTTTATTCTAATATATTAATATATCGATGGATTATATCCAAAAGTGGCTATATTAAACAAGTAAAAACGTTAAGTTCGGCCATGCTCCACCATGGATTGCATTCAATTTGGATTACTGGAAAAATCTTTGGATATGGAGCAAATCATGAAACGATCCTTTGTATCCCCTCACCTTAGAGAGGAGGATATATATCATTTGCTACGAGCCAAAAGTGTAACACATCGAAGGAGTGGCCTAAGACCCTCAGTACGTTCGGCGGAAATCCGTTTTGGGTCATTTTAAGTCATTTGAGCAATGTCCGTCCGTCTGTCTGTCTGTATGTATGTGTGTCTGTCTGCTGGCTGGTGAGCACGATAACTCTCGAAAGGAGTAACCGATTGACTTCAAATTTTGTATGCGGTAATATTTTTTTCTATCTCCGGCTAAGTTCGAAGATGGGCCATATTGGTCCACTCCTTCTAGTACCTCCCCCACACAAAGGTTTAAATTTTAGTGAAATATTGATTCTTTAATACCTTATATACTACTTACTCGAATCTTCTGAAATTTCACAATAGTCGCTAACACGTCAAGAAAAATGGGCGAAGTGGTCACTCCCTTTTAGGTACCTCCCACACAAATGGACCATTTTGCACCAAAAGTTACCAGCTTATTACTTTAATACCAGTGCATACAAATACTTGGAATTTTGTACAGTGTAATGCTTTTATAGTACCTAGAGTCCAGAGAAAAATGGGCTTTATTGGACCGCCCCTTTTGATACCTCCCGCACAAATGGACCTTTTTGTACCAAAAGTTACCAGCTTATTACTTTAATGCCAGTGCACACAAATACTTGAATTTTGTACAGTGTAATGCTTTTATAGTACCTAGAGTCTAGAGAAAAGTGGACGTAATTGGCACGCCCCTTTTGGTACCTCCCACACAAATGGACCTTTTTGTACCAAAAGTTAACAGCTTTTAAATTTAATACCAGTGCATATATGTATATACGTGAAATTTTGTACAGTGTTATGCTTTTATAGTATCTAGAGTCGAGAGAAAAGTGGCCGTTATTGGGCCATTTTGTACCAAAAGTAAACAGCTTTTAACTTTAATACCAGTACATACTTTAAAGTTATTAAATGCAGTTTAAATCCATAATTTAAATAATACAAAAAAAAAACAAAAATGTTAATATTTTGGAGACTCAATGTGAGGGGATTCATTAGTCGGTTTTCCCGACTGAACTTTTTTACTTGTTGTTTAAGTACAAGTTAAGTAAAAAAACGAAAGTTGAAATTTTTAGGCCGCAAATTCTTTAGCCAAATTCTTCACCTGAAAAATGTGGTATTTATGGTTAAAAATAGCTTTTCTGCGAGCTACATCTACACGGGGACTAGAACAAAATACAATTTTATTTTTATAAATTTTATTGAGATGAATTCTTGCCAAAATAGAATATAAATTGCAAAGTTTTAGCAAAATTTCTTAGATAATGTTGTGTTTATGCCTTAAATAAGCATTTTTGGGAGCGACATCTATAGGTGAACTATAACAAAATATGAACTGATTTAAAAAATTTTTACTGCGTTGAATTATTGTCTTAATTAAATACAAACTGCAAAGATTCAGTTAAAATGCTTAGAACATATGATATTTATGGCAAAAATACGTATATTTTGGGGCGACCTCTATAGGGTGACTATAACAAAATATGACCGATTTGTAAAATTTTTGCTGTGACGAATTCTTGTCAAAATAGAATATAAACTGCAATGTTTCTGCTAAATTGCTTTAAAAATGTGGTATCTATGGCTCAAAACCCGTACTTTGGAGCGACCTCTATAGGGGAGCTATATCAAAACATTGACCGATATGGTCCATTTGTAATCCCAAACAACCTGCAAACTATAAGAAATATTTCTACCAAATTTGATGAACCAAGCTCTATTATTACGGACTGTAGCGTGATTACAACAGACGGACAGACGGACATGGCTAAATCGTCTTAGAATTTTACGACGATTAAGAATATATATACTTTATAGGGTCTCATATCAATATTTAGAGGTGTTGCAAACGGAGTGACAAAATGAATATACCCCATTCAGGAGAGAAAGAAACTTGCATTTTATTATTAACCGATAATTTGTATATGATATGAATTATGTATACGAACGTATATAATATAGTCCTTCGAATTCCTAATTCATTTCATATCAAAATTATCGCGAAATAATAAAATTCAACAGTTTTTTTGCTCTCCAGAAAAATTATTTTTTTAATATAGCCACTTTTGGATATAAGCCATCGATATGCGTCCCAAAAGAGATTCTTGATTTTCAAATAAAATTTATTTGTTAACACATATGTATATAATATTTAAAAAAAATTATTTCCACATATATTTTCTTTCAATTCAAAACATCAAAAATGGCGAGAAGGAGGTAGTGGTCGATGTCCGTATGCAGGTTTGGAAACCGTTTCAGGACACTCTAAAGGATGGGTTAGGCAAATGTAACCGTAACGACCCAGTTGCGTAACGAATCAGCTGATTCAATATGAAATATGGAAATCAGTGTAAAAGATTAGCCAACGAAAATGAAACGTAAACGGACGGCTAAATCTGCTGAAATTTTATTTGGAAGGTACATTTACGTGCATTTGCGGACAAAATCAGCAAAAAAACGAAAAAATAAGACATTTATGCGAATCTTTTGAAATAGAATGAAAAATAAGTAATAAAATGTAAAAATAAGAGCACCAAAATATATCTATATATATAAAGAAGAATGTGTGTTTGTTTGTTTGTTTGTTTGTTGGTTTGTTTGTTTGTTGGTTTGTTGGTTTGTTTGTACCGTATAGACGTCTAAACGGCTGAACCGATCTTCTTGAAATTTTCACAGAATGTACATGTGTGGGGCGTGGTGAAAATAGGGTACTTGAATTTTCGATATATGAAGTGGGCGTGGCCCCGCCCACATAAGACAAATTTTAAAATTGAGATATCTTGCACAATTTGTCAGTGAGAGTGCTGCAATTTTGTACATATGTATCTGGTGGCAGTCTACGTGATTGGTAAAAAATGGGCGGGATCGGACCAATGGGCGTGGCCCCGCCCATATAAGCCAAATTTTGAATTTGAGATATCTTGCACAATTTGTTAGCGAGAGAACTGTAATTTTGTTTATATATATCTGGAGGCAGTCTACGTGATTGGTCCAAAAATGGGCGGGGTCAGACTAATGGGCGTGGCCCCGCCCCATTAAGCTAAATTTTGAAATCGAGATATCTTGCACAATTTGTTAGCAAGAGAGCTGTAATTTTGTGTATATATATCTGCTGGAGACTTACGTGATTGGTCAAAAAATGGGCGGGATCGGACCAATGGGCGTGGCCCCGCCCATATTAGCCAAATTTTGAATTTGAGATATCTTGCACAATTTGTTAGCGAGAGAGCTGTAATTTTGTGCATATGTATCTGGTGGCACTCTACGTGATTGGTTCAAAAGTGGACGGAATCGGACCAATGGGCGTGGCCCCGCCCATATAAGCCAAGTTTTGAATTTGAGATATCTTGCACAATTTGTTAGTGAGAGAGCTGTAATTTTGGGTAAATATATCTGTTGGCGACCTACGTGATTGGTCCAAAAATGGGCGGAATCAGACGAATGGGCGTGGCCCCGCCCATATAAGCCAAATTTTGAAATTGAGATATCTTGCACAATTTTTTAACTAGAGTGCTGTAATGTTGTACATATGTATCTGGTGGCAGTCTACGTGATTCGTCCAAAAATGGGCGGGATAGGACCAATGGGCGTGGCCCCGCCCTTATAAACCAAATTTTTAAATTGACATATATTGCACAATTTGTTAGGGAGGGTACTGTAATATTGTACATACGTATTGGTGGTAGTGTACTTAATTGGTCCAAAAATGGGCGGGATTGGACCAATGGGCGTGGCCCCGCCCATATAAGCCAAATTTTGAATTTGAGATATCTTGCACAATTTGTTAGCGAGAGAGCTGTAATTTTGTGCAACTGTATCTGGTGGCAGTCTTCGTGATTGGTCCAAAAATGGGCGGGATTGGACCAATGGGCGTGGCCCCGCCCTTATAAACCAAATTTTTAAATTGATGTATATTGCACAATTTTTTAGCGAGAGTGCTGTAATGTTGTGCATATGTATTAGGTGGTGGTCTACTAAATTGGTCCAAAAATGGGCGGGATCGGCCAATGGGCGTGGCCCCGCCCATATAAGCCAAATTTTGAAATTGAGATATCTTACACAATTTGTTAGCGAGTAATTTGCTGTAATTTTGTGTCATGTGTCTGGTGGTAGTGTTCGTGATTTGTCCAAATATAGGCGGAATGGGCGTGGCCCCGCCCATATATAAACAACGATTTTAAATTGACATATCTTGCACAATTTGTTAGCGAGAGTGCTGTAATTTTTGCATATGTATTAGGTGGTAGTCTAATTGGTTGGTGCAAAAATGGGCGGGATTGGACCAATCGGCGTGGCCCCGCCAGTATAAACCCAATTTTGAAATTGACATAACTCGCACAAATTATTAGCGAGATTACTCTAATTTTGTGCATATATATTAGGTGGCAGTCTACGTGCTTGGTCCAAAAATGGGCGGGGTCGGACAAATGGGAGTGGCCCCGCCCATATAAGCCAATTAAATTTTGTGTTTGATATATTTGAGCAATTTGTTAGAGAGATCAATGTAATTATGTGCATATATATTTGGTAGCAGTCTACGTAATTAGTCCAAAAATTAACGGGATCGCAAATCTGAAGTCTGGGGCAACGAAGTGGACCGGGTCCAGCTAGTATAAAATAAAATAAAGTATAACAAGTTCTGTTGTGAATATCTGAGTCATATGGGCAACGTTACGGCTGCGCTAAAGTTAAGTGACGGTTTCGTTTAAGTTGTTTGAGCTACGTCCGTCAAACCGTCAGCCTGCTGGTGCATACGGTAACTCCTAGCAAGTCCATCGGCCTTACAGTTCCCCAGGATATCCCTATACTCAGGTACTCATATGGGGTATACGTTAAACTGCTCAGCCATCTTGTTAAGATATCTGAGGCAGTCGAGGGCGGTTAGTGAATTTAGATAATTAATGGCAGCCTTGCTTATTATAGTATATTTATAGCCTATATTTTTCAAGTAGATGTAGTCAAAATGAACCTTAACTTTTAATTATTGCGAAAAAATCCAGATTTCGATTAGAAGTCGTGATTATGTTTTTTGTTCACTCCAAATATATTATAAACTTAAAGTATAATATGTTAACTATTATTGCTAAAAATTTTAAGTCTATTATTATTAAGCTTTATTATTATATTAAGCTTTACTATACAATATGTAGTTTTTTTAATTAAAAAAAACAAAGAAATTGGAAAAATAATTTTCGGTGCTGATTTGTTGATTTTTCAAATTAGATTGACCATATCTCACGAAGGACATGTCACAATTTGTTGGGGAACATACTAAAATGTCTAAAGAGAGTTTTTACAGCTTTGAGGGGAAAGTATTTTTTAATTCAGCACTGGAGCCCATAAAACGAACACCGTTGGTAGACGTTCTTCTCTGTTAGAGGGTTAATGAATAGGGTAGAAACTCAGTCGCTGTAGTCCTCAATGCTCCGCTTATGCATAGGAAGGCGGATCTCGTACAACAGTAATGGCCGAACTACTGCTATATATAACCAATGGACTAATTTAGGAAAGATTCCCTCTGCATGAATATAATGCGGCGTTGGTCTTTCGAACACGTACCAGTACATTAGGTCTGAATGACAATTTCCTATCTAAAATTATTCCTAGAAAATTTGAACTTTCAGAAAAGACTATCTCTGTTCCATTTATCCAAGGAGGGTCCACATGTAAGACCTTATGCTTTCAAGTAAACAGAACCAATTCTAACGCCCAAGCGGCTGGTCCATATACCCAATTTGTTCAGAGCCACCTGTGGGATGACTCTGAGGAGGATGTAGAATTCGTCAGTTAATGCCATTACCACGTCTCGTCCGCTAGGTTCCAAAATAGTGGAGACAGTAAGTACTCTGATTACAAACCTTGTTCGAGTTGTGGATCCTATACTTGCTGACATGCGCCTTCTTTTGAGCAGGCTTTGAATTAGTCTTATCAGACTAGAGTTTACGCTTAGATGTGAAAGCGCCGCAATTATCGCATCTGAGTGAATGTTGTTAAATTCCCCTTCTATATCAAGAATGGTCACCATAGTGAATTCCTTGAAATGTAGGGACGATTCGATAGCGTCCACAAGTTCGTGCAGGGAGGAGTCTGTGAACTTTCCCTTGTTGTAAGCATACTGGTTCCCCGACAAGAGATTTGTATCCAGGTTCTCTCTAATGAAAGAAGACTTTTCAGTGGAAAAAAAAAGTTTATGTCACCCTCCACAAATTGAAGATGTAATGAAGACGGTTTACGCCACCGATATTTACTTAGTTGTTTTTATTTATGTCCTCCAAGAAAAGCTCATCCCACCAGAAAGGGTTAACATCAAAAGCGCTAGACTCTGCAATAACAATCTGCCCAGGCACGAGACTATACCCTTTTTAAGTCATAAATCTCAAGCCATAAACTGTGAATATGTAAATAAGCAGACGTCTCCATTCATAGGTCGCCAGACAGACTTACAGCCTTTACTCGTACGATTAGATTACTGCAGTACTCGTCGAATAGTTACGATTAGGGGTTCTCTAGCTAACGTCGCGGGGAAGTATTTTCGACAAATGTTGCAAAGGAAAAATATGATAAAGAAATATATTACAACCATGAACAACACTTTAAATATTATAATTTTAAATATTTCCTATATCTTCTGGATTGTGACTTTGTACATACATACATACGTCAATATTTATTTTCCTGAGATTTTTTTAAATCCATCTAACGTTTCAAAGAGAACCCCTAACTGATCTCTATAAAATTCTCGCATATAAATTATTACGCTGTTTTCGAAATGAAATCGAAAGTTCGCATTTATTTAAATCATTGTCATTATCGACATATTCATATTACAAATTTATTTATTAAGAATTACATCAAATTGTTGCTGTTGTAATTGTTAAACCACCTCCCCTCATCTTCCCCAGCCCACTGATTTAATGGAAAAAAATGAGTGGTGTTGAAACACATTCACAACAACTGACAGTTTTATAATTATGCAAACGAGCTTTGCCATCAGATATTGTCGTCAAGTAACCGGGTATAGAATATTTGCAAAAAGATCGAGATAAATGCGAAAAAAGAAGTTCCTTTTGAGAAAAATAAAAATTAATACATATTTCCATTTCCAAAGTAAATTTAAAGTAATTATAAAAATTCAAATTTTTGGCCACATTTTGCAATACTAAACAAAATTTATAATATTTTATAAAATCAATGCAAACTCTTAATGAAAAATTCTAAAATATTTACAAAATTTTAAAAATTTTCAATTATTGCTTTATTTCAGAAAATCTCCTCGAAAATTTTCCTTCAGCGCCACTGTAATAAACACATCCACAATCTCCCATATATGTGTATATCGATTAACTGCAATGACCACCGCGAAATTAGTCAATCTGACTCGTCAGACAGACAGACGGACAGACAAACATCTCAATTCGAATAAATTCTTCTGTAAGTGTTCTTAAGGGTGGATTTAATTTCCGCTTAAGCCATACATTGTTGCAAATACATATACAGTTGATTGCGATCGAGTATTGTTGGCTTTTGAATGAATTTATGATTCGTGCGACACAATATTAATTGGGTGTGATTGGACCTTTCATCGTTCTGGTCAGATTAGATGTCGTTTCTGTGAGCCAGACACTAAGTATTCGATATTCATTAGTAGCATTAGCAGAAGGCGCAGACATTTCAATGGATTTGCATTAGAAAGAAATTCAATAAATAAAACTGAAAGAAATAGAATGGTAATAAATCAATATTTCAAGTATTTGTCTGAATTTTCTCTGCACAGAAGTCGATTACAATTTATTTACTATGTATGGTAGGGCAGTTCATTAAATACACACTAAGAAAAAATTCGTTTTTTAGAAACGAAATTTTATACAACCGCACATCCCTGTTTTCCGGTAAACAAAATTTCCTTCATCGAACCTGACAATTATGTTTCCCAAACAAATTTTTCTAGTTAACAAAAGAAATTTCTGTTGCCGGAAATAGAGAATTTAGTTGTCTCACATTTCGTTCAGATGAGAAGAATCTTTTCTGTCGGTGTACGTCTGAGTTATTTGAAAAATCAATGAAATCTTATTTTCAACACCTCAACTTGTTTAAGTTTTTGCAGATTTTACGAAAGTTAGCTCACAATTTTAAAAATTTACAGCATGTTTCCGTAACATAAAAATTTGCTTTCGTTCGCCTGCCAGACGACAAACAGCTGATTTGGGTTTCACTAACTACCATCACAACGAGAAGTCGTACGATAATGAACTCGTACGAAAACGTAATCATTTCAGTGCAAATTTTGGTCTATCTCTCTTTGCTGTCTCTCGGCGAACACAAATGTCAGATCGAGTCACATTATTTTATTTGTCGACTGATAGGAACAATGACAAAATAAAGATTATTAAAAGCAAAAAATAAGTAGATATTAATATAATTATGGTAAAAACAATTAAATAATAATAAAATTGTGTACATATTTTAGCGTAAGGAAGTCAATATTGGTTGCTCGCTAAGATGGGAAAAAATTATCAGTGCACAATGAGAGAGACGTGAGAGAGAGAAAGAAATGAGAGTCTTTGTGCAGCTCAGCTGACCACCCAGGGTTGCTTTTTTGGCCACCGCTAGTGTAAATAGTACAGAGATGTATTTGCTAAGGTCGACCATAGAAAATTTTGTGCTTTTTTAGACCAGAAGTTGTGAAATTATTGATCTGGCAATTACATTATTTTCCAATTGGTAAATTGCTAACGTCATTGACGTAAGGCCAGGCGAACGAACGTTAGAGAAACCAAATTCCTGACGAAAGTGAGTGACTGGTTTTCGTTCGCAGAGACTTTCGTTAGAAATACAGAAACAGGCCGTTAATTTTCAAGCCGATCCTCTTCGGTTTCGCTAAAATTTTATAAACTCCAGGATCAAACTCTCAAATTCGTAAACTTTAGTCCAAATCCGGTATGTTTCAGATTTGTATCCACTTTAAGATGCATGTTTTAACTTATTATGCCAACTTTGAAGCGTCATAAGTTCAAAACGCATTGTCCGATTGCTACACACAAGATATGAAATTGTTTGTAGCAACAAAAAGGGTCTTTTGTGAATTTGTAGAGTTCGACCAAAGGCGGCATACTATTTCGTAAAACCAAAACAAAGAAAATTTTATTTGTTAAATTTTGTTCTGCTAATATTTAAATTTTCATAAGATTTACGCTTAATATTAGGATGATATATGTTGATGTATATGCTCGATAAAGTGAGGAAACCATTTAAATGAAAGGACATTATGAGAGCTTGAAAAACGGAGAAACGAAAGTTTAGTAACTAACTGTCGTTACAACAATTATAAAATATTTGATTTTTTAAATAGTTTTTTGCTGACACGAAAAATACTATAAAAAATAGGAAAAAAATCGCAACAATTTGTTTGTTCCATTTTTGAAAGCATGAATCCTAACGAAAACATAATAATAAAAATAATGCCTATTTGAAAAAAAATATATCGATACATGTATAAATTATGACCAATATTGTAAAAGTAAGGGAAATTTAAAAAATTTTTTTTTATTGTGGCCATATCGTTTGGGAGGTACCAAAAGGGACGTGGCAATAATGCCAAATTTTTTCAATATACTATGGATACTATAAAAACTGTACAAAATGTCAACTGTTTGTTTGCGCTGAAATCGAAGTTATAAGACGTCAACTTTTTGTGCAAAATTGTCCATTCATATGGGAGGTACAAAAAGGGGCGTGGTAATAACGCCTACTTTTCACGGGGCTATAGGTACAGTAAAAGCATTACATTCCACTAAATGTTAAGTATTTGTATTGGGTGGAATAAACTTTTCTAAAGGGTGGTTAAATTTTAAGGGCCGATGTTGTTTTTGAATAAAACACAAATTATTTAGGAAATTATTGTCATTTCTTTTTATTATGATTATATTGGTATGGTTCAATTATGTATGGAACAAAATATCGGCCAAATGGCCGCCGCGACCTCGGCGGCACACCTCCATCCGATGGTCCAAATTTTCGATGACGCTGAGGCATAATTGAGGTTATATGCCCTTAATGTGCCGAATTATCTCATCCTTTGCTCTTGAATTGTTGCTGGCTTATCGACGTACACATTTTCTTTCAAATAACCCCAAAGAGGGAAGTCCAACGGTGTCAAATCATATGATCTTGGCGGCCAATTGACATCGCTACGACGCACAATGGGAAAAAAGGGGTAAATACGCGCGCATAACAGTATTTTGTATCTCATGACTATACCGTTAGAGATAGAGTCCTACGGTTTGGACCATATTCAAGAGAATTCTTTGGAGAAGAAAGTGGTGTACAGATTTTATTTTACTGTTACTTTGTATCGCACAGTGAGGATACAAAAGCGACTTTGTGGAAATTAGTGTAAAAATCGGAATATCGTACCAACTTCAGTGATCTTGACATTAAATTAAAGCTGACAAAATTTAGTTCAAAATCTATTTGAGTTACTTGATTGTGTGTTGCTGCGGTTTAAATATACAGACGATTGAAGATCTAACATATTTTTGTCAACATTACGTTAAAAGTCAACAAAACCGGCCAATGTTTTTGAAATTGAAACCAAAACAACATAAATAGGATAAAATCGTAGTCTGCAATATTTTTGAAAGCTGAAGTGTTGCACTAATGTGCCTACACAATGGGTCGTCGACTGGTAATAAAAGAAAAGTTAAATTAAAAACAGAACATAATCGGTCCACACTAATATACATAAACTGCAGAAGCGTTTATACTTTTTGTAGAAGAAGTAAACAATAAAACTTACACATATAATCCTAAAAATATTAATAATATCGCTATTTTTGATCGTAGGACACTACAAACTTGCAGCCGAACATCTTCCGGTCGTATTAATTATCTGATTTTGCCGAAATTTCGTAAAAGTTTTTTTTTTGGACCAAGAAAATCGGTCCATACGTTTCGGGAAAATCGGTTCAAAGATAGATATAGCTCCCACATATTTTGTCTATATTTAAAGTAAAAAAGGACATATTTAAAGTACAAAAATCTGCCATAATCACAAAAAGTCGCAGATAAACTTAGTACTGTTGGATTCACCTCTAAGTCACCACTCTTCTCTATGTCATATGGTAGTGATCCCACGTGATCCAAAAAAGTTGTATTCCATTTATTGTGGATAATTTTTTTGAAGAACAAAAGAAAAACTGTATTTTTTTTCTTACGTCTTATAGACAAAAATTAATATGAACATAACCTTATTATATGTACCAAGTCCGGTCGCATTTCACCAACAAACGAGAATTCTACAAGCATTTTAGTATATACATTTTATCATCGCAATTTTATTTGCATTTATTAGTAATAACAAACTTTGAATGGTCATAACTCGGAATCACCTAGAGATATTTTCATAAAATTTGAAGGTATTTTCATTAAATGTTATCCACAATAAAATAACATTCCCAAAAAACTGATTTTTGAAATTTGTTTTGAAAGTCCTATGCGCGCATATTTCATCATATTTTCCCATCGTGCGACGTGAGATAACACGGCCATTGAATTTGTTGCGCAAAAGAGCCATTGTTTCGTTAGCTGTGTGGCAAGTGGCACCGTCCTCTTGAAACCACATATTGTCCACATCCATATCTTCCAATTCGGGCCATAAAAAGTTCGTTATCATCTCACGATAGCGAACACCATTCACAGCAACTGCATGACCGGCCCCATTTCGAAGAAGTATGGCCCGATGACGTCGCCAGCCCATAAGCTGCACCAAACGAACTCGGCGAGCATGCACAGGTGTTTTCACATCTTTTTGCTGAAATTTGCGCACAATTCTCCCGATTGTGGACACATTTAGTCGATTATGCTGATCAAAAAAACATCACGAAGTGCACGAAATGCATTTTGATTTGAACGCCCATTTTCGTAAAAGGCTTAAAAAACTTTAACGCGTTGCTCGATTGTGTATCTTTCCATGGTTCAAATTGAGTTAGTCTGAAATTGAGAAATGTCAAATGAAATGCAGAAAAAAACTTGACGTTTAGGCGCGGTTCACATTCAACATCGGCCCTTACAATTTAACCACCCTTTACAAAATGGTACCAAAAGGGGATAGCAACTAAGAAACGGCGGCCGGAAGTTGGACCCCAAGAAAATGCAACCCAAATTGAAAATGAAAGTGCGCCCCAAATTTGGGGCCTATTATCGTTACAAACACTGATTTAGGAAATTACACCCCAATCAAGAAAACAGCATAAAATGAAATTAAAACCCCCAAAAAAATTAAGAAATATTTTCTTCGTAAATCTGGGGAGTACGCAATAATACACGTATATAAACCTATTTTCTAATTATAAATATTTTTCTGTGCGGTCGGCAAACGGCCTTCGGCCTCTGTGTAAGACTTTCTCCTATGGACAGGATCCAAAGTTGGCAACGGGAGCAAATCTTTTATGCGTAGCCTCTCCTGATTCTAAATTAATAGATGAAAATAAGCCCCAAAAAACAGACAAGAAATGAAAGTAAACCCAAAAAAGCAGACAAAAAATGAAATTAAGTCCCAAATAAAATTGTTGTTGTTTGATATGTTATTTTTTGGGGCCCATATTCATAAAAATATTGGGGTGTATTTTCCTTGGGCCCAATTTCATTCCGCCCTAAGAAACTAATACTATGTGTGACATTGTGTGAGATTCTGATAAGTAGTTATTAAAGAATCAATATTTCACTAAATGTTGACCCTTTGTGGGGAAGGTACTAGAAGGAGTGGACCAATATTGATTTTAACCTGAAATAGAACAAAATATTAACACATACCGAATTTCAAGTCAATCGGTTTCTTCTATCGAAAGTTATTTAGCGCACAATGCAGACGGATGGACAAATATTGCTCGAATGACTTAAAATGGCGTAAAACGGATTTCCTCAAAATCTCTTAGGTCACTCCTTCGATGTGTTACACCTTTAACCCGCAGCAACTGATATATACCACCGTTCACAATAGTGTGGGTATAAGAACATGATTTGGTTGAAATGCTCTTACTTATACCAAAAGGGATATAATTTCTACATTTATCCACAGATTCAAATAGGCATGGCTTTCTTTGTTAGGATAGCCCTCAAAAATGTAACAAAATAATTTTTTGCGATTTTTTTCTATTTTTTATGGTTTTTTTTGAGCCAGCAAAAAAAACGATTTTTTGAAAAAAAAAAAATTGAATTGTTTCGAAGACAGTTACTAAACTTCTGTTTCTACGCATAATTCCCTTTATTTCAGATGACATCCCGGCTTTATCGAGCTTATACTGAAAAAATATGGTCCAAATACTAAAGGCATCTGCGAAATCAGAATTTAAAGAAAATACCATAAAAATATTTAAATTAAATTCTCCAAAGGCCAAATGTGAGCCGATTACCGAAGCCCAAGTCGATTATCGGTCGACTTTGGCCTTATATGTTGTCAGGAAGACTTTGGACAACAATATAGCAAAGAAAATAATAAAAACAGAAATGGTGATTTATTTATAATATATTTATTTTGACGATTTTTAGAGCCAAACCATATGACATGACGATTTATGCCCCAAAACTACGTTTTTTAATGATATGAGAAAAGTAAGGATTTGTTATACCCTCCACCATAGGATGGGGGGTATATTCATTTTGTCACTTCGTTTGTAACACCTCTAAATATTGATCTGAGACACCATAAAGTATATACGTAGTACGTTCAAAAAAATTTGCGAATTTTGTATTTTTTCAAAAAGTATTTATTTATTCATGAATATCTATTTTATCCCCTTCAAAGTAATTCCCCTCGGATATAATACACTTCTGCCAAAAAATTTTTCCAATCCTCGAAGCACTTCAAATAATCATTTTTTGTGATCTTGTTCAGCTCCTCCTTCGATGCCGTCTTTATCTCCTCAATCGTGGCGTAGCGTTGTCCTTTCATGGGCGTTTTCAGTTTTGGGAACAAAAAATAGTCACAGGGTGCTAGGTCAAGGGAATATGGTGGCTGCGGCACCATTACTGTGATGTTTTTGGCCAAATATTCGCGCACAAGCAACGATGTGTGTGTAGAGGCGTTATCATGGTGCAAAAGCCAGTTTTTGTTCTTCCACAAATTCGTGCGTTTTTGGCGGATTGCTTCGCGCAATTTGCGCATAACTTGCAGGTAATATTCTTTATTGACCGTACTACCCTGTGGCAAGAACTCATAGTGCACCACGCCCCTGCAATCAAAGTAAACTGTGAGCTCCGGCGTCCGGCACGATGTTCGTCCTTCGCATCTTCTCGGCCCTCTAAGAACATTTTGTACCACCGATAAACGTTGCTTTGGTCCAAGGTAGCTTCACCATATGCCACAGTCAACATTCGGAATGCGTCAGCGCACTTTATTTTGTTTTTCACACAAAATTTGATGCAGATTCTTTGATCCATTTTCTGAAATAGATAAACATGGAAGACAAGTTAAAAGACATCCAAGCACAACAGCTGTCAAAAATTAACTAAACATTCAAAATGGCCGACCTTGTCAGCATAAGTAAAGGACATGAGTACCAACATAACGCTACAAAAATTCCCGATATTTTTTGAACGTACCTCGTATATTCTTAATCGTCGTAAAATTCTAAGACGATTTAGCCATGTCCGTCTGTTATAATCACGCTACAGTCCGTATAATAAAGCTAGGTTGATAAAATTTGGTATAAATATTTCTTATAGTTGCAGGTTGTTTGGGATTGCAAATGGGCGATATCGGTCCATATTAAGATATAGATTCCATATATAACATTTAACTTGTTGTGATTCTTACTGTTCTCATCTACTATAGTTTTTTTGTGTTTTTCGGTGTTATTTTCATTAGGTTTGAGTTATTTTGTGAGGTCACATGCTATCCATGGTGGAGGGTATATAAGATTCGGCATGGCCGAACTTAACGCTTTTACTTGTTATAATTCCTTTGGGATTTAATTTACGATCCCATTTATCCTTTTAAAAGTAAGAAAAGACAGAAAGTTTTGCGGGACCAAATATGTATATATAATTGGTGATTCATTGTGAGGTTTGATTTATAATGTACAATAAAAAACATAAATCTGAAAGTGAACTTAAAATTTTTATTAGCGGTTAAAAAAACAATTTATGGCATTTACTGTTTGAAAAGTATATCATGTAAATGTTGGTCATGACTAGGTCTAAGTTGTCCATTCGGAATGTCCAATTTTGGGCGACTCGTTCGAGCATAGCCACTGGTATCCCGCGAATAACACGAGTAATGTTGAATTCCAAAGCGTCAAATGTAGCAGGCTTATTCCTGAAGACCTCAGACTTTTGCGTGAGATCGCACGATCAAGGTAGCCAATTTACCGTAGCAAAACGTGAAATTAAGTGCTCACCATAATGATTTCCCAACATCGCCGTCTTGTTAAAACCAGAGCAGTATTCATTCATAGATCAAGAATCGGAAGGAACAATCAGATGAGACTATACATAATCTAAACAGATTTTCATCAACTTGTATCAAAAATCGAATTTCACCCAAATTATTTATGCAGTTTTTGTAGAGCTTAGATACTAAACCAGTACAGAAAGGCAGAAAGTCGGGCGGGGCCGACTATATAATACCCTACACCTCCCTAACAATGCGATAAGGGTCATTGCGATAATAATTTGGAATAATTGGTAAATTGAGAAACATCTTTCTGGAGAATTTTGTAATGATCGGAAGTAAAGTACAACTTCTATAGCGCTTTGTACCCAAATCAGGAGGAACATATATATGGAGGTTATATATAAATCTGAATCGATTTTCCCTTAATACTCATTCATGTAAAATAGAAACCTCTTTCTGCCGAATTTCGCTGTGATCGGATATAAAATACAGTTTCTACAGCGCTTACAAGTCAAATCAAGGGTAACATATATATGGGGGCTATATCTAAATCTGAACCGATTTCCCCCAAATTTTGTATTGTCTCTAAGTGTATCACGAGACTACTCTCTGTAAATTTTTATACAAATCGGTTCAAAAATGTTGCTTATACAGTGCATATATGCCAAATCGGAGGTACATATATATGGGAGCTATATGTAAATCTGAACCGATTTTAACCAAATTCAATAGGGATCGTCCTTGGGACGAAAGAAAGATATGTGCAAAGTTTCGTTGAGATCGGACCATAATTGCGACCTGTACTTTGATTACAAGAATACATCTACAGACCGACAGACGGACATAGCTAAATCGACTCAGAAAGTGATTACAAGTCGATCGGTATAATGAACAATGGGTCTACCTCTTCTCCTTTTGGGTGTTACAAACAAAAGCACAAAGTCATAATACCCTGTACCACAGTGTGGTGTAGGGTATAAATAGTAATAAAATTAATGATGACACATTCTTAAATTAAGTATGCGAACTCGGCATCAATTCAATCCCAATTTTCATAAAAATTATGAAAATTTACATGTTTTTTTTACAAAATTTTCCTTAATTTAAAGTTTTTTCAATTTGAATTAATGCCCTATCTAATCATTAGTTTTGTGTACGCGCTTCTTTAAGTGTACGCCTTTATCGGACTTAATTGACAGTATGAGATATTTGAGTAATAAATTTAAGGCTATGCTCCCCTTAAGGGAAAGACTGTCTTGGTAATAAATTTTATGACAATTGCCATTATTTTTAAGAATACATACGAGAGAATTATGCAATCTCTCTCGCTCGGAGAATCAGTTTTGTTTGTTAAGGTGTAAATCAATAATTGTTATGGTTATACGAGAGCTCTTCTACTCTCTTAAAATATAAAATAATTATGTTGTTCGTTTTCTTTTAAATCGTCAGTTATTTACAAGATTGTGAAAAAATGAGATTGCGGCGAATATGTAAGTATACGTGTATACATACGTGCATATTGCACCGAAAATTATTTTATTATGGGCTGTTAACAGTTAGTTTTGCTAAAGCATAGTAACAACAACAAATGCAACCGTCGGGTACATGTGTGTATGTGGTTATGCCGTCGGCGTCACCATCGATCTTGGTGATAAGAGAGTGCGTGCGTAGGAGATCTTTTTAGTAAGTCCTGTGAAGAGATTTGTGCGAACACTAAACAATGGACGATAAAAATGTGAGTAATAGGTTTTGTAATACTGAAAGAGACAATAGGAAAATGTTTAGATACGTGATATATAATATTATAACCCTTAAATAAACAACTTATTGGCAATTACAAAATTAACAATTACAAAATTAGCAATTACAAATTAATTGAAAAGTATATAATTATTAAAAATAACTGTGTTATTAACATGTTATACATAAAAGTATCTTTTTTTATTTTTTTTAGTAAAACAATTTTAGAATGGATCTTTTGGGAAAAGAGTGACAAATTCTACCAAATATTTCAACGCAAGTATTATATATGAACGGTTGAAATATTTCTCTTAGTTTTCAGTGTTTACCAATTGTGGTACGATAAAATTTATGTGTATTTATACCCTACACCACACGGTGTACAGGGCATTATAAGTTTGTTTCACGGCAGATGTTTGTAACACCTGAAAATAACACAGCTAGACCCACCGTAAAGTATACCGATCGACTCAGAATCACTAGCTGAGTCGATTTAAGCATGTCTGTCCGTCCGTCTGTCCATGTAAAGTTGTTCGTCGACTACAGGTCGCAATTTCACTCCGATCGTTCTGAAATTTTGCAGTTTAGAGTATTTCGCAGCTGTTAAGATCGCTATTGAATTTGGTTGAAATCAGTTCATATTTAGATATAGCTCCCATATATATATGTTTCGTCCGATTTTGATCTTTAGTCCTGTAGAAGCTGTATTTTACATCCAATCATTTTGAAATTTAGAATGGTACAGTTTCTTGATCCATGAACCAACACTACCGAATTTGAAGAAAATCGGTTACGATTTAGCTATAGCTCCCATATATATGTTTCGTCCGATTTGGCCCTTTAGTCCTATAAAAACTGTATTTTACATCCAATCGTTTTGAAATTTAGAATGGTAGAGTTTCTTGATCCATGAACCAATATTGCCGAATTTGAAGAGAATCGGTTAAGATTTAGCTATAGCTCCCATATATATGTTTCGTCCGATTTGGCCCTTTAGTCCTATAAAAACTGTATTTTACATCCAATCGTTTTGAGATTTAGAACGGTAGAGTTTCTTGATACATGAACCAACATTGCCGAATTTGAAGAAAATCGCTAAAGATTTAGCTATAGCTCCCATATATATGTTTCATCCGATTTGGCTCTTTAGATCCAATCGTTTTTATACCCTACACCACACTGTGGTATTTAAGTATAAAATGTCCCAAAAGTAAATTTATGTAAACAATTTATACATGAATTACAAAATGTATATATCAGAGTTATTCAATATTACGAGAGTGGTGTAGGGTATTATATAGTCGGCCCCGCCCGACTTTAGCCTTTCCTTACTGGTTTTTATATTTGATTTCTTTTCAGAAAAAATTTACTTATTTTAATTTAAGATCGCTTAATATTTGAAGATAAATGTTATGGATATATGAAAAATGCAGTGCTGAATGTCATTTATAAATTACAACAAATAAGTGAGCATATACCTACACGGGAATGTTTGAGTTGGAAAAATATATATTTGGGAACAAAATGTGTAAGTATTTTGTATTTGTGAACGTATTTGGAACGTATATATTTGCGAACTGACTTTCACAAATAATACATGTATTTTCACACAAACAAAGTTATTCTCAAAGGAGTTTTCCAAATATATTTTATTTAAAAAGATTTTTAAAACCTTTTGACTTTTTCGAATTTTAGTTTAAATTTTTCCTAGATTTCGTGTTATACTTTATAGTTAAACCTGTTGTTAGATTAGGCCCATTTGGTTCAATTTTTGCATCGTCTCCTTTGTAATCGGTAATCTATATATATTGCCTTATAATTTGGTCCAAGGGATATTTTTGTTTTTTGACATCAAAATAAGCCTTTATTGTTCAAAAATAATATGTAAATATGCTTCTTTCCTTTCACGAAGAATTGAATAAAAATAAATATAAAATATTGGGTTAAATATTCGTTTTGTATGAAATTTAATATGGACCAAATGGTCTCTTAATCTAGGATTTGTACATATTTTCCAGTCTAACAGCAGGATTAAAAATGTCATAAACTGCATTAGCTAATTATTATTTAATAATTATTCCTATTCATCTCTTTTTGACAATCCATCAAAGCAATTTATAGCTACGAAAAATTATACGATTTAAATTTGAATCGAATTTTACAAACATATTAAATTTGTTTACACATTGAACATCTGAAAAACAGAAAACTTGCATCTAAATTAAGGCACTGATAAATTACCAAAAAATACTTAAATACAATTAAATCATTGTTTCGGAAATATTACTTCAAAATAAAAAATATTAAGATGGAATCACAGTTTGGAACAATATCCTCCCAAAACGTATAATATTTGTGTGTTTCAAATATTATGTATATAATATGAATATGTTTGGGGCAACATACTACAGAAGCAACATGCTATAGAAAGGTGAATCCACTATAAGTTTACAAATCGATAACAAATACACGAAACTTCAAATATTTCGATGGTGTGTTGGCCGGTTTATCTTTATACATACAACTAAAATACGGTTTTAAATTATAAAATGTTGACAGTTGTATTGTAGTAGAATTGTATTTATTTATTTATTGTATTTTCTAATATTAAAATAATAAAAACAATTTTTAGAAAAAGGAAGTGTTGTGTTTTGAATTTAGCGTGGAAACTTGTATACAAGAATCATATTTTCTATGAATATTGAAATGGTTTCTGTTGCTCTTTAGTATGAGTGGCATTCGAATAAAAACAATGTAAGGAATTTTTTTTCCCTACATATTTTAAAAAACTTTATTAATATATTTAATTAATTACCAGTATATGCTTATATCAAGGACATACATTTTAAAATTTATTACGATAATGTTTTAAATTTTATGATATTTTACTAAACATAAGCACGAGGCATACTTCAATTTACGCCAAAACGTGCTTATTTTAAGACCAAACTTAATTAGTTTTATTACCAAATGTTCTTGATTCTATGAAATGCATCATCACTATAAAACATTCTTATTTTTATAGCGATTGTCTTTGGCTCGAAATCATTGCCGAAATCTTAAACTTTACGACAAATTCTTTGATTTTCAGTACGCTTTTTTTTTAGTGTAAGTATATGGGGGCTATATCTAAAGCACGGTACTATGTTCCCGTTTCACGGTGAAATCCCATACAAAAACCAAAGTTGTGAAAAACTGAGTGAAATTTTTTCATTTGTGGTACTGTGTTTATTTCAACGTGAGAAATTGACATTTTGCGCCGATACAAATTAATTGAACGCCGCAACAAATTGAAGCCGCCAGCATTGTACTCCTATTTATTTACATTCATATTTGTCCGCGAGAAATTCAACTGTTGTAAATATTAGCAATAAAATTTCCTAATAAAGAATACTAAATTAAATTATCTGAAATAAAGAAAACTAATGCAAAGGACGGAAAATAATTATGTACATGGAATAAACGAGAAGAGTGACATTCCGATTGGATAGCAAAGCAAATGTGCAAAACACTGGAAGGACATGTAACTATATGTAATAATGTGGAATTTGTCTTGTAATTACATATGTACATTTACGTTTGTATGTTTAGAACAATCGTGACGAAAAGCGTGGAAAAACTTTGTGGACGGCAAACGCTACCGAAGCAGTAGGACAATGGAATTAGGCAGTGCCTGTGATCTCATATTTAAATGGTTATAAAGAACATAGTGAGTTCTTGCCAGCCATAGGAGTTGGAAGAAGAAAATCCGTTTATGGATAGAAGTATAATTTATATATGTCCACAAATATAATGTTAATCCTTACAAATAATAATAAAACATATTTTTCGGTTCATCAAAACATCATTTTATTTATTTATATTCGTACAACAGTAGGAAATTATTTTGTTATTTGTAACATTGTATTACCCTGGCTTCTGATGCCTCACAAGCATCGCCATCGTATCAACACAAAATAAATAATTTATTTAATTATAACATTAGCACAATGATCTTCAACCATATTTCCATTCTGCAATTTAAATTAACTATTTTCTAAGTTGGAATTATTCCATTTAATTGATCATTGATTCTCAATTTTGTGATTCTAATTTAAACTCGTGTTTGTTTTCAAGAAAAGCAAAAAGGAAAAAACGCACATGCTTATACACAGACACATACATATAAAAGTGACATCTCGACACACACACTTCAAAAATGCAATGCGACCTTAGTAAAAAAGCGTTCCATTTTTCAACTTGAAATAACATTTTGTGGAATTTTTTCAAGCTGAAAAAACATAGTACCCACCTTAAGTCTGAACCGATTATCCCCAAATTTAGCAGTATTCGTTCCTAAATTAAGAAACTTCTTTCTGCCAAATTTTTTAATGATCGGAAGTTAAGTACAACTGCTATAACGCTTTGATAACAAATCGGGAGGAACATATATATGGGTGCTTTATCTAAACCTGAACCGATTTTCACCAAATTCAATAGGGTCTTTAGACCAAACAAGATATACACACTGAAAAAAATAGCTTCTGTAGTATATTGTCCCAAACATATTCGGCTTGAAACATATATATGTTTAGGGTACACTCTAAACATATAATATTTCGTACTCACAACAATTTTATATTTGGGAAGATGTTGTTCTAAACAAATCTCTGTTTACATCCTAGTATATTTTTATTTGGGATTATTATTTCCGAAACAAATATTTATTTGCATTTAAGTATTCAGAAAATACCTAAATTGTGTTCAATTTCTCAGTAATTCAAAGTTAATTTTTTAGACATTTTTAATGATCCTAATCATAATAAATAATAATAATTGAAATCGTTTAATCTTGGATCAAATAAATTACTTGGAGGATTGGCAACTAATGATGGCTTGGAATACTCAGAAATTTAAATGGTTGATTTTAAACAGAAGTTAGTGCTGCATATGGTATCATAACTGGAAGGTAAAACAATTCGAAACCAAGGAAAAATTAAAACTGAAATTGGAAAAAGTCAGCAAAAGTTTTAAAATCTTTTTTAAATAAAATATATTTGGAGAAATTTCTAAACAATAATTTTATTTGTATTTAAACACATATTTTATTAGAGAAATTTAGATTGCAAACATATTTTGTTGTAATATTTTAATACATGCATTCCAAATATATTTTATTGATTTTCAAATATATTTTATTTGCTCAGAAATATATAATATTTAAAAATTTGTGTTCCAAATATATTTTCTTTCGATTCAAACATATCAAAAAAGGCGATTTTGCCCCGTGTACGTGCTAAATTTAAATCGACCCAGAAATTGATTCTAAGACGGTCGGTATAATAAACAATAGTCCTATCTCCCCTTCTTTTGGGTGTTACAAACAAGTGCACAAAGTTATAATACCCTGTACGATACTACAGCACAGTGTACGCATCGTTTCTTACCGATGCGACAAAACTTGGCATGATGGTACATGAGGTATAACAGAGCTTAAGTTTTACGCCTCAGAATTGGCCAACCGGGTGAACCAGGGATGGTCCACGACATGATTTTTTAGGTTTACGACTGTCAGAAAGGTGTAAACGTCACATAAGTCATAAACCCGTCTGAAATGTATGAAATGTCGTAAACTGTAATATCAGTTCTAAGGACGCTACAGACTTCAGCCCTTCACGTAAAAATCTGGTGGACACCATATAAAAACTAATCGAAATCCGAGATACAACTTTATTTAAAATTTTTTGAGAAAATATATGTTTTTGATCGAATACCGATATTTACACAATGGTGTGATATATTGTACAACCCGAACATTAATTAAGTTCAAAATGGGAAAATCAACTATTTCGGCGATAAATCTACTTTTTCAACAACGGCACATCTTTTCCGATCATAAAAATTCACTTTTCTTCACATCTTTTGTAGACCATTTAATTTATATTCTTGACGAACAATAAATCGTTCAGTTTCAGATTTTTTTTTTGCAAAATATTATATAAGTTCTGAGTCACACGAGGCAATTTTTTAAAGCAAGTATCAAAGTTTGTAGTTTGTCTGCCTCTCTCCAACAAACTTTGACATCCCACCCATTTCTGTGCTTGTTGCAAAAACTAGAAGGTATTTCTTATTCTGGAATATGGCAAAAAGTCGACATAACGCATTGTCGTCATTTGCTCGAAAATTACTGATGATCCCAGCGTCCACTGCATAAGTAGAAGGCATTTTCTCCAATTGGTCTCATGTGCATTCTGATTTTCGAAATCTATTAGAATCGGAACGATCTAAAAAGTTGCTGGAAGTTTACTCTTCACTTAAAATACGCGAAAAAAGACAAATTTGAAGGCATTGAAGATAGAGATTCGAGTGAAGAAGAAACCTAATTTATAAACAAATAATAATTCATTTGAACCAATAAATAAACTTGAAAGTTCAAAATAAATATTTTTTGTTCTTTTCTATTGATTTGCTAATTATTTACTGTTAGTGACAAAGTCAAGTTTCCGACATTAGGTTCACGACGTTGTATACGTATGTCGAATACGTCTCAAATGTATGTCATATACGTCACAGTTTAAGACAGACCATCTAGAATATTGAAACCTTCACTAACTTTATAAGTGGTAAGGTATTGCACTTTAAACTGCAAATGGAATTTTAAGCCCGGCTCTTGGTATAGTAGATATAGGCGAAAAAATCCATTTTTGGGGATTTTCTAAATTATTTTGGGAATTGTGGGATAGGCTTTTGCAAATATCATGATTTGCGAATTACTTTCGATTTATGATGTCAAGATCTACAAAATATTTAATTGAAATATGTTTATTTTTAAATATTTGATGGTGTTTGAAAAAGATTTTTTCATTTTTTTCCTGACCCTTACCTAGCATTTTCTAAATATCGTTGCGAAATAGGTAGTATTTTTGAGATATTGAGGGCAATACAAAAAGAAAGGATAACATATTTGTATTCGTCTTAAGGAAACTTCCTGGAGGATATTTTCGAGTAAATAATGAGTCAACAATTTTATATAGCAAATTTTGTGGTCTATCCAGAAAATAGTGAGGGTAAAAATGTGATTTTTTGAAAATTCCCATACTTCTACCAAAATGGAAATAAAATTTCGAAAAATATAATTTCGACATTTATCCATAGATATTTGGCATTTTTTTCTTCGTTAGGATGCTAGCTATTAACAATTTAATAAAATATTTTCTGCGTTTTTTTCTAATTCGTTTACTGCTGTAACTAAACCACTGTCAAAATACCGAAGGTACTCTCAATGAAAATTGGAGTTAAAAAAACATAAAGAAATATTTTACAATAAAAATTTCTTGATTATACCCTACACCACACTGTGGTACAGGGTATTATAAGTTTGTTTCACGGCAGATGTTTGTAACACCTAAAAATAACACAGCTAGACCCACCTTAAAGTATACCGATCGACTCAGAATCACTAGCTGAGTCGATTTAAGCATGTCCGTCCGTCCGTCTGTCCTTGTAAAGTTGTTCGTCGACTGCAGGTCGCAATTTCACTCCGATCGTTCTGAAATTTTGCAGTTTAGAGTATTTCGCAGCTGTTAAGACCGCTATTGAATTTGGTTGAAATCGGTTCAGATTTAGATATAGCTCCCATATATATTTTTCGTCCGATTTGGCTCTTTAGTCCTATAGAAGCTGCATTTTACATCCAATCGTTTTGAAATTTAGAATGGTAGAGTTTCTTGATCCATGAACCAACATTGCCGAATTTGAAGAAAATCGGTTAAGATTTAGCTATAGCTCCCATATATATGTTTCGTCCGATTTGGCCCTTTAGTCCTATAAAAGCTGTATTTTACATCCAATCATTTTGAAATTTAGAATGGTAGAGTTTCTTGATCCATGAACCAACACTACCGAATTTGAAGAAAATCGGTTAAGACTTAGCTATAGCTCCCATATATATGTTTCGACCGATTTGGCCCTTTAGTTCTATAGAAGCTGTATTTTACATCCAATCATTTTAAAATTTAGAATGGTAGAGTTTCTTGATCCATGAACCAACATTGCCGAGTTTGAAGAAAATCGGTCAAGATTTAGCTATAGCTCCCATATATATGTTTCGTCCGATTTGGCCCTTTAGTCCTATAAAAGCTGTATTTTACATCCAATCATTTTGAAATTTAGAATGGTAGAGTTTCTTGATCCATGAACCAACACTACCGAATTTGAAGAAAATCGGTTAAGACTTAGCTATAGCTCCCATATATATGTTTCGACCGATTTGGCCCTTTAGTTCTATAGAAGCTGTATTTTACATCCAATCGTTTTGAAATTTAGAATGGTAGAGTTTCTTTATCCACGAACCAACATTGCCGAATTTGAAGAAAATCGGTTAAGATTTAGCTATAGCTCCCATATATATGTTTCGTCCAATTTGGCCCTTTAGTTCTATAGAAGCTATATTTTACATCCAATCGTTTTGAAATTTAGAATGGTAGAGTTTCTTGATCCATGAACCAACATTGCCGAATTTGAAGAAAATCGGTAAAGATTTAGCTATAGCTCCCATATATATGTTTCATCCGATTTGGCTCTTTAGATCCAATCGTTTTTATACCCTACACCACACTGTGGTACAGGGTATTTTTTAAGTATAAAATGTCCCAAAAGTAAATTTATGTAAACAATTTATACATGAATTACAAAATTTATATATCAGAGTTATTCAATATTACGGAGTGGTGTAGGGTATTATATAGTCGGCCCCGCCCGACTTTAGCCTTTCCTTACTGGTTTTTATTTTATGAAATTACACAAAAAAGTTGTTAGGCCTTGGAAATAAAAAAAATTTTAGCATAGTGTAATTTAATGCGGACATCCAAAATGAATTCTTTACATCCAAATCTTAGATATTCTTTGAAATACAGTGTAAAAAGATCAAGACATGAATTTATATTTTAATATCGCCAAAATTGAGTTTCAATGTTATATCCCAATTTGAGACACATATGATGGGGAAAGAATTTGTGGTACTTATTCTTGAATATGATTTTTTTCAACTTGTGTGAACTTTCTCTCGGTCAGAAGAACATGTATGTAGGTCCCAGTCGGTTCAGTAGTTTCGGAGAACGTCGAAGACTAACAAACGCACACAAGAATTTAGTCCCGATGTACACCCGGGGTCAGATCTTACAATTTTATCAGCAAAATGTTACAAAGCAACCGTGTGAATTTACAACCTTGTGAACTTAAAATTTTGTCTCATCATCAGTACCAAAAATAATGAATAATAAGATATGTCATCCCGGAGCGAGTAGGTTGTCAGTTACGAACGAATAGAAATTTCAACGAGTAGGTGTTCAAAGAGTGAGTTTTTCCGCGGATTTCGGACCGATTTTACCGAATTTTTTGTAATTGTCACAATTAAAAAATTAATATCAATCGATTAGTGCAAAAAAAGTTCAAACTATGTTCGCGGAAACCTGTTTTTTCGCGTGTGACATTTCATTCCTATTCGTTCGTAACTGACAGATTTTGACAGTTCTCGGGATGACTTATCTTCATAATTTATAATTTTTGATCAGTACATTGTAAAATGAGCTAAGTTTGCGCATAGTATGGCGCCGTTGTCGGAGAATCATTTTATTGGCATCACTGTATATAAAATATTTTTATTGGCAATCCTGCCTATAAATATTTATAAAATATATTGTAAATATATGAAATTCAAAGGTTTTCTTGCAATTGTCTGAACTGACAATTCAGTCATCGTCAGTACATTGGCAGCACTTCTGATAACATTGTAAGATGTTACAACCGTGTGTACCGGGCTTAAAAAACGCACACAAGAATTTAGTTCAGTACAAATTCATGTCACCTCTTGTGTTATATCTTCGGTGATTTCCGTTTCCGCTTCAAATCACTTGCGATAAAATTCACCGATAAAGTATAGCATATTTTGAGGATGATATGAATATTTATCAATGATTCAAACCCAAGATGATCATCTTGAATATGAAAATATCTATTTCATGTCATTGTCAAAATATTGTCGAACACATTCATTACTCGACAAAACAGAATTGATTTCCTTCAACAATTTGAAGTGCAAATATTAAAAATTAAAAATGTCAGAGATAATTTATTGGATTATAAATTATACAGTACTTAAGCTATGCATGTTGTTGTGAGAACAAGACTAGCTAATAATTACCGTTTGAATTGTCAATGCTTGGCCATGTGGTTTTAAGCTCAAATTGAAAAGTCAATTGAAATGTTGAAGGTGGTGCAACATTTATCAGTACAAACGTAATATACCCTCGCTTTGTGCGTAATGTAATATGGTACGTCGCACACTGATCCGTTTCATGGACAGAAATCAGAAAACTGAATTGTTTCGACTTACATTTTTTGATATCACTATATAAAGGTAATACGAGTAGTCTAACTAAAAAAATTCGCAAAAATGTGTTCATAGAAATAGTTCTTTGGGCTACAGAGAAATACAAGTGTAGGTAAAATAAATGGATATTTTAGTTTCGTTCGTGAGTAGTTAAAGGGAAATATTGTTCAAAAATACATTTGTATACGAAATTTCACATTCTAGTATTTTCTGATACGTGGTACGAATTTTGATTCTTGGTGAATTTTATCTTAAAAAAATATTTTTAATTAATTTTTATATATGTATATGTTATTTTTAAAGAATATTTTATTTGAATAATTATCAATTTTTAATGGCAAAAAATAAAAATATCATACAATTCGGTGAAATTTGATTTCATAATAATTTAGTTTTCAAAAAAGTTAAAAAAATTATTAGTTTTAGTAAAATCAAAATCTTGGGTGATTTTTTTCGATTCTTTTTTTATTTTAGTGTTTTAAAAAGTGCCTAAAATTTCAGTTTTTACTTAATTAAAAAAATTAAGGACCAGGTGACCTTTATATGGGGTCTATGCAAAAACATGAATCGATGTATCCCATTTTTACTAGGGACTATTAGATCAGATATAAAGTATAAATTCTTAAATTACAGCCATATAAATTGACAAAAAAATTTTCTCTAGAGGGTCAAGAACTGATATTTGTGGGGATCTTTATATTGGGACTATATCAAAAGATGGACCGATATACTAGTATCCCATTTTCAATAGGCATCGTCCCTAGTCTAAGAAATGCCTCAGTACCTATTTTCGTAGACCGTTTTTTATTTACGACCAAAACAAAAATACATGGACAGACAGACGGACATGGCTAAATCTACTCATAAAGTAAATGTAGTGCATTTTTTGGTCGAAATGTCATAATTATTAACACATGTTGGTTCAGTTACATGTGACGCAAAATGTATACAAATCCAAATAAAGTTGAAGTGTCGCAAATTAAGAGAAATATGTACAATATTATATAGTACAAGATGTAGACTCTGATATGAACACTTTTGAAAGCTTTAATACATTATTTAACTCTTCTCCTGAAAATTAATCAGCTGATAATTACGGAAGCGATTTGACATATGAAAATAATCTGAAAAAGATGAATGTTATGTAAAAAAAAATTTTATTCAATTTGTTGTTATTGTTAAAATTTTAAAATTCATGGTGAATTTTACAGATAATTGTTCTATGTATAAGCAGCCCTAGTTCAAAAAGTAATTGATTCAGTAGGAACACAACCAAACAGATTGAGTTTACAAGAAAACCGTAAACGTCACGTAAAAACCGATAACATTTTTTAATTCAGCGTATCATAATCCATTTAGAGATGATGTTTCATTGTATTCGGACAACTCCTTCTAATTTTGTCCAATTCTAGTATGGGGACGGAGCAGTGTGCGTTGTGTGGGAAATGCCAGAACATTGAAAAAGAGGTTCATTCTTTAGTCAGTCTGTAGTAATAGTAAATTGGACTAACTTCGAAAAAGGACTTCCTATATCTGCACTGAGGCAAAAACGACGTTGCAAAATCAACCCCGTTTGGGAACAATTTATACCCACAACGTGTATGAAAATCGATTCGTTCGTTAATTATCCCCGAAACGCGGGTGATTTTTTGATCGGCGTTGCTTTGTGTATTGTCGCCGTAAGGTAGCTGATTTTTTGTTCGGCTTTGTATTGTTCATTGGATATGTTATTGTCTGTTCTTAGAAGAAGAGTCCAAGAGGTAAGAGCAACCCCAGTTGGTGTTGATTATACAACGAAGAGTAGTTGATTTTTGAGGCCGTGTATGGATTCGACCCATACGGGGTTGCTGCATTATCATGAACGAATGTGCACTGCTTATGCACGTATGTGATTTGTTTGTCGCTGTGTGTAGTGTATGTTTCAAAAGTCACCCTCGCACCTTGTGACCATATTTTACCCTTTTTACATCAATGTACCATTTTTTCCCCTGTTTCGGAAAATAGTATCACATCCCGATCCTATACCCGATTCTACCTTCAGTCGTTTTAATCCGTCATTAAAAAAATCAATCACCCAACAATTTTATATATGTAAGTATTGATAAAATGCTACGGACCCAATAGTTGGCTTAGTAGTATATTTTCTTAGAAATATTTATTTACATCATAAAATTATAAATTATCCTATGACCGATTCTACCTTCATCCATTTTTATCAATCAATCAAAAAATCAATCACCCAACAATTTTATATATGTAAATATGGTGCCGATAGTTGCCATCAAAGACAAATAGAATATAAGAAGACATTCCTTCAGGCCGAAACGTCAAAATCTATCAGTTACGAACGAATAGAAATGAACTGTCACACGCGAAAAAACAGTATTCCGCGAACATTGATTGAACTTTTTTTGCACTTATCGATTAATATTAATTTTTTAATTGTGACAATTACAAAAAATTCGGGAAAAGCGGTCTGAAAATCCGCGAAAAACCTCACTCGTTGGAATCAAATTCCTATTCGTTCGTAACTGACAATTACTCGCTACAGGAAGGAATGTCTTCTTATATTATATTTGTCTTTGGTTGCCGTTGTAGTACAATTATTTTAGAAATGTTTATTTACAACATAAAATTATTAAATATTTACCTCTGCTTTATGAACATGAGAGTCATTGTTCTATGTACCCGGAAGGTCAGACAGAATAACGTTAATCCCTAATTCCAACTAAGTTTTTTCTTTGGGTGATTGGAAAGGCGCTATTCTGAAGTCATTGTAGCGGGGATTACTTTAACAAGAAATCAGCAAATTACGGGTATTTGTAGCAATATTTTACACAACTGAATTTCCATAATGAAGTGTCAGAAACTATGACAGAAAGTACTTGAGATAATTGACGTGAGCAACTAATAAACAAACAAAAATATATAACAACTCAACTAAGATGTTAGGAATAATCGCGCATGTGCGATGAGATATTATGGTCTACACAACTCTCCACAGGAACAGTTGAGAATTATGATTTATTTAATGGATTTTACGAGTATAATCGGTTCAAATTGTTTTTGTTGTGAAAAGACTAATACAAACCTAGGAATATTTAATACTTTTTTACAATTAATATGTATACTCTTATATACGAGTCAATGTATTTGAGATTTAAGAATATTCTAATCTTGGAATGTTGTGTTAACCCTTAATATCCTGTTTTTTGAGCTGAACAAAATGTATCTTGCAAAAGTCGACATTCTGAACAACGTTTGTTCTACTTATGACTGTCATTTTCCTGATCTAGGTGAAAAAATACCAGGTGGGTTCTAACGGCACCACCCGGGAGTTCGGAGATCAAATGCAATAATATACTACAATTAAAATAAAAAACATTGATATTACAAAATCAGCATTATTTCGACAGCCACAGATGAGTTGAGACACTACTCATACGAGTACAACAATTATGCGAAATTTTTGTGCTTGTTTCCAACGCACTAAACACATATGTAGATCACGTTTTATAATTATTCAACTTCATAAAAGTGGTTTTTCTTGTGGTTGGCTCACAAAACTAAAAGCACAGCTGTTAAATGAAGTCGGTTTCAGAATCGGATTAGTGCAAACAGTAGCTAAGGTATTCAGAATATCTACACAGTGCGACTAAGAATCTGAAGTTGAAAACCGTGGGACGCGATATTATTTTTCTTGTAGGTCTTGTCGAGTAAAACAAGAATGTTTTTTGATATAAAAAAACGAGGTTTTCGTACCTTCACACACTTTTACGCCTATAACTTCGTAAATTATAAACTGATTTTCAATCTCTCAACGGATTTGAAAATAAGAAACTTAGACCTTTTACACGATATAGAGACTTTGAATAAAACACAAATTATTTAGGAAATTATTGTCATTTCTTTTTATTATGATACGTAATATTGGAATGGTTCAATTATGTATGGAACAAAATATCGGGCAAATGGCCGCCGCGACCTCGGCGGTGCTCCTCCATCCGATGGTCCAAATTTTCGATGACGCTGAGTCATAATTGAGGTTCTATGCCGTTAATGTGCCGAATTATCTCATCCTTTAGCTCTTGAATTGTTGCTGGCTTATCGACGTACACCTTTTCTTTTAAATAACCCCAAGGAAAGAAGTCCAACTGTGTCAAATCACATGATCTTGACGGCCAATTGACATCACAGGTGTTTTCACATCTCCTACAGACCCGGTTCGCTGAAATTTGCTCACAATTCTCCCGATTGGGGACACATTTGTTCGATTATGCTGATCAAAAAAAACATCACGAAGTGCACGAAATGCATTTTGATTTGAACGCCCATTTTCGTAGAAGGCTTAAAAAGCTTTAACGCGTTGCTCGATCGTGTATCTTTCCACTGTTCAAATAAAGTTAGTCTGAAATCGAGAAATGTCAAATGAAATGCAGAAAAAAACTTGACGTTTAGTTGTGGTTCACATTCAACATCGGCCCTTACAATTTAACCACCCTTTATATATACGCCAAAAATACCATTATTTATAATAATAAACTTAGTATTTATCTCCAGCAAAATAATTTTATAATTATACTATTTTTCCTAGCATGACTGCGCAGAAGGATCAGTTAGGTTGTGGCAACCGATATTTTCGCCAACCGATTTTTTGTTGTTCATATAGCTCTGAACACCAATTGGTGTTCAGTTCTACAGATCAATTGTTAGTTACAACGACTAATATCATATGAGTGACAACTACAAAAATTCGGTTGGCAAAATTTTTTCTGTGTGTATTCAATGTCCTTCTAGTATGTATATTCCCTATTATATATGATAGTATATTGCCCTATATATTTAGAGAAATAATAACAAAATGGTTAAAAAGTTCCAATTTTTTGACACAGCACTGTATGCATACAAGCATATTAAACAAATATGACCACTGTGCACCCCAACTAACTGATTTCTATGCTGACCACTTTACCTATATTAAAATGTTATACTCGTATCAAGACAATTGTTATTAATTACCGCTAATAAGACACTGCTAAGTAAATAATATCTCTTCTGACAAATACACACCTGAAAGAATGTACATTAAAATGGGTCGTGCTACATAAAAATGGATTTTTCTTTTACTTAGTAAAAGTTATATTTTCTATTGATTCTTGAAATTAAAATTCTAATGATGGTTGACTTTTGTCCGCTTCTAAGGACCCACCTTAACCTCCCTACCCTACGTCATTAATATTAAAATAAATTGACGTTATGAATGTGGACAGACATTTTGCAGATTATGAATGTAGGCGTACGACGGTACCGACTGACCAACTTCATGTAAGTAATATCTCCCACCTACGCCATATCATGTCAATCGCTAAATGACATCTAGAATTAATTTGTATTAAATTCATAAATCGTATCAAATAAATATGTAAAAGTGTTGTAGAATGTTGTTAATGTTGTTGTTGGAGAATGAATGATTTAATTTAGAAATAAAAATAATACCAATTAAGAAAATGATTAAACTTTTTCTGCATATCAAGGCATTTCAGTAGGAAAGTGTAATATATTACATTTGGAAGAAGCGTTTTAAATATGTTGTATGTACCCACAAACGGAGGGATAGCTAAGTGGAATATAATACAGGGTTTTCCAATAAGAGGTGTTATTTTGAATCACCCGGTATTTCGGTAGCTGTCACTTTTGAAGCTTTTATTTTTTTACATTTGACAAGTAGAAACTACGCTATTACTAAAAATGGAACGATACACGATTCAACAACGCATTGAAATTATTAAAATTCGAAAATCATCGAAAAATCATCTTGACTGATGAGGACTATTTCCACCTCAACAAGCAAAATTGTCGCATCTGGGGCTCGAAAAACCCAAGAGTTGAGAAGCCTCTCCATCCTCAACGTGTGACTGTTTGCTGCGGTTTACGGCCCGGCGGGGTCATTGGACCTTACTTTTTCGAAAATGAGGTTTGATCAACAGTTATCCATTGATTGCGCTATCGAGAGATGATTAATGATTTTTTATGGTCGGAGTTGGATGGTATTGTTCTGGACAACGTTTACTTTCAACAAGACGGTGCTACGTGCCACACAAGCAACGAAACCATTGCTCTGTTACGGGAAAAGTTTCCGACCGTGTTATCTATCGAAGAGGTGATCACAATTGGCCACCGAGATCTTGTGATTTAATACCTTGCGACTTCTTCCTTTGGGGCCACGTGAAAGATATGGTCTACGCCAACAGCCCAGCGTCGATTCAAGTCCTCAAAGATAGAATTCGTGAGGCTATCGAGGACATAGGGCAGCCACTTTGCGATTTGGTTATGGAAAATTTCATGAAAAGGATATGGTCCTTTAAGCGTGGTCGTGGTGGCCATTTGGCTGATGTTGTTTTTCATTATTAACGGCATACCTTCCTCTTTATTATGAAATAAACATCCGATCATTTATCTAAAAAAAAATGGCATTTTTCTTTGAATACTAAAATAACACCTCTTGTTGGAAACCCCTTTAGATGTCACCAACATTTCAAATTACAAACATAATTTGCTTTAGTTCAGTTTCAAATATCCACAAAGACGATTCTTTACCTGATTATACGCAATATTCCGAATACAAAAAATTTCAAATCTTCCAGTGAAATCGAGATTTTCAAAAAGAAGCAATAAATTAAAAAAACATAGCATTGAATAAAATTAATTTCAATAACTCAATAAAATTTCATTGAAATTGAATTTTTCTAGAAAATTTCATTAAAATTACATTTCTTCAATAAAATTTCGTTGAAATTTAATTTTTCTAGAAAATTTCATTAAAATTGCATTTCTCTACAAAATTTCGTTGAATTTGCATTTTTCTATAAAATATTTTTTAATTAGCATTCACTAGAAAATTTCTTAAAATAGCATTTTTTTTATTTTATCTACAAAAATAAAAAAAATGCTATTTTAATAAAATAAAAAAAATGCTATTTATTTCATTTTATCTAAACTATTAATTTTCAATCATATAGGTTCATTTTAATTAAGAATTTTTATTTTTCATGTTAAAAATATTGAAATCTAAATATCTCATAAAATATATTATTCTCGTTTGTACGTGGCTCCCCAATAAATACGAATTTTGTTTAAGATATGATGGCTCATAATTATAATCTGGGCCCTATAGCTAGAGATAACTGTATTTTAAAAAATTATCTCTCTCCCTTCTCTGGAAATTTAAATATTGGCCACATTAATGCCCAAAGTTTGTGTCCTTCAAATTCTAATTCCAAACTCGAAGAATTTAAAAGCACTTTTTTTGACTCAAATCTGGATATTATTGGAATATCGGAAACTTGGTTTAAAACGGATATTTTCTCTCAATCCTTGGCTCTACCTAATTACAATCTGATCAGAAATGATCGCCCTGATGATTTAAATCAAAATAATAATGGTCATCCTAGAAGAGCGGGAGGTGTCTGCCTATATATTTCTAATAATTTGCGTTACAAAGTAGTTTTCCGTGGTAAACGTTATGGGGTTTGTGAATCACTTTTCGTAGAAGTTTTTGGCAATGGTACTTCATTGCTTGTTGGAGTTATTTACTTACCTAATGGGTGCGTTGATACCTTTGAAGAAATACATAGCGACCTTTTTGATAGATTCTCTAATATTGTGATAATGGGGGATTTTAATTACAATCTATTTGATCCTCTTAAGTCTCATAATTTTCGATCCCTAGTTTCTAGATGTGGACTACACTGTGTTCACAATTGCTTGCCAACTCATCTGCATCTACCGAATAATTCCACTTCACTGTTGGATTATTTCTTGTTAAGCCAACCTTCATGTCTAGCTCATAATGGTCAATTACAATTCCCCTTTTTCTCTTCTCATCATAGTTTCATCTTTTTATCTATAAAATTTGCTCCACAACTAAAACAGAATTGGGTAGAGTATAAAGATTATAGTCGTGTCCACTTTGATAATCTTTATGACCAATTCAATCAAATGCAGTTAACTTCTTTTTTCTATACTAATGATGTGGATTTGCAATTATCCATACTTAATAATGTAGTTGATAGCCTTCATATTCTCGTTCCCACATCCAGAAGTAGAACTATGTCTGATGATTATAAATGGATGAATTCCAGAGAGATATCTCATGCTAAGAGACTAAGAGACCAAGCTTACGGTGCTTATCTTAGAAACCGCACAAGTGAATATTGGAAAGATTACTGTCGTAAAAGAAACAAAACCAAATCTATAATTAGAAAAGTTCGATTTCAGCATGGTAATAAATTGTTTTCTTCTGCGAACAATACTCAAATGTGGAGTAGATTGCGTAAGCTGGGGTGTATTGGTCGGGACGAAGCAGAAATTGATGAAAATGGAATTGAGTCAATTGCTATGGCTTTTTTGAATAATCAGAGCCCCAATGATTATGGTATTTTAAATTTGGATAATTTTATGGACAATGATAATTCATTTTCATTTTGCCCTATCACTGACTATGAGCTAAGCTTAGTATTAAACAATATAAAGTCAAATGCCATGGGTTATGATAATATTCCTATTAAATTTATCAAAATAATATTCCCTCTCATTTCCTCTCTGCTTCTTCATTTAATCAACACTATTTTAACAGTGTCTAGTTTTCCCTCAGCTTGGAAGCTGGGACGCGTTATACCAATTTCGAAAAATGGCCATTACTGCAATGATGACTTAAGACCCATAAGTATATTACCCGCGATGTCAAAAATCCTTGAAAATGTGATGAAAACCCAGATTATGACTTACTGTGAAAGGTTCTCATTTCTTCATCCTAATCAGTTTGCTTTTCGCAAAAGCCACAATACTACTTCTGCTTTACTTTCTCTTACTGATTCCATACGACAAATATTAGATAAACGGGGAAGCTGCACTCTAGTTTCTTTAGATCTATCTAAGGCATTTGATAGCATTAATCATTCTATATTGGTAAAAAAATTACATGACAAATTCAATTTTTCTAAATCAGCCTGCAAACTGGTTCTTTCATATCTACTTGATCGGACCCAATATGTCTCGATAAGTGGCATTAATTCTAATGTGGGTGATATTACCTCCGGTGTACCTCAGGGGTCTGTATTAGGCCCCATACTTTTCTTGACGTATCTCAATGACGTTATCCCGCTAATGAAAAGTGGATCTTGTCAGCCATACATATTTGCTGACGATATATTTTTATTATTCAAAACTGATTCTTTTCAAAGTTTGAATTTTGAGAGTACCATTAATAATCATCTTAGCTCAATAGTAGATTGGATGAATACGAATCGCCTTAAAATAAACCCCTCCAAAACAAAAGCAATTGAATTTCATTCACGAAACCATAACTTTTCACAACCCAGAATTACCATCTGTAATCAGATGATTGAATTCGTTGATGTTATAAAATGCCTTGGAGTGATGCTTGATAGTAACCTTAAATTTGATAATCATATAAATTATATTACTAATAAAGTTTGTTTTACATTAAGAAGGCTATACTCATTGAAGGCATACACACCAAGACATGTAAGATACCGTTTGGCTCACTCCTTGCTAATGTCTACCCTGAATTACGGCATTGAAGTTTTTTCAGGGACTTGGTCCTATAACATCAATAACATTGAGAGGATTTTGAGAAAAATTATACGTTATGTTTTCGATTTAAAAGTACAAGATCATGACCATGTTACTAATCTCACCACTGATTTCTTAGGATGTACTTTTCGGGATTATCTAAACTCTCGTAGTTTACTTCACTTTTACAAGATCATGAAAGTAGGAAAACCCGAAATTTTGGTTAATGAATTTTCATTTATTAATTCGACTCGTAATATCCAGATTGATGCCCCTCTTATTCATTCTACGGCTTTAGAGTTTTCTTTTTTGGTAAGAGTTTATCGTCTTTGGAACTGTCTTCCTAACCAACTAAAAATGTTTTCATACTCCTATACTACATATAAGAGAAAAATTTTAGATTATTATAACGGCACTCTGCCGTAATACTCACTCTAAGTTTTTACGCTTGTTCTAGCTATATCTGGCCTTTTCTTATTGCATTATTTTATCTCTATTCATATGGCTGGGGAGCCATTTTTTAATCTTCCATTGTCAATCTTGATTTATTTTTTGAACTTCATGATAATTCATTAAAAATTGTTTTACTTTTAGTTTAATAAGTTAATTTTTGCTGTTCATAGTTGATTATCTTACAATACATGTATAATTGGCCTTTTTTGGCTTTCTTTGTATTGATATTGAATAAATAAATAAATTCGTTGAAATTGCATTTCTCTAGAATATTTCGTTGAAATTGCATTTTTCTACAAAATTTCGTTAAAACATGTTTTTCTAGAAAATTTCTTTCGACATTTTCTTTTAGAAAATTTTCCTTGAAAATACAAAATTTCATTAAAATTGCATCGAAACCAAACCTTTTCTACCAAATTTCTTTGAAATTGTACATTTATAGAAAAAATCGTTGAAATTGATTTTTGCAGAAAATTTGTTGAAATTCAATTTTTGTAGAAAATTTTTTGAAACTCAATTTCTTTAGCAGAATCTTTAAAACTCCATTTCTCTAGAAAATTTCGTTGAAATTTACTTTTTATAGAAAAATTTATGGAAATTTAATTTTTCTAGAAAATTTTGTTAAAAATTAATTTTTCTGCAAAATTTTGTTGAAATTGAATATTTTTTAGAACATTTCCGGTTAACATTTTGTATACAGTCAGTGGCCCATAATCCGAGGTTATCTACATTTACTCATGTCATCAACTTTTAATCCGGTCATCGACCTTTAATCCAGTACATTAACCTGGTTTAAATGCCACTAGAAAAATTATAATTACGACGAAATTAAAAAAGGCAATTTCAATGAACTTTTGCAGAAAATGCAATTATAAATCATTTTTTTAAAAAATGCAGTTTCATCTATTTGCTGGCAAAAATCAATTCAACAAAATTTTATAGAGAATACAACTTCAGCGAACTTTGTAGAAAAATGGAATTTTGACGAAAATTTTTAGATAAATGTAATTTTAAAGATTTTTCTACATGAAACTTAGATTTTTCAAGAAAAATGCAATTTCAACGAATTTTTGTAGAAAAATGCATTTCAACAAAATTTGCACTAAAAATGCAGTCAATAAAATTTTCTAGAAAATTTAAAAATTAATTAATAACCAGTAAGGAAAGGCTAAAGTCGGGCGGGCCGACTATATAATACCCTACACCACTCTCGTAATATTGTATAACTCTGATATATGAATTCTGTAATTCATGTATAAATTGTTTACATAAATTTACTTTTGGGACATTTTATACTTAAATAATACCCTGTACCACAGTGTGGTGTAGGGTATAAAAACGATTGGATCTAAAGGGCCAAATCGGATGAAACATATATATGGGAGCTATAGCTAAATCTTAACCGATTTTCTTCAAATTCGGTAGTGTTGGTTCATGGATCAAGAAACTCTACCATTCTAAATTTCAAAATGATTGGATGTAAAATACAGCTTCTACAGGACTAAAGAGCAAAATCGGACGAAACATATATATGGGAGCTATAGCTAAATCTTAACCGATTTTCTTCAAATTCGGTAGTGTAGGTTCATGGATCAAGAAACTCTACCATTCTAAATTTCAAAATGTTTGGATGTAAAATACAGCTTCTACAGGACTAAAGAGCAAAATCGGACGAAACATATATATGGGAGCTATAGCTAAATCTTAACCGATTTTCTTCAAATTCGGCAATGTTAGTTCATGGATCAAGAAACTCTACCATTCTAAATTTCAAAACGATTGGATGTAAAATACAGCTTCTACAGCACTAAAGAGCAAAATCGGACGAAACATATATATGGGAGCTATAGCTAAATCTTAACCGATTTTCTTCAAATTCGGTAGTGTTGGTTCATGGATCAAGAAACTCTACCATTCTAAATTTCAAAACGATTGGATGTAAAATACAGCTTCTATAGGACTAAAGGGCCAAATCGGACAAAAGATATATATGGGAGCTATATCTAAATCTGAACCGATTTCAACCAAATTCAATAGGGATCTTTACAGCTGCGAAATACTCTAAACTGCAAAATTTCAGAACGATCGGAGTGAAATTGCGACCTGTAGTCGACGAACAACTTTACATGGACAGACGGACAGACATGGTTAAATCGACTCAGCTAGTGATTCTGAGTCGATCGGTATACTTTAAGGTGGGTCTAGCTGTGTTATTTTCAGGTGTTACAAACATCTGCCGTGAAACAAACTTATAATACCCTGTACCACAGTGTGGTGTAGGATATTATCAGAATTAAAAAAAAAAAAAATTTCAAACATATTTTTAAAGAAATTGAGTTTTCTAGAAAATTTTAATTGAACAAAATTTTGTAAAAAATTAAAATTCCAAGGAAAATTTTAAAAATTGTAAAAATTTCAACAACATTTTCTAGCGAAAGGCAATTTCAACATCAATTTTTTAGAAAAATGTAATTTTGATGACAATTTCTAGAAAAATACGATTTCAACGAAATTTTGTAGAAAAAAGCAATTTGATGAAATGTTTTAAAAAAAATTTTCCGAAAAAATTTAAATTTGTAAAAATTTTATAGAAAAATGCATTTTTCAAAAAATGTTTAAGAAAAATGCAATTTTGACGAAATTTTCTAGGAATATGCTCTTTCGAAGAAATTTTTCATAAAAATGCAGTTTCGAATAAACTTTCCACAACAATTCCATAAAGGTGCAGTAAAAGTACTTCTCAAACAGGAAGGCGTGGCTATTCTATTTTTTTGTGGCTGATATATGAAAAGTATTTTAATTAGACATTTTTATGGGCATTTTGACTTTTCAAAATACAAACCAGGGCTTAAGAAGGCCTTACGAATAAACATTTTTTGGACAAAAAGGATTATTATTTGTTGTAACGCCGGATTAATAGCCACTGATCGGATTAAAGTTCGACGAACGCGAATTAAGGGACGCTGATGGGAATAAAGATCGAATTAATGTACAACAACCGGGACAAACGTCGTTGACCGTATTAAAAGATTAAATTTTCTAAAAAAAATGCTATTTAAAAAATTTTTGTAGAAAAACTTAAGATTGTTTCTACAAAAACGTTTTCTAAAAAAACATATTCCAACCAAATTTTGAAAAAAAAATCAATTTGGACGAAATTTTCAGGAAAAATTTAAGTGATGAAATTTAGTTTGAAAAAAATTAATTACAATTTGCAAAAAAAGGAATATTAAGTAATAAAATAAAGTCCACAGAACTACTTTATAAAAAAATATTGCATAAATAAAGCCATTTTTGTTGACCTGATTAAAGTTACATGACCACGGATTAAGGACCACTGACTGGATTAAATGGTGCTAACAGAATATTCAAAAAAATCAATTTCTTTGAAATTTTTGAGTTTTTGTAGAAAAATGCAAAATTTATTTTTTTTTTTGAAAATTCAATGTTGACTAAATTTTCTAGATAAAATTTTTAGAAAAATCAATTTCGACAAAATTTTCAGAAAAAAATCAATGTTAACAATATTATTTAGAAAATTAAAAATTAAATTTTCTAAAAAAATTCAATGTCAACAAAATTTCAAAAAAAAAATTAAATTAAAAAAAAATATTGAAATTCAGTCCAACTATTTTTCTTGAAATTTTTTGTTAAACTAAATTTTGTAGCAAATTCAAATTTCAAGGAAAATTTGTAGAAAAAATTAAATTTCAATGAAATTTTCTAGAGAAACGCAATTTCAACGATTATCCTATAAAATGCAATTTTGATGGACATTTCTAGAAATATATTATTTCAACGAAATTTTGTAAAAGAAAGCAATTTTGATGGTTTTGTAAAAAAAGATATAACGTAAGTTTCTACAAAAATTAAAATTTGTAAAAAAATTATAGAAAAAAAAATTTTTAAAAAACAATTTCGACGAAATTTTCTGGGAATATGCTCTTTTCCAGAAAAATGCAATTTCGACTAAACTTTCTACAAGAATTCTATAAATGTGCAATGAAAGGACTTCCCAAACTATGCCATTATTACTAATTTTTTGTGGCTATTATATATAACATTTTTATGGGGATTTTGACTTTTTAAAATACAAACCGGGGCTTAAGAAGGTCTTTCGAATAAGCATTTTTTGGAAAAGCGGATTATTATTTATTTTAAGGCCGGATTAATTTAAATTTAACAGCAGTGCGTAGAAATACTTGAAATGTTGTGCAGTGTAGTGGTTTTATAGTTTCTACAACCCGGTAAAAAGTGGGCACGCCCCTTTTGTAACATACCACATAAAATAGCCAAATCATAAAAAAAATTAATGGCTCATAACGTTAATACCAGTGCATATAAGCACATACAATTCAGTATAGTGAAATGTCTTTGAAGTATCTACAGTTCTGCGAAAAATAGGCGTATTCGTCAAGTAACTTCTGGTACCCCCAGACAAATTAATAGTTTCATTCGAACACAACATTCCCATAACTTGTGCAGCAATCATCTAAAGTTATTCATATTTTGTATTTTAGACAAAATTGTCAAAGATTTTGGCATCTCCTCCGATGTACTGTATACGATACTCACAAAGTGGGCGTATATCTTACACGGTTTACCCGACTGAAACATTTTTACTTTTTTTATAGAAACTTTCCTACAAAAAAATGTAATTAACTGAAACTTGTAGAAAATTAAAATATCAATGAAATATTCTGGAGAACACACAATTTCAACGATTTTTCTACAAAAATGTAATTTCAACGTAATGTCGTTTTGATGCAATATTTTAGATAAATGCAATTTAAGCAAAATTTCCTACAGAAATAAAATTTAACTTTATAAAAATTTTAGTTTTGAAGAAATTTTGCTGAAGATTTTTCCGGGAGAATGCTGAAAATTTTTCCGGGAAAATGCTGAAAATCCAATACCGCTTTGAGTAGAAAAATACAAAAATCTTTCTATTTGTCATAAAACTTCGTAATAGTATTTTTTCGCTAGTAACACCAACTAAGAATATCGGCTTAGTATAGTGCTTTGAAATATGATAATATTTGATGGTCGGCGACTGTTTTTCACGAATTAATTCTCAAAGGATTTCCTTTATTTCCTTCTTTGGTTTGTAGGCTGTATTCCGAAATCTTCCACTTCAAAATTACCGCAGAGAGAAGCAACCTCTCTGATTTACCAGCCATCTTTGTGGTCAAATATTTCGAAAACAGAGCCAGCCTCGAATACCTACCGCCTAACATCGCCGGATTCTGCATGGTGGAGGTTGGTATATCCATACAACAATGGTCTCCTTTCAGTTACATTTTTAAATAGTCAATTTTGAGCACAGTGTAATCATCGGTAATCCCATCACAGAAATATTTTCCGTATCCATTCAAATATGTTATTCAAATTTTCTTATATATAATAAACAATTTAAACGTAAAATGTAATTTGTATGTGGTTTTGCTGGACTATTCCAATCTCAAACGCTTTTACTTTTATAAATCGTTTTAAAAAGAAAAGATAATTTCTGATAATTTGTTTACACAGGGATCGACAGGATAATCGATGAGAGATCGACTTGTAATCACTTCCTGAGCCGATCTAACAATGTATATACGTATCTTTTAATTCCAAAATGGTATAGGTACATAACTAAAATTTTTGTCGAAATCGAGATTTGCACATATTCAATCCGGTATAGGTGTACTTGCTACTGCATGATCATTCTACATAGTTGTATCCAATTTATAAGACCTCTCATAAAATGAAAATAAGATTTATAAAATTTCTGCGAAGCTTCATTGAAATTTGCTTTCGTTTTATCCAAATCTTCTAAATTCTCTGATATCTCAAGAATAATAAGCAAATATTATTTAGTATGTATATAAAGATTTTAGTAATACAAACAAGATCTACATTAACAACGTCTACGTCGATATAAAAAGCCGATTCTTTTGATCATAAACTTACATTCTTTGTTGCGGTATCAATCATCAATAGAGGATAGAGACCATCTTGCTTTGCAATGGCCCCCTTTTATTCTAGTCATTTCAGACGGGATATTGATATTTTCTTTTTTGGAGATTTTCATCAGATAACATCAACTCATAAGCACCAAATTGCTTTGCTCTCTTAATATAATTCTTGGTCTATATATGTATTCAATTCAATCCGCAAAGGCTTTATTGAAGCCTTCTATTTTAGGAATTATACGAAATAAGCTAAATTTTTTCTAATATTATTCTTTATTTTAATTGTCAGATTGTTTCTTGTGTCTAGCCAGTAAAACAACATTTTCCAATGTTACTTCTCGCTCCACATAATAAAACAAGTTAGCATCGTATTCGCGTTCTCTTAAATATTCCAGGCGGGCATGGTCCAGCACTCGTTTACACATGAAACCAATTGTTTCACGTTCGGCCAATGACAAACGCTGAAGTGTTTGTATATCTTTAATTTCCGGCTCGGAAATTTGCTGTTCCTCCAAGGCTTTGCGTCGCTCTCGGCTCATGCCCGTCCCACAAATGGCCCAACTAACCATTTTGGTAATGATCAAAAACTGTCGGGGAGTTACGTTATGTTTCCTAAAGAATTCTTTGCCCACAAATGTAGGCCAATCACAACGATGATGACAGCATACTGCAATCATAATTAAATCGGTAAGACGCTCGGAAGCCTGGGTAATACAACGAAGTGTCAGATCAGTGGCACCGCCACACAAATGTTTTGAGACAGCTACACAATGCTGGGAGTCGCTTAGAGCCGGTAATTTGTCTAACCGCAAGTCGCTAATGTCAGCTCGTATCCGTTGAACTAATGAACGGTCCTCAATTTTATTATCCTTCTTATGCCGCAGAGACATGCGATCCACCAAGACTACTTGCGAGCCTTTCATATTCTCCAGTAATTTCGAGAGATAAAATGCCAATTGTCCCTTGCCAGCTCCAAACTCTACAAAACTAGTAGAATTTTGAATCGTCTTTTCCTTCTCGAGTATTCCCAATAAAGCCGCTGCTTGTACCAGATGCTTACGGGACTCTTTGCCATACTCCTCTTTAGATAGCTCCTCATCCATATATTTGTGATGACTATTCAGTGTTTGAATATTTCCCTCAACATATTTTGCATACAATTCTTTTACTTTATCAATCACATGATAGAATTCTGTATCTTCTAGTTCAACTAGCTTTAAAGTTTTCAGTTCAGCCGCTGATATCACATCGCCGTCATCTGCTCCGCCAGCATTGACATTCCTTTGAATATACTCGGGAAGATCCTCTTTAGGTTTAGCATTACAAATTTTCAAATGTTTTTGTAAATTTTTCTTATAAACCGTATGTTTTCCATCCAAAGGACAAGGTATGCGATCTTGTTCCGCTGGCGATTGTCCATCTGCCCCTGTGACGACAGCCGGAGCATGTTCCCCACAGTAATCTTTACCTTTGGCCACAGTCATCTTACAGAAACGTTTCTTACGTTTTACCCAATGCAAGCAAGTCTTTTCTGTTGCTTGTACCGCTTTCACGGTCTCCTCATTCTCCACAGGTGGGGTTTGCGGCTGCTGTATTTCTTTCGTCATTTTTGATTTCTTTGCTTCTGGTTCGGTATCAGACATTTAGATATGGATTTTCCGAGGTAACTTTTATTGCACAAAACGTTGAATTCTTCAAATGTTGTTAAAAAAAAACTAATTAAAATCCTAAACAAAAACAAACGTGGAATAGGACAGAGTTGTTATTAATTTTTATATCAGCTGTTCGCCGATAGTGTTGCCACTTTTGTGAAAAAGTTTATACGATTTTTCGTACAACTAAAGTATTGCATGCAACAAATCTAAAGTGGTCGCAATAATTTTAGTTCCCATTTACATGGTACTTTTTTTTAAGTAACTTATAAGGCGTTCACACCAACCCGTTTTGGCTCATTTGTTTTGGGAAAACATCTCACCGTTCACACATGTTGCCTGCTTAATTATGACAATTATTATGTTTTCAAATGACATATGTCAACTTATTGTGTTCAAACAACTTTTACTGAAAATATAAAAAAGAAACATGGAAAGTACCAAAAAAGCATTGTTAAATTATTTGGTGCTCACAAATCAATGCACAACGAGAATTCAGCTATTCGATTCCATTTCAATTGTTGCTTCCATTTTTATTGTTGACAAAATTTGAAATGTATATGTTCAGTGTGCGACAGATTGACAACTTAAGGGGGTTCACATACTTCAACATGCAGTTTTGGGACGTGTTATTGAGAAAAACATGCCGATTGAGACGGTTTCAATTGACATTTCTATAAGGGGAAAGCAACTCGTTTTGGCTCGAAAACATCTCAATGAGCCAAAACGGCTTGGTGTGAACGCCTTATTATCGACTTATTCTCTTTTGAAAAAGTATTTACGTTCACACACGTACTTTTTTTCAATACTTATACTTATTTTCATTTGTTTTGTTTCGCCTTTTCCTGTGTGAATTGTTGATGTTTCCAAGTGCGAACGAAAAACACAAAACGATGAGTACGATAAGTACGAGTACGGCATACTTTTTTCCCCCCCGTTTAATACTTAAAAAAAAGTATCATGTAAATGCAGACTTAGTCCCCAGTCGGAAAGGGGGGCAGAAAAAACTCACGTACTCGGACTTCTTGGGCTCAACGTTTTGTATTTTTCGTTCGCACTTTGTAACAACAATTCACACAGGAATCAATTTTCATTATCGATATTTCGATAACTAAGGTAGTTATCGGAAAATTTTCTTTTTTCTCATATTGAGCTCATTTTAAAAAATAAGTGAATTTTTCTAACCAGATATCGATAACGTGCACATTTTTGTTTCTTTTTATTTTGATGTGCTCTATCCAAATATGTCAGATTTCGGGTATCATATACGTGCCGAAAAAACTTCAAACCCGAGAGCCCTTTGAGGGGTCTTGATAAATTGGTTTTGGGTGCAACCCCTCAAATTACGGGGAAATTTATGTAAATTACAAATATGCTCTCCCGCTACAGCGCTCCCCATGGAGCCCCTTACATGGCCTTGAAAAATTGGTTGTGTGGTTCTGTGACGGGATTAAAGACTTCATATGTCCAAAGACGTCTTCGAGGGTCAGTGTTTCTTCGTGGGATTAACGATTTATATATATATTTTTCATCGGAGTCCACTTGAGTCTTCCATTCATTTAAGTGTAAGATTGTTTTTTTTTTTTTTGAAAACGAAGCCCCAATTTTATTACCTAATGGGTTCACTTTTTAACATTTCTTATTTGGGGTCTACATGTCGCTTCCTTTCGTTACATACTATGCTACGAGGACCAGTGTTTCGGGTTCCATTTGACTCTTTCTTTCATTTGAGTACAAGATTGTTCTTTTTTTGAAAACGGGGCCTCAATTGTATTACCTACTGGATACACTTTTTTTACATTTCCTATTTGGGGTCTATTCGGCATTTCCTTTCGTTACATATTATGCAGCGAACTGGGACCAATTTGGACCATGATGGCCTTATGGTTCCAAGACCCAAATTAAGCACGGTTTTCGTATCTTTTTGACCAAACTGAACGAGATACACTACTTTTTTAAGCTACGTGTTGCGCCCATAAAATGTAATTTTGCAAATGCTGTTCCAATAGGTAGCTATTTGGAAATGTGCTCATATATTCCAGTCTACAAAAAACATTGCAAAAAACCGTAGTCGCTTCTTCTTCTAATGGCAATTTTTTATTATTATTATTATTTATTTATTTTTGAAAAAGTTATATTTCGTTTGTAGAAAAAAATGTTGCCCTTCGATGCGAAAGACTAGGAAATTTCTGTACCTTTTAAGAAATTATTTAGTATCTAATTTAACTTATCTCCAATTTTCAAATTTCCAAAATGATTTGGAAAAGTGCAGTTTTCGGGAAAAGCGCGAAGAAAATGCTGGAGTTTTTCCAGAATCGAAATCGACATAGCATTGCATGTTTTTCTACCTATCACACATCACAGAAAAATGTCAACGCCTCAAAAAGAAGTGTCCGTGGGCGAGAGCAAGACTTCGATGTTTAAAATGTATGTTTAAATTATTACCTTTCAAATGAAAAATTCGATTCCTAATGATTCTCCTGAAAGTAAGAAAAACAAAAACATTTTCTTAAAATAGGATATTAAATAAAAATATAAGCCATAATTTTTATGAAATGTAATGCAAATAAGTACAACAGTGCATGTACTAAAATATGGATATTCATTCGGATATCGGTAAAACTGGGTGGGACATTTAATGTTTTATATCAATTAATTTTTTTAAATTTTTGGTTTTATTGAAAAGGTTGAACTTTGTCATTTAATACTGGAACACAATATGATTCATATGACTACGACTAATGGCTCGACAATTGAGAATTTTAGAGATGGACTCAGGTGGGCCATTTAAAATTTTAAACTTGAATCGGCTATAAAAAAGTAGTACCTTTAACCCAGCCGAAGTTCAGTCACGCATACTATTGTCTGCGGGCCACGCAAAGGCTTTCGGAAGATTGTAGCCGATTTTTTGTGCTTTTTTTTATTCAAATAAGTTCAAAATGATAAAAAGTAAGAAATTCAATTTTTCATTTTGATAGCTAAGCTAGTTAAAAATTAAATTTTTGTTTAAAGACCGGTAACTCTATAACTAATCGAGATATCGGAAACATGCATATAATTGTTTCTTCTTATTCTGATGTGCCTATCCAAATATGTGTTCAGATCGAAAGACCTCGAATATCATACTCTTACCCAATTTTATTTTTTTTAATTTAGATTTTTGAATGTTTTGGCACAAACTTTTGCCCGCAACTGTTTTTAATAACCTGGAATTTAGTCTGCATTTACATGATACTTTTTTTTAAGTATTAAGCATACTTATCGGCGTTTTGTGGGCGAGAGAGGCAGTCGGAAACGGGGGGAAAAAAAGTATGCCGTACTCGTACTTATCGTACTCATCGTTTTGTGTTTTTCGTTCGCACTTGGAAACAACAACAATTCACACAGGAAAAGCCGAAACAAAACAAATGAAAATAAGTTAAGTATTGAAAAAAAAGTACGCGTGTGAACGTAAATACTTTTTCAAAAGAGAATAAGCCGATAAGTTACCATAAAGTACCATGTAAATGGGGACTTACATGCATATGAAACACACATACAGTCTGGCAACACCACGAAAAACAACTGTCAATGCGGCAAACATACGAATAGACATCGAAGAAGAATTACGAAAATACTACAAAACAAGGCGTCCGAAAAAAACAATTGTAAACGTTTTGCATCGAGTTTTTTTCTAAAACATTGAATTTCAACGAAATTGAAGGTGTTCTTTCTGAAACAAAGGCTGATAATTTAATTTCAACAAAATGTAAGTGCTTCAGACTCGTTGAAAGATTCCCGCATATAACGACAAAACTAACCTAACTTTTGCTCCATTGAATAGGGCTCTCGTTAAACCCAAATCAGAATTGACTCCCGAGGAATTGGCCCGCCAGGAAGAGGAAGAATTCAACACAGGCCCACTGTCCGTCCTAACACAATCGGTGAAGAACAACACTCAAGTCTTGATTAACTGCCGCAACAATAAGAAACTCTTGGGACGTGTGAAGGCATTCGACCGCCATTGCAACATGGTCTTGGAAAATGTCAAAGAGATGTGGACTGAAATTCCTCGCACTGGCAAGGGCAAAAAGAAAGTGAAGCCGGTGAATAAAGATCGTTTCATATCAAAGATGTTCTTGAGAGGCGATTCAGTGATTTTGGTTTTAAGAAATCCCCTGGCCACCGCTGGCGGGAAGTAAAGTGGCTGAGATTTACCTTTTAAGTATGAAATCTATGTGTAAAACAAACAACTTAAACTCAAGGAAGAAAGAAGCCATTGAGTATTGTGGAAAGCAAAAAACTTTTATAATAAATTTTCTCTTTTAATATAGTACATAAATATGAATATTTATCAATGTATAAATGGATAACTTATTCTTCAGACAATTGCTTATGCAGTATGGGTACATATTCATCCCATTGAGCCTGATAGAAATTACCAGCTATAGGCGTACCTAAATTATATTTCTCAGCAAATTTGGCTGCCTTGAATTTAGGACGATCTCGCCGAGATTTATTTCCAACTCTAGCTTCATCAAATTCCAATTTTCCCGACTGCTTGTAGAGGAGAAAAACGTAACGATGTAGTCCGGTGCCCTTAGGAGGTCCAGAACCCACATATGCCGCCAGCGCTTCGCCTTGATCTACATTATTTCCTGGGATATTAACAACCAACCAGTGGCGGAATTCTCTGAATTTTGGCTCAGCACGACTGGGTGCATCTGGATCAGTCATAATTAAGGTATAATAAGCGCCTTCATCGGACTTCCATTCTACTTTGGGTTGTTTCTGCACCTGGGTGGGGGTTAGTTCAATTCCTTTGTCAGCCTTTAAACCGTTCTCATATGATACCTGTTTGATTTTGTAGTTGTTTGTGGACAATTAGTTTTTGTATTACTAGCGTGGTTAGATAATTACCTTTAGAAATTCGTGAGGAGCTTCACTAATGACATCGGGTATAATTTCGTTATCTTTAAATACAGATTCCACCTCATTGTTGTTGGCTGCAGTCAAATGACCAACAGCTAACATTACCAGCGCGTAAAATAGAACCTTTGGTTGAGACATCAGTTTTGTTAATAATTTTCTATCAACTACGGCAGATGCATTTATTGTTTCGGTAACCTCCCGAAATGGAAATAAATCAAAACATAGAGAAGAAAACCAGTTCTGAACAACTGTTTACATAAGCTTAAATGATTGAAAAGAGCTTTGGCATGTAAAGCTTTATTTAAAAAGGTCATCAGCACTGTTTCCATGGGCAATGTTATTATAGGTAAATTTTATAGGATATTTTTATATGAAATTGGTACTACATCTTAAACTGGACCAAATTCCATTCACAATTGAGATTTTACATTTGAAATTGACTAAATTTCGGAAGAAATTGAGTACATTTTATTTATAACTAAAATTTTACTTTTGAATTGGCTAAATTCAATTTGAAATTTAAATTTAATTTAAAAATGTTTCGTAATTGTTATATTATAAGTTAAATTTAGAAAATTTGATTTGAAATTGGGTAAATTTCATTTGTCATTGAGAAAATGTAGTTTTAAATTAAGTAAAATTCAAAAAATCTTATTTGGATTTAGATTTAACATTTGATTTAACATTCATTTGAAATTGAAATTGCCAACATTTCAGTTAAAATTGAGACATCTGAAATGAAAAAGGGCAAATTGACATACATATTTGAAAATTTTTCAGGAGAAGCAAAAAATAAAATGGGCAATGAATGCTATCGTTAGGAAAGTGTGGTTTTCAGGATAAGACGCAAAGACATTGATGATGTATTAACTTACATAAACATGAGTTATAACTTATTATATTTTGAAGTAATCAGCAATTATCTATATTTTGAAGCAATCAACAATTATCTATCAACAACACAATTTTGAATTCTTTTGTTTAATCGTCCGGTTTCGTTTATGACGATGATATGAAATGGAAAATCTATTTGAAATTTGCTCCTTTCTATTGAATTCCAGATGTTACGTTTGAAATTGACTACATTTAATTGAATTTGAGATTTTACATTTGAAATTAGCTTTTTGAAATTTTACTTTTGAAATTAACTAAACATAATTTCAAGTTTTTTCACCTAGAATTTGCTAATTTTCGATTTTAGTTGAGATATTACTCTTGAAATAGGCTAAATTTCAATAAAAAATTTGATTTTGTATTTGGAATTTGTGAAATTTCAGATGAAATTGAGATTTTTCACTTGAAATATGAAATAACATAATAACACTTGAAAATAGCTGAATTTTAGATTTGAAATTGTATTTAAAATTAAGATTTTCCATTTAAAATTTAGTGAATTTCAGTTTAAATTGAGACTTTACATTTTAAAATGGTTTAATTTCATTTCAAATAGAGAATTTGAAATTGTGGCTCGAAGTTCATTTGGCTCGCTGTTTAAAGCTTTTTACAACAGATTTAAATTTCCCAATATTAATGGAAATAAGTATCCTAGTTTCAATTTCAATTAATGTTTGGACAATTTCCAAATAAATAACTCACTTTGAAATGAAATGTTGACAATTTCACATCTTTCAATTTCAAATCTGATTATCAAATGAAAAATTGTCAATGACAATGGTAAATTTCTCCATTGTTGTTGAAAATGGTGTAGTAGTTGCAAATAATGCTAGAAAAAAGAAAATTGTATTTTACATCACTACTAATAAAATCGAGAAACAGACAAACTAGCATAATTCGATTACGTTGCCAATTTTTTTAATTATAAATTACTAATTTATTTTTCTAAATTAATATTATAATGTAATATAATAATACACTATCCGAGCATGTTTTGTAATCAAAGTTATTTAAAATCACCACAATTTTAAAATCACTGTTGGTTTTCGGAAATATCACGATTTGGGACTGTTGGTTGGATTATGTTTAAAACTCTAACAAGTAAGAAAATCGCATTCGGGTAAAACGAATAAAGTATACCCTCACTTTGTGAGGTACTATTACAGCATTACACTGGCCAACATTTCAAGTTTTTACATGTAATGGTATTAAAATTATAAGCTGTGGTTCGCTTAGAAGTCTTGCGAACGTTAACATTCGACATCGTGGGCCAGGAGGTTGAACTATTACTATGTGTGGAATTACAGACGAAGCAGTAAAGAAGATATTAGAGAATCAATTTTTTAATAAATTTTAACCCTTTGAGAGTACTAGCAGGAGTGGACCATAATGGCTAGAGTGATCAAAACCGGTTTAATATAAAACGGCCAACCGGTTATTTGTTTCCGCCGTCCCCCTGTTTTTTTTTTCAAAATCATAATTTTCGAACAACCTGTGCAACCGGGTTATTTCGTGCGTTTTCACCGGATTATTATTAACACTTAAATATAAAAAATTATGTAAAATTACATAAAACAAATTTCACAAAATAAAGAAGTCATAGATGGCTAAAAAACAACTATGCTGGAATCCAATGACACTCGTTAATTTCTATACAAAAATTTAAAGAAAAAAAATGATTCATACTCGCGGAAGTTATGATAAAAATAAGACTCGATGAGAGAAGACTGAAGGTGGTAAACAAAACTATGTACATAAACCTACTATAACATAACTTCCGATAGGCCTGTTTGTTATCTATTGAACGAGCGACACACCAGAATCCACGTCAAACGTATCGACAACCTACTTGTAGTAGAATATGACAAAGACTACTGAGGCAGGATTTCCCTCAGTTGATATACGTAGAGTAATAACGGGTTTTCCAATATGGATAATATGATTTTGAAGTGACGTTTCGGCCATTTTTAATATGTCATTATCTGTCATTTGTTTTTCATTGTATTCAGTAGTGTTTACAATTTCATCATGGAGAGATATACGCAAGAACAACGTTTACAAATTATTCAGTTTTATTATCAAAATAATCGTTCTCCAATTGCAACTTTTCGTGCGCTAAGTCAATTTTTTAAATAAAAAAAAAACACTTTCCAGTCGACTTACGACCTTGACACCCATGAGCAATATTTTAGCACTCGTTAAGAGCTATCTTTTTGCCATTGACCGATTGTGGCTACGTGCCACACAGCAAATGAAACAATTGAATTGTTGCGAGAAAAGTTTGGAGATTCGATTATTTCAAGAAATTGTGATATTGAATGGCTTCCAAGAAGTTGTGATTTAACACCATTAGACTATTTCTTGTGGAGTTATTTGAAGTCATTGGTCTATTGGTCAAATAAACCAGACTCTCTTAAGCTTGACAAGTCAATATTGAACGTGTCATTCATGACATACGACTTGATTTAGTGGAAAAAGTGCTCGAAAATTGGGTTCATCGAATTCGTTCATGCAGAAGATGTCGTGGAGGCCATTTGAATGACGCTTTATTTAGAACTTAATTGTATCGATTGTACTTCACATTAAATAAAAAACTTGTGAATTAACAATAAGTGTGTTTTTTTTCTCAAAGAAATCATATCACTCTTATTGGAAAACCCTGTAATAAATCATACAACTCGGGTATGAAGCAAACGTCTCTGTCCTCAGTGATGACCATAAAATGTATTATTACTCCCCAGAATCGCTCAAATCTGGACAACTTCCACAGAACCACTTAAAGTGGTAAAACCACGGAAACAAACATTACACAGAACCACTCAACTCATCAAAGCGTTAACCCACCTCGTTTCTTTTCACGTCCAGCAACATCTGAGCAATGCACGCTTTTAAATCAATTCCTGGATTTTCATTTCATTTATTTACCAACTAAAGCTCATATTTGGACTATATATTAATAGGAATACGATACAATTCATTGAGAAAAATTTCGTAAACTATATTTAATGAAACGAAAGAAAAAGCATATGCATCTCATATTGAAAAAGCGCTCAATCGAACAGCCCAAGAGATGTGTAGTGATGTGATCGTAGTTACTTCTACAACGATTTCTACTATTAAAAGCTTTTATATATGAAGAAAACTAAATTAAAAATTTTCAAATTGGCATAAAAAATAAAACATCTAAAATTAAAATATAAAATTGAAAAATGTTTCAGACAAGAATTATCCAATAACATGAAAGACATGGTTTCCATGCCTCGGTAATCGCCAACATGTACATATATATCCCACATAACATACAAAACTGAAGTCAGATGCTTCTTTATAGGAAGAAAATCATAGTACAGGCCCAATATTATTTTTTCGCAGATAAATTATCTGAAATGCAAGACATCGTCTTCCGTTCCTTACACAACGCTAATAAAAATATTTTGTGCAACAAACACCTCTTAATTTTGATCTGAGAACTCATTAAATATATGTATATTCTTAATCGTCGTAAAATTCTAAGACGTTTTAGCCATGTCCGTTTATTGTAATCATGCTACAGTCTACAATAATTGAGTTAGGGGCAATAGGTATCAGTCCATTTTTTTTAAATAGCCATGCATCTCTCGGATTTGACTTCTTAACGCCACAGAGATCACAAATTTCAACTGACCCGTCTGAAAATTGGTAGCTGGGGTTTATTTATACCCGGAATCCTTCACACGAACAACGGTAGTCATAGGTCCATGTTTTGATATAGGCCCCACACAAAGGTCCCTCTAGATTTGACTTCGTAACGCCACAAAAACCTCAAATTTCAACGAAATGGGCTGAAATTTGGTATAATGACTTTATTTGTATCCGAAACCATTCACATGTGCTATTGGGGTAGTGACTACATTCATTGAAAATTATAACAAAAAGAGCTTCTATTTGAAACTCAGAATGGCAAATAATATTTGGGGAGGTACTTTTCAAAACTTGACTATTACACTTTTTACAGAAATTATTGTTTTCTTCTTTTTTGCTTGGTAGCATTGGTTTCAATACTCAGCGAAAATAAAATTTTGCGAAATATTTATAATTACACCGGAAAAAAAGAAATGAAAGGCATGATTTCATCAAAAGTAGATTATTCCACTTCAAAATGACATTACCCATTTCAAATATGCATTTTTGGAACAAAATATGATTACTCCAGAAGTTAATTACTGATTTGTCTAAATTGAAACATACATAACATGTTTTATCCGCAAATTTTTTAGTCGGAACTTAAAGTACAAATCACGTGGCCACAATGTGTCCGTAAGAACTAAACTGTACTAAACTGATAGTCGTCTCGGCTATGTTATGTGATTTTACAAGTACTACAGGGTGGCTGATGAAAGCTGCTACCAAAAAAAATTTAATAACTTTTTTATACCCTACACCACACTGTGGTACAGGGTATTATAACTTTGTGCATTTGTTTGTAACACCCAAAAGGAGAGGAAATAGACCCATCGTTTATTATACCGATCGACTTAGAATCACTTTCTGAGTTGATTTAGCTATGTCCGTCTGTCTTTGCATGTATTCTTGTAATCAAAGTACAGGTCGCAATTATGGTCCGATCTCGACGAAACTTTACACATATCTTTTTTTTGGCCCAAGGACGACCCCTATTGAATTTGGTTAAAATCGGTTCAGATTTAGATATAGCCCCCATATATATGTTACCCCCGATTTGACATGTAAGCGCTGTAAAAATTGTATTTTATATCCGATCAGTGCGAAATTCGGCACAAAGAGGTTTCTTATTACATGAAGGAATACTGCAAAATTCGTAGAAAATCGGTTCGGATTTAGATATAGCTCCCGTATATATGTTACCCCCGATTTGACATGTAAGCGCTGTAGAGACTGTATTTTATATCCGATCAGTACGAAATTTGACAGAAGGAGGTCTTTTTACATGAATAAGTATTCAGGGAAGATCGGTTCAGATTTATATTAAAGCTCCATATATATGTTCCTCCTGATTTGGTATCAAACCGCTATAGAAGTTATATTTTACTTCCGATCATTAAAATGTTTCTCTATTTAGGAACGAATATTGCTTAATTTAGCGATTATCGTTTCAGAATTAGATAATATGTTTCTACCCATTTACCAATTACTCCAAATTATTATGGCAATGACCCTTATCGCATTGTTAGGGAGGTGTAGGGTATTATATAGTCGGCCCCGCCCGACTATCTTTCTGCCTTTCCTTACTGGTTTTTATTTTGCAGATTGATTTTTAGATTTAACAAAAATGGATAACTGGGACACTGAAACAAGAATTTGGATTGTCCGCCGATATTACGCACTGAAGTCCGTAGTTTCGGTTCAAAGAGAGTATAGGGGAACGTTTGGCGGCAATCCTCCGAGCAGATGGACCATAAAGAGACTTGTTAAAAATTTTTCCGAGCATGGGGCAGTCAACAGAAGACCTTACCATCGAAACCCTTCAGTTCGGACGGATGAAACAATCGCTGCTGTAGCTGATGCCATACAAAACAATCCAAGAGTTTCGACAAGAACCTTATCTGCTCAAATGGGTATAAGCAGACAGTCATTGCAGTCAATTATGCACAAAGATTTGGAGTTATTCCCATATAAAATTCAAATGGCCAACAAAGTGAACTCAGCAGACTTCCCGATTCGCTTGGAATTTTGCCAGAAGATGCTTAAAATGGTGGAAGAGGACGGAAACATTTTGAACTGTTCATGTCTGACGAGGCCCATTTCGATTTAAACAGCAACATAAACAAACAAAATTGTCGAATATGGAGTGCAAACAGGAAGTCTACAAAGCAAAACCAACAAATTTGAATGAACTAAAGCAATCAATTCGAGAAACAATTGCGGCTATTCCAGTCTCAACTCTCCAAGCAGTAATGAACAACTTTTTGGTAAGATGCCGCACATGCATCAACGTGCAGGGGACATTTAAATTCCATTATTTTTAAAACTAATTAAGCTATATTTAATTAAATTTAATGAGCTTTAACATGAATAAAAGAAAACTGAATTCCATACACTGAAAGTTTCTTAATGTAGCAATATTCATCAGCCACCCTGTACTAAGCCGGTTGTTGTCTCGGCTAAGTAATGTAACACCACTACGCCAAAGGTAAAAATCTTAACATAATTGCAACATTGGGTCCCAATCTTTTACTCCAGAAACAACAACGCACACATGTCATTAGTGCATAAGGGTCAAATCTTTTTTCAAAGAACGGCTGAACAGCCCAGTTAGCCACTTAAGTCCACCTCCGGGACTTGGCATTATTAAGATATTGAAGTAAAAGAAACAATATCATTAAAAATGATGAAAATTAGTTCGTCTTTTTAGAAATTAGAAATTAACATTGCATATTTATTTATGCATTATTTTATTTAAAGCCCCAGTTTATTTTAATTCAGAATAATATTTCTGATACAAAGCTAGTTTTAGCAAAACAAGATTAATCCACAGAGGTTTGAATCGATTAGATTAGATGTACATTTTTGAATCCTATACAGGGCAATGATTAATCTTGACGTTTTTTCATAATGCACCAAAATTTGTGGGTTAAATACATAGGGCCATACGTATAAAACTATTTTCTTAAAATGTGAAAAAACACAAAAAGTGTAATAGTCAAGTTTTGAAAAGTACCTCCTCATTTACTATCACAAATGTAGTTACTATCACAAAAAGAGGCTTGCCACTCGGTCGATAATAGAAGTGTTAGTCCATTTCGAATGAAATTTTTTCAAAAATACATTTTCAATTGTAACCTCTTAATTTTGAATGGAATTAAGTCAGTTTCAAATGATAACCCAATTTAATCTTAATTATAACGTTGCGATTTCAAACAGAATTTAGTCAAATTCAAATTGTAAATGGAATTTAATAGCTTGAAACTTATTTATTTATTTATATAATGTGCTGCAGTAATATGAAGCCAATAAGGCCAATGAATTATATTAAGTACACCCAGGAAAATAATTGGTTGGAATTCGATTGTAACAATAAAAAAATAGTACTAGCAACAAAAAGTATGTTGCCTACACCGCGTGTCGGTTGTATTTATATATAAATAGTTGGAACAAATATAATAACATGGATACGATCAAATAAACATGCTTGCAACTAAATCGATGGTTGTATCAATCGAATTAAGATTGTTTTTTTTCACTGACACTCGGTTAGTTGTGGTAACCAATTTTAAACTTTCATTATAGTACCATATGATCGAGTTTTGGTTGTGACAACCAATGTTTTATTCTTGACAACAGAAATTGTATCAATAGACCAAAGATTATTATTGCAACGAATAATTGGTTACTACAACAGAAAAAATATTAATAAATAATCTTTTTTTGGTTATCCCAATAATTTCCCAAATTTATTTTGGGAAATACAACCGAAAGATTGGTTGCTGTTCTTTTGCTGATACATGGCATACAAAAAATAAAATTACTCGACATAAATAAATCTTCAACATTTTGTTCAAGAGCGGTATATGTAGTCAAAAATAATCTCGTGTGGATAATATTATGTGGAATGCAGAATATGTTGTGCGAAATGTTTTACATAAATAAAAAATTAAAACAACAGTCATGTAATTGAAAGGGTTAAGGGACATTTGCATAAAAGTTTTGTGTTTTTTTCGTGTACTAAAATTTGTGTCAAATATTTCCACATCTCATAGTAGTGATGAATTTGTAATATGGGATTTTTTATTTTGTTCCGAGTTGTTCGGTTTTTTGTTTAATAAATAAAATAAAAATTAATGAAAACGGTTTTTAATTAATTGTCGGTAGTATATGACGGACAAATTGTCAGAACAACCAATTTTTTAAAACAATTGGTTGTGGCAACATTCAACAGAAGATGTTAACCACCATTTTCGTAGTTGGCGCAACCAAATATGATTGTTGTTAACATGAAAGCAGAAGTATACCACAACCAAAATGTTGGTTGTCCTGATGGAATCGCATGATAGTAGACAGAACTACCAAAATTCTGTTGGCAAATAATTCGGTTGAGGCAACCAAACTGTATTCTGTGTGTATGTATTTTAAAATAGCAATCCCAAATGGAATTTAGTTAATTTAAATGTAAAATATCATTATACTTTTTACATTTCAGGTGATTACATGCCACTGACTATGTATTTTGCTTTCTTACCAATGTTTTTTTGTTTTCGACACACAAACATACATAGATATATCTTTTAAAGTCGTATAGAAAAAATAATTAATACTCAAAAACAAATATTCATATAAATGACCGAAGCAGCAGATGTGGATACAATTTTTAAGAAAGCTCAAATCGTACCCGATGTCCTGACCGTGTCACCAAAACAACTATTAAAGGTACATACATATCAATAAAAAAACTTCTTTAAAAACATTTGGAAAATCGAATTATAGCAAATATTTTTCACACCACTCCCCCATAGATTACATACCCTGGGAATCTTCAAGTCGACAAAGGCAACGAATTAACGCCTACCCAAGTTAAAAACACCCCCGCCGTTGAATGGCCTGCTGTGGAGGGAGATTTATTTACTCTCATAATGACAGACCCGGATGCACCCAGTCGAAAGAATCCTACTTTTCGAGAATATCAACATTGGCTTGTGGTCAATATACCTGGTAGTGCCATCGAGAAGGGTGATGTTCTGACAGCGTATGTCGGCTCGGGTCCACCTGAGGGTACTGGTCTACATCGTTATATATTTTTACTCTATAAACAAATGGGAAAATTGAAATTTAATGAGAATCACATACCAAAGAACATTGGTTCCAGTCGTGGCAAATTTAGCACTGGAAAATTTGTAAAGAAATATCAATTGGGTGAACCGATAGCGGGTAATTTCTATTTGGCCAAGTGGGATGATTTGGCCATGGTGCATAAACAGTTGTCAGGAAAGTGATTGATTTGTATGCATTGGTAACAGATTGTAAATCAATAATTATATGCATACATTTTTTGTAGTTGTTTCTGAAGGATGGGCAGTACGGTTTTATTTTTCGCAATCGATGACAATAATTAAGATTTATTTCACTATGTATCCTATTTTAAACTCTTCTAATATGTGAAAAATAGAAAAAAATTTTTTTTGGAGATTAGTTAACTTCAATTGTAACGTCTCAATTTAAAATGAAATATCAGTTTTCAAACTAAATTTTGTCAGTTTCAAAAGTATAATCTTAATTTCGTAACAAATCTTTAAAATTAAATCATTTAAATGATCTCATATCCAAATGAAATTTATTGCGTTTCAAACTAAATTTAGTCCTTTTTAAATGGATACACACAGAAAAATAAAACAAGTAAGAAAGTTTCAGTCGGGTAAATCGACTAAGGTATACCCTCACTTTGTGAGTAATGTAATATTGAATATTACTCGAATTATTCTGTCAATTTGTGTGGGATGGGTTTATCAAATACACCTTTTTCTCGCTGAACATTAGATACTTTAAATTCATTGCACTGTGCCGACTTATAAGCATTTATGTGCACTGGTATAAACGTTATGAGACATTAAATTGTGGTATGATTTGGGCATTTTGTGTGGGAGGTACAAAAAGGGGCGTGGCAATAACGCCCATTTTTCACAGGGCTATAGACACTATAAAAACATTACACTGTACAAAATTTCAAGTATTTTTATACACTGGTTTTAATGTTATAAGCTGTTAACTTTTGGTGCAAAAAGGTACCTTTGTGTGGGAGGTACCAAAAGGGGCGTGGCAACAACACCAATTTTCCCTGGACTGTAGGCAATATAAAAGCATAATACTGTACAAAATTTTAAGTATTTTTATACACTGTTATTAATGTTATAAGCTGTTAACTTTTGGTGCAAAATGGTGCATTTGTGTGGGAGGTACCAAAAGGGACGTGGCGACTTCGCCCATTTTTCTCGAGTTGATAGCGACTAATAAGCTAATACTATGTGTGGAATTTCCAAAGATTCGAATAAGTAGTATCGCAGTTATTAAAGAATCAATATTTCACAACATTTTAACCCTTTGTGGGGGAGGTACTAGAAGGAGTGGACCAATATGGCCCATCTTCGAACTTAGCCGGAGATAGAAAAAAATATTACCACATACCAAATTTGAGGTCAATCGGTTACTCCTTTCGAGAGTTATCGTGCGCACCAGCCAGCAGACAGACAGACAGACGGACGGACATTGCTCATTCGACTTAAAGTTACCCAAAACTGATTTCCTCCGAACATACTCGGGGTCTTAGGTCACTCCTTCGACGTGTTACACTTTTTTCCGTAGCAAATGATATATACCCTCGTCACACTAAAGTGAGGGTATAAAAAGGTTGCAAAAAAAAGTCGTTTTCGAAAAATAAAGTCGCACAAAAAAGTCGTTATTGCATACAAAAGGGTATCACTTATTATAAACACTTTACTTTAACAAAACAATTATGAAATTAATAAGAAATCGTTTGTATGTGATAAGAAATTAACTTTTTTTATTAAATGAGTTAACAGAATGATTTTTGATAGCATAATATTTGTACTCTGATATAATTGAACCCAGTACATTGCTTAAAATATGAGTTGGCATATTACTCTTGATATTTATTGAATTACATAAATATTGATTATTTTGGAAATCTTGTTCTTTTTGAGTGGTGTAGACCATATTTGATATTTTTCCCCTAAGGTTTTTTTAAATTTAATGTCTTTATTTCTGTTACAATAATAACTCGTCTTGTTAAATTCCTTTTAAATGCTGGTAGTAAAACTGTAAATACATTTTTACGTAAACCAAATTGCAAAGGGAATTCGCAATTTGTTATTGTTTCTATGTATGTATTTATATGTATTATAAAACGGAACAGGAAAAGAAAGATAGAAATTCTGAGAACAAAGCGCATATCAAAGAGTATAACTGCATATCAAAGAGTATAACCGCATATGAAAGAGTATAACTGCAAAGTGTATAACTGCATATCAAAGAGTATAACATCCCTGCAAGCAATTCGCAGTCGACTACGAAAATAACGCACTTCTAGTTAACTTTTATGACCTAACTATAAGCTAACTACAATGTAATGCATATTCGGTGCAATGAGTTTGCTTTATGGAATATTTTTTTTTTTTAACTGTTAACAGTTAATTGTTTGTTTCTTTTGTTTTGCTATTTGAAATTTTGTTTTACATATTTGTCATTTTTGTGTGGATTGTAAAGTGAAAAGTTGTGCTTAGTCTCGTGCGTGCAGTTAAGTGTGTTTAAAGTGTGCAATTTAATTAAAATAATAAAAATAAAAACTTAGATATTAAAAAAGCTACCCTTAAATATTGTGACTGCATTTAAGTTTAAATTATTTCATCCAAATACATCACAATGAAAAATATAATTAATTTATAGCTAGCTATAAGTTATATAACTTTTAGCTAACTTCAAAGCAACTAACTTTAAGTTAGTTGAAAAGTCATTTGTCAATAAGTCAATTGACTACTGCCTAGGACATCGCAATGCTAAAATAGTCAGTTGGCTTCATTAAAAGTAATCCAAGCATCAACCACAACTAATTGCGAAATAGTCAGATTAAAGTGCGTTAAAAGTTAGCTGAGTTGCCGGCAGGGATATGTTATAACGCAACAATATATGTTGATAAGGCAAAAGTACATATACCCGACAACACAGCTATACGAGTATCACCCACAACTATACACATACGCATGCAACTTACCATTGGAAACAACTCCGTATTAACATTATCTTCCGAATTAAAATAACTCGCGAAACGAATAACGAACGAGCGGCACTCAGAACACAACAGAATCAAAAACAGTTTAAAATAGCGAGGAAAGTCCTATTGCAGCAACAGACACACGATATGGAAATTGCACTAAAGTTAGTCGAATTTAATGTCAATGCATATTAATTTCTCATTTAGTAACACTTAATTAATAACACTTTTTGAGCAAAAAACTGTGCTTTGCTGTAGTTTAGATTTTGACACACGAAGCACCCGAACGGTCTTCTACATTAACTAAAATGTTATTTAAGATCAGTCCGCCAGGATTTCTTTCAACATTTTGGCAGAGTCCAAAAAAAGTTCCCCATGTAAAGTGGCGACACAAACCATTTGATAATAGTGGAAATGGTAACAATTACTGTGGTAATGCAAAATAATATGATTGTGTGTGGGGTGAAGAAGAGAACGAGTCTACTAGGCCAAATGAACGAGATTTTAGTACGGAAATGAGAATGGAGCAAAAGCACAAAAAGAGAAGAAATTGTTAGAACAGTAAAGAGAAGGCAAAAGGAAATTCCATGTGTTTTTGTAATTATAAAGACAAAGCGAACTGCAGCTCAAAGCATGATACAGATAACAGGAAAGCAGGTGGATAGGATTGGCGCATAGTGGGGGATGGAACAAATTAAAAAAAAATTGGTCGTTTGTTAAACTGTAAAACGATTGCAAAAAAGAAGTATTGAATGAAGATAGATCCTAGATCCTAAACTGTTGATCCTATCGTTTTATACTGTTCTAGATTTTTGAGATATGCTTGTAGGAGAGGTATTAGATAAGTTACGTTTTGAATTTGGGCCCACTATGGTAAGTATGGCAGGAGCTACAGGGCCTCAAATTGGCCACGCCGGGTAAACAAAATGTTTAAACGCCTATAACTTTTGTCTTTTCGTCTGATTTAAAAATTTTATCTGCATTCTACTAACCGAGGTATGCAACTGACTTTTTATATCTAAGACTTATCTTGTATAGTATCGATATATATATAGTTATTTTTCGAAATTATTTTGAGAATTGTGGGATTGGTTTTAGAAAATATAATGATTCGCAAATTGCTTTGGATTTCTGATATCAAAAGCTTCGAACTACAAAATATTTCAATGAAAAACATTAATTTTTAAATATTTTTTTTCATTTTTTACTCGAACTGATCCTGTCCTTGTTTTTATCAGTGCAGAATATAAACCGATTTTTCTCACATCAACTTTTCTGAATTGACAACAATTGTGTCCACTAAGAGAAATGTTATGGCCATATCATTTTGGGCGGTGCCGACTATATGATTCCCAACACCACTCTAATAAGATTGGATAACAATGAAATATCCAATGTTTGCTATAATTTGTTTACACAATTTACATTTGGTACGTCTCTGCCTCTGTAGCCAAACTGGACGAAACATATCTATGGAATCTATAACTAAATCTGAATCGATTTCTTTTAAATTCGGCAATGTTGGTCCGTAGATCAAGAACCTCTACCATGGTACATTTTAAAATTATTGGATGTAAACTACACCTTCTATAGGGCTGAAGAGGACTAAACAAATATGTATATATGGAGCTATATCTACATCTGAACCAATTTTCTTCAAATTCGGCAATGCTGGTCAAAAGAACAATAAACTCGAACATGCTAACTTTCAAAACAATTGGATGTGAAATACAGCTTATATAGGGCTAAAGGGCCAAATCGGACGGAACATATATATATATAAAGCTTAATCTGAACTGATTTTCTTCAAATTCAACAATGTTAGTCCATGGAACAAGAAACTGTAACATGTTAAATTTCAAAACCATTGGATGTAAAATATAGCTACTAGGCCATATAGGGCTAAAGGGCCAAATTGGACGAAACATTTCCAGGTATGAAAGGCTCCTAACTGCAAACTTTCAGCATGATAAGAGTGCAATTGCGACCTGTACTCAGAAAGTGATTCTGAGTCTATCGGTAAGGTTGGTCTAGCTGTAGTCTTCCTAGGTGTTCAAACATCTGCCATGAAACAAACTTATAATACCCTACTGGTGTTGTGAATGGTATAAAAACAAGTAATTTTTTAATGCAAAAGTTATATGGGCAAAAATTATTTCTTTTATTCGGTCAGAATTTATTCGTTTTAAGACCATATGTTTCAGTTACTTGCTGTCTATTGCAAAAATGTAATAGAAACAAATACAAAAATTGGTAGAGAGTTTTAATTGCTTGGTAGAATTGACTGCAGTTTCTGTAGCCACCACTCTATCATCTTCAGAATTCAATATGAATGTCTTTAACTTAAATCAGCTGATATACTTATGCCGTTCTTAGTAGTTTTTATGTAACAAGAGCTACTAAACAAACCCGTATTTTTCCGAACTAAGTCAACATACTAAACTCTCATACCAACACATATTTGTCTTTTGCTGGGGTTTGCTTCGCGATCCACGAAAACAAAATTCGGCAAAATTCGGGTTTGGTTAATAGTTGCGAGTACATAAACTCCTTTTACAATATATCGAATTAAAACAATTTTAATTTGAACAATTATATAGATAATATATCGAATAGGCGAAATAAAAAAATCCAAAAAATTTACATATGTACAATTTTCACGATTAGATGAAGGAATTAGCCGTGACCCACAAAAAGAATGAATATAATGTCGCTATTAGTTCAAAATTTATATAGTTAATGGCACTTTTTTCATCAAATAACAACTGTTGTGGCCTATATAGATAATCAGAAATGAATCGGTATATACCCGGCTCTAATATACACGGATTCGTAGGAAAGGTTTATGTAAAAATTAAAAATAACATTTTTCAAAAGCAGGCAAAATCTTTATAAATCTGTAAAATGTTAAAAAAATAATATATTTCAATATTTTTCTGTAAAAAATTAATATACAGACAAATCCCGGTATAACGAATACTCAGTTTAACGAAAATCCGATGTAACGAAGGAAAAAATTTTTTACATTGAATGCCTTATATTACGAATGACTTCATTTTTTTATACTCGATATAACGAAAGGTTGGAAAAAAGCTATAAAACAAAACGACAAAACAAAAATAGGAAATGTATGAAGAAAAAAAAACACTCTAGAATCGTTGCAGTACCGTTAGTTTTCATGGCATACTCTTTTTTTAACACATACATACGCAACAATGGTGAAGTTGTTTTTTAGTTTAGTTTTAACATCCAGCAGAGTGACAGCAATTACCATGGGCAGAAACAGAAACAGAATTCCCTTAAGCCAAAAAATTAAAATTGTAGGTGAATGTGATAAGGGAATAAGTCTTTCTGCAATTTCGAATAAATATGGATTTCCAAAGTCATCAATATGTACATTAAAGAAAATGCGAAGTGAAATTGTCTCTAATTTAGAAGAAACTAACAATGGTTTCTCGATCAAAGAAAAAAATTCGTTCCAGTAAATGGAACAGCACTAAAATCGAAAGCCATAGAATTGCAAAAGAAGTTGCAAGAAGGGGGTTTTAATGCAAGCGATGGCTGGTTGAACAGATTCAAAAAAGGTACGGCCTGAGATTGCTTAAAGAATCTGGTGAGAAGTTGTCATCAAGAGAAGACTTAGTAGACCCTTTTAAAAGGAAATTACAAAGTGTTATAAGAGATAACATGTTAGCAACTGATGCAATTTTAATGCCGATGAAACGGGCCTATATTGGAAGATGCTTCCGGATAAAACATTTGTTCATGCAGGAGAAGCTACTGCAGATGGAAGAAAATTATCCAAGGAACGGGTAACAATTCTTCTTTGCGCAAACTCGTCAGGGACAAAGAGAATTAACCCTCTTCTTATTGGAAAAGCGAAAAAACCGCGATCGTTTCGAAATAAAGTGTTGCCTTTAAATTACCTTCATTCAAAAAACGCGTGGATGCATTCTGGTATCTTTAAGATGTGGTTCTTCGAAATGTCCATACCAGAGGTTTGCACATTTTTTTAGAAGCTAACAATCTATCAATGAAGGCATTATTAATTCTTGACAATGCTCCAAGTCACCCTTCTGCGGAAGAGCTCGTCAAACCCACGAAAGATGGTAAAATATGGACAATTTATATGCCACCAAATGTCACGCCTCTTATCCAGCCATTCTCTTAGTAAAAAATTGTTTCTTCTGAATCAGATAACATTGTGGAGTTTCAAAAATGTCATAATCTCTATGAGACAGCATCCATGATTGGTCTTGCCTGGAACAATTTAAAGCAGGATATGTTGGCGAAGTGCTGGAATAAAATTTTGTCCGACAAAGATTTGGATTTTGATGAGGAAGATGACATACCTCTGTCGCGGTTAATGCAACAAGATGAAATTGTTTTTATGAGACGTGGGGTAAGACTGCTAAGTTCGGTGTTCCCTAAATTTATGCGTACATATTCGGTTTGTAAAGTTTTTATTTGTAGTATTGTAATTTTAGATCTCTTTTAACATGGATGATAACAGATCTCTTTTAACGAGGATGAGGAAAACGACGAGAATTTACAAATTATAGATCAAGCCCCATCTATGACAACTAAAATTAAACATGATGATGCAATAAAATGCTTTAAAACGTGTATTCAATGGAGTCAACAAAATAACATCGACTTATCAAAGTCATTAGTTCTCAGAGAACTTCAAGAAGAAGCAGTTGACAAAAGAATACAAATTGTAAGAAAACAAACATCTATAATAGATTTTTTCAAGTAAACTTATATTTCCCAAAAAAGAAGTACCACGTATGAATTTATGAAATGTAGCATAACTTTACAAATGTATGAAATTTCTCTTTTTTTATATTAAAGGTAAACATATTTATATAATAATAAAATGAATTCCTTTTTCTGTTAAAATTCAATAAAACCAGTTTAAAAAAAACTTCGCGATATTACGAATTATTCGGTATAACGAATGGGCCTGACATTATATCGTTCGTTATACCGGGATTTGCCTGTATTTCAATATTTTTCTGTAAAAAAATTAATATATTTCAATATTTTTTATAATTTGTACGTCTTGATACCAGAAATCGAGGCTAATTCTAAGTCTTTATATTTGTAAAGAGACATCCCACAATTTTCAAAATAAATTCGAAAATTTCCAAAAAGGGATTTTTTTAGATTTTCTCCAAAATCTATTATAGTAAATATGGGCTCAAAATGCCTTTTGCAGTTTTTCGTAAAAAGTCGTGTAATTTGGAGAAGCGTGGCAACATTTCAATGCCAATTGTTGACCCATTCTATTCTCTCTATATCTCCAAAATATTCGTAAACTTTTTTGCAATAAAATACTAAAATATAGCAAATTTTGTTGTCAATTCACAAAATTTGATGTGAGAGAAATCGGTGTATATTCTGCACTGATATTAACAAAATTCGATGTCAGGTTCAGGAGAAAAAAAAATCAATTTTCAAATGCAGACAAAAATCTAATAACGTCATCAAATATTTAATCCTAAATATATTTCAATAAAATATTATGTAGTTAGTAGGTCTAGACATCACAAGAAAGTAATTCGCGAAATATTATATGTATTGCAAAATCCCACAATTCCCAAAATAATTTAGTATAGTAAATTATTCCCAAATAATTTACTATACTAAAAGCCGAACTCCAACTTCACTTTGCAGTTCAACGTACCACATATAAAAGTAGTAAAGGTTTCAATATTCTAGCTTGAAAAAAAGAAAAATTCAATTTTCAAATGCAGATATCTCGGTATATACAAGATATCTGTTAGATGTAAAATGTCTTTTGTAGACCTCTGTTAGTAGAATATACATTCAAAAATAATAATTTAATATTACGAGTCAGATGAAAAATGATGACAGTTAAAACATTTTGTTCACCCGATAGGGCAAACTTTGGGACTTTTAGCTTCGCAACTGTATACCACAGACATCCAAAATCAAAACTTAGCTTATCTAATACATCTTCCATAAACATGCCAAGTTCTTTTTCGCAAATGGTAGTCTTGTTAAGAAACGGCAGATTTTTTTATGAATTCCTCCCACTCTGCTGAGGTGCGCTTTGCCATTATAATTACAAAACCACGAGGAATCCACTTTGCTTCCTCTTTCGTAATTGTGATTTTTCGCTTTTTCATTGCCGTTCTAACAATTTTTTGTGTTTTACTCAACTTTCATTTCCGTACTAAAATTACTCTAATTTGTCTTCGAAGGGTCGTTCTCTTCTCACCACACACACACATACGGCCTGTTTCTGTATTTCTAACGAAAGTCTCTGCGAACGAAAACCAGTCACTCACTTTCGTCAGGAATTTGGTTTCTCTAAGGTTCGTTCGTTCGCCTGGCCTTACGTCAATGACGTTAGCAATTTACCAATTGGAAAAAATGTAATTGCCAGAGCAATAATTTGACAACTTCCGGTCTAAAAAAGCACACATTTTGTATGGTCGACCTTAGAAAATACACCTCTGTATCCATTACACTAGCGGTGGCCAGAAATCAACCCTGGGTGGGTCAGTTGAGCTGATGCAACACCAGCGTTGCCGTTTTGGTCATTTCCGACCAAATTTGGTCGGACGGATTTGAAATTTTTATATCTGGTCGGATGGTCGGACCAAATCCGTTTTATACTAGAATATTTAATTTGTATTGTAATACAGAATAATTTGAAGTTTAATATCAAGTAAATTACTGAAAGTTAAAGCCATTCACCATTTGGAATACTCTCAAATATCGATTGTGAATCCCACATTTTTGTTATAGCTGGAAGCAGTATCGATTGAAATTGTAGATGAATATATTGTAATAAAAATTAGCTTTAGTTGTAGTTATCTAAACTTTCGGCCCTGGGGAAAGAATTGTTGCTTTCAATCTTGTTCTGTATTCCGACACCGGATTTAAACCAAAATATTGGTTGATAAATCTCGTCATAATTGCTGAATTTTTTTTATTTGCCGTAAGCTTATATTAAATATTAGATTAATAAGGAACAAAAGCAATTGACAAGTGTGATGTGTAAAGTATGGCCCATCCAAAATCGGGAATATGTTCGTATTTTTCTTTATCAATATTTTTTCCAATTTATAAATTGATATTTTGCCACATTGGGACGAAAAGGTGACGAAAAAGGCTATATTGAAACTTAGGGTTTGGCGAAGATAATTAGGATTAAAATATAAAAAAAATCGAAAAACAACGATTTTACTGAATAAAGATATATTAAGATTTAGCCATATTCCTATTATTTAAACGAGAAATACAAAATATTTTCCTATTATAACATTGAATGCGATCCATAATGTTGGGTATATACTTATACGTTTAAGACGGGTCACATTTTTACTTGTTTAACACCCCTATTCTCGAACGAGTGACAAGAAAATTTTTGTGATAGTAACATCATTTGTGATAGTAAAAACAATTTGCTATTCTGGGTTTCAAATGGAAGCTCTTTGTGTTATAATTTTCAATGATAGCAGTCACAAACCCAATAGCACATGATAAGAAATAATTTGTGTATAAAAAACTGTTTTTCAGCGTTTTCTTGTTAGTGTTGTTATCGGAAAGGGAAGACGAGGTCTGGATGCGGGATATTTGCATCTCAGACAATTTGCCTGGCCCTGCGCTATGATTTTCTTCCTTTAAAGAAGCATATCTATTTGTTTAATTATTATGCAATGTGGGGATATACATGATGAGGATTAATTAAGCATGGGTCCAGAGAAAACACAACTCATCTAACAAACATATTTCATGCTATTGTATATTTTGTGCCTGAAAACATTTGGGGATGATTTTTCCATTTTCAAATTATTTTTGAATTTTTTTCTATGTCATAATAATCTCAGACAGACAGACGGACATGGCTAAATCGACTAAGAAAGTGATTCTGAGTCGATCGGTATAATAAACAATGGGTCTATCTCTTCTCCTTTTAGGTGTTACAAACAAATGCACAAAGTCATAATACCCTGTACCACAGTGTGGTGTAGGGTATAAAAATCATACCATATTGGAAAATTTTGAATTTCAGTAGATATTGTCACCAAAATTTACAAGATACCAACTTATTTAATTTTATAAATTTGGTCGGCTACTACGGATTTTGGTCGGTTTTAGAGAAAATTTTGGTCAGAAAAAATTTTTTGCAGTGGCAACACTGTGCAACACTCTCATTTCTTTCTCTCTCTCTCTCCCGTCTCTCTCATTGTGCACTGATGAATTTTTTCCATCTCAGCGAGCTGCCAATGTTGACTTCTTTATGCTTAGTATGTATGCATATGTATACAATTTTATTACTATTTAATTTTTTTACCACAATTATATTGATATCTACTTATTTTTTGCTTTTAATACCGTTTTTTTGTCATTGTTCCTATCAGTCGACAAATAAAATAAAGTGACTCGATCTGACATTTGTGTTCGCCCAGATGACAGCAAAGAGAGATAGGGAAACCAAAATTTACACTGAAATGATTACGTTTTCGTACGAGTTCATTTTCGCGCGACTTGTCGTTGTGATTGTGGTTAGTGAAACCCAAATCAGCTGTTTGTCGTCTGGCAGGCGAACGAAAGCAACATTTTAAGTTACAGAAACAGGCTGTTATTATTTTGCATTGCTCCAGTATTTATTCCAATTTCGTCCCGTTTCACTCTATTATCAATTGGTTTGTGTCACCACTATCCATGGCCCCCCCCATTTTGGGGAACTTTTTTTGTCCCCTTTGCCAAAACGTTAAAAGGAATTCTGGCGGACTGATCGGAAATAACTTTTTAGTTAATGTAGGTCTTCTAACGCGTTCGGATGTTTCGGTGTTTTGACGCGTGTGTTAAAGTCTAAACTACAACAAAGTACATATAACTTATTGCTCAAAAAGTTTTTTTTAATTAACTGTTACTAAATGAGAAATTAATATGCATTGACTTTTCATAAAATTCCAACCAACATTAGTGCAATTTCTATGTACATATATCGTATTGTCTGCTGCTTCACTAGGACTCAGCGCTGCCAGTTTAGGGGATTTATCCCCAATTTGGGGATTTTTCTTCGCGAATGGGGATATATTTTTTGGTTTGGGGATCCGGGGATTTGGCGGGGATTGCAATTTTTTATAATTACATGTCTTTATTTATGTTAAAATTTGTATTTTCTGTTAAATCTATACTTTTTTAGAAAATGCGTCCGTAAAAATTGTGTCAAAAGTTCCTACAAAAAGTAGCTTGACTCGCAGTGTAGTAATTGCTAGTACGTATTTCTATAGATACATATTTATAAATCAATTGAAGCCAAATGCGGTTTATAAAATGCTTCCCAGACGACATTACGAACAATTTAAGCTAATTTTGGAGTAAAGTTTACTAGTAACAGGATTCTGCTGGTACAACTCGATTTTAAAGAACTGGAATCGCTGGTATGAACTCTTTGATGTACTTTATCAATTATTTAGCCCATTGGCAGAAATGAGCAAACTTTTAATACCAAAAACGAGTACAAAAAAAGTAGATGATGTAGATGAGATGGAAGATTTTGAAACAGATATATTTGATAATTTGACAACGAAAATTTGGTACAAACAGAATAAATTTTAGTACAAATTACATTGAATTGTAAAATACATCATTCACATAAGTTAAAATGTAAAAATTTGGGGATTCGGCACTAAAAAAAAACTGGCAAGCCTGCTAGGACTCTTTGTTGCTCCCGATTTGAAATTGTTTTTCGATTCTGTTGTGTTCTGAGTGCCGCCCGTTCGTTTATCGTTGTTCGTTTCGTGAGTTATTTTTATTCGGAAGATGTTGTTGATACGAATTTATTTCCCAATGGTAAGTTGCTCTCGCATGCGTATGTGTGTATTTGTGGGTGATGTAGCTGTGTTGCGGGTATATGTACTCACTTTTCCGTTATCAGCAGTTACGATTATAAGCAGAGATTCAATATAAGAAGAGATACCATTTCATTCACCACATGGAAAATGTGAATTCCATGTGCAAAGATGAGTTCATGAAAAATTAAATTTAAAAATCATGTGTTTTGCTTGCACTTTTCACATGTATGTTAATAAACACACAAAGCACAATTTTTATGCGTTAGTTGAAACAAAGAAAACGCAGAAAAAATTATTTTTTAATCAATTAAAATTTCCTTTATGTCCATCACAATTGCTGGCGATTTGAAATACAGGGTGGCTGATGAATATTGCTACATTAAGAAACTCAAATAACTTTTTTTCAGTGTATGGTATTCAGTTTTCTTTTATTCATGTTAAAGCTCACTAAATTTAATGAAATATAGCTTAATTAGTTTTAAAAATAATGGAATTTAAATGCCCCCCCCTGCTCGTTGATGCATGAGCGGCATCTTACCAAAAAGTTGTTCATTACTGCTTGGAGAGTTGAGACGGGAATAGCCGCAATTGTTTCTCGAATGGATTGCTTTAGTTCATTCAAATTTGTTGGTTTTGCTTTGTAGACTTCCTGTTTGCAATAACCCCACAAGAAAAAGTCAGGCTTCTTCTGGCAAAATTCCTAGCGAATCGGGAAGTCAGCTGAGTTCACTTTGTTGGCCATTTGAATTGTATATGGGAATAACTCCAAATCATTGTGCATAATTGACTGCAATGACTGTCTGCTTATACCCATTTGAGCAGATAAGGTTCTTGTCGAAACTCTTGGATTGTTTTGTATGGCATCAGCTACAGCAGCGATTGTTTCCTCCGTCCGAACTGAAGGGTTTCGATGGTAAGGTCTTCTGTTGACTGTCCCATGCTCGGAAAAATTGTTAACAAGTCTCTTTATGGTCCATCTGCTCGGAGGATTGCCGCCAAACGTGCCCCTATACTCGGACAATCCAAATTCTTGTTTCAGTGCCCCAGTTATCCATTTTTGTTAAATCTAAAAATCAATCTGCAAAATAAAAAAAAATTTAAAATAAAAATTAACGAGATTCATTAAATTAAAAAAAGTTATTAAATTTTTTTTGGTAGCAGCTTTCATCAGCAGCCCTGTAGTTTTTTTTAATCTGTTGTGTTTTGAGTGCCGCTCGTTCGTTTATTGTTATTATACCCTACACCACACTGTGGTACAGGGTATTATAAGTTTGTTTCATGGCAGATGTTTGTAACACCTGAAAATAACACAGCTAGACCCACCTTAAAGTATACCGATCGACTCAGAATCACTAGCTGAGTCGATTTAACGATGTCCGTCCGTCCGTCCGTCTGTCCATGTAAAGTTGTTCGTCGACTACAGGTCGCAATTTCACTCCGATCGTTCTGAAATTTTGCAGTTTAGAGTATTTCGGTTTCGGCTGTTAAGATCGCTATTGAATTTGGTTGAAATCGGTTCAGATTTAGATATAGCTCCCATATATATCTTTCGTCCGATTTGGCCCTTTAGTCCTCTAGAAGCTGTATTTTACATCCAATCGTTTTGAAATTTAGAATGATAGAGTTTCTTGATCCATGAACCAACACTACCGAATTTGAAGAAAATCGGTTAAGATTTAGCTATAGCTCCCATATATATGTTTCGTCCGATTTGGCCATTTAGTCCTATGCAAGCTGTATTTTACATCCAATCGTTTTGAAATTTAGAATGGTAGAGTTTCTTGATCCATGAACCAACATTGCCGAATTTGAAAATCGGTTAAGATTTAGCTATAGCTCCCATATATATGTTTCATCCGATTTGGCTCTTTACATCCAATCGTTTTTATACCCTACACCACACTGTGGTACAGGGTATTATTTAAGTATAAAATGTCCCAAGAGTAAATTTATGTAAACAATTTGTACATGAATTACAAAATTTATATATCAGAGTTATTCAATATTACGAGAGTGGTGTAGGGTATTATATAGTCGGCACCGCCCGACTTTAGCCTTTCCTTACTGGTTCCTTATTCGTTTCGAGAGTTATTTTTATTCGGAAGATGTTGCTAATACGAAGTTGGTTTCATTGTTAAGTCGCACTCACATGCGTACGAATTCATTTGTGTATACCATACCTCTAAAACGAATTCTGATGTCCCGGAACCCATTTAGAGTGCTCCAATCGAGTCCAAATGTATGGAACCCCAAGGGGGTTCCAGGGGGTGTGCCACTGGCATGGGTGGGTCGGGCCTCCAAAGTTAGTGGGGGTCGGTCATACATTTGGACTCGATTGGAGCACTCTAAATGGGTCAAAGTGGGATTTTTCAAAATTTGCCCCTACCCAAAAGTTCGACCCAAATTCCGGGACATCAGAATTCGTTTTAGAGGTATGGTTCCTTCGGCAAAGTTTCTTATTTTGATCCCTAGAATACGATTTTCACTGAGCAATGGCGACTTTTTTTGCCTCCCCAGAAATCGACCCGGCCTAATGTACATACTCCTTGGAAATTGTAGCTGGGTTGTAGTACATTCTTTTCCGTTATCCACAGTTAAGAATGTAAGTAGTTATGTACATATTTGATCGTAACCAAAGAATTTAAACTTACTGAGTACTTATGTATGTATGAAGGTCTAACATTGGGCTCCTTAATGTAGGAAAACATAACGGCAATAGTTGATAATACTGTAATTTGTGCGTGTGTATATGTAGTAACAAAATATGAGCTTGTTACTTTATTTTCCTATGTTAAGCGGCCGTCTATGTAAATCCCCATGTTAGACACACATATTTTCATACGTATGTACTTTGTAATTCATCTTTGATTTAAAGAGATACCAATAATTTGCTACGGCCGAGAATAAAGGGAAAAAATAGTTGACAAAAAATGCATAAATAAATAGAAAAATATAATATATGGATCAGGGCTTCCCAACCCTTTCAAACGTACGGCTCCCCACAACCATGAAAAAATCATCATGCCCCCTCCCACAAAAAATTATCGTAAATTATATTCTTTCTATAGTTTTCTTGAATATTTTCTCCAAAAATTTGTTAAAATCTAGAAAAGTTAATGAATATTGCAATTTTACAAATAAAAAAATCATCACAGTTACATTTTTCTACCAAAATTCTTGAAATTGCATTTATTTAGAAAATTTTTTCAAATCATAATTTTGCTAGAAAATACCTTCAAATCTGAATTTTTCTAAAAAATGTTGTAAAATCTAATTTTTCTAAAAAAAAATAGTCGAATAGTATATTTCTCCAACATTTTGTTGAAATTAAATTTTTCTAGAAATGCGTTGATCTGAAGTTTTTTCTAGAAAATTTGTTGAAATAATTTTTTTTTGATTTGTCACTAGGATATTCTCCTGGCTCTAGGCCATCTTAGCCTCTATTACGTATTATAGAATGCAAAGTTTTTTAAAGATGGTGAAGCAACTACCAGCCAGCTCAGCTCCTCGTATAGCTATTTCACGGATGCTACTCCGACATTCAGCGAGGTTTAGCTGTGATTATTTGGTTAAAAATCTAAGAGGCATTGCTTCTTCCAAATGCATAAGAATTATTACCACACTTCTGTAATTTACACACGATTTTATTTTTTTTGAAAATTTTGTCCACATTAAATTTTTCTAGAAAATTGCATAATATTGAATTTTCTAGAAAATTTCAACGAAAATGTATTATGTATTTTAGAAATTGCATATTTGTCCAACCATAATGCACGATGTTAATTGTGAGTCACACATGCCGAGCATTTGGCTGATATTTTGTTTCACCCATAATTGTCATAGATCCTGCAATCATAACAAAAAATATTAAGATAATTCTCTTTACACCGGTAAATACCATTGTGAAAATATAGAAAACTAGCTGACTCCAGTAGACGTTGTCCTGCCCGTCCTGTCCGTACTGTGTGGGATGTATTGGTTTGTTATTCATTGATATATCATTCAAAAATGTATAAATCCCGAGTTTCAAGAAAAAAATCATCAAAAAATGTATATTGACCATATGTCCACTAAAGCGCCATCTACCTGTTGGAATAATACACACAAACTTTTATCAAGACAAACCACACAAACATTTTAAATTTCAGTCAAATCGCTTTGGAAATGCAAATTTTGCAAATAACTTGACCACTCCGCAATTTAACACGGTGAAAATAGATCTAAAACACAAATGACCCCATACTGAATATATTGTTTAATTTTCAGCCCATTCGCGTTTATGGTTTCGGAGATCATGCGTTACTAACAAACGTACAAAGGATTTTATATATAAAAATGAAAATATAGAAAATTTAATAAAAGTTGCAAATTTCAGCATAGTTACATTTTTACAAAAATTCTTGAAATAACATTTTTCAGAAAATTAGTTAAAATTCTTAATTTTTCTAGCAATTGCTCCAAAGTTATATTTTATTAGAAAATTGCCCTAATTTTTTTTACAAAATTCTTGAAATTACACTTTTTTTTAGAAAATTCCTTCAAATTTGCATTTTTCTAAAAAATATTGTACAAATCTAATTTTTCTACAAAAATTGTCGAAATTTAATTTTTTTAAAAAATTTTGTTGAAATTAATTTTTGTTAGAAAAATTTGTTGAATTGCATTTCTCTCTAAGTTAAATTTTATCTAGAAAATTTGTTGAAATTGAATTGTTCTTGAAAATATCCCCCAAATTATTTTTTTTCTAAAAATGTTGTTTAAATCTAATTTTTCAAAAAAAATGGTCAAAATTTAATTTTTCTCCAAAATGTTGTTGAAATTATTTTATTTTAAAAATAAAATTTATTTTAGAAAAATTGCTGAATTGCATTTTTCTAGAAAATTTGTTGAAATTTAATTTTTCTTAAAAAGTTCCCCCAAATTAATTTTTTGTAGAAAATTGGATTTTCGTAAAATTTCGACGTAAAGGCATTATTTTGAAAATTTGCGTTTAACGCCCTAGTCAGTAGAACTTAATCAGTGGTATCGGCCAGTAATGTGAGCAGTGGCCATTAATTAATTAATCCGGTCAAATGCCTTTATTTATCAGGTCCTTTGTTGAAGTTCTAGACAATTTAATGTAAATTGGATTTTCTCAGAAAATTTCATCATCATTCTGAAATTGAATTTTTTTAGAAAACTACATCAAATTTGCATTTTTCTAATAAATTACTTTAAATTTGCATTTTTCTAAAAATGCCTTAAAATTTAGAATTTTCTAGAAAATTCGTTCAAAAAATTCCTTCCTTGTATTTTTCTAAAAAAATGCTGTTGAAATACATTTTTTTCTAAAAAAAATAGTCAAAATTTTGCATTTTGCTCCAAAAATGTTGTTGAAATTTAATTTTTCTTCACAATTGTTTTGAAATTCATTTTCTAGAAAAATCGTTGAATTGTATTTCTCTTGATTTTTTTTTTTTAGAAAATTGGCTGTTATTTAATTTTTTTTGAAAATTTCTTCCAATTTCCACGAAATTGCTTTCTAGAAAATTTTGCAGTTAAAGACCCTTATTCATAAAAAGTTAATGAAGTTTGATGAACGGTTTAGCAGTGTTAAAACGTTCTTTAAACCTTCATTAAATTTTTATGAATAAGGGCCAAAGGGTTTTAACATCCGTCAGTAGCCAGTGGCCATTATTAATTCTCCATTAGTCTTCAACCTTTTGTCCGATCAGTGGCCAATAATTAATGTTCAGGTTATTTAATGTCGACCTATGTAGTTTATTTTTGGCTAAAATGTTTATAAGCAGTTACAAATAGGTAAAATAGGATCTAGCTAACATTTTTTTTGAAAAAATGTTGTGGGTATTTAAATTTTTGAAAAAATTAAAAAAAATAGTTTTTGTGTTTTACGAAATTTGTAATTGCTCTCGAACGGCTGAACCGAATTAATCCGATCACAACCTTCGTTGAAATTCTATGAAATTGAGCGCCCCAGTAGGCGAGTTGGTAGCGTACTCGCCTATGAGTTTGGGGGTTGTGGGTTCGATTCCCACCAGAGGCTCTGGTCTGTCGCTGCAAAATTTAGCCATATGGTCTTTGTAACCCGGCCTTTCCCTGGACTTTAAAATTAGAATATAAATTTACTTTGTATTGTAGTTCATATAAATAAATAAATTCTATGAAATTAAATTAAAATTTTCGTTTTACAGAAAATTTCATCATGATTATTGAAATTGCATTTTTCTTGAAAACTTCGCCCAAACTAAAATTGCATCGACATTGGATTTTCTAGAAAATTTCCGCATAATCCGGTCAGTAGACCTTAATCAGTGTCCGGTCATATACCTTTATTAACCAGGACTTTTGTTGAATTTCTAGAAAATTTTATGAAATTTCCAATTTTACAGAAAATTTTATCATAGTTAGATTTTTCTGCAAAAATTCTTGAAATTGCTTTTATTCAGAAAATTACTTCAAATGTGCATTTTTCTAGAAGAATCCTTCAAGTTTGCACTTTTTGATGAAAATTCCTTCAAATTTGTATTTTTCGGTTAACAACCTTTTATGTCGCCTTAATCAGTGGCCTTATTAATTGGACATTGACCTGTACTATGATCAGTGACTATTAATTCTGCCATCGGTCATCGACTTTTTATCAGCTCAGTGGCCATTAATCCGATCATATAACTTTGTTGAAATTCAAGAAAATTTAACAAAAATTGCAATTTTACACGAAAGTTTATCATAATTACATTTTGCTACAAAGATTCTTGAAATTGCTGTTTTTTAGAAAAATACTTCAAATTTGCATTTTTCTACAATATTCCTTCAAATTTGAATTTTTCTAGAAAATTTCTTTAAAGTTGTATTTTTATAAAAAATTTTGTTAAATTCTAATTTTTCTAAAACATTTAGTTGAAATTGGATTGTTCTCCAAAATTTTGTTGGAATTTAATTTCCTCCAATATTTGTTGAAATTTCACTTAAAATTACAGTTTTTCTAGAAATTTAATTTTTCTTCAAAATTTCATCCAAATTACACTTTTCTACAAAATTGCACCGCCATTGCATTTTCTAGAAAATTTCGACGAAATTGTATCTTGTTTAGTTTTCGAGATATTGGAATGGTAAATCTATTTAAATAAATCATAATTAAATTGTTCTACAAAATTTCGTGAAATTGCATTTATTTTTTTAGAAAATAAGAATAAAATTAAAATTTTTCTAGAACATTCCGATAATTTATTAAACCGGTCATATAACTTTATTAACCCGGTCTTTTGAAATTGAAATTCAAGAAAATTGCTATTTTATAGAAATTTCATCTTAATAAAACATTTCTACAAAAATTCTTGAAATTGAATTTTTAGAAAATTCCTTCAAATTTTTTCTAAAAAAATGATTCAAATTTGCATTTTTCTAGAAAATGTCTTCAAATTTGCATTTTTCTACAATATTTCTTAAAATTTGTATTTTTCTAAAATAGTTTGTTGAAATCTAATTTTTTTTTAAAAAAATTGGTCAAAATTTTATTTTTCTGGAAAAAAGCAATTTCAATAATTTTTGTAGCAAAATGTAATTATGATAAACTTTCGTGTAAAATTTTTCTAAAAAATTAATCGAAATTACATTTTTTTCCAAAATTTTGTTAAAATTGCATTTTTTTTCAAAATTTTGTTGAAATTGCATTTTTCTCTAAAATTTAGTTTAAATTGCATTTTTCTCCAAAAAATTATTTGAATTTTTCTAGACAAATCGTTGAATTGCATTTCAAAATTAAATTTTTCTTGAAAATTTCGTCCAAATTACATTTTACTAGAAAACTGCATCGATATTGGATTTTCTAGAAAATGTCTTCAAATTTTAATTTTTCTGGAAAATTTTATTTTTCTCCAAAATTTCGTTGAAATTGCATTTTTGTCAAATATTCTCCATTTTACAGAAAATTTCATCTTAATAAAATTTTTCTACAAAAATTCCTTAAAATTTTTATTTTTCTTGAAAATTGCTTCAAATTTTCATTTTTGTAGAAAATGTCTTCAAATTTGCATTTTTCTGGAAAAAAGCAATTTCAATAATTTTTGTAGCAAAATGTAATTATGATAAACTTTCGTGTAAAATTTTTCTAAAAAATTAATCGAAATTTGCTTTTTTTTCCAAAATTTTGTTAAAATTGCATTTTTTTCCAAAATTTTGTTGAAATTTCATTTTTCTCTAAAATTTAGTTTAAATTGCATTTTTCTCCAAAAAATCATTTGCATTTTTCTAGACAAATCGTTGAATTGCATTTCAAAATTAAATTTTTCTTGAAAATTTAGTCCAAATTACATTTTACTTGAAAACTGCATCGTATTGGATTTTCTAGAAAATTTCGACGAAATTGCATTTTTTTAGAAAAATTGCGGTCAGTAGCAGTGGGTCATACCCCTTTGTTGAAATTCTTGAAACTATTAACCTTTACTGGCCCCTTTAAAATTCTAGTAAATGTAATGTATAAATGTTATTATGTAGTCAAAATTAGATATCAGAATAGTCAAAAAGGTCAAAAAAAGGACTTGACACCAACTTTTGTGAGGAAATAAAATTGTATTATTGTTTTTGGCCAACTTATTACTTACTTAATACTTAATTTTATTTTCAAATATTGAAAGAAAATATTTTAATAAATAATAACATTTTGTTTTTCCAAAAAAGTGTACCAGAATGTAAATTTTGTGCGATATAAAAACACTTTCTTGACATACCGCATGTATACAAAGGGGCATTGTCCATATGTGTTATGGTTTATTTGTATTTAGTACGAGGAAAATACTTTGTACTTAACAAGTAGTAAGTTATACTTATAATATAATAAAGTTAATCGGAAAACATTTAGTACTACAACCATCACCTATTCAATTACCAAATACCCAAAGTTCCCTGAACCATATCCTTCAGGAATCTTAAACAATTAATCCCAATTTTGCCAAAATCACATCTGTATATTCGTCATATTGACATTCATAGAAATTTCCAGCTATCGGTGTACCCAAAGCATATTTCTTGATAAATTTCCGTGTATCGAAATTAGAACGTCCTTCAATGCTATCCGAAGGAGAAAATTTTTGCTCAAATTCCAATTGTTGTGGTTGCTTGAAAAGCAAATAGACATAACGATGAAAACCAGTGCCCTTACCAGGACCAGAACCTTGATAACCGGCGAGTACAGTGCCTTTTGTTACATCATTGCCGGGGATATTTACTATTAGCCAATGTTGCCATTCTTTCAACGAAAAGTTTGTGCGTGTTGGCGCATCTGGTTCTGTCATTAATAGCGTATAATAGGCTCCCTCCTCGGCATCCCATTCGACGTGGGGTTCATTTTGCACTTGAGTGGGCGTTAATTCCTCACCCTTATTCATTACGGCTCCCGAGTCGTATGTAACCTAAAATATGTGATTTCAGGCATAAATGAGAGATTTCATTATTTTGTTTTTGGTGTTGCAATACCTTTAGCATATCCTTTGGCCCTTCATCGAGTAAATCTGGTATAACTTCATGCAAAATCATGGCTTTGGTAATTTCACTTTCCTCCCCACATCCACAGTGAATTACAGCGAATAGGAAAATCTGTGTAACTATTTTCATAACTAAGTGTTTTGTAGTAAATTCAAAAGTGAAATGAATGTAACGTTTCAATGTGCTTGATTTATATCTGTATAGTAGTAACACTCAGTTATGTTGAGAATAGCTTTTGATTGAAAGCTTTGGGCTTATTTTAATTGCACTCGTGGGTAAATTTAAAATGTTTTTTCCCATTAGTTTTTTAGTTATTCAATTTAGTTGTAAAAATAACATTCAATGAGGCTTCAAATATGTCCCCTGTCATGCAGAATAATGTTTTGTATAACTGCTTCTTGGGATTGATTTTAAGGGATGATTTAATCCAACCTATTCAGATTATTTGTAACGGTGAGATGCTATACGGTTTGCAGATTGTTTGAAGTAATATACATATATACTCTGTACGATCGTCTGCTCTCACACAATTTCTGTAAATTTGGTCCTTCGAACCCAATACTCGTATATCGGTAGGTATTATACGAATATTCATTCTAATCAGGAGTGCGTCCACTTTTATATATTCGGTTCTTCGAACTGTATAGATAGGTTGAATTACAGTATTCCCAGCTAAATCTTGGTAAATACATGCCATTTCCACATGCATAGTTATGACATCTTATTGCCCTCTACATTACATTCAGTCAACAAATAATGTTCTACTTGAGTGCGTAATTATTAGGGATGTAACGAATATTCGCATTCGCATATGCGAACGCGAATTATTCGCATCATTTTAACATTCGCTTTCGCATTCGCAAAAAACATTTTTCGATTATTCGCTTTCGCAAAAATATATTTCAGTATTCGCTTCCATTTGTAAAAGGTGTTAAATCTCCTTACTCACATTTCAATTTGAAGATATAAATACCAATGAAAACATCTACCACTTCTCTTCAAAACAGTTGACAAAATATGTTTGTCCTTGTGATAACAGGAGGTAAAAATATGGAAAACATTCTTAATACTTGAATATCCTGGAAAAGTATCAGTTCAGTTCCTTAAATCTGCTGGTAATAAAAGGTCAAACTGTTATTCGCCTTCGCAAAAATGCATATTTATCCCCTCACCTTAGAGAGGAGGGTATATATCATTTGCTACGAGCCACAAGTGTAACACAACGAAGGAGTGACCTAAGACCCCAATTATGTTCGGCGGATATTCATTTTAGGACATTTTGAGTCATTTGAGCAATGTCCGTCCGTCCGTCTGTCTGTCTGCTGGCTGGTGCGCACGATAACTCTCGAAAGGAGTAACAGATTGACTTAAAATTTGGTATGCGGTAATATCTTTCTCTATCTCCGGCTAAGTTCGAAGATGGACCATATTGGTCCACTCCTTCTAGTACCTCCCCACAAAGGATTAACTTTTAGTGAAATATTGATTCTTTAATACATTCTATACCACTTACTCGAATCTTTTGAAATTTCACACATAGTATTAGTTTATTAGTCGCTAACACGTCGAGGAAAATGGGCGAAGTGGCCACTCCCTTTTTGGTACCTCCCACACAAATGGACCAATTTGCACCACAAGTTACGTGCTTATAAATTTAATACCAATGCATATAAATGCTTGAAATTTTTTACAGTATAATGCTTTTATAGTACCTAGTACCTAGTCCAGAGAAAAATGGGCTATATTGCTTTTAACAGCTTTTAACTTTAATACCAGTCCATACAAATACTTGAATTTTCATACAGTGTAATGCTTTTATAGTACCTAGAGTCTTGAGAAAAGTGGCCACTATTGGCACGCCCCTTTTGGTACCTCCCACACTAATGGACTATTTTACAACAAAAGTTAACAGCTTATAACTTTAATACCAGTGCCTATAAGTGCTTGAAATTTTGTACAGTGTAATGTTTTTATAGTACCTAGAGTCCACAGAAAAGTGGGCGTTATTGGCACGCCCCTTTTGGTACCTCCCACCAAAAAGGACCATTTTGTACCCAAAGTTAACAGATTTTAACATTAATACCAGTACATACTTTAAATTTATTAAATGCAATTTAAATTGATAACAATATAATTAAAACAAAAAAAAATATTTACGAATATTTTTTTGGGACTCAAAGTGTGGGGATTCATAAGTCGGTTTACCCGACTGAACTTTCTTACTTGTTTATTATTCGCATTCGCAAGAAATATATTTTAATATTCGCTTTAGCTAAAGTCACTTTCGTTACTTCCCTAGTAGTTATTATTAAGCTATCTATTTATGTATTTCAGGGTAGGTCAATGATTATGATGCAAAACTAAGAAACCATGAGGTCGTTAGTTCAAGTAATCACTATTTATTCCCAATTTTACTCTCTTCTACTTTCTCAGCTCATTCCACCACAACAAGCAACAGCAACTCAGAAATATTCACTCCACACAAACACACTTATAAAAGCATTACTTACGTTCACGCTTACTATTCAATAAGTGTAAGCGTGGGGCTAAGTGGTTATTTTTAAGGTTCTGGTATGCCTGAGTGGAAGCACTTTCCTCCAATAACATGTACAAGGTGGCGCAAAAGTAATCCTCCTATCAGAAAATGCTATAAATTTTGCGATTGGCCCCTAATGTCAGTTCTGTTTTGACATATGTGTAGTAAACACATGCGAAATATACGTTAATAAATAACGTTACGCTACACTGCTCCAGAACGCGGAATATTGCTGACTATTTATTTGACCAATAATCGGTCGGTGACTTTGGCACAGATTTCCTGGCCGTCCAACGCCTACTGGTGAAACACTCCGACGTTTAGCCGCTCGCCTCGAAGAGACTGGCACAACACGAGATGCTGGCAGGCGTGGCAGACCCCGGAGAGAATATTGCTGCTGTAGCCGAGGATGTCATGGAAGCGCCGTCGACATCGACCAGACGACGTGCCACGCAAATGGGTATCAGTCGACGGTCTCTACAGCGAATTTTGGTACAAGATTTGAAGATGTTTCCGTACAAAGTCCAGACGGTGCATCAGCTGTTAGCTGCTGACCGCAAATCGCGTCTAACATAACATCGAAAGGTTACTTTTGCGCCACCTGTTACATATGAGTAAAAATAATTCGAAGGATTGTAAGATTAACCGTCAGGTTTTTTAGTAATGGGAAATTTTGCGAGAGAAGTTGGTTGACGTAGTAGGTCAGGTTCGGCGTGTCCTGAGGACTAATTAGGTTATTAGCAGACAATATGTTAGAACTTTGTATGGCGGACTATTTCTCGCATATGCGACCTGTGGTATGAAATAATGTTACACTTGGCGGGATGTATGCCGGTGTGCAGAACGGTATCTACAGATGCCCTCCCGGTGTTGGTGGGCGCGGCACCTCTCGACCACGAAGATATGCGTTTCGCAATCTCTTTCAAGGTGTAAAGTGGCTTGTCACTGTCGTCTCCAGGTTGGATTCTTGAGGTGCTGGAAACTACGACTACCCTTGGATGCAAGGAGTCCTATATAAGTGGCAAAGCAAATCGGGGAAACAGCGGCAAGGTCAGGGTGACGTACAGATTTATATCTGATGTTCGAGTTGTGTCACAAAATCCAGATTTTAGTTTTGGTCTTAATCTCGGTTTTCTGTTGACCGCATTCGTTTTCGATCAGAGGATGTCATATTGTCGGCATGTCAGTCGCTGTAGTCGTTATGGTCTGGAAGTAAATCGATTACGAAAACCTGACCGGAGGTTATTTTTCTCGTACCCCAGGTGGCAAGGATTTATATGGGGTACTCTCAACAGCCCCACCTTGCCGTCACAGATCTTCGGATCTTGTTGGGAGCTCGATAGGGCCAAGCCTTAATAAATGTTTGCCGTTCGCCGGTTTTAGAACGTAAGATGCAAAGATAGACCACGCTCTCCACAGTGAGAAAGCTTCGTCCATGTAGGCGTAGTGATTAGACTCCCAGGGGCGGAATTTACAAAAATTTGCAATGTCTCTCAAATTAAGGCATGTGTTATAAGACGAAATACATTATATTTGGTAAAGAGTAGGCCTTCTATGAACAGGCCTGAAGGCCTCCAGCATGTCTAGAAGGTCTGATGAAGTACTAGACACGTATTTTCTCAGTATCTTCCAGTCATATCTTCTGAGATGAGTCAAATCTGGCAATATGTCGGAACCGAAATATCGGGATCGGGATGTGTGAAAGCTGGGCAAAGAAAATGTTCCATCGTTTCGATGTTTTCCCTGGATGCCTTGCACTCGTCTTTTTCTGCTAGTCCTGTGCGATGAAGATGTGCCTGTAAGGTTGAGTGTCCCGTTACTAATCTCGATCTTGTTTAGTTTCAGAAAACTACTTGTTTTCTTCTCATTTGGGTCACCCCACAGTATCTTTGCAGTTGCTCCTACAGTTGCTCTATTCCACACAGTTTTGTGAGCCATCACTGCCCTGTGCTTCAACTCATCCTTCGTGGCTTCGAAAGGTTTCCAATTTTCCAAGTTTATTATTCGAAGTTCACTGTCCTTTGAAGCCAAGCTGTTTGCTCGTTCATTTCCAATCACTTCGTTGTGTCCCGGTACCCAGAAAATATGCAGTTGACCATGGACTGAGTAGTTCTTTTACAGTCTAACACTGTTCTGGATTTGACCTTTTCCGAGGTTATTGCTTTGATCGCCATTTGGCTATCTGTGAATATGTTGGCATATTTAGGCTTTGTGGTATTACTGAGCTAGTTAACACACTCCGTGATTGCTCGAACTTCTGCTTGAAATACTGTGTTATGGTCTGGGAGGCGGAAGTAAAGTTCGACATCTGGTTCATCAATTAAAAGTCCCAGACCCGTCCTTCTTCCTAGCCTGGACCCATCAGACGAATCACAGGTAGGTGTAAGCCGCACTTCAGGAATGCGGTCGGAGATTTCCGTTGTTTGAATGTGACCGACCAGTGATTGTAATATCTTCTGATGGTACGTTCTTTGGTCTCGATTTATCCATTCTCCCATCACTTGTAGACGTCTTGCTGTGAGGGCTGCCTCATACTTTATACGGATATCTATTGGTTGGATGTGCAGAATAGTTAATTGCCCCGCTTATGCCTAGACAGCACATACGTTGCACTTTGTGCAATGGTATTACGTTGTACTTTTTGTCCATTGATGTCCACCACACTACAGAGGCGTAGGTTATTATTGGTCTAATCACGCTCATGTAATGCCAGAGTGTCATATTTGGACGTAGTCCCCATTTTGAACCTATAGCTCTTCTGCACAACGACCAACATCTGTGGGCCTTTGTAAATCTTTCTTCAATATGATCTTTACAGTTTCTGATCCAAGATTACTCCCAAGTATTTTACCTTTTTAGATATGGCAATATTCTTATCCAGGAATCGAGGCACGGTAAAAGGATGAATCTTCCTTTTCCTTGTAAATAGACATATTTCTGTTTTGTCTGGGTTGACAGAATTTCAATAACTTCTATACTACTTATCAGAAATGGGTGGAGCTAGAATTGTGAAATTTAGTGTGATAGTAGCCCTTGAGACGAAGACTCCAGAACGTTTATAAGAATAATGAACCTACGGATATTGTACATTTACCTACTCGAAATGAAAATTCTTCAAAAAAACTGATTATCTGCCCATCTGATATGGTATTACATATCATTTATAAGAATGTGAGGGGATTAAATACAAAATTATCGTCTATCTATGATGACAGTTTTGGATTTAACTACGATATCATTGTATTGACGGAAACCTGGCTTCATGATAATATTCATAATTTCGAAATATTATGTGATAAATATCAAATATACTCGTATATGTAGATGTGATCGCAAGATTGAATGTAAACAAAAACTGGTGGTGATGTGCTTACAGCAATTTCTACTGAACTATCCTCAGACATGTTTGTTTCCTGTTCAAATCCTGATATTGAATTTGTTTCTGTAAAAGTTCGTATTAGAGATAACTATTTGTTTATTTCCGGAAATATATCAATCGCATTTAACTGTTATTGAGTCTATATTTCATACCTGTAAAGCTTCCGATATTTTTGCTGGTTTTGGTGACTTTAACTTTGCCACACTGTTATATGGATTCATTCACCTGACGTAGATCATTTAATTCCTGTTGTCTCCAGTGGACATTCTGTGGTATTTATCGAATCTGTATTGAAATCAGGACTTTTTCAAATCAATCACATATACAATTCATTTGGAAAATTATTAGACTTGATATTTACAAACTCTCCAGCTGATGTATCATTGTGTCCTTCGAATGCTGTTACGTATCCTGAGGACCGTTATAATCCAACAATAGGTTTGAAGATTCTTTTTCCTGCAAAATCTCATTCCAATACTGATAAGTCAAAAACAAATCTCAAAAGATACTGTTTCTCCAGAACCGAGTATTCAAAACTAATTGTGCTACTATCTTCTGTAAACTGGAGTGAAATTTTTTCGTCTGATGACATTAATGAATCAATACAAGTATTGGTTCTGAAGGTCAGTCCCATTGGTCCTCCATGGAATAATAGTCAATTATCAAAAATAAAGAATAATAAAAACAAACTATATAATTTTCTATATATATCAATTGGGCGTGGACCCGCCCACATTGGTTAAATGTAGATATTGTGAAAATTTATTAACTAGAGTGCTGAAATTTTGTGTGTATGCATTTAGTGGCAGATCATGTGCATTTTCAAAAATGGGCGTGGCCCCGCCCATATAAGCCAAATTTTGAAATTGAAATATTTTCCGAAATTTATTAGCGAGAATTCTGTAATATTGTGCATATGTATAAGGTAGCAGTCTGCGTAATTGGTCCAAAAATGGGCTGGATCGGACCAATGGGCGTGGACCCGCCCACATAAGCCAAATTTTTAAATTGAGATATCTTGCACAATTTCCCAGCAAAATTTCTCATTACCAAATAATCTGACTAGTAAGCAAAGTTCGTTAATGGTAAGTAATAATTATTTCGCCACTTTCCTCATTATTTTAACATGGGGATGTCATTGGAGGAAAGTACTTCCCAAAAGCATACAAAAAAGTAGCATAATAAGTAGGTACTTATTTGTAGTATAGGCATACCACATAAATATGTGCTTATATTTTCACGATTTTAAGTACTTGAATAATGCATTACCAATAAGATATACAATAAGTAGTAGATATGTAGAAATGACAATTTAAATTGATTGTTTGATGTTTCTCGAAACAAACAATTTCTTCATGCCAGATTAGAAGTTATGAACCGAAACCACCATGTGATTCTTCAATGGGCTAACATCATACGATTTACGTAAATATTTATGGTATTTTCAAGTTGAAAAATAAATAAATCTTGTACAATAATCCACATACAGCCAAAATTGCATTATATTAAAAATTGCCAAAATTATTTTGATAACAAAAAATCACTTATTTCTGTTATTATTGGTAAGTCATTATTAATAAGCCGAAAGTAATGTAGCGAATAATGAGATGTCATTATTTGGGAATGTAGGGAATAATGACAGGTACTTACCAAGATTTTGCTGGGTTATTAGCGAGAGAGCTGTAATTTTGTGTACATATATCTGGTAGCAGTCTACGTGTTTGGTCCAAAAATGGGCTGGATCGGTCCAATGGGCGTGGCCCCGCCCATGTATTCCAAATTTTAGATTTGTGATATCTTTAACAATTTGTTAGCGTGAGTACTGAAATTTAGTGCATATGCATCCGGTGGCAGTCTACGTTATTGGTCCAAATATGGGCGGGATCGGACCTATGGGCATGGCCCCGCCCATATAAGCCAAATTTTAAAATTGGGGTATCTTAGACAATTTGTTAGCGAGAGTGCTGAAATTTTGCGTATATGTATCTGGTGGTAGTCTACGTGACCGGTCCAAAAATGAGGGGGATCTGACAAATGGGCGTGGCCCCGCCCGTTTAAGCCAAATTTTGAAATTGAGATATCTTGGGCAATTTATTAGCGAGAGTGCTGCAATTTTGCGCTTATGTATGTATCCGGTGGCAGTCTACGTTATTGGTTAAAAAATGGGCGGGATCAGACCAACGGGCGTGGCCCAGCCAAAATGTTGAAATTTATATATCTTACACGATTTGTTAGCGAGAGTGCTGTAATTTTGTGTATATGTACGTGGTGGAAGTCTACGAGATTAGTCCCAAAATGTGTGGGATCGGACCAATAGGCGTGGCCCCGCCCTTATAAGCCAAATTTTTAAATTGAGATATCTTGCACAATTTATTGCTGTAATTTTGCGATGTATCTGGTGGTAGTCTACGTGATTGGTCAAAAATGGCGGGATCAGACATATTTGGTGTCAGTCTACGTAATGAATCCAAAAATGAACAGGATCGGAAATCTGATGTCTGGGGCAACGAAGTGGACCGGGTCCAGCTAGTAATATGTATAAAGCCAGGAGAATATCCTAGTTACAAATCGATAACGTTTTAAAGGTCAAAATAAAACAAGCGAAAATACTATAAGGTTTTTTTTAAGGGAATGGCAACATATAATTATTTGATAGCAAACAACTTAATTTTAGCTGTAATTATTTGATTTGAAATATAGTTTGAAAGGAGTAGCTCGAAATGCCTGAGATAGGAAAACAAATTTACCACATACAAAATTCCAAGTAAATCAGTCACTCTTTACGAGAATTATAATAGTGCACTGCAGCCAAACCGACGAACGGATGGAAATTGCTCAAATGACTTCTATTGTCTTGAAATGGATTCCCACCAAACGAATTCCAAATGTAAATAATTTGAATTGATTAATATTAAAAAATTGTCCACATACAATTTAGCGAGTATTTGCTAGAGGTCCATAGAATTGTTGATGTTTACATTTTTTAACCAGATAATAAACAACATTTACTTGTAATTTATTTTGCCAGTTTCTATGTCATTGTATATTTGACAAGTACCCTAATAATAGTACCTTATACTCAATCCATATACTCGTACATATGAAGACATTATACGATATGTGTACATCATTTGCCCTCCCATTAATTTTGATATTTAAAATATTGTCGCTAAACCACAATGACTTGTGGTAAAATCCAAACTATAATCTATGTGTTTTAGTGCGACCACATTGACCACTCAATAGAATCTATAATCATCTGCACTTATCAATTCATTTCGAATATTCATTATATAGATATTTCACGTTGCAAACAAAAATTTCTATTGCGGTTTCAGGTTGATTTTTAATGACATGAATCGATAAATTGTAGACTAATAAATCACTCATTTTGTTCAAAACTGTAACATTTCAAAATTTGAATTGTTTATGGTGCTTCTGCAAAATTTTTACACAATCCACAATTTGAAAGCTGATAAAAATTTAAGTGTGAAATTCCTGAGGAAGATATCTCTGTTAAACCCTATGTCTTATGTTTTTGCATTATATTCTTTTCGCTGATTAAGACTATACAATAGAATAATAAAATCGCCTTTAGGTGAAATTTCCGATTTTGAAATGTGACGTTTTTGCATTAAAAAACGATATATTATCGAACAATAAATGTGCGCTCTTAGACACGCAATGTGGTTTGGATCAATGAATTGAACGATTGCTAATGATTCGTTAGTATAATCATTTGAAATAACACTAGTTTACAGACATTTTGTATAAGGGGCGTGTACAGAGATGGCCGTCGTAAACTGTGACGTATGCGACGTACGTTTGTGACGAGTACCTTTAGTCGGAACCTTACATTTTAGAAAACGTGAAATAATGGACAAATCAAAAATATTATTTTATATTGAAAATTTTATTTTTATTTCCTCTTCAATGGAATCATTATATAATCGAGTACGCTTATAGCGAACACCGCTTATAACGAATTTTCATTTATAACTAAAAATGTTTCTAGTCCCAACGATTTTGTTTCAGATTTTCATATAAATCTTAACTTATATTACGAAGATCGCTTACAGCGAACTTTTCTTATAATGAAAAATATATTTGTTCCCATTTTCCAGTTTTCGTTAATTGTGCTACGGTTATAACGAACTCCATAACAACATCTTTTAACAATACACAGACAATATAAAACTCATAAAAAATCATTATAAGTAAAAATCTTAAATTTTTACAAGATAGAGGTTTTGTGACTCAATTCAGCACATTATAAAGATTATTATTTAAATTTATTTATTATATATCATCACTCTTTTGAGCTAAAAAATGTGTTCGAAGGAGAGGCATTAATTGTTTCTTCACTAAAAAAATTAATAAAATGTTTATATAATTGTATTAAAAATACAGTCTAGATCAACGATATTAACTCATAGTTTCTTTCTGATCACTTCTTGTGATCATGGTGAAAATGTGAACGAAAATTTGCACACCGACTTTTCTTAGATTATGAATGATCCCTGGTGAAAATGGAACATATCCGTTTAAGTTTTGATAAAGCACCCATATAAAGATTCTCTCCGATTTCAGTTATTTTTGTTGAAGAACAGAAATTTTACAACTGAAGTTTGGCAAATTGTCTTCAGACTGGTCTTCTTGAGTTTAGGAATTTATATTCCATATTAAAAGGGGGACAGAATGATCCTTTTCGCTACTGCAAAGGTGCTACTAAGAGTTGAAAAATGCTAACTTTTATAATACAGAGGGCTCGTAAGGCTTGAGGGAGCCCCAGAGGGTTAACTTATTAAGCGAACAGTTTAGATTTAGGCTTTCCCACATTTTTCTAACTTAGACTATTCAATGGATACTTGTAATACATTTTGTTAAAGTTGAACTATGACGTCTTACCATTGAAAAAAATTATTATTTATAAGAAGCCTTTTCTCGACTTGTTACGAATTCTTATTTTTAAGCATATCTCCAAAAAAGGAGCAATAGAACGTCCCTGTTTGATAAAGAAATATTTGTTTGTACAGAAGATGTCTTAATAGAGTCTAAAAATTGTAAATAAAGCACAGATTTTGCTTTTTTGAACATAAAATTTAGCAAAGGAATTTTTTAAATTCGAATTCTCTTTCTTAAAAGGCATCAATACAACGATTTTTCAACAAAAATTGCAAAACAATTTTAGCTGGCAGTTTATGGGTTAACGTTGACTTATTTTGTACACACCGGATATTTATTTATTATTATATATTATACAAAGTAAATGTATATTCTAATTTTACGGCCCAGTGAAAAGCCGGGTTACAAAGACCATGTGTCAAGAGTTTGCAGGGACAGATCAGAGCCTCTGCTGGAAATCAAACCCACGATCACCAAATTCATAGATATGCACGCTACCATCTCACCTACTGGGGCGTTCGTTAAGTTTATTTTAATGCTACAAAGCATAAGAAATTAAAAATAGAAAATATTGTTTCTTAAAGGATTTCCGTGCACTTTTCATAAAAAATATTAATTTTATCTTAAAAAAAGCATTACAGAGGAAGAAATCAATTTTTCTGAACTATGACCTCGCTCCCTCCCCTACCACCAATTTTCATTTTATTTTTATTTATTTTATATTGTGGGTCATTACTGCCACAGACTAGGGCAACATTATCTGAAAATTTTAGAAAGTCTAATTTTTGACCTGTGACACTTGAGAAAGAACTACCCATATATATAGGATAATGAAGTTATCAACCTATAAATACTGGTACATTTCTTTGATTTAACTCTGGTTTACGAGAAACACATTTTATAACAAGTAAGAAAGTTTCAGTCGGGTAAACCGACTAAGGTATACCCTTTGTGAGTAATGTAATATTGAATATTACTCGAATTATTCTGTCAATTTGTGTGGGAGGTACCAGAAGGGGTTTATCAACTACACCTTTTTTTGCTGATCATTAGATACTTTAAATTCATTGCACTGTGCCGACTTATAAGCATTTATGCGCACTGGTATAAACGTTATGAGACATTAAATTGTGGTATGATTTGGGAATTTTGTGTGGGAGGTACAAAGAGGGGCGTGGCCATAACGCCCATTTTTCACAGGGCTATAGACACTATAAAAACATTACACTGTACAAAATTTCAAGTATTTATATACACTGGTTTTAATGTTATAAGCTGTTAACTTTTGGTGCAAAAAGGTACCTTTGTGTGGGAGGTACCAAAGGGGGCGTGACAACAACACCCATTTTTCCCTGGACTGTAGGCAATATAAAAGTATAATACTGTACAAAATTTCAAGTATTTTTATACACTGTTATTAATGTTATAAGCTGTTGACTTTTGGTGCAAAATGGTGCATTTGTGTGGGAGGTACCAAAAGGGTCGTGGCGACTTCGCCCATTTTTCTCGAGTTGATAACGACTAATAAGCTAATACTATGTGTGGAATTTCAAAAGATTCGAATAAGTAGTATAGCAGTTATTAAATAATCAATATTTCACAACATTTTAACCCTTTGTGGGGGAGGTACTAGAAGGAGTGGACCAATATGGCCCATCTTCGAACTTAGCCGGAGATAGAAAAAAATATTACCACATACCAAATTTGAGGTCAATCGGTTACTCCTTTCGAGAGTTATCGTGCGCACCAGCCAGCAGACAGACAGACAGACAGACAGACAGACAGACGGACGGACATTGCTCATTCGACTTAAAATGACCCAAAACGGATTTCCTCCGAACATACTTGGGGTCTTAGGTCACTCCTTCGACGTGTTACACTTTTTTCCGTAGCAAATGATATATACCCTCGTCACACTAAAGTGAGGGTATAAAAAAGCCAGCAAGGAAAGGCTAAAGACGGACGGTGCCGACTATATGATACCCTACACTTCTCTAGTAAGATTGTATAACAAGGAAATATCCAATGTATACTTTAACAAAAATTTGTTTACCCAATGTACATTTGACATGTCTCTCCCTCTCTTGCCAAATCGTACGACACATATATTTAAGAGCTGTAGATAGTTCTGAACCGGTTTTCCTCAAATTCGGCAATCAAGAAACTGTACCATGCTTAATTTCAAAACAATAAGATGTAAAATACAGCTCCTATATGGCAAAAGAGGCAAATCGGACGAAACATATATATGAGGGATATAGCTAAATCTGGACCGATCTGCTTCAAATTCGGCAATGATGGTCCATGGATAAAGCAACTCGAACATGCTTAATTTCAAAACAATTAGATGTAAAATACTGCTCCTATTGGGCTAAAGGTCCAGCCAAATCGACCGTTTGCTATAACTAAATCTGAACTGATGTTTTTCAAATTCGGAAATGTTGGTCCATGGATCAAGAAACTCTACCATGCTAAATTTCAAAATGATTGGATGTAAATTACAGCTTATATAGGGCTAAAGGGTCAAATCGGACGAAACAAATATCGATACCACCTTTCTAACAAATCCTAAGTGCAAAAAGGTAGTTTTTCAGGAGAGGTGATCAAAGTTTGTTGAATTTTTTAAATTTGTGTGGAATTTTTTATAATGCAAACCGAATGGCCTGTACTGTTTTGTGAATAACTTTTGATTGGGTTAACGGATAAACACCAAATTTAGACTGAATATAATTTTGAATATTTAGAAATTAAAAAAGCAATCTCCATGCTAAGTCGACTTTATTATCTAAGTACCTTTTATTTTTTGTCAGTTTAAGTTTTTCGAAATAACTATTGCGAAAGAGTAAGCGAAATAAATACTTCGTGCTTTTCGCTTCAGAGGGCTTATTTAAAGAATTCAAGCCCTTTTCGCCGTAGGACGCTTATTTAAGGAATTATAGCCAGATTAAGTTTCGCCGTGATGGAAATGTTTATATTGCACTAAAATTAAATTTGAGGGGCAACAGAGCGCACCTGATTCAGCTAGTGCAACAATAGTGCTATATTTTACATTTGTATTTCTTAATTTTTAAACTGAAACTAAAAATTATTTCAAAACTAATTAAAAATAATGATGACAAATAAATGTTAAATTAAAATGTATGGTCATAATTACTACTGGTTATTAGTATAACTTATTACTTTCAAATGTTGTAGGTTTTTTAAATGTCGTTGAAACCGGATAACTTAAAGGCGAATTTTATTTTAATTTATTGTCATCAGCTAGATTAATATAATTGCCATTGTTACGATTTTAGTTGCGTCAATTTGCAGAAATTTGGTTAAATTGTAAACAAAAAAATTGAAGCAATTTCAGCAGGAGCAGCAGAGGCTATATTTTTTGTATGAAAAATCGGAATTAACTAACACCATTTGTAATTAAAATATCTTTATCCCCTCACCTTAGAGAGGAGGGCATATATCATTTGCTAAAAAAAGTGTAACAAATCGAAGTAGTGACCTAAGACCCCAAGTATGTTCGGCGGATATCCGTTTTGGGTCATTTTAAGTCGAATGAGCAATGTCCGTCCATCTGTCTGTCTGTCTGCTGGCTGGTGCGCACGATAACTCTCGAAAGGAGTAACCGATTGACTTTAAATTTGGTATGTGGTAATCCTTTCTTCTATCTCCAGCTAAGTTCGAAGATGGGCCATATTGGTCTACTCCTTCTAGTACCTCCCCCACAAAGGGTTAACATTTTGTGAGATATTGATTATTTAATAACTTCTATACTACTAATTTGAATCCTCTGAAATTCTACACATAGTATTAGTTTATTAGTTACTATTACCTCGAGAAAAATAGGCGAAGTTGCCACGCCCCTTTTGGTACCGCCCACACAAATGGACAATTTTGAACCAAAAGTTAATAACTTTTAACTTTATTACCATTGCATACCAAGTCTTGAAATTTTGTACAATGTAAATGTTTAATATTAATAGTACCTACAATACAGTGAGAAATGGGCATTATTGCCACACTCCTTCTGGTACCTCCCACACAAATGGACCATTTTGTACCTAAAGTTACCAGCCTATAAATTTAATACCAGTGCATACAAATTCTTGAAATTTTGTACAGAGTAATGCTTTTATATTACCTAGAGTTCAGAGAAAAGTGACCGTTATTGGGACGACCCTTTTGGTACATCTCACACAAATGAACCATTTTGTACCAAAAGTAAACAGCTTTAAACTTTAAATTGATAATAATTTAAATAAAACAAAAAATAAATAAATTTACTAATATTGTTTTGAGACTCAAGGTGAGGGGATTAATTAGTCGGTTTACCCGACTGAACTTTCTTACTTGTTACAACTATTATTTGCTAATCTTTGGGGTTGGTTGTGTGAGTTTTTTCCATATATTTAAAGTAGAACAGTTTACCATTGAACTATGAACGCAGTAATATGAAGTCTTAGATTCACAACATAAAATGAGAAATATATGCCATTCAATATTTTGTAATACTTTCTGGAGAAATGAGCAATGGATTACCGCTTGTTTTGTTTTATATATGATAACATCTCGACGTTGCAAAATGGGACGAATTGAAAAGGGAAAATATATCCGTCGTTTTGAGTCATTTTAAGTCATTTGAGCAATGTCCGTCTGTTAGTCTATCTGTCTGTCTGTTGGTGCCTTCAAATTTGGTATGCCATAATATTTGTTCCTATCTCACGCTAAATTCGACCAGAAAAGGGTTAAACTTTAATGATCTATTGTTTCTTTTAAAACTTTACTATTTATACGAATCTTCTTATATTCCAGACATAGTATGTATTACTTTATCAGTCGCTACCACCTTGAGAAAAATTGACTTTATTGTCACGCCCTTTTTGGTACCTCCCACACAAAAATTCCATTTTGCACAAAAAGTTAACAGCTTATAGCGTGAGTACCATTGCACGAAAATACTACTAAATGTTGAAGAGTGTAATGCTACTTACTAATGTACCTATAGTCATGTGAAATATGGGTTTTGTCACCTCTTTTGGTACCTCCAACACAAAATGGCCAAATCATAACAAAATTTAATAGTTCATAACTTTAAGATACCAGTGCACACAAACGCTTACAATTCGGCACAGTTGTTTTTGAAGTATCTACTGTTCAGTGCAAAATAGGCGTATTTTTATACCTCCATCATAGGATGGGGGGCATATTCATTTCGTCACTCCGTTTGTAACACCTCTTAATATTGATCTGAGACCCCATAAAGTATATATATTAATTATTAATCGTCTTAAAATTCTCGACCGATTTAGCCATGTCCGTCTGTCTGTCCGTCCGTCCGTTGTAATCACGCGACAATCTATAATACTTGAGCTAGGTGGCTAAAATTGGGTATAGATACTTCTTATAGCTGCAGGTAACTTGCGATTGAAAATGGGCAATATCGGTCCATATTTCGATATAGCCCCCATATATAGCATCTTACTTATTGTGATTCCTACTGTTCTCATCTCCACATCTATCTATCTATATCTATATATATAAAGAAGAATGTGTGTTTGTTTGCTTGTTTGTTTGTTGGTTTGTTTGTTTGTTGGTTTGTTTGTACCGTATAGACGTCTAAACGGCTGGACCGATCTTCTTCAAATTTTCACAGAATGTACACGTTCGGGGCCTGGTGAAAATAGGGTACTTGAATTTTCGACATATCAAGTGGGCGTGGCCCCGCCCACATAAGACAAATTTTAATATTGAGATATCTTGCACAATTTGTTAGCGAGAGTGCTGTAATTTTGTACATATTTATCTGGTGGCAGTCAACGTGATTGGTCCAAAAATGGGCGGGATGGGACCAATGGGCGTGGCACCGCCCATATAAGCTAAATTAAAAAAATGCTATATCTTGCACAATTTGTTTGCGAGAGTGCTGGAATTTTGTGTATATGTATCTGGTGGTAGTCTACGTGATTGGTCCAAAAATGGGCGGGATTGGATCAATGGGCGTGGCCCCGCCCATATAAACCAAATTTTGAAATTGACATATCTTGCACAATTTGTTAGCGAGAGTTCTGTAATGTTGTGCATATGTATGTGGTGGTAGTCTACGTGATTGGTCGAAAAATGGGCGGAATCGGGCCAATGGGCGTGGCACCGCCCATATAAACCAAATTTTGAAATTTACTTATCTTGCACATTTTGTAAGCGAGAGTGCTGTAATTTTGTGCATATGTATGTGGTGGTAGTCTACGTGATTGGTCCAAAAATGGGCTGAAACGGACCAATGGGTGTGGCACCGCCCATATAAGTCAAATTTTGAAATATAGATATTTTTCACAATATATTAGAGAGCGTGTTGTAAGTCTGTGTATATGTATCTGATGGTAGTCTACGCGATTGGTTCCAAAATGGGCGGGATCGGACCATTGGGCGTGGCCCCGCCCATATAAGTCAAATTTTAAAATTGAGATATCTTGAAAATGTTGTCAGCGAGAGTGCTGTAATTTTGTACATATATATATGGTGGTAGTCTACGTGATTGTTCCAAAAATAGACGGGATCGGACCAAAGGGCGTGGCCCCGCCCATATAAGACAAATTTTGAAATTGAGATATCTTGCACAATTTATTAGTGAGAGTGCTGTAATTTTGTGTACATGTATCTGGTAGCAGTCTAAGTGTTTGGTATAAAAATGGGCGGAATGAGACCAATGGGCGTGGCCCCGACCATATATTCCAAATTTTAGAATTATGATAACTTGAACAATTTTTAGCGTGAGTACTGAAATTTAGTGCATATGTATGTATCCGGTGGCAGTCTACGTTATTGGTCCACAAATGGACGGGATCAGACCAACGGGCGTGGCCCAGCCCATACATATAAGCCAAATTTTTAAATTGAGATATCTTACACGATTTGTTAGCGAGAGTGCTGAAATTTTGCGTATATGTGTCTGGTAGTAGTCTACGTGACTGGTCCAAAAATGAGCGAGATCGGACAAATGGGTGTGGCCCCGGCCATATAAGTCAATATTTTAAATTGATATATTTTGCACAATTTGTTAGCAAGAGTGGTGTAATTTTGTGTTTAATATATCTTGAGCAATTTGTTAGAGAGATCAATGTAATTTTGTGCATACATATTTGGTGTCAGTCTACGTAATTAGTCCAAAAATGAACGGGATCGGAAATCTGAAATCTGGGGCAACGAAGTGGACCGGGCCAGCTAGTCTTCTATATATATAAAAATGGTGTGAAAAATGTATAGTAATTCATCAATTGAGAACGGCTGGACCGATTTGGCTCAATTTTTTTTTCAGTTCTTCGTATTTGCCTGGAGAAGGTTGTTACGAAAGAAAATTTTGGGAAAACCCTCCGGAAAAGTCGGAAAATTGGGAAAATCGAAAATTGCTATTTCTTGCGAGATTCCTACTGTTCCTACCTACTGCTCTAATCAATTGAGAACGGCTGGACCGATTTGGCTCAATTTTTTTTAGTTGTACGTATTTGCCTGGAGAAGGTTTTTACGAAAGAAAATTTTGGGAAAACCCTCCGGAAAAGTCGGAAAATCGAAAATTGCTATTTCTTGCGAGATTCCTACTGTTCCTATCTACTGCTCTCTTTTCCAATCCAAATTTTTTTATTAATTTTCTATTAAACAAAAAAGTTTTCTATTAAACATATGTACGAGTATGTGCTATTTTTCTTGCTGCAATTCATTCGAGTTTTGCGTATTGTTACACCGATTTCGCGTATCACATCGGCAAACGGTACAAGCATTACGATCAATTAAAATTCAACGCGATATTTATCAATTCGAACATTTTTTCAGATAATAAGTTTGAGTATAAGAGGTAAGGTTATCTTATTGGATTGCGGGCATTGCAAAATCATAATTTCGGATGAATGCACGATGGCGCATAAACGAGCTCTGGAGGCAGTTGACCGAACGATGAAGGATTTACGACGTGATTTGAGACCATTTGGTGAGTCTATGATATTGCTCTCCAGAGATTTTCGTCAAACGCTTCCCGTCATCCCGAAATATACTGCCGATGAAATTAATGCATGCCTGAAATCGTGGTCTTTGTGGCGGAATGTCAAGAAGTTGAAATTGACAACGAACATGAGAGTCGCGCTGCAGAACGACTCATCGGCTCTTGAATTCTCGAAACAACTGTTGGCGCTTGGCAATGGCCAAATTACTGTTGATGTTTCCACTGCATTGATATTGTTCCCGGCAAATTTTTGCGAGTTCACATCGTCGAACGAGGAACTCATCACCAAAGTGTTTCCAAATCTCGATTAGATTAGTGAACGGGCAAGATTAGCAGCGAAGAATAAGGACGTCAATAGCATGAATTTTATTATTCAAAGTAAAATCGAACTCGCTTGATGTGCCAGGAGCTCCGCCGCATAATTTACAGCTGAAGGTGGAATCGATCATAATCATGTTGCGGAATCTGAATCATCCGAAATTGTGCATAGTTCGCGGTTGTCCATTATGAAACTGATGGACAATGTGATTCAGGTGACGATCATCAAGGGAAAATTCAAAGGAGAGGATGTCCTTATCCCACGAATTCCGATTATTCCAACTGATCTTTCATTCCAATTCAAGCGGATTCAGTTCCCTGTACGATTGGCTTTTGCGATGACAATCAATAAATCTCAAAACCAATCGTAGGAAGTCTGTGGAATTAATCTCGAATTTCCCTGTTTTTCGCACGGTCATCTGTACGTTGCCTGTCTTCTGTCTTCGTTGTTTGTTGTTTATCACATCGCTCTCTACTGATTTCGATTCCTTTTAAACAAATCGCATTAAAATTTTAACTATCTGTGTTTTATGTCGGTTGCCCGTTATTATTTCGGTCTGTAATCGTTATGATTTAAACTGAGATACTCTCTCGGCTATAGACCAACCTGCTTCTATACAGTGATAGAAAGCAAGTATTTTACATGGCAAAATATATTGGAAGTATTTCATTGCGTGCCCACAGACTATATCATGATTTCTGGGGCGTGACCCCCCGTCATCAGTAGTCTACATGGCAGGCTTTTCAAAAAAGCCTTTGATTGATGATTCGATAACCAAACTCTTAAAGCCTATCACGGGGCGACTCACACGAGCAAATGAGAATTGCACCCAAAGACTCACATTTCGGCTATCGATCAAACAATCAAACACAATGAAATACTAGCACTTTGCCATGTCCACAAAAAATTCAATTAGAATTTACTTGTAGAAATCACTCACACATTAAGAGTAAAGCTTTATAGTAAAAAGCTTTTTTCTTATTGCTTTAAGTGTTTTGTTGTAATATTTATTTTACAACAAGTCAGCTGTGCCGTGCTTTTGTTGTAAAATAAATATTACAACAAAACACTTAAAGCAATAAGAAAAAAGCTTTTTACTATAAAGCTTTACTCTTAATGTGTGAGTGATTTCTACAAGTAAATTCTAATTGAATTTTTTGTGGACATGGCAAAGTGCTAGTATTTCATTGTGTTTGATTGTTTGATCGATAGCCGAAATGTGAGTCTTTGGGTGCAATTCTCATTTGCTCGTGTGAGTCGCCCCGTGATAGGCTTTAAGAGTTTGGTTATCGAATCATCAATCAAAGGCTTTTTTGAAAAGCCTGCCATGTAGACTACTGATGACGGGGGTCACGCCCCAGAAATCATGATATAGTCTGTGGGCACGCAATGAAATACTTGCAATATATTTTGCCATGTAAAATACTTGCTTTCTATCACTGTATAGAAGCAGGCTGGTCTATAGCCGAGAGAGTATCTCAGTTTAAATCATATCTGTGTTTTATTATCACTCTGGAGTTTATCTGAAGGCGTTAAATTGGGGCGAGTCGAAGTTCGCCGGGTCCGCTAGTATAACATATATTTATACCCTCCACCATAGAATGGGGGATATATTCATTTTGTGACTCCGTTTGTAACACCTCTAAATAATAATCTGAGACCCCATAAAGTATATATATTCTTAATCGTCGTACAATTCTAAGACGATTTAGCCATGTCCGTCCATCCCTCCGTCCGTCCCTCCGTCCGTCCGTCTGTTGTAATCACGCTATAGTCCGTAATAATAGAGCTATGTTGATCAAATTTGGTTGAAATATTTCTTATAGTTGCAGGTTGTTTGTGATTGCAAATGGGCCATATCGGTCAATGTTTTGATATAGTTCACATATAGAGGTCGCTCCATAATACGGGGTTTTAGCCATAGATACCACATTTCTAAAGCAATTTAACAGAAACTTTGCAGTTTGAATTCTATTTTGACAAGAATTCATAACAGCAAAAATTTTACAAATCGGTTCATATTTTGTTATAGCCACCCTATAGAGGTCGCTCCAAAATATACGTATTTAAGCCACAAATACCATATTTTCTAAGTATTTTAACTGAATCTTTGTAGTTTGTATTTAATTAAGACAATAATTCATCGCAGTAAACATTTTTTAAATCAAATCGGTTCATATTTTGTTATAGTCCACCTATAGATGTCGCTCCCAAAAAGGCTTATTTAAGCCATAAACACCACTTATTCTAAGAAATTTAGCAGAAACTTTGCAGTTTGTATTCTATTTTGGCAAGAATTCATCTCAATAAAATTTTATTTTGTTGTAGTCCCCGTGTAGATATAGCTCTCAAAAAATCTGCTTTATGCCATAAATACCACATTTTTCTGATGAAGAGATTGACTAAAGAATTTGCTGCCTAAAATTTGGCTAAAAATTGCAGCGTTCGTTTTTTTTAATAATTTACTTAAACAAAATGGATAGTTTTATGATTTTCTCCATATCCAAAGATTTTTCAGTAATGTAATCGAATGCAATCCATAGGATATAAGATTCGGCTTAGCCGAACTTAACGCCTTTACTTGTTATTCCCTCACATTACAGGGAGGAGGATATATATAATTTTCTACAGACCGAAAGTGTAAAACATGGAAGGTGTGACCTAAGACCCTGAGATTGTTCAGCTGAAATCCGTTTTAAGACATTTTAAGTCATTTGAGCAATGTCCGTCAGTCTTTCCGACTGGCACGCACAAAAGCTCTCGATCTGATCGAAATTTTTTACATTGTACATCAAATTTTGTTGACAATTTAGAAAAGTTGATGTGAGGCATGATAGCTGTCATTAGCAAATTTTATTGGAAATTCAGGAAAAGTTAATGTTAAAGAATTCGGTGCACTCAGAAACTATACAGAGAAAGAAAAAAATAGTAATCCGTAATTCTATGTCGACTTAAAATAAGAATTTCTTACTTGAAATTAGTTTCTTTCTGTGTACGACACAACTGTAATGTGTAAAAAATCTTTTGTACTTTGTCTTTTGTCACTTCGGTCATGAATTAGACGAAAAAGACGAATATTACACGCGCTTAAACATTTTGCTTGCGCGAGGTGGAAAATTTCGAAGACCTGTACCTCCGCCCCGGATACCACAGGGGGCCCAAACTTAACATCTTTAATATATCTTCTACAATCATGCTAAGTTTTGTCGCAATCGGTTGTCTTGTTTAGAAACGGCCGAATTATTTACATTTTTGATTTCCTCCCAGTGTGTATTGTTTAGTATTTTTTGAGCCATCAAAAAAAAAAAACGGGCTCTGAATTTGGAAACATGGAAAAAGTAGGTCTTTGAAAGGTCTCTAGGAAAAGGTCTAGGAAATTTGAAAGGTCTCCATATTACTATAAAATATAAAATATTTAGTGTCAGAGATTAACCGAGGCGGTAAAAGCAACGCCAGAAACGGTTAAGATAATCCACTGCTGAAATGATAGACATTTAATCGCATATTGACCAAACAAAAGAGTGTTTGGCGATGTATCACCGCAATAAAGCCTCACACCTGAGAGAGTCAAAGCTGTGGACTGGAATGGTAGATTAATTTTCAAATAAGGCGAGGACAGTTCGATCTGAAGATAAGGGCCGTGACGTATGTTTTTGGGATGCGCTTAAGATAATTGATATTGGTTATCTTCAAAAAGGAAACCAATCAACAGCCGCGAGTATTATGCTAACTTATATCAGCGTTTAAGTGATGGAATTAAGAAAAAATGCCGCATTTAGCGAAAAAGAAAGTGTTGTTTAATCAAGACAATGCACCACCATTTCACACTCGCACATCCACCACAGCAATGCCAAAATTAATGAACTAAAGTGCCAATTGCTTTATCACGCACCTTATTCGTCAAATTTCGCTCCCTCGGATTACTTTCTATTTCCAAAGTTGAAAAAATGGCTCGGTGATAAAAAAAAATTTGCCAACAACGAAGAAGTCGATTCTGCGGTTAATGGCTATTTTAAGGAGCTATATAGTTATTCGTACTAACAGGTTAGTCAAGCTATTGAATATCGCTGGAATAAAGTGTACCTTCTTTGTTAGGTCGGCTAATTTTCGGTTAGAATTTGCATACTTCAATACAAAATTATTAGAATTTCCTTAATTGATATGATTTATTTTCTATTTTTATACCCTACACCACACTGTGGTACAGGGTATTATAAGTTTGTTTCACGGCAGATGTTTGTAACACCTTAAAATAACACAGCTAGACCCACCTTAAAGTATACCGATCGACTCAGAATCACTAGCTGAGTCGATTTAACGATGTCCGTCCGTCCGTCCGTCCATCCGTCCGTCCGTCCGTCTGTCCATGTAAAGTTGTTCGTCGACTACAGATCGCAATTTCACTCCGATCGTTCTGAAATTTTGCAGTTTAGAGTATTTCGCGGCTGTTAAGATCGCTATTGAATTTGGTTGAAATCGGTTCAGATTTAGATATAGCTCCCATATATATCTTTCGTCCGATTTGGCCCTTTAGTCCTATAGAAGCTGTATTTTACATCCGATCGTTTTGAAATTTAGTATGGTAGAGTTTCTTGATCCATGAACCAACATTGCTGAATTTGAAGAAAATCGGTTAAGATTTAGCTATAGCTCCCATATATATGTTTCGTCCGATTTGGCCCTTTAGTCCTATAGAAGCTGTATTTTACATCCGATCGTTTTGAAATTTAGAATGGTAGAGTTTCTTGATCCATGGACCAACATTGCCGAATTTGAAGAAAATCGGTGCAGATTTAGATATAGCTCCCATATATATCTTTCGTCCGATTTGGTCCTTTAGTTCTATAGAAGTTGTATTTTACATCCGATCGTTTTGAAATTTAGAATGGTAGAGTTTCTTGATCCATGAACCAACATTGCCAATTTGAAGAAAATCGGTTAAGATTTAGCTATAGCTCCCATATATATGTTTCGTCCGATTTGGCCCTTTAGTCCTATAGAAGCTGTATTTTACATCCGATCGTTTTGAAATTTAGAATGGTAGAGTTTCTTGATCCATGAACCAACATTGCCGAACTTGAAGAAAATCGGTTCAGATTTAGATATAGCTCCCATATATATGTTTCGTCCGATTTGGCCCTTTAGTCCTATAAAAGCTGTATTTTACATCCAATCGTTTTGAAATTTAGAATGGTAGAGTTTCTTGATCCATGGACCAATATTGCCGAATTTGAAGAAAATCGGTTCAGATTTAGCTATAGCTCCCATATATATGTTTCGTCCGATTTGGCCCTTTAGTCCTATAAAAGCTGTATTTTACGTCCAATCGTGTTGAAATTTAGAATGGTAGAGTTTCTTGATCCATGAACCAACACTACCGAATTTGAAGAAAATCGGTTATTAGCTATAGCTCCCATATATATGTTTAACCGATTTGGCTCTTTAGATCCAATCGTTGTTATACCTAACACCACACTGTGGTACAGGGTATTATTTAAGTATAAAATGTCCCAAAAGTAAATTTATGTAAACAATTTATACATGAATTACAAAATTTATATATCAGAGTTATTCAATATTACGAGAGTGGTGTAGGGTATTATATAGTCGGCACCGCCCGACTTTAGCCTTTCCTTACTGGTTTTGCATGCTCTCTATTTGCAAGATATGCATACTTTGGTATCCTGTAACTCCGGGCCCTTTATTGCATAGAAGATTAAAATTTCAAACTTTAGCTCGACAATACATCTTCCGTTTTGTGGTAAATTTTTTGCTTATTTAGACACAAGGGATTTTTTTTCTATTTTTTGTAGAATTTTCCCTTCTAAGAATTATGTTTCCGGAATCTGTAACCATATCTGTAATTAAATTTGCTACATCAGCACAATTGTAGTTGGACCCTTTAAATCGTCCAAAGAAACGAATATATACATATGTACATACTTTCCATTTGATAAATGTATGTATTTTCAAACCTGTAATTCTTTTGACGTAGAACTAATTACCTAAGCCAATTCTATTATACATTTACCCAAAAGAACTGTCTCTGCGGAAGGTGGTACCAACCAATTGTTATAATTCCAAATTAGCCGAACATATTGAATACTGGCGTGTGCACGATATAATTAATTAACAATAAATAAATGTTAAGCAGTGAACAAGAACAAGTAAAAAGACAACAGCTAATTTATGTGCACCTACCATCTATTGAAAACCAGACCAGTTGGACTAGATGCTGCACCATCAGTACCAGCACCAGCACCAACTAACCAACCCACTGTGGAAACATACACCACCGGTCTGTGGTCTTTTAACAACAACAGTTAACCAAGATTGTTCGAGAAGAAGAAAAAAAGAACTAAGTACCCTGCTACAAATAGACACACTTAGTTAAGTCTACATTAGCATAACCTTGAAAACATCTGTAGTATGCATAGAAACCAGAAAAATGTGGGAGCAAACGCAGGTAACCGACCCATTTAACTTTTTCCCAGCAGTTTTTCAAATCAAATTCATAATAAACAAATGTTTAGTAGACAAACAGACAGACTGACGGACATAGAAATCGACAAAAGAGAGATTTGTATGTTAATTTATGCTTAATTTATAGTTTTATTTTGTTGCTTTCGCCGCGGCCGCGGGGCTGCTGCAGCTGCTACCACTACTTCTGCTAATTAAAAGATTTATTAGGTTTATAGCTTAAATCTACCGGTTGGCGTATATCTTTCCCAACCGCAAAACTAGTTTTATATTTTGGTGATATTTTATTTTTGTATTTTGAAACACAAATGCGCGTTACAAAAATACAAACACACACGAGCCATTTTTGCCGGAAGGAGATTAGAAACCCAATTGTTTGTGTAGCTCTGGCACGTAATCGTCAAATTGGGACTGGAAGAAGTTACCCGCCAAAGGAGCTCCCAAATTGTATTTGGCAACGAATTTCTTGGTGGAGAAATTCTCACGACCGGCTCCCTGAGTTTTGGACAAATGTTTCTCATCGAATTCCAATTTCTTGGGTTGTTTGAACAAGAGGAAAGTATAGCGATGAAGTCCAGTGTCTTTGGGAGCTCCAGAACCTACATATTCGGTTAAAACTTCTCCCTTCTTGAGTTGATCGCCGGGAATATTGCCCACCAACCAGTGATGCCATTCTCTCATTTTGGGTTCTTTGCGGGAAGGAGCATCAGGATCGGTCATGATCAGGGTGTAATAGGTGCCAGCTTCGGCTTGCCATTCGACTTGAGGTTGATTTTTCACTTGTGTTGGGGTCAATTCCACACCCTTGTCAGCCAAAATGCCATTATCGTAAGTAATCTAGGAAAAATCAAGAAAATTATCATCTATCTTCCACAAAATGCAATCTCATTCTCTCCTCCCTACCTTGAGGAAATGTTTTGGTCCATCGTCGAGGACATCGGGTATGACCTCCAAGTGTTTCATAAATTTTGTTATCTCACTATCCTCGGACTTTGGCAAAGCAACTCCTGCACCCACTAGGCATATGGCCAACAACACTTTAAAGGTCATCATCATCGTCATCGTCCAAAAAAGATACTCAGCGATTAGCGGTGGTGTAGCAGTTGTTTTGTAGACCGAGGTTTACAGCTATCTCGAGAGGAGATTGAGATCTTTGTTGATTTAATGCTAAATGTTAACTGAATTTGTAATTGGTTAAAATCTCCGTTTTAACTTTAAAACAACAGCTGTACAGCGTTCAACTCGTTTCGTGCTGTGTGTGTCTGCTGGGCCGTGCTTCCGTCGCAGAGCTTTTTTCTATCTTTTTGCTAGCGTAAGCTTTCTCACTGCAGTCACGCAATGCACAGAGGGCTTTGTTTGAATTTACATATGATACTAATCTAGACGAGTGGTGGTACACTGAAAAAAAAAATAAAATTGACGTGTAAAGGAAGTAGACCGAATGAATTTAATTATTTAGTTTCCCGTTGTACTTTGAAACACGTAATATCCGAATGGATATATATTAGGGGGCTATACCAAATTTATCCCAATTTCTCAGAAGAAGAAAAAAAAACAAAATAAAGTACAAACATTGAAACTTCAGGATAGGTTTAAAAATGTTGCCCATATAAGGGTTTTCCAACAAGAGGTGTTATTTTGAATCACCCCGTAGCTGTCACTTTTGAAGCTTTTATTCTCTGACATTTGACAAGTTGAAACTACGCCATTTCTAAAAATGGAACGATACACGATCATCAAACGATACAAAACGATCAAAAAACGATCGATACAAAATCATCTTGACTGATGAGGCCCATTTCCATCTAGGTCGCTACGTCAACAAGCAAAATTGTCGCATCTGGGGCTCGGAAAACCCATTTTGTTGAGAAGCCTCTCCATCCTCAACGTGTGACTGTTTGGTGCGATTTATAGTCCGGCGGGGTCATTGGACCTTTCCTTTTCGAAAATGAGGTTGGATCAACAGTTACGGTGAATGGATTGCGCTATCGAGAGACGATTAAGGATTTTTTATGGTCGGAGTTGGATGGTATTGATCTGGACGACGTTTACTTTCAACAAGACGGCGCTACGTGTTATCTCTCGAATAGGTGATCACAATTGGCCACCGAGATCTTGTGATTTAACACCTTGCAACTTTTTCCTTTGGGGCCACGTTAATGATAAGGTCTACGCCAACAGCCCAGCGTCGATTCAAGACCTCAAAGATAGAAATTGTAAGGCTATCGAGGACATAGGGCAGCCACTTTGCGATTTGGTTATGGAAAATTACATGAGAAGGATATGATCCTGTAAGCGTGGTCGTGGTGGCCATTTGGCTGATGTTGTTTTTCATTATTAACGGCATCTTTATTATGAAATAAACATCGGATCATTTATCTCAAAAATTTGAATACCAAAATAACACCTCTTGTTGGAGAACCCTTTATTAGGTTTAGGTAAAGAAACATGCCGAGACAGTGGATATCCCCAACAGGTAGTTGTTCCCGTTACCAGTTACAATGGATAGCCCTAGTTCCTTAAAAGAGATCGCTAAGTTTGGAACCATTTGTATAGAAGTTCAAGAATCTCCTCTGTCTGAAGATGTTGTTGTTTTTTGATGTCCTACTCCATGACATTTTTTAACTGCGAAATGTCCGTGGTATTCAATACAATAACTGTAGGCAACAGTAATCAAAGTCCAAGGACTGGGACAAATTTTATGTTGGCGTTCTGAACTTGCAAAATGATCCCTACGGGGAAATAGTACTAGTACAGACCCAATCGCGTGAAAGTTTCACTGAGAGCAGGGTTCGGCTAACTAATTGTCCTTTTTATATGAAAACAATCGGTAACTTTACCATGAATTTGTGAGCGCCCCAGTAGTTGAGTAGGCAGCCTATGAGTTTGGGAGTCGTGGGTTCGATTCCCACAGCTACATTGTCATTGTAAACCGGCTTTTCCATCGACCGTAAATTATAATATAAATTAACTTTGTATTGTAATTCATATAAATAAATGGGTAACATGGATTTGTTAGAGGACGTGGTGGATTGTCAACTTCTGATATACGAGTATCCAAGTACAAGTCATAAGAATACCTACAGTACCTGCAGCTACAGTGTCAGATACGGCATAAGTTATATATGGGTCAGAATTTGTAATATTAACATATGCACATTATTTTTGCCTAAAAACTTTATTAAAAGTTTTTAAAGGAAAAAATAAGATATCGCTCATTTATTTTTTGAAATTTTTTTTTTCCAAAATTGTATGGGGATTTGAAATTTTAAAAATGGAGAAATATGAATTCTTGTTGTTTACGAAATTTTTTATTGGTTTTGAATGGCAGAACTGATTTTTACAAACTTTACGTCGCACGATGGGAAAATATGATGAAATATGCGCGCATAGACTTTGAAAACATCTTTCAAAAATCAATTTTTTGGGAGTGTTATTTTATTGTGGATAACATTTAATGAAAATACCTAAAAATTTTATGAAAATATCTCCAGGCGATTTTGAGTTATGACCATTCAAAGTTTGTCTTTTTTACTAATAAATGCAAATAACATTGCGATGATAAAATGCATATACTAAAATGCTTGTAGAATTCGCGTTTATTGGTGAAATGCGATAGGACTTGCAACATATAATAAGGTACTATTCATCTTAATTTTTGTGTATAAAACGTATTTTTAACGCCTTCCAATGAAGAGATATTTTAAAGTAAAAACAACAGTTTTTTTTTGTTTTTCAAAAAAATTATCCACAGTAAATGGAATACAACTTTTTTGGATCACGTGGGATCACTACCATATGACATAGAGAAGAGAGGTGACTTAGGAATGAATCCAACCGTACCTATTTTATCTGCGACCTTTTGCGACCTTTTGCGATTATGGCAGATTTTTGTACTTTAAATATGTGTTTTTTTTTCTTTAAATATAGAAAATATGTGTAGGAGCTATATCAATCTATGAACCGATTTTCCCGAAACATATGGACCGATCTTCTTGGTTAAAAAAAATAACGTTTGTGAAATTTCGGCAAAATCGGATAATAATTACGAAGGGTACTGAACGGACGAGAATAAATGGATTAACACGCGGCTGCAAGTTTTATCAAGTACGATTAAAAATAGATATCTTGTTAATATTATAAGGGTTAAAGTAATTTTTATACTTCACTTTTTCTACAAAACCTATAAAAATATAGTTACAATAAAATATATAGGCTTCCGCAGTTTGTGTGTATTAGGGTGGACCGATTATTTTTGGTTTTTAATTTAACTTTCAATTATTATCAGTCTACGAACCATTGTGTAAAGTATATTATAGTAAAATTTCAGCATTCAAAAATATTGCAGCCCACAATGTTATCCTATTTAAGTTGTCTTAGTTTCAATTTTAAAAGCATGGCAGGTTTTGAAGACTTTTTTCGCAATGTTGACAAACATATTTTTGAAATTCAATGGTCTGCATATTTAAAACGCAGCAACACACAATCAAGCACCTGAAACATATTTTAAACTAAATTTTGTCAGCTTTAATTTAAAATCAAGATCACTGAATTTGGCACGATATTCGGAGTTTCACACTATATTCCACAAAGTCGATTTTGAAGCCCAACTGTGCGATAAATGGTAACAGTAAGAAAAATCTGGCTACACCAAATTATTCTCCAAATAATTCTCTTGAAGATGGTCCAAACCGTTGGACTCTATCTCTAACGGTATAGTCGTGAGATTAAAAATACTGCTATGCGCGCGTATTTACCAATTTTTTCCCATTGTGCGTCGTTTAGAAGAGAGCATAATGTGTTTCTGCACAGATGAATTTTAAAATCCCTTTGTATGACATTTTACACGCAAAAAAAATGGAAGAAAAATGTCAAACATTGCCAGATATGCCTTAATATATCGTCGATAACTTTTAGTAATATTGAGTCTCAACAATCCAATTACTTAAAATCGAAAATTCAAAATTTGGTAAAAACAAAAATGAATTATTATTCCTTTAAGCAGCCTTTTATTAATTTTTGAGGCAAAATAATGTTCTTGGTTAATATTAAAAATTCTGACACATATTGTTTACTATTTAATAATTAAGCTTCGCAAACTAGTCCCAAATGCTCGTCAACTAATGAGCCAATAACCCAACTGGCTGGCTTATAAGGAGTACATAACCCAATTGGGATTTTTTGCTTATACATAAATATACTTTTCTTCGTGTGTTGTCAATACTGCAGTTTTAATTCTAACATTTCGGCTGTATATTTCTGCGTAGTGATATTTTCAAACATTATTTTTTAATTTTTCAGTGAAAAAGGAAGAAAAGGGGTATTTTTAATATTTACCAGCTTTTGGGTTTGGATATGTGGGATAATATACTTCTCAAACTATAAGTTGGTTTCTTTTGACTGGCTGTAGTTCTCGCGATAAACCGTTATATGCAAATAGAGATTTTGAACCCTATATTTTAGCATAAACCGAGAAAAAATTATACTAATTGGTTCAGTATTGGTTATCAAAATTAAGCAGCCTTCATTATACCCTCCAACATAGGATGGGGGTATACTAACTTTGTCATTCCGTTTGCAACACCTTGAAATATTGATCTGCGACTCCATAAAGTATATACATTTATGATCGTCGAGAAATTTTAAGACGGTTTAGCCATGTCCGTCTGTCTGTTGAAATCACGCTACAGTCCGTATCAGTCCATAATAGACCTAGGTTGATCAAATTTGGTAGAAATACTTCTTATAGCTGCAGGTTGTTTGGTATTGCAAATGTGCAATATAGGTCAATGTTTTGATATAGCTCCCCTGTAGAGGTTGCTCCAAAATACGGTTTTTGAGCCGTAGATAACAGGTTTATAAAGGAATTTTGCTGAAACTTTGTAGTTTGTATTCTATTTTGACTTGAATTCACCACAGTAACAATTTTGCAAATCGGTTTATATTTTGTTATAGTCACCCTATAGATGTCGCTCCCAAAAAGGCATGTTTAAGCCATAAACACCACATTTTTTAAGCAATTTAGCTGCAACATTGCAGTTTGCATTCTATTTTGGCAAGAACATTTAGTCTGTTTATATTTTGTTTTAGTCCCCGTGTAGAGGTAGCCCTCAAATACGCTTATTTAAGCCATATATACCACATTTTTCAGATGAAGAGTTTGGCTAAAGAATTTGGGGCCTAAAATTTGGCTAAAAATTGCAGCGTTCTTTTTTTCATTGTTTGCTTCAACAAAAAGGATTGTTCGAAGATTTGTTCCATATCCAAAGATTTTTCCAGTAATATAATTGAATACAATAAGATTCGGCATGGCCGAACTAAACGTTTTTACTTGTTTTATCTAATATAATTTTTTTATCCGTTCAGCGGTATTGACGATATCTTACCAGATATTGCGAAAAATCATATTTTTCGAGAAAAAATTTAACATTTGTGATAAAATCAATCCGATGCATAGGTTAAAAGATGTAGACAATTTCGCGTATAAGTGTAAACTATTAATCGATTTTCTTCTGAATGGTCTTTATTTATTCATGACCTATCAGACTTTACGATAAAATACGTAATACATATATGTATAATTATTATATTTATTAATAGTTGTGCACATTCGATGTTAATATAAAAATTAATAACATTATTTCAAAAATAGGAATTTTCGCAAGATCTTGCAAGATATCTTCGAAGACCAGTCTTAACTTAATAACGATTTTTTTGGTTTTGATCTCAAACGTTTCTTTTTACAAACGTTTTTCATCTTAAAACACACTTGAATTTAAAAAACTAAATAGATTTCTTCAATGTTTTGAATTGAGAGAAGAAGGCTACTTTTGCGATTATTTTTTGTTAAAATACATATATAATACATACATCTGTTTATACTTCTGTGAAACTTTGTATAACATTATATATTTTACAGCTATAAAATTCCGACACATGAAGTAAACGATTTCCATAAAGTAATTTTATTCATTAAGCGGGATCACGGGATACCAAGTTTAAAAAAATACCGCTTTCCTGGGAATTGAAAAAGTCCGGGAAATAAAAAACTCTACTAACAGGTCATCAACTAAATTTAGATTACCCAACTGATCCTATACTAAGGAGTAGATAATCCAAACAGGTCGTCTACTAAGAAATATACAACACAACTGGACACCAACTAAGAAGTAAAGAACCCAACAAATTAATCCCAATGTAATTTAAATTAAATTAATCCCAGTGTGATTTAACCCGTATTGGAATCAGTAGATTCAGATAAATTGGCACTTTATTTTCAAAAGGGATATTAAAATCTTTTTATGATATTTCCGTTGGAGGCAATGTGATTATTTAGACAAGAATTAAGGGAAGAGATTTTCAATCTGCTCGCGTAATAAATTATGTTAAAGGTAATTGCGTTGACCAGAACATAATTTTTCCATAAAAATAGTGGTGACGTATTGACTTCAAATTTGGTATGTGATAACATTTTTTATCTTAGGCTGAGTTCGAAGATAGTTTATATCGGTCTACTTCTTCTAGTACCTCCCACACTGAGGGTTAACATTTAGTGAAATATTGATTCTTTAATAACTTCTATACTACATATCTGAATTATCTATAATTCCACACATAGAAATAGCTTATTTGAGAAAAATGGTCGATGTCGCCTTGCCCCCTTTTGGTACCATCCATACAAAGAGACCATTTTGAACAAAATCTTGACAGTTTATTACTTTAATCCAAGTGAATGAATACATGCAATTTGGTGCAGTGAAATGCTTTTATAGTACTTACAGCCCGATGAAAAAAATTGCATTATTGCCACGTCCCTTTTGGTACATCCCACTCAAAATTGCCAAATCATACTAAAATTCAGTTGCTTATAACGTTTTATACTCAGAATATAATAAGTAAATTTGACCCGATTAAAGAACTTGGAAAATTTTGGTTCGGGAATTTTAATTTTGTATAAGTTTGTGATTCATAGAAAAATTTCTTTCAAAAAATTATTTACTCATATTTTTATTTAATCGCTAAAAACCTTTATAATTTTCACATATCAAAAAATACGATTTTTTACTTTATTTTTAGGATACAGTAAACTAAATAGTGGACATTTTGTCAAAGTGAAAAATGTTTTTGATATATCTGAAGCCAGATGCAGCAGAAGGTAAGTCGAAATATCATATTAAAGAAATCTTTATTTTTACTTATTGACTATGAATTCAACAGTGATGACAATGTTTCATGACCAAAAACGCAAAATTATTTCTTATTATGGTAAAATATGCACGCATAGGACTAAAAAACAAAAACCGATTTGTTGGGAATAGTTTTTTATTGCAGAAAACATTTAATGAAACTACCGTAACATTTTATGAAAATTCAAAGTTAGTATTTTGTAATTAATAAATGCAAATAGCATTGCGATTATACATTAATGTACTCGTATAGGGTGTCTCACGAAAAATTTGCGTTTTAAAATTGTTATAAAAAAGACGGATGTTTTCAACGATTTTGCTTTTATTGAAATTCCTCAACATTCCGGTTAATTATGGAACATCACTACATTCATATGGCTGCCGCGGCTGGACTTGCAATAGGCCATTCTGTGCCGACCCAATTTTTCAACACATTTTGGACTGTGTGGCACTATATGGCTGCTGCTTATCCTAAACGGCTCCCCAAAAATAATAGTCCAACAGAGTCAAATCGCAGTTCAAAAAGCAACCGATAGATGGGCCACCCGTTATATACTGAAATGCTTATAGAATTGGCGAAATTCGACCGGACTTGTACCATATAATTAATTAATTAATTTCTATAATATACGTCTTATTTTTTTACGTATTCCAATGAAGAGATATTTCAGAGAAGACATATTGTAATTTTTGTTTTCCAAAAAAATTATCCAAACTAACTGTAATTAAACTTTTTGGATCAAGTGATTCAACAGTACCTAGTTTGTCGCTTTTTGCCGCTTCAGCAAAGATATTTCTGAGATTTTTTACTTTAAATACAGAAAATAGGTGTGGGAGCTACATCTATCTTTGAACCAAAAAATAGCTTATACAAAATTTCGAAAAAAAATCTGATAACAAATACGATCAGTGTTTGCTGAAAGAACATGGTAGATGGTTTTACAGACAACTGCAAATTTGTAGTGTTCTATCATAAACAACAAGTAAGAAAGTTCAATCGGGTAAACCGACTTATGAATCCCCTCATAAGAGTCCCAAAAAATATTAGTAAGTTTATTTATTTTTTTGTTTTAATGAAATTGTTATCAATTTAAATTGCATTTAATAACTTTAAAGTATGTACTTGTATTAAAGTTATAAGCTGTTAACTTTTGGTGTAATATGGTCCATTTGTGTGGGAGGTACCAAAAGCGGCGTGCCAATTACGGCTACTTTTCTCTAGACTCTAGGTACTATAACAGCATTACACAGTAACAAATTTCAAGTATTTGTATGCACTGGTATTAAAGTTAAAAGCTGTTAACTTTTGGTACAAAATGGTCCATTTGTGTGGGAGGTACCAAAAGGGGCGTGGTAATAATGTCAATTTTTCACTGTATTATAGGTACTATTGAACCATTACACTGTACAAAATTTCAAGTCTTTGTATGCACTGGTAATAAAGTTATAAGCTACTAACTTTTGGTTCAAAATTGTCCATTGGTCTGGGAGGTACCAAAAGGGGCGTGGCAACTCTCCCATTTTCCTCTAGACAATAGTGACAATGTGTAGTATTTCAGTGGATTCAAATAAGTAGTATAGAAGTTATTAAATTATCAATATTTCACTAAATATTAAACCTTTGTGGGCGAGGTACTAGAAGGAGTGGACCAATATGGCCCATCTTCGAACTTAGCCGGAGATAGAAGAAAACATTACCACATCCAAATTTGAAATCAATTGGTTACTCCTTTCGAGAGTTATCGTGCGCACCAGCAAGCAGACAAACAGACAGACGGATGGACGGACATTGCTCATTCGACTTAAATTAACCCAAAACGGATATCTGCCGAACATTCATAGGGTCTTAGGTGACTCCTTCGATGTGTTACACTTTTGGCTCGTAGCAAATGATATATACCCTCCTCTTTAAGGTGAGAAGATATTAACGATATTATTAAAATTATAAAGGTTTTATAGATTACTTCTTCATTAACACTATGTATAAACATGTTTGTCGTAGGGCTGTGCCTAACAGTTCCTCTTGTAATATGGTGTCCTAAACACAAAAAAAAATAAAGTAATTTTTTGGAAGTTACCTTTAGTATATAAATAGATAAAGCCAAATTAAGAGGATTACAAATGTTAGAAATGCACTTTTACGTGGAAACAGATCAAATAAGCAATTTCGGTACTGAATAAAATAGTGTCACACTTTTAAACGTTTTCACAGCATTTCTAGAGCAGAATTAGCACACCTATACCTGCATAAAGTAACTACTTTCTTTCACAAACATCGCACAGTGGGTGGAAGTCATGAAAAAATATTTTTTTTTGAAAGAAGCGTTTCTTTAGCTTTCACGAGAAAATCCATAAAAAATCCAAAAACAAACATACAAAATTATATAAAGCAAGAAAACAATGCCTATTTGAAAAATTCAATGGATAAATGTATAAGTTATGACCCATATTTTATTTTTATCCCCTCAGCTTAGGGAGGAGGGTATATATAATTTGCTACGAGCCAAAAGTTTAAAAAAATGGACCATTTTGCACCAACAGTTAACAGCTTATAACATTAATACCAGTGCACAAAAATACTTTTAATATTGTACAATGTTTTTATAGTACTTAGAGTCCAGTGAAAAGTGGGCTTCATTGGCACGTCCATTTTGGTAACTCCCACACAAGTGGACCATTTTGCACCAAAAGTTAACTGCGTATAACTTTAATACCAGTCACACAAATACTTGAAATTTTGTTCAGTGTAATGCTTTTATAGGACCTACATCCAGTGGTTTGGTACAAAAAAATAAATAAATTTACTAATATTTTTTGGGACTCGAGGTGAGGGGATTCATAAGTCGGTTTACCCGACTGAACTTTCTCACTAGTTTCATGTTTTATATTGACCATATTGTTTGGGACGTACCAAAACAGACGTGGCAACTTCGCCCTTTTTTCGCTAGGTTGTAGCGACTTAGAATCTAATACTATGTGTGGAATTGCGAAAGATTGCGATAAGTATGTATGTAGTATAGAAATTATTTAAGAATAACTATAATTTGATACTTTGTTGGGGAGGTACTCGAAGAAGTGGATCAACGTACTCCATCTTTGACCTTACACCGAGATCGAAAAAACTATTAGCACTTACCAAATTTCAGTCAGTCGTATACTCCTATTGAAAGTTATAGAGCGCACAATCCAGACAGACAAACGGACGGACTGACGGATATTGCTCAAAGGATTTAAAATGGATTTCCGCCAAATATGTTTGGGGTCTCTTGGGTTACTCTCTCGATGTGTTACACCTTTAACCTGCAGAAACTGACAACGAGTGCGGTCCCAAAATTAGATCACCTGACAGATATATGGCGGAGTATTCTGAAAAAAAAAAAAATATTGTCGTGAAAAGTGGAAACCTTCTAAAACTTATGTTTTAAGTTTTAAGGTTTATTTTGAGCACTCAAAAGTAATCGATCTCAGATTTACTAAAATTCGACTTTATGAAGTACTAGCCGAGCCGGTCCACTTCGTTACCCCAGATTTCCGATCTCTTCTATTTTTGGAGTAATCACGTACATATACACAAAATTAAAGCTCTCTCACTCACAAATTGTGCAAGATGTCTCAATTTTCAAATTTGGTTTATATGGGTGGGGCCTCGCCCATTGGTCCAAGCCCACCCATTTTTGGACCTATTATATAGACTCCCAACTACTTCCAGTTGGACCCCAGAAAGTCCAGGATTGGTGGCCCATCTGGGATCACGGTCCAGTCCCAATCATGGTAGTAGGGACAGTAGGAATCTCGTTCATCTATACGTAGGTACGGACGGTAGGAATCACTCAAAAATGATAACTCCAAATTGGCTTATATGGGCGAGACCACGCCCCCTCCATCAAGTATTTATATAGCCTATGTCACCCGCTAGGGTTATCGGTCCAGCCGTTTTGGAGCCTATACGTAACATATGTACATACATACATACCCACATCCAATTTTATATATATATTTAATAAAAAATAATTGACAGACAGATCTGTCTATCCAACCATTACAACCGGCCCCAATACATGTCACTTACTTCTTCTTTAAGTTTTAACAAAGTTGTTTTCATATACTGAACAACAATAAAGATCTTGAGCCTGAGTGCAAAAAACAAAATATGAAAAATAATAGACTTTAAACTAAGTTATGTATATAGAATATTCGAACCTTGTAATTCTTTTGCACCACCCGGTGCAGAGCTAAGTCAGTTATGCACTATTTTACTAGAAATTTCGCTGTACGAAAATATAATTTAATATACTTTTAAATAAATTCGTTATTTATGCAGATATTTTTTTAAATAACTGTTGCAGTATTTGTGAAGCTTAATTTAAATTCACTTGAATTGTAATTTACAAAATAATGCAGATATTTTTTTAAATAACTGTTGCAGTATTTGTGAAGCTTAATTTAAATTCACTTGAATTGTAATTTACAAAATAAGGTCAAATTATATAAATAAATAAAAAGAACCCTAAAAACGTCAGTATTTGTTATATCGTTTTCAAATTGCAATGTAAAAACCATATTTCTGTATTTCCATATAAATCAGTATTTCCAAGTAACTGGTATCATGAATGCATCGCATAAATGTATAATTTGCTACCGAACATAATTATAACACCAAAGAGCCCAAGCACGTTTATTATTTTTGAGGTATTTTTGAGCATTTTAAACTACCATTTCCCTTTTGTAGATAGTTTCTCCTCTCTAGTGGCGGTAGATATGTATGTTGGCGCTCTGATGTTGTATAGTGGCCAGATTTGTCGAGCTATCCAACATATACGAATATCTATTACAATCCATCTCCTATTACAATCTGTCTCCTGCCTAAGCCAATGTTTGTACGAGTATATTGACTGTGGCGCAGCAATTTGTGCAAATTTTTCGAGAATTTGTAATGTCGTCCGCAGCCACCTCTTTAACAAAGAAAACGCAACAATTTGGAAACAAAATTATTTATGTATCAACAAAGTCGCAGCGTAATGCTTTTATATTACTTACAATCTAATGAAAACGGTTTCTCCAACACAAAATGTACAAAATAAAAAATATGAAACACGATTTTTTTCATTTCCATTATTTACTTCTACAAAATATGTCATAACTTCTACATTTACCATAGATTCTTTCATATAGGCATTGTTTTCTTCGTTAGCATGATAGTTCTTAAAAATATACACCAAGGAAAATAATTGGTTGGAATTCGATTGAAACAATAAAAAAATAGTACTATCAACAAAAAGTATATTGCCTACACCGTGTGTCGGTTATAATTATATATAAACAGTTGAAACAACAATAATAACATGGATACGATCAAATGAAAATGCTTGCAACTAAATCGATGGTTGTATCAATCGAATTAAGATTTTTTTTCATTGACACTCGGTTAGTTGTGGTAACCAATTTTAAACTTTCATACCATACCATATGATCGATTTTTGGTTGTGACAACCAATGTTTTATTCTTGACACCAGAAATTGTATCAATAGACCAAAGATTATTAATGCAACGAAAAATTGGTTACTATAACAGAAAAAATATTTAAAAAAATTGTTTTTTGGTTATCCCAATAATTTCCCAAATTTAGAATAATGAAATATATTTTGGGAAATACAACCGAAAGATTGGTTGCTGTTCTTTTGCTGATACATGACAAACAAAAAATAAAATAAATAAATCTTCAACATTTTGTTCAAGAGCGGTATATGTAATCAAAAATAATCTCGTTTGGATAATAATGTGTGGAATGCAGAATATGTTGTGCAAAATGTTTTACATAAATAAAAAAATGAAAGCAACAATCATGAAATTGAAAGCACAGGGTTAAGCGATATTTGCATAAAAGTTGTGTGTTTTTTTTTCGTGTACTAAAATTTGTGTCAAATATTTCCACATCTCATAATAGTGATGAATTTGTAAAGTGGGATTTTTAATTTTGTTATGAATTGTTTGGTTTTTTTGTCCAATAAATAAAATAAAAATTAATGAAACCTGTTTTTTATTAGTTGTCGGAACAACCAATTTTTTAAAACAGTTCGTTGTGGCAACATACAGCATATAATTTTAGCCACCATTTTCGTATTTTGCGCAACCAAATATGATTGTAGTCTACATGGAAGCCGACGTATTCCACAACCAAAGTGTTGGTTGTCCTGATGGAATCACATGATAGTAGACACAACTACCAAAATTCCGTTGGCAAATAATTCGGTTGAGGCAACCAAACTGTATTCTGTATGTAGATACTCTGCCGCTGTGATCCTTAAAGCTCCGCTGATGCTCAGGCAGCCAGTTATCTCAACCTTCATTGGATGACTGGTAACACTATGCAACAAACAACGAGTCCCGAAACTGGTTTGTATAGATTGCGGTATACTAAAGGGTGGTCCACGATGTTAATTGTGAGTCACACCTTAACATAAAGTTTTTTGCCCATCTTAATTTGACATTTCTTTGTTTTAGTATTTGAAAAATTCAACCATGAAGAGGTACACAATTGAGCAGCGTGTTAATCAAAATGCATTTCGTGCACATCGTTATTTTTTTGGTCAGCATAATCGATCAAATTTGTCCAAAATCTGAAGAATTGTGCGCAAATTTCAGCACTCCGGGTCTGTAGAAGATGTGAAAACACCTGTGTTCCCTGTACCCTCACTTTCTGAGTAATGTTATATAAAGGGTGGTTTGACATTTCTCAATTTCAGACTAACTCAATTTGAACCATGGAAAGATACACAATCGAGCAACGCGTTAAAGTTTTTTAAGTCTTTTACGAAAATGGGCGTTCAAATCAAAATGCATTTCGTGCACTTCGTGATGTTTTTTTGATCAGCATAATCAATCAAATGTATCCACAATCGGGAGAATTGTCCACAAATTTCAGCAAACCGGGTCTGTAGGAGATGTGAAAACACCTGTGCATGCTCGCCCAGTTCGTTTGGTGCGGCTTATGGGCTTGCGGCGTCATCGGGCCGTACTTCTTCGAAAATAAGGTCGGCAAGCAGTTACCGTGAATGGTGTTCGCTATCGCAAGATGATAACGGACTTCTTGTGGCCTCAAATTGAGGATATGAACCTGGACGATATGTGGTTCCAACAGGATGGTGCCATTTGCCACACAACTATCGAAACAATGACTCTTTTGCGCAAGAAATTCTATGGCCGTGTTATCTCACGTCGTGGCGATCTTAATTGTCCGCCACGATCATATGATTTGAACCCTTTGGACTTCTTTCATTGGAGATATTTAAAAGAAAAAGGATACGCCAATAAGCCAGGAACAATTCAAGAGCTAAAGGATGTGCTAATTCTCAGAGCCATTGAAAATATGGACCATCGGATAGAGGTATGCCATCGAAGCCGTTGTGAGCATTTGGCCGATGTTTTGTTTCACACTTAATTGTCATAGATCATTCTATAATAATAAAAAACTGTAAGATAATTCTCTGAAAACTTTTTGTTTTATTTACAATTAACATCGTGAGTTTCGGTTGGAGCAACCTTTATTATATGAAACCAAAACAAAAAATTTTTATGGCAAAGTTTTTTTTTTATTTTTTTCTAAAATTCCAATTTTCATGAAAATTTTAACTCTGGACCATATTTTTTGAAGTACAAGGTGGCGCAAAAGTAATCCTCCTATCAGAAAATGCTATAAATTTTGCGATTGGCCCCTAATGTCAGTTCTGTTTTGACATTTGTGTAGTAAACACATGCGAAATACACGTTAATAAACAATGTTACGCTACACTGCTCCAGAACGCGGAATATTGCTGACTATTTATTTGACCAATAATCGGTCGGTGACTTTGGCACAACGTGAATTTCGTCGCAGATTTCCTGACCGTCCAACGCCTACTGGTGAAACACTGCGACGTTTAGCCGCTCGCCTCGAAGAGACTGGCACAACACGAGATGCTGCCAGGCGTGGCAGACCCCGGAGTAGCCGTTCTGCAGAGAATATTGCTGCTGTAGCCGAGGATGTCATGGAAGCGCCGTCGACATCGACCAGACGACGTGCCACGCAAATGGGTATCAGTCGACGGTCTCTACAGCGAATTTTGGTACAAGATTTGAAGATGATTCCGTACAAAGTCCAGACGGTGCATCAGCTGTTAGCTGTTGACCGCCAATCGCGTCTAACATACGCTCAAGCCATCCTTAATCACCGCCAAGAGGATAATGATTTTTCATCAAAAATAATCATGAGTGATGAGGCCCATTTCCATCTTAGCGGGTACGTAAATAAGCAAAATCTACGCTTATGGGGCACTGAAAATCCGCGTGTAACCCACGAAGAGCCATTACACCCGCTCAAAGTCACTGTATGGTGTGCTGTTTTCGCTGGAGGAGTCATCGGACCTTTTTTCTTCGAAGACGTCGCGGGCCAAACGGTTACTGTGAATGGTGAGCGCTACAGAGCAATGATCAACGAGTTCTTTTTGCCGCAACTTGATGAATTGGGATTGGAAAACATGTGGTTCCAACAGGACGGTGCAACGGCACACACTGCACGTGCCACAACCGATATGCTGAAGGATGCATTTCCCGGGCGCCTAATCTCCCGTTTTGGCGATTTGCACTGGCCAGCAAGATCGCCTGATTTGACCGCTCCAGACTTTTTTTTGTGGGGCTTTTTGAAGTCGCGGGTTTATGTCAACAAGCCTCAGACTCTTGCAGCTCTTAAAGACAATATCCCTCAAGAATGTGAGGACCTATCGCCGGAAGTTTTGGCCAAAGTGATGGAAAATGCCATAAAAAGGGTTCAAATGACAATCAACTGTGGCGGCGGCCATTTACATGACATTATATTCTCGACTTGATGTAAACAAAATTAAAAGACCAAATAAAAATAATCCACAAGAAGAATCAAAGTTTTTCATTTTTTTTTAAATTACAGCCAAAAAACATCGAAAGGTTACTTTTGCGCCACCTTGTATAAGCTCGATAAAGCTGGGATACTATTTATATTAAAGGAAACTATGAGGGCTAGAAATGCTGATGTTTCACAGAGAAGTTTAGTAACTGTTGTTAAAGCAATAAGAGAATAATTTATTTATTTTTCAAAAAAAACAATTTTTTTTGCTGGGTTTTCAGGATAATATCTAAATATAATGATGCATATATTAAACCACACAAATATGATTTATAACTTTATTGAGCAAATTGCGTGAAATAGGATTTTTTTACTCTGAAAAAATGAAATAATTTCGTCCCCTCAATAAAAGAATAGTGTATAATTTTTTTTGTAGTTTCGAGAAAATCACATTTTAAGTTTTTGTGAAATTAGGCTTCTTGGAAGATAAATACGTATATTTTAGAAGAGAATCGCTGTTTTCAATATCTTGTCATTTTAATTTGTAGTGAAATAATCAGTGAAAAAATCAGGGGACGATTTGTTGTTAGGCCCTTTGGAATTTCGATAATAAATTCGCCATTTTTAATATTACGCCAAAAATTTGCCAGGATGTGTATTTTGATCCAGTGTACCGAAATCCATCAAAAACGGAATTTCAAATTTTCTTGTTGTTACGCCCTTTTTCGTTTCTGATGACGATATGTACGATAAGTAAAGGTCGTTACCGATTTTCGGAGATTTTTTAAATAAAATTCCAACCTAAGCAAATATGCCACGAGGATTGCTTAATTAAAAAAGTCACGGTCGTTACTTTATAAATGTGCTGATTTTAAATTTCGGAAACAAACATCATGTATTGTAAAATGTTGCACAGAATGTGGCAAGTAAGTAAAACGTTTTTTTTCACGATATTTTCTTACGCGTTCGCGTTTGATATTTCGTTCCTGTCAGTAAGAATCCAGTTAAGTAAGACGAAAACAGTTCAAATGCAAAACGCCAAAAGAAAAAGGTAACGGTCGTTACATCTTTAAAAAAATGTTTAAAAAATCAAAATAGGCTTTTGATGCTTATTTGGCCTTACTGTAAAATTAAATCGTTTGAATGAATTACGAAAAAAAACTTTTGTGCTTTAGAGGTAACGGTCGTTACAGTCGGTGAGGTTGTTTTTGAACGATTAAATTTTAACTTGTCGCATTTAAAACTGTTGCTAAGCATGAAGAAAAGTTTCAGCTTCCAGCTTGCTTTTGTTTTTCATAAACCGCCGTTTGAACAGTGTTTCCAAAATGCTTAAAAAGTGACGTGCAATTCACGGGAAAAAACGCGTACGGTGTCTTAAATTCAAAGTAGCATATTATAGATAGTATAAAGAAAATTGAAGTTAATCTTTTGGAAAATAACAGATACATTTATTTTGTGTAATACTAGCGGAATAATAAATTAAAAATAATAATTTCATTTTTGAGCTGTTAGGGGTAATTTTCGGTGGAAACACCCATATATACTTATCTACGAATTATGTTTACAAGAAATTTAAATCAGAATACTGTTATAATGTTGTGATTTCACACATAATTCTTAGAACATATTTTTCGAAATTATTTCCGCATAATAATGACATAACAGAGGCGTGTTGTAATCCAACCACAACCACAATCACAATTTATGTTTCGTCCTTGTAACATTCCATTTTCATATTTAAACAGCATGAATTCCAATTTTAACATTTTTGCTTACGCATTTTCCTAATTGCTTGACAACTGTCTATTTTCATGACAATGATAAAAATGGAATCAAGGACGCATATATAAACCGCAGCATTCCGATGTGTAGGCAAAATTGCGTGAATGCGTTGTCAGGTGTGTATTGTACGGGTATGAGTTGTGCCTCCAAATTATCTTATTTGATTGCAAACAAGCACTGTGTGGGTCGAAATATTAATTTTAATATTTGATATTTCCTTGAGCTACTTTCCACACAAGAATTGCAAGAATATTAACAATGATCATTGAACATATTTAACAGTTTTTAAAATGACTAGTTGATTTAATATAAAACATAGAGATTATATTAATTTATGTGGAATGCACAAATATTTAATTTAATGAAAATTTCTACTTATACAGGGAGATCTAAGTAGAGATACTTTTTTCAATAGCCTTTTTTGACAGATCACGTGTGAGTCGTGTCATGGCGTCATGTTATTTTTAAGACTTACGCCTGAACAACGTTTACAAATTATTCAGTTTTATTATCACAATAATCGTTCGCCAATTGCGCTAAGTCCATTTTTTTTAAATAAAAAAAACACTGTCCCGTCTACCCACGACCTTGACACCCATGAGCGATATTTTAGCTCTCGTTAAGAGCTATCTTTTCCCGATCCGACGTACCGGAATCATCGGTCCATATTTCTTCAAAAATGATGCCGGTGAGAACGTAACCGTCAATGGCGACCGTTATCGTGCCATGATAACCGACTATTTGATGCCTGAAATTGAAGCTCGTGATCTCGGCGACATTTCGTTTCAACAACATCACTCGTGTCATTCGCCAGTTACCAGTCGAAATGCTCGAATGAGACATCGAAAATTGGACTCAACGGATGGACCATCTGAGACGTAGCCGCGGCCAACATTTGAAAGACATAATCTTCAAAAAATAAATGCCAAAGGATGTTCTTTCAAATGATGATAAACATTCCCCATTCAATTTGAATTTTCTGTGTTTTTTTCTTTAAAAAAGTAGGGAACCTCGAAATGGATCACCCTATATTATTCAGGATCAGGTTTCACGAAAATGGAAGAAATAACTTTCAATTTTAAATAGTAAAATTTACTTTGAACTTCCACTTGAGGCATCTGCTATTCCGATTTTTGACTATTTTTTTTTTTTTTGAAAATTGTTAAGTTCTCTTAATTCTTTATTGTTATCTTAAAAACTACCGGCGATCGCAAAATATTTTTTTGCCATTTAAGGAACAGTATAGGTTATCACCTGGTCAACATTTTTAAATTTAAAACCAGTAAGGAAAGGCTAAAGTCGGGCGGTGCCGACTATATAATACCCTACACCACTCTCGTAATATTGAATAACTCTGATATATAAATTTTGTTATTCATGTATAAATTGTTTACATAAATTTACTTTTGGGACATTTTATACTTAAATAATACCCTGTACCACAGTCTGGTGTAGGGTATAAAAACGATTGGATCTAAAGAGCCAAATCGGATGAAACATATATATGGGAGCTATAGCTAAATCTTATCCGATTTTCTTCAAATTCGTCAATGTTGGTTCATGGATCAAGAAACTCTACCATTCTAAATTTCAAAATGATTGGATGTAAAATACAGCTTCTACAGGACTAAAGGGCCAAATCGGACGAAACATGTATATGGGAGCTATAGCTAAATCTTAACCGATTTTCTTCAAATTCGGTAGTGTTGGTTCATGGAACAATAAACTCTACCATTCTAAATTTCAAAACGATTGGATGTAAAATACAGCTTCTATAGAACTAAAGGGCCAAATCGGACGAAACATATATATGGGAGCTATAGCTAAATCTTAACCGATTTTCTTCAAATTCGGTAGTGTTGGTTCATGGATCAAGAAACTCTACCATTCTAAATTTCAAAATGATTGGATGTAAAATACAGCATATATAGGACTAAATGGCCAAATCGGACGAAACATATATATTGGAGCTATAGCTAAATCTTAACCGATTTTCTTCAAATTCGGTAGTGTTGGTTCATGGAACAATAAACTCTACCATTCTAAATTTCAAAATGATTGGATGTAAAATACAGCATATATAGGACTAAATGGCCAAATCGGACGAAACATATATATTGGAGCTATAGCTAAATCTTAACCGATTTTCTTCAAATTCGGTAGTGTTGGTTCATGGATCAAGAAACTCTACCATTCTAAATTTCAAAATGATTGGATGTAAAATACAGCTTCTACAGGACTAAAGAGCAAAATCGGACGAAACATATATATGGGAGCTATAGCTACATCTTAACCGATTTTCATCAAATTCGGCAGTGTTGGTTCATGGATCAAGAAACTCTACCATTCTAAATTTCAAAACAATCGGATGTAAAATACAGCTTCTATAGGACTAAAGGTCCAAATCGGACGAAAGATACATATGGGAGCTATATCTAAATCTGAACCGATTTCAACCAAATTCAATAGCGATCTTAACAGCCGCGAAATACTCTAAACTGCAAAATTTCAGAACGATCGGAGTGAAATTGCGACCTGTAGTCGACGAACAACTTTACATGGACAGACGGACGGACATCGTTAAATCGACTCAGCTAGTGATTCTGAGTCGATCGGTATACTTTAAGGTGGGTCTAGCTGTATTATTTTCAGGTGTTACAAACATCTGCCGTAAAAACAAACTTATAATTCCCTGTACCACAGTGTGGTGTAGGGTATAAATATTACATTTGGGAAGAAACTAGATTTTAATTAAAATTTTAAAAATTTCCGAACGCCGCGGCGTCCGTCATGTGCAAAACTTCGTATTCTTCCGGCCATGGCGCGAAGTTTCTGCATTCTACGGGGACAGTTCTTAACCATGTTCATTTTGGTCGCCCTCTGCATCTTGAAACCTGCGAAATCGATTCGAAAGCCATTTTCTTCAGGTCAGTGTCATCTTTTCTAAGGGTATGTCCTATCCATCAAAATACTCGCCTTTTAATATCCACTTTTATGGGTTCAGTGGACGTGAGCTGAAGGAGGTTGATGTTGGATATGGTATCTGGCCAGAAAATGTTACATATCCGACTTAAGCATTTGTTAATGAACACTTACAACATATGGCTGATGCTCTTAGATACCTTGCACGTTTCGCATCCGTATAAGACGATAGGTTTGATGCTTGTGTTGAATATGCGCAACTTGGTATGTCTACTGATGTTGCGGGATGTCCATATTTTCCTCATGTTGTGGAAAGCGTTCTTTGCCATATTTATGCGACTCCGAACATCCTTTTCCGCACCACCATCTGTCGTGATTACACTGCCTAGATAGTTTATTGGCCTGCCCTCATTAATTTGATTCGCTATCTGTATTCAAACGCAGAGTGCTGTTTTCAATTTAAGGAGAAAACATGCTCTACGTTTTGTCACCACTTTTATTTATTGTCGCACTTGACAATGTTCTTAAACAAATAATGAAATCCCCGATGGCATCCAATGGCGCCCACATCAAAAGTTAAGCGACTTAGATTACGCTGATGACATTTGTTTCATGAGTCATACTCTCGCCGGGGTCCAAGCAAAACTTACGAAACTAATGCAAAATGCATAAAAAATTGGCCTTAAAGTTAACATGAAAAAAAAAAAAATTAATGCGACTAAAACCCTCAAATACTTCCTCGATAACAGTTTTGTTTGATAATACGCCCATTGTCGTGGAAGACGTCAAGACATTCTACTTTGTCCTCCCTTAATGGTTTAAATTAAAAAATTCCAAAATAGCGTGTTAAATTTTAAATATAAAAATCCCACACAAATTCCTCGCCGCTGCAAAAAAATCATATCCAGAGTTGAAAATGCATTAATTGCTTCCATGGAAGATATGTGACGTGCGACAGACTCCTATTAAGTTACATTATACGGAACAGATTAAGCTGTTCTTCGACATCATACGTTAAAAGATGAAAGATTGTTATCATATTTATTTTCTACAGAATGCCACAAAATATTTATTTGCAAATGGAAAACAGTAATGGAAATCGATACATTTACCACCAAATGATTGTCAAAACAATTTGTTTACATTATCGTTTTTGTAACAAACGATTTCATTGAAGTCACATGCTACATGTCTTCCTGATGGGAATTACATATGTATGTATGTTTTTTTTTGGAAATATATAATTATTATTCGCCTACGGCTGAAATGTCGTAATGCGGAAAATTGAAACCATATTTTACTGTCCTATTTGCTAGAAATTGTATAATATCAAATACAACGAAAATTGTGTGTGTTTTAGGAATCGATGTAGTTGTATTTTAAAGATATGTTTGTATGTTATTCACGTATTCGAGTATTTATATATTATACGAGTCATTCACAGCAGATGTTCTCCTGCCCGTTCAGTTCGATCACAACATTCATAACATATTCCGGGTTTCAGAAAAAACATGTTACATTTTAATATTGAACGTTAGTCTCGGCGCCACCTACCAGGTAGAATTATGACACAAAATTTTAACTATGTCGGTTAAGGACTGCCCTAGTTCGAGGGTGTTGAATTTTTGTCAAACAGCGCTTTTTTCCCATCCATATAACTAATTAACTATTGTATTTAGAAAATTTTGCCTAAAGTGCTTTCGTTAGCTTTTTCTTCAATCTTTTTATGAAAGTTAAAAAAATTCACAAAAATATTCGTATGTGTTTTTTTCGAAATGTTTTTTATTTTGGATTTTTTGCTCAAACGAAAGCATAGCTTATATCCTGTAAGAGCTTTGTGGTCTATTAGTGGAATTGGATTTGTTTATCTATCAAAATAAAGGTAAAGATAACAAAATTTAGGTTCAACTAAATATTTTAGCATAACTCGAGAACCGTTCATCCTAATTTTCTCAGGAAATCTTTAGAGAATCCCAAATTAAAAAGCCTTCATCTTCTTCTAATAACACTTTTTCATCCTTTCAGCGATTTCAAAGTTATCTTAGAAGATTTTGCGAAAAATCCAATTTTTTAAGATAATTTTTGATTTTTTTTAAATAAAACCACTTAAAGCATCACAATTATTTTATTTGTATTACATTTTTCGTAAAGTCTAATTGGTCATGAATAAAATGAGATCATTACGAATAAAATCAATGCATAAGGGTGATTCCAACGGAACGGGTGTGACATTGTTACTGATTATTTCCTGATTTTGATCTATATAATTTATAACGACAACGTAAGTATATCGATTTATGTAGATATACTTACGTGTTACTTAATGACGTACAAGGAAATAAAATAATATTTGTAATAAAAAAATATGGTTGATATATCACAGCAGCTTTCTTCATTGCATACTGTAAAATATTTGTATGTACTGCCAACAAAAAAAATTTTTGTTGGTACTCGAGATTATAGTTTATATTAGACTTCATTCCAAATAATTTAATTTATTATTCCATTTGCAGTAAATATATTAATATGTAACGGGTGTGACATGCCAATGTAACGGGCGTGACAGAGTCTCAATCTGGAGGAGTAATAAGTAGAACGAAATATTTTCCAGAATTTATTAGACAACATTCATCCACATATAAAACTTGTTTTTTCTGCGAAAAACTAAATGTATGTCGTTTTATTCACTAAATCATATTCATATTGCCGACATTCTTTATCACATATGTATAGTAAAAAAAATACAAATAAAATACCAAATATAACATAACATTCTCTAACATACTCGTAACTTAACATTCTCTAACATAACCGTAACATAACATCATCGTAGCAGATCATTACTAAACCGAATGAATATTCGATGTATGTAGATCTATTAAAATCAGTTACAGCATTTTAAATTATGCATCGATTTTCTTCGGAATTCTCATTTTATTCATGACCAATCAGACTTTACGAAAAAAATAATAATAATTGTGAATTTTTCGATGTTTTTAACAGATTTTATTTAAAGGAATTTATAGTTTTCTAAAAAAAATTGATTTTCAAAAAAATATCTTTGAAAACGCTGATGGGATGAACACATTATAAACAAGACGAAATCTAAATAATTTGTGATTCTCTAAAGCTTTTCTGAACCAATGAGGATTGTTAGTTCACGAGTTTTGCTAAAATAGCTGGTTCAACCTCTGTTGTTATACCCTCACTTTAGTGAAGGAGGATATATAAATACATATCGATGGCTTATATCCAAAAGCGGCTATATTAAAAACCCGTATTTTTCAGGACAGCAAAAACAACTTTTAAATTTTATTATTTCGCGATAATTTTAATATGATAAGAATTAGAAATTAGATGGTATATATTGTATTCTATCATATAAATACATAATTCATATCATACAAAAATTATTGCGAAACAATCAAATTCAACAGTTTTTTTGCTCTCCTCAAAAATTGTTTTTTTTTTAATATAGCCGCTTGGGATATAAGCCATCGATAAACGGCCTGTTTCTGTATTTCTAGTTTCTGCGAACGAAAAACAGTCACTCACTTTGGTCAGGAATTTGGTTTCTCTATGGTTCGTTCGTTCGTTCGCCTGGCCTTACGTCAATGACGTTAGCAACGTAGCAATTGGAAAACAATGTAATTACCAGACCAATAATTTCACAACTTTTGGGTAAACCAGTAAGGAAAGGCAGATAGTCGGGCGGGGCCGACTATATAATACCCTACACCTCCCTAACAATGCGATAAGGGTTATTGCGATAATAATTTGAAATAATTTGTAAATTGGTAAGAACATATATATGCGGATATATCTAATTCTGAACCGATAATCGCTAAATTAAGCAATATTCGTTCCTAAATTGAGAAACATCTATCTGGAGAATTTTGTAATGATCGGAAGTAAAGTACAACTTCTATAGCGCTTTGTAACCAAATCAGGAGGAACATAGATATGGAGCTTATATATAAATCTGAACCGATTTTCCCTGAACACTCATTCATGTAAAATAGAAACCTCTTTCTGTCGAATTTCGTACTGATCGGATATAAAATACAGTCTCTACAGCGCTTGAATGTCAAATCGGTGCTAACATATATATGGGGGCTATATCTAAATCTGAACCGATTTTCTCCAAATTTGGCAGTATTCCTTCGTGTAATAAGAAACCTCTTTCTGCCGAATTTCGCTGTGATCGGATATAAAATACAGTTTCTACACCAATGGATTTTAAAATGGGGGTAACATATATATGGGGGCTATATCTAAATCTGAACCGATTTTCTCCGAATTTGGCAGTATTCCTTCATGTAATAAGAAACCTCTTTCTGTCGAATTTCGTACTGATTGGATATAAAATACAGTTTCTACAGCGCTTACATGTCAAATCGGGTGCAACATATATATGGGGGCTATATATAAATCTGAACCGATTTCCCCCAAATTTTGTATTATATCTAAGTGTATCACGAGACTACTCTCTGTCAATTTTTGTACAAATCGGTTACAAAATGTTGCTTATACAGTGCATATATGCCAAATCGGAGGTACATATATATGGGAGCTATATGTAAATCTGAAAGTTTCGTTGAGATCGGACCATAATTGCGACCTGTACTTTGATTACAAGAATACGTCTACAGACGGACAGACAGACAGACAGACGGACAGACAGACGGACATAGCTAAATCGACTCAGAAAGTGATTACAAGTCGATCGGTATAATAAACAATGGGTCTATCTCTTCTTCTTTTGGGTGTTACAAACAAATGCACAAAGTCATAATACCCTGTACCACAGTGTGGTGTAGGGTATAAAAAGCGCACATTTTGTATGGTCGCCTTAGCAAATACACCTCCGTACTCTTTTCACTAGCGGTGGCCAAAAAATCAATCTTGGCTGTGTTAGATGAGCTCACCCAAGACATCTCATATACAGGGTGGCTGATATGTATTGCAACCAACTTCAGGTTGCTATCATTTCTAAACCGCTAGTCTGATAGCTGACAGATTTATTTCAGTGACAGTTCATTTTATTGTTTACAAGCTTACAAAAGCATTTTGACCTATTGCATTCAGAAAAAAAGTTATTCGTGATGGAATTCAAGCGTGATAGCGTGATTGCTTTATTTGGGTGGAAAAACACAAGTGGCTATCGTTAGAGCCCTGCAGCATTTAAATGTGAATAAATCTTTTGTTTCTCGTACCATTGCTCGTTACCGTGATACTGGCAGTGTTGCATCGCGTCCAAAAAGTGGACGAAAAAACGGTAACAACACCAGAAATGATCCGAAAAGTGAAGGCCAGATTTGATCGAAATCCACGCCGCAGTGGTAGAAAAATTGCTCGTGAGCTGAACATATCGCGAGAACGGATACAACACATATTAAGAAATGAGCTTGGACTAAAGCCATTGAAGTTCCAAAAAGTGCAAGAGCTCACCGATGCACAAAAAAAGTTAGACTGGAAAGAGCCAAGGAGTTGCTTCGCTTGCACGAATGTGGCCAGTTACCGAATTTGGTTTTCTCCGATGAGAAGCCATTCCAAATTGAGCAGTTTGTGAACAAACAAAATGATCGGGTTTACTTGCCAAAGAGGTCAGCTGAAAATGTACACCTTCGATTGGCCAGCAGAACTCAAGCGCCGCCGATGGTAATGGTGTGGGCAGCCGTAACGGCCGATGGTCGCTCCCCGCTCGTATTCATCGACCAGGGGGTCAAAATAAATGCCGAATATTATCGGGAAAATGTCCTAAAGACAGTATTGAAGCCCTGGGCAGACAAACATTTCGGCCGCAGACCATGGACATTCCAACAGGACTCAGCACCATCGCACTCATCACGCGTCAACAAAGAATGGCTTAAAAAGGAGATTCCTCGCTTCATTTCTACCGCACAATGGCCACCAAGATCTCCGGATCTCAATCCGTTGGACTTTTGCGCCTGGGGCATTTTAGAGAGTAAGGTTCGCACTAAAAAATACCAAAGTATCGATCATCTCAAGACGGCGCTTCGCCGGGAATGGGCCAAAATACCGCAGAGCCACATTCGTGCAGCGTGTGATGGCTTTGTCGGCCGTTTGAAGGCCATAATTCGTGCCAAAGGTGGCCAATTCTAACAAATCTAAACTGTTCTAAAATTTTATGTTATTTCCGAAATTTTTTGCTTTTGAACAATAAAATTAAAAAAAAAATTAAAAAAATATAGCGCTTTACTTTGTTGCCTGTACACCTCATATGGGTGCCTGGGTATAGGGATATCCTGCCTGGTATAGTGGAACTGCAAAGCCGATGAACTTGCTAGGAAATGGACGACATTACAAATTCTCGAAGAATTTTCATATATTAGTGCGCCACTATCCACGTGCAAGCTTTGGCTTAGGCAAGAGGCACTCAGGCAGTCCAACATAAGATGGACAGAAATCGGCACCTGCAGGGTAGCTAGATAAATATGGCCAAGGTATGACTTGAGAAGATCAAAATGTGTCCTCGCTCTAGAGAGGCAAAGATTGTCTACATTACTATCCGTTCTGACGGGACACTGCTTGATTCGCGAACACGCCAAAAGATTGGGTATTGACTCCAATGTCTTCGGCAGAAGCTGGGGAGATGATGAAGAAGTGGAGAGCATTGAGCACTTGCTATGCGACTGCCCCGCTCTGAGTAAACGACGACTGGAAATACTGGGGTCGGCCTTTCTAGGGATCCTACCAGACCTTTCCAGTACCGATATTCGTACTATCGATAAATTTGTATATAAAACAGGTTAGTTTCGACGAGTGGCATTTCAGCCCGTGGTAACACTAGGGACCTAAACTGGTCTATGTGAGCTTGTAAAAAAAATACGGCTGCCACCGTAACCTAAACCTAAAGATGAGAGAAAAAGAAATGAGAGTCTATACGATTAGGTCCTAAACGTAAAAACTCTCATTTCTTTCTCTCTCTCGTCTCTCTCATTGTGCACTGATGATTTTTTTCATCTTAGCGAGTTGCCAATGTTTTCTTTATGCTTAAATATAAATATATACATATGCATACAATTTTATTATTATTTAATTGGTTTTACCATAATTATATTAATATCTACTTATTTTTGCTTTTAATAAAGTTTTTTTTCATTGTTCCTATCAACCGACAAATAAAATTAAAGTGACTCGATCTGGCATTTGTGTTCGCCCAGATGACAGCAAAGAGAGATAGAGAAACCAAAATTTACACTGAAATGATAACGTTTTGTCAGAGTTCATTATCGTGCGACTTGTCGTTGTGATGGTAGTTAGTGAAACCCAAATCAGGTTTCGTCTGGCAGGCGAACGAAAGCAAATTTATAAGTTACAGAAACAGGCTGATAATTTGCTACGGACTAAAAGTGTAACACCTCGAACCTCGACCCAAGACCCAAAATATGTTCGGCGGAAATCCGCTTTAGCACATTTTAAGTCATTTGTGCAATGTCCGTTCGTCCCTCTTGTTGGAGCGCTCGACAATTCTCAAAAGGAGTAACGGATTGACTTCAAATTTAGCATGTGATAATATTTTTTCTATCTCAGGCTAAGTTCGAAGTTGGGCCATATTGGTCCACACCTTCTAGTACCTCCCTCACAAAGTGTTAGAATTTAGTGATAATTTGTCTGTCGCTATCAGCAGATGTATGGATGGGAAAAAGGGCTGTTTGACAAAAATTTCAAAGTTCAACACCTTCCAATTCGGACAGTCCGTAATAGAGTTCGACCGATTAATCGGCTTCGGCCAAAAACTGGTAATCGGCCCGCATTCAGTCATCGGGCAAAAAGATCGATTAGATATATTAATTGAGCCTTTTTTAATATATGTAATAATACTATCTGTCTGCTTACAAAAAAGAAGTAAAAAATAAGCAAAATAGACCAAATTTGAAGCTACTTGTGTTTTTACATGCTCAAATCTATTCAAATGGCGTATCTATGCGTTTTAGGCGAGCTAAACAGAATTTAGAAAACATTTGGGCTTCGGCCGAATGTTATGATTTTGTCTGAAATTCGGCGCTGCAAACTATCATTTAGTCCCCTCAAAAACGTATATGTAGGCATATGCATACTCGTACAGCATTATTATCCCCTCACCTTACAGGGAGATTATATATCATTTGCTACGAACCAAAAGTGTAACACATCGAAGGAGTGACCTAAGTCCCTAAGTGTGTTCGGCGGATATCCGTTTTGGGTAATTTTAAGTCCAATGATCAATGTCCGTCCGTCTGTCTGGTGCGCATAAAAAAACACGAAAAAATATTTTTGAGCATTTTTATAACCTCACTTTAGTGATATGAGGGTATATGTATATCAGTTGCTACGGGCCAAAATTGTAACACATCGAAGGAGTGATCTAAGACCCTATGTATGTTCGGCGGATATTCGTTTTGGGCCATTTTAAGTCGAATGAGAAATGTCCGTCCGTCCGTCTGTCTGTCTGCTGGCTGGTGCGCACGATAACACTCGAAAGGAGTAACCGTTTGGCTTCAAATTTGGTATACGGTAATATTTTTTTCTATCTCCGGCTAAGTTCGAAGATGGGCCATATTGGTCCACTCCTTCTGATACCTCCTACACAAAGGGTTAAAAGTTTGTGAAATATTGATTCTTTAATAACTTCTATACTACCTATTAGAATACTCTGAAATTTCACACATAGTATTAGTTTACTAGTCGCTATCACCTCGAGAAGTGAAGGGCGAAGTTGCCACGCGCAGGCTATGAAGCCGACGCGGCGCAAACCGGCGGCGCGCCATCGCCGATGATTTTTTACAAGCCGGCGCCGCCGCCGATTTTAGCGGCTCATATCGGCTGAAACTCAGCCGCCGAATTTTATTTGGTGAGTCAAGAAGATTTTATTTTTGCAACCAGGAAAATTTAGAAAGCGACTACTAAGTGATACCTTAGGTTCGGAATTTGCAATATTTAGAGTTAAGTACAAAGCGTAGCGTACAAAGTTTATAAAAAGTTGCTAATGTTAATATAAGATATGGCTATCTTTTATTAAAAAACGAAAATTACAGCTGAACCGATTTTTTCAAAGTCTACGTTCAAAAAAGTTTGAGTTCAAAAAAAATTGTTTCCCTCGATTTTTTTTCAAATTTTCACAGAATATTCGCAAGGGCGTTTAAAATTCATATGTGCAGAAATAGAAAAGCGCCAAAATTAAGAGACCAATCTTAGTATTTGGTCCATAACTTTTAAAAATACTGAGGCCCAAAACCATCGGATCAAAACTCCGGAACGACCCAATTCCTTTTGGCCAAGGATTGTCAACTTAATAACAAATGTATCAACCATTGAAGATTTATTAAACCGATTTTCAATATTATATCAAACTTCCATAACTTTGTTTTAATTTTAAGTTTTTTCCTCTAACGCTAAATATAAAAAAAAGCCACTTTTGCAGGAGAATTACATTACGTATTCATGTGCTTTCGATTGTGGAAAATTTACCGGCTCAGCCGATTGTTGAAAATTGATCGGCTCAGCCGATCAGCTGCCGCCGCCTATCGATATTTTTCCATGCGCCGCCGCCGCCGAAGATTTTGGTCGGCTTCATTGTCTGGCCACGCGTGTTTGCGTATACATTTTAGTAGGATAGTAGGATTCGAGACACATGAGCCATGAAAAAGGATCCAAGACACTTAAGTCTGAAAATTCTTCTTAGCATTTTATGTTTCTACGGTGTTTTGTTTTAAGTTATTTGATTTTTTAATAAATTTTATACTTTGTTTTTTTTAAATTATCTTCACATTTATTATTGTGTTTATCATTTTTTCTTAAATTGCATTTTGTTTAATAAATTAAATAAATATTAACTTAATCTTTGTTTGTATGCGTTGTTTGTTTGTTTTTTTTTTGGGATGTCATTTGGTCGTTTAGGATGAGAATAGGAAAGAAAGAAGCAGTAGCAGTCTTATATGTGATAGAATAAAAATAGGTAAAGAGAGAAGCATAGTAAAGAGTATAGAGAGGAAAATAGATTTGGAAAAGATATTGGGATAGGATAGAATAGGATAGAGAGTAGAAGGAAATGGAGATAGCTGAGGATGAAATTAGACCCGTGAGGAATGAAATGACTTTATGGCCTCTTCGTAAAGAGCTTTGAAAAATGAAAAATAAAAATATTTAAATTAATTTACAACTATAACAAAAATAAATAAACATTTTGTGGTTTTGGTTTTTTTCTACGACTTCCTTTGGGAAAGGAAATCCTTTTTCACTTTTTACCTATGGAGTTTGTCCGGTATTTCGTTTTTCTTTTTTTTGAGGGAAAGGGCGTAGGGTTTTTGTGGGAGTTCAGAAGTTCGGGGGGATACTTCTTTCAACCTCTTAGAGATTAGAGTGGCAAAGGGAGAGAAATAGTATAGTTTTGCTATTTCTCCCCCTCTTTTGGAAGCTGGCGACTGAAGACTTAAGAAGAGCTGCTATAGCTGTTGGGATGGTAGCTGTTGTAGGCCATATAGTGGGCATCGGAGCGGGCATAAGGACCACCGCTGGGAGTTTCCCAGCTGCTGGGTTCGTATGAGGAGGCAGCAGGCACGGGAGTCATGGTCATTTTACCAGCGCCCAATTTTTGGATCAATTGATAGAAGAGGAAGCCCAAAACCAACTTGATGGCAATCTTGGACAAGATCAAAGCCTTGATAACCTTCAGTTTCAACAAAGCCATCAAGATGGGCATGACAACGGTCATCTTCAATTTCATGAGCAACAACAAGGGCAAGAAAAGCTTGTTCTTCTTCTTATCACCACGAGCTGGAGGAGGAAAACAAAAGGGATTGAATCAAAGGGCTGATGACTAGTTGTTCGGGACCTACCTTCAGTTTGGGGAATTTCCAAATCGAAACCACGATCGGCACGGTAAGACAAGACGGAACTGGCGAACACAGTTTCGGGCAATTGTACACGGATTTCGTTGGAGTTCAAGATGCGGGCCACACGATCAGCAATCACGGTCTCGATGACATCATCGCCGAGAGCACGACCGGTGACATCCTCCTCAACACCGGCGACGGTATCCAAATATGACAACACCTTCTCCTTCAGACAATGCATGCCATTGGCATTGAAGCAGTTGTCCACAATTGACGAGATCAATTCCTCCGAGGATTGAATGCGTGGCTCGGCCACGGCATTATCAACGGCAGCAGCATTCAAGGGCGCGGAGGCGGCCAAGAGCAGACAGCCTACGGCCAAAAATTGTGCAAAACGGAAGGCCATTTTTAATCGTTATTAATAAATTCGAGTGAATTGAAAAATTCCGTTTAAACTGGAGACTACTGTGCTGTGGTGTGCCGATGTTCACAATAGAATTGATTCGAAAACAATGATACCAATTTCACCAAATACTCATGATTTTATACTAGTGCTATTGCCAGCCAAAGAAATCCGAAATCCAAGTCTCACCGGCAGACAAACAGAAACGATGGCTGCGCCAACGAACCGCTGCGCCACCAAATGCAGAGCGTCCAAAAAGAGTCCACATAGAGACATGGGAAATCGATCGATCGATCGAGACATTTTCGAAGAAGGCACCGAGCGACCCAAGAAGCCGAAGCAGCAGCAGCAATAATATCACCCGCCATCCAACAAACCGACCAACATAGGTTTTGGCTTTTTAATATGTACGCACTTGTTCGATTTATGGAGTAACACTCGTCGCAGCTATGCGCTATGTTGTCCGTCCGTCCGTCCGCCCGCTCGCTCCTCGGCTTGCGGGGTCTGCACATTGGTGGACAGCGCAATCACTGGCGTACACATATTTTTTTCACCAAAAATATTTTAGTTGACGTACATAATTCCGAATAAATTGTCAAGCCACTAACACCATCAGCAGCAGCACCCACCCACCCGCACAAACAATAACAACTTCAAGTGACTTCAATAAATGAATACAAAATTTAATTTAATCAATTTGCACATGCGCTCTGTGTAATTTCTTTTCTTTTGTAATCTAAAGTCGTTCAGTGTTAGTGTAGTCCAGTGTACATAGTTTGTGTAGTCCTATTGGAATTAATTATGCTTTTTTGTGGCATAATCATTGGAATTTTTGTTGCACTCTATAAACACCCCTCCCCCCAGCAGGTACACGTAACTGCGACATGACATTGACGACAGAAAAAGGTTCAAGGTTTAATTTAAACTAAATTTAGAGGGAATCGGCTATATTCATACATATAATTTGCAACAACAAAAATTGCAAAATTGTTTGGCAGAAATTCTTTATAGAACATTTTATGTCATGTGAGTTACTTATGTCCGTCCACTGGTCTGTCTGACTGAGCATAACGTTTGAATGGTGGGGCCGATATTATTTGAATAGCAAAATTCTTTGAAATTATATTTTGATAGCAAAAATATTGTTTAAATGAAATTTAAAGCAAATTTTTATCAAAATTGCATTTATTTAGAAATCTAGCGCACACCCAGTGTACTTTGTAGCCCCCAAATTTCACTTTACCGAAATAGAGACATGCGATGTGTTTTGTATTATAATCTCGGCACCCAGAAATATAGTTTTAGATAAATTAGAAGACTACTACAGTTTTCATGCAAATGCACTCTCTCAACGTATAGATGTTCTTGCTTTAACAGAACTACGTGTTTATACACATACTTAAACGAATATTTTCTTTCACTGATCCAATCTCAAGCCGATTCGTGCAATGGTTGGTTTTTCAATAACACTGTGCAACAGTGAAAAAAATACACGAACTTGACAGTATAGGTTCGATTCTACTATGGAAGGGTAGTATAACCCTGTACTCGGTTTGGCGAAATTGGTGAACAAATTTGTTTATGGGCCTCCAAAGTTTCTGAAAATCAGTGGGCCCCTCGAAAAAGGTGTCATCAGCTTTTGTGCAACAACTAATTCAGACTTGGTGATACCGCTTAACTATGTTTGGCAATAATGTAGCTAAGAATATGCTGAATAAAGTTTCATAACATTTTTTGCGAAAAACATTTTTTTCGGTACTTTTTTTTGAAAAAGTGAAGGAAAAACATATTTTTTTCACTTTTTTCAGCATAACTTACGGGGACTCGTAATTTTTCACTAACAATGCTTGGCAAAATTGTAGCCAACGTAACTCTGAACAACTTTTGTGAACATATCAATACAATCTGAACGTGTCTAGGCACCCTAAATAGCTCAAAAAACCACATGGTACCCCAAAAATGTAAGTATTTCACTGTTATGTAATAAAAATATATTTTTTTGTATAGGGTATGTTCAGCTACTTTATAGAAAATATTAAGGCCAATATTTTTGTGGAACATTTTAACCCTCTAGCTCCCCCACATAACTGTAATTTTTGGCCATAAAATTTTACTATATGTGTCAGAACACACCAAAGCTCAAAACATAACACAAATACCAAAAAAGGCCAAATTCCTGTTCGTGCAGGAATGTTAGTCGTTTGATCTAGTGGTCGAAGCAATAAAGATACCAGTTAAGAGCGTTGTTGACTGGAATTTGACCGTTTTTTTGGGTTTTTGTGTTAAGATTTGGGCTTTGGTGGGTTTCGACGCAAATAGTAAAATTTTATGGCGAACATTTTTGTAGAACATTTCATACCCGCCCTTGTAGAACATTTTGCTCGCAAAAAATGTTAAGAAACTTTGTTCAGCATATTCCTAGCTACATTATTGCCAAAGATAGTTAACCGGTATCACCAAGTCTGAATTAGTTGTTGGACAAAAGCTGATGACACTTTTTTGGAGTGGCCCACTGATCTTCTGAAACTTTGGGGGCCCATAAAAAAAAATTGGTCACCAATTTTGCCAAGCCGAGTATAGGGTTATACTACCCTTTGATAGTATAATCGAACCTATACCGTCAAGTCCGTGTATTTTTCAAAAAGTGTTCATTTGTTGCATAGTGTAATAGAGGAGTCGTGGTGGTGTCTCGCCTCGCCCTGTGTTATCCCAATTTTCCGCTACATCGGTCATATTTCTCTTAAGTGTATATGTGGCAAATTTCAAGGCAATGTTTCTCTATATATTTCGATCTAAATAACGGAGCAGAATGGATGGAGGCACGCCCACTTTTTCAAAATCGCCAAAATTGTGGACCATTGGTGCAATGTTTCTTTAGATATATAGATAAAATATGCCACGCGCACTTTCTCTATCCCGCAAACTTTTGGTAAAACTACTACTATTGACTCCAATGACTGACAATCCAAATTTCGTTCTTCTACGGTCAATACTTTTGAGAAAATAAATTTTTAACTAATGCTACGCCTAATTTTGCACAACCATTAATCCGTTCCAACCCATTTGTATTAAATTTTTTTTGTAATAACTTTACTAACGTATGTTCCAAATTTCGAGCTTATATGATCCATATATTCTCATCTTATATGATCAAGATATTCGAATTGTAAATATTTCCACGCCCACTTTTGCCACACCCACTAATCGGAACCTGCCAAACGAAACTTCAAAATCCACTAACATGTTTTCCAAGTTTCATTCTTCTACGATCAACATATGCCGAGATATTCGAATTTTATATAATGCCACGCCACTTATTCTATCCCGCCCACTTTTGATGAAATTAGTAATATTGACTCCAATAAATTTTAATGCAAATTTCGTTCTTATACGGTCAATAGTGTCTGAAATAATAAATGTTTAACTAATTCTATACCCACTATTGCACACCCACTAATCCGATCCGGCCAAATTTTATTGATGTTTTAGTAATATTTTACGTTTTTCAAAAAATTTTGCATTCTATAATAACTATAATAAATATAAGTGACAAATCAATAACGATTTAAAACAAACGAAACGAAATAAAAACAAAAGAATGTAAATTAGTTTGCAAATATATTTTGTTGTAATAAATATATATATATATATATACATAACGGGTGATCCAAGTAGAGATACTTTTTTCAATAGCCTTTTTTGACAGATCACGTGTGAGTCGTGTCATGCTGTCATGTTATTTTTGTTAAGTATTTTTTGGCATTTCATCATGGAAAGACTTACGCCTGAACAACGTTTACAAATCGTTCAACTTTATTACGAAAATTTACGTTCTGTGGGGAATGTGTTTCGTGCACTTCGCTCAACTTATAGTCAACATAATCGAGTCATCGAAAATTGGACTTAACGGATGGACCGTCTGAGACGTAGTTTTAGGTTTAGGTTAGGGTGGCAGCCATATTTGTTTATACAAGTTCACATAGACCAGTTTAGGTCCCTAGTGTTAACACGGGCTGAAATGCCCCACATCGAAACTAACCTGTTTGATATACAAATTTGTCGATAGTACGAATATCGGTACTGGAAAGATCTGTTAGGCTGCCTAGAAAAGCTGACCCCAGTATGTCCAGTCGTCGTTTACTCAGAGCGGGACAGCCGCATAGCAAGTGCTCAATGCTCTCCACTTCTTCCTCATCTCCACAGCTTCTGCAGAAGTCATTAAAGTCAATACCCAATCTTTTGGCGTGTTCGCCGATGAAGCAGTGTCCCGTCAGAACCTGTACTAACGTAGATAATCGTTTCCTCTCCAGTGCGAGGAGATATTTTGACCTTCTCAGGTCATACCTTGGCCAGATTTGTCTAGCTACCCTGCAGGTGCCGATTTCTGTCCATCTTTCGTTGGACTACCTGATTGCCTCTTGCCTAAGCCAAAGCTTGCACGTGGATAGTGGCGCACCAATATATGCAAATTCTTCGAGAATGTTTAATGTCGTCCCTTTCCTAGCAAGTTCATCGGCTTTATAGTTCCCCGGGATATCCCTATGCTCAGGCACCCATATGAGGTGTATATTAAACTGTCGAGGGCTGTTTGTGAATTTAGGGATGTTGCCTCCAGAGAATTGATGGCAGCCTGGCTGTCCGAGTAAATTACAACGCCAGTGTTGGTTACTATGTTGCGACTCAGCCACTTGGCTACTTCCCATATTGCCATTATTTAGCTTGATAGACACTGCAGGTATCTGGTAGTCTGTGAGCTATATCCAACCTAAGCTCTGCGCAGTGTACTCCGAAGCCAACCTTATCATCAAGCTTCGAACCATCGGTGTAAAAGTGGAGATGGTTTCTATTACCTGGTATTTTTCCAAGCCATTCATCTCTGCCGGGAATCATAGTGACGTAATTTCTCTCGAAGGTGTACACCGTTGGTATCCATAGCACTACACTTTGATATCCTAATGTGACCGTAGTTTTTGTACCTCCACATTGATAGGCAGTTTAATCTTATTGCCGCTTTGGTTGCAACTTCTCTCGCCACAATATTAATCGGCAGTATATGGAGTAGAGCTTGTAGAGACTCGGTCGCTGTAGTCCTTAAGGCTCCGCTTATGCTCAGGCAGGCTGTTCTCTGAACCTTTGTTTGTAGGTTGGTGATGGTTAGTTTGTCAGTTGCCGTCCATCATACCACAATGCCGTATAGCAGTATAGGACGAACTACTGGTACATATATCCAGTGGACGATTTTAGGAGAGAGGCCAGTTTATTACCTATGTTACAAATACTTAGGTTGGTAGTTAGAATAAAGTCAAGAAGCGAATCACCCCTATTGTTTATATCCGTACTACCCCAGATAGTATGGTGAGCGTTCGTGTCTGCGCCAAGAATCAGCTCGACCTCGTCAGACGTTGCTTCTTCTCCTACTTCCTTGAATAGAGCAGTCGGTACTACAGATTCATAAGGCAAGTAGCTGGAGACCACCCAATATATGCGATTACCGATCTCCAGGCTAGTAGCTGTTTGGTCTTTACCACTTAAATTAGTCAGGAGAAAGATACTTAAATCTTTCCTGGCCAAAATGCAGGTTCTTGGAGTGCCTTCACAGTTGGCCACAAGCAGTTTAAAGTTGGGTGTCCTGATACCGCACACCCTTCCTCCCACTACGTAGGGCTTCTGTATCAGGACGATGTCTACTGCACTTGTGGACATTTCGGGGAAAAATCGTCTAAACGTCATGTCCAATTATTTGGATCTGAAAATCTGAAAAATTTTAGGGGTGTACTTTATTTTGTTCTTATATCCGTATACATTTTAAATAATTTATAAGCGTTCGATATATCGCACCTGTTCCACAGAAGGGTAACAACAGAATAGCGACCCTATAATTCTGAAAGGGTGTTTTGAGTAGATCATTATATAGAATAAACTTATGGTCCAACTGGTCTGCGTTTTTTTTACAGTGGGTAAAAGTTTTCATTTTTTGGTCGAAGGTAGCATTATACTAAATGAAAAAAATGATGTAAGTTAATGTCTGAGAGATTTCTCCTTGTCAGAGTTACACAGTGGAATTTTATGAGGATCATTTTTGTGGAAGATCTTAACCCTCCAGCTACCCTCTTAATGGGTCAATTTGGCCCTTTTTTCGAATAAATTAAAAAAAGTCCTTTCAAAAAGGACATTTAAGGATTAAAATATTCTACGAAAATGTTTGCCAAATGAAGATTTTACCAAATATTTCTCGTCATTTCTAAATAAATGTTTTAGCAACTAGACTTCGTTAAACATATTATAATTTGTTACGACTTTAAAAAAGCGTAAAGAGCTATATTTACAACTTTTGTATCTTTGACGACCCCCACTGAAATTTTCCGGCAAAAATTTGCGTAGAATATTTTAATCCTTAAATGTCTTTTTTGAAAGGACTTTTTTTAATTTTTTCGAAAAAAGGCCCAAATTGACCCATTGAGAGGGGAGCTACAAAAATGATCCTCATAAAATTCCACTATGTAACTCTGTCAATGATAAATCTCTCAGACATTAACTTACATTTAGTATAATGCTACCTTCGACCAAAAAATGAAATCTTTGACCCACTGTAAAAAAAAACTCAGACCAGCTGGACCATAAGTTTATTCTAAGAAAATTATCTACTCAAAACGCCCTTTCAGAATTATAAGGTCGCTCTTCTGCTCCAATAATTCCACAGATATCACGGCTTTAAATTTACATTATAGAATTTTTTTGTATAATTTGGCATGTAATTTTGCTAATTAAACCTAAAAAGCTATAATTACAACTTTGGTGTCCTTGGCGACCCCTACTGAAATTTTCCGGCAAAAATTTTCGTAGAATATTTTAATCCTTTAATGTCCTTTTTGAAAGGACTTTTTTTAATTTTTTCGAAAAAAGGGCAAAATTGACCCTTTAAAAGGGGAGCTAGTGGGTTAAGATCTTCCACAAAAACTATCCTCATAAAATTCCTCTATGTAACTCTGACAATGAGAACTCTGACAGACATTAACTTACATCATTTTTTTCATTTAGTATAATGCTACCTTCGACAAAAAAAGAAAACTTTGACCCACTGTAAAAAACTCAGACCAGCTGGACCATAAGTTTATTCTACAAAAATGATCTACTCAACATGCCCTTTCAGAATTAAAGGGTCGCTATATTGTTCCAATCAAAAAGTCTTAATTTGTTGGATAGTGTTTCATACAAAATAGGAAATAATTTCATAAACGTTAAAATTATTACACCTTTAGTAGAAATAGGGGAATTTCAACAGAATCCCGTTTTTATACCACAAATATTGCGAACAAGGGTATATATCAGATGCAGTGGGCCAAAAGTGTGACCTAAGAGACCCCAAGAATATTTGGCGGAATTCCGTTTTGGGCCAATTTACGTCATTTGAACAATGTCCGTCAGCCCGTCTGTCTGTCTGGTTGGTGCGCAGGGTTAACCGATTGACATTAAATTTGGTATGTGTTAATTTTTTTTTCTGTCTCAAGCTAAAGTCAAATATGGACTATGTTGGCCCACTCCTTCGAGTACCTCCCCCACGAAGAATAAACATTTAGTGAAATATTGATTATCTCATAACTGCTATACTACCACCCAGAATCTTTCACAATTCCACACATAGTATTAGTTTCTTGGTTGCTATCATATTGAGAGAAATGAACGATGTTGCCAAACCCCTTGTGTACCTCCCATACAAATGGACCATTTTGCACAAAAAGTTAACTGCTTATAACTTTGATTCCAGTCCTTACAACTTAAAATTTTGTGTAATTAAGTGTAATGTCTTTACATTACCTAGAGTCCCGTACAAAATGGGAGTTATTACCACGCCCTTTTGGTACTTTACATACAAATTGACCATTTCGCACAAAAAGTTAAAGGCTTATAACTATTTTTATGGTTTGTTTTGGTGCCAGAAAAAACGATTATTTTTGAGAAAAATCAATTTTTTTCTAATTGTTTTAACGGCAGTTACTAAACTTCCTTTTCTACGTGAAAGTGATGTCTAAAGTCAGCTGTTTTTCGTTCGCATCGCTGTCGTTCGACATAAAGAAACAGGCTGTAAATTTTAAATTAAAACTAGCAATGTTTTACCTAACATTCTCTACGTAATTTCATAACGATCGGATGTCGAAGAAAGTTTCTAAGCACTTTACTATCGAATCGAAAGTAGCATATATATGTATATATGATTATATATAAATCTGAATCGACATTCTTCAAACTTGTTAAAGTTCGTTTCTGTAACAAGAAACTTTTTTTTCCAAATTTCATAATTATTTGATGTTAAATAAAGTTTCTATAGCGCTTCGATGCAAAATCGGAAGGAATATACATATATGTGGATATATATATAGATCTGAACCGATTTTCTTTAAATTTTACACTATTAGTTACTGTATAAAGAAACTCCTCTCTGCTAAAGTTCATGAGGATCGAATGTTAATTAAGTATCTATAAGTAGCACATTGATAGCAAGTCGGGAGAAACGTATTTATGGGGGTCTTTATCTAATTCAGAGCCAATTTTGTTCAAAATTTACAATGTTCATTCCTTGTTAACTAAACTATTTTGTGTCAAATCTAATAATGATCAGACGTATAATATAGGGTCCGCCAAATAACTTTTTTTTTTGAAAACATCGCGCAAAACGTCGAGTTTAGCTTCGGCTGTGCGGCACGTAGCGCCGTCCTGTTGAAACTAAATGTTGCCAATATCCTCCTCTTAAATTTTTGTGAACAAAAATTCGTTCAACATGGCCCGATAACGATCGCCATTGACTGTAACGGCCACTTGCTCATTTTCGAAGAAAAATGGCCCAGTTATGCCTCTGGACCAAAATCCGCACCAAACAGTGACTCGTTTTGGGTGTATCGGCTTTTCAATGTATGCGTGCGGGTTTTCTGTGCCCCAAATGCGATAATTGTGATTGTTTACATACCCGCCAAGATCAAAATGAGCTTCATCTGAAAATATGATTTTTTTGGCAAAATCGGCATATACTGTAAGTCGATCGCCCCCAGCGTTGTTCAAGCGTATACACAACCATATTCGTTCAGCGGAAGGATACAACTAATTATCTGTCAAATCAGACATGAGGTAAGTGTTACCATTCGAAATAAGCATTAGTTGAAAAAAAACGTTAGATAGCGGACCCTTTACTACTTCTAAATCAGAACCGATTTTATCCAAATTCAATACCGTTCGTCATAGATGCGAAAAAGTTGTCCGTGGATTTTGTCCAGAATTGCGACCTGTACTTTGATTACAGCGTTTAGATGGAATCAGCTGGGGATTCTGGGTCTATCAGTATACTTTAAATAATACCTTACAATAAAAATTATTGGATATGTTTTTCGTTAAATAAAAAATGGAAGATTTCAAACGATTTTGGTAGACATAAAAAAAAAAATTATTGGAGTGGCAACACTGATTATATCCCGTCGTTATGGAGAGTATTATTCAACAAATATTGTCCAAATACTAAAGGCACCATCCAACAAAATGGTAATTAAAAAAAATTAATATAAATGTACAATTTGTTTAGTATTTGTTTCGTGTTTAGGACACCATACTACACCAGAAAATGTTATGCAAAGCACTTCGACAAACATTTTAGTGCATAGAGTTATCAGTTGTTGAAGTGTTAATTTTGTTGAATTTGTAGACATATTTGTGAAGTCTCCATAAGTGTATGCTTTAGATCAGCCTTCTGTCATACCCCCTGAAGGCTGATACGTACACAATATCGGTGCCCCAGATGAGCGATCGGTTAGTTGATGCATATTTATCCGTCCCTTGGCTTTAGTCTCCTAGCAAGGTATATTATATAACATTAGGGCGTTATTGGGAATTTTAGGTGGGACAGTACTTATAACACTTACATTATGACTGTGGTCATCGTTTTCTTTATTAACACTTGGTGACACATGGTGATTTCGTTCCTGAAAAATAATGTCACCACATCATGTTACGACATTTTCAAAATTCCCCCAGCACCCTCAGCTAATTTCGCATTTTGCATGCTCACAATCGAACAAAAACCGTGCGGTGAGTAAAAACCATACCTATATTATTGCGCAGCCATTTGGTAGGGCATTAAGAATGTACGCTTTCATTTAGGTTTGGTTCTGAAGTCTACTTTTTGACGGTGCAACACTTCACATTGTGGACTGGGCTGAGTGTGGAAAATGCGATATTTTCGCATTTGCGGAGTGTAATAATTTTACAAACGAAATCAAAACCCGTCCATACGGCTGAATCATTTTTACTAACGAAATTAAAAATGCGGTTTCAGTGTAAAATGTAGAATTATTTTTACATTTTTTTGCACAAACGAATTACGTTACACTGCCATGAATAGAAGAATCCGGCGTTAGACTGTAACCGAGTCGAGAATCTTGCTGATGATGGTTACTACCAAGGGTCGAAGCTAACAATATTAACGGGTCGAAGCTAACAATATCACATAGCCGCCAACATTTTAATCGAAAAGTTGATCTGACTTTTCCAACGCCACCATTTTATATTTTTAACGTCTTATTCCCTCATGCCTGACGTGACTCCGGACAGACTACCCTCTAGACGGTGTAGGGTTAAGCGGAGACATGTATTCGCACTATCAGGAGTGTATTCCGACAAGGTGTAATGTTTTAGAAAATTGTCTGAAGTTTGCTTTCTCAATTTTGATTACACGATATACATTATAAAGGGATTCCATCCAGCTTTCATGGAAAGTACATTCAGTATTTGGACCATAATTTCAAGTATAAGCCTGATTGAGCCGTGTTATGCCTCAAATTAAAGGGAATTATGAGGGCTACATATGCAGCAAATATTGCTTTCACGTAGAATCTTTGGTTTAGTAACAGTTGTCAAAAATATGAGAAATAATGATTTTTTTCTAAAAAACACTTTTTCCTGGTACAAACAAAACCATAAAAAATAGAAGCAAAAATCGAAAATATTATTTTATCACATTTTTAAAAATCCAGCATGCTAACGAAGAAAACACTGTATATAAAACCAGTAAGAAAAGGCTAAAGTCGGGCGGGGCCGACTATATAATACCCTACACCACTCTCGTAATATTGAATAACTCTGATATATAAATTTTGTAATTCATGTATAAATTGTTTACATAAATATACTTTTGGGACATTTTATACTTAAATAATACCCTGTACCACAGTGTGGTGTAGGGTATAAAAACGATTGGATCTAAAGAGCCAAATCGGATGAAACATATATATGGGAGCTATAGCTAAATCTTAACCGATTTTCTTCACATTCGGTAGTGTTGGTTCATGGATCAATAAACTGTACCATTCTAAATTTCAAAACGATTGGATGTAAAATACAGCTTCTATAGAACTAAAGGGCCAAATCGGACGAACCATATATATGGGAGCTATAGCTAAATCTTAGCCGATTTTCTTCAAATTCGGCAATGTTGGTTCATGGATCAAGAAACTCTACCTTTCTAAATTTCAAAACGATTGGATGTAAAATACAGCTTTTATAGGACTAAATGGCCAAATCGGACGAAAGATATATATGGGAGCTATAGCTAAATCTTAACCGATTTTCTTCAAATTCGGTAGTGTTGGTTCATGGATCAATAGACTGTACCATTCTAAATTTAAAAACGATTGGATGTAAAATACAGCTTCTATAGAACTAAAGGGCCAAATCGGACGAACCATATATATGGGAGCTATAGCTAACTCTTAGCCGATTTTCTTCAAATTCGGCAATGTTGGTTCATGGATCAAGAAACTCTACCATTCTAAATTTCAAAACGATTGGATGTAAAATACAGCTTTTATAGGACTAAATGGCCAAATCGGACGAAAGATATATATGGGAGCTATAGCTAAATCTTAACCGATTTTCTTCAAATTCGGTAGTGTTGGTTCATGGATCAAGAAACTCTACCATTCTAAATTTCAAAGTGATTGGATGTAAAATACAGCTTCTATAGGACCAAAGAGCAAAATCGGACGAAACATAGATATGGGAGCTATAGCTAAATCTTAACCGATTTTCTTCAAATTCGGCAATGTTGGTTCATGGATCAAGAAACTCTACCATTCTAAATTTCAAAACGATTGGATGTAAAATACAGCTTTTATATGACTACATGGCCAAATCGGACGAAACATATATATGGGAGCTATAGCTAAATCTTAACCGATTTTCTTCAAATTCGGTAGTGTTGGTTCATGGATCAAGAAACTCTACCATTCTAAATTTCAAAATGATTGGATGTAAAATACAGCTTCTACAGGACTAAAGAGCAAAATCGGACGAAACATATATATGGGAGCTATAGCTAAATCTTAACCGATTTTCTTCAAATTCGGCAATGTTGGTTCATGGATCAAGAAACTCTACCATTCTAAACTTCAAAACGATTGGATGTAAAATACAGCTTTTATAGGACTAAATGGCCAAATCGGACGAAAGATATATATGGGAGCTATAGCTAAATCTTAACCGATTTTCTTCAAATTCGGTAGTGTTGGTTCATGGATCAAGAAACTCTACCGTTCTAAATTTCAAAACGATTGGATGTAAAATACAGCATCTATAGGACTAAAGGGCCAAATCGGACGAAAGATATATATGGGAGCTATATCTAAATCTGAACCGATTTCAACCAAATTCAATAGCGATCTTAACAGCCGCGAAATACTCTAAACTGCAAAATTTCAGAACGATCGGAGTGAAATTGCGACCTGTAGTCGACGAACAACTTTACATGGACGGACGGACGGACGGACATCGTTAAATCGACTCAGCTAGTGATTCTGAGTCGATCGGTATTTAAGGTGGGTCTAGCTGTGTTATTTTCAGGTGTTACAAACATCTGCCGTGAAACAAACTTATAATACCCTGTACCACAGTGTGGTGTAGGGTATAAAAATCTATGGATAGATGTAAAATTTATGAGCCATTTTGTAAATGTTAGGGCAATTCAAAAAAATCTTGTTTCATATTTTTTAGTTTTTAAATGATGTTTTTGCTTATATTGAATTCGCCATATGTGAGAGAGAGATATAAGAGACATTGCACTTGGATTTTATTTTATGAGGATTGATGTCAGACATTATAAATTATAGAGAGGACCAGGTTTTATGGTCGTTCGTAATCCTGCATTGAACATGATATGCAATGTGAGAGCTATATTGGATGAGATCCGCTCAGGTAGAGGGTCATTCAACAATATGTATTTGTGTTTTTTTATTTATGAGGTTTCCACTCAGTTACGCCTTTTAGGGACATGGACATCCCAGTCGTATATGCATGTAGTAAAATTCTATGTACGCAATACAAAGTAGTACGTTCAAAGCGAACTATATGTCAGCTACGTATGTACCTTAAACCCGGAATTTATGAATGAATTTCTTAATAATTTCTTATTAGTGTAATTCGGCGCTTTAAAGAGATAAGGCGATTTTCTTAAAAATTTTATAAAGTTATATTTCAAAGTATGAGTAAAAGGCAAAGAACTTTTCAATGTGTGTATGATACCGACAATTTCTGCTACATCTGCGGAAAATATGTAATTAAAAAAATCGACGTGCCTTTAGTAAAATAATAGAAGAAATATATGTGCAAAATTTTGGTATACGAGTTAAAAATATGAACGAACCGTGGACACCTAGTATTTTGTGTAATTCGTGCCATGTAAATCTTACTCGATGGAGTAGTGGAAACATGCGGTATGTACTTTACAATTAATGCATTACAATGTTTTGTGGAATAAAACGTTTTTATTTTAGACATCACGTTCAATTTGGAATGCCAATGATTTGGAGACAACCGTTCATTCACGATACGGACTGCTATTTTTGTCTAAGTAAACAGATTGGAGTAGGAAGGAGCATTCGCTGGAATTACACTGAAGTAAAATCTGTCACTTTGCCAGTTGCACATTCGGAAACAATACCAGTTCCCAAGTGTCCAAGTAAAGCTAACAGCCTAATTACGGAAACATCAGACATCATCAACTGAGTACTCATCTCTGAGCGATTCAAGTTTGAGTCAGAAGTCATCGCTTTTACACTGATAGGAAAAGCTTCGTCATTCGTCAAAAGTCAGCTAACGTACGGATAATCCTATTGATGAATTTGTTCGTCGCCCTGACGAATCTCTGTTTAATCGCTGGAAACTATAGTTTCGAGGGTTATCGTTCGCTCCGGTCAGGCTTACGGATGGACGGACATAAGTAAAATGACTTAATGTGTTCCTCTGCATAAACTTAGGGTCTTAGGCCACTTCTTTGATGCGTTACCCTTTTTCTATATGTTATATATACACTTATTGATATTTGTATTATAAATCAAATAATTCCCTATTTATTTATCTCCTCACCTTAGAGAGGAGGGTATATATCATTTTTTTATTTATGAGCACGATTCATCGTAGGGATGATATGTAATCACAGTGTGGGGTTTTTTTTAATTCCACTAAATAGTTCTTGTTGTAGTATACTTAAACAGAGATTCGTCATGGCGACGAACAAATTCATAGATAGGATTATCCGTACGTTAGCTGACTTTTGACGAATGACGAAGCTTTTTCTATCAGTGTAACTCACTTTCAACTCATGGATCTAGTGAGAGATTTGGAACTGACTAAAGATAAGGCAGAACTACTTGCATCTGGGATGAAACAGTACAATATTTTGGCCCCAGATGTTAACATATCATATTATACATTCCCGGATTGTTCGAGGAACTTAATTAAACATACAATTTAAAGGAATGGCGGTTACTTGTTGACAGCAGTAAAGAAAGTTTGAAAGCAGTACTTTTACACAACGGAAATCAGAAACTCTCGATTCCCATTGCTCATGCTGTCATCACTAGGGAATCATACGAAACAATGGCTAAATTGATAAAATACATAGAATATGAACAACATGACTGGAAAATTTGTTGCGATTTAAATGTAGTTGGGATGCTATGTGGAATGCAAGGCGGATATACAAAATATTGCTGTTTTTTACGCCTCTGGGATAGCCGAGCTCGCGAAGATCATTACAGAAGAAAGAAATGGCCACCAAGAATACACATTACATTGGGTGAAAACAACATAAAATACACACCTCTCGTCCAAAAAGAAAACATTATTTTGCCACCACTGTATACATATTAAGCTGGGGCTCTTTACAAATTTTGTAAAAGCCTTAAGGAAAGATGGCAATTCACTCTCATATTTGAAAAGTTTATTTAAAAGTCTTTCTTTTCAAAAAATCGAAGAAGGCGTTTTTGATGGGCCTAAAATGAGGAAACTGATGAAAGATGTAAATTTCGAATCATATTTGACGTCGGATGAAATTGCAGCATGGAGGTCGTTTAAGCTTGTAGTTTCAAATATCCTTGGATCCAATAAAAGCCCGCAATATGACGCAATGATTAATGATGTGTTAAAAAATTATGAAAAAATTGGTAAGAAATATATTTTTCTATATTTATGTATATAACACATATGTATGTATTCTTCTAACTTATTTTTCGCTTTATGTATACCAACGGGTGTAAATATGACCCTCATAATTCATTTCTTGCATTCTCATTTATACTTTTTCCCCGAGAATCTTGGCGACGTAAGCGACGAACATGGGAAAAGGTTTCACCAAGAAATGAAGTCCATCGAGCGGCGTTACCAAGGGCACTGGGATGAAAGAATGATGGGAGATTATATTTGGTTCCTCATTAGAGAAACCGATTCCGAAATCTACAAACGTCAACAAAGAACTCACAATTACTTCTAATGAAACTTGTACATGTAAATAAACTCAAATGCACATAATATAAATAAAAGTAACAAATAAACTCGATATTTAAACAGAAATTTAAAAAAAAAGATTTTTTGAAATTCTCTTACCTCTACCAAAAGGGCTATAATTTCTACGTTTATTCATAGATTTTTTTCAAATAGGCATTATTTTCTTCGCTAGGATGCAAACTTTTAAAAAATAGAATAAAATATTTTTTCTATTTTTTTTCCGTCCCAGGAAATTTTTGTTTTTTTTTTTAAATCTACTTTTTCCAATTTGTTTAATGACTGTTACTAAACCACTGTTTTTAAGTAGATGAGATATTTCCAACATTGGTAGCCCACATTAATAGCTTCAATTTAAAGTATAAGTCGATCGGGCATATACTCCAAAAATTATAGTGTAAATACTAAGGGTACCTTCGACGATATTGGTATTTTTAATAAAAAATTTAAAAAAAAAATTATCCATAAAAAAATTTTTGGTTTTGATTTTATATAACAGTATGCCACAATCTATACAAAAAATAATTTTTAGGTCTAGGACACAAAAATTTGTTTTTTGTTGCGTAGTGTTATTCGTGAAAATATGGGTTATGTTAAAGAAACGCTTTATCAACATGCATCTGATGAAGTAGTGATGTTTGCTGGGTCGAAGGATATTAATATATCCTTAAAATTTTTTCATTAAAACCAGTATTAAAAAAGAAAAATTATAAGAAAAGTATTTTTTTGAAAAATATGTTTTCACATTTATTATTTTTTTGCTTGGTTTTTTAATTTGCATTTTTTAAAATAATTTAAATAAATATTAACTTAATCTTTGTTTGTTTCTTTGTCTAAATGTTATTTGGTCGTTGTGGGCGGAAATCAGAGAAATCGTTACAAGAAAATATAGTAAAGTAGAGAAGTGGAAAAAGACATTCTTAGAATGATAGGAAAAAAAGGGAAGAATAGAATGAAAGAAAGTATAGCAATAGTTGCACTAACTTGTAGAGACTAGAAAAGTTCGGGCATAATGACTTGATGATGGACTCTTGCTTTTTGGAAAGAGCTTTGGAGGAAAATGAAAACAATATAAATAATTAAATTTAATTTACAGCTACCACAGAAATAATTAACAAAAAACAACTATTCTGTAGGGTTTCTCTCTTCAGTTTCTGATACCAAAATCCTTTTTTGCGCTGGCCTATTACCTATGATTTTTTTTATCCTGTTTTATCTTTAACTCCAAGTTGAAGAAGGGTCAAGACTTCTATCAACTTATTTGTGTTTTTTTTGAGGAGGGGAGGGGAAAATTAAGAGAGTTGGAAGGACGTTTTCTTTTTGTGGGAAATCTCCTTCGCTCTCTTCCAGGTACAATTTAAGAGGAGCTGCTATAGCTGCTGGAGGAGGAGCTGGAGCTAGAACCGGAATTGGAGTTGCTGCTGCTGCTACTGCTGGGGTGATAACTGTTGTAGGCCATGTATTGGGCATCAGAGCGGGCATAAGGTCCACCATTGGAGGGCTCCCAGCTGTTGGGATCGTATGAAGAGGCAGTGGTGGTGGGCACACCGTATTCGGCAGCGGGCATAGGGGGCATCATTGGAGCCATGGTCATCTTCATGCCACCCAATTTCTGGATAATGTTATAGATGAGGAAACCCAACACCAATTTGATAGCGATTTTAGACAAAATCAAAGCCTTGAAAGCTTTAAGTCCAATCAGAGACATCATGATGGGCATGATCACCTTCAATTTCAATTTCATGAGCAACAACAGGGGCAAGAAAGCCTTGTCCTTCTTCTTATCGCCACGAGCTGAAAGCCGAAGAAGAAAAGAGGGAACTGAAGAATTTGATTTGGGCCAAAGAGCCACAGAGACTTACCTTCACTTTGGGGAACTTCCAAATCAAAACCACGATCAGCACGATAGGATAGAACGGAATTGGCGAAGACCGTTTCGGGCAATTGTACACGGATTTCGTTCGAGTTCAAGATGCGGGCCACACGATCCACAATAACCTTATCGACAACATCATCGCTGAGGGCACGGCCACTGACATCTTCATCCACACCGGCAACAGTATCCAAATAGCTCAAGACCTTCTCTTTCAAGCAGTGCATGGCATTCGAGTTGAAGCAATTATCCACAATCGATGAGATCAACTCCTCCGAGGAATGAATGCGGGGCTCGGCCACAGCATTATCAATGGCGGCAGCATTGATGAGAGGGGCTGAGGCGGCCAGCAGCAAACAGCCTACGGCCAAAAAGGATGTGAAACGGAAGGCCATCGTTCAACAATTGCAATTATTAAAAATTCCGTTTGAACTATTCTATAGTGCCACTGATGTTCACAATGGAATTGGTATGTAAACAATGATTTAAATTTCCAACAATACTCATGATTTTATACTGCCGCTCCCCCAATATGCAAAAGAAATCAGAAAACAATGTTGGTGGATCGGTCGGACGGACTGTCGGTCGGTCTCCAAGCCGCCACAAACGCCACCAAATGCAGAGAGTCCAAAAAGGCACCACAAATACCGACGACCGACACCACCACCACGAACAACTGCCCCCAAACTGTAATTTTCTGTCCATAGGAATAAATGTACTTTTTTGGATAATGGCGACGAAAACAAACGGCGAACCGAACGTCATTTGGTCGAGCGAACTACGCAATTTTGTAAATATTTTTCAGCAAAATATTAAAAATGTCTTTTTTCCCCTAAATTTTTTGATTGATTTTTTGGTAATGGCCTAAACTTTACCAATACAAACATGACAGAGCACGAGTGGCTTTCTATCCAACCAACCATAGATTGATTCAACCATCCATCCATCGTTTCCAATCGAAACGTAAGCCAACAACTCAACAAATGCTCATCCAACCAGCCTTTTGGTGTGATTTCAACACACTGAACTACGCCATCGCCATTGCAAAAGTAAACGCCGCAGCGGTCGCCAATATGGGTTACGTCCAAATGTTATGCCCTTCCACCCGCCACTCGCCAACCATTGCAATTGCATTTTGGATACTGAACTCCTCGGTCATACTCTCACTCACACATCCAAGAAAAACTACCTTTTTCCTCTATGTACCGCTAAAGCAGTGACGCACGCGCTCTTGCTCCCTAATATGTAGCCAATTGTAAGGTTTTGGCTACTGACAATGTTGAGGTTGGTTGTAGCCACTGTATGAATGTACATAAAATATTAGTTGTTTATACTTGCGCTTTTTTATTTTTAATTTTTTTAAACTAAAAACCCGACATACATATAGACGGACGGACATATATGATCGGTGGTACTTAATTAGTATGCAAAACATAACACTCTTACGACGTTAAATTACAAGTGACAATAGTAAAGAGAAGACTTAAGCAGACTGAATTTAACCGATGCCAAAATGCAGTATGCAACGAGGTTGGTGTGATAAGTCACGGCAAAATATTCTGACACTTGTGGCATTTCACATAAAACGTCTCTCGACATATCGATACCTCTATTCTAAACAATTCTAAGTGCAAAAAGGTAGTTTTTCAGGAAAGACAATCAAAGTTTGATGCATTTTTAATTTGTGTGGATTTCCTTTATAACACTGTGCAACAGTGAAAAAAATACACGTACTTGAGAGTATAGATTCGATTCTACTATCAAAGGGTAGTATAACCCTATACTCGGTTTGGCGAAATTGGTGACCAAATTTTTTTTATGGGCCTTCAAAGTTTCTGAAAATCAGTGGGCCCCTTGAAAAAGGTGTCATCAGCTTTTGTCCAACAACTAATTCAGACTTCGTGATACCGCTTAACTATATTTGGCAATAATGTAGCTAAGAATATGCTGAACAAAGTTTCTTAATTTTTTTTTAAATCTGGCCATATGGTCTCTGTAACCCGGCTTCTTTGGACCGTAAAACTAGAATATAAATTTACTTTATATTGTAATTAATACAAATAAATAAAAAAAATAAAAATTATTTTTTCGCGTTTTCCTTACTTTTACAATATGGGTTATAATAGATTTTTAGGCACTGTTTTCTTCGTTTGGTTGCAAGATTTCACAAATGGAACGAACTATTTTTTTGCGATTCTTTTCTATTTGTTATGGTTTTTCTTCGTGCCAGAAAAAAAAACGATTTAAAAAAAAAAATAAAATTTGAAAAAAGAAAACAAAACATTAGGGAAAGGATAAAGTAGGGCGGGACCGATAATATGATACCCAACTCCACTTTATTAAGATTGGATAACAATGAAATATCCAAAGAATACTTCAACTAAAATTTGTTTACACAATTTACATCTGAGGAAACATACATATGCGAGCTATAACCAAATCTCAACCGATTTTTTTCAAATTCGTTGGTCCATGGATCAAGAAAGGCGGAATGAAATTGGGCCCCAGGAAAATAAACACCAATATTTATCCCCTCACCTTAGAGAGGAGGGTATATAGCATTAGCAACGAGCCAAAAGTGTAACACATCGAAGGAATGACCCAAGACCCCAAGTATGTTCTCGAAAGAAGTAACCGATTGACTTAAAATTTGGTATGTAATAATATTTTTTTCTATCTCAGGCTAAGTTCGAACCATAATGTGCCATATTGGTCCACTCCTACTAGTACCTCCCTCACAAAGGGTTAAAATTTAGTGAAGTATTGATTCTCTGATATCTTCTATACTACTTTCCCGAATCTTCTGTAATTCCACACATAGTAATATTTTATCTGTCGCTATCGGCTTGTCCCACCGCTTTTCGTACCTCCCACACAAAAGGGGCCATTTTGTACAAAAAGTGAACTGCTAATAACTTTAATACCAGTACATTCAAATACTTGAAATTTTGTACAGTGTAATGTTTTTATAGTACCTATAGTCCAGTGAAAATGGGCGAAGTTGCCACTCTCCTTTTGGTATCTCCACACAAATTTACCATTTTGCACCAAAAGGTTACAGTTTATATCTTTAATACGAGTTCATACAAATACTTGAAATTTTGTTCAGTGTAATGTTTTTATAGTATCTATAGTCCATTGAAAAGTGGGCATCATTGGCACGCCGCTTTTGGTACCTCCCACACAAATTTTCTATTTTGAAACAACAGTTAACGGCTTATAACTTTAATACCAGCGTAAACTTAAAGATATTTAATGCAATTTAAATTGATAAGAAATTAATTAAAACAAAAAAAATAAATAAATTTACGAATATTTTTGGGACTGAAGGTGAGGGGATTCGTAAGTCGGTTTTCCCGACTGAACTTTCTTACTTGTTTTATAAACATTGGCCCAAAAAATTATACGTCAAACAACAACAATTTGTTTGGGGCTTACTTTATTTTTGTCTGTTTTTTGGGGCTTAGTTTTATCTTTAAATTTAGAAACAGGAGAAGCTAAATATAAAGATTTGCTCCGCATAGCCAACTTTGCATTCTGTCTATAGGAGAAATTCTTAAACAGAGGCACTTTCTGCAAAGAAAATAGGTCACAATTTTGGGGTGGACCTTCATTTTGAATCTGGGAGTCAAACCTCCGGGCGCCATCAAGATACTCTACCATGCTAAATTCCAAAACAATAGGCTGTAAAATACAGCTTCTATAGGGCTGAAGGGTCAAATCGGACGAATCATATATATGGGAGCTATAACTAAATCTGAACCGATTTTCAAATTCGGCATTGTTGGTATATAGATCAATAAGCTAAATAAATTAATGCTAAATTGCAAAACAGTTGGATGTAAAATACATCTTCTGCAGGGCTAAAGAGCCAAATCGGATGAAACAAATATATGGTGGCTATAGCTAAATCTATAATATCTATTCTTCAAATTCATCATTGTTGGTCTATAGATCAATAAACTCTGCCATGCTAAATTTCAAAACAATTGGATGTAAAATACATATCTACAGGGCCAAATCGGACGAAACATATGTATGGGGCTATAGCTTAATCTGAACCGTTTTTTTTTTCAAATTCAATAGGCTTATTTCCAGGTAGGAAAGACTCCTACCTACCGATTTTCGGAGATTTTTTAAATAAAATTCCAACCTAAGCTAATATGCGACGAGGAGTGCTCAATTTTTGACTTACGAAAGTTCAAGCATCGGTAGCAATTGAAAGAATTCATAAAAAATTTAATTTCAATAATTTTTTTGTTTCTGACTTTGGCGTTCGTCCGTCATCATCTTTTTTGATCAAGTCTTCGTTTTTTTTGAGCGCTCAGTCTCTTTTGCCAAGAAGCCTCATGCTTTCCTTCGTCTTCTTTTCGTTTTTTTTCTGTATTTTTGCATCTTGGTAAGTTGCTTCATGATTTTCCAGCTATAATCAAAATAGGCTTTTTATGCTTATTTGGCCTTACAAAATTCTTCATCTTACTTACCTTCTTATTTTCCGCTACTATAAAATTAAATCTATAAAATTAAATCGTTTGAATGAATTACGAAAAAACAAAATTTTGTGCTTTAGGGGTAACGGTCATTACAGTCGGGTTTTGAACTCTTAAAAAACATTAAATTTAAACTTGTAGCCATTAAAATTGTTGCTAAGCATGAAGAAAAGTTTCAGATTTCAGCTTGGTTTTGTTTTGTTCGTAAACCACTGTTAGAACAGTTTTTCCAAAGGGCTTAAAAAGTCACATTCAATTCACGGGAAAAAACGCACACGGTGTCTTAAATTCAAAGTAGCATATTTTAGTAAGTATAAAGAAAATTAAATTAATCTTTCGGAAACTGACAGATACATTTATCTTGATATTAGCGGAAAAATTAATTTAAAATAATAATTTAATTTTTGAGCTGTAAGGGGTCATGTTCGTTGGAAACACCTTGTACCACAGTGTGGTGTAGGGTACAAAAATTCACTCACTAGAGATGGAGATTAAAAAATATATTGGAACAAACTATGTATGAAAAAGTTTTATTTACAAAAATTTTATATTCTTATACATAACTACTTTTTTTGGTTGTTCTATATACATATTTATTTCTAAATATATTTTGTTTGTACTTTTTAGCTCAAACTGCTTTAAACGTTTTGTGAGAAATTGGAAAAAATGGATTACTAGACTTTCTTCGACGTACACTAAAGGGTAAGATTTTCAAAAACATTAATTTTGATGCAAACCGATTTTTTTACAATAAATATGTATATATTTTTTTTTCAAGTAATTCGACATTATAAAATTAACCTAACCTTACGTGCCACCCCCTTCCTGCTGGTTTCTTATACGAACGTTAAACAATTTTGTTTACAAAATTTTTATTATTGGGTGCCAAATCCAACTCTTTACCTATGCCACACAGCTGCCTTTACGTAGACGACAATAAACGTCAGTTTTGGCTTTTTGACACTTGCCTTTGAAAATACAACGAAAACTTTTCTTAAGTAAAATATCTTCCCTCATTCCTCCCGCTCGTCATGAAGTTAAAAAAGTTTTAATTTCCGCTTTGTTCGGTTATTTTTTCTTACAAAAATTGTTTATTTCTTTTTGCCAATTTAGGCATTATGCACACGTTGTTTTATCGTAATTCATATTGGCAAATTTATGCAAATGAAATTTATTGAAATCAAGTGAATAATTTTATTTGTGGTAACTCACAAATTCGCCCCCTCTCTCTGCTACAACAGGTCCCATTTCTGTCTATCCATCGCACACTTTTATGCGACGAATGTGACACAATTTAATAATTTGAAAAGGGCCGAGCAATTAAATATTGTTTGAAAATTGTTGTCAATCATAACAACTCAATTGTGGTTAGATTTTATTAAAGGGGTTTTCGATTTCATTTCAATTATCTATTAGTAATTCGACCTTCACCTGGAAATGTTTAATGGTTACTGGAACCAAATACTGCTTATAATTCATACATTTTTCGAAATCAACAAAAAGAAAAGAAAAACAATACGAAAGTGTCCGGAGAAATATTATGTGGAATTTTAATTACACCGAAAAGAATAGCTTCATCGCATTGGCGAATATTGGTATTGCCCTGAAGAAACATTTCTTCAATTTGAAGCTATCAAAACATTTCATTGGCATGCAGATAAATTCTATATAAAACTTTCTGCAAAAATATACATTGATTCACGCAAACGTACAGCAATGTAAAATGTGCTATGTATTGATGTATAAATGTATGTTTGAGTGAGAAAAACGTAAAATAACATCAATTACAGATCAACCTCTCATAGATAATCTTTGGCCTTATAGCAAATAAGAAGTGAACATTTGTCCCCGGGAAAAATTTTTGTAGGCCGAACTTCCACGATCATTTCTTCAGCTAACATTTGAAATTCAAATTGAAAAATTAACAGTCTTCGAAAAATTTTGTACACATAAGACGAGGAAACAAATTTAAGGAGCAAGGAACAAAAAGGGCTTTTAAAAAAAGATATCTTTATCGCATATGCACCCACAGTACAAAATTTGGTGATCACTTATTATTTGGCGAAAATTTTGACTTTCTCTAGTCAAACTTAAAATGTCTACAACTCCTTAAATAAGCATCCTAAAGCAAAAATTACAAAATATTTTGTAATGTATATTTTCGTGAACATTTCGAGTTTCCCTAGCCAAATTTAAAATGCCAATAACTCCTGTGTGTTCCTGGAAAGATTGATGAACTTCAAACTCAATGTGCAAACATAGTCACATTAGCGTTATACGAGGTATGTATAATTGAAAATGTGAATTTTGAAATTTCTCGGGCTACGTGCATTCGATTAGCATCCTTTTTTATGTTGGCACACTTGTCTCGAACATATGTTCCTAGTTGAGTTTGTTTGGAAATAGGAACATGCGACAAACAATTTTCAAAATTCAGCAATTTTCGAACGAACTTCGCTGCCACACGCTTCTTGCCCAAAATTTTCGAAAAAAATGTATGGCATGAGCCAAACGGATATGTCGGCATCCTCTGCAACTTCTCTAATAGTGATTCGACGATTCTCCGTAACAATTTTCTTCACTTTCTCGAACTGCATCGACTGCCGAAGATTTCTTCGGCTGAGCAGTACCGGGGAACTGCAAAGCCGAGGAACTTCCTAGAAAAGGGACGACATTACAAATGCTCGAAGAATTTGCATATATTAGTGCGCCACTGTCCACATGCAAGCTTTGGCTTCGGCAAGAGGCAATCAGGCAGTCCAATAAAATATGAACAGAAATCAGCACCTGTAGGATAGCTTAGCAAATCTGGACAAGATACGAACATAGAAGGTTAAAATACCCAGCAAAATTTCCCATTACCAAATAAACTGACGGGTAAGCTAAATTCAAAACTAGTAACTGCTTATTATTTGGCATCCCTTCGAATTATTTTTACATGTACATGTCATTGGAGGAAAACAAGCATACAAGCAGCGGATAAATAACCACTTACCCTCACGCTTACAATTATTTAAAAAGTAAGCGTGGACAAAAGAAATAATTTTACGAGTGGTTTGTGTTATAGTGGATATTTCCTAGTTGCTATTGTTTGTTCACCACCATCAGTGGTGGAATGTGGTGAGAAAGTAGAAGAGTGTAAAATTGGGAAGAGCGTAACATTGGGTAGTGCGTATAATTGGGAGAGAGTAGTTATCGATTGTTGTCGTCATATGACGAGAAATATCATTTGCCGTGAGGTGGGATTGAACTCGCGACCTCATGGTTTCGTAGTATAGCATCACAACCACTGGCCTACCTCGCGATTCATAGACAAATCGCTTAATAATCAAGTACAAAAATATAACCAATCAAAATCTTCGTAAGTAAATGTCGTTACCAGATGCATTACCAGGTAATGATATCTTATTATCGCCAGCATTACTTTCGGTAAATAAATAACGACTAACTAAATAATGACAAAAATAAGTATTATTACGTAGTAATCTAATTTGAATTTTTAAACTTTTCTTTAAATTATTTAACTGAATACAAACTACAACGTATATACGTAAATAATTTAAGAAAAAATCATAAATCGTAAATCATTTAAAGAAAAGTTTATAACTTAAAATAAGATTTTCTAACTTAGATTACTAGCAATAACTTATTATACCCTCACTTTAGTGAGACGAGGGTATATATTATTTGCTACGAAAAAAAGTGTAACACATCGAAGGAGTGATCTAAGACCCTAAGTATGTTCAGCGGATATTCGTTTTGTGTCATTTTAAGTCGAATGAGCAATGTCCGTCCGTCTGTCTGTCTGTCTGTCTGTCTGTCTGTGTGTCTGTCTGTCTGCTGGCTGGTGCGCACGATAACTCTCGAAAGGAGTAACCGATTGACTTCAAATTTGGTACGTGGTAATATTTTTTTCTATCTCCGGCTAAGTTCGAAGATGGGCCATTTTGGTCCACTCCTTCTAGTACCTCCCCCACAAAGTGTTAAAATGTTGTGAAATATTGAATCTTTAAAAACTGCTATACTGCTTATCCAAATCTTCTGAAATTCCACACATAGCATTAGTTTATTAGTCGCTATTAACTCGAGAAAAATGGGCCAAATTGCTACGCCCCTTTTGGTACCTCTTACACAAATGCACCATTTTGCACCAAAAGTTAACAGCTTATAACGTTAATACCAGTGTATAAAAATACCGGAAATTTTGTACAGTGTAATGCTTTTATAGTGTCTATAGCCCTGTGAAAAATGGACGCTACTGCCACGCCCCTTTTTATACCTCCAACACAAAGGTACCATTTTGCACAAAAAGTTAAGAGCTCACAGCATGAGTACCAATGCACGAAAATGCAACAACATTTTGCACATTGTAACGTTTTTGAAGTGCCTATAGCCCTGTAAAAAATGGCCGTTATCGCAACGCCCCCTTTTGTACCTCCCACACAAAATGACCAAATCATACCAAAATTTAATATCTCATAACGTTAATATACTAGGCAAATAAACGCTTATATTCGGCGCAGTGCAATGTATTTAAAGAATCTACTATTCAGCGAAAAATAGGTGTATTTTTTAAAAACCTTCTGGTAAATCCCACACAAATTGACAGACTAATTCGTTTAATATTCCATATTACATTACTCACAAAGTGAGGGTATACCTTAGTCGGTTTACCCGACTGAAGCTTTCTTACTTGTTTTTGTAATTATTTTGTTTATTATTTTAGCATTGAGCTTTGCTTCGACGTCTGGATAAGTATACTGGGGTTGGCCCTTCTAGGAAGTTTGCCAGATTTTTCTGAAACACCGATATTTGTACCATTAGGGTCTACGTGAGCTACGTGAGAAAATCTATGGATAAATGTAGAAATTATAGCACTTTTGCTATAAATAAGAGAATTTCAACATAATCCTGTTTTAAAAACCCCTCTATTGTGAAAAATGCTGCGGGCCAAAAATGTAACACATCGATGGAGGGACCTCAGAGACCCCAAGAATATTTGGCGGAAATCCGTTTTGGGCCACTTAAAGTCATTTTAGCAATGTCCGCCTGTCTATCTGGTTGGTGCGCACTACAACTTTCCACTGGATTAATCGATTGATTTCAGATTTGGTATGTGTCAATGTTTTTATCTATCTCAGGCTAAAGAAAAGATGTACTATGTTGGCTCACTCCTTCGGGTACCCTTCCAATTGCGATTTTCGCCTATTTTTTATGGTCTTTTTTCGTACCAGCAAACAATTGTCTCTATTTGTTTTGTCGATAGTTGCAAAATTTCCGTCTGTACGTGCATTTGATGTTTTCAGCATTTCTAGACCTCATAATTCCCGGCATTCTGGACTACAAAAAATATGGTCCAAATACATAAATTTCATGAAAATAGGAATTTTAGAAAAAAATTGTAAAAAACTTTACCATAAAAAAATTACAGCCTGTTTCTGTAACTTAAATTTTAGCTTTCGTTCACCTGCCAGACGACAAACAGCTGATTTGGGTTTCACTAACTACCATCACAACTACAAGTCGCACGATAATGAACTCGTCATCCGGGCAAACACAAATATCAGATTGAGTCACTTTGTTTTAGTTGTCGACTGATAGGAAAAATTACAAAATAAAACTTAATGAAAACTAAATTAAGTAGATATTAATATAATTATGGTAAAATCGAGCAAATAATAATAAAATGTTAACATATTTAAGCGTAAAGAAGTCAACATTGGCAGCTCGCTAAGATGGAAAAAAATCATCAGTTCACAATGAGAGTCTTGGTTCAGCTCAGCTGACCCACCCAGGGTTGATTTTTTGGCCACCGCTAGTGTAAAGAGTAAATAGGTGTATTTGCTAAGGTCGACCATAAAAAATGTGTGTTTTTTATACCCTACACCACACTGTGGTATTATAAGTTTGTTTCATGGCAGATGTTAGTAACACCTAGAAATACTACAGCTAGACACACCTTAAAGTATATTGATCGACTCAGAATCACTATCTGAGTCGATTTATACATGTCTGTCCGTCCGTCTCTCCATCGAAAGTTGTCCGTTGAGTACAAGTCGCAATTTAACTCCGATCGTGCTGAAATTTTGCAGTTAGGAGTATTTCGTACCTGGAAAGAAGCCTATTGAATTTGAAGAAAATCGGTTCAGATTTAGCTATAGTCCACATATATATGTTTCGTCAGATTTGGCCCTTTAGCTGTATTTTACATCCAATTGTTTTGAAATTTAGCATAGTAGATTTTTGATCTATGGACCAACATTGCTGAATTTCATAGTTAGTTATATATATGTTTCGTCCGATTTGGCCACAAAGGCAGAGACGTAGCAAATATAAATTTTGTTAACAAATTTTACTTGAAGTATAAATTGAGTGGTGTAGGGTATCATATAGTCGGCACCACACGACTTTAGACTTTCCTTACTGGTTTAAAACGGAAGTTGTGAAATTACAGATCTTGCAATTACATTATTTTCCAATTGGTATATTGCTAACGTCATTGACGTAAGGCCAGGTGAACGAACGAACGATCCTTAGAGAAACCAAATTCCTGACGAAAGTGAGTGACTGCACGGAGGAAAATCGTCATTTTTGATATGTTTGGAACGAAAGAAAATATACTTGGAAACGATTTTTTTAAATATTATATATTTGTTAACAAATAAATTTTATTTGAAAATCAAGAAATTTTGTTTGGAACGCATATATTAAAATATTAGAACATAATTTATTTGCAAACTGAATTTCACAAATAAAATATGTGTTTACACACAAACAAAGTTATTGTTTAAGAAGATTTCCAAATATGTTTTATTTAAAAAGATTTTTAAAACATTACTGACTTATTCGAATTTTAGTTAGTTTTTCCTAAGTTTCGTGTTGAACTTTATAGCTAAAAATTTCCTTATTTATAAATATTCTTATTCATGACTTTTTGTCAATCCATCAATGTCGTTTATATTTACGAAAGATTGTTCGATTTAAGTTTTGATTAAATTTTACAAACATATAAAATTAATAAAAAAAATTCTCTTTGAAAATCTGAAAAACAGAAAACTTGTCTTTAAGTTAAGGTATTTAATACATTACCAAAATAAATAATTACAAACGAATCCTTGTTTCGGAAATACTAGTTCCAAATAAAAAATATTTGAATGGGAGCATATTTTTGTTTAGAACAATATCCTCACAAACATATAATATTTGTGTGTGTAAAATATTATATATTTGGAGTGTACCCTAAACATATGTTTATTTCAAGCCGAATATGTTTGGGACAATATACTACAGAAGCGATTTTTTTTCAGCGTGTGGTTTTCGTTCGCAGAGACTTTCGTTAGAAATACAGAAACAGGCCCTTAGTTTTGGTTTCATAAAACAGTACACCTCAATCTATACAAAATAAATTAGGTATCGGAAATAAAAAATATATTGCATAGTGTAAGAGATGGATAGTAATAGATACTCGTATATGTAGGATAACTAGACAAATCTGGCCACTATACGATTTCAGAATGCCAACATATCTCCTGGCACTAGAGAGTAAAAACTATCTACAAAAGGGAAATAGTAGTTTAACATACTTAAAAATCCCTGATTTCCGTCAATCATGCTTGGGTTCGTAGGTGTTTCACTTATGTTCGGTAGCAAATAATGCATTTACGCAACAAATATAGTAAATTTATTGCAAAAGTATGCGAAGCATCCATGAAACCAGTTACTTGGAAATGCTGATTTATCCTGATATACAGAAATACGGTTATTACATTGCAATGTTTTTGAAGGACTTTAAAGAGAAAACCATTTGATGATGTAACAAATGCTAATGTTGTTATGATTCTTTTTATTTATCCACCTAATTTAACTATATATTTTATAAATTACAATTCAAGTGAATTTTATTTACGCTTCATAAATACTGCCACAGTTATTTCCAAACAAATTAAATTACGAATTTACTCAAAAATATATTAAATTCTATTTTCGTTCTGCGCAATTTCTAGTAAAATAGTGCATAACTGACTTACCTTTGCACAGGGTGGCGCAAAAGAAATACTACGTTTGAATAGTTTATTATACATACTTCATAAAGTCGAATTTTACTCATTTAAACGTGGAGAATAACATCGCTTGAGTTCGCATAGTCGTGTTTTTTCTAAGACGCTTTCCATGACTTTTTAAAGATGTTCCCGATTTTCATCTTGCTAGACTATTCTTCCTTTTACCAAGCCTTATTTAGAACAATCTTAAAAATAAAAGAAAATATATAAAAATCATAAAGTTACAGAATATTCAAACCAGTTTTGTTTTCTTTTGCGCCATCCTGTATATGCGAACATGACTGTGTTATCTCGCATAGTTTTTGTGCGAATATACCTTTATGCGTAGAAACTTCGTGCATTTATTCTGATTTTCCTTATTCATAAAAACAACTTTCATTAATTTAAACAGTTTCGCATTTTTTCGTTGTCACTTTTCAAAGCGAATTCCTAATCGTCGAGTTTCTGTACGTGATGTTATTAAATGAAATGCTCGTGGATGTGTAAGCGTCATAGTGTAAGTGTATGCTCTTAGAACAAGAGGTAGTGGCCGACAGGTGTATACACTCTGAAAAAAATCCATACTGTAGTATATTGTCCCAAACATATTCTGCTTGTAACATATATATATAAATGGGGGATTTTATGTCAAGTGAGTGAAGTTTTAAAGCCAATGTCTTCAGATCGGGACAATGTTAAACAAATCATTGAATTGCCATAAATCTGCATTGTGGGAACCTACAGTGATTTTTTGCAAGGAATCTTTTTGTCGAATACAGCACCCAAAAAATCCATCGATTTCTACACGGGGCAGAATCGCATTTTTTGATATGTTTGAATAGAAAGAAAATATATTTGGAACACAAATTTTTATTTATTATATATTTCTAAGCTAATAAATTTTATTTGAAAATCAATAAAGTATATTTGGAACGCATGTATTAATATACTACAACAAATTATATTTGCAAACTAAATTTCTGAAATAAAATATGTGTTTAAATACAAATAATATTATTATTTAGGAATTTTTCCAAATATATTTTAAAGATTTCCAAATCTCTTGCTGACTTTTTCGAATTTAAGTTTTAATGTTTCCTTTGTTTCGAATTGTACCCAATCATTACAAATTTCTGAGTATTCCAAGCCATCACTAGTTGTCAATCCTCCACGTAATTTATATTGATCCATGATTATACGATTTTAATTATTATTATTTATTATTTTCTAAAAATTTAACTTTGAATTGTTTAAAAATTGACACAATTTATGTATTTTATGAATATTTAAATGCAAATAAATATTTGTTTCGGAAATAACAGTCACATTGGGCTGTAAACAAATATTTGTTCCGAACAACATCTTCCCAAATACACAATTTTTGTGTGTACCAATTATTATATGTTTAGAGTGTACCCTATACATATATATGTTTCAAGCCGAATATGTTTGGGACAAAATACTACAGAAGCGATTTTTTTCAGCGTGTACTACTTTGATATATTGTTATTTTTGTATAGACATTGTCAGGGGTTAGAGGATAAGCGGGGTTGGCGGATGTTTTGAAATAAATTCTTCCAGAAGTATCTCTTTTATTTCGTTCTTTGACGTGTAACATCTATTCCGAAGCCTTCAAGCCGTTTGCAGAACATTTTTATTAATTTAAAAAAATTAAAAAATATGAATAATGTTAGGCTCACTTTTATCCAAAGCCTATATGTGTGCGAATTAATAGATGTTTAAAATATAAAAAATTAGCGAAAATCGGTGAGTACAAACAGTAAAAGAATTAGATTTAAATTTAAAAATCGCACACAAAAACGTTTATATAAACATTTATATATAATTTATAATATATATTTATAATATATTTATATAATTTATAATATACAATTGCGGTCAAAATAATAGCACCACATCCACCTCCAGCCATGTGGATACGAAATTCTCAAATATAAAGCAATTTTACTCAATATTGTTATATTGAATCATTATTTTAAATCCTAAATATCAAAAATATCTACATTTTGTAAAAGAAAGTAATATATTGTGTCTTTTGAGAGGTTCTTTGAAGTAACCTCTGAATCAGGCCAGCCAAAAAAATAGCACCATAGACAAAAAGTTGATAAAGTTTTACCAATTTTGTGATTCTGAACATCCACAAATGCCTAATAAATATAATATAGGTCTAAGTATTTCATTCTTGAAAAAATTAAATGCATTTATTGAAATTAAAATACCGCTGGAAATTTTAATTTCATAAAATTTTTTCTGTACTGTAAAGTTTTGCTCTGAAAGTTGAAAATGTAGAATACAGTCTCAAAAATACTGTAAAGTTTTGTTCGCAAACTGAAAAATGTAGAATCCAGTCTATCTTGCCGCATTTATTGGTTAAAGGTTTAGTCAGGACGAGCAATGTGAAGCTTTGTATGATGAATAAAGGAGCCGCAAAGATTTTTATGTCTGAAGTAAGGCTTGAAATAGATAGAAAATATATGGGGGAACACAAATTAATTGCTTCCATCCCAGAAAAGATTTTCATGTTGGTAGTTGTGTATAATTTAATATAACCTATTGCAAATTGACATGACAAAAATTGCGCATTTTTTTTTGTTCAGATGAGTCGGATTATAATTTAATATAACCTATTTCAAATTGACATGACAAAATTGCGCAATTTTTTTTTGTTCAGACGAGTCGGATTATATTTGAGGTAGGTATTGTTGGTCCTATAAAAGTAATCCAACTAATGCAAAATGCAGTCAGAAATTTACAGACAAAGGAAGAAAACTTCACTTTGGTTTTAGCAATGTTTTTCCTATTACAGAAAAGGAACTTTACTTTATATAAAAAATATTACTGATTCATCCGTATATGAAATAATTCTTAAGATGATATTGTAGGTTAATGCATATGAAGAAATATTGCACGTCCACAGTTTGCAACAAGATAACGATCCAAAACTAGATTTTTTTTGCACTTTTTAGAAAAAAATATGTTTTTCATTTAATAATTCAAAATACCGAAACATGTGGATTACCTATAATTTCTATAGTATAGTGTTTATTTTAACCAAAGAAACCATTGTCAGCAATACAATAGTTTTTGAAGTATATCCGTTTTAATATGTTTCTATATCGTGGTGCTATTATTTTGACCGCAGCTGTATATAATATTTTAATAATACTGTGATGACGAAAGTTCTCACGGCGTTTTCGTCCACACTAATTTTTATACATAAAGTTTATTTTGTTATTTTTTAATATTTTCCTTGTTAATTTTACTATTATATTGTATTAATATTGATAATTTTAAGTACAAATGAATTATTATTCTGAGTTGAGATCATATGAAATAAGTACAGCCTGTTCAAAATACGTTAGTCATAAGTACAGTCTCGCCAAAACACCGAACCACGTGGAAGCCCAAAATGGTAAACAAAGTACCGTTGGATAGCAAGTACACAAGTACAGTCTACGCAAAACATCGAACACGTGGGTACCATAAGTTGTAAACAAGATCCCGTTAGGATGCGGCGTCATCCGAGCCCACGTGTTTATCGTAGCGACGCAGCAGAGGATATAAAAGGAAGCAGAGACAGATACTCGGTCAGTTGGTCGGCAGCCGTAACGCAGAAGACACGTAAGTATCGGGTCCCAAGGAATACGCTTCAACTAAAATATACAGTGCCAAAGGATAAATTGGAGAGTCATCGTGATCTCACTAAAGTAAATAAAACTTGAGTTGTAAGTGAACATGGAGGATCATCCTGATCTCCAATAATTAATTATAAATCGTGTCGCGAGTGAAATTGGAGGATCATCCGGATCTCCAATAATTAATTATAAATCGTGACTCGAGTGAAATTGGAGGATCATCCGGATCTCCAATAATTAACTATAAATCGTGACGCGAGTGAAATTGGAGGATCATTCTGATCTCCAATAATTAATGATAAATCGTGTCGAAAGTGAAATTGGAGGATCATTGCGATCTCCAATAATTTATGATAAGTAGTGCCGTGGATGAAATTGGAGGATTATTGCGATCTCCAATAATTTATTATAAATAGTGCCGCAAGTAATTGGAGGATCATTGCGATCTCCAGTAAATAACAATAGGGCGCTGTAAGTGAAATTGGAGGATCATCCTGATCTCCAATAATTAATAATAAATCGCGTCGCGAGTGAAACTGGAGGATCATTGCGATCTCCAATAAATAGTGCCGTAAATGAAATAGGAGGGTTTTCTAGATCTCCAAAGATTATTTATTTTATTTATAAACCGAGTCGTGAGTGAGCTTGGAGGGTCTCTCTGATATCCAACCAATATTTACATATTGGTATAGTGCCGTAACTACATACATATTATTCGTATTTAAGAAACTGGAGGGTCTCCGAGATCTCCAGGAACAAAGAATAAACAGCGTCATGAGTGAAATTGGAGGGTTCTCCTGATCTCCAATTGTTATTTATAAACAGTGTCGCGAGTGCGATTGGAGGGTCACTCTGATATCCAACAATTATCTATATATTGTTATAGCGCCGCGAGTGAAATTGGAGGGTTATCCCGATCTCCAATAAATACATATTAATCGTGTCTTAAGGAACATTGGAGGGTCTCCGCGATCTCCAGAAACAAAGAATAAACAGCGTCGCGTGTGGAATTGGAGGGTCACCGCGATCTCCAATAACTACAAATAAATATCACCGCGAGTGGAAATTTAAGTGTCATCCCGACCTACACTATTAACTATAAATAGAGATACCGAAGAGATCATTGATTAGACCCCATCCGCCGTGGGATTAGAAGAAAAACCAACGGTAGCAGATAAACCCATCTAACGACACCGCCCAACGACCAAACTCGAAGACGACGAAGATCCCGCTATTTGAAGTATCCTGACATACATTCATACGTATTATAACTAATTTAATTATAAATCATCAGAACAATTTTAAATAAAACACCGAGATTGGAATATTGTAAACATCAACTACTGTCTTCTTACTCTCTGTCACTGCAAATATAAATTTCTGTGACGAACCCATTCCCCGCGAGCATATCCCAGCAACCGGAGGAAACTCGTCGTTACAGTGGCGCCCGAGCAGGGACAGTGAGAGTAAACAAACTTTATATTAAAAAACAAATATCCAATAAAACGGTATAAAAAAAATCGCTAACAAGAACCTCGTTTCGGGAAACAGGTTCCTACAATATGTCTTCTAGCCTTCGAGTCACTTGGGCTTACGGTCTACGGAAAGAAGAGCTGAACCGTTACCTCACAGAGTTTGGCTGTGATGTAGATGGTACCGTCGAAGAGCAGCGGAAGCGGTTCGCGATGTTCTTGAATGGGTACCATGAGGATGAGCGCATGCCTAGGCTCCTCGAGTTACAGGCCATGCATGAGCGAGCTAGTACCGAGAAGAAGCCCGCGACTCCGCATAAGGATGCACACACGCAAATGGATCCAATAGATTTAAAGTCGCCGACGCCATCGCTACTGCGTATTCCACCGATGGAGGAGATCTCGCGACATGAGCAAGTCACTCAACTGGAAGTACCGAGAAACACGACCCAAAAAGTGCAGGACGTTAGAGGTATCGCCGACCAAGTCCGGAAATGGAATCTCAGTTTCGATGGGGAACGGGAACCTTGGGAATTCCTGGAAAGATTAGAAGAACTATCCCACATGTACGAAATACCCACTGACCGAATAACCACTATAATGCCCGAAATCCTCACGGGAAAAACGTTGGTGTGGTATCGGAATAACAATCTACGTTGGGGCACCTGGACGGGATTCAAGCAGGACTTCCTCAAATTCTTCTTGCCATCCCGGTATTTCGAGAATTTGGACGACGAGATTCGCCGACGAAAGCAGAAGACCCGAGAATCCTTTAAAAACTATTCGCTTCATATGCAGAATCTCATGAGGCACGGCGAATACACCGATGAACAGAAACTAGAGAGAATCTTCAGAAACGCGTTGCCAGAGTACCAGTGGTATATCCGCAGACGGGATTTCCTGAGCCTTGCCGAACTTATAGGAATGGCAGAGGATATGGAAGGCATACCTTCTCAGCCAACGCCACACAGAGAACAACATCGACGCATGAATCCCGACGAAACACAGCAGAATCAGCTACCCCGGATAAATCCAAGCACGGCGTGTCGACGTTGTGGACAGGATGGTCATTTCGCGTCGCAATGCCAAAGAGAATCCGTACTGTTCTGTTGGGTTTGCGGACGTCGCGATGTGCGGACCATCCAATGCTGTCGCCGTCGGCCGGGAAACGGATCACGGGACCGTACCGAACGAGGAGGTATGGGTCCCCAGAACGTAACACAGCAGTAAACACCTCAATACACCTCGATCCCAACAGGCTAGTGGCGACGATCCTCCTCGGAGAGATGTTGGTCCTCGCCACAGTCGATACCGGGGCAACACGCTGTTTCATCAGCGAGGGATTTTCCCAAGCCATAGCAGAAATTAGTACCCGACATCCCTGTAATTCCATGGTCACACTGGCTGATGGAGCCCAACGCCAAATCAACTTCGAGCTGGAAACCCTAATCAACATCGGGCAGCTTCAGATTCGGCAAAAGTTGCTCATCATGCCGGATGCCACGGAAGATATAATACTTGGACTCGATTTCCTGATTAAATGTGAAGCGCAGATATCATGCGCTGGACTTACGTGCCGTTTCCAAGCTCTCAATGACTCAAGAAATAGACTCCCTGACCGGAATTTACATCTACATGTGGCCCAGACTTCACCGGATGACACGTCGGAAGCCGTCGGAATGACTGCTGAAAGTGTATCAGAGAGCCCAGAAAACCACCGCAGAAATTTACAAGTCAAGGATCATAGCCCTGATGACCAAGACAGGATCAATATCTTCTTAGAAGGGGAGCTTCAACAGTTCCGGGAATTGCATGGATTATCAACAGTAGCCACCCACAGGATTGTAATGACAGACGACCGCCCATTCAAGCTTCGGTATGCACCACGGAATCCCGCGATGCAAGCTATCATCGATGCAAAAATCAACGACCTTCTTGTCAACGGATATATCGAACCTTCCCGTAGCGCCTACAGTTCCCCAATTACCCTAGCTCAGAAGAAGAATGGAACATGGAGACTCTGCATGGATTTCCGCCATTTAAATAGCAGATCGGACCCGGACGCGTACCCGCTGCCACGAATATCGTCTATACTGGATCGCCTAAGGGAAGCTACGTACGTGAGTAGTCTGGATCTAAAAGATGGTTACTGGCAAATCCCCCTGGAAGAAGACAGTAAGAAGTACACCGCCTTCACCGTCGCCGGCAGGGGCCTATACCAATGGCGGGTGATGCCATTTGGATTACATTCGGCACCAGCTACTTTTCAAAGAGCTCTCGACAGTGTAATTGGCCCTGAGTTAGAGCCCTTCGCATTCGCCTACTTGGACGATATCATAGTTACCGGAAGAACACTGGACGAACATTTGGAGCACCTCGGAGAAGTTTTCCGTAGACTGAGGGCTGCTAACTTAAAAATTAACCCTGAGAAATGTGAGTTCTTCAAGCGGGAGACAAAATATTTAGGACACGTCGTCAGTGCGGAAGGAATTCATACAGACCCCGATAAAGTTGCAGCGATTCAGGAAATGTCCCCACCAGGTAACCTGAAGGAACTACGCCGCTTCCTCGGTGTTGTATCCTGGTACCGTCGCTTTGTACCCGAGTTCGCCACCCTCGCATTCCCTCTTACCTCGCAACTAAAGAAAGGAAAGCACTGGAAGTGGACCGAAAACCAGCAAACTGTTTTCGAGATATTGAAGATGAGACTGACGCAAGCTCCCGTCTTGGCTTGCCCTGACTTCTCGAAAACGTTTATTCTTCAGACGGATGCCAGTGTTCATGGGCTTGGAGCCGTTCTAACACAGGAACTTGATGGCGAGGAACGAGTAATCGCGTACGCGAGCCGCACCTTAAATGCGGCTGAGAGGAATTACTCTGCTACGGAGAAAGAATGCCTGGCCATCGTATGGGGCATACGAAAGATGCGTCCATATCTGGAAGGTTACCGATTCCATGTCATCACTGATCACCTATCGTTGAAATGGCTGAATTCAATCGATAACCCTACGGGACGACTCGCCAGATGGGCTCTCGAACTGCAGCAGTATAATTTCACGGTGCAATATAGAAAAGGAAAATACAATGTTGTTGCTGATGCCCTGTCCCGCCAGCCATTAGAATCTCTTCAACGAGCTACCGTGGACGAGACCACTTCATGCAAATGGCTGCAGAAAAGGTTACAGGAAATTAAGCAGAACCCAGAGAAATTCGCCGATTACGCCGTAATTGATGGACAACTATTCCGACATATCCCGAGGCACACTAACGATGAGGACTGCACCCCGTGGAAGCTTTGTGTGGCCACTCATCTGCGAGAACGGGTACTTCATGAAAATCACAGTCAACCCTCCGCTGGACACTTAGGAATTAGGAAAACGGTCAATCGAGTATGCAATAGGTACTACTGACCAGGAATGATCCGTGACGTGGCGAAATACGTTCGAAGTTGTCAGTCGTGCCAGCAATATAAACCGAGTCAAGTTGCGCCCGCTGGTGAAATGCTTATCACCATTCCCGAAGAACCATGGGCCACTGTCTGCGCGGATTTTGTGGGACCCTTACCCAGAACCAAACATGGAAATACGATGCTGCTGGTATTCTTCGACCGTTTCTCGAAATGGGTAGAATTAATACCGCTACGTAAAGCAACTGCAGACATCGTGGTTAAATCCTTTAGAGAACGAATTTTGTCCCGATTTGGAACACCGAAAATCCTCGTAACTGACAACGGGAGTCAGTTCACCAGCAGAGTCCTTCAGAAGTATTTACAGGAAATTGGAATTCATCACCAGTTCACCGCTCCGTACTGTCCACAGGAGAATCCGACCGAACGAGCAAATCGCACGATCAAGACCATGATAGCGCAATTAGCTCAGAATCAACATAATAAATGGGACGACAATTTACCGGAGATAACGCTGGCTATAAACACCAGTACCTCCGAATCTACAGGATATAGTCCCGCTTTCTTGATCCAAGGACGGGAACCGCGATTGCCAGCGGCTCTCTATGACGAGCTTGTCACCGGAACCGGCGCGGTTACCCATACACCGGAAGGAAAAGCTAAGGAACTGCAGGAGATATTCAAAATTGTCCGCAACCAAATAGGTAGGGCTGCCGAAGACCAAAGGCGACACTACAATCTTCGCCGTCGACCCTGGAAACCGAAAATCGGTGATTTAGTTCTTGTTCGTCAACACCCATTATCAAAAGCGGTGGACAATTTCGCCGCGAAATTAGCCCCAAAATTCGACGGACCCTATGCAGTATTGAATTTCCCGTCTCCTGTAATAGTTCGCGTCCAACGCCGCGGATCTACCGAATGTCGAAACGCGCACCTCAGTGAAATTAAACAGTTTATTGACCCTCCATCATCCGACACAAATCAATCTGACCCGACCCAGCTAAAGAATTAATTATTTTCTCTTTATCTTTCCCAGATCAATACAAATGCAATGGACGACAGTACCGCCTCCTGGTAAACCGCCACTGCAAGGCGATCGTCATTCCGCTGGGAGGAGGAGAGGCAATGTGATGACGAAAGTTCTCACGGCGTTTTCGTCCACACTAATTTTTATATATAAAGTTTATTTTGTTATTTTTTAATATTTTCCTTGTTAATTTTACTATTATATTGTATTAATATTGATAATTTTAAGTACAAATGAATTATTATTCTGAGTTGAGATCATATGAAATAAGTACAGCCTGTTCAAAATACGTTAGTCATAAGTACAGTCTCGCCAAAACACCGAACCACGTGGAAGCCCAAAATGGTAAACAAAGTACCGTTGGATAGCAAGTACACAAGTACAGTCTACGCAAAACATCGAACACGTGGGTACCATAAGTTGTAAACAAGATCCCGTTAGGATGCGGCGTCATCCGAGCCCACGTGTTTATCGTAGCGACGCAGCAGAGGATATAAAAGGAAGCAGAGACAGATACTCGGTCAGTTGGTCGGCAGCCGTAACGCAGAAGACACGTAAGTATCGGGTCCCAAGGAATACGCTTCAACTAAAATATACAGTGCCAAAGGATAAATTGGAGGGTCATCGTGATCTCACTAAAGTAAATAAAACTTGAGTTGTAAGTGAACTTGGAGGATCATCCTGATCTCCAATAATTAATTATAAATCGTGTCGCGAGTGAAATTGGAGGATCATCCGGATCTCCAATAATTAATTATAAATCGTGACTCGAGTGAAATTGGAGGATCATCCGGATCTCCAATAATTAACTATAAATCGTGACGCGAGTGAAATTGGAGGATCATTCTGATCTCCAATAATTAATGATAAATCGTGTCGAAAGTGAAATTGGAGGATCATTGCGATCTCCAATAATTTATGATAAGTAGTGCCGTGGATGAAATTGGAGGATTATATTGCGATCTCCAATAATTTATTATAAATAGTGCCGCAAGTAATTGGAGGATCATTGCGATCTCCAGTAAATAACAATAGGGCGCTGTAAGTGAAATTGGAGGATCATCCTGATCTCCAATAATTAATAATAAATCGCGTCGCGAGTGAAACTGGAGGATCATTGCGATCTCCAATAAATAGTGCCGTAAATGAAATAGGAGGGTTTTCTAGATCTCCAAAGATTATTTATTTTATTTATAAACCGAGTCGTGAGTGAGCTTGGAGGGTCTCTCTGATATCCAACCAATATTTACATATTGGTATAGTGCCGTAACTACATACATATTATTCGTATTTAAGAAACTGGAGGGTCTCCGAGATCTCCAGGAACAAAGAATAAACAGCGTCATGAGTGAAATTGGAGGGTTATCCTGATCTCCAATTGTTATTTATAAACAGTGTCGCGAGTGCGATTGGAGGGTCACTCTGATATCCAACAATTATCTATATATTGTTATAGCGCCGCGAGTGAAATTGGAGGGTTATCCCGATCTCCAATAAATACATATTAATCGTGTCTTAAGGAACATTGGAGGGTCTCCGCGATCTCCAGAAACAAAGAATAAACAGCGTCGCGTGTGGAATTGGAGGGTCACCGCGATCTCCAATAACTACAAATAAATATCACCGCGAGTGGAAATTTAAGTGTCATCCCGACCTACACTATTAACTATAAATAGAGATACCGAAGAGATCATTGATTAGACCCTATCCGCCGTGGGATTAGAAGAAAAACCAACGGTAGCAGATAAACCCATCTAACGACACCGCCCAACGACCAAACTCGAAGACGACGAAGATCCCGCTATTTGAAGTATCCTGACATACATTCATACGTATTATAACTAATTTAATTATAAATCATCAGAACAATTTTAAATAAAACACCGAGATTGCAATATTGTAAACATCAACTACTGTCTTCTTACTCTCTGTCACTGCAAATATAAATTTCTGTGACGAACCCATTCCCCGCGAGCATATCCCAGCAACCGGAGGAAACTCGTCGTTACAATACATAATAGAGAAGTACCAAAAAATACCAATGTTTCAAAATGAAAGATTTTTTAAAACGAACAATTACTTAAAAATGAATAAGGAAATTCCAAAAAATAATTTTTCATATTGACACTTTTGTTTGGGAGGTATCAAAAGTGGCGTGCCAATAACGGCCACTTTTTAAGTACTATGGGTACTATAAAGTCGTTACACTGTAGAACATATCAAGTGTTTGTATGTGCAGGAATCGATGTTGTAAGCCGTTAACTTTTTTTGCAAAATGATCCTTTTGTATGGGACGTACCAAAAGCGTATGTACCAAGTGGTAATAACGCCCATTTTTTACGGGATTATAGGTACTTTAGAAGCTGACGTTCATTGCTAGAATGACTTAAAATGGCCTAAAACGGATTTCCATCAAATATTCTTGGGGCCGTTTAAAATGTAATGGGTGTAATGGGCTTAAAAATCCGTACTTGATTCAAGTATTTTGTACTTGCTTTAAGAAAATCCGTACTTAACGTACTTTTGACACCGCTACGGCTTGATTCAAGTACGGATTACTCAATTTTTTATTTCTGTGTAGTTACAATACTTTTATTTTATATTTGGATACACATTAGTGATGAGTTCATCTTTTGTTTGGGTGAATTGGTGACTAAAAGTATCTACTGCTATTTGTCCATTTCCAATTCTCATTAGTTCTTTAAAAAAACATCTGCGGATTTATCCTGTTTCAGGAATAATCTCATATTTATACATAATTGAATTGTTTTTACGTATCGCCACAAATACGATGACTTCCGACATGCGTTTAACTCATTTGCCGCTGTTGATTTAGGAAAGATGGGAAGTGTTTGTCGAAAGTCGCCCGCCAGCAATATCAAAACGCCATCAAAGTGACCATTATTGTTGCGCAAATATTTCAATGTTCTATTGAGTTCTTCTAATGATCGTTTGTGCGCCATCGAGCATTCATCCCATACGATCAATTTTTTCAACACTTTTGCCATAGCTGATTGCTTTGAAATGTTCCAAACTGAATTTTCATCAATCTGCAGGTTTAACGGAAGCTTCAGTGCTAAATGTGCCGTTATTCCACCATCCAACAGCGTTGCAGCAATTCCGGTCGATGCAGGAGCTAACGCAATGCCAAACTGAGCTCATATTGCTGCTAATATCAGATTTGGGTTCTAGATGTTCATTTCAGATTCATTTTTAGATTCTTAGCCCTTTAATAACTAAAATAATGGGAAAAGGTGGTTACTGCTACACTGACCATTTTTTGCCATGTGGTCAGTTCTAGCGCTATCAATAAATTGAGTATTGTGTTTGTTCTTTCAGTAATACCTTATAAGATCAAAAGATAGCATTTTGTACATATGGATTACTATACACGACAAATATAAACGCGAAAAATAATTTTGAATTCTCAATCTGTGGTCAGTGTATCAGTAACCAAGAAAAAACCATATGTGTGCAAACTTTCAGTATATTACTTGTAACAGTAGGTCTCAGTGGTCAAGAGGGTAAATTTTCGTTGTATAGTACTACATATTTACAAAGATTTAGGTTTGTTTCTTGTAAAAGTTTTCTGAAAGCATGAAAATAATACGAACAAAAACTGACCACTGGTCAAAATCCGAGACTGTGAAAAGTCCGTGGTTTATAAAACACTCTATCCTGTCCATATGCTAAATTTCAGCTTTATAGGTCTTACCGGAGACTCAGCGGCCAAGTGGTCAAAAATTACTTGGCGTAAAAGCACTTCCTTTGGAGAACTGTGTGATTGTCATTTGACCTCTTTTTATGGCATTTTCCATCACTTTGGCCAAAACTTCCGGCGATAGGTCCTCACATTCTTGAGGGATATTGTCTTTAAGAGCTGCAAGAGTCTGAGGCTTGTTGACATAAACCCGCGACTTCAAAAAGCCCCACAAAAAGAAGTCTGGAGCGGTCAAATCAGGCGATCTTGCTGGCCAGTGCAAATCGCCAAAAAGGGAGATTAGGCGCCCGGGAAATGCATCCTTCAGCATATCGGTTGTCCGTCCTGTTGGAACCACATGTTTTCCAATCCCAATTCATCAAGTTGCGGCAAAAAGAACTCGTTGATCATTGCTCTGTAGCGCTCACCATTCACAGTAACCGTTCGGCCCGCGACGTCTTCGAAGAAAAAAGGTCCGATGACTCCTCCAGCGAAAACAGCACACCATACAGTGACTTTGAACGGGTGTAATGGCTCTACGTGGGTTACACGCGGATTTTCAGTGCCCCAGAAGCGTAAATTTTGCTTATTTGATTAAGGATGGCTTGAGCGTATGTTAGACGCGATTGGCGGTCAGCAGCTAACAGCTGCTTTGTACGGAAACATCTTCAAATCTTGTACCAAAATTCGCTGTAGAGACCGTCGACTGATACCCATTTGCGTGGCACGTCGTCTGGTCGATGTCGACGGCGCTTCCATGACATCCTCGGCAACAGCAGCAATATTCTCTGCAGAACGGCTACTCCGGGGTCTGCCACGCCTGGCAGCATCTCGTGTTGTGCCAGTCTCTTCGAGGCGAGCGGCTAAACGTCGCAGTGTTTCACCAGTAGGCGTTGGACGGCCAGGAAATCTGCGACGAAATTCACGTTGTGCCAAAGTCACCGACCGATTATTGGTCAAATAAATAGTCAGCAATATTCCGCGTTCTGGAGCAGTGTAGCATAACATTGTTTATTAACGTGTATTTCGCATGTGTTTACTACACAAATGTCAAAACAGAACTGACATTAGGGGCCAATCGCAAAATTTATAGCATTTTCTGATAGGAGGATTACTTTTGCGCCACCTGTTATATATAGATAAAACTGGGACATTTTGAATTATTTGTATTATGTACATAAATAATGTACATTTCATAGAAACATTAAAACCTTCATAACAATTAATATAAAAGTTGCAATTACATTTTTGTTAGAAAATGCCGCGCTTTACAATTTCGTATGATTTGAAGAGTCAGATTTCAATACCTAATTTATGGAAAATAACTAACAAATCGAACTCAAAGCTGAATTAATTTTACATTTTGTTTCAATGAGTTAAAAGAAAAGGTCCATTTTTGATCCATATACTAAATATACTGGAATTTATCTCAAGTGCTAACACAAAATTTGGCTGTACTAATTGTTAAAACTTGTAAAAAAGAGTTGATATATACATATACTATAAGGGCGGATACAAAATTTCATACGAAGTAAAATTATGCCGCAGAATCAGAGGAACATTTTTCTTTTGTACTTTATTAAAAAAACGACACCAAATAAATTGTCAATTTTTGGTACACAGCAAGATAATACCAATATCAATTGTTCTCATTAATTTGTTTCAGAAAAAAATCGGTTGTGGTTTATTTTCAAGCAAAACAAAAATGTTTGCAATTAAATCACAGCGCGAACTTAGTTTCAGCCTTAACAAATGGGTTTTATCGAACTATCTGTTAAATTTGTATATCACATCCAAAATAACATCAAACAAGTAAGAAAGTTTCAGTCGGGTAAACCGACTAAGGTATACCATCACTTTGTGAGTAATGTAATATTGAATATTACTCGAATTATTCTGTCAATTTGTGTGGGAGGTACCAGAAGGGCCACCCGGCGAGTTGGAGGGGATGTTCGGCTTTCAAGGAATACCAGGAGTTTAGGCTTAAACTGTCAAAGGAGGCCAGTGAGAGGAGACGAGGCTACAGAAAATGTGTCTCGTTCAATCTTTCAATCTGGTTTTGTTAGTGGAGGGAAGTCATTTGCTTCATGTTTTCATCAAGCTGGTGACCCGAATTTTTCTGATGTTAGAAGTCCGGCGAGAGCTTCGCCAATAATCGCTGAATTTATGGAGATAACTAAGGTTATTTGTGGATCGGAGGAGAAAATAAAAAAGTTTATGCTTAACTATAAGACTATGTCAAAGGAACAAGCCAGACAGGAATGCTTGTTATTACCCAAGGAAGTTTCAGAATCTTATGGTCCATAGGTATTTGAATTTTTTGACATTTAACGTTAGATCTCTTGTGGATACTAGTAGAAGAATTCAATTGTGTGATGATTTGAGGAATAATGGGATTGATTTAGCGTTTATTCAGGAAACGCATTTGAAGTATCGTAAACGTGTTAATTTGAAGCAAAATTCATTCATTAGTGATGATGGAGCTCAGGGTATTGGTGTTGTTGTAAGGGATTCTATTGAATATACAAGGGTTGATATTCCGAACATAATTTTTCCGAATATTTTTATAAAGGTCGAAATGAATTTCAATGGCACTTTAAAGAAGTTTCTTTTTGGTTGTGTATATTTTCCGTCTAATTATAACTCTGTTTCTATTTCTGATGGTCTTTCTGCAATTAGCGTTTTTTCTCAGAACTATGATGGTGTGGTTATTGGTGGCGATCTTAATGCCAAGAATTCCGTTTGGGGGATGCATTTAATAATGCGAATGGTATAGTGTTGAACGATTGGATTGTTCGTAATTCATCTGACTTTACGAGGCTTTGTGCTTCGCGACCATCATATCTGAACGGCTCGTCATTTTTGGATAATTTCTTGATTAGTTCGGATTTACTTGATGACATGGACATTAATTACGAGGTTGAATGTCTGTCGACTTTCTCGGACCATTTCCCTTTGAGACTTCGACTCAGATTTAGTGATTTTCGGTTTCTGCTAAAGGTTCCTCGAGGTATTCGGTCGTTCGATGGAACTGATTGGGATCTTTTTCGTGATGATGTGACGGTAGGCTTGTCGGTGAACTTTCCTCCATGTGATCGGAATCATTCGAACTCTAAGATTGATACTTATATTCGAGAGTTTTCGTCACTGATGAATGGGACAACTTCAGGGCATTCGTCGAATGTGGATCTAAGGGGTAGGAGGTTTGTTGTGTCACAGAATGTTCGAAGACTTTCCCAGATTAGGCTAGGTTAGATTAAGCATGACCTTCAGAGGAGACTGAAGACTCTTTACCACCGCACACTGAATAGGTCTCATCCGGATTATTTACTTATTTCGAAGCAGATTCAACTTCTAGGGATTATTATTATTAAGGAACAGGTGAATTTGGAATAGGCTGATCGGTTGATCAGGAAACTAGAAGGAATAAGGCCAGGAATAGGGCCTTTAAGGAGATTTATGGCGTAATTGGTTCAAGGCGTCAATCTGGTGTAGGACAGGTTTCCGTTCGTGGAGTTTTGATGGAAGGACCACGTAGACTGAGTGCACTGAAGGACCATTTTCCTTCCGTTTATCAACCATTTACTCCCGACAGAGACGTTGCTGGAATAGTTCTGGTTATCACAGAGAACATTTCCGGGGTCTCTGAACCCAGGTGTGTCTTTGATGGGTATTCTGGGGCTTTGAATACGTCGGACTCCGGTATGGTTTCGCTTGATAGTGTTGTGGAACATGTAGCATTGTTGAACAATAAGAGATCTTCCGGTCCAGGGGCCTAATCACGGCATCCGCTAACGAAATCGTTTTCATGTCGAAAAAGATATCGAAGCAACGACTTGCTTGGATCACGGGAATCGACCGACAATTTTGCTTGTTTGCTATCATTTTGTTGTGAATGTTAATGTCAAATAGTGACGAAGAAGAAAAAAATATAAATAAGTTGAGAACGGCGGGACAAGCAACATAGAAAAATAAGAATTAAAATAGTTTCAATGAATTATATTTTTGATTTTTAAATGGATCCAATGTTCTTTTTTTATTCCTCATCTTCGGATTCGGAGGAGGAATATAAAGCAAGGTTTATTCGAAGAGAAATAAGGGACAAAAGTAATCCTTTGTCATTGTCTGAATTCTGAATTGGCCAGTGGTGAATTGGCCAGTGGTAGTTACCAACACAATGTTGGAAATGATTATCTTGTTGGAATAGCACAGAGTACTTTGTGTAAGATTGTGAACAATGTTTGTAAAGATATACAAAGAAAATTGTGCCCGAAACACATAAAATTTTCTCCAGATAACTCATCACAATGCATGGAGTCCTTCATGGAAAAATATGGGATTCCCGGAGGTAATATTTGCACACTAAATATGTGGAAATATTAACAAAATATATATAACTGTTCTACTTCAGTGATCGGTTGTGTTGATGGAACACATTTTCCTCTTCAGAAACCGACGAAAGACGAGCACACTTTCTATTCTAGAAAAGGGTTCCATAGCCTAAATGCTATGCTGGTAACATGAAATTAACATATAAATATCAAAAAGAACAAATGTTTTCATCATTTATAGATTTGTGACCATGAATTTCGAATTTTAGCTATAAACTCTAAGTATGGCGGTGCAGCGCACGACTCATTTGTGTGGAGACAATCGGAACAGTGGAATTTACTCCAACGACTCTATTCCGAAGGTTTAAAAAATGTTTGGATTCTTGGTAGGAATATCTTTGTGCTTTCCATGTTCATATTATTAAATATTGTACTGTTATTTTTATTCCAGGCGATGCAGGATATCCTCTCGAACCATGGTGTATAGTTCCCTACAGAAACCCAGCAACAGGCTCAGAAGAAGCATTCTTCAATGAAATCCATTCCAAGGCAAGGTGTATCGTGGAAAGAACAATAGGTATTTTAAAAGCTCGTTGGAAAATTCTCTGCCATGAGAAGAGAAGCCGCTACACACCTGAAAAAATGGCACTTTTTGGAAATGTATGTGCCGCGCTCCACAATATATGTATTCTTTTCAAAGTCCCAATGTATATTCAACATTTCCCAGCAGAGAACTTTTCCATTGAAGTAGATAATGAAGGGGAAACCGAATTAATAAGAATCGGGGAAAAGATAAGGGATCAAATTAAGAGATTGTTAAGAGAAAATTATTAAAATATAAATTATTTATTCTTTTAAACAAAAATTATACCTCTTGTAATTAAATCACTAAAATTAAAAAGTAATGATATAAAAGTTAGATTAAAAAGTAAAATTATTCAGTTCAAATGTCCAGCATTTGTTGCTATCCTTTAAAGAAAATAGGAACTATTTTAATGTTCTACAATTCAATAGAAATTTTCATATTATGTTCTGTTGAAGGGATTCCAACTCCAGAGTTTTTATTTGTAGGTCTATTTTCTTTGTAGCCATGCTCAATTTGTGCTCTGACTCTTTTATGAATAGAGATCTTTCCTTCAAAGATATTATTTTGTCCAATTTGCTATTATTTTCCTCGATCACTTGTATATGCTTTTCCTTCAAGTGTATAATTTGCGTCATTTTGTGGCTGATGTCTGCTTGCCAGTCCTTCACTTGATCCATATTTTCCTTTAATAAATTAATTTTGGATTCGCCCTTATTCGTCCGTCGTTTAGGTGTGTTAATCGTTTCAATTTCGATTTCTTCGTTTTGGTCATTCTCAGCAACATTAAATTGATTCACATTTTCTTGACCAACATCCAAAACACTACCAAAACATTCAACGTCCTTCAAACCTTCCACAGAGGCAGTAAGACCGGCAGCTTCTAAAATTTGTTCGTCCACCGTAGTCAATCTTTTTTCTTCAAAAGGGCCGCCTCCAGTTCTTTTTAAGGAAGATTTGTTGAAAGACAACTTCTTCTTAACGGCATGTTTTTGGTCAGAGAAAACCTAGGCAATTTATGAGATACATACGTAAGAATTGCGACATTTATATATATACCTTTTCAAACTAACTACTCATATGTGACTTATGGCATTATCCAATGAAAAAAGAAAGCGGTTAAATATAAATAGTTGGACAACATTAAACAAGTATAAGAAAAAGTGTGGCCTGGAAATGGATGCCAAAAAAAATGTGGTACGATGTAGTTCGCTCATTTTTACCTTCTTCCAGGAATTGCAATTCTTGCATGGAGGACCTGATGCATTTAGTTTAATCGTCAATTTATCCCACAACCTTTTCGATGTTGCCCTTGCCTGTAAACAATTTATAAGCCGATTTTTCGCCAAGTCGGCGTGCGCCGTCATAAAATCTGCCAGTATTACTTTTTGTTTTCCATTAATTCTGCTAACATTTGTCCTAGAAATTTATAAAACGTTAAAATTTATATAAAAATAGCACAGAAAACTTACATTTTGCTTTCCTCTTTGATTTAAAAATTGAAACACAACCAAACGTTCGCACAAAAGCAAAGTAAAAATAGTTTTCGATGACATTTTTGTTGTCGAGAAATTTCTCGCAAATTTTTTGTCGATAACGATTGCTGTGATCCAAAACATAAAGTTTACGATCGGAACTTATCGATAACGGATGCCGTGATTAGGCCCCAGATATCATTTCGAATTATTTGATTAGGAAAATGCCAACTAGGGCTTTTGAGTTTTTGACAATTATTTTCAACAACTGTATCAGCAATTGCTACTTTCCTGATTCATGGAAGAGGATTATTCCAATTGCAAAGAAACCTGGGAACTCCGATGTCAACAATCTGAGACCAATTTCTATGCTGTCGAACTTAGGGAAGCTTCATGAGAAAATTGTTTTGGGGAAGATGCGAGTGGCTGTCGAGGATCTGTATGTATATTCCTGAGTACCAGTTTGGATTTAAAAAGGGTCATTCGACGACCCACGCATTGCTGAAATGTCAAGATGACGTCGTCAGGAACCTGAGACAATCTAAGTGTACTGTTGCGGTATCCCTTGATATTGAGAAGGCATTTGATCATGCGTATCATGACGGGATTCTGTATAACCTGATTAATATTGGATTTGATAGGTTTGCGTTAAAACTTCTTCATAGCTTCTTTCACGATCGGAAACTTTTTGTTGAGGTGTATGATACCTCCAGTTCGATAGGTGATATTGGTTGTGGTGTCCCACAACACATTTTGTACAATGTATTTATCCATGATTTCCCTCACATATCTGGCGGTCGAAGAGCACGCTGATGATTCTTTATTATACGCGCGTGCTGAGTCGCCGATTGTTGGTCTTTGCTTGGTTAAACGACATCTGTCTGTTGTTAACGATTATTATACTTCCTGGGGTATAAAGATAAATGAAAATGTGAGGCTTTATGTCTGAGGAAGGCGTCAGGAAAAATGTATTATGATTGTAAAATAAGTAACGGTTCTATAGTTAATTCAGGTTCAGAAATGCCTTCGATGGTTGTAATTGAAACATTCATTCAGTTGTTTTTGAAACAGTGACGAGAATGGGTGATATAGTTGAACCAGAAACGTTGTACAATTTCAGTTTGTTGGGGGTGCTCACAGAAACTGCGAATGCAAATGCAAATGCAAAAGGAAAACATAAATATAGAAGCATTGCCATTATTATACTCCACTTTAGTGTGACGAGGGTATATATCATTTGCTACGGAAAAAAGTGTAACACATCGAAGGAGTGATCTAAGACCCCAAGTATGTTTGGCGGAAATCCGTTTTGGGTCATTTTAAGTCGAATGAGCAATGTCCGTCCGTCTGTCTGTCTGTGTGTCTGCTGGCTGGTGCGCACGATAACTTTTTTTTCTATCTCCGGCTAAGTTCGAAGATGGGCCATATTGGTCCACTCCTTCTGGTACCTCCCCCACAAAGGGTTAAAATGTTGTGAAATATTGATTCTTTAATAACTGCTATTATACGTACTCGAATCTTCTGAAATTCCACACATAGTATTAGTTTGTTAGTCGCTATCAACTCGAGGAAAATGGGCGAAATTGCCACGCCCCTTTTGGTACCTCCCACACAAATGCACCATTTTGCACTAAAAGTTAAAAGCTTATAACATTAATACCAGTGTTTTTTTAGTGCCTACAGTCCAGTGAAAAATGGGCGTTATTGCCGCGCCCCTTTTGGTACCTCCCACACAAATGCACCATTTTGCACCAAAAGTTAACAGCTTATAACATTAATAAGTGTATAAAAATACTTGAAATTTGGTACAGCGTAATGTTTTTATAGTGTCTATAGCCCTGTGAAAAATGGGCGTTATTGCCACGCCCCTTTTTGTACCTCCCACACAAAATGCCCAAATCATGCCACAATTTAATGTCTCATAACGTTTATACCAGTGCACATAAATGCTTATAAGTCGGCACAGTGCAATGAATTTAAAGTATCTAATGTTCAGCGAAAAAAAAGGTGTATTTGGTAAACCCCTTCCGGTACCTCCCACACAAATTGACAGAATAATTCGAGTAATATTCAATATTACATTACTCACAAAGTGAGGGTATACCTTAGTCGGTTTACCCGACTGAAACTTTCTTACTTGTTTTCAATAGGGTATGATATATGTTGATATTAAGTCTTATAGAAATACGTATGATGAAGATAAATACTTGCAGAAAAACCGAGTGTAAAGAATTTTACGAGAAATCGCGCGCGCAATAACGCCCATTTTTCACAGGGCTATAGACACTATAAAAACATTACGATGTACAAAATTTCAAGTATTTTTATACACTTATTAATGTTATAAGCTGTTAACTTTTGGTGCAAAATGGTGCATTTGTGTGGGAGGTACCAAAAGGGGCGCGGCAATAACGCCCATTTTTCACTGGACTGTAGGCACTATAAAAGCATTACACTGTACAAAATTTCAAGTATTTCTAAACACTGGTATTAATGTTATAAGCTTTTAACTTTTAGTGCAAAATGGTGCATTTGTGTGGGAGGTACCAAAAGGGGCGTGGCAATTTCGCCCATTTTCCTCGAGTTGATAGCGACTAACAAACTAATACTATGTGTGGAATTTCAGAAGATTCGAGTACGTATAATAGCAGTTATTAAAGAATCAATATTTCACAACATTTTAACCCTTTGTGGGGGAGGTACCAGAAGGAGTGGACCAATATGGCCCATCTTCGAACTTAGCCGGAGACAGAAAAAAATATTACCACATACGAAATTTGAAGTCACTCGGTTACTCCTTTCGAGAGTTATCGTGCGCACCAGCCAGCAGACACACAGACAGACAGACAGACAGACAGACAGACGGACGGACATTGCTCATTCGACTTAAAATGACCCAAAACGGATTTCCGCCAAACATACTTGGGGTCTTAGGTCACTCCTTCGATGTGTTACACTTTTTTCCGTAGCAAATGATATATACCCTCGTCACACTAAAGTGAGGGTATAATAAGTACATTTACCCAGATTATATATGTAGAAATGGCCATTTAAAGTGCTTATTTCTCGAAACAAGCTATTTCTTTATGGCAAATTCGAATATCTGAACCCAAACCACCATGTGAAAAATTCTTCAATGGTTTAACATAATTCGATATACGTAAATATTTATGGTATTTTCATTCAAATGCACGATGAATTATTTGAAATATGTTGAAAAATAAATAAATCTGGTACAATAACCCACATATAGCCGAAATTGCATTATATTAAAATTTACCAAAATTATTTTGATAACATCACTTATGTATTTCTGTTATTATTGGTTAGTCATTATTAATAAGCCGAAAGTAATGCAGCGAATAATGAGATGTCATTATCTGGTAATGCAGGGAATAATGACAGGTACTTACAAAGATTTTGATGGGTTCGTTATTGAATACGAAATATATGGGGTCCCACGGCACGATTTGTTTTCATATTTAGCATGGATATATTCTTGACCCAACAAAGAATGTGCGAAAACGTATAAGAGGGCGTGGGACGGCCCACTTCGGATATTTCCTAATTTATCAATAATTTTTCATTTTAAATTTTTGTTCACATGCGATTTTTATAGTTTTTCTTAGCCACTACAAAGTAGTCAAATTTGCATACTTTTTGTAAGCATAGACTGACCAAGTATGCCTAACTGAAATGTTTAGCATTTCTGTACAAGTAACTGTACGTATTTATGTATGCAAATTATACTGTCGTAGAGTAGTAGAATACAGGTAAATGGGTTATGATTAAAATGTGTATATGAGAGCTGCATTGCAGGAGAAATGGTGTAACTCCGTTAAAGAAAATCCTATAACAATCTTAATATATATTTGATTATATCTCCAGATTGGAGAATATACATTTCTGAACTGAAATTTCTTTAATTACAATATATCTCAGCAGCTGTGTTAAATGCATAATGTATGAAATTGACATAATCACTTTGATAATACATGATAGCATTTAACCATGGAGTTTTTGTCGCGTTATATTGCCAAAGAACAACTTTTATTTTGTAATGAAAGTGAAAAGATGTACATTTAAGAAGACTTACACAAACATTATTAAATATACCCGCAATATTTCCCTTGAGCAGGTTTTCTTTTCACTGTTGGGAATATTTTCATAAAACACACATAAATTTCGCGGTTATCACAATTTTGCGGAAATTAAACTATAATATAGTGTGGAATTTATGAAGATAAAGGAATTTATGAAACAAAAACCTGAAAATTAATGAACTAAGTTTAAGAAAACGAAGAAGGATGCACATATAATTTTTCTTGTGATCAATTCACTCTTTGCTTCATATTTATCAAACATTTTTAAGTTACTAATTAAGTTTTAGGAAATTAAAACTACTGCACAACTTCATGTGCTTGTATTGACTGGCTTTTGATTTATGAAATGTGAAACAATAACACCGTGCGACAAAATTGAACAAATTCTGAAAGCGCACTACACCATTTCCAAATGTAATTCAGGAAATATCGATTGAAATTCAGAAATTCCATTTGAAATTCAGAACTCGTCACTTGAAATTCAGATTTTCCATTTAATTTTCAGAATTCATCAATTGAAATTCAGAATTTCCATTTGAAATTCAGAACTCGTCAATTGAAATTCAGAAATTTCATTTGAAATTCAGAAGTCGTCATTTGAAATTCAGATTTTACATTTGAAATTCAGAACTCCTCAATTGAAATTCAGAATATCCTTTGTAATTCAGAATTCGTCAGTTGAAATTCAGAAGTCGACACTTGAAATTCAGAACTCGACATTTTAAATTCAGAATTTTTCATTTGAAATTCAGAACTTTTCATTTGAAGTTCGGAATTCTTCACTTGAAATTCAGAAATTAGATTTTCAGAACATTTTAATGTGAAATTAAGTATGTAGGCTTAAAGTCATATACATCTTCAGCCAGAAAAAGCATGGCTGGTCGTAGATTGGGATTTAAGTGGTGCAAGTGAAACCAGCTTCTATGTGGCCAAACATTATTTTGTAGGAACAAATGGCCATTCGTAATATTAAAAATTGACCGACACAGTACAACTTTTCTAATCTATGGTGCAAAAGAGTAGAGTGAATTGTCAGAATTAGGGAAGTCTTTGACAATGGCTCATACGAAAGCGGATGATTGGATAAGCTCTTTCTCGAGTCAGATTCAAATCGTTATTCACTTCAGTCAAATCCATTGCAAAATGTTCCTATACCTAAATAATAACTACGGCGACATACTATTGACTTGAGATGGTTCATAATTCAAAGTATTTAACATATGTAAATTTCAAATAACTTTGATATTAATACAAGGTGGACCGTAGGTTAAAAAAACAACGCTACTGCATCCTAGGATTTGACTAACCGCCTCCGAAACGTCATGGAATTGTTTGTTGTTGGATTTCAAGGACGTTTTATTTTCACTTGACTATTCAAAACGATTTGCTGGACTTAAAAGGAACTCTTTGATCTTCAGATCAACTCCAAAGTGAGAAAACCATGAAATTAAAAAAATATTATCTTGTTTTCAAATAGAAATTCTGAATTTCAATTAATAGTTTCTGAATTTTAAATGAAAAGTTCTGATTTTCAAATGAAAAGTTCTGAATTTCAAATGTAGAGTTCTGAATTTCAAGTGTCAAGTTCTGAATTTCAACTGACGAATTCTGAATTACAAATGGATATTCTGAATTTCAATTGAAGAGTTCTGAATTTCAAATGTAAAATCTGAATTTCAAATGACGACTTCTGAATTTCAAGTGACGAGTTCTGAATTTCAAATGGAATTTCTGAATTTCAATTGACGAATTCGGAATTTAAATTGATTTCTTCTGAACTACATTTGGAAATGGTGTAGAAACAAAACAAAACTGTGTACTCAGTTTTTTATTTTCTGGTCGAGTTCACGTTTTAAGGGACATGATATTTTTTACGGATATAACTTTTTGTAATTTTTCGGAAAGTCCTAGTAAGACGATAAGGGTGTCAAATGAAAGGGCACATTTTGGGCTATCTAAAGCCTATTGTTTTTGGACACTGGAACTAAAATGTTGCAAAAATGGCCTTGAAAATTTAAGTCTTTCTTTATACTCTAAGATCCACGGTTTTTATCCCCTCACCTTAGAGAGGAAGGTATACATAATTTGCTACGAGTCAAAAGTGTAACACATCG